>OY728132.1:1112586642-1115086642 GCA_963277665.1 Viscum album | reverse complement strand
AAAAATTACCACTTATATGAATTTAATTTATAAAAATTGATTATTTTTTTAATAATAATAATTAATATTAAATATTAATCTAAACATAATTTTTGGTTGAAATCAATAGTAAAAAGGATAATAATTACATACTTCGGCTAAGGTAAAAACTAGTTTTTCGAGAGGTTAAACAAAACTAATAAGATGTAAAATGACCTATAATATTCCCCATATACCATTTCATATAAATATTTCCAAATTATATCATGTTTTTTTGGATAATGATCTATTTTAGAACCTATTGGAATGTATAAAACGTGGGTATATACATTTATTTTCAATAATTCCATAGGCATCCAATCCACTACTTATAAAAGAGAACCATATCTCCTCTCAATTAAAAATATAAAAATTCATTATTTTTATTTATTAACATGCCAAATCTATTATTTATATCCCTCCCAACATCCTCGAGTCATTATTTTGATTAATAAACTGTCATATGAAAGCATTAGTTGTAAAGATAAAAGGGTTGTATGATGAAAATGTATAACCCATAACCAAAGGTTTTTATATTATTTATGAATCTAACACCAAATAAAGTAAAGAAATACGATATAATAAAATAAATATCTATCATATACTTAGATTTTATTTTTTAGTAAAATAACTTATATTTATCTCCCCCTTCATCAAATAGGAAATGAAACTGGTTATCGGGTGTACAGTGGAGTACCACCTCACGACCCAATATAATTAGATTTCCATCACTACAACTCAAGGATATAGAAAATGGTTTATTAAATTTATATATATAGTATTAATGAAAATATTTACTCTTGTATTTATAAAATCACATCTAAATTCATATATTCCAACTAGTTAGAAACTAATAACGTTACTTGTGTGTACAATGGACGACCTCCCCATGAACCAATGTGATGTGTTTCTCATTTTTTATAAAAGGATGATAATAAGTATTGATTTATAAAATTAAATATATATACTTGTATATATATATGATATAATAATGACTCCATAAGCCTAAATTATTTTATACCTTTGTTTTCTTTTATCCTGGAGGAAAATGGAAACACCATTGATTCATTAAGAGGACATACCTTCTCCATGAACGATGTAATTTATTCTATATAAATAACATTAATAGATTAATATAAATACATATATAATAAAAATATATTAAATTTATATAATTTTTAACATTCTATTAATGATGGAACCCAGATCAAAATAAAGAGACTGAAAATACCAAAACAAAACATACATGGAAAACGAAGCACTTATGAACTGAAACATTATTTTAATAAAGAATTGTATATAAATGGATTATAACAAGTCATAAGTAAAAAATATATACTTATATATATATTATTGAGTTTAATATATATATATATATATATATATATATATATTAAAACTATACATATTATATATGATTTTTAATGTGTTTGAACAAATTCCAGAGTTGAGGTAAGGGAATTATAGTCTTTCTTTTATTTCTAGGAGATACATTTCATATTCAACAATAAATTATTTTTTGTGATGTATATAATTAGAATTAAAAAATTTATTTCATGAATATAATTCTATTAATTATCTTTCATGTTTTATGTTATGTTATTATTTAAAGGTACATGCGATTCAAAATTTACCGAAGTGGTAAGGGATTTTCATATCACTTTTATTTCTATGGAAAAAATATTGTATTCAATAATTTTTTATTTTTTGTGGTTTATATTAGTCAAATGAATTTATTTTATTATGATTATGAAAATAATTTGTATTTAAATATCCATATTTGGTTATTTCTTTTATGGGCCTTAGTAATTAACCATTACCAATGTAGTAAATGTTTTATGATACATTCTCATTGTTTGTGGATTTTTTATGATTATCCTTACAATGATGAAATTGAAAGATATTTCAATCATTAATCATATATATTTTACTCACCTATAGTTATTTATATATAATAAATTTTTCCCATTTATTTTCACCTCTTTATGTAATCAAGAGGCTGAAATAATGTTTTTTAGAAATATTGACAGTATATTTCTCTTATTTTGAAAGTCCTTTTTCATCCATGACCATTTTTAATAAATAGGTTTAAAATAAATATTTTAAAATTATCCAATGATCATTTAATTTAAATTTATAACCATGTTTCACTGTTTTAGATATATTTTTAATGTAATCTTCTTTTCGTTTTATGAACATGGCTCTTTTGAATTTTTATATAAAATTTGAAAGGAATATTCATTTTAATGTGTACGAAAATGATGGTATTTTCCACCATAATTATTAATTAAGGATTTAAATATTCTTTTACATGTTTCTAATGTAATTAACAATGAAAAATATTTCATTAATATTTTGTAATTTTTTGTATTTGGAATAAGTGTTTTTAATTGGGAAAGATTATTTTCACCAAGAAATGTTCCCACTGATCATTCAAAGTCATTTAAAATATATTATGGGATCCTTTATTATTATATAGTATTTACTAGGAATATGATCCAATGATACCATTATTATTATTTTAGTTGACTTTAGATTATGATGAAAAAAAATTATGCAACTAGTTTCTTATTCATGGTTTATAATACGATAAAAATTATATGATCTTGTGGAACCCAAATGTATGGGTTATATTATTGGAGGGAAATATATCTCCCTATAAAATAATTGTTAATTATTAATTTCCTATGTGATCCAAGGGTATATGGTAGGTTCTCTCGATATTAAAAGAGGGTACAATGAGATTATCTCAAGCTCGAAAGAGGGAACATGAGAGGTTATCCCAAACACAAAATAGGGTACATGAGATTTTTATCTCAAACATGAAATAGGGTACATGCGAGGTTATCCCAATATTGAAATAGGGTACATATATTGTTTATCCAAATAATTAATTAGGGGAATTGGTGGTTAACCTGAGCATAACATGTTATGAATGCCTTTGTGGGTTGCCTTGATATACTATTTTCAAGGCTTATGTGTATCACATGAACCGATGTATTTTTCCAAATTAGTGTCACCATGGATCATGTTCTTTGATTCCATAATTTTTCATATCATTTGAACTCCTAGGATTTATTCCATGAAACATATTTTATAAACTATTATAGTAAAGGTATATTTTTCGAATGGTGAACATATTTTCATGCACCCTTATGACCAAATTTTGTTGATATCTCCGTTATTAACCATTACTAAGCATCTAATATCATTGTTTCATATGATAAAATTACATAGGATATGAATAAAGGTTTTATTTTTCATATGTCTATTAAGGACTCCATTTATTAATAAATTAGTTATAGTTGGTGAAACACACTTATAGAGTAGTTGTTTATTGCTCCATGATTCCAAAGAAACTACACCTAAATGATTATAGTGTGGGTCATTATATCATATAACAAATATTCAATTATTAAGATGAAATACTTATGTATAAAACATATGGTTTTATATAGTTGGTATCATATAATGGTTTAGCTAAACCTTTGGAATCTTTGAGGAGAAAAATTTCCTAAGATCCATAAGGATAAGTCTCAGTATAGAAAAAAATATATTAGAATTTTTGTGTTGGATAGAGTAAGTGGTTTATAATAAATTTCTTCATTTTGTCGATATTATAAGTGGATGTGGCTCTAGAATGGTTCCACCTAGCTGTGATAACTATAAAGAGGGCATAATAAGCTAGAATCGATCATATCCTGGTGCATGAAAATGAGTCTCTTTACACTCATTTTGTGATGCTCTAGGGGATATGTTTTTTAAATTCATAAACCCATTATAAAACATCGAGATAGATTAGAATAATGATCAATAATGTCCTAGGATATGCCTAAAATTTCATAAAAGGAATCATGATTTAGGAATTCTATAAGATATTTGTCATGATTTATTGGCTCCCTACTATGATTATTTTTTCTTATACTATGATTGATTGTTTATTCAATGGATTGAACTCAAATAAATAATATTAATGTTTATTCCTATATAAAATGGAATTATTATCTTCCTAAGAAACCAAATGTTATAGGATATGGAATTAAAAATCACATTGCTATACTAATAAAACATTTTCATGCTAAGAATCATTTTGATGTTCCAAATTAGTCAAGGTTGTAACAATGTTCTATTGAGACCATTATGAGTCAATAATAACATTATTTTAATGGTTTTACTGATCCACCAGTTTCCACGAAATGGATCATTACCACTGAAAAGATATATTCCATTATAAAGTGTTTAGGGGAGGAAAAATTCATTTTGGTTGTGCATCATTTGGAAGTAGAAGTGGATCAATGGATTCCACTTATCAAGGATAGTGGAAACATGAAGAAATCAAGTCCATTGTAGGGGATGAGTTTAGGGTAATATTTTTTTCAATAATTACTTTCCATGTATTATTCATATGAAAATAGAGAAGAAATTCTATGAGCTAATAAAGAAGGATGATTATTTTTTTGTACTTACAAAAAAAATTATACAAAATTTTTGAAGTATTCTTATTGTATTATCATAAAAACTAATTGTTAGTTTTATCGATTCTTTAGTTTCATAAGACGAAGACTCCAAAGCGTGTTATCCATAAGGGGATTTATTAGATATAATGAAATCAGTCATACTGCAACGAAGTTGGATATAGAAATTTGAGTTACCTATCAATAATATGGTTGGGATATCAATAGAAATACAAAATCCAATGGAAACTCTAAGAACCATGTAGAAATATATATGATCGATGTGTGGAACGAAATCTGTACGTTTTTTTCTTAAGGGGACCACTAAATGTTTTAAGTGTATAAAGGATAGTCATAGAGCAGGTGAATCCTAAGGTGATGGGAAGAAGTTAGCTTGTGATTTCAATACTGATAAATATCAATAGAATGAAACTCTTACACTCTAGTGTTTCATTTGAAAATTTTATGTAAATTATTCTTTCAAGTGATCAAGTTGAAAATATTATAGATGAAGATAAATGTTAGAAACATATTAAGCAGAGAGTCAAAGGGAGATCTCATGTGATCAATATTTGTAATGAGGGGTACGATTAATATGTGTTAAAGGAAAACATATCATTCACTATAGAAATTCTAATGTATATTTGTTTTGGATAGGTTGATTATTTTATATATACTTAATTATATAAGGGTATCATGACCCAAATAAAAATGATTAGATGTTCAGTTATCATAGAAAAACCCTAATGGTACGATGATCACATCTCAAGTCAATGATTCTACTTCACTTGATGTTTTTAAGAATTTGATTCTTAAAAATATGTTCATTGTTCATATAGTTAAATTTTACATTATATTATTCATGGATGTTGTTTCTATAAAAATCCAAAATAGATAAACATAGAAGGGATGTCACATTTGATATTCGAAACAAAAATATTATTTTCTTCAGCAAGATGATAATTATGATCAGCTGATGTTGATCAAATCCATTGTATGGGTCTTTATTCACATTCCAAATTATTTTTTATCACAAATGGTTGGGAAGAAACTCAACATTGATTATATTTCTAGGATGTGGGAGTTTATTTATGTTTCCTGAATAGTTTCATAGACATCCACCAATTTGAGAAGTTAATTTCTCAATAAAACTCACACCTGGTGCCATACATATTTCAATGACTTCCTACAGAATATTCAAGATTGATTTTCAAGACATAGAGAAGAATCTCTAGAAGAATCTTGATAAGGGACTTACTTGGCCAATTGTATCACCTTAGTGTGAACCTATTATTTTTGTTATGAACATTGATGGATCAGTGGGAAACTCCATTGATTAGTAGGAACTACACAGGATCAAAATATATAAAAAGTATTGTATACCATGTGTTGATTATCCATTTGACCAGCTCTGTGGAGATAAATACTTTTCACAAATTGATCATCATTATGGATACATAAATTGAGGGTTAAGAATAAGGATATATAAAAGACAACATTCTGTAAAACATATGGGCACAATGAATATATATTGGTTCCATTTTTTAATACTAATTATTATCATATAATCATGTAAATAATTAATATATTATTTATGGATTTCCATACTTTTTTTGGTAGTATTTATATATGATATACTTATATATTTAAAGAGTAAAGAAGATAATTAAGATCACATGAGAATTATAATAAAGACCCATTGGATGGAGAAACTATATTGAAAATTTTAAAAGTGTGAATTTTTGTTATAAGAGGCTTCATTTTTGTGTCATACAATCTCAAGAGAGGGTATATCAGAGGATCAATCAATGATGAAGTCTATAGAACAATGAAACAAACCAACTATGGTGATTGAGATTTGAAATCTCTGTTTTTTTTGGATATTTTCTAAGGTGTGTGGAATATGTTTTATAAGTATCCATTAAACTAACCAATGTAACTCAAAAGGTCTCCATGTTCCTCAGGAAAAGTGAGTGGGAGTAAAATTTCAATGAATTGAAGAGAATAATAGTTAGCGCACCTATTCTAACATTACCCTATAGTGTATATGGGTATGTAATCTACATTGATGTATCGAAGAAGGGATTGAGATGCGCACCTAGGTAAAATGATATGGTGATAGATTATGTCTTGTGACAAATGATGGTTTTTATACTGAATTACCCAACTAATTATTTGGATTTTACTACCATAAGTTTTCACTAAAACTACAGGGGAACTATATTTACTAAGAATAGTGTGATATATATAGTAATAATGAATGGTTAAAGTATATATTTTGATAGATAGAGATGAATATGTTCTAGATAATATGGTTGGAGCATATTAATGATTATGATTTCTCAATATACTACAAATTTGAGAAAGAGAACAAGTAGTCCAATTCCATGAGTAGAAATGATAATTCTATATTTTCTATGATTAGATTCACAAAATATCTAATATTTATGGATTTTTAAAGGATAGATATTGAAATCTAAATAGAAAAGGAAAATACTACATCTCTTTAAAGAATGATCAACTACCAATCCATGTAAAGACTAACTAGGAATATAAGAAAAATATGGATCTATAAAAGAATATTAGAATTTTTTTGAGTTTAACCCTGATAATGATTTTATGATAAGGTTTATCAACCGTGCATGTGTTTCATACATACCAAATTTGAAGAATGAGATATTATAGGGTTCTAATAATTCATAATTATCAATTAATCTTGGATGTACGAAGATGTATAATGATCTGAGAGTGTATTTTGATGCAATTTAATGAAGATATATGTTAAAAAATATCTACCTTGGTGCCTCGTATACTAGAATGTTACGTTCAAGTACTAAAATTCTTATGGTAGTTTACGATAATTTCTTCCATTGTGATGGAAATGGGAAAACATCATCCTAAAATTTTTCTTCATACAACCAAATAAATCCCATGGAAACAATGACATTTCTTTTCTATTCGATCAACATACAGAGAAAACAATCATCATTTAAATCATAGAAGACTTCACTATAGATCCACCTTACATTATATAAATTAGCTAAGTTATAAGATTATATTGGGTATCACAATCAACTATATTTTATCAGGATTCAAAGGTTGCCTCAAAATTTTACAGAAGTCTTTAGAATTCATGGGATACAAATTTGAGTTTCAAAACCATAGGTCATCATAAAATAAAAGTTGTGTAGAAAATAATAATTCAAACTGTAGAGGATATGTTGATTTCTTTATCTATGGATTTCAATGGTGGTTGGGATAAAAAACTTCATTTAGTTTAGTGTATTTGAAATAATAGCATTCACTCAAGCATTCATATGGATCCTTATGAATACCACAATGTAAAGAAGTGTAGAAATCCAATAGGATGGTATGAATCTGGATATAGAAAACTATTGAGACTTGATATATTTGAGAAAATGGAAGAGAAAGCTAGAGCCATTTAATTTAACACTAAGACAACATAGTATCAGTATAAAAGAAATAATAACAATCATAGCATGATATGGAGTTTGATGTTAGTGAGTAGGTGTTTCTGTGAATTTATCAATAAAATAAGTCTATGATATTTAGGAATAAATGAAACATGAGCCCTAGGTATATTTTCTCTTTAATGATTCTTGATCGATTCTTGAGTGTTTCTAATCATTTGGAACCCCCATCATGTAATAACCTGGATATTATTTTTAGGTATTAATCTTTTTTTCTAGTGTTTTCGAGAAAAAAAATGTTTCTCGAAATTTTAGGAGTACACGCCAAGTAATTGTAAGTACACATCGTGTACTCGGTTGCTGCGGGTAACCGTGTGCAGGTCATGTAACGGCCAAACACAGGGCTGTGTGGGGTGACCTGGAGACCACCTGAAGCAGACCTTGGTAAAGGTAAGCACATCTCATGTACTTTTAAAGGACACACCATGTACATTCTATTTATTTCATTAAACACATCGGGGTCGCGTCTAATCGACATAACACCCTTTTTCTAGGTTCGACTCATCTAGGAGTGTCCATGGATGATGATTCATCTCCAAGCCCCCAACTCACCATCTGTTTTCCGAATCAACCGTCATCAGTTGCATTGAAATCACCACGGTATGCTCATCCTTCTCCTAGAGCCTCACTTCCTGAATTCTCCTCTTTCCCTAGATATCCTCTGTTGAATGTTTTTATCATTTTTGTAGATCTATTTCATTCAAGGGCGATTCATTGACTTAGGATCACGTATAACCTCTGTACAATTCCATGGTAGGTGGTTTTTTTCTTTTTGTAGATAGTATTTGAGTTATTTGTGCAAAAGTTCCCAATACACTTGCTCGTGGTTTTATGTGTTTATGTTTTTTAGCCCTATTATTTCTTACTATGACTTGTGTGCTTGAGTAGAGGTCTTATTATTTCAAATAGGGTTATTTACCTTACTATGGATGTATTGCCCTTGGTTTCCTGATATCGACCGTTTGGTCTAGTTTTGCTTGTTAGGATTATTTGTTTTCCATGCCTAGTGTTTTTAGGATTTTGTGAATTTATCGGGCATGTTGTGATATGCTATAGAATATCTATCCAAGTAGTTCTAGAGGATTAATTTGGATTCCATATACCGTGTGTGCATGATTGTTTACACGAGACTGTGGGAACCTGGTGTAGTAGACTATAGGGATAATAGACACTGGGGGTTTCTCTAGAGTGTCTGTTTACTTTTACGTTGCGAGACCATAGGAGGGATGGACTTTTGATCTCCCTCAGAGTGTTTTTAATTTCACAATTGCGAGTCGAAAGGTAGAATTGGATGTTGAGTTCTCCCCCAGAGTGTCAATAGTTATGGATACGAGACTACATGGGGAATTGACGGTGAGTGCTTCCACAGAGAGTCTTTGGTAAAGTTGAACCAGAGGGGTTAGACTGTGAGTACTTCCTAGAGGGTTTCTTGTGAATGTTTTGGTTAAACCAGAGGGGTTAGGATGTGAGTAATTCCAAATGGTTACTTGTTTGTGTTTAGATTCTTACTTGATATGTGAAATTGAATGCAATTAAACTGTAGAATTTTTTACTTTTGAGTACTTTCTTTTTTTACTTATTCATTTTTATTACTGCCTATCATTTATATTCACTAACTGTTAGGAACATATCTTTTGGTGGTTTCCTACTGTGATTATTATCACACTATTTGGGGCATTCTTTTAGTCCCAACAGATTATACTGTTAAAGGTCTAGATAAGGGAAAGCACACTTCTACTTCAGGTACTTGATTGCTGTGGAGATGTGGAGTATGGGACCTAGTTGAGGACTGAGATGTTGTGGAGTTGTTTATTTTCTTTTATTTTATACATTTGTTTAGTAATGTATTTTAGAATTTTAACCTTTTTTGTTCTTTTTTTAGACATATATACCATGGATCATTTATGCATGTTCTCCATTTTCTTATTTCTTTCAGTCTTCCGATGTTTACCCATTGCATGTTATTACAAATTCCTCTATTTTTATCTGTTTATTTCTGATGCTTTACTCTGCCAATGAGGTCATATTTTCCCCACTATCACACTAAATTCACTCATTTCTAGTCGGCAACCTCTAGAGTTTGTAAAATATTCTTGAGGCCAGGTGACCAACCGGTTACGGGGCACCTCTGGGCAGCTTTTAGAATTGGGACATTACAAATTGGTATCATTGGGGTCCTTTTCATCTTGAAATACTATTTGGATCCTATATCCAGGGGATAGGATGAAATAGGTACTTTGTAATAAGCTATGCCTGGGAGTAGCGAACTCGTGTATAGGGAAAAGCCGATTTACCTCGTATATTGCTATTTTTTGGTATTGTAGTTATTACAAAAGATTTTATTTCACCATTGGGTGATTCACATGTTTTTTGATGTTACAGTTGATATTATTGAAGTTCTATTTCTATTGTAACCCGATGACATGAGGGTATTCTATCTAATGCATCATATAGGCACCTGCTAGAGATCACATGTCATGCATTCCTTCCATCCCATTTAGGGTGCATCATGGATTGCATTTGTTGTGATAGATTTTGGGCTTGATATGCAATATTTTGTGATAGATGATTTGATTAAATACCTACAATTTGATATAATATTGAATGGTGTAAGGGTTAGTTTGAATAGAAACAAATCATTGGTTCTTGAGGTGTTATGGGACCTCATGGATCAGAATTTGGTGGATCGTTGCTTCGTTATGCTTGTATATGACATGTATAAGATGGAAATCCTTGATTTTCGGAGAGTATGGGCCCTTAGAGATTGGGATTTTTCACTTTAATGTTTGTTTCAGTGTTCTCTGGGTTCCAGAGTAGTTTATTAGTCTTACTAACCAGAAAAACCCAGAATACATGGCGTGTAATAATAAATACATGCCATGTGTCCTTCTTTTTGGGAAGGAATTGTTTTTCATAAGTACATTCTGTGTACTATATGTACATGATGTGTCGTCTCTAACTGTGCCAATGGCTATGTTAGTAGAGACACAGTGTTGGAAAATCATTTTTGGGACACGCCATGTACCCGATGTACATGTCGTGTTTTCAAAACTATGTATCCAGTCGTGTGACTAACGGCACGGGAGGATGAAAAATCAAGAAGTACATAACGTTTGAATATGGAACATGTCATGTAGAGTGAGCCGTGTAACCGGTTGTGTCACTAACAACACTGGGCAGTGGATTCCTTCTAGTACATGTCATGACTGACATAAACATGCCGTGTAGAGTCAGCCATGTGTTCCCCCGCGTGACTAACAACACAGGAAGCGGAAACCTAAGTGGTACACACCATGTTTGGAGAAAACCAAACGTGTAGTACGATCCTAGGAGAACTGTGTGGGTTAGTCGTGTAGAAGAACTCGGGTAGGGGGAAATAATAATCTACAAGTCTTGTCTTGGTAGAAAACACCATGTGTATGTGGTGCTACATGACCTGGGTTGGCAGAAATACATTCCCATGTGAAGGATTGAAGGAATACGTTGTGTATAGAATATACACACCATGTATCCATGTTTAAAAAACTTGAATGCTTTCATTTTCCTATTCCCTTCTCGTACTTCTATGTTTCTTCCTTGAAAATATTGATTATATGATGTATGCTTGACCTTGCAGAATCATGCCACCAAGACGTCCTCCAGTTGTACTCTAGATACAAGGCAGTGATCAGACACTGGACATGGCTGAACAAGAACTGCCACCAGATCCTCCTACAGTGCTAGTCTTAGCACCAACCCTCATTCCGGACACATGTGCTGCCACACATCTCTTAGAGGACATTATGAGGTTCATGAAGACCTTCTAGGGAGTAACACTTCTTTCCCCTTCTATGGCAGAGATGACACGGGTTTTCCAACAGCAACATCCTCCCACCTTCACTGGGGACGCAGGACCTCATATTGTAGAGTCATTGTTTGAATCCATGCTATCTAACATTGAGAATATAGAGACTCCTCCATAAAGGAGGGTGATTCTAGTTACTTAAATTCTTCGGGACTCCGCCAAGAGATGGTGGGATGTGATCTCATAGGATGGATTCCATCAGGTTATGGTGTGGGATGAGTTCCAGTGTGCCTTCTATGACTACTTCTATCTTGAGACCCAGAAGGACTATCGAGCCTGAGAGTTCATGAGTTTGGAATAGGGTGCTCTTTCAGTTATGGATTATTTTTTCGCCTCATAGAGCTATAATTCTTTACATCCTTTTTCGGGGGTGAGTTATTCGTAGTGAGGAAGTTTGAGGATGGTCTTAGGAAGGACATTCGGGCTCAGGTGAACATCATTAGATTGACATACATCACTTCTATAGTCAATGAGGAGCTGATAATAGAGCTTAACCTGAGGGATTCCAGAGCTATGGGAAAGGGTGGTTCAACAACTAGAGTTGGTACTTCTCTGGATGATAGTAGGAAGAGCCGTTGGGAGCCTACACATGGAGATCTGAGTAGGCGGGATTCACCTTCAGGTAGACAGGTGGGATGCTACCAGTGCGGAAAGGATGGGCATACAAGGCCAATATTCACGAGATACCCAATAGAGTGTCGATCATGCGGTAAGATGTGTCATCTTTATCTCTTCTGTCAGTTCTTCCCTCTAGCAGTTGGTGATAGGGTTTCTTCTATTACTCAGTGTTTCATAGAAGCACCACTAGTTTCTCATCAATCTGGGAACTGGAGTTTTTCTAGATATTCAGTCTTATGTGGAGGTCGTGAGTGTTCTGGTTAGTTGGAAGGCTTTTTGTGACAATAGGTTGGATCATCTCAGGGTGGTCATGCTGGGTTAAAGGGCCACAGTACAGGTCCGGATTTTGAAGTAGAGAAGACCTAGTAGAAGTAAGATCATGTCCCCTCTACAGTTCGAGGTACGATCCAAGTTGCCTCAATTTTAGCTTCTACACTTCTCAATACAATGGCTTCCCATAGTTTCATATCTGTTGTTGTTGTGGAGAGACTTGGGCTCTATATATTTTCTTCTACTGATGTCTTGACACTGGATACTCTGTTGGGGACAATAATGGCTACAGTATGGCAATGCAAGGAGTTACCTCTAGATGTTGGTGGGTGTCACATCTTATGGGACCTTTATGTCTGAGAGATGACATGATATGAATTCATTCTCAGGATGGAATGGTTTGTTCCCTTCTTGGCTCTGGTTGATTGCTATTTCCATAGGGTGAGTTTTACATCACCAGGGGCTAGATCCTTTTTACATAAAGTCAAATCGGAGGTTCAGGAAAGCATAGTCGGACCCGAGAAACATGGGTGGGGAGTATTTACAAGAATTATTTCTATTCAATATCTAGATGACTAGGGGACTTCACAGATATACTTTCACCCAGTGGTGGATCATTTCGAAGATGTCTTTCCAGATAAATTTTCAGTTTTTCCTCCAAAGCAAGAGGTAGACTTTTCTATTGGGCTTGTTTTAGGAGAGACACTAATGTGTGTTTCTTCTTATAGGAGGGCCACAATAGAGTTACAAGAGATCAAGAATAAGTTAGAGGAGTTACAAGAATAGGGTTTCATCCAAAACCAGTACTTCTGTTTTGGGAGCGCCTGTTCTATTTGTGAAGAAGGTGGATGGTACCCTCATACTTTGTGAGGATTATCAGAAGTTGAACTAGTTGACTGCCAAGACATGATATCCCTTGAAAATTATTTATTGTCTCTTTGATTAACTATGAGGATCCTAAGTGTTCTCACAAATTTAATTTAGTTCTGGTTAACATCATTTTTATGCTTTACCATCTGATATAACTCTTATAGAATTTTGGAGCAGGTATGGTCTCTATGAGTATGTGTTTATTCCGTTTAGTCTCACAAACGCGCCTTCAAGTTTCTTGTCTCTGATGAACCGAGTGTTCCATCCGTACCTGGATTATTCTATGGAAGTCTTCATGGGTGACATTTTGTTGTACTCTCATACTCAACATGACCATGCCACACATATTGAGATCATTTTGAGTACACTAAGATAGAATCAGTTATTTTCTATGCTTTCAAAATGCCACTTTTGGATGAAATAGATTCAATTCATTGGTAATGTTATTTCAGAGAAAAGAGTGTTAATAGACCTAGAGAAAGTGAAGTAAGTAGTTTCCTGGGATCAACTACAGAATTTCTTTGATGTACATACTTTTCTAGGGATGGTTGGTTACTACAGAAGTTTCATACAGAACTTTTCACACATAGCAGCACCAATGACGGGCCTGACTAAGAATGGTGCGATGTACTTGTGGTCAGATTCTTGTGAGTCAGCCTTTCATGAGATGAAGTGGAGGTTACATCAGCACCGATATTAGTATTTCTGGATCCATGAAAGAGCTATACCATGTACAATGATTCATTAGGTATCGGGCTGGGTTCAGTGCTTATGTAGGGAGAAGTAGTCGTTGCGTACGAGTCTGGGCGGTTGAGGCCACATGAGAGGAATTACCCAACACAAGATCTCAAGTTGGGTATAGGTGTTCATTCCCTACATTGTGGGATACATTTGCTTCCATGAGAACATTATGTGGTTTTAACTGACCAAAAAAGTATAAACTATATCATCACTTAGTGTGATATGAATATGAGATAGTGATGGTGCGTCTAGTACCTTCAGTCCTTCAATATTGAGCTTACCTATACACCGAGGAATGGAAATGCAGTGGCTGATGTGTTGAGAAAAAGGACTCAGATATAGGATTTTCAGGAGGCCAATAGTGAGTGGAAGCTTATCGATATGTTCTCTGAGATGCTTGTTGAGGAGCATGACCAACAGGGGAATACACTTCTTTCTTCTATGGTTGTTACCTCTACTCTACTTGATCGAGTGAGAATGAGGTATCTAGAAGACTTTGAAGGCCTAGTCCTATGGGAAAATGTGTCAGGAGGGGATCCTATTCCTAGATAGACAGAATGAGGGGATGTGATATTTCATTTTTGTGGGTGCTTGTGGGTGACAGAAGACATACACGAGGAGATGATATGAGACTTTCATTCCATAGTTGGGCAGTTCATCCTAGTGTCACCAAGATTTGTCGAGATATGCATAGTATGTATTGGTGGCCAGGTATGAAGGGAGATGTTGCTGGTTTTTTCATGAGGTGTTCCTCCTATCAGCAAGTGAATTAAGAGCATCAGCGACTAACATGTCTTTTTCAGCAGTTACTAATTCACAAGTGGAAGTGGAAGTATTTTTCAATGGACTTTGGGATAGGTTTGCCGAGGTCACCTTGAGGGAATGAGGAAAATTTTATTTTCATTTAAAGACTCGTGAAGGTTTCAAAATTCTTTCTGATTAAGGTTACCTTCAGTTTTGATGAGCTATGAGGGTTGCACATCCAAGAGATTATACATTTTCATAGATTTCCACACTCTATTGTTTTAGACAAGGATGCGTGTTTTACATCTCAGGTCTTGCAGGGTCTACAAAAGGCATTGGGTACACATGTAATTATGAGTACATATTTCCACCCCAATATAGATGGCCAATATGAGTGTACAATTTAGGTGCTGGAGGACATGCTTTGATCATGCGTCCATTATTTTATGGGATCTTCGAAGAATTACATGCCTCGTGTATTGTTTTAATTCAATAATATTTTTCAAGCAACTACTCAGATGGAACCTTATGAGGATTTGTATGGTAGGCCATGCCAATCACCACTCTATGGGCTTGAATCGGGAAATTATTCAATGTTGAGACCACATCTTGTATAGGAGACCATAGAGTAGGTGGAGTTGATTCGATATAGGATGGCTACTGCACAATCACGAGAGAAGTCTTATACTGATCAGCGGAGATGGCCTCTGTAGTTCGAGGTCGGATATCATGTTTTTCTATGTGTAACACCAAGGTTTGTACATAAGATGATTAAGAGACAGGGTAAGATTTCGTCGAGGTATGTCAGGACATTTGAGTTTTTGGAGAGAGTTGGATAGGTTTCTTATCGGCTGCATTTACCTCTGAGGTATCGGGCCATGCATGATGTCTTTCATGTTTCTCAGCTACGACATTGCTTATCAGACCCATCTCATATCTTTGAACCCAAGGAGGTTGATCTAGAGGTGGATTCATTGTTTGAGGAGATTTCTATCCATATTTTTGATCCAAGTGCAAAGGTTATATATGGTCGGTATGTTCCTTTTGTACGTGTCATATGGTAGCATGGGCGAATACATGACGAGACTTTGGAATGCGAGGCTGATGTATGATCACAGTGGCCAAAGCTATTCAAGGATTTTTATTCTACACCGCCTTGGTGGGGAAATTTGGGGAAAAATTTCTTTATGTGGGGAAGTTTGTAAGAACCCAAATCTTTTTTTAGGTATGTATCTTCTTTTCTGGTGATTTTAAGAAAAAGAGGTGTTTCTGGAAATTTCAGGAGTATACATCATGAACTTATAAGTACACGTTGTGTACTCAGTTAATTTGGGTAGTCGTGTGTTGGCCATGTAACAGCCGAACACATGTCCATGTGTGGTGAAATGGATAACACCTAAATCAGAGCTTGGTAAAGGCATGGACACACTGTGTACTTTTAAAAGACATGTCATGTACTTTATTTTCATTTAATTAAATGTATTGGGGTCACGTATAATAAATTGAACACCCTTCTTCTAGGTCAAACTTGTCCAGAAGCATCTGTGGCAAAGAATTCATCTCTGATATCCCAACTCAACATATGTTCTTTGAATCAACCATCATCAATTACATTGGAATTGCCAATGTAGGCACTTCATTCTTCTAGATCCTCATTTATTCATTCCTTCTCATTCACAGAATATCCTTGGTTGAATGTTTATAGAATTTTTGTAGATATATGGATATCTCGGTAGATTCTAGGCCTTAGTACACGTATATCATATTTACAATTCGAAAGTAGATTGTTTATTCATTTCTGTAGTTAGACATTGTGTTATATCTGAAAAAGTACCCAATACCCTTGTTCGGGGCATTGCATATTTATGGTTTTTAGCCCTATTATTTTCTTCTAAGCCATGGGTTCTTGAGTATATGTTTTATGATTGTAAATATGGTTATTTACCTTACTATGGATGTATTTCCCATGGTTTTGTGATATTGACTATTTGGTCTAACTTTTCATGTTAGGCTACTTTATTTTCCATGCCTTGGGTTGTTAGAATGGAGTGAATTTATCAGACATGATGTGATGTGCTATAGTATATTAAGCCATGTAGTTCTTGAGGATTAATTTGGCTTCTATATACTGTTTAGGCACAATTTTTTACACAAATCATTGGGAACATGGTGTCATAGACTATATGGAGAATGGAGACTTAGGGATTCTCCAGAGTGTCTGTTTACTTTTACGTTGCGAGACCATAGGGCGGATGGACTTTGTGCTCCCTTAGAGAGTTTGTAGTTTCCTTGTTACGAGACCACATTAGGGAATTAGATGTTGATTGTTTCCCTAGAGTGTCTATAGTTATCAATAAGAGACCACATGGGTAATTAATGGTGAGTGCTTCCTTATAGAGACGTTGATAAAGCTGAACAAGAGGGGTTAGACTGTGAGTACTTCCTAGAGGTTTTCTAGTGTATGTTTTGGTTGAACTAGAGGGGTTAGGCAGTGAGTACTTCCCAGAGTGTTACCTATTTGTGTTTAGATTCTGACTTGATATGTGAAATTGAATTCAATTGAACTGTAGGATTATTTACTTTTGAGTACTTCCTTGTTTCCTACTTATTATTGTTTACTGCCTACCATATATATTCACTGACTGTTAGGCACAAATCTTTGGATTGTTAATTACTAGGATTATTATCACACCCTTTTTGGGTCATTCATTTGGGCCCAAATAGATTATATTGTACATGTCTAGATAAGGTAAATCTCCCTTCTACTTTAAGTACTTGATTACTGTGGAGCTGGGGAGCATGGGACCAAGATGAGGGTAGCGATGTTGTGGAGATTTTTGTTTTATTTTCTTTTATACTTTGGTGTAGTATTTTATTCCATCATTGTGTCTTATTTGGATGTTTCCCTAGATATATGTACCATGCATCATTTATGTATGTTCTCCATCTACTAATTTCTTTTAGTCTTCCACTTTTTAACAATTGCATGTTATTACTGCTTTCGCAATTGTTATCTGTTTATTTCTACTGCTTTACTATGCCAATAATAGAATAGTTCTCGCACTATAACAGCAAAGGACCTCGCTGATAGTCAGTAGCCTCTGCCATTTTTGGAAATGCACTTGAGGCTTGGTGACCAACAAGGTATGTATAACAACCCGATATTTTATGATAAGTATTCCTTTTAATTTATTTGATATCATGTGTTTTATGCTATAACAAGATTATCTTGTCCTATACGCCACACTGTATTAGCTTGAAGTATACACAACACAATTCTTAGATTGTGTTACACACAATTTCAAGTTCGTTTTATAATAGTCATTCTACGCAACATTCAGTGTATATATATATATTCAATGTATAAATGAAATATGGTTGGATTCTGTTATACAAAATAATAATGTATTCTTGCACAACACGCAACCCTGACTTGGCTTTCATTACACGCAATCGCGACCTTCCTCAATAGCGTGTGTTGTACACAATACCGGGTTTTACTAAACAATGATATATTATTATAATATTATTATGAACTAGCAGTTATGAATATTATTAACTAAATTTTGAATTTTATAACATTATTATTCATCTTACACATTTTCTAGAACATGGTTTAAGAACCAAAATAAAATTTTTAGGTAAAATAAGTATTTTTAAAAAAATGCAGTTTTGCCGCCTTTTGATGGCGCACCTACTTTAGATCTAGTTCTTGACATGTTTATAAGTTCAATTTTACAAAATAAAATTATTATTTTCAATCAGGATATAAAATTTTACCTTGGATATATTTTTCATATTATTCTGATAACTTTTATATTTTAATGAATAGTAAAAAAACGCTATATTTTAATTAAAAACAACTCTTTTAATCGTAATAACTTATGTGATTAAATTAAAATATTTAATGGTTTAAGAGTATAAATAGAATATATTTTTGCCATTTAATATAATGTATTTAATTATCCTTGATTTTACATTGAATTCGTAGGTTAAATAAATTCTATCTTTTGCAATGATTTAAACAAAAACCCGTTTTCTTTCGACAACGAGATTAATTATAATTTAATTTCTGCAAATTCTATGTATTGAATTTGGAAAAATTGATTCCATATTTGGAATCAGTGGGTCCAAATTATATTAATATACTACTTTTTATTTTTTGGCTTTATGAATAGTAACAACGGTAAATTTTATTTACCATAGTAAACGGTAAATTGGGTAATTAATGGTAAATATAATATTATAAAATTATCCTAATACATGTCATAATACAATTGGTTGATTATAATTTGTCCTAAGTCATATTTGGGTCGAAATGGAATCCATTAGAACCCACTTGGAGGTGATTAAGACCATTAGTTTATTTTATTTAAAGGAAAGTGAAATATGTCTCACTCAACTTTAATAATTAAAGTATTTTTAATATAAGTTTATACAGGATATAAATTCGGTTATAAATACTAATATGAAAGATTAAATTTTTTTATTTGTCATGGTAATATATTTGTAATTTTTTAGAGTTATTTAATTACCTTATTATCTTATACATTAATGATGCATAAATTATTTATTTAGTGAAAAATCAATAATATCGTTATTATTTAAATAGTAATACATATCCAAAGGCACAAGAATCTGCAAAAAACTTATTATTAGTGTATATATAAACCCTAATAATCCACTGGCCTAATTGTTGACCATTTGGATCCTTATTAAGGAGATTCTGACACTTATATTATTTTATTTTAAATGATGCCAAAGTTGTCACCTTCATAATTTAATAAATATAATAATTTAAATATTGCGATTTTAAGATGATAAATTCGAGTAAAAGTATTATTGTGAAAGTTAATAGATATATATTCGTCATAGGGTATTATTTTAATTTTTATGCAAACAATAAGTATATTAAATAACTATACAAAAATATTGTAGTAATTATTTTACTAAGAGATAAACCAAATAAATGGTTGTAAAAATAAAAAAATAAATATTATATGAACTATTTAATGTTCTCCACTAATTTTATAGATACATATTAATTTTTATGAATCTGTTAAAGCTTTTATTTTGAACATATCTTCTGTATATATTTTATTGAAATTCAAGTAAATGAATAGTGTCAAAATTGACACGATTGTTATTTTATACAAATAACATATTATAAAATTGTTTAAAAATCACAAATATATTTAAAAATTATAAATTTATATTTATATGTTCTAAAAGGTTATGAAGTATCCAATTATAGACAATTCACAACAAATAAGTAATTATTTAAAATTTAGAATGTTATTACCACAAATAAAATTAAATTGATTAAATAAGGATAAATCAAGTTGATAATTATTAAAACAAATTCCTAACATGAATAAATTTTATTGGTTGATGCGATTACAACCCTATCTCATCTAAGATTCGTATATGAGTCATTTTGGAAGTTTTTAAGTGGTTTTGGGATTTAATATAAACTAATATTGCTTATATTTCCAAAGGTGCCCCTCTCCCCCATTATAAAAGGGAACCTACTCTCTCTCTTCCTCACACCACTTTGAGCCTTCAAGCTCGGACAACACCTGCCAAATTCTCTTCTACACTTCCCTAGAAACATCCTAGAGGTCCTTTATTTATTCAAAGACCAATTTTAGTCCCCTAAGAGTAGGTTTCAAAGAGGTGCTTCAAAGAAGAGGTAATGTCCGTTACCGATACTTTCAAATTTATTTCTTCTTCCACTTCTTCTTATTTAGTTGTTTCATTATGAAGTAATAACATCAGTATCACTCATATATGGATATGTTATTATAAGTATGAAACAACCCTATTTCACCATCTATCCATCCTATGGAAAATGAAATCACCGCGCGTGCGTACGTACGGAATACCATCTCCACACCATGGTGTAATCTAATTTCCACCACCACCTTACATGGATAGGTATAATGGTGAAAGTAATGAATATATATGAATATTGTAAAGTGATATTGATTCTTTAATAATATACATACACTTTAATAAAATTCCACAATCATGGGAATGATTTCATCGCTCAGGCGTACGAATGGAATACTGTCTCCATGACACGATGAGATTCACTCTCCATGATAACCATTCAAGAATGATTATAAAGAATATATAATAAGTAATAATGAAATATATGACATAATAATTCTACTGGATTTATGTATATATATATTTATTTCATCTACTTAATTCCATTCAATTCAGTAAGGAAACGAAAACAGCGTTCATGCGTACGTACGGCCTACCGTCTCCATGAACGGTGTATTTATTTCCATTTATCGATCCATTATATATATATATATATATTCTGAATATATATTATATATAAATCATGTTTTACATTCTGGTTGTAAGTAATGATTATCTAAGTAATCATATGAATAATTAAAAGTTAAAACACGAATGACAAATGAAACGATTTTACCCAAAACGCTACTTTAACATTAATTTACAAAATAATGGGTAATATAAAGTCATAAGTGAACCATATATGATATAATAACAATGAATATGATTCTCTAATATGTAAATGACATTATTTAAATCATTATACAGGAGGTTTGGATACGTATGAAGCATATCAGACCTAAGGTAAGGGATAATTTTGCAAATATCATTTTTATCTGAGATTTCTTATTCGTAAGTATTTACAGGGGTTATTGATATCATCCATGTACATGTTTTATAAATGTGTATTCATGTATGTTTAAAGTGATTTTTACCCATTTTTACTTTTACCCCTTGGTATGGAAGGAATCTTTCTTTTATTTACCCTACAAGGTACTTTTTTGACTTTTTTAACAAAAGTACGAGAAGAATTTTTTTTAACGTATACGGCAAGAAAGGATCTTTATGGTTTTATAAAACCTTATTTTCATGATGATTACTCCAAAATATTTCACGACTATTTTTAGCAAAATCCTTTTCATTTAAAATTACTTGACATTTTGTGAAAAGAAAATGATTTTGAAGAAAAAAGGATATTTTCCTCAAGAATTCATTTCAAGTGTTTTATCAAATCAATTTTTCATCTAAGATGAAATTATATCATATGTTTATGTTTCAAGTATAATGTCTCTATGATTTACATGGTTTCACTTTCATTATTATGAAATGATATCCATTTCTTTTATATGGATTATGTCATGATTGGATGATGTTTATAAAACCAATTTTATTTATTGGCTTATTATGAATTTTGTATGTTTATTTTGTGGAATGAGTAAGAATGATTTCATTATGAGATGGGTGGGACCTATATCTCTCTCCAATGCATTGGGTAAAGATTTATATCTCATGAGATAGACATAGCTGGAATGGTAAGTTAATCCAGTTCAGTATTACAGGACTGGAACGAGGAGTGAACTCGATTCAGAAAGGGACTTTGTCCACTAATATGGTCTTGGCGGCAATGCCTTGGCTACTATGGAAATCATTACATGTGCTTAATGGATTCCACAATTACATGTTTTATTGCCATGCTATGTTATCATGATTTATGTTCCATTATGAACTATTCCTTATGTACTTCCACGATTTATGTCTTTTCTCAAGATTTTGATGTTTAAACATTATATCCATGTTTTTAAGTTCAAATATATATGGTATGTTTTATTTTATCCATGCTTACCCTTACTGAGAATTTGAGCTCACCCTTTTCATGTTTTATTTTACCCCAAGTTTAAAAGGAAGGTTTTAGGTAAGGAATCAAAAAGTGGATGATCTTTATGGGAGATGTTGAAGATCTTTCACCACGATTAGAAGATTACGTTCCAAGTTTCCAAAGACACTAAACTATTACGGTCCTTGTGTGTCTGTTTTTGTTATGTATTAAGTATTCCGTAAAAGTAATGTAATATCTATGTACGTCAAGATTCGGGTCTCTATAGTTGGTATCAGAGGAATGGTTTAGTCAACCTTTAGAAAATAGGGTGCGAAAACATTAGTGAGATCCCTAGAGATATTTCTAAGGTATGTCTAGCGATGTCCCTAAGGTTAAGTATAAGTATATGTTATAGTCCTAGAATTATGGTAACGATATTATATTAAACCTAAGATGTTAGATTTTGAAATTACTCCCCCTTTATTATGATTTTTTCCTCTCACATTATTCTTTTTGGGTTTTAGAAAATGGCTGGAAACAAGATGATTCACAATAATGGATGATATGATAGACAATGGAATGATATTATTGATGAACAACCAAATGAAATGGGATTTGGAAGTCCAAACATCATTATTATGCTGAATCAGCAATCTCATTATATGTTCAATAAAGTCAAATTTGGTAAGTTTCCTGACTCGTCTAATAAGAGAAAGATGGAGTTTCATGATTATCATAGAGTAATGAAAGTTCAATTTCCCCTATGTAAATCATGTGGGAAGAGGCGTCAAGGAGAATGTTTCAAAGGAACTGGAAGATGCTTTTGGTGTGGAAAAGAAGGACATAAAGCCAGTAAGTGCAAAGGAAAATGTTCAGTTGACACCATGGATGAGGATAATGGTATTGCTACAACATCAACAATGGTTAAATGTTTTAAATGTGGAATGTACGGGCATTATGCAAACCAATGCCCTAAGGGAAAGTCTCATTAAGAGAATCAATATGGTCGTATGGGTAATATTTATGTTGATGATGATGAAGAGACTACAAATGATATGTGAGATGAAAGAATTGTCGAAGCTCAGTCAATGGTTTAAGAAGGTAGTGGAATGATTACATGGTTATGAAGTGTAATGTTGTATAACTAATCTCATGGTACTATGGAATAATGAGACATCTAAGGATTGTTACACTGTTGTCTTTCCTAATTTTTTGAAAGTGTGTGATGAATGGTGCCTGTATTTTTGGAAAGTAGATGATATGTGAATAATGAAGGGATAAGGAGAAAATTAAATGTTTGATAGTATTCATTAGCTCATGAATGATATAAGTAGAAGGTCATATCATGGTTTGAGTATATATAATTTTTGTGATTTTGGAATGTTGAAAGAGTTAACTTTTGACAGCATTCATGTTATCACTAAGGTTCAATGGGTATTCATTTTTCAAGAGAATACATGATTAATGTATTCACATGATTGGAATGTGATCAACAAGATATATGGGGGATAAATGATGGTATTCACATGCTTGGTTGATGACATTTCAAGTAATCGTTTTCTTTATACTATGAGACTAGACATATGTATTTTGGATAAGCTTAATGATTGGAATGAATTATGTTGGACATAAGTTAGTATTGTTTAAGGCTAGATTTTTTTTCCGATATTATTTATAATGTAGATTTAGAAAAAGGACGACCTGCAGGATGGGCGACAGCCCATCACGTCGGACAAGGCTGTGGGAATCGAACCCACAACCGAAGTGAGACTGGCCTTTATCGCCTACGACTGGCCTACAGGAAGTCCCTGGTTAGTAGAAACTAGTTTTATTTTATTAATCGGTATGATATATGAAGTATAAGTTCATTTTTGGAATCGTATATGATTAACCTCACCATAGATGGACTTATGTATATTTGATAACATCTGCTTGAAACAGATGGAATGACCCATCATTCTATCACATGATCTGCTAACTCTTCACAAATAACAAATTAAACTTCATTTCATTAATATATGAAGTGGAAATTGTTCAAATCACGAACAATAGTGAGATTGGAACAAAATCAAGCAAATATTTCTTCTAATTCAAAATTTTCAACTTTAGGGAAATGATATTGAAAACCAAAAATGTTGTCCTAGTGCTCTTATATCCGATGAATCAGATGGTACCTTAGATCATCACAAATCTATGGATTTGTGATTTATGGATTTTTCATATCCATGTTCTCAACCACTCTCCATCATAGCTTGTTGGTTATATTTTTCTTCCATATCCATATTTTCACCTATGTTCTCCTAAGTGGAAACCCAGTGATGAGTTAATTTGGGTAACCGTTACGTTTCATACTTTTGTTTTTAAAGCCAAGTTTTGGTATTCCTTTTTACGATGTGGGTTTATATTAAAGAAACTTTCAAGTAGTAAACCATTTATAACCCCAACGAATATCGAGGGCGAAATTCATTTTAAGGGGGGTAGAATGTAACAACCTGATATTTTATGATAATTATTCTTTTTAATTTATTTGATGTCATATGTTTTATGCTACAACAAGGTTATCTTGTGCTATATGCCACACTTTATTAGCTTGAAGTATACACAACACTATTCTTAGATTGTGTTACACACAATTTCAAGTTCGTTTTATAATAGTCATTCTACGCAACAATGAGTGTATATATATATATATATTCAATGTATAAATGAAATATGTTTGGATTTTGTTATACGAAATAATAAAGTATTCTTGCATAACACACAACCCTGACTTGGCTTTCATTACACGCAATCACGACCTTCCTCGATAGCGTGTGTTGTACGCAATACCGAGTTTTACTAAACAACGATATATTATTATAATATTATTACGAACTATCTGTTATGAATAGTATTAACTAAATTTTGAATTTTATTACATTATTAATCATCTCACACATTTTCTAGAACATGGTATAAGAAAAAAATAAACTTTTCGGGTAAAATAAGTATTTTTCAAAAAATGCAGTTTTGCCACCTTTTGATGGCGCACCCACTTTAAATCTAGTTTTTGACGTGTTTATAAGTTCAATTTTACAAAATAAAATTATTATTTGGAATCAGGATATAAAATTTTACTTTGGATAAAATCTTCATATTATTCTGATAACCTTTATATTTTAATGAATAGTAAAAACACGCTATATTTTAATTAAAAAAACTTTTTTCATCGTAATAACTTATGTCATTAAATTATAATATTTAATGGTTTAAGAGTATAAATAGAATATATTTTTACCATTTAATATAATGTATGTCATTAGCCTTGATTTTACATTGAATTCGTAGGTTAAATAAATTCAATCTTTTGCAACGTTTTAAACAAAACCCCGTTTTATTTAGACAACGGGATTAATTTTAATTTAATTTCTACAAATTCTGTATATTGAATTTGGAAAAATGGATTCAATATTTGTAATAAGTGGGTCCAAATTATATTAATAGACTACTTTTTAGTTTTGGGCTTTATGAATAGTAAGAACGGTAAATTTTATTTACCATAGTAAAAGGAAAATTGGGTAATTAAGGGTAAATATAATATTATAAAATTATCCTAATACTTGTCTTAATATAATTAGATGATTATAATTTGTCCTAATTAATATTTGGGTCTAAATGGAATCCATTAGAACCCACTTGGAGGTGATTAAGACCTTTAGTTTATTTTATTTAAAGGAAAGTGAAATATGTCTCACTCAACTTTAATAATTAAAGTATTTTTAATAAAAGTTTATACAGAATATAAATTCGGTTATAAATACTCATTTAAAAGATAAAATTTATTTATTTTTCATCTTAATATATTTGTAATTTTTTAGAGTTATTTAATTACCTTATTATCTTACACATTAATGATGCATAAATTATTTATTTAGTGAAAAATCAATAATATAGTATTTATTGAAATAGTAATACATATCAAAAGGCCCAAAAAACTGCACAAAACTTTTTATTAGTATATATATTAACCGTAATCATTCACTGGCCTAATTTTTGACCATTTGGATCCTTATTAAGGCGACTATGACACTTATATTATTTTATTTTAAATGATGCCCAAGTTGTCACCTTCATAATTTAATAAATATAATAATTTAAATATTTTTATTTTAAGATGATAAATTCGAGTAAAAGTATTATTGTGAAAGGTAATAAATATATCTTCATCATAGGATATTATCTCTAATTTGTATGCCACAAATAGGTATATTAAATAATTATACAAAAATGTTGTAGTAATTATTTTATTAAGAGATAAACCAAATAAATGGTTTTAAAAATAATAGAATAAACATTATATAAACTATTTAATGTTCTCCACTAATTTTCTAGATACATATGACCTTTTATGAATCTATTAAAGCTTTTAGTTTGAACACATATTTTGTATATATTTTATTTAAATTCAAGTAAATTAATAGTGTCAAAATTGACACTATTGTTATTTTATAAAAATAACATATTATAAAATTGTTTAAAAATCACAAATATATTTAAAAATTATAAATTTAAATTTATATGGTCTAAAAGTTTATAAAGTATCCAATTATGGACAATTCACAATAGATAAGTAATTATTTAAAATTTAGAATGTTATTACCACAAATAAAATTAAATTGATTAAATAAGGATAATCAAGTTGATAATGTTTAAAATAAATTCTTAACATGTCTAAATTTTATTGGTTGATTAGATTACAACCCTATCTCATCTAAGATTTGTATATGAGACATTTTGGAAGTTTTTAAGTGGGTTTGTGATTTAATATAAACTAATATTTCTTATATTTCCAAAGGTGCCCCTCTCCTCCCTTATAAAAGGGCACCTCCTCTCTCTCTTCCTCACACCACATTGAGCCTTAAAGCTCGGAAAAGACCTTCTATATTCTCTTCTCCACTTCCCTAGGAACATCTTAGAGGTCCTGGTATTATTAAAAGACCAATTTTAGTGCCATAAGAGTAGGTTTCAAAGAGGCGCTTCAAAGAAGAGGTAATGTCTGTTACCGATTCTTTCAACTTTATTTCTTCTTAAACTTCTTCTTATTTAGTTGTTTCATTATGAAGTAATTACATCAGTATCACTCATATAATGATATGTTATTATAAGTATGAAAAAACCCTATTTCACAATCTATCTATCCTACGGAAAACAAAATCACTGCGCGTGCGTACGTACGGAATACTGTCTCCACA
This sequence comes from Viscum album, assembly GCA_963277665.1. Taxonomy (NCBI): domain Eukaryota; kingdom Viridiplantae; phylum Streptophyta; class Magnoliopsida; order Santalales; family Viscaceae; genus Viscum; species Viscum album. The sequence continues at coordinate 1,115,058,734 of OY728132.1, read as the reverse complement.
CCGTGCTGTAATCTATTTTCCACCACCACCATACATGGATGGGTATAATGGTGAAAGTAATGAATATATATGATTATTGTAAAGTGATATTGATTCTGTAATATTATACATACACTTTAATACCATTCCACGCTCATGGGAATGATATCACCGCTCGTACGTACATACGGAATACCGTCTCCACGACGTGATGAGATTCACTCTCCATGATAACCATTCAAGAATGATTATAAAGTTTATATAATAAGTAATCATGAAATATATGACATTATAATGATACTGGATTTATGTATATATATATTTATGTCATCTACTTAATTCCATTCAATTCAATAAGGAAACGAAAACCGTGTTCATGCGTACGTACAACCTACCGTCTCCATAAACGGTGTATTTTTTTCCATTTATTGATCCATTATATATATATTCTGAATATATAATATATATAAATCATTTTTTACATTCTGGATATAATTAATCATGATCTAAGTAATCATATGAATAATTAAAAGTAAAAACACGAACGACAAATGAAACAATTTTAACCAAAACACTACTTTAACATGAATTTACAAAAGATCAGGTAATATAAAGTCATAAGTGAACCATATATGATATAATAACAATGAATATGATTCTTTAATAAGTAAATGACATTATTTAACTCATTATACAGGAGGTTTGGATATGTATGAAGCATATCAGACCTAAGGTAAGGGATAATATTGCAAATCTCAATTTTATCTGAGATTGCTTATTCGTAAGTACTTACTGGGGTTATTGCTGTCATCCTTTTCCATGTTTTATAAAAGTGTATTCATGTATTTTTAAAGTGATTTTTACCCATTTTGACTTTTACCCCTTTGTATGGAAGGAATCTTTCTTTTATTTACCCTACAAGGTACTTTTTTGACTTTTCCGAAAAAAGTACAATAAGAATGTTTTTTTAACGTATACGACATGAAAGGATTTTTACGGTTTTATAAAACCTTATTTTCATGAAGCTTACTCCAAAATATTTCATGACTATTTTCAACAAAATCATTTTAATTTAAAATTGCATGAAATTTTGTGAAAACAAAATGATTTTGAAGAAAAAAGGATATTTTCCTCAGGAATTCATTTCAAGTGTTTTATCAAAACCATTTTACATCTAAGATGAAATTATTTCATATGTGTATGTTTCAAGTATAATTTCTCTATGATTTACATGGTTTCACTTTCCTTATTATGAAATGATATAAATTTTTTTTATATGGATTATTTGATGATGAGATGATGTTTATGAAACCCATTTTATTTATTGGGTTATTATGAATGATGTATTTTTATTTTGTGGCACACGTAAGAATGATTTCATTATGAGATGGGTGGGACCTATATCTCCCTCCAATGCATTGGGTAAAGATTTATATCTCATGAGATAGATATGGCTGGAATGGTAAGTTAATCAGGTTCAGTATTACAGGACTGGAATGAGGAGTGAACTCGATTCAGAAAGGGACTTTGTCCACTAAGATGGTCTTGGTAGCAATGCCTTGGCTACTATGGAAATCATTACATGTACTTAAAGTATGCCACAATTACATGTTTTTTCTCATGCTATGTTATCATGATTTATGTTCCATTATGATCTTAGCCTTATGTACTTCCACGATTTATGTCTTTTCTCAAGATTTTGATGTTTAAACATTATGTTCATGTTTTTAAGTTCAAATGTATATGGTATGTTTTATTTTATCGATGCTTACCCTTACTGAGCTTTTGAGCTCACCCTTTTTATGTTTTATTTTCCCCTAGGGTTAAAAGAAAGGTTTTAGGTAAGGAAACAAAAAGTGGATGATCTTTATGTGAGATGTTGAAGATCTTTCACTGTGATTAGAAGATTACATTCCATGTTTCCAAAGACACTAAACTATTATGGTCCTTGTGTGTATTTTTTTGTTATGTATTAAGTATTCCTCAAAAGTAATGTAATATCTATGTACGTCAAGCTTCAGGTCTCTACAGTTGGTATCAGAGGAAAGGTTTAGTCAACCTTTGGAAACTAGGATGCGAAAACTTTAGTGAGATCCCTAGAGATATTTCTAAGGTATGTCTAGGGATGTCCCTAAGGTTAAGTATAAGTATAGGTTACAGTTCTAGAATTATGGTAACCATATTAGATTAAACATAAGATGTTAGATATTGAAGTTACTCCCCCTTTATTATGATTTTTTCATCTCACATTATTCTTTTTGGGTTTTAGAAAATGGATGGAAACAAGATGATTCACGATAATGGAGGATATGATGGACAATGGAATGATATTATTCATAAGAAACCAAATAAAATGGGATTTGGAAGTCCAAACATCATTATTATGCTGAATCAACAATCTCATAATATGATCAATAAACTAAAATTTGGTATGTTTCCTGACTCGGCTAATAAGAGAAAGATGAAGTTTCATGATGATCATAGAGCAAAAAAAGTTCAATTTCCCCTATGTAAATCATGTGGAAAGAAGAATCAAGGAGAATGTTTCAAAGGAACTGGAAGATGCTTTGGGTGTGGAAAAGAAGGACATAAAGTCAGTAAGTGCAACAGAAAAGGTTCAGTTAACTCCATGGATGGGGATAATGGTATTTCTACAACATCAACAATGGTTAAATGTTTTAAATGTGGAATATACGGGAATTATGCAAACCAATGCCCTAAGGGAAAGTCTCATGAAGAGAATAAGTATGGACGTATGGGTAATATTTATGTTGATTATGATGAAGAGACTACAAATGATATGTGAGTTGAAAGAATTGTTGAAGCTCGGTCAATGGTTTAAGAAGGTAGTGGAATGATTACATGTTTATCATGTGTAATGTTGTATAAGTAATCTCATGGTACTATGGAATAATGAGACATCTAAGGATTATTACACTGTTGTCTTTCCTTATGTTTTGAAAGTGTGTGTTGAATGTTACCAGTATTTTTGTAAAGTAGATGATATGTGCATAATGAAGGGATAAGGAGAAAATTAAATGTTTAATAGTCGTCATGAGCTCATGACTGATATAAGGAGAAGGTCATATCATGGTTTGAGTATATATAATTTTTGTGATTTTGGAATGTGGATAGAGGTAACTTTTGACAGCATTCATGTTTTCACTAAGGTTCAATGGGTATTCATTTCTCAATAGAATACATGATTAAGGTATTCACATGATTGGAATGTGATCAACAAGATATATGGGGGATAAGTGATGGTATTCACATGCTTGGTTGATGACATTTCAAGTAATCGTTTTCTTTATACTATGAGATTGGACATAAGTATTTTGGATAAGCCTAAAGAATGGAATGAATTATGTTGGACATAAGTTAGTATTGTTTAAGGCTAGATTTTTTTCGGATATTATTTATAATGTAGTTTTAGAAAAAGGACAACCTGCAGGACGGGCGACAACCCATCGCGTCGGACAAGGCTGTGGGAATCAAAACCACAACCGAAGTGCGACTAGCCTTTATCGCCTACCACTGGCCTACAGGAAGTTCCTGGTTAGTAGAAACTAGTTTTATTTTATTAAGCGGTATGATATATGAAGTATAAGTTCATTATTGGAATCGTATATGATTAACCTCACCATAGATGGACTTATGTATATTTGATAACTTTTTCTTGAAATAGATGGAATGACCCATCATTCTATCACATGATCTACTAAATCTTTACAAATAACAAATTCAACATCATTTCATTAAGAGATGAAGTGGAAATTGTTCAAAGCACGAACAACAGTGAGATTGTACCAAAATCTAGCCAGTATTTCTTCTAATTCAAAATTTTCAACTTTAGGGAAATGATATTGAAAACCAAAAATGTTGTCCTGGTGCTCTTATATCCGATGAATCAGATGGTACCTTAGATCATCACAAATATATGGATTTGTGATTGATGGATTTTTCATAGCCATGTTCTCTACCACTCTCCATCATAACTTGATGGTTATATTTTTCTTCCATATCAATATTTTCACCTATGTTCTCCTATGTGGAAACCCAGTGTTGATTTAATTTGGGAAACCGTTACGTTTCATACTTTAGTTTTTAAAGCCATGTTTTGGTATTCCTTTTTACGATGTGTGTTTTTATTAAAGAAACTTTCGAGAAGTAAACCATTTATAACCCCAATGAATTTCGAGGGCGAAATTCATTTTAAGGGGGGTAGAATATAAAAACCCGATATTTTATGATAAGTATTCTTTTTAATTTATTTGATGTCATGTGTTTTATGCTACAACAAGATTATCTTGTGCTATATTCCACACTTTATTAGCTTGAAGTATACACAACACTATTCTTAGATTGTGTTCAACACAATTTCACATTCGTTTTATAATAGTCATTATACACATCATTGAGTGTATATATATATATATTCAATGTATAAATGAAATATGGTTGGATTATGTTATATGGAATAATAAAGTATTATTGCACAACACGCAACCCAGACTTGGCTTGCATTACACACAATCGCGACCTTCCTCAATAGCGTGTGTTGTACGCAATACCAGGTTTTCCTAAACAACGATATAATATTATAATATTATTATGAACTAGCTGTTATGAATAGTATTAACCAAATTTTTAATTTTATAACATTATTATTCATCATACACATTTTCTATAACATGGTATAAGAACAAAATAAAGTTTTCGGGTAAAATAAGTATTTTTAAAAAAATGCAGTTTTGCCGCCTTTTGATGGAGCACCCACTTTAAATGTAGTTTTCACATGTTTATAAGTTAAATTTTACAAAATAATATTATTATTTTGAATCAGGATATAAAATTTTACCTTGGATAAAATTTTCCTATTATTCTGACAACTTTTATATTTTAATGAATATTAAAAACACGCTATTTTTTAATTAAAAACAACTTTTTTCATTGTATTAACTTATGTGATTAAATTATAATAATGAATGGTTTAAGAGTAAAAATAGAATATATTTTTACCATTTAATATAATGTATGTCATTAGACTTGATTTTACATTGAATTCGTAGGTTAAATGAATTCGATCTTTTGCAATGTTTTAAACAAAAACCCGTTTTTTTTCGACAACAAGATTATTATTAATTTAATTTATGCAACTTCTATGTATTGAATTTGGAAGAATGTATTCCATATTTGGAATCAGTGGGTCCAAATTATATTAATAGACTACTTTTTATTTTTTGGCTTTATGAATAGTAACAACGGTAAATTTTATTTACCATAGTAAAAGGTAAATTGGGTAATTAAGGGTAAATATAATATTATAAAATTATCTTAATACTTTTCTTAATAATATTTGATGATTATAATTTATCCTAAGTCATATTTGGGTCGAAATGGAATCCATTAGAACCCACTTGGAGGTGATTAAGACCTTTATTTTATTTTATTTAAAGGAAAGTGAAATATGTCTCACTCAACTTTAATAATTAAAGAATTTTTAATATAAGTTTATACGGAATATAAATTCGGTTATAAATTCCCATTTGAAAGATAAAATGTTTTTCTTTGTCATGGTAATATATTTGTAATTTTTTAGAGTTATTTAATTACCTTATTATCTTATACAATAATGATGCAGAAATTATTTATTTAGTGAAAAAACAATAATATATTTTTTATTGAAATAGTAATACATATCAGAAGGCCCAAAAACCTGCAGAAAACTTATTATTAGTGTATATATAAACCCTAATCATCCACCGCCCGAATTTTTGACCATTTGGATCCTTATTAAGGCGATTATGACACTTATATTATTTTATTTTAAATGATGCCAAAGTTGTCACCTTCATAATTTAATAAATATAATAATTTAAATAATATGATATTCATATGATAAATTCGAGTAAAAGTATTATTGTGAAAGATAATAGATTTATATTCATCATTGGATATTATTTTTAATTTTTATACAACAAATTAGTATAATAAATAGTTATACAAAAATGTCGTAGTAATTATTTTATTAAGAGATAAACCAAATAAATGGTTTTAAAATAATAAAATAAATATTATATGAACTATTTATTGTTCTCCACTAATTTTCTAGATACATATGACCTTTTATAAATCTATTAAATCTTTTATTTCGAACATATCTTCTGTATATATTTTATTTAAATTCAAGTAAATTAATAGTGTCAAAATTGACACTATTGTTATTTTATAAAAAAAACAAAATAATTTTTTTAAAAAAAATCACAAAAATATTTAAAAATTATAAATTTACATTTATATGGTCTCAAATTTTATAAAGTATCCAATTATTGACAATTCCCAAAAAATAAGTAATTATTTAAAATTTAGATTGTTATTACCACAAATAAAATTAAATTGATTAAATAAGGATAAATCAACTTGATAATATTTAAAATAAATTCCTAACATGTATAAATTTTATTTGTTGATAAGATTACAACCCTATATCATCTAACCATTTTATATTAGTCATTTTGGAAGTTTTTAAGTGGGTTTGGGATTTAATATAGACTAATATTTCTTATATTTCCAAAGGTGCCCCTCTCCTCCCTTATAAAAGGGCACCTCCTCCCTCTCTTCCTCACACCACTTTGAGCCTTCAAGCTCGGTAAAACCCTGAAAAATTCTCTTGTCCACTTCCCTAGAAACATCCTAGATGTTATGGTCTTCTTCAAAGACCAATTTTAGTGCCCTAAGAGTAGGTTTCAAAGAGGCACTTCAAAGAAGAGGTAATGTCCGTTACCGATTCTTTCAACTTTATTTCTTTTTCCACTTCTTCTTATTTAGTTGTTTCATTATGAAGTAATAACATCAGTATCACTCATATACTGATATGTTATTATATGTATGAAACAACCCTATTTCACCATCTATCCATCCTACGGAAAACAAAATCACCGCACGTGTGTACGTATTGAATACCGTCTCCACGCCGTGGTGCAATCTATTTTCCACCACCACCTTACATGGATGGGTATAACGGTGAAAGTAATTAATATATATGATTATTGTAAAGTTATATTGATTCTGTAATATTATACATACACTTTAATACAATTTCATGATCATGGGAATGATATCATCGCTCGTGCGTACGTACGGAATACCATCTCCACGACGCGATGAGATTCACTCTCCATGATAACCATTCAAGAATGAATATAAAGTATATATAATAAGTAATAATGAAATATATGACATAATAAATCTACTTGATTTATGTATATATATACTTATTACATCTACTTAATTCCATTCAATTCAATAAGGAAACGAAAACAGCGTTCAGGCATACGTACGGCCTACCGTCTCCATGAATGGTATATTTCTTTCCATTTATCGATCCATTATATATATATTCTGAATATATATTATATATATATCATGTTTTACATTCTGGATGTATTTAATCATGATCTAAGTAATCATATGAATAATTAAAATTTAAAACACGAATAACAAATGAAACGATTTTACCCAAAACACATCTTTAACATGAATTTACAAAAGAACGGGTAATATAATGTCATAAGTGAACCATATATGATATAATAACAATGAATATGATTATTTAATAAGTCAATGACATTATTTAAATCATTATACAGGAGGTTTGGATACGTACGAAGTATATCAGACCTAAGGTAAGGGATAATTTTGCAAATCTCATTTTTATCTGAGATTGTTTATTCGTAAGTATTTACTGGGATTATTTCTACCATCCATGTCCATGTTTTATAAAAGTGTATTCATGTATGTTTAAAGTCCTTTTTACCCATTTTTACTTTTACCCCTTGGTATGGAAGAAATGTTTCTTTTATTTACCCTACAAGGTACTTTATTGACTTTTCCAACAAAAGTATGAGAAGAATGTTTTTTAATGTATACGACATGAAAGGATTTTTACGGTTTTGTAAAACCTTATTTTCATGAATCTTACTCCAACATATTTAATGACTATTTTGTGAAAAGAAAATGATTTTAAAGAAAAAAGGATATTTTCCTCAAAAATTCATTTCAAGTGTTTTATCAAAATCATTTTTCATCTAAGATGAAGTTATTTCATATGTGTATGTTTCAAGTATAATGTATCTGTGATTTAAATGGTTTCACTTTCCTTATTATGAAATGATATCCATTTCTTTTATATGTATTATGGGATGATGGGTTGATGTTTATGAAACCCATTTTATTTATTGGGTTATTATGAATGATGTATGTTTATTTTGTGGAACATGTAAGAATGATTTAATTATGAGATGGGTGGGACCTATATCTCCCTCCAATTAATTGGTTAAAGATTTATATCTCATGAGATAGACATGGCTAAAACGGTATATTAATACGGTTCAGTATTATAGGACGGGAATGAGGAGTGAACTCGATTTAGAAAGGGACTCTGTCCACTAAGATGGTCTTGGCAGCAATGCCTTGGCTACTATGGAAATAATTACATGTGCTTAATGGATGCCACAATTACATGTATTATTCCCACGCTATGTTATCATGATTTATGTTTCATTATGATATACGCCTTATGTACTTCCACAATTTATGTCTTTGCTCAAGATTTTGATGTCTAAACATTATGTTCATGTTTTTAAGTTCAAATGTATATGGTATGTTTTATTTTATCCATGCTTACCCTTACTTAGAATTTGAGCTCACCCTTTTTATGTTTTATTTTCCCCCAGGATTAAAAGAAAGGTTTTAGGTAAGGAAACAAAAAGTGGAAGTTCTTTATGGGAGATGTTGAAGATCTTTCACCATGATTAAAAGATTAAGTTCCACATTTCCAAAGACACTAAACTATTACGGTCCTTGTGTGTCTGTTTTTGTTATGTATTAAGTATTCCAAAAAAGTAATGTAATATCTATATACGTCTTGCTTCGGGTTTCTGAAGTATGGGGATCATATGGGTGGCTTCAGGAATAGAGACGTTATACATGAAACCTCTCTAAAGTTTATGATGTGTTCCATATATCTTTCTTGAAGAAGTACATAAATAACCCTTCACTTCTACCAAACATATAGGTCATATAAATAAATAATTATCTTTATTAAAAAGATAAAATATTGAATATTACAGATAGAAGAGATATATTGTAACGCCCCGACCCTAGCTACCCAGAGTCAGTGCATTACTTCGTAACATTGGCATGATCACAAAAGATCATGTCTCGAAAGAGCGATTAGTTTTGTAGCCTTGGAAACACTAGATACATTCATAGATGTTACATTACATCATAAAGTGAAAAACTACAATAACAAAGCCTCCATAGTCCACACTCATATACTCTTCTGACTATCCCTGTAGGTCATTCATAAAATACTTTTTCACATCCTGGAAAATATTAAAACATTGAAAGGGGTGAGCTCAGATGCTCAGTAAGGATAACAATATTGCTGAAGCTTTCATAAAAAACATTAACATTTAAGGCAATGTATAACTAAAACAAAAGCCTTTTTAAACTTGAACTTCAGCATGATATGGAAAAAAAATTTAAATAATTCCATTTACTTACTCACATGGAAATTCTACTAGTCGAATAATCTCATGCAATACCAATAACCACTTTCATAATGATGGAATGCATAATGCCAGACTATCATAACCACGTAGTCAAGGCCTCGTGCCAAGACCGCAAATAATATTTTTTCAAGGCCTCATGCCAAGACCCTAGTTTGTCTCATGAGACCTACCGATGCATCGAGGAGCTATAGCGGGCTCCACCCGTCACTTATTTAGTCCAATGCATTCCTCATATGAATAGGTTTAAACATATCATAAACCATAACATAATTGTATCACATAAAACGTGCATAAAGGAAACATAAAATTTCCACGTTTCAATCACAAGATATCAATACAACACATTGATATAATAAAAACCTTATCAAAACCAGTTTCAATACCAAAATAAATGAAAATTAAAACTTGGTATTTATTTTTCATTTAAAAAAAGTTATGGCTTGTAGAGGAAGCTGAAACTCAAATAATGGTTACAGCAGCGGAGAAGTCGTTGTCGCCGCATACGTACGACAAAAAAAACATTCCTTTTTTTCATTTAGTAAAACACTTCGTATAAGAAGATTCTTTTTTAATAAATATAAATTTCAAAGGGGTTTATACACCGTATAAAAGAAATTTGTGTATAAAACAAAATATGCCTCAATGAATGGAGATTGAGACAAAGTACCTTATAAAGATCATTTTTAAAATAAAATAGATATATTATGTGTATTAACTATAAGTAAACATAATTAAATTACAAATACAAGATAGTATATAATAATATCATGAAATAATTTGAAAGTAGGAGATTAACCCAAAGAATAGAAATTGGGTTAAGAAGTTCCCTTACCTCATGTCCGACTTGACTCGATTGTTCTTTAACCTCCTGAATAATAAACTATAGTCAATTTCTATTTACTTAAGAACCTTTTTCAGGTTCATTATTCCTTTTATATCACTTATTAACATGTTATTAACATTATGTAATTATTTATGTTAATAACGGTTATTTTGTCGATCTTTGGTACCTGAGTCAAAAATAAACTTCCTATAATTACAAGTTGATAATGTGGTGAATTATCCATTATATCCAGAATTATATTCATTATGTAGATATCATATATATCATATATATCCATTACATACATTCATTTATAATATTACATAACATTTAGAGGTATGAAATGAAATGCATCGTTCATGGAGACGGTAAGCCGTACGTACGCATGAACGCTACATTAATTTCTATTTTGTATTTAATGGAATGAAGTTATAATTATATAATGGTATAATATAATTCTAGTATAATATAATGTATAATACCATTTACTCCATACTTTATACATCCCACATATGGCATTAACGATTCAAATAACTTTGAGGGGGCGGTAGTCCCCATTTCCTAAAATGAAATTATTGCGTTTACCAATAATGGAATTCATATAGTATTCCATAAATGAAGAAATAAAGAAGCATAAGGAAAACATAAAAATAATATATATATCATATATGAAAATAGTGTCATCAAAATGGCCACCATTAGAGGTGTTAAATGAATATTGACCAATCATCGTTTCGTGAGACAGTATTTCGCCACCCACAGAAACAATATGTTCTTTAACCATTAGACGAAGGTGCGTGTAAGTGTAAACCAAATACTGATCATAAAAATATCCTAGTATACTGTATATACTGGTGTTGTTACAAAATAAAAGGAATAAGAAGAGTTTAAGGGGTTGGAGAAGCAAAATAAAACAAAACAACATTAGAGAAGAAATTACATTAAAATCGGGTAACTCTTTTTGATTTGAGCCATAGGCTTTCTTGGGAAGACTTCTGCCCAAAGTGAGGCTTCTAAGAGTCAGGGAGGAAAGTTGAGAGAGTATTTGGGCAGAGGTTGGCTGAGCCAAAAGGCTTTGTAGGTGTGAGTAAGGTGGTAGTGGCGGGGGCCTTTTATAAGAGGAGAGAAGGGGCACTCTTGGAAAGATTGAAATGTTACTTTATTATGAAATTCTTTTTCGGATTCTAAAGGTCCCACACTTCTATATTTCTAGGATAAGGTGATAAGGGTTCTAAATATACTCATACAATAGGTTTTTGACAAGTCTATGTTTTAGAGTTTACATTATCTTTTCATTTTATTTAAATCGTTAATTAATGAGGTAATCGCTGCATCATCATGGTGTCATAAATAATTTAATTTCATTAATGTCTAAAAGTTATAAAACAACTATCATGATGTAGGAAATCGTTTTATCTTTCAAATTAATATTTATAGTAAAAATATGACTTGTATAACCCCATTTAAAACTTGTTTTAGTAAAACAACTCTTGTTTGTGACATTTTTATTTTAAAATTGAATAAAAAGTTATTTATGTCATTTTCCTACCAAAGTGGTTCCATGGGGTCCCCAAGTTGACCCATGGATTGTATTGGTCGGCCAAGACACATCAAATAGGTTTAGGACAAGTGTAAAGGTATTTTCATATTTTTATAATATCGTTTTTACCTTAAATATCACTAATTACCTTTAATCACGATTAATTAAACTAAAAAGTTACTATTCACCAAAAAAAATATTTTAATCCCATTGAACAAAATTTTACATTTTAATGACAAACATGAATGTCGGATTTTTGAAAATCAAATCACAGAAGTGGTAATGTATCATTTAAACAAAAAATCAGTTTTTCAACTACCACTTAGTGGTTTCACTATTCATCAAAAATTGAAGTTTTCCAGAACAATGCCAAAATTTCACCCTAAGCTATAATTGATATTCCGAATTCAAAAATGATGGCTTTTTTACAAAATTCCAAACATATAATTTTCATTAATAAATTTTATAATTAATTCTCATGTCACAACAAATAGCGTGTTTTTAAGAAACAATATATATCAAAAGATTGACAATTGTTTATGCCTAATTTCGAAGTGATATTATTTATATTGAATACCATTGGATAAAATGGTAAAAATATATTTTTATTATACTTTAAAACCACTCAATAGTATAATTTATCACTATAAATTTTTTTGATTAAAATTGTTGTTTTTAAGTATTTTTCACTATTCATAAAAAATTGGAAGTTCTCAGAAAATTACAAAAATTTCAACTTAGGATAGCTCTGATATTCTGAATACAAAAACAAAGTCCATTTGGAGAGATAAAATTTATAAAATATCAAAAAGTAGGTATTACTATTCATAATGGCTACTTTGATTGGTTGTGGTGTGTGTTAGAACTCGAAGTTGCGTACAACACACGCTACTGTATTATTCAAAGAGAAGTGTACCGCGTAAGCTTGCGGTGTTACATTCTCCCCTCCTTCAAATAATTTCATCCTCAAAATTTCATATAATATCACTGTATAAAAAGACTCGGGTGATTCTTCATAATAAGTTCCTCATGTTCCCACGTTGCCTCCTCCATCTTATGGTTTCTCCATAGAACTTTTACCAGACGAGTCATCCGGTTTCTCAGCACTTGTTCTCTTGTATCAAGAATCTTGACGGGCTCTTCATAATAAGACATATCGGGTTCCAGTTATAATTCCTCATAGGTGAGTACATGTGTTGGGTCGGGCATGTATTTTCTCAACAGTGATACGTCGAATACATCATGAACTTTGGAGAGACTTGGCGGCATTGCCAAATGTTATGCTACAGCCCCAATTCGTTCTAGAATTTCGAATGGTCCGATGTACCTGGAACTCAATTTACCCTTATTACCGAAACGTATAACTCCCTTCCATGGTGATACCTTCATGAAAACATGATCTCCTGCCTGAAATTCCAAACCCTTCCTTCGATTGTCAGCATAGCTTTTCTGCCTACATTGAGCTGCTTTGATGTGGTTTTGGATTACATTCACCTTTTCCATCGTTTCCTCCACCAGTTTTGGGCCTACAAGTTTTCTTTCACCCACGTCATCCCAACAGGTTGGTGTGCGACATCTTTTTCCATATAACGCTTCATATGGTGCCATCCGAATACTTGAATGGAAGCTATTGTTATAGGAAAATTCTACCAGAGGTAAATATTGATCCCACATTCCTTGAAAGTCAAGTGAGCATGATCTCAACATGTCTTCTAAGGTTTGAATAGTTTTTTCTGATTGTCCGTCTGTTTGAGGGTGGTAAGCAGTGCTCAAACGAAGTTCAGTATCCAAGGCCTTCTGAAGACTCTTCCAGAATCTTGATGAAAAGCGGGGATCACGATCCGAGACAATCGATAGGGGTACTCCATGAAGTCTCACAACTTAATTAATATATAGTCTTGCTAGACGTTCAAGTGGCAGATCTTCCCTTATAGCATGAAAATGTGCTGACTTGGTGAGACAATCAACAATGAACCATATTGCGTCATTCCTTCTAGGGGACTTTGGTAGTCCCATGAAAAAGTCCATCGTAATATTATCCCATTTCCACTCAGGTATGGGAAGAGGTTGCAATACTCCACCAGGATGTTTCCTTCCAGCTTTCACATATTGGAAAACCATACATCTTGAAACAAAATCGGCAATCTCCCTTTTCATGTTGTCCCGCCAAAAATTTCCCTTTAAATCTCTATACATTTTAGTGCTCCCAGGGTGTATAGATAAATTGGAACTATGAGCATCATCCAACAATTCCCTCTTTAAATCAGGTATATCGGGAACACAAAGTCTCCTCCCAAATTTCAAAATTCCATCTTCATAAACAAAGTCACTCAACCGCCCATCATTCACAGCTTTAATCTTCTTTTTCAACACTTCATCATCAGACTGAGAACTCTTTATCCTTTCTAGTAAAGATGGTTTGGCAACCATTTGAAAAAGATTTGATATTTCACCCTCCATGGTGATTCCCATTTCTATATTTACTAGATCCATGAAAATAGGATCCCTTTCCACACTCATCATGTTCAAAACTCCATGATATTTTCTACTCAAAGTATCTGCAACATTATTTGCCTTCCCTAGGTGGTAGTGTATCGTGCAATAATAATCCTTGAGTAGTTCAAGCCATCGTCTTTGCCTCATGTTGAGTTTTTTTTGTGAGAAAATATATTTCAAACTCTTGTGATTAGTATATATCTCACATTTTTCACCATAGATATAATGTCTCCATATCTTCAAGGAAAATATTACAGCAGCTAACTCGAGATCATGAGTAGGATAGTTTTTCTCGTGAATTTTTAGCTGTCATGATGCATAGGCAATAACCTTATCATTCTACATAAGGACACAACCATTTCCTTTCATTGATGCATCACTATAAATAACGAACCCATCATTCCCTGATGGTAGAGTCAATATGGGAGAATTGACTAATCTTATCTTCAGTTATTCAAAACATTATTCACACTCTTTTTTCCAGACAAATTTAACCCCTTTACGTGTGAGCTTCGTTAATGGGTTAGCAAATCGGGCGAAATTCTGGACAAAACGTCGATAATAACCTGCCAAACCAATAAAGATGCATACCTCAGTTATACTCATCGGTGCTGGCCAATCTTGGATTTCCTTGGTCTTATAAGGATCAACGGAAATTCCATCTTTAGAGACAATATGGCCAAGAAAAGAAATCTCATGAAGCCAGAATTCACACTTGCTAAACTTCCCATATAATTCATGCCTTCTAAGAGTAATCAAGATAATGCGCAAGTGATTTTAATGATCTTCGTAGCTTTTGGATTATACCAAGATATCATCAATGAATACCACCACAAAATCGTCAAGATATTTCTTGAAAACTCTATTCATTAGATCCATGAATACAGAGGGTGCATTAGTCAATCCGAAAGGCATTACTGTAAACTCGTAGTTCCCGTATCTTGTTCGAAATGTTGTCTTCAGAATGTCATCCTTCTTCACACACAACTGATGGTATACAGATCGAAGGTCAATATTTGAAAAGTATTGAGCTCCATGCAATTGGTCAAATAAATCATCAATGCGAGGTAGGGGATACTTGTTCTTTATTGTTATAGCATTGATCTCCCTGTAGTCAACGCACAACCTCATAGATCCATCTTTCTTCTTAACAAAAAGGACAGGGGCTCCCCATGGATAAACACTAGGGAAAATAAATACCTTATTACTCAATTCTTCTAGTTGTTTCTTTAGTTCAACTAATTACACGGTGGCCATTCTATAAGGGGTCTTCGATATGGGCCTTGATCCAGGAATTAAATCAATGGAAAACTCAACTTCTCGTTCTGGAGGATGTCCAGGTAAATCTTCCGGAAACACATCTACATATTCTTTCACAATAGGTACATCCTCTATTTGAACATTTTTTCCTCTCCATTAGTCATTTCATTCTCTTCCTCCCCAATAATTGAATTTATTTGAGCTACTGGGGGTGGATCTAAATAAGAATTAGGTGGTGACGATTATGCTTTAAAAATAAGGTGTTCCTTATCATCATCATCGAAAATTGTAACCTCCTTCTTCTTACAATAAATCTTTACATCATAGTCTGAAATCCAATCCATACTAAGGATTATATCAAACTCAATCATAGGTATGACAATGAGATCAGCGGATAAAGAACAGTTATGTGCTCTAATGGGGACTGATTCATAAAACTTTGTTGCAATAATACTTCCCTTAAGAGTTTTGACTGACAATTCTCTTGTTAAATCAAACTGGAAATATCTAATTTTCTTAGCAAACTGAGAAGATATGAAACAATGCGATGATCCAGAATCAAATAATGCATTTGATAAACTTGAGAAAACCATTAAATTACCTGCCACCACGTCTTTTGGAGCTTCAACCTCAGCAGTAGTGATAGCATAAGATTGTCCTTGATCCCTTGGCCTCTTCTGAGTTAAGTTCCCCTGATGCTTAGGACACTCATTTTCATAATGCCCCATCTCTCTACAATTATAGCATTCCAAATTGACAGCAACTTTCTTTCCCTTGCAATCATGAGCTTGGTGGCCTTTTTCACCACACTTGTAACAGACTCCAATTCCCTTCAAGAAAGTACCGGGGATTTTCTTTCCACATTTATTGCAGTACTAATATTCAACTCTTCCCTTCTTCCCCTTATTTCCATTTCCAGATTGATCTGAAGATCTCTTCTTTTCATGCTTTTCTTTAAAGTCATGAGACTTAGAGAATTCCTATTCCGTCATGATAGCACATGAGACAATATCTTGGTATGACGAGAAGGTTTGTGAGACTAATGCTCAATGGAGAAATGGTTTTAACCCATCAACGAAACGATCAATCTTACTTCTTGGGTTACGTATATAATCTGCAGCATGCCTCGCTAACCTTGTAAAGTTAGCCTCATAATTTGCGACATTCTCATTCTCCTTCTTCCTCAGACTCAGAAATTGCCTTTCCATATCTGCTCGATGGTCATGCGGAAAGTATTTTTCTAAGAAAATTTCCTTAAACTCCCTCCATTCCATACTTGATACTTCTTCATCTTCCTTTGTGTTTTGAATCAGGGACCACCATTGATCGGCATCTCCAGTGAGGCGGTAGACTGCCATGACAACCTTCTCCCTTTCACTACTCCCCAAGGCATGGAATATTTTCTCTAAGGAGATTATCCATTGCTCAGTTACTAATGTATTTGTACCCCCATTACATGTTGTTGGTTTTTGCCTCATGATGCGGTCTAACATTGATCCTCCACGTTGCGGATCAGGGTGCTCCATATGAGTAAGGTTATTATTCATAACCTGAGTGAGTTGTCCTAGTATGGTAATAAGTTGATCACCACCTGTTGTATCTCCAGCTCCATAATAATTATCTTGAGCAGGATGGAAATACCTACAAGGAGTGCGTGCATCAATACAGTTTCCATTCCTTCCACTAGGTGCCATTTCTAAACAATGTCATAAACTAGATTAGTTTATCAATAAAAATACATAATTCCATACTTGTAAACTACTTAACATAAATTGAACTATTTATGGATATAATCCATAATCATAAAAATGTTTTCTTTGAGGAAGTATATAATCATAACTCTTCATAATGGTTTGTAAAGAAAATGATAACTATACTAAGCATATCCCTCGGGAGTGTCGTAACCAAGAGTGCAGCAAGGCCCGTTGTCATGCACCAGTTCCCGTTTGAGTCTAGCTCAAAGCAGTGTTTTCGGGATTTACCCCTAGGTACATCTGTGCTAGAGATGCCTCTACCTGCTCGTATCCAGACAGGGATGTATTGCTTGGAATTCTCACAAAATCTCTATAATACCAAAATTCTAGGAAGTTATTCTATACTAATCCTCAAAGTCTATCTTTGGGCTATGTGCTCTAATCAGAGTTTATCTAAATCTAGCTTCCAAGGTTAGTAGTAACCTCCCTCTGATACCAACTGTAACGCCCCGACCCCAGCTACCCAGAGTCAGTTCATTACTTCGTAACATTGGCATGATCACAAAAGATCAAGTCTCGAAAGACCGATTATTTTAGTAGCCTTGGAAACACTAGATACATTCATAAATGTTAGATTACATCAAAAAGTGAAAAACTACAATAACAAAGTCTCCATAGTCCGAACTCATATCCTCTTCTGACTATCCCTACAGGTCATTCATAAAATACTTCTTCAAATCCTAGAAAATATTAAAACATTGAAAGGGGTGAGCTCAAATGCTCAGTAAGGATAACAATATTGTGGAAGCTTTTATAAAAAAACATTAACATTTAAGGGAATGTATAACTAAAACAAAATCCTTTTTAAACTTGAACTTCAGCATGATATGGAAAAAATAAAATTAAATAATACCATTTACTTACTCACAAGGATATTTTACTAGTCGAATAATCCCATGCAATATCAATAACCACTTTCATAATGATGGAATGCATAATGCCAGACTATCATAACCACGCAGTCAAGGCCTCGTGCCAAGACCACAAATAAGATTTTGTCAAGGCCTTGTTCCAACACACTAGTTTGTCTCATGAGACCTACCGATGCATCGAGGAGCTATAGCGGGCTCCACCCGTCACTTATTTAGTCCAATTCATTCCTCATATGAACAAGTTTAAACATATCATAAACCATAACATAATCGTATCACATAAAGCGTACAAAAAGGAAACATAAAATTTCCATGTTTCAATCACAAGATATCAATACAATAAATTTATATAATAAAAACCTTATCAAAACCATTTTCAATACCAAAATAAAAGAAAATTAAAACATGGTATTTATTTTTCATTTAAAAAAAGTTATGGCTTGTAGAGGAAGCCGAAACTGAAATAATTGTTACGGTGGCAGAGAAGTCGTTGTCGCCGCATACATACGATAAGAAAAACATTCCTTTTTGTCTTTTAGTAAAACTCTTCGTATAAGAAGATTCCTTTTGAATAAATGTAAAATTCAAAGGGGTTTATACACGGTATAAAAAAAATTTGTGTATAAAACAAAATATGCCTCAATTAATGGAGATTGAGACAAAGTACCTTAGAAAGATCATTTTTTTAAATAAAATAGATATATTATGTGTATTCATTATAAGTAAACATAATGAAATTACAAATACAAGATAGGATATAATAATATCATGACATAATTTGAAAGTAGGAGATTAACCCAAATAATAGAAATTGGGTTACGAAGTTCCCTTACCTCGTGTCCGACTTGTCTCGGTTGTTCTTTAACCTCTTAAATAATAAAATAGAGTTAATTTCTAAATACTTAATAACCATTTTCATGTTTATTATTCCTTCTATATCACTTATTACCATGTTATGAACATTATTTAATTATTTAAGTTAATAACGGTAATTTTGTCGATCTTTGGTACTTGAGTCAAAAATAAAATTCATATAATTACAAGTTGTTAATGTGGTGAAATATCCATTATATCCAGAATTATATTCATTATGTAGATGTCATATATATCAGATATATCCAGTCCATACATTAATTTATAATATTACATAACATTTAGAGGTAAGAAATGAAATGCACCGTTTATGGAGACGGTAAGCCGTACGTACGCATGAACACTACTTTCATTTCTATTTCGTATTTAAAGGAATGAAGTTATAATTATATAAAGGTATAATATAATTCCAGTATAATATAATGTATAATAACATTACTCCATCCTTTATACATCCCACATATGGCATTAACGATACAAATCACTTTGAGGGGGCGGTAGTCCGCATTTCCTAAAATGAAATTATCGCGTTTACCCATAATGGAAATCATAAAGTATGCCATAAATGAAAAATATAGAAGAATAAGGAAAAATTAAACTTAATATATATATATATAATATATGAAAATAGTGTCATAAAAATGGCCACCATTAGAGGTGTTAAAAGAATATTGAACAATCATCGTTTCGTGAGGCAGTATTTCGCCACCCACAGAAACAGTATGTTCATTAACCATTAGACGAAGGTGTGTGTAAGTGTAAACCAAATCCTTATCATACCAACATCCTAGTATATTTTAGATACTGGTGTTGTTACAAAATAAAGGAATAAGAAGAGTTTAAGGGGTTGGAGGAACAAAATAAAACAAAACAACATTAGAGAAGACATTACCTTAAATTCGGGTAACTCTTTTTGATTTGAGCGAAAGGATTCCTTGGGAAGACTTATGCCCAAAGTGGGGCTTCTAAGAGTCAGGGAGGAAATTTGAGATAGTATATGGGTAGAGGTTGGCTGAGCCAAAAGGCTTTGATGGTGTGAGTAAGGTGGTAGTGGTGGGGGCCTTTTATAAGAGGAGAGAAGGGGCACTCTTGGAAAGATTGAAATGTTACTTTATTATGAAATTATATTTCCGATTCTAAAGGTCCCACACTTATATATTTCGCGGATAAGGTTATAAGGGTTTTAAATCTAATCATCCAATAAGTTTTTTAAATGTTTAAGTCTTAGATTTTACATTATCGTTTCATATTATTTAAATCGTTAATTAATTAGGTAATCGTTGCATCATCATGGTGTCATAAATAATTTAATTTATTTAATGTCTAAAAATTATAAAAAAACTATCACGATGTAGGAAATCATTTTAAATTTCAAATTAATATTTATAGTAAAAAATATGACTTGTATAACCTCATTTATAAATTGTTTTAGTAAAACAACTCTTGTTTGTGACATTTTTATTTTAAAATTAAATAAAAAGTTATTTATGTCATTTTCCTACCAAAGTGGCACCATGGGGTCCCCAAGTTGACCCATGGATTTTCTTGGTCGGCCATGACACATCCAATAGAGGTAGGACAAGTTTTAATGTATTTTCTTATTTTTATAATATCATTTTTACCTTAAATATCACTAATTACCTTTAATCACGATTAATTAAACTTTAAAGTTACTATTCACCAAAAAAATTATTTTAATCCCATTGAACCACATTTTACTTCCTAATGACAACCATGAATGTCGGATTTTTGAAAATCAAATCACAGAAGTGGTAATGTTTCATTTAAATGAAAAATCAGTTTTTTAACTACCACTTAGTGGTTTCACTATTCATCAAAAATTGAAGTTTTTCAGAACAATGCCAAAATTTCACCCTATGATATAATTGATATTCCTAATTTTAAAATGAAGTCTATTTTACAAAATTACAAACATATAACTTGCATTAATTAATTTCATAATTAATTCCCGCTGTCACAACAAATAGCGTGTTTTTAAGAAACAATATATATCAAAAGATTGACAATTGTTTATGTCTAATTTCAAAGTGAAATTAATTATAATGAACACCATTGGATAAAATGGTAAAAATGTATTCTAATTATACTTTAAAACCACTCAATAGTATAATTTATCACTATAAATTATTTTTATTAAAAAATTTGTTTTTAAGTATTTTTCACTATTTATAAAAAATTGGAAGTTCTTAGAAAATTACAAAAATTTCAACTTAGGATAACTCTGATATCCCAAATACAAAAATGAAGTCCATTTGGAGAGATAAAATTTATAAAATTTCAAAAAGTTGGTATTACTATTCATAACGGCTACTTTGATTGGTTGTGGTGTGTGTTAGAACTCGAAGTTGCGTACAACACACGCTACTGTATTATTCAAAGAGAAGTGTACCGTGGAAGCTTGGGGTGTTACATATATTTCTACAAAACATAGTCATTTATCTAGTTATGTTTTTTGGTAAAACCACTAATTTTGAAAGAAATATGGGATCCTGAGGATATGATAATGCATAATTATCCTAATTTCCTTGAATCATAGTGATGTATTTAAAGATTAAAATTCATTTTTGTGGGGGTAGAATGTAATTACCCCTTATTTAATATTTATTTTTTCAAATAAATTTAAATTCATCATTAACTTATGTTACATGTACCACTACGTTTTAACAAAGTACATAGTAATATTAATATTTTTATTTAAACATGAACTTTATAACATCGACTTTAAAATTTGAGTTATGAATATTCAAAAAATTAAAAATTATTCCTAATGGTTCTATATAAAGAAAAAATTATTGATAAAGAATGCTTAATTTTTAGTAATGTCTCAATATGTTTCAATAACACTATTTTCTCAAAAATTGTATTCATTAATTTTTTTAAAAAAACATAAAAATAATTTTTAGAGAAACAAAAAAATTAAAAAAATTAAAAAATTAAATTCAGTTTTTAAATCTATATTTCATAATTATCATAGAGGTAATTTTTGAGAATTTTATACGTATATAAATTTTTAAAAGAATTGTAAAAAATTCAGAGTTTTACAAAAAATAAAATTTTCGTTTAATGAATACATAAGTTCTATTTTATTTTAATTTAGTTTTAAAAATAATATTTGATTAATAATATATTAATTAATCCAATTTAAATATTCGGAAATATTTTTATTTTGACCTTTTAAATTAGAACTGTTTATACTTGTTAAAAAGCCCTTTAGAGAACTGTGTCTTCATTTCATCGGTGGGTTTAATTTTTAAATAATGATTTCAGATTGTATAATAAATATTTTAAAAAAAATATTTAATATTTATATTCATAATAATTATTAATATTTTTTTTATATTTTTTTAAAACTAATATTAAAAGCTGTAAAATTTATTAACCGCAAATGGTTATACCAAGGGATTAGGTAAAATATTTAACGAGTAGAATGACCAATAATATTTTAAAAAATACCATTTGTGGGAATATATATCTCCATTTCAAAAAAGGATTGATAATGATCCATTTTTAAACATTATGCCCTTTTTAAAACATGGGTACACCTTTTATTTTTAAAAATTCCATGTGTGTCCTCACCTTAACAAAAAACGGAACCCACTATCCTCTCATAAACAGGCATAAAATCCCTATAGATCATAAAATACCTACCCAAATCTATTCTTATATTACCTAAAAACATCCTAGAAGAAATAGTTGAATTAGGAAACACTCGTAAGATGGTGTTGTGTGTAAACCTAAACGAGTTCTCTAGAGAAGAGGTATTTTGCTTAACCATGAATTCTAATTTTATTGCATCTTCTAAATACATCAAAAAAATTTGTCTATTATGATATAATTACTTAATTACCTCCTATATAAATATATTTTCTTATATCTGTGTAAGTTTCTATATATATATATATATCGTATTCCATCAAGTGGGAAACATAATATCTGGTCATATGTGTGGCGGTCTACGTCCTCGTGAACCATAGTATTTCATTTTCCATCACTATATCTCATGTATAGAAAACATTTTGTAAATAATTATTTAATATTATTTCCTTGACATGGTTATATTTTCCCATTTATAATATCAATTCTACTTTCTTAACTTCTTACCTGTGGAAATATAATAAAGTCGCTCATTTGTATATAAGAATACTGCCTCACAAACTGATGTTATGCGATTTTAATTTCTATTTAACATCGATAGTAATAAAGAATGATTTAGAGAATATATATTATATATATGATAAAATACTAATTCTTGAAAATGTGAATTATTTTTTACCTTTCTTTTGTATCATCCATCGAGATAATGGAAATAACATTCATGTGTACATATAACCTACTATATCCTTAAGTAGAATAACTATTATTATGTATATAACCATAATGGATTACTATCAATATAGAAATAATGAATATATATGATATTTATCTTGTGGATAACATTTTGGATATTCTGTAACCCTGATAAAAGTAGAAGGACTGAATATACCAAACGAAAACATACATTAAAAATGAAGCAGTTATTACGTGAATGTGATTTTAACAAAGAAATTTTTAAAAAATGAATAATAAAATGTCATAAGAATACCATATATGGTATCATGTATATGATTATAGGAATAGAATATGTTTATAATAATAAAATATTAATTATACCATATTTTCATATTTTTATGAATAAAGTTGCGGCACGAGGTAAGGTATTTTTAGTTTCCCTTTTATTTCTAGGAGACATATACAATACTCACCATTCATTTATTATGTGTGGGGTATATACTGCCCATTTGAAATGTTATATCACTTATATACTAATATTAATTATATTTAATGTTCATTTAATGATATTTTTTAATGTGGATAACTATTAAAATGCTACTAAATAAATAAGATATTTTCATATCACTTTTATTTATATGGGACAAATGTGATGTACACTAATTTCATCATTTGTGTGGGGTATATTATGACCATGAATGAAATTTATGATTATCAAAATTATTGGGATTACGTATCTATATAACATTCTTTCTTTCATGGTAAATATGATTAGGCTCTATTAATACAGTAATGGTTTAAATCTACAATTTCATTGTGGGATGAGATTGTTTATGATTATTCTTTAATGATGAAATATTATAATATATCACTAAAGAAACTCTATTATTTAATTATCCTTGGGTTATATATAGAGAATAAGTTCTTACCTTTCATTTTACTCTATTCTTGTATTCAATATACTGAAACAATATTTTTCATAAAAATTACATTATATCTCTAGTTGGTCAAAAATCCTTTTTTTGTTCATATTTTCTAAAAATTCTTTATGAAGGATTATAAAATTTTAGAAGGATTGTTTAAATAATTTTTTAACCATAGGTTATTTTTTTAAAAATTGTTTAAATAGAATATTCTTGTTATTTTATAAACTAGTTTCTTTTGAATTTTTACTAAAAATGTAAAAAAAATTATTTTAATGTGTGTGGTATGATTTATATATTTTTCATCATAAATGGTCAATTATTTAATGAATACTTTAGATATTTCGGAGGATATGATCAATTGTTTTTAATATTTTTTAAATTTATATTTTCTAAATAATTTTTTTTTAATTTGGAAAGGTTATCTAACTCAAGAAATGTCGCAAGTGATATTGAAAAGTCCTTTTCCATATAAGCAGACATACATTGATTTTACCTAATATTTAATAGGGATATGATGTAATGATACCATCCTTATTATTTCTTTAGTTCATTTGTGATTAAAATGAAAAATGTACATAAAAACTATTTCATTTCTATGGGTTATTATATGATGAATATTTTATAATCTCGTAGCACATGAATGTCTGAATTATGTGGTGGGTTATACATATATACCCCTCCAATCCATTGGGTAATGATTAATGTTATATGAGCTCAAAGGGTGCATTACATTTTTTTTGAATCCCAAAATATCATACATGGGAGTTTATCAAAATCACCAAAGAGGGTACATGAGAGGTTATCCAAAGACTAAAAAAGGGTATGCAAGAGGTTATCCCAATCTAGATAGAGGATACATTTATGGTTATCACATGTCCAAAATAGGGTACATGAGAGGCTGTCTCAAAATTGAAATAGGGTATGTGGAGGTTATCCCGATCTCAAATAAGGTATATAGATGGTTATCCCATAACTAAAAATTTTATGAATATCATGGTGGGAAGCCTTTGCATAGGATTTTCAATGCTTATGCATATGCCACAAACATGTGCCTTATTCTAATGATGTGATCTCAATGCTCTTGAAAAAAGATTCAATTATGATTTATGTCTTATTATATACAAGGACGTATTCCATCACTCATTTTTATTATATATTCTATGTTGGTTATGGTTTTAAAATTCTATATTTATGTTATCATACTTGTATTCCCACATTATGTTGATATCCCCCTATTTACCCTTACCAAGAATCCTAACTCACCCATTATTATATTTACATTCCTTAGGTTATAATGAAATGTATCATGTATGATATGTCAAATAAGGGTTATAATTCTGAAGAACATAGTTTGGGATAATGTGGCTCACATATGGTTTGGTTTTTTATGTGTCTTGGTTTCTAAAAGAATTTGTCCTAAATTATTTTGGTGTGGATAATTCTATTATGAAAAGACTATTTTTATATTTTGTTGTAATAATTTTTTATGAAATGTATGGGTAACTAAAAAAACTTATCCAGTTTAGTCCTACATAAGTAAGAGAACACATTGGTTTGCAAGTAGTTTCGCATTCCATGTGCATTGATTCTCATATCATGTACCACCCATAGAATCCCCTCTATCAACTATATCTCTCATCTTATATTGGATTTGGGAACATGAGTAATACATTATGATTTTTTTTGTGTCATGGTGCAGTGTACTTTATTTAGGAATCAACGATTTTATTCAAGGTAATTCAATAGGGATGACTCTTATAGAGACTCTTAGATAATGAAAGTGATTGGGTTTGATCATCAATGTAATGTCAGGGTGAATACTAACCTAACTCAATAGGGTGTAGAGCCTATATATCGTTGATATAGAAATATTTGGTACTCCTCAACACTACATTGGGTTCCATTACTCTATCTTTGGAGTGATACCCCCTTCCACTACATAAAGACAGGGAGGGATTTATTCACTGGAGTGTGATCCCTAATCCATGTAATGTAGTAGTTATGATTGATCATTGTATTTTGATCCTTGTGTGGATGAAATGAGTCTTGGGCATCAGATATAGGACCATTGAAACTTTAGACAAAATCAAAATACTTATAAAGATGTATAAATTATGATTGATATATTTTTTACCAGGATTTAATTATGAACAAATATGATATTAGGTTACATTTCCCCCTCAAAAAATGGTTTGTGATGACTAGTGTCATTTTCATTCTTACTTACATAGTATGTTTATACTCACCCCTTCTTGGGATCTTACCACATGCGTTTTTTCTTATGAATATGAAAATTAAATTGATGGTGACCTTGGTGGATGTAGCATTAGTGGAAAATAATAGTAGGTGGAGATGATAACCATGTTCTATTGTCAGAATTAAGGATGTTATTATATAATCCCCTATGTTTTTACATTTCATTTATTTCATGTTTTGGACCTTTCTTCCTTCATCAATATTGTTCATCTTTTTTTCTTTTTCATTCATAGATAATTATCTTTCACACTTTTATTTATTTCCTATATGCATGTCTTACTCCCAATAGGTTTTAGTTTATTATATATATTCACAGCTTCAAATAGATCATTTTGTTCATTTATTCAGGTTCATTAAATTAAGGAGTTCAAGTTTAGTGATATGAATACTTAGTACTAGTCTCCATCTCATATAATATTTGATGTGGGCTTAGCGTATCACGCTTGCCTTACTACCATACCAAGTGGGGCCTTTATGGGTAAGGTCATCACAATTCTTGGAGGATACTTCAGGTTTGTTTCTACTATCTTATTTCCCAGTTTTGGTTTCCATTCAATTTCTATATATGCATCCTGATTTCAGTTAGGTTTTAGCACTAATTTAACTTGATAATGGTGGACTCGGGGAAAAGTGTTCACTATTTAGTGTGTGGTAGCTAGTGGAGGACCAAATATGTTGCCTTCTTGTACTTTGAAGTATATTAAGTGATGTTAATACACTTAAATAATTTATTTAGTAGGTATGTTTTATTTGGACAAAATTGATGGTCCATCATGTGTCTTGTAATAGGAATTATGGTTCGGATGGTCCAATGGTTATTCCCTAGAAAATCTGCATGAAGTTGGTTTTGATTTTTATGTGAAGGTTATTCAAGGGGAGTTTTCGATAATAATAAATATCATTTAAAATGTAATAAATAGTTATAAATTTTTATAATTAAGAATTCGTGTCACATATAATTAGATAAGAGCTTGGATGTTGGTACAATGTTAGACAAGGCATGTAATGGAATGGTCGTGGCACGATACAGTGTGTCTTTGGTGGTAAATTCTTTATTAATAACAATGGTCCCATTATTGTTAGATCATATACATTATTATTCATAATTTTGTACTAAATTCATATTGTATGTTTTTATATATTATTAATATGGTCCAATAGGCTATAATATGAAGATACAGGATGCATTTGGGTGCACAACTCTCAATATGTGTGATATTTATCACTTTGGTGAGTTGGTAAATGCGTATGACTATGCCTCCAAGGGTCTAGGGTTCCAATTAATTTCATGTGCAACATTGGGTGGTCTTGAGACATGTGACCAGTTGAAGATAACCATGGATGGGTTTGCCTAGTGCGTGTTGAGTATTAATTAGAGGTTTAGGTCTATTCAAATTCAATGAGAAAATCAATCATCTCATGTCGATGAGTGACACCCTCTACATTAAGGTATACCTAGATAGTTATATGAGAAGGATGATTCCTCCAATACAAGATGAGTTCTTGTGGGGATATGTTTCCTCTAATTTATTGGTTGAGATATCTCCCTTATGAGATGTTCTATGGGACCCAACTATTGGACAAGGGTTTTATTTGGGGCATGGAATCAGGATGAATACAAGTATAGAGTAGGATAGCTTGGGATTATACATGGCTAGGGGACCTAGTGTGATGAATTATTTGGAGTGGTTACGTCACACCCTACTATTAGGGTTATTGGAGCATTTGGGTAGTGAATTAAAAGATGGGTGATGAGTGGGTGATAGTGCCAATGATCAGAGATCATATTGGGTCTAGGGGACCTAGTGGACACCATAATGGGAGAGAGGTGATGTTTTTTTGGTTATGAGAGAGGTTTGATCTAACTATAAACCAAAGATAAATTTTATATCTTTGTTATTGGTTGTGGCCTTATGTGACTACATGTGACCACCCCAGAGATGGTAGAGATTGGTTGATTTTCTTATTCCCTCCATAGATTTTGTAGAGTTGCGTTGGTGTGATTGTGACCCCTAGAGCATGTGGGGATAGGACAATGTGATGATGATATATTTAGTGAATATGGGGTACCCATGTCTGTTTGTGTGATCCCCCATGAGTATGAGGGATGGTTTTTCCCATAAAAATGAAAACATGATTTAAGAGGTTGAGATCATGGGGATAAAATACCTATGAGGGTTGGGTCATGGGATGATAAGAGATGAGACTAATAGAATCTTCCATGATTAATTAGGTAGTGGGTTGATATGTGGATATTGGATTATACCCATTTTTTATGTAATGGGTTGAGGATTGGGAACCACTCTACCCTGAGTCTTCTCATAGGGGATAAGCATTGGTGCATTGGTCCGCGTTGACACAAAAATGTAGATTAAAATATGGTGCTAAAGTATTGATGATCATGCGTTATGATGGCTTGTTTAGTACATGTTGACCAGATTCCCAACGAGTTATTATGTCCTGGTTAACACTTGATATCTATCGTGCATGTATGACACATTTCATTTACACATTCATACATATATATGATAAAATATACTAGTAGAACTTGCTGATACCCTATTGATATGTGTTTCTCATACCCTATAATGGAACCCCAATGTACGTATAAAACAAATTTTAAATTAAAGTTTAATAAAACATGTGTTGGGGATCAGGCTGGTGCAACTTAATGGGTATGTGGAGATAGGGTTTGTAGGGCCCAAGTATGGAAGTGTGTATAGAATGTGTGTATGTTAGTTGTAAATTTTTCTAATTTTTTTAGTATTTTCCAAATATCAAATCAATGTTGTATCAATCTATTCATTAATAAGAAAAATTTAAAATAGAATTGTATTTATTTTATGTTAAAAATCTAATTATTTTGATGTTTATTATCTGGTTATTTTTTCCATATTGTAAGACTCTCATTCTAGGGAACAGTCTCCCCACTAGTTGGATTATGACATTTACACCAATCAAAAACCTCTAGCATATAGGGAGGAAAACAAGAGGAAATGTAGAGTCCAAGACCCAAGCACTACTGAGAGGGATAACACCATAGAATTACATTGTGTTTTATTGGTCATCATCAGTCACATTGGAAAAATAAATTAAAAATAAGAAATACCATTATAATTTTATTGATTCCTTTAAATTTAATTATCATTGATATTTTCTATAAAAAACATTTAATATACATATATTATATTTCAATAAATTCAAATTTTGGAAAAAAAACATCAATAAAGGATTGAATAATCCTTTATATTTTTAAATTTATATAAAAATAAATAGTAGTCAAATCATAAGTAGTGATATGTTGATTGATAGATCCCCAAGTCACTCTGAGAGGGAGAATTACGGTGGAATAGAAATAAATAATTTTTCCCTTTATACTTATTTTTCATTATATATATTTTACCCCTATAGATCAGAATTGTTTTCAACAAATTTCTTTCACCCTCCCTCAACAAATTCTCATGAGTGAAGGTAATAATTAGATATATAAAGTACACATGAATTTTTACATGGTTCACCTACACTGGTATATGTCTAAGGAACATACATTCATAATTTTTCTATGTGAAGAAAATCTACTACATCATTAGTTTTATAGAAATACATGGTCTTTGTCACTCCAAATGAAGAATCCCTATAATTGTGACAACATTCTCCCACTAGAAACCTTTTAGGAATGTTGTGATGGTGAGAGTGACACTAGAAGCACTCCTTTAACTGTACATGAGTTTATTACTAGAAACAAGGGTATAAAATACATTTATGAGATGTATTACCCTCATAAAATACTAAGAATAATAATAAAATAAAAAATACCAAAGAATTTTCATTCCAACAAACAAATTTACAATAACCCAAATGATACCTATATAAAAAAGAAAAAGAAGATGAATATAAATAAATTAATGTTCTTTAAAACTCCAATTAATCTACCAAATCCATAAAATCTATCAAGACAACATACCCAATCAATGTTGTTCTATCCTGTAAACACTCTGATAACTAGAGTGGGATGAACTGTTAGTATTACTTAGTATGGTCATACTTAAAAACAAGTATGGTCATACATCAAAACAAATCATCATGAATGTGTAATAAATGTGCAATAGTAAACATGAGTGATACCAACCAAATAAAACATAACAATCATATATATAATAAGAATAAAAACATGAATTATAATCACTAAACTAAAAATCCCACTTCATTTGCAACTATTTTCTACATATTTATAAAACATACTCTACCATTTCGCCAACAAACAACCCAAAACAATTCCATAACCAAAAATATGAAATCTTATCAATTACACAACCATCATATAACTAAAAAATAAAAAGTTCCATAAAATTTCCCACTATTACTCTCTATCAGTTCATGGGTCACTCCATCTCAATCTAGTAGCAAGATAGTAGTAAAACCCCTCGCTAACTTAAAAGGGTTGTAATAATTTAATAATAATAAAAATTCACCACCAATCCTAACTCAGTTTACAACCAACAATAAATCACATATATATTTACCATACCTTTCCAACCTTATCCACCATTTGTCTCCCACATACAACAAAACAAAAAATCCATAATCACAACACTAAATAACTACAACTCTGTAACCAGATGAACTCAACATAACAACAACACATCCACGTTCCCAACCAAACATCAGTAGGTAAACATAAATCTTTATGTAATAAACCTAATACCCTCACAAATCTATGTATTTCCCCAACCCATAACCATATATTCACATCAACCTTCTCAATGTAGGGTATTATGGAGATGTAAGTCAACAACATAGTTCCCTCTTCATACCATGCTACACTCCCACCATGTATTAGTATTCACCACCACAGAATCATGTCGACCAATAGATTTCATATTTAAAATTCATGTCATCATAGCTCCCACTCACATGCCTAGTTAAAGCCATCACAACCCCTAAATGAAACCCTACTAAGAACCATGTCATCTATTAAAATTTCACAAATTTATCCTCCTTTGAAACATTCATTTTCAAAATTAACTCTAAAATCTTCTTAAAAATAGATTTAAAACCCATATTAATGAAACACTTATCATAATAAAAATATAATCAATAATATCACAACCAAACCTCATGAAAATAAAGCACAATTAAATTATTTTCTTATTTTTCCATATTTCCTATCACATCAATTACTATTACTAGCCTCATTAAATTTATTATGACCTTTATTCACCTCGTAAATGTTTTTCATTAATCATTAATCACATTTATTCTAGCCATGATAAAAAAATTTAGTCATTAAACATATATCAACAACCCACTATCTTTTTACCATAAATTTAATGAAAAAAATATCCCATTAATTATAAAAATGTATTTTCTCACATCAACCACCCACTCATTCATTTCATTTAATTTTTTACTAAACATCAGGAATTATATTATTAATAGTATCATTCATTTATTGGATAACCTTATTAAACAATTAAATTCACATTTCATCCCCATTCACATTACCGTTATAAAAATGTATAATTGTTCAACAATATTGAAGATAATTTAGAATAAACATAGTACATTAAAACCATCTTCACCATTATTATCCAATTCAAGATATATTTAACTTATCATATTTTTATTATTAAATCTTGATATCCAATCTCCATTTTAAATCCACGTTACACATAATGTATGAGAAAAATTAACATATTTTAGGAAAATATATCAATATAAATAGCAATACTACCTTCCATGAAAATGAAAATCAATACAAATTACAACATAATTAATAAAAAATTAATAGAAATATAACTCTAATATTAAAATTTCTATAATTTCCCATTTCATTACTATCATTAAATAATTTTCCAATTATGAAGATGATAAATTTATTTATTGATTTCAACAATAATAAATCCATATCAATACGTATCATTGATTAAGACAAACACATAAAAAATGTCTATGTAATAATAATGCATATGAAACTCCCTTTCCTTTATAATTTCTTCTTATTTGGTTTATTATCCCCATTTAATTTCATTCTTAAATAAAGTGTGTTTACTTTTTGTTTTTCTTTTCCCCATAAACCATTATCAGCAATTAATCCATATTAAATAATATACATAAAAACACAATGACAAATTTTGAAGTTATCATGAGAACATAACCAAACAAATATATTCTAATATATAGAAGAATTATTTAAAAATCCTCAACCTCAAAAAATACCTCATAACCATTACACAATAAAAATGAGTAATATTATTTCTATAAGATTGAACCATGGGAGATGAACCACAAATAATCCCGAAAACCAATGATCCTCTATGAATACCAAATCCAACCTTCTACACATACTCACTATAATGAAAGAATATGGAGAGAATGATTAAAAAAATGAAGAAACACACCTCATAATAGGGTGAATTAATAAATTGAAGCCATAGACTAAAACCATTTAATGGTTAATCAAAGGCCTCTAAAATTTCACCATGGATTGAATAATGTTTTGGAGAAAATGAATAAGAATAAATTATTTAGAATAAATTAGAAATTTATAATACATATGTAAAACATTTTCTCACAAACGTAACCCACCATGTTAAGTCCACGATAGGGATAATTCCTGGAAATTTCTAAAATAGGTACTGTGATCCCCAAAAAATCTATGAATTTATAGCATAATTAAATATCACAACTCAATAAAAAATAAGACTACAACATGGAAAAATCACCATGGTGAATCTTAACCTAAAATAAAAGAACCAAAATCAAATCCCAAGAAATTAATGACAAGATTTCCAATACCACACCAAAACCCCCCTACAATAGAACTGGGGGAAATGCATCCCAAGTTCTTCCTGCTATGGATAAGACATACATTCCATGACACAAAGGATAAAAGAACCACTAAAACTAACCTACTAGGATTCCACACCATGTCAGTTCATTCACACCGAAACATGCTTAACCAAAAATTCACAGTCAATTATAACTGGACCCTTTCATCATAACCATGATTGACACACCAATCATTCCTACCTAAAACCCCAACTCAAAAATCCCCTCTCCCAAAAATATTCTCATGAAATCGCATACACCAAAAATACATAGGTAACATGTTGGAGAGGTCTAGTAAATTAGATGAGTAACCTATCAAATTATTCTCATCCTTGGGAATCAAAATTAGACCTATATAAATTGATGTAGAATCAAATTCTCTATAGAGATATATCTCTAAACTTGAAAAAACACCCACTAACACCTTTATTGGGAGATGATTCATAACTTCACATAACAAGAATTATACTAAGAAAAACCCCTAATAATGAGAGATACCTCTCAAATAAGGGAACTAAAATAAAAAGAATCCAAAAATAGAGACAACTAGTATAGACCTCAACAAGATCATCGTTATTTAATCGTTTCACATCAACCATGTTTCAAGATAGATAATGATTCTAAACAAATCCCATTACGAATCAAAACAATTTAAAGTGAACATCCCCATGGATATAAAAGAAAACACAATTTTCTTAACTATTAAATCTTAGAGAACATAGAACATAAAATTGGATTAATGCCTATGATAAGATTTAAATGTAAGTATCAATTTCACCTACATCATTCACATAACAAACCCTCCATCAAATACTAGAAACCATAATGAATAATGGGGTATTCATTATAACAGTTCCCCAAAATATTTCATTAAAATTTCTAATCTTAATAGAAATAGAAAATTTTAATATATTCAACCATATAGTACTCAGACACACCCTAGCTCTAGAATTTTACCTCTCTCTTATATTCCTCAAATTTTATTTCCCACAACATATATCATTCATCTCATCCTCATAAATCACATAGGTTGGTCCATCACCAGGACCCCCCATTATAGATAATACATTCTCTAAAATATCCACACAATTTTTCATTACTTCTTAATTATTAAATAATAAAATTATGATAGAACACCATAACATTAACCACGTATTATACTTTAAAATATTAACATGTTTTGTATCTTAAATATAAATTTAGGGATCTAACTAATCAAATACATAACGAGGTTCCTAATGTTTTCCACAATTGTACCCCAACATAATATTTTTAATCTCTCTCATAAAATAATTCTTACAAACTAATGAAAATAAATCCTTCAAGAACAATTAAATATATCTATTCAATGAAATATCTTCCAAATTACAACTTCTCATCTCCAACCCTCTTATAGATGTCATTCAAAAGATCCCAACCACCAAAAAAACTTAGAATCGATTATAAATATTTACCAAAAAATTAAATTTCAACTTTTTACTGCCAATCCTTAAAATTGGTGATAGAGACTGTATTGATGAATTTTTGTACTTATTCCCTCCTATATTTTAGAAATTATTTTTTTCTATAATTCCACATTTTTTTTCCATGATTAAAACCATGATAATATTTCGATGGAATATCTTTAGATAACATAACAACAAGGTTAGAATTAAGAACAAAAATAGAATAAATAATTTTATGGTAATGGAAAAATTCTAAAAGGAAACACTTAAACCCATAGATTACTCTTATTAACCATCCCCTCACAAAAAATTACATACTATAACTTCACCACTCCTAGTATGATCAACATAATACCCCCTTTATCACATCACCCACATTGGCTCATTACAACAATGGAATGAAATTGTAATAGTCAACAGCCTTCACTACCTAAACATCCCCATAAAAGTCAGAAAACCATAAATTTACCAAAAAACTAGCAAAACTATCCCAATATCACACTAAAACATCCCATATATAATTCCAACCACGAAATTAGCCATAACACCTATGAAACATCATATTATGACAAAAAAAGTAAAAATTTCTCCTTAAACAACAAAACATATCATAGAAAATGAAACACAAAATATCAATGAAATAATAAAATTATTATTAAATAAACATTCACTTTTTCATCATTTACATCATATGGAAAAAGTGTTGTAAAAAATAACATCATAAACAAATTAAAAATTCCAAAAAATATATATTTCATTACCAAATTTGAATTACTATCCCTTTATAGTAGGTGAATTCATAAATCCAATAACAATAATTTCACACAATAAGAAACTATAGAAAAGAATCATTTAATAGTGGTATTAAAAAAACAACATCAAACTTTGATGAATAATTTTAATTATGAGAACACTTCTTGTTAGTCATCCCCTTAGAATAACAATTTATGGTATAAAGAAATAATTTCTCCAAACAAATATCAATACCATGATGTAATTAATCACCTATAAACATGTCACTGTCTATAATAAATTTTGGAAAATCATCATATTATAAAATTATATGATATTGAATAGATATGCTTTAAAATTTAAATTAAAAATATGAATGTGATTTTTTTTCATGAATCATAATGAAAATGATCAATATAAGTATTACTAAAACATTATACATCCATGTAATCATGGTTTTATATTACATTAAAGTGTTACGGAATTTTACATCCAAATTTATATAAAACATTCTCAATGCACAACATGAATGTAAAAATAATTAACAGGGTGTCCCTATTAAATAATAAACATTATTCAACTTTGGATATTCTTTCCATGATAAAAAATACTCATATTACCCTTACACATGTTCATATATATTTTATCAACCACAAATGGTATATAAATCACATTTCAACTCAGAACATGAAATATTTCAATATCATTATTTTCTATTCCTAAAAAGAAGGGATGGATTTATTCAAAAAAAATTCTTTCAAATTATAATGGATTGAAATGAAGAATACTTGTCATATTCCATGATTTACAGACTTAAATAGTGAAATTACATACTTTCATTGAAACTATAACACATGTGTATAATATATAATATATGGAAGGTAACACAGGGAATAATGAAATTCATTGAAATTAAAATTCGCATATTCAGAGCTCCCAAAACATTTAATTTCAACATATCAAGATATAATTTTGTACTAGAAAATGTTGTTTATAAAGGCTCTTAGAAATCTAAAATTAGATTCCACACGAACAAACTTATAATGATTTAAGAATATCTATATATCATGGAAATATATTAACCTATAGTTTACAAAAACAATGTGATCGATGTTAATTATAAGAGAAATAAGTTTTGTAGAATGAACAGGGATAAATCACCAATGTTTTAGTAAGGTTTTATATAAATAGTATATTAGATTTAACACCATTTTAGTCTTTCATTTAATGTTATGTAATATATTTATCAAGGAATCAAAAACCATCAATAACAATCCCATGCTTTTTTAATCATATAATAACTTATAAGATACAAGATGAAATTTAAATGAAGATAATGACCACAATGCATGAAACATTATGATATTTCTACCATAAAATTGATACACCTCTACCTAAAATATTTAATATATTTTCAAATTCCTTGATTCAGATCACAGGATTCCCCAATTATTAGTGTCTATGTTTTTCATGTTTGTCAAATATCTTATTTTTTCTTGATTTTCACCATCTCCCTACTAATAATTTCAAGTACTCACCTACAATTAAATAGAAAATATTCATATATTCTCAACCAAAATATATGATAATACTCTATCATAACCCACCCACTCTGGACCAATTAATAGTCCCATAAAAATAGTTAGAGTAACCCCCATATCCATCATCCAATAGGATCTAGGTTGGATACTATCATTAAGAAAATAGAATGCTTTACTAAGAAGAATTTCCCAAATAAAATCCTACGAATAATAAAATTA
Organism: Viscum album; assembly: GCA_963277665.1. Taxonomy (NCBI): domain Eukaryota; kingdom Viridiplantae; phylum Streptophyta; class Magnoliopsida; order Santalales; family Viscaceae; genus Viscum; species Viscum album. The sequence continues at coordinate 1,115,021,322 of OY728132.1, read as the reverse complement.
TCACTAATAAACATCAAATAATTTCCATTACCATAACCCAAATTAAATTTTATGTCAATCCATGACAATAATATTATACATGAATGAATTTTATATAAAATCTATTTCATTTACCAATTCTATCCACGTTAGTTGAATAGTAGTTCTAGTTCATGTTGTTCTATCCAAAAAACACTCAAAAACTAAGGTGAGGTGAGCTCTTGCGAGTACATAGTAGGATCAACAATATAATAAAATAAAAAACCATGTGAAATAAATATGTATGAGTTAGGAAGAGTGATATAAATCAAACTAAATGTAATAGTCACAAATATGAAATGAATAAGTACATGATGAGTAATCATTAAACTCCACATCCAACATCATTTACCACAATTTTAACCAACTTTATCAAAAATATTATACAATTTACCAAAAAAATTACCCAAAATAATTCCATAAAAAATAAAGAAAAATATTATAAATTCCCTAACTATCATCAAAATCTATAAATAAAAAGGGAATCAAAATTTCCTACCACTTCTACCTGTCAACTTGTGTGCTGCTATGACTCAAAAAAATATAACTTGTATGAAAACACCTTACTATCTATCTGAGGAAATGCCAATCCAACAATAAAAATAACAAATCATTAGGCATCATCCACTCTGTAACCATACCTAATTCAAATATTTTCATTCCATAATATCCCAGTCATAACTATAATATATCCTCTATAAATCCCATAACAATCTCATTATTGTAACTCAAAATGAGTAATTATATTAATTATAAAATATATATTATATATATCACAATATAGAAGATTTAATAGTTGATAATTCATTAGAAACTATATACATAGATTGAAATTACACTGTATTAAAAGAAGAATATTCAAAAATTGAATAAATGAAAATTTATTATTTACCCTTTCAAATAAATATGTCACATGTAGTAATCTTCATAGAATTCTAGTAAAATGTGAAATAATATAATGGAGTGATGTTAGATGCTCAGTAAGGGGTTGCACAATATAGTAGTTATCATATATAATAATTTAATTAAAAATATGATATGAATAAATAATTTCTGAAAACAATAATGTATACATGTATTGAATAATAATAAGTAAACTCATGGAAAATAATAACTTCTATCATAATAAATGAATTCATAAAAATTTAAATCATAATTTTACCATCAAGGCCTCATAGAAAAACATCATGTATAATTTGGTATGGATTATAAGGAATGCACAACTAGTCTCTCTTATGTAACATGCCAATGGAAAAAGGGGATACATAATTTTTAGCCCCACTAATCACATAACAAGTCCAATACATCCACCATCTAAAGAGAATGACTAAAAATAAAAAATGTAATGTTTCATATGAAACATCATGCATAGCCATGGATATATTATTTTTTTCAATATATGAATATAGAAATATAGAATATCAATATTTCTGAATTCAATGGAAAAATAGGAATATCATGGTGAATATCCCTTATACATATTAGAAATAATTATATATGAAAATTGTAATTTAATGTAACCTTATTAAATAAATGATAAAAATTATGTAATGATGTGATCCTTCAGGTATTATGGATACCAATAGAAAATAATATTTCATTAGAATTCATAAAGAGCGTTGGAATTATCCAAAGCATATCCCCTTAGAGTGTCAAATCGAGTGGGAGGTCCTGACCATTAATTTTGAAATTAGTGATGATTGATTTAATACCCAATTTTTTTTGGTTTATTAATATTATGTGTATTTGAGATAGATCCTATATTCACATTTTTTTCATTTAGAGAGGAATTCCATTGTTATGGACTCACACAAACCTTACTTTACCAAAATTTTAGGTTATTTTATGGATATGAAAATGTTTAGTTGATACAATGTATTTTCCAGGTAGTATAATTATAGGGAATGGTGATATATCAGTTATAATATAGTAATGATTTTATAATATGGAAAAATAATAAAATTTCCCTTTAAAATAAAATGTAAATAGAAGGATTGTAAAAATAATGGTAGAGAGAAGGTTATAAACCCTTACATTGAAAAGTATCTTCTTAAAAAATGTTAGGAACTCATTGAAACATTAGAAAATACCCCAGGATTCCCTTTATAGGTAAAATTAGATGGAATTTCATATAAATTTCCTTAAGGTGGATAGTAAAGGGAGAATGTGTTGGTTATTATAATTAATGAGGGGGAATTTCTAAATAATTTCAATCCACGGGCCTTGTACTTTATGATATAAAAAATATAAAACCATTACCATTACTATGGAATATGAAATAAATATATTTCTTGATATATTATTTTTTGAGAATCAAACACACATTAAAATATATTATATTGTATGTTGGTAATATTATTTTACATAATTAATTTCTTTTAATATCATTAAATATACTTCTGGTTTTGGAAGATTATTAATAAGGTTGGGAAAATAATTATCTGAATTTAAAATTAATTATTTTAAAAAATAAATACTTTTTAGATTTATTAATACTTTTAATTATTTATTACATCATTTTAATTTAATATTATATCATAATACTTATCATACATTTATATCGTATTTTACTTTTTACTCAAACATTCATTAGTTCTAAAAAACAATTAAAATTTACGTATTTGATAATTTTAAATTCCTAATTCAAATTACGAAATAAATTATATAAAAGTCATACTCCAATCATATATATTTTTTCTTTTATATATGGGTGATATATTTCGTAAAAATTTGGATTCATAGTAAACACAATTTCCTTTCAAAAAGAATTTATGAATAACTGTAAAATAAAAATTAGATATATAAATCATTATCACACCATCATAATCTGAAAAGGTATTCTATTTAATAGAGGATCATTCATGGGTTTGTTAAAGAAACATCAATATGGTTCTGATTTACATAATCTTGGATTACTCCAATAGATGATTCCACTATAACAGTAGTTGTAGATGTTCTGTATGGGATTGGTTATGGGAAAACCCATGTAATTCTGCATACATCCAAATTAATGATAAATGAGATTCAAAATGGATGGTCCTAATTCGTGAAGTTATGGTTTTTACCTTATATGATAATTGAATCTCTTCATTACCTTTAATATAAACAAATTATACTAGTTACATTGTAAATTTTTTATTACCAATGAGCATAATAACCATCGAAAAAATGAACAGTCATAATTATGAATATTCATAACTCCCTAAATTCAAAATTTAGTAGACATATTATGTTTATTTAATTTCATGAAAACCAAACTCCAAAATAATAATTCAAAATTCTTGTTCTTTAAACATGTTTATTCCATGACGTGTATTACATCTATTGTCAATTATGAATTATTAGTATTTTTTATTGAGAAAATGTGAACCTTTGACCTATAATATATATTATATGGTAAGAATTTTATTATTTACAATTTAATTTATTTTCAATTTCATTCACAATATTTTTGAAAATTTCTTTAATATATTTTGTGTTCAATAATCTATGAAAAAATTATAGTATTTATCCTTCACTTCTTCTTTAGTATCTCATGTTACCTCTCTAAATTTTGATTACACTAAATTACATTCACTATCATGGGTTCCTCATTCCATAACACATTTATTATAAGGTCAAGAATCTAGGAAGGGTCAAGAATCTAGGAAGGCTCTTCATTATATAAAATTTCCGGATTCATATCATTTTCTTAAGTGTTTAGTACATTTGTTTGGTCTCTCATGTACATAATTAACATTAAGTCCTGAAAGACTCTATTAACATTATATTTGATGGGAGGAAAATTATAGTAATCAGCCAAAACTCTAATTTCATGTAAAATATCAAAAAAATGAATTTACCTTAGTCTTAGATTCGTTTTCTTACCAATCCTTATAACTACCTTCCACTATGATACATTCTTGAATACATGATCTCATACTTTGAATTCCTAGTCCTTCTTTTGATTATCACCTTATCTTTTCGGTTTACTCTGAGCTATTATTAAATTATTATAGATAGTGAATACCATATTAGTGGTTTCATAATTGAATTATGTTCCAATTTTCCTCATTTACCGAACATTATCCATGTTTGTAAGAGTATGTCATATTTTCTTGTACAGGTACTCAAACTGTGTCATTTTTATACTTGATTTAAAACTATTATAATACATAAATTCCACCAGATGTAGGTACCAATCCCAAATTCCATGGAAGTCATGTTAGTATGATATGGTCATTTCTTCTATTAGTTTGATAGCCATTTTAGTTCACCCAATACATTGTGGAGGATTGGTGATTCTTAAATGTACCTTATATTTTAAATCGAACTGAAGACTCCTCTAAAATTTGGATGTGAAACTAGAGTCAATATAAAACAAATTTTATAATGGTGAACCACAATGTCTCACTTATTTATTAATATATATCCATGAAATAAATTGAAGGGGAATATTTACCCTTATTTTAAGGAAATGGTCAGGCTTGTTTAGGTGATCCAAACTAACCCATAAAGAACCAGTCTTCTTAGAAGTCTCATGAATCCTAATAACATCATTCATTTTGAGAATATAACATTTTTTACTTTTCTATATGTAGAAGTTTCAGAAAAATATTTTACAAAAACCTTATTACCTTTAATTATTTTCATACCAATTATCCAAACACACACTAAAAAATATCATATATAAATTTTTCCTATTAGAAGTTTTTATATTAAATACCTATACATCATGGTGTTGTTGGGGGTATATAATGGTTTGAGCTATAATATTCGTCTATAATCTCCCTCTTCCACTCAGGAATTGATGGTACACATAGTCTGTTTTCAAAATTCAACACACCCCTTCATTAATAAATTTCATCAACATCCTATATTTAATTAGTTTAATCTTATTTTGTAAACCCTTTCTATCTTTTTGTGACCTTTGTATCTTACATAGTAAATATGGTTGGAAATTACATATAAAATTAATGGCGTTTCACATAACTTGGTAATTCACATGTCCATGATTAGTAAATCTAGGAATATTAGATATTTTCCCATCGTAATTATATACATTACTCTCTAATCCTTTGTACTCCATGCATCCACCACCCTGTTTACCATACTAAGGTGTTAGTGTATTGCCTTTAAAATTGAATTTTTATTATTTTAAGGAAGAAACTTTTAATGGTTGAATGTGAACCTACATAAAAAAAATAAAAAACTACCCTAAAATAATTATATTTATGTGATACCAAGAAGGTGTTTTCCACACCATCGAAAATAAGAATAATATTTTTGGAACTATGGTCTCTTTGAGAAGCCTATAAATTATGAACATTTCCATTTTCTTCTAGTAATGAATATATCAACTTTTAAGGGATTCAATTTTTCCTCTATTTTAATAAATTCATCCTGATTTATTTTACCTTAATTAATGGCCCATAGAGAAGAATCTACATTGAGTGTTGATCCTATCTAATTTTTTGTTAGTGTCAAAATAGATACTTTGTTTCTAGATCATTTTGACATCTTTAGGTGAGTTTTTAATTGAAAATTGATGTTCCAACATTTCCTTAGAATTTATAATGATATCCAGAAAGGATTCATTTAAATTTTATTATATTCCTTCCATTAAAAATATTATCATCATTCCCTTGTATGTATTGGTCATTAATAAAATCTGATGGGGGACACTAACGTTGATCTATAGGTAGTTTCATAGATCTATCCTCCAAGGGATTTGTAAAGAAATTGAAATCATTACAACTCAGTGTCTTCTTCCTTTTGTTAAATGGGTGATTTATACCATTCAAGACCCCCTAAATTACTTTATTATTCTCATCATGGGAAGGATAAATTGTATGTAAAAAATATTCATATGAAAATTAAATCAAAAGAGAGAAAACATTTGAGGAAAACCTAGAATATAAAAAATATTCTTCTACATGATTACACTATATATCAAATTCTAGTGAAGGTCCAACATCCCAATCTATCTATTATTCTTAGAATTCTACAAATACTGTTAAACTTTATTATGGTCTTAGTGAAGAAGATTTAGACTCCAAAATCAGTAAGAAGTCTCTTAAATATGACGATTATACATATATCTTTCCTAATTTATTATGGAAAATCCAATTGGCTCAAAGCTCATCTCTGACATCTGTTGTGTAGAAAGATTAATGTTCCCATCCTTAAAGCCTCACGAAGTATATTGCAGCTCACATGATCTTAATTTATTCGAATACCACTGAACATAGTTCCCAATCTAGATATAAAAGGCACAGGGTTCACCATACTAATTATAATAAATGAGGTCTTTTGTGTCTGACTACATGTCTGGCCAACCATAACTAAATCTTGTTTCAGTTTGTGACCTTCGATATGAGATTTTAATCTAATAAGTGAGTGATATATCGAGAACACCAATTCAACAAAATATAGTGGATTATATACATTTAAAATTTCCTTACACAAAAATTTAGTGGTTGTGCCTCCATTATATCCATCTTTGCATGTCATGTCTTCAGGAGGATTACCCACCTTTGGGGGAATAATTCCCATATGACACCATAGATCTTTATAGTTAGGACATGGTCCTCATCATGTTACATGTTGGAATTTAAATTATAAGAGGAAATATCATGGCCAGATTGATTAATGGGATGACACTAATTAACCCATGAATCGTGAAAAACTAGTTATAGACATCATTATTATTATTCCATTTATATTAAAATCATGTCCATTAGAAGTTGTAAGGTAGGTGGTATTATATGTCATAGTCATATTTCTTGAGTAGTTACAAACATCTTATTTTTGTCATGTTGATTTCGTTTTGAGTAAATGTATACATAAATTTTTTATCCATATATCTTTTATACGTGTCTTCATAATGATTTTGTATCTATATCATTTAATAAAATGCTACATCTTCCAACTAATGATAATTTTTTGGATATTTTTGTTCATGCATTTTAAATTTATTTTACGCATAGAACACTACTCTCTCATTCTATATAATAACCTAGCCATTGTCATTCCAAATACTTCACAATATATAATAAATCAATATTTTTAGGTAGGTAAGGTCGATATCAGGGCATTGATCAAACTTTTCTTTTTTATACATGATGATTTTCCCAAATTCCTTAGACCACTTGAAGTTCACCCCTTTATATGTTTTCTTCATTAAGGGATTTCCAAATAGGGCAAAATTTTTAAAAAAAATCACCCATTGTAACCTACTAAGATTGGTAAATAATGTATATTAGTTATATTAGTTAGTGTGTTCTATTCATTAAAAACAATTTTCTTTACAATATTGATTAATATTTTATTTTACGTAGAAATATATTTAATTAAAGAACCCCATTTATGTCAAAATTGACACTTATTTTATTTACCCTATAGAAACTTCTCCTATATATCCTAATGAAATACCCATAAATGGTTTATAAAATATTTATTTTACTTTAAGTATATCAGGATTCCATAAAAAAAATCGTCAACAATATATATTGAGATAATAATTGAGTACTCTAATCATAATATCCATAAATAAAAATGTTGCATTTTTTTAACACAAATAGAATGAATATGAATTCATAATTCCCATACCTTTTAACATAATTCATCTTTAGTATAAGTCACTTATATAATATAAATTGGTGAAAACTAGAATTAATATCACTCTTTAAAATGTATTAACATACTTGATGGTGACAAAACATATCATCAATGAAATGAAAATTATATATATTCCCAATATTAATGGAATTTATTTATCTCTAATCCACACATAACCACCTAAAACTATATTTTTTGTAAAATAATATTTCTTACCCCAAAGGGAACACACTATGGTGTATGAATCACTTATTAAAAAAATTATTATAATTTTTTATCTAATTATAATAATTACAAAATATCCATTACATAAGGAGACTTAAATATGGGTATTAAATTAGGGATAATTTCAAAAGATAACTGAACTTCGAAATCAAGTGGATATCTTGGTAGTTCCCCAAGATATACATCCATATAATATATCTTAATTGATACATCCTATTTTAAAACTATACCATTATTATTTATTCATTCATATTATCCAATCATTTCATTAAGATGGTCCAGTTGATGTGGTTCCAAACATGAATTGGATAATGATTACTCTCCACTAAAAAAGTTATTTTATTCTAATCCTAGATATTATAATATTTTCTTTACAATAATAAATTATTACATTATACATTGAGAGATAATCTATTCCATGTATTATGTAAAATTCAATCGTAAGTATAGAAGAAAATTTTGAAACTAAAGAATATCCTTGTATTTTAGTATAGATAGAGAAGTATACTTTTTTCAATGAGATTTTCTTAATAAGTTTTATTTAAAAACTCTTTTAATTTTTCTTTAGGAATGATTCAATGTTTTTAGAAAAAATCTATGATATGAGTGAATATGTTTATCCAAAATAAAATAACTGAATATATGAAATAGTATTTATGATCAAAGTAAATTCTATGACATCATGTTGGACTAAAATATTTTCTATTGAGATTTAATTATACCAAAAATATTCTCTTATCATCTTATATGGTAGATTCATGGAACCCATGGGGAAGTGGTTGGAATTATGGCCCATGTTTTTTTAAATAAATCATTGGAAATTTATAGATTTATTCTTTCCCTTTCCTTCATAAGCTTGATAGCCCTTATATCTAAAACTCTAAAAAACTCAAATTCCCTTAAATAAAATGTATTAATTTTATACCATTGTTATTTTATGTTGCAAATATTACCCATCTAATATTAACAATTTAAAAATTCCTTTCAACATGGAATCGAGTCTCAAATTTGTTCTCTTACTTCCCGATGAACATAAAAGACTTGGGAAGTTCCTTCTAAATCTTTACATTACTTATCACTATTTATTTATAAGAGGAGAATGTTTAAAAGACTAATTCAATTTAAAGGGTTGATTCAACCCATAAAATAAGAGGTCAATGTTTCTTCCAATGTTATGTATATAATATGAAGCATGTTTTGCTAACCTTTTATATTTTTCAACATACTTATCAAGATCACCCAATCATTTTTCTTAAATTTAGGAATTTATTCTCATTTTAATGTAATTTATTATAATCAATATAATTTTCAAATAATATCACCTAAAAATTATTACATTCCATATTTTTTAACTCACTATATACTATATAATGGAATACATTTTCTATGGACATGACCCATTATTATAATAATAATTGATTTATATGTGTTTTGTATAATGGACGTTTTTCCTCATTATGTTTTCCAACATTGCTACACCATGTTGTAGAGACAAAAGTTTCTCCCCATGGGAAAGGTTATTGGTCATAATCTGCGTTAACATTCCTAATATAGTTATAATATTATCCCCTACAACATTTTAAAAATTTATTTTCTCTAGAGGGAAATCTATACACTGGTTATGGGAATTAACATGGTTTTTTTTATCAAAATAGGTATGTTGTATCTATTAAATCACACACTCTTTAAATTTCTAAGCTTTTAGGATATTTTATTGCTACTAGATTATTTGAGAGGTAAAAAAACATATAAATATAGTGTAATGAGAACGATAATGTTGATGACTCATAAAAAAGATAGTAATGAATTCATAATAATTAGGAATAATGAAATTTATTGTTGAAACTGAAGGATTGAACAAAAAATGTTATATAAGAGGTTCGGAATCATAACCATGAAACTTTATCTACGTAAATATTGCTAGAAACCCCCTAAAACCACAGAAAATATGTATAGATACTCTATGTTATTACACATTTCATCCCATCCTATTTCTGTTCAATTTTAAGAGTGTTGGAGTTGTTTAGAGGTGGCTTCGAGGGATCCTGAACAACATTAGTTTTCAAATTATGGAGGCCGGGATATTTCACGACATGAAATAAAAATTACATGACATGAAAGAGGGATTCATGATGAGTAATATATCAGGGTTTAAAAAAATAATAAATTGAAGATGTGGCACATGTTTCTGAATAAATCCAACCTTTAGGATTACACAAAATTAAAGGGGATTACACATTGTGTAATACCCTGATCCAGTGCATTTTTAGAAAAAAATTCGATCAAATTTTGATTCATTCAGTTATGGGTGCTTCTTCCTCCCATATTAATAAAACAATAGAAACCTTGAGGTATTATTAAAGCCCTTCGACAAACTTTTTTATTTGATGATCCTCATGCTTTTTCTTTGGATATCGATCATTGATCCATGGTGAGTTCTCCTCTCGTTATCCTCTATTTTCTTATTATTTTCTCTTATGGATCTGATGTGATGGTGTGATTTGGTTTATATCGTGAGTTTGGGTTTTTTTATTGATCCTTGGTGTGGTATAAGTTAATTCAAATTTCTTGTGTAATGGATGTGGTTTTTGGGAATTCTTCTTTACCCAGCGGTGCACAAAAAGTTGGGAAGCTTATTTGAGGTATAGATTCTATCGTTTCCCTGTATTTGTTTATCATGTAGTAAGAGTTTTTTAATGTTTATCATTATATTATGGTTCTGATGGATTAATAAAAGATATATAATTGGTTAATTTAATTAAAAGGGTCAACAAGGTTTGTGTGACAAGTTCTTATAGTTTTGAAATTATTTGTGATATTGTGATTGTTTATGATTGACTCCAACTGAAAAATGTGGTTGTTTGGGGAATTATTTTGTACTGGAAATACATGTTCTGATTGATGCTTTGGTTTTTTATTATTGTGAAATAATCCTAATTGGAAATTGGTTAATTACTTATATTTAGCTAATGAAATGGCTACCAAAGGATTTTGGTTAGTGTGATTGTAACACCCCCGGTAAATAAAGAATATGACATTTCATATTTATCCATATTTGTGAATAAAATATTAATATGACTTTAAAGGGGACGCTATGCTCGATGGCGTACCCAACACGCAACAACGAGTTTCTTGGGAATCTTACGTTGCACTCTAATAATAAAATAATATTATTTCAAATGGTAGTTAACATGTAGCCGTTGTATTGGCGGGAATGGATAGAAATAACTAAAATATGATTATATATGTTTTTTAATGTTTTTACATTTATACAATAAAAGATAAAGGCTTAAAATACGGAAAGAATTCAATTTTTGGCGTATATGCCCTTGTTTTCACTAAAGGTTCACTTATCACCTTTTGATGGAGAACCGTCATTAAATATAGTTTTTTTCACTCTTAAACATTCTTTTGGACCAAATAAAACTCTTATTAAGAATCGGGACATCAAAATTTACTTTGTGTAAATTTTTGGTGTCTTTCTGATAAAGTTCATTTTTTAATGAATAGTGTAAAATGTTGTATTTTAATTCAAAACCACTTTTTAATCTAATTTATTTATATGATTATATTATATTTTGAATTGGTTTTAAAGTGAAATTAGAAAATATTTTTACCATTAAATCCAATAGTGGTCGTTGGAATCAATTTCACTTTGAAATCAGACTTAAACTAGTGTCAATCTTTTGATACTTATTGTTTCATAAAACACGCTATTTTTCATGACAGCGGGAATTAATTATTAAATTAATTAATGTGACTTATATGTTTTGAATTTTGTAAAAAGGACTTCATTTTTTAATTCATAATATCAAATATAGCTTAGGGTGAATTTTTGGTAATTTTCTAAAAAACTTCAATTTTTGATGAATAGTGAAACCACTAAGTGGTAATCAAGCAAACTGATTTTTCAGTTAAATTAAAGTTTACCACTAATGTGTATTGAATTTTGAAAATTCGACATACATGGTTGTCATTAATAAGTAAAATGTGGTTCAATGAGATTAAAATAATTTTTTGGTGAATAGTAACTTATTAAGTTTTTAATCGCGATTAGTGGTAATTAGTGTAGTTTAAGGTATAAATAATGCTTTAATGATATGAAATGACCTAGACACATGTACCAACCTTATTGGTTGTGTCATGGCCGACAATGACATGCCATGGGTCAACTTGGGGACCCCATGGATCCACTTTTGTTTGGAAATGACATAAATTACTTTTTATTTAATGTTAAAGTGAAAATGACACAAACATAATATGTTTTACGAAAAAAAAAATTTAAGTGGGGTTATAAAAGTCCAAATTTTGATTATAAATAGTAATTGGAAAGCTAAAAATATTTCCTACATCATAGTATTTTTTTATGATTTTTAGACATTAAATAAATTAAATTATGTATGACATGATAATGATGCAGCGATGACATCATTATTTGACGATTTAAATAAAATGGAAAGATAATGTAAAATCTATGAACTAAACATGTACAAAACTTATTGGATGAGTGGATTTCGAAGCCTTATCACCTTATCCACTAATTCTATCAATGTGGGACCTTTTAAAACCGAAACACATTTTCAAATAAAGTAATATTGCTTTACTTTCCAAAAGTGCCCCTCCTCTCCTCTTATAAAAGGCCCCCACCTCTACCTCATTTCACACACACCTCAAGCCTTTGGCTCGGCCAACCCCTTCCCATTTACTCTCTCCACATCCCTCTCCTAATCCTAGAGGATTACCTTTGGGCAGAATCCTTTCAAAGGAAGCCTTTAGGCTTAAATCAAAAGGAGTTACACTTTTAAAGGTAATTCATTCTCTCATGTTCATTTGTTTTATTTTGCTTCTCCAACCCCCTAAACTCTTTTTATTTACTTATTTTGTAACAACAACAGTATCTTAAAAATACTAGGATGTTGTTATAAGGTTTATTCTAGCTACACTCTCACACAACTACATCAAATGGTTAAAGAACATACGGTTTCCGTGGATGGTGAAATTCTGCCCCCCAAAACGATGATTGTTCAATACTCATTTAACACCTTCAAAGGTGGCCATTATGATGTCACTATTTTTATATATGATATATAATATGTTTATGTTTTATTTATGCTTCTTTATTTTTCATTTTTGTCTTACCTTTATGGCTTCCATTATGGGTATACGCGATATCTTCATTTAAGGAAATGCGGACTAACGCCCCCTCAAAGTGATTTGATTCGTTAAATACCATATGTGGGATGTATAAAGGATGGAAATATGATATTATATATGATATTATACTGTAATTATAATATACCTTTATATAATTATTATTCCCTTCTATAAAATACGAAATAGAAATGAAAGTAGCGTTCATGCGTATGTACGGCTTACCGTCTCCATGAACGGTGCATTTCATTTCTTACCTCTAAATGATTATGTAATGTTATAAATGCATGCATGTACCGGATATATATGACATATATGATATCTACATAATTAATACAATTCTGGATATAATAAACATTTGGCCACACGAACAACATGTAATTGTAAGAAGACCACTTTCGACTTAAGAACCAAATATCGGCAAAACAAATATTATTTACTTAAATGATTACATAATGTTTGTGACATGGTAATAAGTGGTATAAAAGTAATAATGAATTTGAAAAAGGGTTCTTAAGGAATTATAAATTAACTCAAGTTTATTATTCAGGGGATTAAATAACGATCGAGTCAAGTCGGACCCGAGGTAAGGGATCCTACTCCTCTCTTTCTTTTTAAGTATACACTTTTATGTCATTCCTTTTAAAGCTCATCTTTCTTGTTATTGGGATGATCTTTTATATTACATTTACTGTAATTTCTATGTTCATGTGATGAGAGACCCTATTATCTCTCATCAATCCATTTTGGGAGTTTTGAGTGGCGCTGTTAGGCTGCCGAACTTTCGTAAGAGATCTAACCTCTCTCTTTCTTTTTAAGTACTCTCCTTTGTGTCACTTCTTCTAAGATCCTATTTTTTATGTTGGGGGATTTTCTTTTATATTCCTCTTGCTGTAAATTCTATTGTAATATGATGGGATACTCTATTTGATATCATCAATCCATATTTGGAAGTTTTATGTGGCGCCGTTAGGCTGCCGAGTCTTCGTAAGGGATTTTTCATCTCACTTTTATTCCCGTGAGATTTATGCTACATTTTCCACAAATTCCATTGAGTGGTGTATGTACTGCCCATTATTATACTCTTTGTGTAATATACATTCATTTATGAATATTTACATCAATGATCTATTGTCCTTCTTTCATGGGGTGTATGTTTTGAAAGATACCCAAGTCGGTAAGGGAACCTTTCACCCTCCTCTTTTTTAAAAGACTTCTTTGTTGGGTCTTTTAATTTACATAATGTTATGTTGGGATATGTTCTCATATATCCTTATTTATGTAAAGTTTATGTCCAAGTGATGAGATACACTTTTTATCTCTCATCAACTCATTTTGATGTGATGCTGTTAGGCTGTCAAGAGAACTTTTAACCCAATTTCGATTTCTTTGGGTTCAACTTGTAGTCATTGAATATGTCATCCATTGAATATGTGTGATTGAACTTTTATTGTTTTACACTTAATATCCACTTATTTTGGGTGTATATATATTTGTCACACATATTTTTGAGATTTATTTGTCCTTAATTTAAGGATACCTTCTTTATAAGGGATTTCATCACATTTGACATTTCTATTGAGGGTTCATTGTTGTTATGCACCAATTCACTCTTATATGGTGTATATACTGTCCTTTGGAGTATTATATCATGAATCCTTTTATTCTCATGATATTATAAAGTTATGACTAAATGTTATTCCTCGATTATTGTATTCAAGTGTCTCTAATTTTGGTAAAACCCCTTTAACCAAAATATCGTTTTAAATTTTTTAATTATTTGTTATTATTAATATCCATGTTTTCAAAATGGTTTTAAGGATTTATTTATATGGATATTAATGGTTTAAAATGTTAAAAGCTTCAAGGTGGTATGGGACACTTTGATTCAAAAATCTCTTTATTAAATGTTTTAAATGGTTTTGGAAATGGTTTCTTTTTGAATGGATTCATTATTTCAATATCCTAAAATGTTATACTGTGATTGAAATGTGGAAATTTTATGTTTCCTTTATTCATGTTTTATGTGATACGATTATGTTATGGTTCTTGGGCATTGTTATGAAGAACGGGTGGTTCCGTGATAAACTAAGGGCGGGTGAGCCCGATATAGCTCTCCAATGCATTGGGTAACGCGAAGGAGTGAAACGTTAAGGTTTCTCCGAAGAGATTTGGGGAATATACTGTGATGGGTATTCCAAACGTAACCAAGAGGGTTACTCCCTATGTAAGAATGTTATGAATGCCTCAAGTTACCTTTATGTCTTATGATTTCTATGATTTATTCATGGTTTGATGAGGTATGTTAAAGTGCCTTTGTTTTATGGGTAAAGTATGATTTAATTCTTATGTATTTATGAACTCATGTTTCCTTTCCATATTTTTATAACTCTTACTGAGCTTTTTATGCTCATCCCAAGTTTCTGAAATGTTTTTCACAGGTCAAGGGAAAGGTACATGATGTGATGATAGTGTCAAGGATGTGTTAAGAAAGAATCCGTGTTATATTTTAAACATGTTCCTGTTGATGGGAAGAATGAATACTGTCTTTTATGTAACCACTTTGTTTAAATGTGGAATGTAATGCAAGTTTCATGATCTAATTCTCTAAAACTCTAAACCTGAAAAGATCCTCAATGTGTAATCTTGTAATAACTCAAGATTAAGTAAGGTTTAAGGATGGGGCCTTATAGTTGGTATCAAAGGTCGGTTTAGATAACTTTAGAGGTTGGGGTATTCTTTAAGCATAATTGACAATTACCATAATGGTTAGGATTTCAGAAAGAGTCTTAGTTTTAGATAAAGTGAATGAGTAAGTATATCTTATTGTCTATCTTACTCATTAGTACATGATGGTTTTTGTTGATATACTAACACTGACATTTCTATTTTTAGTGAATGGATGGATCTAGCAGGCACCAAAGAGACAACAGGTTTGAAGGAAACTGTGGTGGTTCTCTGATTAAGATACTAGATAAAATGAAGGATTCAATGAGGAAACTTGTGGTTTTTCTACACCAAATATCAAGGAGTCATGATCAACCACTTCAACCTTGGTGAGTTCTCTAATGTATCAGGTACGAGATGGCCAATTCGATGTGGAAATTCAGGTAATAATTATTAAGGTAACCATTAGGGTTTATATGATACTTAATTTTTAGGTAATTATGGGTTACTCTATGATATGATGGAAAATGAAAGGAATGCGATAAACTTGAGGTTAAAATATGTTATGATTATTCTTGAAGATTTTATCTCATTTTGGGGAATGTTTTAAGAATTATATAGTTTTGGAAAAAGGACAACACGCAGACCGTGTGACATCCCGTCGCGTCGGACAAAGCTGCGGGAATCGAACCCACAACCAATGTGCGACTGGTATTTATCGCCTACCACTGGACTACGTGAAGTCATTGGTTAGTTTGACTGATTCATTCTAGTTATATGATTTTATGAATTAAGAGTAAGTTGATTTTGGGTTATTTTTGAAAATGATTAACCTATCATGGAGGATATGTGATTAGGTTAATTACTTTTCAAAATGAGACTTTAGGAGCAACTGATATTGTTTGGAGATAAATGTTACGATTTATCTTGGAAGACTATGCGACTAAATCCTTCAAATATTTGGGTTTCAATCTTATATTGGTTTACTTTGAAGAATTTTATGGACAAATTGATTGTAGAATGGTCCTCATTGAACTTTGGGTTTTGTTGGACAAATTTTGGAGATTAAGAATAGATTTTCTTTTTATAAGGGGTTATCCTTTTCTGGATTATCTGATCTTTTACTAACCTTTTGGTTTTGGTTTTGGTTAAAGCCTAAATACATGGGATGTATATAGTTCTCTTTTTTGCAGATTAGGTGATTCTCTAGAAGTTGTTTATAGTACTCTTAATGCGAACAAGTCTCCCTAAATACTCGTCTTTTGGAAAAAATATGAGTTTGTGTAAGGAATCTAATAAAAGTTGAAAGTCAATATGATAAGTGATTATGTTTCCTTATGAATAAATTCCTCAATAAAAAGTAAATTAAAACAAAAATGTTGTCTATTAACTTTTCCTACTGGGGAATCGAATACCGTTTAACCCATCACAAGTTTGTGATTTTCTCATGGTTAACTTTCTCCTAAACATGTTTTCTATCACTCTCCATCAGAACATGAACCTTTGTTTTTTCCTCCATGTCCATATTTTCATACTTGGAATCCTATTATGGGTTAACTTGGGTGACCTTTGTACTTATCTCTCTTTATTTTAAAGTGTTTGTTTTACCAACTTTTGTTCCGATGTGGGACTTTCAAGGATGTTTCCAAGCGCAATTTTAAAATTGCGAGGACGCAATTCCCAAAAGGGGGGAAGGATGTAACACCCCAGGTAAATAAAGAATATGACATTTCATATTTATCCATATTTGTGAATAAAATATTAATATGACTTTAAAGGGGACGCTATGCTCGATGGCGTACCCAACACGCAACAACGAGTTTCTTGGGAATCTTACGTTGCACTCTAATAATAAAATAATATTATTTCAAATGGTAGTTAACATGTAGCCGTTGTATTGGCGGGAATGGATAGAAATAACTAAAATATGATTATATATGTTTTTTAATGTTTTTACATTTATACGATAAAAGATAAAGGCTTAAAATACAGAAAGAATTCAATTTTTGGCGTATATGCCCTAGTTTTCACTAAAGGTTCACTTATCACCTTTTGATGGAGAACCGTCATTAAATATAGTTTTGTTCACTCTTAAACATTCTTTTGGACCAAATAAAACTCTTATTAAGAATCGGGACATCAAAATTTACTTTGTGTAAATTTTTGGTGTCTTTCTGATAAAGTTCATTTTTTTAATGAATAGTGTAAAATGTTGTATTTTAATTCAAAACCACTTTTTAATCTAATTTATTTATATGATTATATTATATTTTGAATTGGTTTTAAAGTGAATTTAGAAAATATTTTTACCATTAAATCCAATAGTGGTCGTTGGAATCAATTTCACTTTGAAATCAGACTTAAACTAGTGTCAATCTTTTGATACTTATTGTTTCATAAAACACGCTATTTGTCATGACAGCGGGAATTAATTATTAAATTAATTAATGTGACTTATATGTTTTGAATTTTGTAAAAAGGACTTCATTTTTGAATTCATAATATCAAATATAGCTTAGGGTGAATTTTTGGTAATTTTCTGAAAAACATCAATTTTTGATGAATAGTGAAACCACTAAGTGGTAATCAAGCAAACTGATTTTTCAGTTAAATGAAAGTTTACCACTAATGTGTATTGAATTCTGAAAATCCGACATACATGGTTGTCATTAAGAAGTAAAATGTGGTTCAATGAGATTAAAATAATTTTTTGGTGAATAGTAACTTATTAAGTTTTTAATCGCGATTAGTGGTAATTAGTGTAGTTTAAGGTATAAATAATGCTTTAATGATATGAAATGACCTAGACACATGTCCCAACCTTATTGGTTGTGTCATGGCCGACCATGACATGCCATGGGTCAACTTGGGGACCCCATGGATCCACTTTTGTTTATAAATGACATAAATTACTTTTTATTTAATGTTAAAGTGAAAATGACACAAACATAATATGTTTTATGAAAACAATTTTTAAGTGGGGTTATAAAAGTCCAAATTTTGATTATAAATAGTCATTGGAAATCTAAAAAGATTTCCTACATCATAGTATTTTTTTATGATTTTTAGACATTAAATAAATTAAATTATGTATGACATGATAATGATGCAGCGATGACATCATTATTTGACGATTTAAATAAAATGGAAAGATAATGTAAAATCTATGAACTACACATGTACAAAACTTATTGGATGAGTGGATTTCAAAGCCTTATCACCTTATCCACTAATTCTATCAATGTGGGACCTTTTAAAACCGAAACACATTTTCAAATAAAGTAATATTGCTTTACTTTCCAAAAGTGCCCCTCCTCTCCTCTTATAAAAGGCCCCCACCTCTACCTCATTTCACACACACCTCAAGCATTTGGCTTGGCTAACCCCTGCCAATTTACTCTCTCCACATCCCTCTCCTAATCCTAGAGGATTTCCTTTGGGCATAATCCTTTCAAAGGAAGCCTTTAGGCTTAAATCAAAAGGAGTTACACTTTTAAAGGTAATTCATTCTCTCATGTTCATTTGTTTTATTTTGCTTCTCCAACCCCCTAAACTCTTTTTATTTACTTCTTTTGTAACAACACCAGTATCTTAAAAATACTAGGATGTTGTTATAAGGTTTATTTGAGCTACACTCTCACACAACTACATCAAATGGTTAAAGAACATACGGTTTCCGTGGATGGTGAAATTCTGCCCCCCGAAACGATGATTGTTCAATACTCATTTAACACCTTCAAAGGTGGCCATTATGATGTCACTATTTTTATATATGATATATAATATGTTTATGTTTTATTTATGCTTCTGTATTTTACATTTTTGTCTTACCTTTATGGCTTCCATTATGGGTATACGCGATATCTTCATTTAAGGAAGTGCGGACTACCGCCCCCTCAAAGTGATTTGATTCGTTAAATACCATATGTGGGATGTATAAAGGATGGAAATATGATATTATATATGATATTATACTGTAATTATAATATACCTTTATATAATTATTATTCCCTTCTATAAAATATGAAATAGAAATGAAAGTAGCGTTAATGCGTATGTACGGCTTACCGTCTCCATGAACGGTGCATTTCATTTCTTACCTCTAAATGATTATGTAATGTTATAAATGCATGCATGTACTGGATATATATGACATATATGATATCTACATAATGAATACAATTCTGGATATAATAAACATTTGGCCACACGAACAACATGTAATTGTAAGAAGACCACTTTCGACTTAAGAACCAAATATCGGCAAAACAAATATTATTTACTTAAATGATTACATAATGTTTGTGACATGGTAATAAGTGGTATAAAAGTAATAATGAACTTGAAAAAGGGTTCTTAAGGAATTAGAAATTAACTCAAGTTTATTATTCAGGAGATTAAAGAACGATCGAGTCAAGTCGGACCCGAGGTAAGGGATCCTACTCCTCTCTTTCTTTTTAAGTATACACTTTTATGTCATTCCTTTTAAAGCTCATCTTTCTTGTTATTGGGATGATCTTTTATATTACATTTACTGTAATTTTTATGTTCATGTGATGAGAGACCCTATTCTCTCTCATCAATCCATTTTGGGAGTTTTGAGTGGCGCCGTTAGGCTGCCGAACTTTCGTAAGAGATCTAACCTCTCTCTTTCTTTTTAAGTACTCTCCTTTGTGTCACTTCTTCTAAGCTCCTATTTGTTATGTTGGGGGATTTTCTTTTATATTTCTCTTGCTGTAAATTCTATTGTAATATGATGGGATACTCTATTTGATATCATCAATCCATATTTTGAAGTTTTATGTGGCGCCGTTAGGCTGCCGAGTTTTCGTAAGGGATTTTTCATCTCACTTTTATTCCCGTGAGATTTATGCTACATTTGCCAAAAATTCCATTGATTGGTGTATGTACTGCCCATTATTATACTCTTTGTGTAATATACATTCATTTATGATTATTTACATCAATGATCTATTGTCCTTCTTTCATGGGGTGTATGTTTTGAAAGATACCCAAGTCGGTAAGGGAACCTTTCACCCTCCTCTTTTTTAAAAGACTTCTTTGTTGGGTCTTTTAATTTACATAATGTTATGTTGGGATATGTTCTCATATATCCTTATTTATGTAAATTTTATGTCCAAGTGATGAGATACACTTTTTATCTCTCATCAACTCATTTTGATGTGATGCCGTTAGGCTGTCAAGGGAACTTTTAACCCAATTTCGATTTCTTTGGGTTCAACTTGTAGTCATTGAATATGTCATCCATTGAATATGTGTGATTGAACTTTTATTGTTTTACACTTAATATCCACTTATGTTGGGTGTATATATATTTGTCACACATATTTTTGAGATTTATTTGTCCTTAATTTAAGGATACCTTCTTTATAAGGGATTTCATCACATTTGACATTTCTATTGAGGGTTCATTGTTGTTATGCACCAATTCACTCTTATATGGTGTATATACTGTCCTTTGGAGTATTATATCATGAATCCTTTTATTCTCATGATATTATAAAGTTATGACTAAATGTTATTCCTCGATTATTGTATTCAAGTGTCTCTAATTTTGGTAAAACCCCTTTAACCAAAATATCGTTTTAAATTTTTTAATTATTTGTTATTATTAATATCCATGTTTTAAAAATGGTTTTAAGGATTTATTTATATGGATATTAATGGTTTAAAATGTTAAAAGCTTCAAGGTGGTATGGGACACTTTGATTCAAAAATCTCTTTATTAAATGTTTTAAATGGTTTTGGAAATGGTTTCTTTTTGAATGGATTCATTATTTCAATATCCTAAAATGTTATATTGTTATTGAAATGTGGAAATGTTATGTTTCCTTTATTCATGTTTTATGTGATACGATTATGTTATGGTTCTTGGGCATTGTTATGAAGAACGGGTGGTTCCGTGATAAACTAAGGGCGGGTGAGCCCGATATAGCTCTCCAATGCATTGGGTAACGCGAAGGAGTGAAACGTTAAGGTTTCTCCGAAGAGATTTAGGGAATATACTGTGATGGGTATTCCAAAAGTAACCAAGAGGGTTACTCCCTACGTAAGAATGTTATGAATGCCTCAAGTTACCTTTATGTCTTATGATTTCTATGATTTATTCATGGTTTGATGAGGTACGTTAAAGTGCCTTTGTTTTATGGGTAAAGTATGATTTCATTCTTATGTATATATGAACTCATGTTTCCTTTCCTTATTTTTATAACTCTTACTGATATTTTTATGCTCATCCCAAGTTTTTGAAATGTTTTTCACAGGTCAAGGGAAAGGTACATGATGTGATGATAGTGTCAAGGATGTGTCAAGAAAGAATCCGTGTTATATTTTAAATATGTTCCCGTTGATGGGAAGAATGAATACTATCTTTTATGTAACCACTTTGTTTAAATGTGGAATGTAATGCAAGTTTCATGATCTAATTCTCTAAAACTCTAAACCTAAAAAGATCCTCAATGTGTAATCTTGTAATAACTCAAGATTAAGTAAGGTTTAAGGCTGGGGCCTTATAGTTGGTATCAAAGGTCGGTTTAGATAACTTTAGAGGTTAGGGTATTCTTTAAGAATAATTGACAATTACCATAATGGTTAGGATTTCAGAAAGAGTATTAGTTTTTGATAAAGTGAATGAGTAAGTATATCTTATTGTCTATCTTACTCATTAGTACATGATGGTTTTTTTGATATACTCACACTGACATTTCTATTTTTAGTGAATGGATGGATCTAGCAGGCACCAAAGAGACAACAGGTTTGAAGGAAACTGTGGTGGTTCTCTGATTAAGATACTAGATAAAATGAAGGATTCAATGAGGAAACTCGTGGTTGTTCTAAACCAAATATCAAGGAGTCATGATCAACCACTTCAACCTTGGTGAGTTCTCTAATGTATCAGGTACGAGATGGCCAATTCGATGTGGAAATTCAGGTAATAAATATTAAGGTAACCATTAGGGTTTATATGATACTTAATTTTAAGGTAATTATGGGTTACTTTATGATATGATGGAAAATGAAAGGAATGAGATAAACTTGAGGTTAAAATATGTTATGATTATTCTTGAAGATTTTATCTCATTTTGGGGAATGTTTTAAGAATTATATAGTTTTGGAAAAAGGACAACACGCAGACCATGTGACATCCCGTCGCGTCGGACAAAGCTGTGGGAATCGAACCCACAACCAATGTGCGACTGGTATTTATCGCCTACCACTGGACTACGTGAAGTCATTGGTTAGTTTGACTGATTCATTCTATTTATATGATTTTATGAATTAAGAGTAAGTTGATTTTGGGTTATTTTTGAAAATGATTAACCTATCATGGAGGATATGTGATTAGGTTAATTACTTTTCAAAACGAGACTTTAAAAGCAACTGATATTGTTTGGAGATAAATGTTACGATTTATCTTGGAAGACTATGTGACTAAATCCTTCAAATATTTGGGTTTCAATCTTATATTGGTTTACTTTGAAGAATTTTATGGACAAATTCATTGTAGAATGTTCCTCGTTGAACTTTGGGTTTTGTTGGACAAATTTTGGAGATTAAGAATAGATTTTCTTTTTATAAGGGGTTATCCTTTTCTGGATTATCTGATCTTTTACTAACCTTTTGGTTTTGGTTTTGGTTAAAGCCTAAATACATGGGATGTATATAGTTCTCTTTTGGGGATTAGGTGATTCTCTAGAAGTTGTTTATAGTACTCTTAATGCGAACAAGTCTCCCTAAATACTCGTCTTTTGGAAAAAATATTAGTTTGTGTAAGGAATCTAATAAAAGTTGAAAGTCAATATGATAAGTGATTATGTTTCCTTATGAATAAATTCCTCAATAAAAAGTAACTTAAAACAAAAATGTTGTATATTAACTTTTCCTACTAGGGAATCGAATACCGTTTAACCCATCACAAGTTTGTGATTTTCTCATGGTTACCTTTCTCCTAAACATGTTTTCTATCACTCTCCATCAGAACATGACCCTTTGTTTTTTCCTCCATGTCCATATTTTCATACTTGGAATCCTAGTATGGGTTAACTTGGGTGACCTTTGTACTTATCTCTCTTTATTTTAAAGTGTTTGTTTTACCAACTTTTGTTCCGATGTGGGACTTTCAAGGATGTTTCCAAGCGCAATTTTAAAATTGCGAGGACACAATTCCCAAAAGGGGGGAAGGATGTAACACCCCATGTAAATAAAGAATATGACATTTCATATTTATCCATATTTGTGAATAAAATATTAATATGACTTTAAAGGGGACGCTATGATCGATGGCGTACCCAACACGCAACAACGAGTTTCTTGGGAATCTTACGTTGCACTCTAATAATAAAATAATATTATTTCAAATGGTAGTTAACATGTAGCCGTTGTATTGGCGGGAATGGATAGAAATAACTAAAATATGATTATATATGTTTTTTAATGTTTTTACATTTATACAATAAAAGATAAAGGCTTAAAATACGGAAAGAATTCAATTTTTGGCTATATGCCCTAGTTTTCACTAAAGGTTCACTTATCACCTTTTGATGGAGAACCGTCATTAAATATAGTTTTGTTCACTCTTAAACATTCTTTTGGACCAAATAAAACTCTTATTAAGAATCGGGACATCAAAATTTACTTTGTGTAAATTTTTGGTGTCTTTCTGATAAAGTTCATTTTTTTAATGAATAGTGTAAAATGTTGTATTTTAATTCAAAAACACTTTTTAATCTAATTTATTTATATGATTATATTATATTTTGAATTGGTTTTAAAGTGAAATTAGAAAATATTTTTGCCATTAAATCCAATAGTGGTCGTTGGAATCAATTTCACTTTGAAATCAGACTTAAACTAGTGTCAATCTTTTGATACTTATTGTTTCATAAAACACGCTATTTGTCATGACAGCGGGAATTAATTATTAAATTAATTAATGTGACTTATATGTTTTGAATTTTGTAAAAAGGACTTCATTTTTGAATTCATAATATCAAATATAGCTTAGGGTGAATTTTTGGTAATTTTCTGAAAAACTTCAATTTTTGATGAATAGTGAAACCACTAAGTGGTAATCAAGCAAACTGATTTTTCAGTTAAATGAAAGTTTACCACTAATGTGTATTGAATTCTGAAAATCCGACATACATGGTTGTCATTAAGAAGTAAAATGTGGTTCAATGAGAATAAAATAATTTTTTGGTGAATAGTAACTTATTATGTTTTTAATCGCGATTAGTGGTAATTAGTGTAGTTTAAGGTATAAATAATGCTTTAATGATATGAAATGACCTAGACACATGTCCCAACATTATTGGTTGTTTCATGGCCGACCATGACATGCCATGGGTCAACTTGGGGACCCCATGGATCCACTTTTGTTGGGAAATGACATAAATTACTTTTTATTTAATGTTAAAGTGAAAATGACACAAACATAATATGTTTTACGAAAACAATTTTTATGTGGGGTTATAAAAGTCCAAATTTTGATTATAAATAGTCATTGGAAAGCTAAAAAGATTTCCTACATCATAGTATTTTTTTATGATTTTTAGACATTAAATAAATTAAATTATTTATGACATGATAATGATGCAGCGATGACATCATTATTTGACGATTTAAATAAAATGGAAAGATAATGTAAAATCTATGAACTACACATGTACAAAACTTATTGGATGAGTGGATTTCGAAGCCTTATCACCTTATCCACTAATTCTATCAATGTGGGACCTTTCAAAACCGAAACACATTTTCAAATAAAGTAATATTGCTTTACTTTCCAAAAGTGCCCCTCCTCTCCTCTTATAAAAGGCCCCCACCTCTACCTCATATCACACACACCTCAAGCCTTTGGCTCGGCCAACCCCTTCCTATTTACTCTCTCCACATCCCTCTCCTCATCCTAGAGGATTTCCTTTGGGCAGAATCCTTTCAAAGGAAGCCTTTAGGCTTAAATCAAAAGGAGTTACACTTTTAACGGTAATTCATTCTCTCATGTTCATTTGTTTTATTTTGCTTCTCCAACCCCCTAAACTCTTTTTATTTACTTCTTTTGTAACAACACCAGTATCTTAAAAATACTAGGATGTTGTTATAAGGATTATTCGAGCTACACTCTCACACAACTACATCAAATGGTTAAAGAACATACGGTCTCCGTTGATGGTGAAATTCTACCCCCCGAAACGATGATTGTTCAATACTCATTTAACACCTTCAAAGGTGGCCATTATGATGTCACTATTTTTATATATGATATATAATATGTTTATGTTTTATTTATGCTTCTGTATTTTTCATTTTTGTCTTACCTTTATGGCTTCCATTATGGGTATACGCGATATCTTCATTTAAGGAAGTGCGGACTACCGCCCCCTCAAAGTGATTTGATTCGTTAAATACCATATGTGGGATGTATAAAGGATGGAAATATGATATTATATATGATATTATAATGTAATTATAATATAACTTTATATAATTATTATTCCCTTCTATAAAATACGAAATAGAAATGAAAGTAGCGTTCATGTGTAGGTACGGCTTACCGTCTCCATGAATGGTGCATTTCATTTCTTACCTCTAAATGATTATGTAATGTTATAAATGCATGCATGTACTGGATATATATGACATATATGATATCTACATAATGAATACAATTCTGGATATAATAAACATTTGGCCACACGAACAACATGTAATTGTAAGAAGACCACTTTCGACTTAAGAACCAAATATCGGCAAAACAAATATTATTAACTTAAATGATTACATAATGTTTGTGACATGGTAATAAGTGGTATAAAAGTAATAATGAACTTGAAAAAGGGTTCTTAAGGAATTAGAAATTAACTCAAGTTTATTATTCAGGAGATTAAAGAACGATCGAGTCAAGTCGGACCCGAGGTAAGGGATCCTACCCCTCTCTTTCTTTTTAAGTATACACTTTTATGTCATTCCTTTTAAAGCTCATCTTTCTTGTTATTGGGATGATCTTTTATATTACATTTACTGTAATTTTTATGTTCATGTGACGAGAGACCCTATTCTCTCTCATCAATCCATTTTGGGAGTTTTGAGTGGCGCCATTAGGCTGCCGAACTTTCGAAAGAGATCTAACCTCTCTCTTTCTTTTTAAGTACTCTCCTTTGTGTCACTTCTTCTAAGCTCTTATTTGTTATGTTGGGGGATTTTCTTTTATATTCCTCTTGCTGTAAATTCTATTTTAATATGATGGGATACTCTATTTGATATCATCAATCCATATTCGGAAGTTTTATGTGGCGCTGTTAGGCTGCCGAGTTTTCATAAGGGATTTTTCATCTCACTTTTATTCCCGTGAGATTTATGCTACATTTTCCACAAATTACATTGAGTGGTGTATTTACTGCCCATTATTATACTCTTTGTGTAATATACATTCATTTATGAGTATTTACATCAATGATCTATTGGCCTTCTTTCATGGGGTGTATGTTTTGAAAGATACCCAAGTCGGTAAGGGAACCTTTCACCCTCCTCTTTTTTAAAAGACATCTTTGTTGGGTCTTTTAATTTACATAATGTTATGTTGGGATATGTTCTCATATATCCTTATTTATGTAAATTTTATGTCCAAGTGATGAGATACACTTTTTATCTCTCATCAACTCATTTTGATGTGATGCCGTTAGGCTGTCAAGGGAACTTTTAACCCAATTTCGATTTCTTTGGGTTCAACTTGTAGTCATTGAATATGTCATCCATTGAATATGTGTGATTGAAATTTTATTGTTTTACACTTAATATCCACTTATGTTGGGTGTATATATATTTGTCACACATATTTTTGAGATTTATTTGTCCTTAATTTAAGGATACCTTCTTTATAAGGGATTTCATCACATTTGACATTTCTATTGAGGGTTCATTGTTGTTATGCACCAAATCACTCTTATATGGTGTATATACTGTCCTTTGGAGTATTATATCATGAATCCTTTTATTCTCATGATATTATAAAGTTATGACTAAATGTTATTCCTCGATTATTGTATTCAAGTGTCTCTAATTTTGGTAAAACCCCTTTAACCAAAATATCGTTTTAAATGTTTTAATTATTTGTTATTATTAATATCCATGTTTTAAAAATGGTTTTAAGGATTTATTTATATGGATATTAATGGTTTAAAATGTTAAAAGCTTCAAGGTGGTATGGGACACTTTGATTCAAAAATATCTTTATTAAATGTTTTAAATGGTTTTGGAAATGTTTTCTTTTTGAATGGATTCATTATTTCAATATCCTAAAATGTTATATTGTGATTGAAATGTGGAAATGTTATGTTTCCTTTATTCATGTTTTATGTGATACGATTATGTTATGGTTCTTGGGCATTGTTATGAAGAACAGGTGGTTCCGTGATAAACTAAGGGCGGGTGAGCCCGATATAGCTCTCCAATGCATTGGGTAACGCGAAGGAGTGAAACGTTAAGGTTTCTCCGAAGAGATTTAGGGAATATACTGTGATGGGTATTCCAAACGTAACCATGAGGGTTACTCCCTACGTAAGAATGTTATGAATGCCTCAAGTTACCTTTATGTCTTATGATTTCTATGATTTATTCATGGTTTGATGAGGTATGTTAAAGTGCCTTTGTTTTATGGGTAAAGTATGATTTCATTCTTATGTATAGATGAACTCATGTTTCCTTTCCATATTTTTATAACTCTTACTGAGCTTTTTATGCTCACCCCACGTTTTTGAAATGTTTTTCACAGGTCAAGGGAAAGGTACATGATGTGATGATAGTGTCAAGGATGTGTCAAGAAAGAATCCGTGTTATATTTTAAATATGTTCCCGTTGATGGGAAGAATGAATACTGTCTTTTATGTAACCACTTTGTTTAAATGTGGAATGTAATGCAAGTTTCATGATCTAATTCTCTAAAACTCTAAACCTAAAAAGATCCTCAATGTGTAATCTTGTAATAACTCAAGATTAAGTAAGGTTTAAGGCTGGGGCCTTATAGTGATGACACCATTAAAATAAAGTGGAATGTGATAAAATATCCCATGTAAATCTATAAATGGCTCTTGGTGTCTTTTGATATGAGGATTTTATTTTAAATTGGATAGGTGATAATTTTCGGTCCATGATTTTGGGGTGGGGTGGTGATAGTTTTTGCGACGTGATTTTGAGGTGGTGCATTGATGGAATGTTGAGATTTTTTTCAGAATGTGGTTTTATTAGAAAATATGCCCATGTAGTGATGGAATTAATAAATAATTGTTTAATAATGATTGAAATGACATGGGTATGATTGGATGATGGGATGAAATGGTCAATGAATAACTATATTTTGGGTCGTGTTATTAAACGTGGTTGATGCGAAATAATGAAAGGAATGAGATGGTTAAATGAAATTGGTTGGAAATGTAAAATGAGGTTTATGGATTTTTGTGTAGTGTTATACATTTGGGGGTAGCAGTAAAAGGATATGGAATTGGGAGTTGTATTATTTTTGAGAACCCATAGATTGATATTGATAGTTCGATTTAATATATATAATTGTAAATTCTTTTGACTTTAATACGCACCCCACTAACATTGAGCACCGTGTATTAAACACCCACATTATTACACGGGCAGGTGACTTTACCAACATACCAGTGGGAGGATGGATGGATGGACACCTACTTTTCCCTTCACCATATTCTAGGGGAGGTAGTTATTTTATAGGCTATGATGTTTGGATGTTTATTACTACATTAAATGATGAGATGTGGCATCCCTTTTGTATATAGGACGAGTTGTGATGTCATGTCTTAGTTTTCATCGGGATGAGTTGTAATGTGATTTCATAGGTGTCTTCGGGATGAGTAGTTATGTGGTCTCCAATGTGTCTTTATTAGGAGATGTGATGTGTTGGGAGACCTTGGTTTGTTTGGGCGGTATTTTTCATGAGTCCCAAGTTTCTATCGGTGGGATGTATCGTGAGGCCCAAGTGTGTACCAATGGGATGTGTTGTGAATCCCAGGATTGTGCGGGAACGATGTGTTGTGAGGCCCAAGTCTGTACGGTCTAGATGTGATGTGGTATATTCATAAGAGTTTGGTGTTTCATGTAATTTTTATTTTGTGTGTGAGAGGATATAATTAGTGGGAAACTTGTGTGGGGTGTCCTCTCATCGATTTTTATTACACAAAATTATATTACTATACGTTTGTAATTTTATATGAGTTCCTTGGTGAGGTTAGGATGGTCGATATTCTTGTTTATGTACTATTTGGTTTTGATGTTTTCCTACAGGTGATTTTTTTTATTCTTTCTAATGTTCACGAGAGACTTTGGTTTTCTTAATGTGTATACATGTATGCTAAACCTACATACAAAAAACTATTGTCATGTTTCTAGGAGGATTTCAAGGATTGTGTTTTACCTTACTTGTTTGGATCTTTGATAGTTGTTGTATTGATTCTTTAGATTTACATTTGGGTATTTACTTTGGATAAATTTCACTATATCAGTTCAATTTATACATGCATGTGGGGTGAATCTGATCTCGCATTTATCTTATTTCTTGGAGTTGTCTGAGTACAATTTCATCTTATCACCCAATAATATATTATTACAAAGGTTAATTCTTCCCGTACAATAGATTTTTTTCACTCTCCTATCATCTCTAACACAGGGCCTACTGGAGGTAGGACTCAGGGGTCATTATCTCTCTCACCTCAATACAATATCTTTGGAGGGATGAAGTTATAAAACTCTATATAGGGAGAAGGAGAATAAATTAATTATTGATGAATTTTGCATGGAAATAATTGATTGAATATTTTGGTTTTTATTGATAATAAGGGGAATTCGTTTTTGAATTTAAAGGCATGGGTCTTGGACACTAGGTTAAAAAATTTATAAAAAACCATTGGCCTTCCAATGATTTTGTTCAATGGTATTTGACAAGATAGGATTGGTTTTATACACTTAATTAATTTATATTTGAAACCCCGTTCAAATATATTATACTATATGTGGACAAGATTATTTTTCAACAATAACATACTTTAGAATCCTAAAATATACATTCGGTTTTGGAAGACTCCTTATAGGTTTGAAAAATTAAATTTATTACTTTGAAATACATCATTTTAGTGAATAAATCCACTTTTGGTCAATAATGAATTTTATTATTTGTTATTTTATTTTATTTAATTTTGATGTCATAATACATATAACATATTAATACTTTATTTTACTTTTTATTCAAAAATTTTACTATCTCAAGATGTTATATAAAAATAAAATTTGTTTTTCTTCAATTTCATGACTGAAAAATCATAATCTATTTTACCAAATTCATCTTCCAGTAAAATATATTTTATCTTTCATGTAAGTGTAATATATTTGGTAAAAATTTGGTATTAGACAAAACATCATTCATTTTCAAAAATTATTTATTCTTCATTACTACATAACCCTTAGATATATAACCCATTATCACACCAATACAAAACGAAATGGTATGGTGGGAAATGGTGGTACATTCATGTGGTGGTTTAGCCAATATTGATCTAGTAATGATTTCTACTAAGTTCAAATTCTCCCATTGATGATTATGATCTAACATAAGGACTCGATATTATTATTGAGATTGGTCGAGGGTAAACACCAATGATGTTATATCCTTTATAATATATAATAAATATTCTTTATATGGTATCTTACTATATGAAGATGTAATATTTAATCCCATAAACATAAATCATATAGAGTTATTATCTTTATTATTCTCTAATTTTAATAGATTCTTTAGAAAAAATATACTAACAACATTTATAAAAGATAATGCCAATAATTACTAATGGTTAGATTACATAATGATCATACAGATCAATTGTTATAATGTGGTATATAATTTTCATCCTATAAATTCATTAAAACTAATTCCTTAGACACTACCTCTTATTTTTAGTTATTTCAATATATCAATTGTATGTATTGTATTATTCATGTTTTGTATTATTTTTGTTATAACTATGATGTTTATTAGAGAATATAATATAAAATACATAAAAATTATACATTATATTTAAATATATTTCTATTATCCATTATTATATATTGAATTCATAATAAATTTTCACCTTTGATATATAGTAAAAAAATTATAGCACAAATAAGTTTTGTTATTATGATAATTTATTAGGAATTAAATATAGTAAGAATACCAATTATATTAAATCATAGTTGTAGATTACTATACAAGATACAATAGACCAAATCATAAGGAATTCACATTATAGTAGTATTGGGAGACT
The DNA here is from genome assembly GCA_963277665.1 of Viscum album. Classification (NCBI taxonomy): domain Eukaryota; kingdom Viridiplantae; phylum Streptophyta; class Magnoliopsida; order Santalales; family Viscaceae; genus Viscum; species Viscum album. The sequence goes on along the minus strand of OY728132.1, from coordinate 1,114,989,328 downwards.
ACAAACAAACAAGTTTGCAATACTATATTCAAAATAAGAAGAAAATGTATTAAATTTTTCTACAAATATTTTTAATACATTTAGTAAATTCTTGAACTCATTAAAAGATACCTTCATAGTTACCTATGTAAGCTAATAATTATAAAAGGGTGAGTTCAGATTCTAAATAATGGGAAGTGTATAAAAGAAGATATCGGTGATACAAAAGGGAAAAAATACAGTAGAGTGGATAATTAATAAATTGATACTGAAATATATTTATACACATCTTAAAAATTAATATAATGAAATGGATAATAATATAAGATTTCATAATAATCAAATTCATAATTTTGGACATCTTAATCTTACCATAAATCCCTAATCCAATATATCATGCTTACCATGAACGGAAAAAACGAGAAATTATATCAAACTTCAAGAACCCAACCATTACATTATTTATAAATTTTTATGTATACAAAAACTATAAAAAACATTTTTGGTAAAACATATTAACTCTATTAATGTAGTGATTATCAATAAAATTCATAATCAAAATTCCTAATTAATCAATAAACATCCATATTAAAATAAAACACACACTGTATGTCAACACATTACATAGTTAACAAATAATAACATTATTATAAATTATAAAATGAAATATGGTAGGTGGTATCAATATATAATATTCCTTGTGAATCATAAGAATGATTAATTAATGTTTAGATAGATAAAAAATAGATTTAGAAGAGAATTAAAAAATTTCTTCAATAAAGAAAAAGATATATCCTTTTCATTTTGATACACTTCTTTGAAAAAAAAATTATAATCAAATAGGAATAAAAATTCATTTAAAAACAATGTAAACATGGAGATGGAGTTTCTTAATTAGATCCCATGAAGGTGGTTAGAAGTGGGTTAGTACAGAAAATTTTTACAAGAAGATTTACATCCTAATTTTCATGTAAAATTGATGTTAACCAAAATGTTTTCAAAGTCAATATCAAATATTATTTTCATGAATATCATTGGATGAATTTTAAAAATATAATTTCAAAAATATAATTCTAAATAATTTTACTTTTGAAAGTAAATAATTTCAAAGTCCAAAAATATTTAGTTGATGTTATAAGAGATTAATGTGAATAATTTTTCCTAAAATCATTATTGATACCAACAACATTAAAAGATTAATACTCGTTATAATCAAAAAAGTTAAATATAATTATTAATATTATAGACAATATCATATATATTTTTTCAAAATAATCAGTTAGAACATTTTTGGGAATAATAATATGGACAACAATGATAAATATTCCCCAAAAATATTCGTGAGTTTGGAAAAGAAATACTTACAACATTGGTAAAATTTGAATCAAAATACACTAAAATAGAAAATTTAAAAAAAATTACAACACATGAAAAATATTTTCATTGTAAAATATTGAAAATATGTAGTATAATATCTATATAAATGAAAATAGGTACATAATACAAAACATGTCTTGAAGAAGTGAATTTGACATGAAAAAATGTCCCTGCTTTGGTAGTATTATATTTAGAAGCCCTTGAATGAATAAAAGATATATGGAATTAAATGTGACATAAGTAAAAATAATGATATTTTAAATTGTAGTAATGTGGTATAACATACAAAACACAATAAAATAATTCATTTAGTCTATAACATATATCAATGAGTGAAAAATTAGATGAGAAACCCCATACTTTAACTCTATATTTCCACTAAATTTTTTTAACCTAATGAATAATAAAAATAACCTTATTAGTAACTTATTTAATAAAATTATTCCAATATAATACCTTTTAAATTATTAAATGATATTCATTAAATAAAAATATATTAGTTTTCTAATTTTTATATTCATCATTAGTTAATAATAATTTTTTTTTATTTAATTAAATTTTTATAATAATGATGTAGGATCATTTTTAATGTAAAAATGTTAATTGTTAATATATTATATAATATATAAAAATATTTGTGTTTAAATTATTTATTATGACTCATTTTAATTCCCTATAAGTTAATGGTATGGTTTGTGAAAATGTCATCCACGATGAGCTTGTTTTGAATAATTTTCACATACCAATGAGATAGTTTATAATGATTGGTTATTATTGTTTTATAATTACTACATATTATTCATGGTATGTAATAATAAAATATATAAAATATATTAATTATATAATTTTCATAACTATCCTTGTAATTTTCTAATGATAAATAAAACACATTGGACATGGATTTTGTAGTTTGAACATATGCATGGGTGATTTTGCCAAATTTAAAATGATAGAAAGAAAAGAAGGTATATAACTATTTATATTTAAATAATAACATTTACTTAAAAATATCAAATTTATAAAATAAATAGATTATAATTTTAATATATTTATGGTGGTGATGAAAAATTAATCCATTATCCATGCATGTAGTAATCTGTATGTTTGCACGAGAAACATTAACATTTTTTTAGTGGATGTAAATAAATGATAGTGGATATTTCATTATAATTATAGTGTCTATATTATTTCATAAATATTATATTTAAACATTAAATATTTTCTTAGTACTACCAATTTTAGTTGAGAATGAAAAATTGAACAGATGTTCCATGGAGGTGGCAGTCTGCACGTATACAGAAGCAACGCTTTCTTTTTTTTTGAATGGTCCGAAAGAAGAATGAAATTTATTATTCCATAAATATAAAAAAATTTAAAGATAATAATGACACATTTGTAATTATTTTATTATTGATATAATTTCTTTTATGTAATGGAATAATGAAAATAATATAAATGAAAATGGAGTGATTTAGTATTTTTACCGTACTCATCAGGACAACTCTTTGATATTTCTTATATTAGTATTTTTGTAAGGCCATAAACTCAATTAGAAATAAATAAGATTTTGGATGGTTTTGAGTAAACTTTTTTCAAGACAATATGTTTTGAATTTAATTATATGTGGGATGGGGAATTACCCAAATTATAAGAGTTAGGGTGGTACTTTTGAAAATATCTATAACATTATGTTAAAGGCATGTTAGTTTCATTTGAAAGTGGTATAAAAAGTAAAAAATAATGGATTATTTATGATTCTTTATTGATATAACTCTCATCCAAAAAAATAATAGGTATTTATTTGAGATATTTCGTTCATTTACCCTCAATTTACCCTTTTACCCAAACTTACGTTTTTCACAATTACTCATTGTTTGACCTCTATAATTTTTTTCCTGGCTAAAAACATTAATATTGTAATATAATTTGAATATTATTATTAGAATTATGGAAAAAATGATAATTTTAAAATTATAACATTGATAATAATTAATCATAAAATATAATTTATGTAATTTATAAAACAATATTTAGGAAAAATAGTACTTAGGTTGTAAAATGTTTATCCATAGTTGTAAATTAAAATTTATATTTTAAATGTAGTTTTTTTCTTATTAAGTAAATTTTTTTTGGAGAAATGGTACATAATTTTTTAATTCATTCATGTACCCTATTTTTTCATAAAAGAGGTATTTACAAACATATTCTTTTGTACTATTCTCCTAATGATTTTTTTCTAAAAAATTATACCAAAAATATTATTTTCTAATAATCTCATAAAAATAAATTTTTAATTGAAACAAAATATTTATATGATGAATCCAAAATAAAGTTTAATTTATTAAAATTAAAATTCATAAATTTAAGATTGTATATTTAAAATCAAAAAATAAAAAATATGAAAACACTTTTTATGAAAAATGACTAATTTTAAACGACATTTTTTCTAAATCTTATTTAATTATAATTATAAGTTAAATAGGTTTAAATATTATTTGTTTTTATATTAAAATTTTTAATTATAAGCCCATTTTGAAAATTTTCAATTGAAATAAATATGTTGAAATACCTAACATATTGAAAAATATAGTTCCTTGAAAAATAGAACATTAATGATTTTATTCCTTATTATTTAATTTTAATCATTGTTTTTAATAATTATTAAATAAAATTAATAAAAATATTTTTTACTAAATAAATCATTTTTTATATAGATAAATACATTAATTAAAATTAACTATTCTGAAAATAACATAGGTATTAAATAGGTGTATTAATATAAAAGTCTTTACATTACGTTTTATTATTATCATAAATTCAAATTATTAATCCCCTCATAAATTATTAATATGGTCTAAGGGTAAGATATGTGGTAGCTGTTTTCATGGATGGGGACTCAACTTTCCTGGATCTTGTATCAATTTCTACAATTTTGAACTTCTCCATAAAATCATTTATCTTTGCCTCACTTGATGGAGTTTATCTTGGGCCTAGTTTCGAAAAAACTATAGTGATTCCTCCTCCCATACAAGCATTGTTAAATGATCATCATAAAGAAAACATCTAGTAATTGATTTCATTTTATATTTATTCATCGTGAATTCAATAATATGATAACCTTGATTTACACCAACCAATTTAACAATTATTTTATAGTAATCATATTTAATACATAAAATGTTTTCATAAAAAATTTATCTTGATACTTCTTTGTTAATCATTTCATGTGAAACAAGTTATTTATTACAATATATATTTAAAGGGAAATTAATAATAAAATAGTTGGGAGTTATATATACTACATTATAATATATCCACAATCACATTACTATATAACCACAACCTTATCACCACATAAAAACATCCAAAACACCATAACTCAACCTTCCCAACCACACCTCGGTAGTGTATCTTAAATATTAAGGTAATGAAACTCTTGACCTCCCCATTCCACGTATGTTGACTATCCATGACTATATATCTATGACATCCTGGTATCAGTAGGGTATCATGAACATATAATACATCACCCTCATTCCCTCATCCCACCTTTTGTATCTGCCATCAAATATTATAACTCACTTTTACATAAACATGTCATCCAAAAAATTCATATTTAAAACTTCAATCCACTACATTACACATGAACATGCCTACTTCAATCCATCAAAACCCATTAATGAAAACCAACTTAAATCCATTATAACTTATAAAAATCCACTAATTAATAACCCTTTATAATTTTTTACCATTACTACTTCAAAAAAATTAGAGGAAAAAATAGAAACCAAACACTAATGAACCACTTCCCACAATTAAAACATGATCATAATTATAAAACATATTCCTTAAAAAATAAAAAAACTTATTTTTTATACATATTTCACATCCCATATGTTACCATTACCAAATATTTTAGTTTTATTACCCCATACATTCGCCCATTCCAATTAACTTTATAAAACTATATTGTAGTTTATCAATAGTAAGTCTAATTCAAAAAACAAACAGAATACATCAACACCAACATACCCGTCATCAATCCTTTAAATATGTATTCAAATTATCATGTTTTCATAATTAAATATATATTTAAAATACCCAATTCAATTACCCATTACTATTACAAATATTTAAATATTCTATCTAAATTTATGGAAAAAATCAATCAATATCGAAGCACCCCTTTTTACGATAAGGGTAATTATCAGTGATTAAAATATCAAGTGATAACAATTATAAACAATATAACTCTTATATACTATTTTCTGGAATTTAAATTTTTATTAACATATTTAAATTATTATCAAATTATAAATATGATAAGTCTCTCCAATAATAACCGAAATAATGAATACACATCAATAATGATCAGTCTATAAATATCAAAACATATAAATTATCATGAAAATAATAAATAACATGTTACTCCCTTTTCCATCATATTTATATTTTATGTTTTACTGGAATTATTTAATTAAATTTTTCTTCAAAAGGTGTTCCCCATATTTTAACATTCCTGATATACTAATATGACTAATAATTCCATGCCGAACAATATTGAACAAGAATATAGTGATATATTTAGAAGTAATTATAGAAGGATTTCCATGAATATAAACTCCAAAATATAGAATATGTGGTTGTAAAGGTCCTAGCTCAATAAATTTTTCACACAAGCTAAACATTTATGGAAAAATAATAATGACCATAAGAATGAACCAAATAAAAGAAAAATCAAATAATCCAAAACACAAATGATACACAATCAAGAAAAAATATATCCTACTACACATACCATAAATGATAAAATATCTTGTATATAATGAATAAGATAAATGAAAAAACTCACCAATGATCAAAATTAATTTATATCATAAAGATGATATCTCAGGATTAATAATGGTTCTATATTGATTCAAAAATAAAACATTACATCCCGTGAATTATGAATCAGAATGAAATATAATAAAAGATTTTAGAAAATATTTAGGATTTGTACTAGATCTAGAATAACATTTTTTAGCATTGTTGTATGACATGCTAACAGTTATATCGTGATAATTCCACGTAATCCTCATAAATTTGGTTATGATTCCCCATATCTCTTAACATAAAAGATTAGTTAACAATCTTAACATAATACAAACAAATAAAATTTCAACTTGACATAATCATCAAGGTATGATATCTCAATAACACAAAACATTCATACATATATATTTCATCGAAATAGATAAATATTTTTTACATAACATATTGATTCATCCTATAATTGTATATGTATAGTGTCTTTGGAAACTTTGATACATAATAAATTGATTCATAAATGATCTTTTTCATCTCCCACTATTTCATTGTTAATTATAACCCTTCTTAAACATATCATTTCTACAACCTTTCTTCACAACATTTAGAAAAGATACATAATAATGGGTGATCTCATATGATTTGTAACTATAAAAAATTAGGGTATCAATGATTATATAAGAATAAAATGTGTATAAGGGTTGTGGAACAGACAATAACATTTGAAATATAAACACTGTATATCATAGATTAAAATATTGATTCATTGAATAAATCTTGGAATTTCATAATACATGAATAATAAAGAATAAAATAACATTATTTATGAGGGAATTAAATTTTCACCATTCATAGAATTGGGGAATACACATAAACTCATAAATTTATAAACATTTATAAATAGGAACATGGTCACTCAATAAGTTAATGTCATGAAATTGTAATCGTTCATAAACATAGAGATATGATACGAGGTCTATGATGGATCATATGGAAATGAGATCCAGGACCATGAATAAACTAATAGAAATGAACACAAGGTATACAAATCAAATTGAAAATATGAAATCAATTTCATGCATAACATATTTACCTAATAAGATATCAATCATTACCAAATGAATTTTTGGGGGATGTAGTTCACACAATGAACAAAAATAAAATCATAAATTATTTTCCAAAATATCATATAACATTCAATATCTTTATACTCATGAAAATAAATGGATTTCATAAACTTTAAATAAAATTATCTCCTATTGAAAAGGGAGAAGGTTTCATCATCATTTTTTCATCATAAAGATAAACCAACTAGATAATGAATAAGGGTTATATCCTAGTATCATATACCAAGTAAATATTTGGTAAAATGAAAGTATTTCATCAAATATAAAAACATATTTTAAAATATGATATGTAATAATTCTTGAGGAAAACAACCTTTCCACTTTGAAATAACTTTTATAAAAGTAACTACACAATTAAAAAGGAAAAATTCGTGATTTAATATAACTTTGTAAAAATATAATGTATGATTCAATTAAAATATTATTCATGTTGGAGGGGAAATCTATTCATGATATACATGTTAGGAAAAACATTCCTTCCCTATTTATTCCAATTAGACATAAAGTAACATGCTTAGAAAATGACAATAAAATTCAATTCATACAATTTTTTAAAAAGTTAAACATGGGTAAAAATGGATATAAAAAATAATTGGAAAATGATAATAAGCTATTTGGGATTTTTTTTAAAATTTTGGATATGAAATAAAAATAATAACTAGCGAATACTTAAACATAATGAATCTAGAATATTGATCTGATTGTGAAATAAATTCCTTACATGGAGATCACCTTATTAAAAATAACTCTAACCTCACATATATTAAATTTATTTTTTCTATACCTTTTTTACCGGAGTCATATTAATACCTATAATACCATATTTGATATTTTTATAACATTTCAAAACCCATTTTATCATGCATTCCTTATTATATTTTTTATTTATTCATGTTTATTGTTTCGTTTATCATGAGTATTTTAGTTTAATAGTTATATTACTTTTACATTAATATATATTATATAATAACCATTGTATTATTTGTGGTGTAAATGTCATATATATTCAGTATAAATGTATTTAATGTTTTAAAAAAATTGTAGATATATAAAAATAAACTACACTGTTCATGGAGTTAGTTGGTCATATTTACTGATGAACGATGTTTTCATTTTTCAACACATGAAATATATGAAAGTTAAATATTAATTCACATTTATAGGATCATTATTTTATCTTACATATAATATTAATTATTTAATATATTCATTATTACCATCCAAGAAAAATAAAAATGACAAACTTATCACATTACATAGTGGTGGTGGTAGTCTACAAGTATGCATGGATGGCGTTATCATTTCCTAGAGTATTGGATGGTAAAAATATAGTTGTTTCATTATAAATAAATAAGTATACATATTTCATAAATATCATATATTAATGGTAACCACATCATAAAAATAATACCGAAGATACAGTTATGTAAAGAGAATTATTTTCCTACATGGAGATGTTAAGTGGTATATACGTAAATGTGATACTTTAATGGAGTTTTAATAATCATAGAAAAATTTCACAATACATTATAAACTAAATTTATTATGTTATGATAAATACTACATATATTTACGAGGTAAATAAGAGTAGAAAAGAATTTGATCTATTAAGGTGATTATCTCTTCTTCAAAGTAACCCATTTAGATATCATATAATGGTATCTTGGTTTGGTATTTTGGGTATACAAAAAAAATTGTATGGGTGTAGGGAAGGGTATACTAAAAATTCTTAGATTTTGGGTAGGAAATAACCCTAAATGTTGGGTAAATAAGTGAGGGAGGAGGTTCCTTATTATAATTGAGATGAGGGAAACGTTTGGAATTTATGAAAATATTAAATTATAATAATTTAATACTCAAGAAAAATTACTAAATATGGTCATGTATTTGAATAAAAGATTCAATACGGCTTCAATAACTTAATAGAATTATATTTCGAAATTTTTTTTTCCTATATTAAATCTTATCTCCTTGATTAACCCTTAGTTAACTAATTAAAATTTTAACCACAGTAACAAATTTTGTTAATATTACAGGTTTTAATTTTACTTATAAGGTTAATATTAGACCAAAAATAAAAATTTATGATATTTTAGATCATATAATTTCTACATTGTATTATATCAATATTTTTATTCTTATTAAATAATATAATAAACTATTATTTTGATAAAATGTCATTAATACCATATTTACTACTATTCATTTAATTTGAATTAAAATACATCAAGTCAAAGGGCATTTTTTAATTATTACTTAATGAATTACCCAAAATCTAATACGGATAATTAAAATTCATGGTATACATTAATTATCTAAAAATATGTTATTTTAATAATTTTTAAATTAATGTATTTTATTTTTATATTAATTAAATCAGTGTTTGGTCTGTGTTGTACATCCAATTATAGAATTTATTTAATACTGAATATTTATAAATAAGTTAACATCATAAAAATAAGTTTATTATTCAAAATTCATCCTTTTATATTTAACAAATTTTTATTTTAACTCATATATCTGAAAAGAAAAACTTATTTAATATGTTATTTTGAATTTTCCTCCCTCATGAAAGCATTGCACAATCATTTGGATAACATAATTGATATATTACTAAAAAATATTTTATAATATTAAAAATAACCTATATTAATTAATATTTTATAAAAAAGTAAAAAATTCCTTATTCCATCGTAAATATTTTCTTTAGGAAACCGAATTTGACATTAATATTATGGAACAAGCTCTGTGTCAGCACTGAAATCGATTTTAATGTTTATTATATAAAATGATTTTATGATTATAACTACTTGTGTTAGATATTTGAGGTATTTCAATATACAACATTCATTCCATAATTTTTATAAATTTTTTAATATTATTATTTTAGGTAAATAACATAAAATATATTATATTTCATAAAAACTACACTTTTTTACTCTTCTTCAAAAAATTTACATTATAATAAAAATGTAAAAAATAAGTAATCATATAAAATATTCTACATTATAAAACCAAATATAAATTCTCGTTTATCATAAGAAATTCTTATGAGTGATATAAATTAATTTTAAATTATATTTGTAAACCCAAGGAAAATGAGATTTTAGAAAAAATGAATTTTAAGTATAATAATGTTTTAAATCAAATTCAATTATAATATTGACAATATTAATAATTATTATTATATTATTGATAATATAATATAACAAATTTTACATTGAAACTCTTTTATAACGAATGTGTTAGTCTTTCAATTTTTTTTATCAAAAATACAATTCTAATAAAATTTAATATTTTACACTATTAATTGAAAAGTAAATATTTTTGGAAAAAAATCAATAATTCTTCAAAAAATAAATTGGGATATGATGATTTAAAAGGTAATTTTATTTTCAATAAATAAAATTTCTAATATTTTTAGAAATTAATTATGATATTTTCCCATAGAAAGAAATAAAATCATTTTTCAGGAAGACATATATCTGAAGCATAAAAAATATTACTAAAAATTAAGTGATTATGTACTATGAATTTATCAATACATATATATTGAGTTGGGAATTTATATATAATTTATTAATTATTTAATTATATTTATACCCATAAAATTAATATATAGGTTATAAATACCATATTAAATAATAAATTTTAATAGTGTGACATTGTTTGTTTAAAATTACTGTTATGTGTAACCCAAGTTACCAATGAAATAAAATTATTTATAGAAACATATTTTCTAAAATCTAAAAAAGATAGAGTATCTCTCCATTTTCCTAATTAAATCCTCAAAATTTTATTTTTTTCTCACTTATCAGATGTATGATTTTTGAAATATCATTTGTCAGAGACCCATATCGTATAATGGGTTAATAAATATTCCCCCTAAAAGGAGGGAAAGGGCGGTACAAAGGACAAATAAAAATGGGTTTCCAAATTGGAAAACATAAGCAGGAATTGAAAATATGTATACGAATGTGAATACATAGGCCTACGAATTATTAAAGAGTGATAGAGAATAATTCCATGATAATATTAACAATTAAAAAACTGTAAATCTGTGATGGGTAAAAAGATTGTTGATTTCGTGATAAGAGAAGTAAACATATAATATTATATTTCAAGGAATTTTTCATAAATTATAATGACTCATTTACTATATAGTTAAATCCCTCACAAAAGTAATAATATTTAATTTCTTTCTATATCATAAGAAAAAACTCATCCTTCAGTTTTTCATCAATCATTCCCATTTAATTTCATACATTGTGAGATTGATATTCGAGATGAATTTTTCCTGCCTGATGGACTTTTAATGAAGCATAAGATCTGAAATTCATTCATTAAGAATCAAAATATTTAACAAAATGATAATAGTTAGTATATTTTATGATATATCATACTTTAATCTCCAAAAATAATATAATTTTTTTTCATAATACATTCCACAAGTAGTTAACTGTGAGATTTATCGAAAATATTACCAACCAAATTCAAAACCCAAAAAATATTTTATCCGATGCATTTCCATGATCAACCAAATAGTATTTTAAATCACTCATACAGTCTCATTCCAAAATATATATTCCATGATCGTATATTCTCCAATTTACACCAATCATTTTCTTAAATGGTTTCAGAAAAATAATATAATCCTCTAATAGATAATTCACAACTTAATAATTAAATAATATTTTAACATACCAAAAAAACATTTTTTTTGGTTGTTTTGATTCATCCTTGCACTGATATATGATCATTAGTTGATTTAGAATATTAAATATGATTTCTGCTTTCTAGAATTATATGTGAAATCTACGTAGGGAAAGATAATCAATGATTAGAATAAAATTAAATTTCATTGAAGGATAAGATTTACATAGGGATTATTAGTAAAAACATCACCAGGAAATACCCTATTCAAGAGTGGAGGATAAGTGTTCCATAACTATCATGACACACTTCAACTATTACAATTTCTTAATCATTCCCTTTATCGTTTGAATTTGTAGGTTTCTGTGGCTTAATATCATAATTATCCAGCGCATTGGGTCATTGATTTGTTTGGTGCCCAAACTCCTTGATTTTTTAGAACATAAATATGAGTGTTGAATGGGGTTGAGATCTCTCTAAATTTATTTCATTTACTAGCCTCATTACATCACTCCAAAATTAATTTTCTCTATGCCTATGCTTCCCATAATGGAATAAATTTCTTGTTCCATTTAGGAATTCATAGGAGTCCTCATTCTCAAATTTATGGCCTTTGATAGATTTAGAATTTTTCTTCCCTGCATGTGAAAAACCACTGGACCATCATTATAGATTAGTTTTCTTTTCCTTATCACAAAAACATTGAGGGTTTCTTAGTTCTATTTCAATATTTAGTGAAAACCTAATAATTTCTTCAAAGAATCCAAAGTACCTTTTGGATAATGGATTTTAGAGGCTGTGTTTTAAACCAATAAATAATATATCTATTTTTTCATGGATTGTTATTAAGCATATTGAATTCTATGTAAGTATTATATAATTTTCCACATAGTACCAATTGATCATCCTTCTTCTTAAGATGAAGTAATTATATCTATATTTTTTATGTATAATACGAGGGATTAATTTTCTCAAAAACATTTAATTAAAATAATCTCATTCAATGGATGCAATTTCCACCTCTTTTCTAATATTAAAAATTAGATTCCAATATTTATCATCTTAACTATCAAAATAATAAACAGTTATAACAACTTCTTCAATGATTGATCACTGAAGAATGGAAAATATATATTTTTTCGTACTGATCCATTTCTCAGAAAATAGTGGATCGAAATACCTATATAATTGTAGTGTTTGTTATTTTATAATTTTCTTAAGAATATATTTCTCCTTTATTAGTGAATTATGCAATTCAATATGATTAGTGGTACCACTAATAGCTTGAGATAGTTGATTGATCATAGTAAGAAGATATTACATCCTAGCTATTAATACATTTAGTTTCTCATGAATATAGTCATTTTGTTTTATATCACATTCGTTGATCACATGATTACATTAGGTTCCATCCGTTGCGTGAAACTAAAAATCACATTTTGATAAATTATAATCATAGTGGAAAAACATATATTCAGGAAACATAATTCATTGGATGTTTATCTAAAGAAACATTATATTCAATCTTTGAAATAGCAGGTTTAACCTAGGTCATCCTTGATCATTACCAAAACATTTGGATGTTTTCCAATACAAGGATTTATATTTAGGGTTCCTAGTAATGTTATATCATCCTACTTCCCACGGTTTACTACATGTTTCTCAATACCAATTACAATGTACCATAGCATTCATACATAGGTATTTCATCTAAATATATGAATATTCTTTACAAAACACAATGATCTGTTCCATAATCATATAGGTCTACAACCTTCAGAAATGTGTACACCTAAACAATTTTTTATAAATGGTCTATATAATCTCCCAATAAGTTCATTACTATTATAACCCTTTTTAGACATATCATTTCTAGAACATTTATTCATAAATTTGTGAAATTAATCTTAAGAAACTGCGAGATCAGATTCTTAGTAAGGGTAAACTAGGGAGATATCAGTGATAACATAAAAATAACATGATCATAAGGGTTTTATAACATGTTCTTAACATTTGAAATGTACACCCTGAATATGATTGATCATAATCTTGAGTAATGGAATAATTAGTCTTATTTCATATGATATGAATCATAAAAAAATCAATGAACATGGGCCTTGAGGTAATAACATTGGAATAAGACATGTAATTATGCTATACATGTAAACATATAACGTTGTGAACCAATATAAATTGAAACAAGTTAACACATTTTGTTACGGAAAGGAATTTAGTCCCTTGCATAAAACATGGACATGAAATTAGGTCTAGAAATTGTCTTATTGACATGAAATTTTGGTCAAAAAAATAAAATTGGGTAATCAAAATTTAGTTCTATAAATACATTTGTGAACATAAAATCAGGTTTGTAAATAAACTATTTTCCAAATGAGTTATCCATATTTACAAAATGAATTACAGGGAGTTTTAGTTCCTATCTTTCACAAAAATAAAATCATAAATATGCTTTCCAAAATCTCATAAAACTTTCATCATCTCAAAAATTATGAAAATTAATGGATTTTATAGGCATTTCCTTAATGTATAACCCATAGAAACAGGAACAGGTTTTCTCTAAATTGTGTTGTCATAAAAATAACCATCACCAAAATAAATTAGGATTATATACTTAGATAATATTACTATTAAATATTATGTTACATTAAAGGTTGTGATCTTATATGGAAAATTATTTTTAGAGATCACAGAGAATAATTCTTGATGAAAATAACCTTTCTATTTTGAAATCTCTTCTTTAAGAGAAAGTTCACAATTAGAAAGGAAAAAAATATTTCAAAATAAAACTTGTAGTATTGTTAATTAATATTTAAGGAAAGTATTATTTATATCATATGGAAAATATTATCATTCCATATTATTAAAAAATAGTTCTTCTATATTTTTTTTGTAAATTCCAAAAAGCACCTCATTTGGAAAATGACAAGAAGATTCCTTTCAATATATTTTTTAAAAGTAAAAAATTTGTGAAAATAATCTTAAAATATCATTTGAGAATGGAAATAACCTTATTTAAAAATAGTTTTGGAAACTATTGATATGGAATAGAAATATTTAACTATGGGTAATTAAACATAAAAATCATGAATATTGAGGAGATTGTGAAATAAAATAATTACCTCATTTTTTGATTTCATTGAAATCACACTAACCTCTTGTAGAACAAATTTAAATTTATTATAATTATCTAGAAGAGTCATGTTCAAAATGAAAATATCATTTATGATCCATTTATAAAATTTCAACACCCCTTTTACTAATAATTCCTTACTAAAATATTCCTTTTTTGGTGTTAATTGTGTAATTCATCTTGAGTATTTCAGTTCAATAGGTTCATTACATGAATATATATATATATATATATATATATATATATATATTGGTCCTATAATCATAATAATATTAATAATTTTTTAAATATAATAAAAATTTATAATATAAATATTTTATTTAATCGATAAAATTAAGAGGTATAAAAATTTATTTCACTTTTCATTGAGAAATTATGTCTTATATAAACATGAACACTATTTTCATATTTCAATGGACTGAATAAAATAAAGTAAATATTAATTCATTTTTTTAGGATAGTAATCATATTATATATATTCTTTTAATTTTTCCTCAATTATATCCAAGTAAAATATAAATTAAAAACAAACCACATCTGTCTGTATAGGTGGTAGTCCACACATACTATAAGGACCTAGCCTTAAACATTACAAAATATTGAATTAAATGAATATTTCACATTGAGGATCTTTTCAAGTTTAGAGTTTTAGAGAATTATGACATAAATATTACATCTCAAAAGATTAAAAGGTAGACATATCTATACAGTTTCCATTTTTTAAAAAAATAATAATTTTTTAAAAAAAGATTCATGTCTAGTTCCATGTTTTAGACAACATGACTTTTCCTTGATCCCATCCTAGACCATATTCATCTTTATGTCCTGTGAAAATATTTCAAAACTTGGGATGAGAATAAAAAGCTCAGTAAAGGTTATAAAACAAATAATGAAAACATTTGTTCAAAAATACGTACAAAACATGAAATGATTTACTTAGCTCATGAAATTTTAAGATTTATGAAAGACACATAGAAATCATTATTTATAAAGATAACTTGTGGCATCCATATCATACTTACATTGTAGCTATCACAGCTACATCGAGAGTTACTTTGGAATACCCATCACAGTATATTCCGTAAATCTATTAGGAGAAACATTCATGTTTACATTCTTCATGTTACCCAATTCATTGGAGATCTATCTTGGGATAACCCGCCCTAGGTTTATCATGGAACCACCCATATACATAAATAATTCCCAAGAACCATAACATGATCATAACACATTACATAAGCATAAATGAAAGATAACATTTCCACATTGTAATAATAAAATATCATTTCATGATATTGAAATAATAAATCCATTATCAAAATAATTTTCAATACCAAAATATGTAAAAATAGTATATGATATTTATATTTTCCTTTTTAAAAATATTTCAGCTTGTTAAAGAAGCCACCGATCAAATAATAATCGCGACGGTGGAGAAGTCATTGTTACCGCTTACGTTAGAAAAACATTCTTTTTTTCATTTAGTAAAACGATTCGTATAAAAAATATTCCCTTTGAATAAAATGAAAGGTCAAAGGGGTTTATACACCATATAAAATAAAGTCGTTTATAAAACTAAAAATGCCTCAATGAAAGGAGATTGAGACGAAGTCCCTTACCTCGTGTCCGCCTAGACTCGATCGTTCTTTAATATCCTGAATAATAAACTAAAGACAATTTCTACTTTCTTACGTAATATTTATAAGTTTATTATTATTTTTATATCACTTATTACCATGTTATAAACATTATGCAAACATTTAAGTTAATAATATTCGTTTTGTCTATATTTGGCACTCGAGTAAAAAATGGACATTTTATAATTACATGTTGTAAATGTAGTCAAATATAAATTATCTCTATAATGATAATAATGATTTAGTTATCAAATATATCATATATATATCCAGTATATACATGTATTTATAATAGTACATAACATTTGGAAGGTAGGAAATGAAATGCACCGTTCATGGAGACGGTAAGCCGTACGTACGCATGAATGCTACTTTCATTTCTATTTATTATTTTAATGGAATTAAAACATAATGATACATATTTATATTGTAATTACAGTACAATATCATATATAATATCATTAACTCCATCCTTTATACATCCCACTTAAGGCATTAACGAATCAAATCACTTTGAGGGGGCGGTAGTTCGCACTTCCTAAAATGAGATTATCGTATTTACCCACTATGGAAACTACAAAGGCATGCTAGAAATGGGAAGTACATTAGAATAAGGAAATAATAAACATAATATATATCATATATAAATACAGTTCCATCATAATGTCCACCATGAGAGGCGGTAAAATGTAATTGAACAATCATCGTTTCATGAGGCGTTAGTTTTCAATCCACAGAAACATTATGTTCATCATCCATTAGATGGAGATGTGTTTAAGTGTAATATGAATACTTCTCATACAAACATCCTAGTATATTCAGGATATTGGTATTGTTACAAAAGAAATGAAATAAAAAGATTTTAGGGGTTCTAGAAGTAAAATAAATGAAAACAATTTAAGAGAAAATGTTACCTTTAATTTGGGTAACTCTCTTTGGTATGAACCAAAGGACTTCTTCAAGGGCCTTCTACCTAAATTAAGTCCTCAAGGAGGAGGAGTGTCATGTATGGAGCTTAATTGGGAAGAGTTTGGATGAGCCAAATATCTTGAGAGGATTGTGGAATTGGTTAGATGTGGTCTCCTTTTATAAGTGAGAAGAGGGGCTCTTCAGGAAAGTGTGAAAAAATTATTTTATTATATAACGATATTCGGTTTCTAAAGGTCCAAAAATCATTAAGGTCGAATATAAAATGACTCATAATAGAAATAAAATCATTCCATCAGAATTGGACATGTTTTGGATAATATTTTAATCATTATAATCTTATTTATTTTAATCATTTATTAATGAGGTAATTACTGCATCATTGTTGTGTCATAAATAATTTAATTTATTCGATATCTAAAAATTATCAAAAAAAATAAAATCATGTAGGAAATATTTTTTGATTTCCAATTAATATTTATAGTCGAAAATAGGACTTATATAACACCATATAAGAATTAATTACAAAACAATTTTTTGTTAATGTCAATTTTGTCTTTGCATTCAATTAATTAATCTAAATTTCCATTTTCACTCCCAAGTTGATCAATGGGGTCCCAAAATCGACCCAAAGATGCCCCTGGTCGTAAATGACTCAACCAATAAGTTTTGGACAAGTGTTAAGGTAATTTTGAATTATTATAATATTTTTTAACCTTGAATTTCCCTATTTTCCTTTAACCGCGGTAAATAAAAGTCAAAAGCTACTATTCACCAAAAATTATTTTAATCTTATAGAAAAAAATTTTAATTATTAATTACAACCATGTATGTTGTATTTTTAAATTCAATTCATAGAAGTGGTGACATTTCATTTAAATGAAAATCCCAGTTTTTTAACTACCACTAAGTGGTTTCACTATTCATCAAAAATTGATGTTTTTCAGAAAAATACCAAAAATTCAGCCTAAGAATTATTTGATATTTCGAATTAAAAATTAATGTTTATTTTTCCAAATTCATAATATAGAATTGGAATTTATTAATTTTAAAATTAATTCTCATTATCAAAACAAATAGCACGTTTTTAAGAAACAATAACTATCAAAAGATTGATACTTGTTTATGTCCAATTTCAATTTGAAATTAATTTCAATGACCAAAATTGGATAAAATGGTAAAAATATATTTTAATTACACTTTAAATACAATAAAAAAATAATCTAACCATATCAATGAATTATATTAAAACATAGTTTTGAATTAAAATACAATATTTTCACTATTCATTAAAAAAATGAACTTTATTGGAAAAATTCCAAAAAAATACCAAAAGTAAATTTTTTTTGTCCCCATTCTAAAGAAGGATTTTATTTTCACATATAGAATGTATTAAAGTAAACAAAACTAAATTTAAATATGGTTTTCCATTAAAAGGCGATAAATCAGCCTTTTAATGTAAATTATGCTTAAAAATAGATTCATTCACATTTTAAGCTTATAATTTTTTTTTGGATAAATGTAAATACATGTATAATCATATTGTAGTTAGTTTTTTTCATTCCTGCCAATACAACATCTAGGATTTAATGACATTTAAAATAATAATATTATATTAATAGTGTGCAATGTAAGATTCCAAAAAACCCAATGTTGCGTATCAGGTACGCTATCAAACATAGAAACCCCTTTAAAGTAAAATTAATATTTAATTCACAAATATTAAAAAATATGAAAATCTTTTATTCTTCATTTAACTGGAATGTTAAATCCTTCACCCCTTTTGGAAATTATGTCCTCAAAATTTTTATTCATTTTTGAAAATAAGTGGGGGTATATATCCCTCATAGAATTTTCAGATTCCCACATTGCCTCTTCAACCATATGGTTTTACACAAAACCTGTACCTGTTGAATTTTCTTTATTCCAAAACACTTGCTCTCTATGGTCATGAATCTGGACTGGTTTTTCTTCATAAGAGATATTCTCTTCCAACTGAACAACCTCTAGGCTCAAAAAATGAGATGGATCTGGTATAAACTTTCTCAACATCAAAACATGAAGAACATTGTGGACCTGGGATAAACATGGAGGTAAATCCACTATATACGCAACTGATCCAACTTTCTCTAGAATTTCATAAGGCCCAATGAACCTCAGACTCAACATTCTCTTCTTACCAAAACACATTACACTTTTCCACGGAGAAGCATTGAGAAAGTCATGATAATCTACCTGAAAGGAAAGATCCTTCCTCCAGTTATCTACATAACTTTTCTGTCTGCTCTGAGCTATTCTCAAGTGCTTCTAAATCAACTAAACTTTCTCTGTCATCTCTTCTACCAATTCTGGTCCCATCAGCTTCCTTTCACCTACATCATCCAAAAAAGCTAGAGTTCGAAAACTCTTTTCATATAATTCCTCAAATGGAGCCATCTGTATACTGGAATGAAAGCTGTTATTATAAGAATATTCAACCAAAGAAAGATGTTGGTCTTAACTTCCCTAGTAATCCATCGATCAATCACGTAACATATCCTCCAAGGTCTGAATTGTTCGTTCTGACTTCCCATCTGATTGAGAATGGAAAGTTGTCCTAAAGTTTAATTCAGTAATCAATGAATTTTGAAGGCCTTTCCAAAAGATAGATGTAAACCTGGGATCAGGATCAGATACAATGGAGAGGGGAACTCCATTCAACCTGACTTTCTCTTTAACATATAGGCGAGCATGTTTTTCTAGAGATAAAGTATCACTAATAAGAAGGAAATGAGCATATTTAGTCAATCAGTCAACTATAACCCAGATTGCATTATTACCTTGAGATGTCTTTGGTAATCCCACAACAAAGTCCATGGATATATTTTCCCATTTCTACTCTGGCACCGGTAGAGGCTGATGCATTCCTTTCGGTAACTGTCGCTCTGCTTTAACCCGCTGACAAGTCAAATACTTCACAGTAAAATCTGAAATATCTCTTTTCATTCCATCCCACCAGTAATACACCTGAAGATCTCTGTACATCTTAGTACTTCCAGGATAAACTGAAAACATAGAACTATGAGCTTCACATAACAAATAATTCTTCAACTGTGAATCACAAGGCACATATAATTTCTTTCCAAATCTCAAAACACAATCATTATCAATGTTAAAACCATCTACCCTTCCAAACCAACAGAACATTTTTATTCAACTCACTGCCTTCCTTCTATTCTTGCTTTTTCTGTCTGATAGAGATGATCTTACTGACACATAAAACAAAATAGAATAATTTCTTGCACTAACAACTTCAATGCCATAATTCATCAAATCTAAAACCAAAAGATCTTGTTCTAAACTTAGCATGGTAAATGAAGCATTACTTTTTTGGCTCAGAGCATCATCCAATTTATTTGCTTTTCCCGGATGGTAAAGGATTGTGCATTCATAATCCTTGATTAATTCCAACCATCTATTCTTTCTCATGTTCAATTCTTTCCCAGTGAATATTTACTTCAAAATTTTGTTATTACTATATATTTCACACTTCACTCCATTAAAATGATGCCTCCATATTTTTATATCAAAAACAACAGCAGCTAATTCTGAATCATGTGTAGGGTAATTCAACTCTTGTGGTTTCAACTGACGTGAAGCATAAGCAATTATCTGATCATTCTGCATTAGAACACAACCCGATCCTTTCAACGAAGCATCACTATAGGTAACAAACTCACCATTTCTAGAAGGTAGTGCCAAAACTGGATCATTCACCAATTTTCTTTTCAATTCCTGAAAACAATCATCACATTCTTTAGTCCAGATTATCTTAAAACCTTTTCGAGTTAACTTAGCCATTGGACAAGATAACCATTCAAAATTTTCAACAAACCTCGGGTAATAACCTACCAAACCATGAAAACTACGATTCTTAGTTATATTTGTGGGTATTGTCCATTCTTCAACAACTTTTGTTTTAGTAGGATCAACAGTTATTCCATTTTTTTAAACAATGTGACCAAAGAAAGAAATTTGTTGTAACCAAAACTCACACTAGCTAAATTTCCCAAATTTTTTCTTTTCTTTTAAGGTTTTCATGACAACCTTTAAATGATTTTCATGTTTCTATTTACTTTTGGAATAAACCAAAATATAATCAATGAACACAACCACAAACATATCCGAGAACTCACGAAAAATTATATTCATAAGATCCATGAATACAGCAGGTGCATTGGATAACACAAAAGGAATAACTAAATATTCATAATGGTCATATCTAGTACAAAAAAAAGCAGTCTTTGGAATGTATTCTTCCTTTATTTTCAACTGATGGTACCCCGAAATCAAGTCAATATTCAAAAAATACTGAGCTCTTTGGAGCTGATCAAACAAATCATTGATATGAGGCAAAGGATACTTATTCATTACAGTGATGTTATTCAATGCTCTATAATCAATGCAAAGTCTCATTGAACCATATCCCTTTTTAACAAACAAGACAGAAGCACCCCATGGTGATGTGCTAGGTCGAATTAACCCTTTATCTAATCACTCCTGCAATTGCTTATTTAACTCTAAAACTTCAATTTGAGCCATTAAATAGGGGGGTTTTGAAATTGGCTTTGAATTAGGAACTAAGTCAATAGTAAATTCAACTTCCCGATCAGGTATAATACGATGAAACTAGTCAGGAAAAACCTCAAGGTACTCATTTACCACTAGCACATCATTAATCTGAACAGTTCCTTTTTTTTCAACAAAATGTGGAAGGTAACATTCATTTCTATCTTTTACTAGTTTCTCATCTTCCTGATATTTTATCAACAGAAAGGGTTCATTTTTGTATACAAACTGAAAATCATTCTGAAAATAATCCTCTTTATCTCTACAGCCAATATTAGCATGACAAATAGAAATCCAATCCATTCCCAATATAACATCAAACTCTACTAGAGGAAAAACAATAAGGTTTGTAGGTAGATTCTTTCCGCACATAAGGAGAGGAATGTTCTTATGTTTTCTTTTTGTCTCAACATATCCTCCAGGTGTTTTTACCATAAGTTTAGTATTCATATCATGAGATGGAATTCCCAATTTACTAGAAAACTTCTCATAAATGAAAGACTATGTAGAAACTGAATCAAACAACACATTGGCATAATCTGAAAAAACAAACAGTGTACCTGACACAACTTCATTTGATGGCCTAACATCTACTTAAGTAGTTGCAACAGATTTCACCACCCCTTTCTACTTGTAGTCTGGTAGATTTCCTTCGATTGAGTTCTTTGTTGGACACTCATTTGCAAAATGACCCATTTCATTTCACTTAAATGATTTTACAGACTGTAAATCAGATTTTGTCTTACCATTACCCTAATCATTTTCAGTGCAATTTCGAGCCTTATATCCCATTTTACCACATCAGTAGCACTTACCAGAATTCAAAATACATTCCCCAACATGGTTTTTACCACAATTTTCATAAATTGTAAACTTAAGATTCTTACTGTCAGACTTATTTGAAGAGTTATTCCCTTTCGCCTACAACCTCGACCTCTTATTCTGTTGTTTGTCAAAGAATACATGATTATCGACAAACTCAATTTCCACCTTCTCTGCACAACGAAAAAGTTTTTCATAACTTTTGAACAAACGATAAGCTAAACCCTTCGATACAATGGATTTAATCCTGAGTAAAAATGGTTGATTTTATTATCAAGATCTCATATGAAATTTAGACCATACCTTGACAGTCAAGTGAATTTTTCTTCATAGGTAGCCACTGAGTCATCCTCCTACCTCAATTACAAGAATTGTTTTTCAATCCTAAGAAGAACCACCTTTGGAAAATATTTCTCAAGAAACATGACTTTGACTTCATCCTAATCGAGAGCATCAATCTCCTCACCATCCTAGATATTTTTCACCATCGACCACCACTGATCAGCTTCACCTTCAAAATGGTAAGCATCAGGACTAACCTTTTGATGTTCTGAACAACCCATGACATCAAAAATCTTCTCTAGTGCATTAACCCATCCTTAAGCTAGCATAGGGTCAGATGATCCTCTGAATGATGGAAGATGTTTCCTCATGAAATGCTCCACTATTGTCATGTTTCTCTATGGGTGATCTGACTGATCTCATACATGGATACCACTACCGTTTATTGCCTGAGTCAACCATTCCATCACTGCAACAAACTATTCAGTTCCGATTCTGACCATCTTATGTTGCTAATTTGGAAGGTTGTCTTCCTCCTGATGTCGTCCGAATATAGGTTCCATGATTCCTCTGCAGAAAACCATTGTGAACAAATAAATATCTCATGTTAAGAAACATAGTATTCTGTAAATGCTATATGATTTTAATATTAACATAAATTACTTTATGGACATTTATTTAACAACACCTGAACTCCTAATTTTATCTAAACCGACTTCTGATACCAACTATAAGGACCCAACCTTAAACATTACGTAATATTGAATTAAATGAATAATTCAAATTGAGGATCTTTTCACGTTTAGAGTTTTAGAGAATTAGGACGTAACTATTACGTCTCAAAAGATTACAAGGTAGACATATCTATACAGTTTCCATTTTTTTAATAAAATAAAAACTCTTGAAAAAAAGAGTCATGTCTAGTTCCAGGTTTTAGATATCATGACTTTTCCTTGATCCCATCCTTGACCCTATTCATCTTTATGTCCTGTGAAAACATTTCAAAACATGGGATGAGCATAAAAAGCTTAGTAAGGATTATAAAACAAAGAATGAAAACATTTGTTTATAAATACATACAAAACATGAAATAATTTACTTACCTCATGAAATAATAATAATTATGAAAGACACATATAAATCATTAATCATAAAGGTAACTTGTGGAATCCATATCATACTTACATTGTAGTTATCACAGCTACAAAGGGAGTTACATTGGAATACCCATCACAGTATATTCCCTAAATCTCTTAGAAGAAACATTCATGTTTAACTCTGTCATGTTACCCAATGCATTGGAGAGCTATCTCGGGCTCACCCACCCTAGGTTTATCACGCAACCACCCGTATACGTAAATAATTCCCAAGAAACATAATATGATAATAACACATAACATAAGCATAAAGCAAAGATAACATTTCCACATTGCAATAATAAAATATCATTTCAAGATATTGAAATAATAAATCCATTCTCAAGATCATTTTCAATACCAAAATACCTAAAAATAGTATATGGTATTTATTTTTTTATTTTAAAAAACATTCTGGCATGTTAAGGAAGCCAAAGATCAAATAATACTCACGGCGGCAGAAAGGTCGTTGTCACCGCTTACATTAAAAAAACATTCCTTTTTGTAATTTATTAAAACGATTCATATAAAAAAGATTACCTTAGAATAAAATGAAAAGTCAATGGGGTTTATACACCATTTAAAATAAAGTCATGTATAAAACTAAAAATGCATCAATGAAAGGAGATTGAGATGAAGTCCCTTACCTCATGTCCGACTTGACTCGACCGTTCTTTAATATCCTGAATAATAAACTAAAGTTAATTTCTACTTGCTTAAGAACATTTTTAAAGTTTATTAGTACTTTTATATCACTTATTACCATGTTATAAACATTATTAAAACATTTAAATTAATAACGTTTGTTTTGTCAATATTTGGCACTTGAGTCAAAAATGGACTTCTTATAATTACATGTTGTAAATGTAGTCAAATATCTATTATCTCCATAATGATAATCATGATTTAGATAACATATATATCATATATATCTAGTATATAAATGTATTTATAATAGTACATAACATTTGGAGGTAAGAAATGAAATGCACCGTTCATTGAGATGGTAAGTCGTACGTACGCATGAATGCTACTTTCATTTCTATTTCTTATTTTAATGGAATTAAAACATAATGATACATCGGTATATTATATTTCCAGTATAATATCATATATAATATCATTAACTCCATCCTTTATACATCCCACATAAGGAATTAATGAATCAAATCAATTTGAGGGGGCGGTAGTCCGTACTTCCTCAAATGAGATTATCATATTTACCCACTATGGAAACCATAAATGAATGCAATAAATGGGAAGTATAGAAGTATAAATAAGTCATAAACATAATATATATCATATATAAGTATATTTCCATCATAATGGACACCATGATAGGCTGTAAGATGTAATTGAACAAGCATCGTTTTGTGAGGTGTTAGTTTGCCATCCATAGAAACATTATATTCTTCATCCATTTGATAGAGGTGTGTGTAAGTGTAATTAGAATCCTTATCATAACAACATCCAAGTATATTGATGATACTATTTTTTTTACAAAAAGATAAATAAAAAGAGTTTAGGGGTTGGAGAAGTAAAATAAACGAAAACAATTTATGAGAAACATTAACCTTTAATTTGGGTAACTCTCATTGGTATGAACCAAAAGACTTATTGAAGTGCCTTATACCTCAAGTAAGGCTTCAAGAAGTAGGATAGGGATGTAGGTAGCTTAATTGGGAAGATTTTTGACAATCCAATTGTCTTGAGAGGTTTGTGGAATTGGTTAGAAGTGGTCTCCTTTTATAAGGTAGAGGAGGTGCTCTTTAGGAACGTGTGAAAACATTATTTATTATATAATGATATTCAGTTTCTAAAGGACCAAAAATCATTATGGTCGAAGATAAGATGACTCATAATCTAAATAAAATCATACAATCATAATTGGACTTGATTTGGATAATATTCTAATCATTATAATCTTATTTATTTAAATCGTTTATTAATGAGGCAAATACTGCATCATTATTGTGTCACAAATAATTTAATTTATTCGATGTCTAAAAATTATCAAACAAATACTATCATGTAGGAAATAATTTTATATTTCCAATCAGGATTTATAGTCTAAAATAGGTTATATATAACACCATATAAAAATTAATTACTAAAAGATTTTTGTTAATTCCAATTTTGTCTTTACATTAAATTAATTAATCTAAATTGTCATTTTCACTCCCAAGTGGATAAATGGGGTCCCAAAATCGTCCCAAAGATGCCCATGGTCGTAAATTACTCAAACAATAAGGTTTGGACAAGTGTTAAGGTAAATTTGAATTATTATAATATTCTTTTAACCTTGAATTACCCTATTTACCTTTAACCGCGGTAAATAAAAGTCAAAAGTTACTATTCACCAAAAATTATTTTCATCTTATTAAACCACATTTTACTTATTAATAACATCCATGTATGTCGTATTTTCAAAATTCAATTCACAGAAGTGGTAAAATTTCATTTAAATGAAAATTTCTGTTTTTTTAACTGCCACTAAGTGGTTTCACTATTCATCAAAAATTTAAATTTTTCTGAAAAATACCAAAAATTCAGCCTAAGAATTATTTGATATTCCAAATTCAAAATTGATGTCTATTTTTCCAAATTCAAAACATAGAAGTGGAATTAATAAATTTTAAAATTAATTCTCTTTATCAAAACAAATAGCATGTTTTTAAGAAACAATAACTATCAAAAGATTGATATTTGTTTATGTCCAATTTCAAAGTGAAATTAATTCCGATGACAAAAGTTGGATTAAATGGTAAAAATATATTTTAATTACACTTTTAAACAAATTGAAAAGATAATATAAAGATATAATTTAATTAGATTAAAACATAGTTTTGAATTAAAATACAATATTTTCGATATTCATTGAAAAAATGAACTTTATCGGGAATATTCCAAAAAATTACCCAAAGTAAAATTTGATGTCCCCATTCTAAAGAAGTATTTTATTTTGACCTATAGAATGTATTGAAGTAACTAAAACTAAATTTAAAGAGGTTTCTCCATTAAAAGGCAATAATCCGGCTTTTTAATGTAAATTATGCGTAAAAATAGATTCATTCACATTTTAAGCCTATAATTTTTTATTGGATAAATATAAATACATGTATAATAATATTGTAGTTATTTTTTTTCATTCCCTCCAATACGACAGCTAGGAGTTAACGACCATTTTAAATAATAATATTATATTAGTATTCTACAACATAATATTTCAAAGAAACCTATTGTTGCCTATCGGGTAGACTATCGAACATAGCAACACCTTTAAAGTCAAATTAATAATTAATTCAAAAATATTAACAAATATGAAAATCTTTTATTCTTAATTTACCTAGGATGTCACACATACGAAGGAATATATTATTGTTTCCCATTATTTTATGGTATTATAGAGTAAGTGATATTTTTATTCCATAATTATTACTATGGAATAAATATAATATATAAAAATTAAAATAATCATAATACCTTTCCATAAAATATAGTGATAATAAATGAAATGTTTCACTACAT
The DNA here is from genome assembly GCA_963277665.1 of Viscum album. Taxonomy (NCBI): domain Eukaryota; kingdom Viridiplantae; phylum Streptophyta; class Magnoliopsida; order Santalales; family Viscaceae; genus Viscum; species Viscum album. The sequence goes on along the minus strand of OY728132.1, from coordinate 1,114,961,295 downwards.
GGAGTGGTTAAGTCTTTGACATGCCCAAATAGTGTAATTATTTTTCTCAAGGTCTAATAAAAATAAAAAATTTATAAAAACTAAAACTATGATACATAATTAAATAAAATTTATTATTTGAAAATATCATGGTAGAACCCATAGAGACAGTGAATCTATTTACTTAGGTTTTCATAATATTTGATTTTTTGAATTGCAGAAAGAGGTCAATAATCAAATTGGTTTGATTAGTTTGACGAAAGCAGAACGAAGACGAAGCATAATGATTTCTTATCTTGAAATAATATTTCATGGAATACCTGGGGTTCTCCAATTTTAGGGTTTGGGTGGAATTTAATTTTTGGGAAAAAATTAATTAATCCATGTTTCGTGTTAGAGTCTAAATGAGGGAGATCCAATGGTAATGACATCCCCACTATGACATGGAAACCCCCCTTTTCCCTTGGTCTGGTAATTTAGGGTTTTACTGAATCATTTTTGTCTGGATACCTTATTTATACCTAATTCCGCTAAATTTTAAATTTGGAATTCATTCTTTTCGATAATAATGTGAACAGTTTTAATGTTTTTTTTAGATTCAAATACCAAGGATGGTGATAAATATAAAATAAGGGGATTGAGAATTGATTTAAAAACAACGATAGTCAAAATACCTGAATAATGAAAAATTGATAAATCCATCAAACCCTTTCCAATACTATTACATAACCCAAGAACATATTTTTATGGAAGCCTCTTCCTATAGATTAGATAAAAAAAGGGATGAAAAAAATGAAATAATAATGAGAAAATAGATTTCAACTGGTGAGGGTCCTACACTATGTAGCTTCTTGCTAAAATGTTTTGGTCTCTAGGATCTCCCTAATAGTTGTAGCTTGTACATATATTTATAGATTTTATATAGTCTCATGCAGTAATAAATGACATTATTGATGGGTCAAATGTGGTCATATGTGAATCTTGAACCATACAATATTTCAAAACATCACTATATGCCAAATATGGCCATTTTCCATATACTGAACATTACATATCATTTACTAATTACACAATGTTTTATCATTTCACTATGTGTATCTAAATCCGGACAAGTAGCTCTTATGAGTCAAATTCACTTGTTTCACATCATGTCTCACTTTTAGGCTATATGTTTCTTTTTTGTATTGTAATATTTACATGGTTTGAATCTTCAATCTCAGGTTATAAAAAACTTTTTTAATTATTTTTCATTTAATTTAATGTCCTTGGATCGCTCCATATTTATTCAAATCAATATAATACTTATTAATTATCAATATCTCACTGCACGATGAATTAGTGCCACTCAAAGTTTATTTTTCTCTAAGAATTCATTCATTTTTTCCTTTTAAAAAAATTTCTTTCATTCTTCTATTAATCACAGAAAAATTAAATTTTCTAAATATTTGGAATAATATCTAATATATTACTATATTTTAACTCCTTAAAATGTATGGGTGAAATGCAGATATCAGTCATTCATATGCACATCTGACACTTTTACATATCATTTTATGGGAAGGTTGGAGTATATTGGTTTTTTTATAATCATAATTATTATATTTATGATACATTAGTTATTATTTTATGATAAATATAATAGTTTTAAAAGTGTTAAATAATATTAATAAAATATATCGGTTTAGGTGATGACCTTTTATTTGAAATGACTCATGTAGATCTCCTATAAAGGGATCTACTATTAGTTTTTTGGGAAGAATAAGATGATTATGATGTGTCTTCGTAATTGGAGAAGTGAATTTGGAAGATTTTGGTTGATCTAAATAATCAATGAGCTATAAATAAATAAGGTATGAGGTCCCCTTTTATAGTTGAGTTGAGGGGCACTTTGGGAATTTCTCGAGTGATTAAATTATAATTAATTAATTCTCATTATAAATTCCACAAAATCACCTGGTAATCAGAGATAAGTTAGTAAAGCATTATAATTTCAAAAAAAATTAATTTATTTAAGTTTATTCATTATTTTAAACTCTATAAATATGATTCACCCTTAATTAATCATATTTAATTCTAATTGTGCTAACTAATTTTTCAATATTAATAGATATAATTTTAATTATAAGGTAAAAATTAGACATAAATAGAAAATTTATTAAATTATAGACCATATCATATCCAACTTTTCTTATTCATATATCTTTTTAACATTTAAATAATTTTTTAAAATATTATTTTGATAAAATATCATTAATATCAAAAATTTACACTATTCACTTAATTCGACATTAAATACATCAAAACAATAGGGGTTTTAAAATATAATTCTTTAAAAACTCCATAACATGTCATATAAATATGTAACATTAATGTAATAAATTAATTATTTCGATTTATTTTATTTTTATTATTTTTTAATCAATTATTTTATATTTCTATTAATTAGATAAATGACATGTTTACATCGTGAAATAATTTATGGTATTTATTTAATACACAAAAATTATATATTGATATTCGTTAAGAAAATAAAATTATTATTCTTAAAATATACATTTATATTTAATAAATATGTTATTTAAATCATATCTACATAATGAAAACTTATTTAATATGTTATTTTGACTTTTATGGCCTTGTGCAAGCATTGCATAAGTGTTTGGATATGACACTTGAAATATAACTCTAAAATTCAATTATGACCATAAAATTATCTATAATACATAATATTTAAAGAAAAAGTTTATATATTACTTATTTCATCTCAAATTGTTTCCTTTGGATAAAAAAGTTTACATTAATATTGTTGTACATGTTCGGCATCAACACAGAAAATGATTTTCATATTTATCATGGAATACATATTAATTTAATTTTTTTAATTACATGTGTATGATATTTTCAATATTTTATCATAAATTATTCATTACATAATTTTAATAAAATTTTATGTAATTTTTTGTCTTGTTGATACAATAAAAGATACCGAATTTTATAATAAGTGCATTTTTTTTACTATTCTCCAAAAAAATTATTCTTCAAAAAAATGTCAAGAAAAATAAACATCATATAAATTTTATCATTTAAAAAAAATTATGTTTCATAAAATTCAATTCCTATTTGGGATAAATGATTATTTCAATGTTAATGTGTAATAGAAAATGAATATTAGATTTCAAAAAAAATCCATTTAAATATTAAAATTTTGTTAAGGAAACCTTAATAATAAATTTGATTCAAATGAAAATAATAATATTATTAATAATATACAAAAAATAATTTTACATTGAAAATATTTAAAAATATTTGGTACACTATAAATATTTTTATCAAAAATACTATTTTCTAAAAAATTCATCATTTTTCCCTCTTGACTAAAAAATCAATCATTTCAACAACAAAAATTCACCCAAAGGTAATTTTTATTTAATGATTTAAAAATGTTATTATTTTTATTAAATTACATTTATAAAATATTCAGAAACTATTTATAATTTTTATCACAATAAAAGCAATGAAATCATTTTTTAGGAAGATGTATTTTTGAAGCATAACATAAATTCAATAAAAATTTAGTGATTATTTAATATTAGTTTATCAAAAAAATTATATTTTGTTATATAATAATATATATTTCATTAATATGTTAATTATATTCATACACACCAAATTACCAGATAGTTTATAAATATCACATTAATTAATAATATTTTAATAATGTATCACTATTTATTTAAACATAGTGTCACATGTTACGCAAGCTATCAAAGAAATAAATTTATTTAAAGGGAAATATTCTATAAAATCATAGAATGACACACACATCATGTATAATAGAACCAACAAAATCCAACATCCATATATTCCTTCCATAATTAAAAATACCACACTACAATGTCCCCAATAACATAACTATGTAATATCAATTAACAAGTCTTGAAACCATAACCAAAACATCTACTATCCAACCAAAATTGTAACATAACCTCCAAAACCAACGTCTTTGGTCTCTTGGTGGTGACACCTCTCTCCCACCAAAACACTTCAAATTTCAAAATAATATTCTACTATAACCAACCCCTCATATCATGAACCAGATGGCTATAATGTGACTTATGCTGACAATTAGAGATTTGAGCTCCAAAAACCTCTTTCTACCACCAATATTGTCATGACACCACCCTCACCCAAAATACACAGTGTAGTGGTTTAGATAGGTCATATCCAATATATCGATTATTTATGTTTTAGGGTTTCATCATACCTCACTTGTAGATAAAGGATAAATCCACTCTTTTATGCACTGATCAAATAAAGCATAACAATTATTTATAGATATGCATGTCTCTCTATGGTATGTAATAAATTTTTGTTTTCTGAATCACAATCCTTTGGTGGATGTGTTATTTATATCCATGTAAAAATATATATAAGAACACAATTAAATCTCCATCAAAAAATAATTTATTTATCGCTTTATAGAGATAATGAAACACATGAACAACCTTATCCCCCTTATTTAAATTTCAATTCATGATAATGACCACATACTTCTATTGATATTTCCTCCTTTTATAGAAACATATTTATTTGATGAATCTTCTTGGTCACTCTAATTCTTGTCTTGGTTAAAAATATATCCTCATTGTAGTTTTGATTCCATTTTTTTTGAAGTGGATGTATTTTCCATGAATTATAGTGTAAAATGTATTCATTACCCATATTCTCTTTTTATAGAATCCATAAAACCCAAGTGAATGTCATTTCCATTTTTGAATATAAAATTCTCTATATGGCTTGGTATTAAGATCTTTTACACATGATTATCCGCTTTTAAAATCTCTTATTTATTTGAATATTTTTTTCATAAAATATCATTACATAAAAATATATAAACCTCATGAGAAAAAATAGTTATTTCATTATCCATGGTCTCTAAAAATATCTCAAAATTTAAAAATTTCATTTGATTGAATAGTCTCTCAATACATATCATGACTAAAAATTACCAAGAATTCATCTACTTTTCCATTCAACAAAAACTACACTATCAATTTTTTGGATTCTATCATGATAACAATAATCTGGTCATGAAGGATACCTTAGAGGGGGTGGGGTTGAATCTCTAATCACTTTTCATTCTACTTGAATGATTTTTGTTGAGAAAATAAAATATTTAATAACCTATAAAATTGGTTTGAGTTATAATGAACTTTAATATAAATCGCAACTAAGCCATTAATATGAAACAAATATAATGAGAGATCATCACATGATATCTAAAATGTTCCGTACAAGGAGTTATTCATTTCCATGTTGGTTATCCCTGAAAAGATATGGATTAATTTACTAAATTTATTTAGGATAAAAAAGGAATAATTAGCAATTGGTTTTACACACTAGTAAATTTCCCTCTATATAACCCTAGTTCTACCTCCAATAATCATCCCTTCTAACAAATTTTGTAATACCCCCAACTATAATAACAGTATCCACTTTCTTTAAATTTAGTTATACCCCCAACTACAAGCCTCATTAGTAACAGGTTATACCCCCATCTAAATGAACATTCTTCTTATTTTATGATCCATTGTAGAAATATCATCTCTTTTTTAAAAAGTATGTTTGATTACATTTAGCTCTGTCCAATCTTTATGATCTTATACAACTCTATTAAGTGTTTTTTGGTCTTAATACATCCTCCAAATCATAAAAAGTTTTAGATTTTATAAAAATCAACTTTTCATATATTTTATAAATCATCTTTAGTAATACTCGTTTGATTGACCTCCATTCTATACTCCCTTATTCTAATGGGTCACTATATGATGGTCCTCCATCTGATGCAACACAACACACTATTTATTATTCTAGAATGACCTATTCAATACCCCTTTATTTGATGTTCACTATCTGAAACTACTCTATCTAATGATGCAATATATGTCTAATTTAACTTCTTCAACTAGGTATGTACATAAATTAGAAACTCACACATAAATTCCTATTCATTAAACTATTCTCATCATGATACATCTTCTTCTCCATTAAATGAAATTCATTCTTCTAAAAATATTATTCATCCATGTAGGAATCTTGGCTGGAATCTCACAACCCAAATTCATCATCACTTATTCTAATTTACATATGAGTAGTGTTATGTAAAAATTTTCATATCAATCCAACACCAACTTTATGTAGGTGTTCTTTGGATTTTTTTCTGTGACCTACATTTTTTTCCAATTAATGAAGAATTGAATTTCAACGATTCTGTTTCATTTATATTACGATGTAATGGTACACAAACTTTATGGAACATTCATGTCACCAACTTACATTCTAAAATTTCCTTCACCTCACTACATAATCAAACATTAAGAAAATGTCCTTTCATCATCATTATTATAGATTTTAATTTTTTTATGAAAATCTCTATAGAAAACATTTTTTCTAATAAAGTAGCTCTATCTTCCTCCTTCTGATAGACTTAAAACCTTTTGTCATCCTATAAACCATTATAAATTTTCCCTATATTATGAAACCTCTACCTAATAATATATTAATATATTTTTATGATAACATCTCAAATATAATAGAGACTAAACCATTTCACACATATTATTACACGATTCTTGAAAATTAATAATCTTTAATATAACACAAGGATTTTAAAGGAATATTGTCCTTGTAAGACAAGGTTATTAAAACATAAAACATGGTATATTTATTTTATTTTCCATAGTGATCTCTTAAAATATATTTGATCTCATAAATATGTGTGGGATACAATCGGGAATACATAAATAAATAGGTTAGGTAAAAAACCCATAATAATGTTACAAAGATGTTATAGAAACATAAAATGTGAGTGACATTTTTAACATGATACCATAAAAGAGAAGGATTATGAGTTTTTTCCTATAAAATATTATAAATAACATGGTATTATAATATCAAGGATTTATAAGAAATATGTAAAAAATATATAACATGATATAATCATGAGTAAAGGATAACTTCCAAGATAATATCACTTGGATAACAAAGTCCCATAATGGGTTAGGATTTCTCCCTAATCACATACAAGATTTTTCATGAGGCTGTAACGTTACCCAATTCATTAGGATTCTATCTGGGTGCACCCATCATAATATGTTCATGATCTACACATTCCATACAAAGGAAATAAATAATTGGGTGTACCATAAAAATTAACAATGTAAGGAAAATTGGATTGGTAATATTCCAATATATCATATTATAATGAAATTTAATAATGAAGGAATTTGATAAATGATCATATGGAATGTATTACACCATCAGTGGAATGGATAATAAAGTAGGTGTATATGTGAGAGACATATATATATTAATTTAGAAGAAATACAGAAAATAAAATGTTGTTTTGAATATTAAAAAAAATAAATTCTAAAAACATCATTTATGAACATAACCTTTTCATGTTTAGTAACATCAATGGATGTCATCGTAGATGAAATTTGATTTGGAAATATCAAATTGAGAATTTCTTGAGGAAAATATCAGTTATATTTTGAAAATAATTTTTAAAAATATAAAATATTACCAAACACTAAAGAATATATTTTTTGAAAATAACATTCAAATAATTGTTATTAATCTTCAAAAAATTTATGGGTCATTATGATATAAGATTTCCATTTATTCGGAATACATTAAAAAAATGATAAATTTCACAATTTTATAAGAAATGTAATAAAAGTAAATTGATCAAAAAAAGATAAGAAAATTGTATTTAATTTTAAAAATAAAAATAAAATTAAGGGTAAAAATTTGTTTAAATATTCAATGTAAATAATATTAAAAAATACTTTTTGAAATCATGGATTTTAAAGAAAATGACTTTTGTCCGAAAAGAAAATTAAGGTTAGATTTTCATTAAAAAGATTCCCAATAATTTTAAGTAAAAAAGATAAGAAAATGGTATCGTTACATGAAAAAATAATGAATAACCAGAGGATAATAAAATTAATGGGTTTTATTAGAGAATGATCAAATAATTTAATTTAATCTAAATTCAATCATAGTAGTCCCTAATAAAGTGATATTGAAATATAAACCCTAATCAGTTTGGTAACTTTTCAATCATATCATCACACTTTTGATGAAGATGGATTTTATCTTAAATTATCCTAATTTATGAAGGATGCATGATATATTATTTAAATTGAATGTATATACATCATTAAAAATATATTATGTGCATAAAAGAACAAGTCTCTCTAAGAAGGATGTTTGGGTTAAAACCCTTAAAAAGATCATATCATTGAGGTGAGTGTTAATCAATGGGGTTATTATGTGTAAAATGTAGATACACAAAAATTAGTATTAAATAAACCATAAATATAAGAATATTAATTACACACTTAATCTTTTTATAATACATTTAATGAAGTAGACATACAACCCAATGAATGAAAATCATTTTAGAACCCCCTTAACTCAAACATCCAATTTGTTGAGAACTCATTATCCTCATTTATTGTGGTTATCAACATGTTATTAATATATAATAGAATAATATTACTAGTATTAATTACATATATGATCTGTTGGTGAAATCTTATTACCCATTTATTAATAATCCATCATTATCACTATTGTTTTTGGTGTTAATTACCTTATTTTCTATCGGTTTCAATTTCATAGACAGAATCATGAACATTGGTTATAGTTTATTAATATCCCATAGATATTAATTTAATAAATATATTCTATATTGTTTATATAAATATTAATAAAAATTATTTAATTTTTGAAAAGAAGTTGAATCACATCGCTTTGTAGAGACATCACGTTTTAAATTTACACGAGTGACTTTATCATTTACATAACATATAGAAGGGTAAGGAATAATATTATGTAATAATTTCCCATAATAAATATAATTTCATATATATAAAATTTATTTTATAAAATTTCCCTTTTTAAATCCATATAAAGTGTATTTGAGAAATGAATCACATCACTTCATGAGTATATAGTCCATTGTGCACACAAATGACTTCATCATTTATTCAATGGATGGAAATGTAAGAAATTATATTATATATTTAATTTAAAATGATTAATATTTAATAAATATAATATATAAACCAAAAATTTATCATCATTATATTTCATTTAATTCATAAGTGAAATATAAATTACATTACTTCGTGAGGTGCCAGTCCACAACACAAACGAGAAATGTCATCATATTCCAACCTGAAAAAAATGAAGATGGTCTATGTGATATTATAATTATAAATTAATTATTATATCATATATTTTCAATATTAAAATTAGATACATATTTATATGAATACATGAGAAGTGTTGGTGGAAAATTAATTATGTCGTTTCATGAGGTGATATTCTTCCATAAACTCGACCAACAGTTTTGTTTCCCATTTTAGAGAGGAGGATACAGTTTAGGTTATTCAATTAGAATAAAAATATGTTATTATTTTTGAGATACATAGGTTATTATATTATTATGTATTAATAATATTTTATTGTGATAGATTATTTAAAAATATAATTCATACTTTTGGAAATTACCTCTTCATTGGATAAATTCTTTTAGTTTACATAAAAATCCATACTATGAGGGGTTGATGACCTAAAAAGGATTATAAGGTAATATGAGAGAATTAGGGATGGTAATACTGTAGTTATTGGTCTATCTAATGGGTTATGGATGTGTTTAATGGAAGGGAGAGAGGGTGTCATTTTATGAGTGGGGTAGAGGACACACTTGGAATTTTTGAAAAGGAAGAATCCTAGCCTTGTTTTCTCATGCCAAAAGGCTCTAAAATTAACCAGTTTGGAATCATATAAGTTATAATGTACATATAGGTTCATAAAATATGTATTTTAATATTTTATATGTCATTATACACCATTTATTTTCAGTTTAACTCTCTTTTAACCCATTTCCACCTTAACAATGGTAATTAGTTTTTTACTTGTTTTAATAATATTAGTTGTGAAAATTTATATTTTCATTATAATAAAATATAAATTATTTTTATTTAAAATAATTAATCTATTTTCATCTTTTAATTAATATAATTTTAAAATTAAACAAAAAATTAATTATACTGATGCGATAAAAAAGTTTTTTTCCAAGGCGGAACGTTACGAATGATTAAAAAGTGACTATATAAAAAATAAAAATGAAATAGATTCAAATCAATTAAATCATATAATCAATTATTTAAATAATCTAATATTAATTTTAAATCTATATCATAATTAAATTCATATTGTAAATTTTTTGATTTAAAAAGATGTTTGTTAATAAAAAATAGTATTTCTCACTATTCAATAAAAACATTGTATTTTCAAAAAAAATTCAAAAATATAGGAAGGATAATATTTAGATTATTATTTAAAAAATTATATAATTTTAAAAAAAAATTAAAATCATAAATTTTTTATTTAAAATAATTCTACAAAATTCGCCAGAACTATTATTTTGAAAAATACTACTTCTAATCATAAAATTATATTTATACAAATATCTTATGTTGAAAACACATAATATGAATTTTTTAAAAACAAATTGACTATATAATATATAAATTTCATTCAAATAATGCTTCAAAAGTGATTTTATTAATTATTTTATATAAGACATGTTTTCACGCGTAAATTAAGTTTCTTCAGAAAAAAAAAATTACTTTATTTTTAAATGGTTTTTATTTTCATTTATAATTAATTGGTCATCAAAAAATTTGTTATACATCCATATGAAAACCATGTATTTTGATAATTTATTTATTCCTATTTTTACCCTCTATTTTAATAAATATATGATAATAATAAAATAATATTTTAATAATATATATCCCTCTATTAAAACACAATGTTTTGTGAAACAAAAAAATAAACTTAGTGTTATGTGTAACAAAAGATAATATCAGTGCTGCATGTAATGAAAGCTAATATCAATGCTTCACATGACAGAAAATATTAATAATGTTATATGTTTTTTAAAAAAAAATCATAAAATATCAAGGTGTTACATTATTCCCCCTCAAATAAATTCCATCCTTTAAATTTTTACTTTTTCACATCAAAAATGATTATTATTTGAAAATAAATATATCGGAAACCCCAACAGAAAATAGGGTTTATAAAACATTTTCATGAAATAAATGAAATGGATTTACAAAATTTATATAGAATTACCCATACCAGGTTTCCAAATAAGAGAACATTTGTGGTATGTAATTATTTTTACATGGAAGAAAAAAATATATCCAGATAATTATGGAGAGTGATAGAGAACATTGATCATAAGAAAGTGAATGATCATTTGAAAATAGACAACAATAAAACCAAAAAACTAAGAGCTGGGATAATTTTCATTGATATCATTAGAAAAGATGGTAATTGGATAAGATTTTATTTTAAGATACTTGTCGTAGAGTTAGAGAGTTTTCAAGGTATGATATAAATATATGATTTCATTTCATTTCAAAATTTAAATCCAATACATCAGGCGTGCTTCGATCAATTTCCACAAAATCTCTTATTTTAAGAAACAAAGATTTATTTTCTTTTCCTGAATCATTACTGAATAACATGAACCATAATGGAATAAAAACCCATTCCTTAAATTTCTAACTATTATCATATATATAATTCTTATCATACGTTATTCAATTACATCCATGTTCAATTTAATCAATTTCATGAATAGATAACCTTAAGCCTCCTCCTTTTAGACCAAAATTGATGTCCAAAAATTTAGAAAGAAGGCCAGTAAATTTTCAAAAACCAACTCATAATTAATCTTATAATCAACATGAAGTAACTATTTATAAGGAACCATTATTAAACACTACATAAGCTTATATTAAGTCAGGAATTCACATTAAAGATATTTTCAGGTATAGAGATTTTGAAAAAATTTGAAAATATATTATATAACAACTCAAATTTATACAAAGCAGATATAAATTAAATTGTATACATTTCTTCCACAATATATTACATTTAAAATTAAACATGAGTTGTTTTTCTTAATAAAAATATTTTTGATTTCTTCCTTTTTCTTACCCAACCTTATACCCTGTGAAAACATTTCAAAAACATGGGATGACTACAAAAAGATCAAAAAGGAATATAAAATAAAAAAATAAAAGGTCAGTCCCAGAATATTTATAAACCGATGAAGTCATAAGAATCTTGAAAAAACTTCATAGAAATCATAAATCATAAAGTTAACATGAGAAATAAATATTATACATACATTTTAGCATTCAAATATATATTAGGTGTATCCTTAATGGTTATGTTTGGAATACCCATCACAATATATTCCCTAAATCTCTTAGAAGTAGTCTTATCATTTGGCTTTGTCTCATTACCCAATGGAATAGAGAGCTATCACGGGCTCACCTAACCTTGTTTTATCAAAAAACCACCTATAATAATAAAAAATTCCCATGAACCAAAAGATAATAATAACACAATAACAATCATGAAGGAAAAAATAACATTTCTATATTGCAATCATAAGATATCATTTCAAGAAATTGATATAATCAACCCATTCTCAAAATAGTTATCAATTCCAAAATACCTAAAAAAGTGAATATGGTATTTAATTTTCTTTCAAAAAAATTACAAATTATAGATAATTTCTTTAATGGCCTGAAGGCCTTAATTTTTTGTTGATTTTTGATAATCCACCTTTCAAGGGGTGAGGTGGAACCCTTACAAGGGTCGTAGGCATAAGTATTACATGGCCCATAGGCTTTAGAGGAATTAATTTTCCCATAGGATTCAAACATTACATACAACCCAGACTAAATACTTGGAACTTCTCATCCCCATCATCTTCATCGTGAAATCAGCTCTCCACCTTCCCATGGCTGTTCAGATGGGCATTCCTATGCATGCACAAGCTTGTCCCTAATGGCAGGTGTCATAACCTCTCATTATTGAAATCCATTTAACATCCATAGTGGTGAAATATCCTTCTTCATAAAGAATTCCAAATACCAAAGTAATGGTCATGGAGGTGGAATGATCATTTTCGTCTCATATGTTAAAAAAAATTCATTTTTATCCTTTAGTAAAACACATCATATGAAAAAGATTATTTTCAAAAACTGTTAAATTAAATTAGAATTCAAAGGGGTTCAATATACATTTAATAAAATAAGGTTGTGTTTATTATCAAAATATTCATCATGGAAATGATATTTGGACAAAGTCTCTTACCATGAGTCCGATTGGTCACGTATAATCTATATATTCCTCTTCATCAGTAGATCACCTTTGAAAAAAACCTTAATACCTTCATGAAGGGTGTTATGCCTAAACTAAGGCCTAATGAATGTGGGTAAGGCATTAAAGAAGAGGTTTGGGTAGAGCTTGGCCAAAAAAAAAAATGGTTCTTGAAGTGTGAGTATTAGAGAAAAGTGAGATCCTTTTTAATGAAGAGGGGAGGGGCACCCTTGGAAACTCATAAAATATTAAATTAATAAGAATTAATTTTTTTAATCCAAATGACTCCAAAATGAGATATATCTAAGATAATACGAGTATTTCTCCAAATACTCTCATAAAAAATTTAGACATGTATTCTTTTTATTTTAATGCTTATATTTTCGTTTTATCCTTTGTTATTATGTTTTAATTTTAAATGTAGTAACAACATTATAAATATTATAAGGATATAAATTTTAATCATATGCAGTTAATCTACAATAATTGGACACTTAATGAATTTTTAGAATATTTCATAGTCTCTTCGTGATTTTAATGATTTTTAATATTTTTGAATAATTTAATAATTTATTATTATTATAAAATATCAGTTATGTCAAATTTTACACTATTCATTTCATTGAACTTAAATAAAACCCAAAAATATGTATAACTTCTAAAAAACCCTGAATAGTCTTATTTCATGTCATAATCACCAATAAAATTCATGTATGCCATAAATTATGTAATGATATATTTATTTTAATAATTATAAAATCATTTATTTGATTTATTTATTAATAAATGAATCATTAAATCATCATTGTGTCATAATTAAATTTAATTATTTATTTTTTAAAAAGTATAAATAAAATACCTTGATGTAAGTAATTTTTTTGTCTAATGACTATTTATTATCAGTGTGATCACTTATATAACACCATATTAAAATTTTTTAGTAATGAGTGTCATGTTTGTTATAATTTTTCCTTTACATTAAATTAAAAGTTATAAATGTCATAATCAAACCCAAGTGGATTCTAAAGGAGAAATTTGAATCCCAAGGGTCTTTTTGGTCAGGAATAACTCATTAAATAATATTTGAATAATTTTTAGGGTAGTTTTATATTATTATAATACTATTTTCACCCTTATATACCTAATTAACCCTTTATCTTTGGTAAATAAAATTAATTACAACTATTACTATTCATAATGTCAAAAAATAAAAAGGAAATACTTACATAATTTCGACTATATGATTCAAATATGGAATCCATTTTTCCAAATTCAAATCTAGGAATTGGACTTTTTTTTCAACCTTATCATTTTGATTTATCCTTAATTAATCTATTATATTTTATGGTTGGAAATAATAGTCTAAATATTAAAAACATATAAAAATTTTCTTATATGGTTTCAATTGTCCATATATTGATAAATTATAATATTTTATAAATTATAATAATTACTTTTATTTTGAATTATTTTTATTATTTTTATATAATTTTGAAGATTTTATTTTTATAAAATGTCAATACTGTCAATTTTCACACTATTCATTACTATGATATGAATTAAAATACAAACAAAAATATAACTTGAATAAAAACAACGGAATATACTTTTAAAAAATACTATTAACCAATAAAATTGGTTTAAAACCTTGATTAATTCAAATTATATTTCTTTTTACATTTTTAAAACCATTTATTGGATAATTCTATTAATAAAATAAGATCTGTGTCACTATTGTAACAACATTAATGGTAATTATTTAATCACTAAAAATTATAAATAAATTACTATGATGTAAGTAATTATTTTAAATTTCAAGATACTATTTACAGTCAATTTTATCTCATACTTATCTTTATATTCAAATTAATATACTTATATAAAATAAGAGTGTGACATTTCTTGACATTCTTCGATTTTTGTAATATCAAAGTCAAAATCATGGAAAAGTGTCCATTAAATCATTCCATTTATAACCTAAGGATATAAAGTTTAAATTAAGTCATCAAATAGGATTTTGATATGTGTTAGGTTAATTTTATAATATTATTTTTTCCTTTAGTTACTTGATTTACTCTTAATCACGGTAATAAAAAATTTACTAAAGTCACTATTCACCAAAAGATGAAGTTGATCCTAATTTATCAAAAATTTAATTCTAATCACAAAAATTTACTTCAATTTTTCAAAATTCATTTAACAATAATAGGAAGATTATGTTTATAATTAATCATGCACATGTGGTGGGAAAGTTAGTAAAAAGATGTTCAATAGATCAATAAATTTTTTATATCTATATCTATTATAAAAATTATTCTAATGACCTATGTTGGATTAATTTAAATATTTTTTATATATTTTTTATTTACGAACAATTTAAATTAAAATAAAATTTTAAATGAAAAATTTAGGTTTTTAACAATAATTCATTTAATTTGCAGTATTCATAAAAAACCGAAACATTTCAGAAATATAACAGAATTTCACCATAAGATAATTTTGATATTAAAAATTTAAAAATGAAGTCTATTTTTAAAAATAAAATTTATAAAATTTATAATATTGTAAATACCATTCATAACAGCTTTTTTAAACGGCTAGTTTGAAAGATCATGGGGCGCTTGAATTCGTTGTTGCATACGACACTAGCTATTAAACTAGTTAAAAAGAAACATACCATGGAAGCTTGGGGTGTTACTTTATTCCATAATTAAACAATATCATCCCCTAAATTTCTATACTATATCTTCTTAAAATGGTTTTTGTGGTTCTTCATCATAAGTTATTTAGGATCCCACTTCACCTCTTCTATTTTATGGGCTTCCAAAGAACCTTTACCAGTGCTGTCGTCTTAGTCCTTAACACTTTTTATATTGTGTCAATAATATCAATAGGCTCTTCACAGTAAGAAAAATTCTATTATAGCTCTACTTCTTCCTCAGTGAGTACATGTGTTGAGTCTAACATGTATTTCCTTAACAGTGATATGTTGAACATATCAGAAAATTTGGAGACTTGGTGGCATTTCTAAACGGAAAGACACTGATCCAATTCATTCCATAATTTCAAAATGTCCAATGTACATGGGACTTAACTTACCTTTATTAACGAATCTTATAACAAACACTCATGGAGATACATTCATGAAAATATGATCTCCCTTTTGAAACTGCAAATCCTTCCAACAGTTATCAACATAACTCATTTGCCTACTATGAGCTCCTTTGATTTGGGGTTGAATAATCTTTTCCATTTCCATTGTTTCCTCCACATGTTCTAGGCCTATGAGTTTTCATTCACCAAAATCATCTTAACAAGTAGGTGTACAAAATCCATTTCTATAAAACGATTCATATGGTTCCATCTGGATACTTTAATATAACATATAGTTAGAGTAAAATTCTACTAGAGGTAAATAATGATTCCATATTCCTAGAATTTCATGTGAGAAATAACTTAACAGGTCTTCTAATGTCTAAATATCCCTTTATGATTGTTCATTAGTTTGAGGGTGGTAGGTAGTGGTCAATATAAGCTCAATATCTTGGTACTTCTAAAAACCCTTAATGAATCCTGATGTAAAACAGAGATCATGGCTAGAAACAATCAATAGCGGTACACCGTAAAGTCTAACAAATGAATTAATGTAAATTATTTATAAACATTCAATTGGTAAATCTTCTCATATAGCAATAAAATGTGATGATTTGGAAAGATGATCAACAATATCTCATATCCCATTATTTATTTAATGATTCTTTGGTAGCCCTATGACAATGTGTGTTACAATATCATCCCATTTCCACACAAGTATTGGAAGAGGTTTCATTACTCCTCTCAGATGTTTTTGGATGGACATTACCTATTGAAAAAAAATATCTTTCAACATAATCGTCAATAACCCTATTCATGTTATCCCACTAAAATGGTATCTTCAAATGTCTATAAATATTAGTGCTACATGGTTGTATAGTAAAATTGGAGCTATGTGCATCATCCAATAATTCCATTTTTTGTATAGTAATAGAGGGAAAATAAAGCCTCTTCTAAAATTTCAAAATACCATTTTCATATATAATATCAATCAATCTTCCATAATTCACATCTTTGATTTTCTTTTGAACATAATAATCATCAGAACGAGAAATTTTTATCATTTTATTTAATATGGATTAACAACCATTTGAAAAAGTAGTGTTGTTTCACCTTCCATAGTAATTCCTATACCCATTTTTACTAGATCCATGATCGTATAATTCTTTCAACTCTCATTTTCTACAGAACATCAGGATCATTTCTACTCAATTAATTAACCACATTATTTTCTATTCCCTGTGTGGTAGTTTATTATTCAATCATAAACCTTGAGTAGCTCAATGAGGCTCCTTGGTCTCTTATTATATTATTTATATTAGAAACTATTTTCCAAACTTCTATGATCATTATATATCACACATCTTTCATGAAACAGATAGTGTCTCCATATTTTCATATCAAATATTACTACATATATCTTTGGATCTTGAGTTGGATAGTTTTGTTCATGAATTTTTAATTTCCATGATTCAAAATAAACAACTTAATCATTCTGCATAAGAACACAATGAAGCCTTTTCCTTGATGCATCCCTATAAATCACAAACTGATAATTTCCGAATGAAAAAATCAATATATTATCATTGAATAATCTTTTATTCAATTATTTGAAACATTATTCACACTCTTTTTTCCATTGGAATTTAAACCCTTTATATGTGATCTTGGTTAATTGGTGGTCCAATCAAGAAAATGTTATGATGAAATGTCGATAGTAACCTACTAAACCAATAAAACTTCATACCTCAATTGTTCTCATCTATGATATCCATTCTTGGATTTCCTTTACCTTTTCTTGATATACCAAAATTACATATTTTTACACAATATAACCCAGAAAAAATTTCTTGAAGCCATAATTCACACTTGATAGATTTTTCACATAGCTCATTTCTTCTGTTAGTCATCGAAAAATTCCATAATTGGTTCTCATGGTTTTAGTATATTTTTTTGTATACCATGATATTATCAACAAATACTATGAAAAAATAATCATGATATTCCTTGAAAACTTTTTTGATTAGATCGATGAAGACATAGGGCACATTAGCCTGTCCAAATGTCTCTAATGTAAACCTGTAATGTCCATAGCTAATTTAGAATGCTGCCTTTGGAACATCTTCTTTATTTACACAGAATTTATGAACTATAAAAAAAGTTAGATCTTTGAAAAATATTTTTATCCATGAATTTGATGAAACAAATCATCAATGCAAGTTAAAGAACTATTTTAATTTATTATAATGGAATTGATTTATCTATATTAAATACAATCCCTCACTAATCCATATTTTTTCTTAATAGAAGGAACTTGGGCTCCCCATAGAGAAACACTAGGGAGAAAAAATATTTTATTATTCAACTCCTCTAGTTATTTCTTCAACTATACTAATTCCACAGTGGACATTCTATAATGATTCTTTGATATAGGTCATGTATCAGGGATTAAGTCAATAAAAAACTAAACTTCTCACTCTGGATAATTTCTAGGTAAGTCCTCTGAAAATATATCAATGTACTCATGAAAAATAGGTACATACAAAATTTTTGGATTAATAGGTTTTATCTTCTCTTCTTCCACAATAATTTCATTTACAAGAGATGTAAGAGATGGATCCAGATAAGAAGCAGAGGATTAAATTTCTACTATTAAGATAGAAGATTCTATATTTTCCCCCCAAATAATAACATCCTTCTTATTGAAATTTTTTTACATCATATTCTGATAGCCAGTCCATAATAAGGATTCTATCAAAGTCAAACATGGGTATGAAGATATATTTGGTATATAAATAACGTTTATATACCATAATGGGAACCACTTGACACATCTTTGTAGCAATGAGACATCCCTTAGGGGTTTGGACTGAAAAAAAAATTGTTAATGTTAATTGAAAATATCTAATTTTTTATTCAAACAAGGATGATATAAGTGAATGTGGTGATCCAGAATTAAATTAATCTTTATCTCAATTTGAGGAGTTAATTAAGGTAGCTTACACTATATTATTAGGATCTTCAACCTCAGCAGTTTTGATAGAAAAATCATACCTTTTATCCCATTGACATTTAAGGGAATTCTTATGTGAATCCTTGAAAAATAAAATGCACAATTTTTCTTCTCATTACAATTGTAGCATTGAACATTGGTAGCTTATTTTTTTCCCTTTCAATTGTGGGCTTGTGGAAAATTTCTAAAACAATTTTCACAAACTACCATCCCCAACATGAATGTTCCTTGATGTTTCCTTCCAGATTTATTATAGAATGGAATGTCACATCACCCCTTATTATACCTTTCTTTATTTACCTTTCCAGAATTTTTAGATGCCCTATTATACTCTTGATTTATTTTAATGTTATAAGACTTAGAAAACTCCTTCTCCCTCTTGATAGAACATGATACAATATCTTTATATGATGTGATATATTATGATACCAGTTACCGTAAAAGGAATGGTTTTTACCACTCAGATAATCGATCAATATTACTTATAGGGTTACGTATGTAGTCTAAAACATGCCATTCTAACCTCATGAATCTAGATTCATAATTTTCAATATTATCATCCTTCTTCTGCATTAGACTCGGAAATTTCCTCTACATATCTTCTAAATAATCATGAGTAAATTATTTATCTATGAAGATTTATTTAAATTCCATCAATTCAATATTTTCCGATTTTTCATCATCCTTCATGTTTTGAATTAATTACCACCAAGGATTTTCATCTCCTAAGAGATGATAAACTAAAATGACAGCGTTTTCCATTTCATTACTCCTCAAAAAATTGGTTCTCTAAGGAACATATCCATTAGTCAACTACAAATGTATTTTTAGTCCCATGGAATGTTGGGGGATGTGTTCTCATAAAGAGGTATAATATTGATCCTCCATGTTTTTGATCAGATTCCTCCATACAAGAATGGTTATTATTCATATCCTCAATCATTTGTCCCTGTATTGTTATATATTGTTCAACACAAGTTGAAAATCTTTTCTTAACATCATTAATTTTCATAGGAGGAAGCCCCATACATGTATTACATGTGGTGATAAGATTTATAATTGTTCCACTAGGTTCCATTTCTAATCAATGAAATTCACTAGATTATGACATGAATCACAATGCCTAATTTCAAAACGTGTAACATAAATTGAAGAATTTATGAATATCTAATATTATAATCATAAACATTGTTTCTTCAGGAAAAAAATTACTATTAAATCCTTCATAATGGTTCATAAAGCAAATTTGAATTGTCTTTAGCATATCATGTAGGATTTTCAAACTAGGTGTTCCCTAAGGATCGTTGTCTTGTACCTAGTTACCCCAAGTCATGCCCGGAACACCTTCTCAGAGTTATTACTCCTTGGTACATCTATTCCAGAACCACATCAACTTGTAGTATCTAGAAATTGATATATTTTCATGTAATAACCACATAATCTCTACATTAGAAAAATTTTAAGATGTTTTTCTATACTTATCCTCAAATTATATCTTAGGGTAGTGTTTCCAAATTAAATTCTTTTCTATTTATATTTTCCTAGGTTTTTACTAAATGTAATTTAATTACAAATATAATACCTAAACCCCATATACCCAGATCCAGTGAATTATTTTATAAAATTGTCATGATCATAAGAAATCAAATCCCGATGGACTTATAAGTATAGTTACCTTGGAAAAACTAGATAGAATAATAAGTTTTTCATTGCATTATAAATAGAAAAGTAACACATTATATATATTTGAAACACTCATATATCTCATAATATCCCTAACAGTTATTAATAATATACCTCTTCTCATCTCGAGGAAGAGGAAACATAATAAATGGGTGATATCAGATTTCAATTAAGGATAAACAATATAGAAGAATCTATCATAAATAAATATAAAATTTAAAGGAAAGGAATAAAATTATAACCATTGATTTTAAAGCATAACCTCAAGAATAAAATGGAAAAAATTTATCATATAATGTTATTTAAACTATCACTTGGATATTCTACTAAAAATATAATCATATGTAATATCAAAAACTAATCTCATAAATCAGGAATGCATAATTACAGAAACCATAACCAAGCCATCAAGGCCTTGTTCCAAGACCATACATTAACCGGTAAAAACCAAAACATTCATGACTCATGATACATATCAATGCATCAAGGGGATTTATTGGGCCCTACCCAACACTTACGAAGTCTAATAAATTCCACTTATAAAATGGGAAAAACATAACCAACATAAACATTCGTATTATAACTATCATATGAAATCTTAAAACAATATCTAGAAACCATAAAGGGAATAAAAGAAGGACATCCAAATTAAAATAGTCATAAACCCTTAAATATGTTATAATAGGTTGTATCATATAAAATCATGATCAATTTAATATAATATCAAACAAAGGTTGTTGACATGGATAAAATTGTATTAATAAAATCATTAGAAACTTCTTTAGGGAAATACCTTTTTAAATAAAATAGTAATTTAAAATTCCATACAATTTAAAATGAGTATATTTTCATTGAAAATAATATTGTAATCCTATAATGGAAGCCTCAAAGTCATTAAGTTATAATGATGGTTGAAAATTCCACTCTCTCCATATAAGTTAAAAAATCATTCTCCTCATATATTGTCAAAACATTCCAAAATAGTACCTTATAAGTAAAATGAAAAAAGATTCCTTTTATAAAATCAATTATGTGTAAAAAAATTTAAACATTTTTGAAATAATAGTATGAATATTTTGAAGTAAAATATTAAAAAACATGGACACAAATGTTGAATATTTTCTAGTAAATTCTTACATAAAAGTAATCCTATATAATAAATAGATTGATAAATTAACCATATCTATTACTATCTTTCAGTCAAGGGTGTTTTAACCTCTTTTATAATGGTCAAATAATGTTAATAAGTTATAATTGATTTACATTAATTATTTATGATATCATATGTGATCATATTTTAGCATTTTATAAACAGAATTTCAATATTATAATTATTTATGTCATGAAATGCTTCATTTTCATATGTTTATTTTGTCATGTATGTCTTGTTTCTTATGAATAGGATATATCATATTCCTAAAAATAATGATATTTTGATAAAAATATTAGATTAAATAATTATTTACATTTTTATAATCATTCTTAACTACTTGTAGTGGAGGATAAATCTCCATAATTCATGGAGATAGTGGGTCGTACGTACGAACGAGCAATGGAATCATTCTGTAATGGTAAAGGGTAAGTAATTGGATGCAATAAGAATTATACAGTAACAATGTAATTTCATATTTATTATTTAAATAATATATATTCATCTCTATACAAATCAAAATAATTTATAGATGAAAAATAGTTTACACCATAGTGTGGAGCCTGTAAGTCATATGTACAGACATATGTGGATATTGTTTTTTGTATGAATGGTAAGAGAAGGAATATGGTTCTCCCATTAAAATAAAAAAAATCATAATATATTATATTCATTTTTTATTACATTATTATGTAAAATACTTTGTAAAAATAGGTAGAGGAAGAAAATAACTTTGAAAGATTTGGTAAAATAATTAACTCTTCTTTGAGTGTCTCTTTATGATTTGAAAAAAGGATTCCTTAGGTTGTATTTATGACCAGTGTATAGACTCAATGATGAATTGAAGGATGGTTTGATGATAAATTTGTAGGGTATTTCCAAGAAAAATTGATTTCTATTAATTATTAATAGATATGGATATATTCCCTTTTATAAGAGAGGGGAGAGACATTTTTGAAAACTACAAAATTATTAATATAATGTAAATTTATTTTTGATTTGAAATAACTATAAAGTGAGTTATTTAAATAATAAATTGTGAATTGGTTTAAATCCTCTCAACCGATAAAATTTATACATGCTTGGATTTTGTTTTGAACCTTATCATTTTTATTTATCCTTAATTAATCTATTAAATTTTAAATTTGGTAATAATATTTTAAATATTAAAACATTGAAAATATTTACTTATAGAGTTTCAGTTATAAATAAATGGAATATTTATGATATTTTAGACATTATAATTATCACATTTTAGTTTTTAATGATTTTATAGTTTTTATATAATTTAATAAAATGGTATTTCTATAAAATATCATTAGTGTCAATTTTAACACTATTAGATACATTAACATAAATTAAAATCCAAACCAAAATATAACTTTCCAAAAAAATTATTATACTAATTAAATGTCATATTAACCTATAATATTAATATAGAACCTTAATTAATTCAAATTATATTTCATTTAATATATTTAGAATTTTTTTTGTTATTATTATTAATAAAATAATTTATGTGTCTCTGTTGTCTCATAATTAATGGTAATTATTTAATATTTACTAATTATTAAGAAACTATTATTATTTAGGTAATTATTTTATATTTCAATATATTATTTACAATTTTTTTACCTCCTAGTTATCCATATATTCAAATTAATACACTTATTTAAAATTAGAGCATGAAATTTTATTACATTCATTGATTTTTTTTATTATCAACGTCATATTCATGGAAACGTGTCTACTAAATGATTCCAATTAATAATATAGGTGATAATGTTATAATTTAGTCATAAAATTGGGTTTTTACATGTTTTAGGTAATTTTATATTATTATTTCTACTATTAATTACTTGATTTACCCTTAACTATGGTAAATAATAATTTTCTAAAGTTAATATTCACCCAAAAATTAGGTTTCTTCTATTAGATGAAAAATTTCATACAAATTACAAAAAATTATGTCTATTTTCAAAAAATAAAATCATAAAAACAATAAAATTCAGTTTAATGTTAATCATGCAGTTGTGGTGAGAAGGTGGATAAAAAGATGTTCAGAAGTTCAATAAATTTTTATATCTATTTCTATTATAAAAATGATTATAATAACAGAAATTGGATTAATATAAATATTAATTATATATTTTTACTTTAAGAAAAATTTAAATTAAAAAATTCATTTAAATGAAAAAGTTTTACTTTTTTAGAATAATTAAGTAATTTTCACTATTCATCAAAAAGTAACACTTTTCCGAAAAATACAAAAATTTCGCCCTAAACTATTTTTGATATTACCAATTACCATATGAATTTTATTTTAGAAAATAACATATATATATATATATATATATATATTTAATAATGTGGTTAATATTATTCAGAATCACTATTTTAAATAGCTAGTTTGATAGATCATGGGGAGCTCGAACTTAGTGTTGCGAGCAACATAATATATTGAATTATTATAAAGAATCATACTGCCAAAGCATGGTGACTTTCAAAATCAAATATATTTTCCACTATTCTCCACACCTAAACATATTTTCATTCCTTTGAGACATTACCTTTAATTCCTCTTCCAAAATTATCAAAATACAGGAAACTAATTCTTCTCTCAACCATGGTCTCCACCCCTGAACTCTTAAAGAACTATATCCTAATCTTCTTTGGTGAGTGTTATAATTTTTTAATGATCAATTTGTTTATCATAATTTTTGATAAATGATTATGAATAATCACAATATCCTTCACACAAATCATAATCCTATTTGGTTACTCATAAATACATTGTCTTTCACATTCAATGTTAACCCAATTCTTTTTTTGTTCATTCCATTAACTAGACTAACAAATAATTATATGATAAATTATAATCATACTATGAAACCACATAATCATGAAAAAGTATTTATAGGATGTCTAAATCATGATTAGTTATTTTCAATATACATCTCCTTAGGTTTATCCAATTTCATTAATGATAATCATATATTAAAACCATTATGATTGTTCATAAAGTGTTTTTTAAATTTACAAAGAATATACCCTACGAGTGTCAAACCAGATGTGAAATAGGGACTATTTCATGCTATATATGATGATCAATTCCATATCAATTCACCCTTTCCTAAGTTATTACCCCTAGGTAGTACTATTCCAAATCCACATCCACTTGTACTATCCATAAATTGATTAATTTTCCCTGAAACCACCCACTCTATAAATCACTCAGATTCCATGATATTTTTCAATACATATTTTAATCTTAAAATTATCCCCCAGATTATCACTAATGTTTTCTCATCCTAGTTCCAAAGTATAACTAAACCTTTCCTCTAATACTAACTAAGGTGATCCAATAATTTTACTCATATTATAACATGATTCATAAATATAAATAACCATTAATAGAACATAGATATCCTAAGGGCCTAGTGTCTTTTGAAAACAAGATTCATAATAAAGAATACATGAAATCATTATTTTGTTTTCCATAGTGAGATCCTAAAATCCATTCAAGATCTTAATTATGTGTGGGATATTCTAGGGAATACATAATGTAATGGGTGATCAAAAAATCCTAGTAAGGTAATATATATGGTATTTAAAAATAACATGTGAGTCAAAGTTATGAAATGATATCATAAAATGGATGTTTCAGGAGTAATTACATGGAAGAATGTGTTAATGAATGCGGTATCATAAGATCATTACATTATACTTAATGTGGAAACAATATATAACATAACATAAAAATTAGTCATGGATAACTTCTTAGAAAATATCACATGGAAGAAGTCCAATAATGGATTTGGTTTAATTCCCAATCCCATATATGAAATCTCATGAAACTATAACATTAATCAATGCATTGGAGTGATGTTATGGTGAATCCATCATAACCGGTTCAAGATCTATGTGTGAAAAAATTAATAAATTAATCATAGACCATAACATAATTACAGATTAATAGAAAATGGGTTGCATGATATATTCTTTGTATCATATTCAATGTAAATGTCATAATGAATTCATTTTTGAAATGATCAAAAGGAATGTGTTACCCCATCAAAGGAAGGAAGAATAAACTAGGTATATATGTGATATACATTTATAAGATAATTTAGAATGAATCCATTATATAAAATGTTTTTTTAATATATGAAAATACTTTTAGAATGATTTCAAACATTCTGGAAGAAAATAACCTTTTCAATTTGAGTAGCATGAAATGATGTCATATTAGACCAAAAATTGATTTTGAAATAACACTTTGAATGACTATAAAGGAAACCATCCTTTCCATTTTGAATACATATTTTTAAAATATAAAACATTATGAAACCTTAAAGATTATATTTTTAAAAAAAATGAAATTTTAAAATTAAAAATTATGATTTAAAACATTTAGTGGTCATAACGATGAAAGTCTTCTGTTCATGCTAAATACATTAAATGAAAAATAATTCCTTTTAATTTTTTGAAATTGAATTATAAAATTAAATTTATCATAAAATGACAAGAAATTTAATTTTAATTTTTTAAAAAAACATATAATTCATTGTAAAAACTACTTTCATCAATCATAATAAAACAATTTGAAAACATTTTTATAAAAAATGGATTTGAATGGAAAATTATTTTCAACCAATGAGGTAAATGAAGTTTGATTTTATTGAACAAAAAAAATATATAATTTTTACTCCTATAGAGTGTAATATTGTATTATTACCTGAAAAAATCATGAATAACTAATGGATAAGAAAATTAATGGTTTTTGTAAAAGAAAGATCACAAAATTTCATACAATTGAAATTCATGCATAATAAATCCTAATTAATTTGAGATTGAAACATAAATCGTTGTGATTTTTGTGAAATTAGGGCCACAAATTACCATGAATAATGTAGAATACTTTTATAATATTATCTCTTTATTTTGGTAGTATTTTTGATATATTATGTAAAAGGTATCTATAAGCACCATTAAAAAGAAAATAGGTTCTTAAAACAAAATGTGTCTTAAAGATCAATGTTTGAGATGAAACCCTTAAAAAGTACATATCATTTTGGTGAGAGATAATCAATGGGATGGTATGTGTAAAGAATTTATATAAAAACAATTAAATAAATAAATAAAATATTCCATTAACAGATAATATTCTCATATCAAAATCAACATAGAAGACATATAACCCAATGGATATAAATTGAGTTAATAAACCAATTACCTCGCACATCCAATTATTTAATTTATATTGTATATATTTTATAGTAGTTTAAAAAATGTTATTAAATAATAATAAAATGAAATAATAATTTATTATTACATATATTATTTTCTTATAACATCTCATTATCAGTTTGTTAATAATCAATTATTATCACTATTGTTTCAGGTGTTAATTCTAAAAGTTTCTCTTGCATGATTCAACAGGAAAGTTATAAATTGAGAACATAGGATATCGTAAAATAATATACATAATGATATTAAAATTATCGATTTCAATTTTCTTCATAACATTCAACATAATAATCATTATACAATTTTTAACATGGAGAATGAATAACATCACTTCCTGGAGATGGATAGATGCATGTACACATGGTTGAAGTTGTATTTTCCTTAACAGATGAAAGGGTACAGAAGTGGATTGTTAAATAATATTAAAAAATAAATAAAATTTTATATATATCATATATATTCATTAAACATTTCAATTTTTACCTTCCATGTAATATGTTAGTGAAAAATGAATCACATCACTTCGTGAGGAGGTGGTCTTTTCTTAAAACGAATTACTTTATCATTTATTCAGTGGAGTGTAAGGTAAGAAATTATACAATATATTTCCATTAAATAATGATTAATATTTCATTAATATAATATATAAACATAAAATTAATCTATATTACCTTTTGGGTAAAGTGTAAGTGAAAAACAAATCTCATCGCTTCATGAGGTGATAGTCTATGGTACACACGAGCGACGTTATCATTTTACCTATGGAATAGTTTTTATTGTGAATGTGATATTATAAATACAAAAGTATAATTATTTCATATATATCATATATAAACATTATACACATCATTATATCCAGACGAGATAAGTTGTGGTAGAAAAAAAATTATGTCAGTTCACAAAGTGGTAGTTCTCCATACACACGATAATCATTTTCTTTTTCCACATTGGGGATGAGTAGATAGAGTTAGGTTGATAAATTTACAAAAAAATCCCAATAAATGTAATATAATTATAAAATTATAATATAAATTTTTAATAAAATTTATAGAGGATTATGAAGAAATAAAATAAAATCCTTTATTGAGGATACAACCACTTTTTCAGACAACTTCAATTGGTTTTCTCCAAAATCCTTACATGGTTGGATTTAAGAAAAATAAAAGGATTCTAGGATTATGGTATGATGATATATAAGTGATTTTGACAATTATTTTTTGACACATTGGGTTTTTTGAAGTGATTAAAATGGATAAGAGGGGTGGCCTTTTATAAGTTAAGAGAGGAAACACTTAAATGTTATAAAATGAAAGAATTCCACCCATGTTTTCTTCAAGAAAAACTACACAAAAATAGAATATTTTTTAACTTTAGAGGGGAAAAGGTTGAAATAGTTTCATTTAATAGGTTCTCAACATGTTTATAGGTAAATAAACTTCATATATGTTTTTTTAAATTTGAATAAATCCCTATTCACCATTACCATTATGGTTAATTGTTTTATTTATTTTAATATTAATAATGGTATAATATTAAGATGAACATTTTATAAAATAAAATATTTTATTATTAGACATATTTAATCCATTTTATATAGTCTTTTCATGTAATCGGAAAAATTTAATCTAAAATTAATCTTGCAGACGTGATGAAAAATAATATTTCGAAGGAGAAATATTATAATTGTTTAAAATGTTTTTTATCAAAATTTAATATAATTTGTTTTCATATTAATACCTGACATTAATATTTATATATATAATTGAACTAATTTCACTTTTAAATCCATATTAAAATAAAATCACTCAGGTATATTATTTGAATGAAAATGTAATTTTTTAATGAAAACCATTATTTTTGGGTATTTAGTAAAACATTTATATTTTTTGAATATTTTAAAATGAAAATCCAAGATGAATTTTTCATTATGATTTAAAAAACTCAGTTTATTTTAGAAAATAATGTTTTTAAATATTTAAAATTTTATTTTTAAAATATTTGTGACCAATATAACAAAACGTATTTTCAAGAAAATAGTATTTTAATCCGAAAATTGATTTATTCATATTTGTTGATTAGAAAATACAGAAGATGATTGTTTAAAAATTTATTGAATATATAATAGATTAATTTCCTTATATTCATTCCCCAAAAGTTAATTTTTTAAATTTTTGTAGTAAAATGTGTTTGTTTACATAAAAATAGTTTTATAGAAAAAGATCTCATTTTCTTAGAATTGTTTTTATTTTTAGTAATGAATTATTTTTCAATAAATAATTAATTATATATAGACTTATAAATTATATATTTTATTATTTTTGGTAATACCATTGATATATTCCATTATAATTTCTAGATGGAAAAAATTAAAAAATATTTTCATATTATGTCTTATTATTTTTAAACTCATGGTTGTGTGTAACGTAGGCTACATTTAGTGTTTCATGTAAAAGAAGTTAATTTTTTTTTCATGTAAGATAAGATAAAATCTATGTTTTTTTTAATTAAAAATATGAACTTTTTTGAAATTTATTTGAAAAAAATAATATCTCAAAAAATCATGTGGTGTTACAATAAATTTAATGAAAAAAATATCCCATTAATAATAAAAATGTATTTTCTCACATGAAACACCCACTCATTCATTTAATTTAATTTTTTACTAAACATCAGGAATTATGTTATTAATAGTAGCATTCATTTATTGGATAACCTTATTAAACAATTAAATTCACATTTCATCCCCATTCACATTACCGTTATAAAAATGTAAAATTGTTCAACAATATTGAAGATAATTTAGAACAAACATAGTACATTAAAACCATCTTCACCATTATTATCCAATTCAAGATATATTTAACTTATCATATTTTTATTATTAAATCTTGATATCCAATCTCCATTTTAAATCCACGTTACACAAAATGTATGAGAAAAATTAACATATTTTAGGAAAATATATAAATATAAATAGAAATACTACCTTCCATGAAAATGAAATTCAATACAAATTACATCATAATTAATAAACAATTAATAGAAATATAACTCTAATATTAAAATTTCTATAATTGCCCATTTCATTACTATCATTAAATAATTTTCCAATTATGAAGATGATAAATTTATTTATTTATTTCAACAATAAGAAATCCATATCAATACGTATCAATGATTAAGACAAACACATAGAAAATATCTATGTAATAATAATGCATATAAAACTCCCTTTCCTTTCTAATTTCATCTTATTTGGTTTATTATCCCTATTTAATTTTATTCTTAAATAATCAGTGTTTACTTTGTGTTTTTCTTTAACCCATAAACCATTATCACCAATTAATTCATATTAAATAATATACATAAAAATACAATGAAAAATTTTGAAGTGATCATGAGAACATAACCAAACAAATATATTCTAATATATAGAAGAATTATTTAAAAATCCTCAACCTCAAAAAATACCTCAAAACCATTACACAATAAAAATGAGTAATATTATTTCTATAAGATTGAACCATGGGAGATGAACCACAAATAATCCCAAAAACCAATGATCCCCTATGAATACCAAATCCAACCTTCTACACATACTCACTATAATGAAAGAATATGGAGAGAATGATTAAAAAAATGAGGAAACAAACCTCATAATAGGGTGAATTAATAAATTGAAGCCATAGACTAAAACCATTTAATGGTTAATCAAAGGCCTCTAAAATGTCACCATGGATTGAATAATGTTTTGGAGAAAATGAATAAAAATAAATTATTTAGAATAAATTAGAAATTTATAATACATATGAAATTTTTTTTCTCACAAACGTAACCCACCATGTTAAGTCCACGATAGGGATAATTCCCTGAAATTTCTAAAATAGGTACTGTGATCCCCAAAAAATCTATGAATTTATAGCATAATTAAATATCACAACTCAATAAAAAATAAGACTACAACATGGAAAAATCACCATGGTGAATCTTCACCTAAAATAAAAGAACCAAAATCAAATCCCAAGAAATAAATGACAAGAATTCCAATACCACACCAAAACCCCCCTACAATAGAACTTGGGGAAATGCATCCCAAGTTCTTCCTACTATGGATAAAAAATAAATTCCATGACACAGAGGCTAAATGAACCACTATAACTAACCTACTTGGTTTCCACACCATGTCATTTCATTCACAACGAAACAAGCTTAACCAAAAATTCACAGTCAATTATAACTGGACCCTTTCATTATAACATGATTGACATACCTATCACTCCTACCTAAAACCCCAACTCAAAAATCCCCTCTCCCAAAAATATTCTCATGAAATCGCATACACCCAAAATACATAGGTAACATGTTGGATAACTCTAGTAAATTAGATGAGTAACCTATCAAATTATTCTCATCCTTGGGAATCAAAATTAGACCTATATAAATTGATGTAGAATCAAATTCTCTATAGAGATATATCTCTAAACTTGAAAAAACACCCCACTAACACCTTTATTGGGAGATGATTCATAACTTCACTTAACAAGAATTATACCAAGAAAAACCCCTAATAATGAGAGATACCTCTCAAATAAGGGAACTAAAATAAAAAGAATCCAAAAATAGTGACAACCAGTATAGACCTCAACAAGATAATCGTTATTTAATCTTTTCACCTCAACCATGTTTCAAGATAAATAATGATTCTAAACAAATCCCATTATGAATCAAAACAATTTAAAGTGAACATCCCCATGGATACAAAAGAAAACACAATTTTCTTAACTATTAAATCTTAGAGAACATAGAACATAAAATTGGATTAATGCCTATGATTAGATTTAAATGTAAGTATCAATTTCACCTACATCATTCACATAACAAACCCTCCATCAAATACTAGGAACCATAATGAATAATGGGGTATTCATTATAACATTTCCCCAAAATATTTCATTAAAATTTCTAATCTTAATAGAAATAGAAAAATTTAATATATTCAACCACAGAGTACTAAGACACACCCTAGCTCTAGAATTTTACCTCCCTCTTATATTCCTCAAATTTTATTTCCCACAACATATATCATTCATCTCATCCTCATAAATCACATAGGTTGGTCCATCACCAGGACCCCCCATTATATATAATCCATTCTCGAAAATATCCACACAATTTTTCATTAATTCTTAATTATTAAATAATAAAATTATGATAGAACACCATAACATTAACCACGTAGTATACTTTAAAATATTAACATGTTATGTATCTTAAGTATAAATTTAGGGATCTAACTAATCAAATACATAAATAGGTTCCTAATGTTTTTCACAATTGTACCCCAACTTAATATTGTTAATCTCTCTCATAAAATAATTCTTACAAACTAATGAAATTAAATCCTTCAAGAACAATTAAATATATCTATTCAATGAAATATCTTCCAAATTACCATTCCTCATCTCCCACCCTCTTATAGATGTCATCCAAAATATCCCATCCACCAACAGAACTTAGAATCGATTATTAATATTACCAAAAAATTAAATTTCAACTTTTTACTGCCAATCCTTAAAATTGGGGATATAGACTGTATTGATGAATTTTTGTACTTATTCCCTCTTATATTTTAGAAATTATTTTTTTCTATAATTCCACATTTTTTTCCATGATTAAAACCATGATAATTTTTTAATGGAATATCTTTAGATAATATAACAACAAGGTTAGAATTAAGATAAAAAATAGAATAAATAATTTTATGGTAATGGAAAAATTCTAAAAGGAAACACGTAAACCCATAGATTACTCTTATTAACCATCCCCTCACAAAACATTCCATACTATAACTTCACCACTCCTAGTCATGATCAACATCATACCCCCTTTATCACATCACCCACATTGGCTCATTACAACAATGGAAAGAAATTGTAATAGTCAACACCCTTCACTACCTAAACATCACCATAAAAGTCAGAAAACCATAAATTTACCAAAAAACTAGCAAAACTATCCCAATATCACCCTAAAACATCCCATATATAATTCCAACCACAAAATTAGCCATAACACCCATGAAACATCATATTATGACAAAAAAAGTAAAAATTGCTCCTTAAACATCAAAACATATCATAGAAAATGAAACACAAAATATGAATGAAATAATAAAATTATTATTAAATAAACATTCACTTTTTCATCATTTACATCATATGGAAAAAGTATTGTAAAAAATAACATCATAAACAAAATAAAAATTCCAAAAAATATATATTTCATTACCAAATTTGAATTACTATCCCTTTATGGTAGGTGAATTCATAAATCCAATCACAATAATTTCACACAATAAGAAACTATAGAAAAGAATCATTTAATAGTGGTCTTAAACAACAACATCAAACTTTGATGAATAATTTTAATTATGAGAACACTTATTGTTAGTTATCCCCTTAGAATAACAATTTATGGTATAAAGAAATAATTTCTCCAAACAAATATCAATACCATGATGTAATTAATCACCTATAAACATGTCATTATCTATAATAAATTTTGGAAAATCATCATATTATAAAATTATATGATATTAAACAGATATGCTTTAAAATTTTAATTAAAAATATGAATGTGATTTTTTTCATGAATCATAATGAAAATGATCAATAGAAGTATTACTAAAACATTATACATACATGGAATCATGCTTTTATATTACATTAAATTGTTAAGTAAATTTACATCCAAATTTATATAAAGCATTCTCAACGCACAACATGAATGTAAAAATAATTAACAGGGTGTCCATATTAAAAAATAAACATTATTCAACTTTGGATATTCTTTCCACGATAAAAAATACTCATATTACCCTTACACATTTTCATATATATTTCATCAACCACAAATGTTATATAAATCACATTTTAACTCAGAACATGAAATATTTCAATATCATTTTTTTCTATTCCTAAAAAGAAGGGATGTATTTATTCAAAAAAAATTCTTTCAAATTATAATGGATTAAAATGAAGAAAACTTGTCATATTCCACGATTTACAGAGTTAAATGGTCAAATTACATACTTTCATTGAAACTACAACACATGTGTATAATATATAATATATGGAAGGTAACACAGGGAATAATGAAATTCATTGAAATTAAAATGCGCATATTCAAGGCTCAAAAAACATTTAATTTCAATATATCAAGATATAATTTTCTACTAGAAAATGTTGTTTATAAGGGCTCTTAGAAATCTAAAATTAGATTCCATACGAACACACTTATAATGATTTAAAAATCTCTTTATATAATGGAAATATATTAACCTATAGTGGACAAAAACAATGTGATCGATGTTAATTATAAGAGAAATAAGTTTTGTAGAATGAACAGGGATAAATCACCAATGTTTTAGTAAGGTTTTATATAAATAGTATATTATATTTAACACCATTTTAGTCTTTCATTTAATGTTATGTAATATATTTATCAAGGAATCAAAAACCATCAATAACAATCCCATGGTTGTTTAATCATAGAATAACTTATAATATACAAGATGAAATTTAAATGAAGATAATGACCACAATGCATGAAACATTATGTTATTTCTACCATAAAATTGATACACCTCTACCTAAAATATTTAATATATTTTCAAATTCCTTGAATCAGATCACAGGATGCCCCAATTATTAGTGTCTATGTTTTTCATGTTGGTCAAATGTCTTATTTTTTCTTGATTTTCACCATCTCCTTACTAATAATTTCAAGTACTCACCTATAATTAAATAGAAAATATTCATATATTCTCAACCAAAATATATGATAATACTCTATCATAACCCACCCACTCTGGACCAATTAATAGTCCCATAAAAATAGTTAGAGTAACCCCCATATCCCTCATCCAATATGATCTAGGTTGGATACTATCATTAAGATAATAGAATGCTTTACTAAGAAGAATTTCCCTAATAAAATCCTACAAATAATAAAATTATCACTATTAAACATCAAATAATTTCCATTACCATAACCCAAATTAAATTTTATGTCAATCCATGACAATAAAATTATACATTCATGAATTTTATATAAAATCTATTTCATTTACCAATTCTATCCACGTTAGTTGAATAATAGTTCCAGTTCATGTTGTTCTATCCAAAAAAAACTCAAAAACTAAGGTGAGGTGAGCTCTTGAGAGTACATAGTAGGATCAACAATATACTAAAATATAAAACCATGTGAAATAAATATGTATGAGTTAGGAAGAGTGATATAAATCAAACTAAATGTAATAGTCACAAATATGAAATGAATAAGTACATGATGAGTAATCATTAAACTCCACATCCAACATCATTTTCCACAATATTAACCAACTTTATCAAAAATATTATACAATTTACCAAAAAAATTACCCAAAATAATTCCATAAAAAATAAAGAAAAATATTATAAATTCCATAACTATCATCAAAATCTACAAATAAAAAGGGAATCAAAATTTCCTACCACTTCTACCTGTCAATTTGTGTGATGCTATGACTCAAAAAAATATAACTTGTATGAAAAAACCTTACTATCTATCTGAGGAAATGCCAATCCAATAATAAAAATAACAAATCATTAACCATCATCCACTCTGTAACCATACCTAATTCAAATATTTTCATTCCATAATATCCCATTCATAACTATAATATCTCCTCTATAAATCCCATAACAATCTCATTATTGTAACTCAAAATGAGTAATTATATTAATTATAAAATATATTATATATATATCACAATATAAAAGATTTACTAGTTGATAATTCATTAGAAACTATATACATATATTGAAATTACACTACATTAAAATAAGAATATTCAAAAATTGAATAAATGAAAATTTATTATTTACCCTTTCAAATAAATATGTCACATGTAGTAATCTTCATGGAATTCTAGTAAAATGTGAAATAATATAATGGAGTGATGTTAGATGCTCAGTAAGGGGTTGCACAATATAGTAGTTATCATATATAATAATGTAATTAATAAAATGATATGGATAAATAATTTCTGAAAACAATAATGTATCCATGTATTGAATAATAATAAGTAAACTCATGGAAAATAATAACTTCTATCATAACAAATGAATTCATAAAAATTGAAATCATAATTTTACCATCAAGGCCTCATAGAAAAACATCATGTATAATTTGGTATGGATTATAAGGAATGCCCAACTAGTCTCTCTTATATAATATTCCAATGGAAAAAGGGGATACATAATTTTTAGTCCCACTAATCACATAACAAGTCCAATACATCCACCATCTAAAGAGAATGACTAAAAATAAAAAATGTAATGTTTCATATGAAACATCATGCATAGCCATGGATATATTATTTTTTTCAATATATGAATATAGAAATATAGAATGTCAATATTTCTGAATTCAATGGAAAAATAGGAATATCATGGTGAATATCCCTTATACTTATTAGAAATAATTATATATGAAAATTTTAATTTAATGTAACCTTATTAAATAAATGATAAAAATTAAGTAATGATGTGATCCTTCAAGTATTATGGATACCAATAGAAAATAATATTTCATTAGAATTCATAAAGAGAATTGGAATTATCCAAAGCATATCCCCTTAGAGTGTCAAATCGAGTGGGAGGTCCTGACCATTAATTTTGAAATTAGTGATGACTGATTTAATACCCAAATTTTTTTTGGTTTATTAATATTATATGTATTTGAGATAGATCCTATATTCACATTTTTTTTTCATTTAGAGAGGAATTCCATTGTTATGGACTCACACAAACCTTACTTTACCAAAATTTTAGGTTATTTTATGGATATGAAAATGTTTGGTTGATACAATGCATTTTCCAGGTAGTATAATTATAGGGAATGGTGGTATATCAGTTATAATGTAGTAATGATTTTATAATATGGAAAAATAATAAAATTTTCCATTTAAATGAAAAGTAAATAGAAGGATTGTAAAAATAATGGTAGAGAGAAGGTTATGAACCCTTACATTGAAAAGTATCTTCTTAAAAATGTTAGGAACTCATTGAGACATTAGAAAATACCCTAGGATTCCCTTTATAGGTAAAATTAGATGGAATTTCATATAAATTTCCATACGGTGGATAGTAAAGGGAGAATGTGTCGGTTATTATAATTAATGAGGGGGAATTTCTAAATAATTTCAAACCACGGGCCTTGTAATTTATGATATAAAAAATATAAAACCATTACCATTACTATGGAATATGAAATATAGATATTTTTTGATATATTATTTTTTGAGAATCAAACACACATTAAAATATATTATATTGTATGTTGGTAATATTATTTTACATAATTTTTTTTTAATATCATTAAATATAATTCTGGTTTTGGAAGATTATTAATAAGGTTGGGAAAATAATTATCTGAATTTAAAATTAATTATTTGAAAAAATAAATACTTTTAAGATTTATTAATACTTTTAATTATTTATTACATCATTCTAATTTACTATTATATCATAATACTTATCATACATTTATATCGTATTTTACTTTTTACTCAAACATTCATTAGTTCTAAAAAACTATTAAAATTTATGTATTTGATAATTTTAAATTCCTAATTCAAATTACGAAATAAATTATATAAAAGTCATCCTCCAATCATATATATTTTTTCTTTTATATATGGGTGATATATTTCGTAAAAATTTGGTTTCATAGTAAACACAATTTCCTTTCAAAAAGAATTTACGAATAACTGTAACATAAAAATTAGATATATAAATCATTATCACACCATCATAATCCGAAAAGGTATTCTATTTAATAGAGGATCATTCATGGTTTTGTTAAAGAAACATCAATATGGTTCTGATTTATATAATCTTGGATTACTCCAATAGATGATTCCACTATAACAGTAGTTGTGGATGTTCTGTATGGGATTGGTTATGGGAAAACCCATGTAATTTTGCATACATCCAAATTAATGATAAATGAGATTCAAAATGGATGGTTTTAATTTGTGAAGTTATGGTTTTTACCTTATATGATAATTGAATCTCTTCATTACTTTAATATAAACCAATTATACTAGTTACATTGTAAATTTTTTATTACCAATGAGCATAATAACCATCGGAAAAAATGAACAGTCATAATTATGAATATTCATAACTCCCTAAATTCAAAATTTAGTAGACATATTATGTTTATTTAATTTCATGAAAACCAAACTCCAAAATAATAGTTTAAAATTCTTGGTCTTTAAACATGTTTATTCCATGACGTGTATTATATTTATTGTCAATTATCAATTATTAGTAAATTTTTTTGAGAAAATGTGAACCTTTGACCTATAATATATATTATATGGTAATAATTTTATTATTTAAAATTTAATTTATTTTCAATTTCATTCACAATATTTTCGAAAATTTCTTCAATATATTTTGTGTTCAATAATCTATGAAAAAATTATAGTATTTATCCTTCACTTCTTCCTCAGTATCTCATGTTACCTCTCTAAATTTTGATTACACTAAATTACATTCACTAACATGGGTTCCTCATTCCATAACACATTTATTATAGGGTCAAGAATCTAGTAAGGCTCTTCATTATATAACATTTCAGGATTCATATCATTTTCTTAAGTGTTTAGTACATTTGTTTGGTCTCTTATGTACATAATTAACATTAAGTCCTGAAAGACACTATTAACATTATATTTGATGGGAGGAAAATTATAGTAATCAGCCAAAACTCTAATTTCATTTAAAATATCAAAATAATGAATTTACCTTAGTCTTAGATTCGTTTTCTTACCAATCCTTATAACTACCTTCCACTATGATACATTCTTGAATACATGGTCTCCTACTTTGAATTCCTAGTCCTTCTTTTGATTATCACCTTATCTTTTCAGTTTACACTGAGCTATTATTAAATTATTATAGATAGTGAATACCATATTAGTGGTTTCATAATTGAATTATGTTCCAATTTTCATCATTTACCGAACATTATCCATGTATGTAAGAGTTTGTCATATTTTCTTGTACATGTACTCAAACTGTGTCATTTTTATACTTGATTCAAAACTATTATAATACATAAATCCCACCAGATGTAGGTACCAATCCCAAATTCCGTGGAAGTCATGTTAGTATGATCTGGTCATTTCTTCTATTTGTTTGATAGCCATTTTAGTTCACCCAATACATTTTGGAGGATTGGTGATTCTTAAATGTACCTTATATTTTAAATCCAACTGAAGACTCCTCTAAAATTTGGATGTGAAACTAGAGTCAATATAAAATAAATTTTATAATGGTGAACCACAATTTCTCACTTATTTATTAATATATATCCATGAAATAAATTGAAGGGGAAGATTTACCATTATTTTAAGGAAATGATCAGGCTTGTTTAGGTGATCCAAACTAACCCATAAAGAACCAGTCTTCTTAGATGTCTCAGGAATCCTAATAACATCATTCATTTTGAGAATATAACATTTTTACTTTTCTATATGTAAAAGTTTCAGAAAAATATTTTACAAAAACCTTATTACCTTTAATTATTTCCATACCAATTATCCTAACACACACTAAAAAATATCATATATAAATTTTTCCTAGTAGAAGTTTTTATATTAAATACTTATACATCATGGTGTTTTTGGGGGAATATAATGGTTTGAGCTATAATATTCATCTATAACCTCCCTCTTCCACTCAGGAATTGATGGTACACATAGTCTGTTTTCAAAATTCAACACACCCCTTCATTAATAAATTTCATCAATATCCTATATTTAATTAGTTTAATCTTATTTTGTAAACCCTTTCTATCTTTTTGAGACCTATGTATCTTACATAATAAATATGGTTGGAAATTACATATAAAATTAATGGTGTTTCACATAACTTGGTAATTCACATGTCCATGATTAGTAAATCTAGGAATATTAGATATTTTCCCATCGTAATTATATATATTAATCTATAATCATTTGTACTCCATGCATCCACCACCATGTTTACCATACTAAGGTGTTAGTGTATTGCCTTTAAAATTAAATTTTTATTATTTTAAGGAAGAAACTTTTAATGGTTGAATGTGAACCTACATAAAAAACATAAAAAACTACCCTAAAATAATTATATTTATGTGATACCAAGAAGGTTTTTTCCACACCATCGAAAATAAAAATAATATTTTTGGAACTATGGTCCCTTTGAGAAGCTTATCAATTATGAACATTTCCATTTTCTTCTAGTCATGAATATATCATCTTTTAAGGGATTCAATTTGTCCTCTATTTTAATAAATTCATCCTGATTTATTTTACCTTAATTAATGGCCCATAGAGAAGAATCTACATTTAGTGTTGATCCTATCTAATTTTTTTTGTTAGTGTCAAAATAGATACTTTGTTTCTAGATCATTTTGACATCTTTAGGTGAGTTTTTAATTGAAATTTGATGTTCCAACATTTCCTTAGAATTTATAATGATATCCAGAAATGATTCATTTAAATTTGATTATATTCCTTCCATTAAAAATATTATCATCATTCCCTTGTATATATTGGTCATTAATAAAATCTGATGGGGGACACTAACTATGATCTATAGGTAGTTTCATAGATCTATCCTCCAAGGGATTTGTAAAAAAATTGAAATCGTTACAACTCAGTGTCTTCTTCCTTTTGTTCAATGGGTGATTTATACCATTCAAGACCCCCTAAATTACTTTATTATTCTCAGCATGGGAAGGATAAATTGTATGTAAAAAATATTCATATGAAAATTAAATCAAAAGAGAGAAAACATTTGAGGAAAACCTAGGATATGAAAAATATTCTTCTACATGATTACACTATATATCAAATTCTAGTGAAGGTCCAACATCCCAATCCATCTATTATTCTTAGAATTCTACAAATAATGTTAAACTTTATTATGGTCTTAGTGAAGAAGATTAAGACTCCTAAATCAGTAAGAAGTCTCTTAAATATGACGATTATACATATAGCTTTCCTAATTTATTATGGAAAATCCAATTGGCTCAAAGCTCATCTCTGACATCTGTTGTGTAGAAAGATTAATGTTCCCATACTTAAAGCCTCACGAAGTATATTGCAGCTCACATGATCTTAATTTATTCAAATACCACTGAACATAGTTCCCAATATAGATATAAAAGGCACAGGGTTCACCATACTGATTATAATAAATGAGTTCTCTTGTGTCTGACTACACGTCTGGCCAACCATAACTAAATCTTGTTTCAGTTTGTGACCTTCGATATGAGATTTTAATCTAATAAGTGAGTGATATATCGGGAACACTAATTCAACAAAATATAGTGGATTATATACATTTAAAAATTCCTTACCCAAAAATTTAGTGGATGTGCCTCCATTATATCCATCTTTGCATGTCATGTCTTCAAGAGGATTACCCACCTTTGGGGGAATAATGCCCATATGAAACCATATATCTTTATAGTTAGGACATGGTCCTCATCATGTTACATGTTGGAATTTAAATTATAAGAGGAAATATCATGGCCAGATTGAT
Source organism: Viscum album (assembly GCA_963277665.1). Taxonomy (NCBI): domain Eukaryota; kingdom Viridiplantae; phylum Streptophyta; class Magnoliopsida; order Santalales; family Viscaceae; genus Viscum; species Viscum album. The sequence continues at coordinate 1,114,919,216 of OY728132.1, read as the reverse complement.
TAATGGGATGACACTAATTAACCCATGAATCGTGAAAAACTAGCTATAGAAATCATCATTATTATTCCATTTATATTAAAATCATGTCCTTTGGAAGTTGTAAGGTAGGTGGTATTATATGTCATAGTCATATTTCTTGAGTATTTACATACATCTTATTTTCGTCATGTTGATTTCGTTTTGAGTAAATGTATACATAAATTTTTTATCCATATATATTTCATATGTGTCTTCATAATGATTTTGTATCTATATCATTTAATAAAATGCTACATCTTCCAACTAATGAAAATTTTTTGGATATTTTTGTTCATGCAATTTAAATTTATTTTACGCATAGAACACTACTCTCTCATTCTATATAATAACCCAGCCATTGTCATTCCTAATACGTCACAATATATAATAAATCAATATTTTTAGGTAGGTAAGGTCGATATCAGGGCATTGATCAAACTTTTATTTTTATCCATGAAGATTTCCCCAAATTCCTTAGACCACTTGATGTTCACCCCTTTACATGTTTTCTTCATTAAGGGATTTCCAAATTGGGGAAAATTTTTAAAAAAATCACCCATTGTAACCTACTAAGATTGGTAAATAATGTATATTAGTTATATTAGTTAGTGTGTTCTATTCATTAAAAACAATTTTCTTTACAATATTGATTAATATTTTATTTTACGTAGAAATATATTTAATTAAAGAACGCCATTGATGTCAAAATTGACACTTATTTTATTTACCCTATAGAAACTTCTCCTATATATCCTAATGAAATACCCATAAATGGTTTATAAAATATTTATTTTACTTTAAGTATATCAGGATTCCATAAAAAATCATCAACAATATATATTGAGATAATAATTGAGTACTCTAATCATAATATCTATAAATAAAAATGTTGCATTTTTCTAACACAAATAGAATGAATATGAATTCATAATTACCATACCTTTTAACATAATTCATCTTTAGTATAAGTCACTTCTATAATATAAATTTGTTAAAACTAGAATTAATATCACTCTTTAAAATGTATTAACATACTTGATGGTGAGAAAACATATCATCAATGAAATGAAAATTATATATATTCCAAATATTAATGGAATTTATTTATCTGTAATCCACACATAACCACCTAAAACTATATTTTTTGTTAAATAATATTTCATACCCCAAAGGGAACACACTATGGTGTATGAATCACTTATTAAAAAAATTATTATAATTTTTTATCTAATTATAATAATTACAAAATGTCCATTACATAAGGAGACTGAAATATGGGTATTAAATTACGGATAATTTCAATAGATAACTGAACTTCGCTATCAAGTGGATATCTTGGTTGTTCCCCAAGATATACATCCATATAATATATCTTAATTAATACATCCTATTTTAAAACTATACCATTATTATTTATTCATTCATATTATCCTATCATTTCATTAAGATAGTCCAGTTGATGTGGTTCCAAACATGAATTGGATAATGATTACTCTCCACTAAAAAAGTGATTTTATTCTAATCCTAGATATTATAATATTTTCTTCACAATAATAAATTATTACATTATACATTGAGAGATAATCTATTCCAAGTATTATGTAAAATTCAATAGTAAGTATAGAAGAAAATTCTGAAACTAAAGAATATCCATGTATTTTAGTATAGATAGAGATGTATAGTTTTTTCAATGAGATTTACATAATAAGTTTTATTTAAAAACTCTTTTAATTTTTCTTTATGAATGATTCAATGTTTTTAGAAAAAATCTATGATATGAGTGAATATGTTTATCCAAAATAAAATAACTGAATATATGAAATTGTATTTATGATCAAAGAAAATTCTATGACATCATTTTGGACTAAAATATTTTCTATTGAGATTTAATTATACCAAAAATTTTCTCTTATCATCTTATATGGTAGATTCATGGGACCCATGGGGAAGTGGTTGGAATTATGGCCCATATGTTTTTAAATAAATCGTTTGAAATTTATAGATTTATTCTTTCCCTTTCTCTCATAAGCTTGATAGCCCTTATATCTAAAACTCCAAAAAAACTCAAATTCCCCTAAATAAAATGTATTAATTTTATACCATTGTTATTTTATGTTGCAAATATTACCCATCTAATGTTATAAATTTAAAAATTCCTTTCAACATGGCATCGAGTTTCAAATTTTTTCTCTTACTTCCCGATGAACATAAAAGACTTGGGAAGTTCCTTCTAAATCTTTACGTTAATTATCACTATTTATTTATCAGAGAAGAATGTTTAATAGACTAATTAAATTTAAAGGGTTGATTCAACACATAAAATAAGAGGTCAATGTTTCTTCCAATGTTTTGTATATAATATGAAGCATGTCTTGCTAACCTTGTATATTTTTCAACATACTTATCAAGATCACCCAATCATTTTTCTTAAATTTAGGAATTTATTCTCATTTTAATGTAATTTATTATAATCAAAATAATTTTCAAAAAATATCACCTATAAATTATTACATTCCATATTTTTTATCTCACTATATACCATATAATGGAATACATTTTCTATGGACATGACCCATTATTATAATAATAATTGATTTATATGTGTTTTGTATAATGGAGGTTTTTTCCTCATTATGTTTTCCAACATTGCTACACCATGTTGTAGAGACAAAAGTTTCTCCCCATGGGAAAGGTTATTGGTCATAATCTGAGTTAACATTCCTAATATAGTTATAATATTATCCCCTACAACATTTTCAAAATTTATTTTCTCTAGATGGAAATCTATACACTGGTTATGGGAATTAACATGGTTTTTTACTTCTGCTATGATACATTTCTAAATAAAGGAATATACATATTTAGTTCTATAATATAACAATGATAGTTAAATTATATAATATAATTTATATTAAGATATCAAAAATTCATGTCTTGAAATAATTAATTTTTACTCCTACATCCTAATGGGTTGTATATGTTTTTATTTTTTAATAATGATCTTTTAAATCTAGTTCTAAATATTTCAACTAAATATTCTCAGATACTAACTATAACACCCCAAAAATAGTATTTCAGAGTTAGTGGTTATTTTATTATAATGGTAAAAAATACATAGATAAAAATACACATGATTTAGTATTTTATCAGTTTCAGGAAACATGGTACATATATGAATATTACATTAAATTTAAAACATAAGATCTAAAAATTTCATAAATTAATATTTCTTATTTCTCCATGAAAATACACAAGTTAATTTTAGTAATGTGCATGGTTTCATAGGTAAATTATAATAAATATAAAAGGGTGAAATCATATAGTTCGTAAGGTGTATCATATTGTTTTATCATACTGAATCATGAAATTAATCATATGAAAATAATAAATAAATAAATAAACTAATAATTTATCTATCTATTACATAACAAATAAACCATCGATAATTATAACTGATCTCATAGTGATGGGATGAATAATTTCAAACAACAGAAACATACCATCATGAAATCAATCGAAGGCATCATTTATAATTTGTTAATTATTATATCAAATAACCAACTAGTGTGTCTCATGAGACATACTGATTAATCATGGACTATTATAATTCCAAACCCCACTAATGATATAATAATTTTAATGGATACATATTAAAAAGATAATGGATAAAAACTACATATCACAATGTTACAAGAGGAACACTATACATATTATTGGATAAGTAAAAAATAATTTCCCATATATGAATATTTATATATGTAATATCAATATTTTCCCTTCAAATAAACAATATGGAAATATAGTTAAATATCCCAAAAAATGTATAAATAATAGGATATTTAGTATGTAATAAAAATAACCATTATAAAAGGAATGACAAAAAGAATTTCATGAATATTAATTTCATGGTTTTGGGATTTAACTAGTCAATAATACATTTTTATGGTTCATAGAGAACTCATCAATTTTCCAATAAATATCACCTCAGAGTGTCAAAATAGGTGTGTAGTTGGGCTAATTATTTTTGAACTATGTTAAGATACTATTAAAACCCCAACATCATTTTTCAAGGGTATTACCCTTATTAAAGTATATTTAAAATCCTGAATTGATATTTTTTTTATCAAAATAGGTATTTCGTATCTATTAAATCACACACTCTTTAAATTTCAAAGATTTTAGGATATTTTATTGCTACCAGATTATTTTAGAGGTAAAAAAACATATAAATATAGTGTAATGAGAAGGATAATGTTGATGACTCATAAAAAAGATAGTAATGAATTCATAATAATTAGTAATAATGAAATTTATTGTTGAAACTGAAGGATTGAACAAAAAATGTTATATAAGAGGTTTGGAACCATAACCATGAAAATTTATCAACGTAAATATTGCTAGAAACCCCTTAAAACCACAGAAAATATGTATAGATACTCTATGCTATTACACATTTCATCACATCCTATTTCTTTTCAATTTTCAGAGTGTTGGAGTTGTTTATAGGTGGCTTCGAGGTATCCTGAACAACATCAGTTTTCAAATTATGGAGGCCGGGATATTTCACGCCATGCAAAAAAAATTAGATGACATGAAAGAGGGATTCATGATGAGTAATATATCAGGGTTTAAAAAAACAATAAATTGAAGAGGTGGCACATGTTTCTGAATAAATCCATCCTTTAGGATTACACAACATTAAAGGGGATTACACATTGTGTAAGACCCCGATCCAGTGCATTTTTAGAAAACAAATCGATCAAATTTTGATTCATTCAGCTATGGGTGCTTCTTCCTCTCATATTAATAAAATAATAGAAACCTTGAGGTATTATTAAAGCCCTTCGCCAAACTTTTTTATTTGATGATCCTCATGGTTTTTCTTTGGATATCCATCATTGATCCATGGTGAGTTCTCCTCTCGTTATCCTCCACTTTCTTATTATTTTCTCTCATGGATCTGATGTGATGGTGTGATTTGGTTTATATCGTGATTTTGGGTTTTTTTATTGATCCTTGGTGTGGTATAAGTTAATCCAAATTTCTTGTGTAATGGATGTGGTTTTGGGAATTCATATTTACCCAGCGGTGCACAAAAAGTTGGGAAGCTTATTTGAGGTATAGATTATATCATTTCCTTTTATTTTTTTATCATGTAGTAAGAGTTTTTTAATGTTTATCATTATATTAGGGTTCTGATGGTTTAATAAAAGATATATAATTGGTTAATTTAATTAAAAGGTTCAACATGGTTTCTGTGACAAGTTCTTATAGTTTTGAAATTATTTGTGATATTGTGATTGTTTATGATTAACTCCCAACTGAAAAATGTGGTTGTTTGGGGAATTATTTTGTGCTGGAAATACATGTTCTGATTGATGCTTTGGTTTTTTATTATTGTGAAATAATCCTTATTGGAAATTGGTTAATTACTTATATTTAGCTAATGAAATGGCTACCCAATGATTTTGGTTAGTGTGATGACACCATTAAAATAAAGTGGAATGTGATAAAATATCCCATGTAAATCTATAAATGGCTCTTGATGTCTTGTGATGTGAGGATTTTATTTTAAATTGGATAGGTGATAATTTTCGGTCCATGATTTTGGGGTGGGGTGGTGATAGTTTTTGCGACGTGATTTTGAGGTGGTGCATTGATGGAATGTTGAGATATTTTTCAGAATGTGGTTTCATTAGAAAAGATGCCCATGTAGTGATGGAATGAATAAATAATTGTTTAATAATGATTGAAATGACATGGGTATGATTGGATAATGGGATGAAATGGTTAATGAATAACTATATTTTGGGTCGTGTGATTAAACGTGGTTGATGCGAAATAATGAAACGAATGGGATGGTTAAATGAAATTGGTTAGAAATGTAAAATGAGGTTTATGGATTTTTGTGTAGTGTTATACATTTGGGGGTAGCAGTAAAAGGATATGGAATTGGGAGTTGTATTATTTATGAGAACCCATAGATTGATATTGATAGTTCGATTTAATATATATATTTGTAAATTCTTGTGACTTCAATACGCACCGCACTAACATTGAGCACCGTGTATTAAACACCCACATTATTACACGGGCAGGTGACTTTACCAACATACCAGTGGGAGGATGGATGGATGGACACCTACTTTTCCCTTCACCATATTCTAGGGGAGGTAGTTATTTTATAGGCTATGATGTTTGGATGTTTGTTACTACATTAAATGATGAGATGTGGCATCCCTTTTGTATATAGGACGAGTTGTGATGTCATGTCTTAGTTTTCATCGGGATGAGTTGTAATGTGATTTCATAGGTGTCTTCGGGATGAGTAGTTATGTGGTTTCCAATGTTTCTTTATTAAGAGATTTGATGTGTTGGGAGACCTTGGTTTGTTTGGGTGGTATTTTTCATGAGTCCCAAGTTTCTATCGGTGGGATGTATCGTGAGGCCCAGGTGTGTACCAATGGGATGTGTTGTGAATCCCAAGATTGTGTGGGAAGGATGTGTTGTGAGCCCTAAGTCTGTACGGTCTAGATGTGATGTGGTATATTCATAAGAGTTTGGTGTTTCATGTAATTTTTCTTTTGTGTGTGAGAGGATATAATTAGTGGGAAATTTGTGTGGGGTGTCCTCTCATCGATTTTTATTACACAAAATTATATTACAAGACGTTTGTAATTTTATATGAGTGCCTTGGTGAGGTTAGGATGGTCGATATTATTGTTTATGTACTATTTGGTTCTGTTGTTTTCCTACAGGTGATTTTTTTTATTCTTTCTAATGTTCACGAGATACTTTGGTTTTCTTAATGTGTATACATGTATGCTAAACCTACATACAAAAAACTATTGTCAGGTTTCTAGGAGGATTTCATGGATTGTGTTGTACCTTACTTGTTTGGATCTTTGATAGTTGTTGTATTGATTCTTTAGATTTACATTTGGGTATTTAATTTGGATACATTTCACTATATCAGTTCTATTTATACAGGCATGTGGGGTGAATTTTATCTCGCATTTATGTTATTTCTTGGAGTTGTTTGAGTACAATTTCATCTTATCACCCAATAATATATTATTACAAAGGTTAATTCTACCCGTACAATAGATTTTTTTCACTCGCCTATCGTCTCTAACTTAGGGCCTACTGGAGGTAGGACTCAGGGGTCATTATCTCTCTCACCTCAATACAATATCTTTGGAGTGATGATATAAGGCCCCAGCCTTAAACCTTACTTAATATTGAATTAAATGAGTAATTCACATTGAGGATCTTTTCAGGTTTAGAGTTTTAGAGAATTAGGACATAATTATTACATCTCAAAAGATTACAAAGTAGTCTCTTCTACTAAATTTCCATATAATAAAAACACTTAAAAAGAAACATGTATAGTTCCATGTTTTAGGTAGCATGACTTTCCCTTGATCCCATCCTTGACCCTATTCCCCGCTAAGTCCTGTGAAAAACATTTCAAAAACTTGGGATGAACATAAGAAGCTCGGTAAGGGATACACAAAGAATGAAAACTGTTAGTTTTTCAAAACAACAAGTAAACCATGGATACTTTATCAATGTAATACTTTTCACCTTCATGAAGTAGTAAAAACTCTTCACTGAAAAAATATCATTACTTACCTTTTTGTAACCAAAGGATTACCATAAAACCCATATAAAGAACACATAACATATATAAAGGTAACTTGGGACAGAAACATACTTAAGTGGAATAACCATACGGTCGACTTCCACACTTATCACTTAATGGAATAGCCATACGGCCAATTTCCATACATACTTAATGGAATAGCCATACGGCCGACTTCCATACCCAATGCATTGGAGGTTATAATGTAACCAACCGTCCTGGTATTCACAGCACCACCCGTCATATGGTTTATAACGTAACCACCCGTTAAAATTTCCAAGTACCAATATAAAATCATAAAACATAAAACCAATATAAAGGAATGATAACATTTCCACATCACAATATATCATAATAGAATCCTTTATCAAAACCATTTTCAAAACCATTTAAAACATTTAATAAAGAAAATTTTGAATCAAAGTGTCACATACCACCTTGAAGCTTTTAAAATGTTAAACCATTAATATCCATATAAATAAATCCTTAAAACCATTTTGAAAACATGGATATTAATAATAACAAATAATTAAAACATTTAAAGCGATATATGGGTTTTACCAAAATTAGAGACACTTGAATACAATAATTGAGGAATAACATTTAGTCAGAACTTTGTAATAGCATGAGAATAAATGGATTCATGTTATAATACTCTAAATGACAGTATATACACCTTATAAGAGCGAATTGGTGCATAACAACAATGAACCCTCAATAGAAATTTAAAATGTGATGAAATCCCTTATAAAGAAGGTATCCTTAAATTAAGGACAAGTCAATCTCAAAAATACGTGTAAGAAATATAAATACACCCAATATAAGTGGATATTAAGTGTAAAATAATAAAAGTTCATTCACACATATTCAATGGATGACATATTCAATGACTACATGTTGAACCCAAAGAAATCGAAATTGGGTTAAAAGGTTCCCTTGACAGCCTAACGGCCTCACATAAAAATGAGTTGATGAGAGATAAAAAGTGTATCTCATCACTTGGACATAAAATTTACATCAATAAGGATATATGAGAACATATCACAACATAAAAATATGTAAATTAAAAGACCCAACAAAAGAAGTCTTTTAAAAAAAGTGGAGGGTGAAAGGTTCCCTTACCGACTTGGGTATCTTTCAAAACATACACCCCATGAAAGCAAGGACAATAGATCATTGACGTAAATACTCATAAACGAAAGTATATTACACAAAGAGTAGAATCATGGGCAGTACATAAAGCACTCAATGTAATTTGCGGCAAATGTAGCATAAATCTCACGGGAATAAAAGTGAGATGAAAAATCCCTTACAAAAACTCGGCAGCCTAACGGCGCCACATAAAACTTCCGAATATGGATTGATGAGATAAAATAGGGTATCTCATCACATTAAAAAAAATTTACAGCAAGAGGAATATAAAATAACATCCCCCAACATTACAAATAGGATCTTAAAAGAAGTGACATAAAGGATAGTACTTAAAAAGAAAGAGAGAGGTTAGATCTCTTACGAATGTTCGGCAGCCTAACGGCGCCACTCAAAACTTCCAAAATGGATTGATGAGAGAGAATAGGTTCTCTCATCACATGAGCATAAAAATTACAGTATGATTAATATAAAAGAACATCCCAATCATAATAAAGATGAGCTTAAATGAAATGACATAAAAGAGTGTACTTAAAAAGAAAGAGAGTTGTAGGATCCCTTACCTCGGGTCCGACTTGACTCGATCGTTCTTTAATCTCCTGAATAATAAACATGAGTTAATTTCTACTTTCTTAAGAACCTTTTCAAGTTCATTATTCCTTTTATATCACTTATTAACATGTCATAAACATTTATGTAATCATTTAATTTAATAATATTTGTTTTGCCGATACTTGGTTCTTAAGTCGAAAGTGGACTTCTTACAATTACATGTTGTTCGTGTGGCCAAATTTTTATTATATACAGAATTGTATTCACGATGTAGATATCATATATTTCATTTATATCCAGTACATGCATGCATTTATAACATTACATAATCATTTAGAGGTAAGAAATGAAATGCACCGTTCATGGAGACGGTAAGCCGTACGTACGCATGAACACTACTTTCATTTCTATTTCATATTTTATAGAATGGAATAATAATGATATAAAGGTATATTATAATTCCAGTATAATATAATATATAATATCATTAAATCCATCCTTTATACGTCCCACGTATGGAATTAACGAATCACATCACTTTGAGGGGGCGGTAGTCCGCACTTCCTAAAATGAAGATATCGCGTATACCCATAATGGATGCCATAAAGGTAAGACACAAATGAAAAATAAAGAATCATAAGTAAAACATAAAAATATTATATATCATATATAAAAATAGTGACATCATAATGGCCACCTTTGAAGGTGTTAAATGAGTATTGAACAATCATCGTTTCGGGAGGCAGAATTTTTCCATCCATGGAAACCGTATGTTCTTTAACCATTTGATGTTGTTGTCTGAGAGTGTAGCTCGAATAAATCTTATAACAACATCCTAGTATATTGAAGATACTATTTTTGTTACAAAAGAATTAAATAAAAAGATTTTAGGGGGTTGGAGAAGCAAAATAAAACAAATGAACAAGAGAGAATGAATTACCTTTAAAAGTGTAACTCCTTTTGATTTGAGCCTAAAGGCTTCCTTTGAAAGGATTCTGCCGAAAGGGAATCCTCTAGTATGAGGAGAGGGATGTGGAGAGAGTAAATGGGCAGGGTTTGGCTAAGCCAAAGGCATGAGGAGTGTGTGAAATGAGGTAGAGGTGGGGGCCTTTTATAAGAGGAGAGGAGGGGCACTTTTGGAAAGTAAATAAATATTACTTTATTTGAAAATGTTTTTCGGTTTTAAAAGGTCCCACATTGATATAATTCGTGGATACGGTTATAAGGGTTTGAAATCCTCCCATCCAATATGTTTTGGACATGTGTAGTTCATAGATTTTACATTATCTTTCCATTTTATTTAAATCGTCAAATAATGATGTCATCGCTGCATCATTATTATGTCATAAATAATTTAATTTATTTAATGTCTAACAATTATAAAAAAATACTATGATGTAGGAAATCTTTTTATCTTTCCAATGACTTATTATAATCAAAACTCTGACTTGTGTAACCCCCTTTTAAAATTATTTTAGTAAAACATATCATGTTTGTGCCATTTTTTACATTAACATTAAATAAAAGGTATTTATGTCATTTTCCAACCAAAGTGGCTCCATGGGGTCCCCAAGTTGACCCATGGCTTTTCTGGGTCGGCCATTACACAACCAATGAGGTTAGGACATGTTTCAAGTTCATTTCATATTATTAAAACATTATATTTACCTTAAACTACACTAATTACCTCTAATCACGATTAATGAAAAAAAGTTACTTTTCACCAAAAAATTATTTTCATTCCATTAAACCACATTTTACATACTAATGAAAACCATGTATGTCGGATTTTCAAAATTCAATACACATTAGTGGTATAATTTCATTTAACTGAAAAACCAGTTTGCTTGATTACCACTTAGTGGTTTCACTATTCATCAAAAATTGGAGTTTTTCAGAAAAATACCAAAACTTCACCCTAAGCTATATTTGATATTCTGAATTCAAAAATGAAGTCCGTTTTACAAAATTAAAAAAATATTTGTCAAATTAATTAATTTAATAATTAATTTCTGTTGTCAGAGTAAATAGCGTGTTTTTATAAAACAATAAGTATCAAAAGATTGACACTAGTTTAAGTCTGATTTCAAAATGAAATTAATTCCAACAACCACTATTGGATTTAATGGTAAAAATATTTTATAATTTCACTTTAAAACCAATTCAAAATATTATCTAATCATATAAATAAATTTGATTAAAAAGAGGTTTTGAATTAAAGCACAACATTTTACACTATTCATTAAAAAAATGAACTTTATCGGAAAAATACCGAAAAATTACACAGAGTAAAATTTGATGTCCTGATTCTTAATAAGAGTTTTATTTGGTCCAAAAGAATGTATAAGAGTGATCAAAACTATATTTAATGACAGTTCTCCATTAAAAGGCGATAAGTGAACCTTTAGTGAAAACTAGGGCATATACACCTAAAATTGAATTCTTTCCGTATTTTAAGCCTTTAGCTTTTATTGGATAAATGTAAAAACATTAAAAAAAATATATAGTCATATTTTAGTTATTTCTATCCATTCCTGCCAATACAATGGCTAAATGTTAACTACCATTTGAAATAATATTATTTTATTATTAGAGTGCAACGTAAGATTCCCAAGAAACTCGTTGTTTCGTGTTGGGTACGCCATCGAGCATAGAGTCCCCTTTAAAGTCATTTCAATATTTTATTCACAAATATGGATAAATATGAAAATGTCATATTCATTATTTACCTGGGGTGTTACATCCTTCCCCCCTTTTGGGAATTGCGTCCTCGCAATTTTAAAATTGTGCTTGGAAACATCCTTGAAAGTCCCACATCGGAACAAGAGTCGGTAAAACAATCACTTTAAAATAAAGAAAGATAAGCATAGAGGTCACCCGAGTTAACCCATACTAGGATTCCAAGTATGAAAACATGGACATGAATTAGAAAACATAGGGTCATGTTCTTGAGGGAGAGTGATAGTAAACATGTCTAGGAGAAAGTTAACAATGAGAAAATCACAAACTTGTGATGGGTTAAACGGTATTCGATTCCCCAGTAGGAAAAGCTAATAGACAACATTTTCGTGTTAAGTTACTTTTTATTGAGGAATTTATTCATAAGGAAACATAATCACTTATCATGTTGACTTTCAACTTTTACTATATTCCTTAATCAAACTCATATTTTTTTTCCAAAAGATGAGTATTTAGGGAGACTTGTTTGCATTAAGAGTACTATAATCAACTTCTAGAGAATCACCTAATCCAAAAAATAGAACTATATACTTCCCATGTCTTTAGACTTTAACCAAAACCAAAACCCAAAAGGTTAGTACAAGATCAGATAATCCAGAAAAGGATAACACTTTATAAAAAGAAAATTTATTCTTAACCTCCAAAATTTGTCCAACAAAACCCAAAGTTCAACGAGGACCATTCTATAATCAATTTTTCCATAAAATTATTCAAAGTAAACCAAACTAAGATTGAAACCCAAATATTTGAAGGATTTAGTCACATAGTCTTCCAAGTTAAATCGTAACATTTATCTCCAAACAACATCAGTTGCTCCTAAAGTCTCGTATTGAAAAGTAATTAACCTAATCACATATCCTCCATGATAGGTTAATCATTTTCATAAATAACCCAAAATCAACTTACACATAATTCATAAAATCATATAACTAAAAAGAATCAGTCAAACTAACCAGGGACTTCATGTAGTCCAGTGGTAGGCGATAAATACCAGTCGCACTTTGGTTGTGGGTTCGATTCCCGCAACTTTGTTCGACGTGACGGGTTTTCACACGGTCTGTGTGTTGTCCTTTTTCCAAAACAATATAATTCTTAAATAATTCCCCAAAAAGGGATAAAATCATCAAAAATAACCATAACATAATTTATCCTCAATTTTATCTCATGCCTTTCACTTCAATCATAACATATAGTGACCCATAATTACCTCAAAAGTAAGGATCATATAAACCCAAATGGTTCTTTATAACTATGTCCACAAAAGAAGAGATAACTATTCCTTGAATAAAATTTCATATATTAAACATCAGGGTTACACATAAAATAAAAATTCTTCTAATGTAACCCCGTCATCAAAAGAGACTTAATACTCTTAAGAATTTCACCATAACTCTTGAAGCCCTTATATGTTGACATCTTACTCATTCAACATTCTTCATGATCCATTAACTATTCCTTTCCAACTTATTCCGAAATACATCTTTCCTACAAACAAAATCATGAATCATATTCTAAGATTACAAAATAGGAAAACAATAGTCATGAAATAATACATACCTTTGATTGGTCATTGTCAGTTTCTTCATCCTCAATCGGAATGGCATTAGGTAGTGGTAAACAAACATTTGTACGCTCTTGGTGACCCCATTAACGAAACTTCTTCATAGGACATGTGTTTGCATAATGGCCATGCACACCACATTTAAAACATTCAATTGATCCTTCAGAAAGAACTTCTTTCTCTTTCCTCGAGTCAACTGGATGCTTCCTTTTTCCATGGCAGGTTCTTGCTTTATGACCATCATTTCCACATCTATAGCAAATTTCTGTCCCTTTGAAACATTTTCCTAGGTGTTTCTTTCCATATCTTTGACACATAGGTTTTTGAACACACTTACCTTTATGATTATTACCTGTAGTTACGTATGGATTTCTTTCTCGCATACATGATTCCTTATAAAAATCACCAAAGTTTAGGTGGTCAATCATAACTCCAGATAGTTGGTTGAGGGTAAACACAAGAGTTCTCATTACAGCTCCCATATCATTCAGTTCCTCGTTCAGAAAACTGTCACAGTTTCCTTCACATCCACCGTTACCTTGGTGCCTGCTAGATCCAGCCATTTACTAAACCCAAAAAGGGTCAGTGTGAGTATAACAACAAAACCATCATGTACTAATGAGGAAGATAAACACTAAGATATTCTTACTCATTCAATTTATCTAAAACTAGTACTCTGTCTAAAATCCTAACCATTATGGTAATGTCACTTATGCTTAAAGAATACCCTAACCTCTAAAGTTATCTAAACCGACCTCTGATACCAACTATAAGGCCCCAGCCTTAAACCTTACTTAATATTCAATTAAATGAGTAATTCACATTGAGGATATTTTCAGGTTTAGAGTTTTAGAGAATTAGGACATAACTATTACATCTCAAAAGATTACAAAGTAGTCGCTTCTACTAAATTTCCATAAAATAAAAACTCTTAAAAAGAAACATGTATAGTTCAATGTTTTAGGTAGCATGACTTTCCCTTGATCCCATCCTTGACCCTATTCCCCGCTAAGTCCTGTGAAAAACATTTCAAAAACTTGGGATGAGCATAAGAAGCTCGGTAAGGGATACACGAAGAATTAAAACTGTTAGTTTTTCAAAACAACAAGTAAACCATGGATACTTTATCAATGTAATACTTTTCACCTTCATGAAGTAGTAAAAACTCTTCACTGAAAAAAAATATCATTAATTACCTTTTTGTAACCAAAGGATTACCATAAAACCCATATAAATAACACATAACATATATAAAGGTTACTTGGGACATAAACATACTTAAGTGGAATAACCATACGGCCGACTTCCACACTTATCACTTAATGGAATAGATATACGGCCAATTTCCATACATACTTAATGGAATAGCCATACGACCGACTTCCATACCCAATGCATTGGAGGTTATAACGTAACCACCCGTCCTGGTATTCACGGCACCACCCGTCATATGGTTTATAACGAAACCAACCATTAAAATGTCCAAGTACCAATATAAAATCATAAAACATAAAACCAATATAAAGGAATGATAACATTTCCACATCACAATATATCATAATAGAATCCTTTATCAAAACCATTTTCAAAACCATTTAAAACATTTAATAAAGAGAATTTTGAATCAAAGTGTCCCATACCACCTTGAAGCTTTTAAAATGTTAAACCATTAATATCCATATAAATAAATCCTTAAAACCATTTTAAAAACATGGATATTAATAATAACAAATAATTAAAACATTTAAAGCGATATAGGGGTTTTACCAAAATTAGAGACACTTGAATACAATAATTGAGGAATAACATTTAGTTAGAACTTTTTAATATCATGAGAATAAATGGATTCATGATATAATACTCCAAAGGATAGTATATACACCATATAAGAGCGAATTGGTGCATAACAACAATGAACCCTCAATAGAAATGTCAAATGTGATGAAATCCCTTATAAAGAAGGTATCCTTAAATTAAGGACAAATCAATCTCAAAAAAATATGTGTGAAAAATATAAATACACCCAATATAAGTGGATATTAAGTGTAAAAAAATAAAATTGCATTCACACATATTCAATGGATGACATATTCAATGACTACATGTTGAACCCAAAGAAATCGAAATTGGGTTAAAAGGTTCCCTTGACAGCCTAACGGCATCACATCAAAATGAGATGATGAGAGATAAAAAGTGTATCTCATCACTTTGAAATAAAATTTACATCAATAAGGATATATTAGAACATATCCCAACATAACAATATTTAAATTAAAAGACCCAACAAAAGAAGTCTTTTAAAAAAAAGAGGAGGGTGAAAGGTTCCCTTACCGACTTGGGTATCTTTCAAAACATACACCCCATGAAAGCAAGGACAATAGATCATTGACGTAAATACTCATAAATGAAAATATATTACAAAAAGAGTAGAATAATGGGTATTACATACACCACTGAATGGAATTTGTGGCAAATGTAGCATAAATCTCACGGGAATAAAAGTGAGATGAAAAATCCCTTACGAAAACTCGGCAGCCTAACGGCGCCACATAAAACTTCTGAATATGGATTGATGAGATCAAATAGGGTATCTCATCACATTACAATAAAATTTACAGCAAGAGGAATATAAAAGAACATCCCCCAACATTACAAAGAGGATCTTAAAAGAAGTGACATAAAGGAGAGTACTTAAAAAGAAAGAGAGAGGTTAGATCTCTTACGAATGTTCGGTAGCCTAACGGCGCCACTCAAAACATCCAAAATGGATTGATGAGAGAGAATAGGTTCTCTCATCACATGAACATAAAAATTATAGTAGGATTAATATAAAAGAACATCCCAATCATAAGAAAGATGAGCTTAAATGAAATGACATAAAAGAGTGTACTTAAAAAGAAAGAGAGTTATAAGATCCCTTACCTTGGGTCCGACTTGACTCGATCGTTATTTAATCTCCTGAATAATAAACATGAGTTAATTTATACTTCCTTAAGAACCTTTTTCAAGTTCATTATTCCTTTTATATCACTTATTACCATGTCATAAACATTTATGTAATCATTTAAGTTAATAATATTTGTTTTGCCGATACTTGGTTCTTAAGTCGAAAGTGGACTTCATACAATTACATGTTGTTCGTGTGGCCAAATGTTTATTATATACAGAATTGTATTCATGATGTAGATATCATATATTTCATAGATATCCAGTACATGCATGCATTTATAACATTACATAATCATTTAGAGGTAAGAAATGAAATGCACCGTTCATGGAGACGGTAAGCCATACGTACGCATGAACGCTACTTTCATTTCTATTTCGTATTTTATAGAATGTAATAATAATGATATAAAGGTATATTATAATACCATTATAATATAAAATATAATATCATTAAATCCATCCTTTATACGTCCCACGTATGGCATTAACGAATCACATCACTTTGAGGGGGCGGTAGTCCGCACTTCCTAAAATGAAGATATCGCGTATACCCATAATGGATGCCATAAAGGTAAGACACAAATGAAAAATACAGAAGCATAAGTAAAACATAAACATAATATATATCATATATAAAAATAGTGACATCATAATGGCCACCTTTGAAGGTGTTAAATGAGTATTGAACAATCATCGTTTCGGGAGGCAGAATTTCACCATCCACGGAAACCGTATGTTCTTTAACCATTTGATGTAGTTGTGTGAGAGTTTAGCTCGAATAAATCTTATAACAACATCCTAGTATATTGAAGATACTGTTGTTGTTACAAAAGAAGTAAATAAAAAGAGTTTATGGGGTTGGAGAAGCAAAATAAAACAAATGAACAAGAGAGAATGAATTACCTTTAAAAGTGTAACTCCTTTTGATTTGAGCCTAAAGGCTTCCTTTGAAAGGATTCTGCCTAAAGGGAATCCTCTATTATGAGGAGAAGGATGTGGAGAGAGTAAACGGGCAGGGGTTGGCTGAGACAAAGGCTTGAGTAGTGTGTGAAATGAGGTAGAGGTGGGGGCCTTTTATAAGAGGAGAGGAGGGGCACTTTTGGAAAGTAAATAAATATTACTTTATTTGAAAATGTGTTTCGGTTTTAATAGGTTCCACATTGATATAATTAGTGGATAAGGTGATAAGGGTTCGAAATCCACCCATCCAATAAGTTTTGGACATGTTTAGTTCATATATTTTACATTATATTTCCATTTTATTTAAATCGTCAAATAATGATGTCATCGCTGAATCATTATTATGTCATATATAATTTAATTTATTTAATGTCTTAAAATTATAAAAAAATACTATGATGTAGAAAATCTTTTTATCTTTCCAATGACTATTTAAAATCAGAAATATGACTTGTGTAACCCCATTTTAAAATTCTTTTAGTAAAACATATCATGTTTGTGCCATTTTTTACATTAACATTAAATAAAAGGTATTTATGTCATTTTCCAACCAAAGTGGCTCCATGGGGTCCCCAAGTTGACCCATGGCTTGTATTGGTCCGCCATTACACATCCAATGAGGTTAGGACATGTGTCAAGTTCATTTCATATTATTAAAACATTATATTTACCTTAAACTACACTAATTACCTCTAATCGCGATTAATGAAAAAAAGTTACTATTCACCAAAAAATTATTTTCATTCCATTAAACCACATTTTACATACTAATGACAACCATGTATGTCGTATTTTCAAAATTCAATACACATTAGTGATAAACTTTCATTTAACTAAAAACCCAGTTTGCTTGATTACCACTTAGTGGTTTCACTATTCATCAAAAATTGGAGTTTTTCAGAAAAATACCAAAACTTCACCCGAAGCAATATTTGATATTCTGAATTCAAAAATGAAGTCCGTTTTACAAAATTAAAAACATATTAGTCACATTAATTAATTTAATAATTAATTCCTGTTGTCAGAGCAAATAGGGTTTTTTATAAAACAATAAGATTCAAAAGATTGACACTAGTTTAAGTCTGATTTCAAAGTGAAATTAATTCCAAAAACCACTATTGGATTTAATGGTAAAAATATTTTCTAATTTCACTTTAAAAACAATTCAAAATATTATCTAATCATATAAATAAATTTGATTAAAAAGAGGTTTTGAATTAAAACACAACATTTTACACTATTCATTAAAAAACGAACTTTATCGGAAAAATACCGAAAAATTACACAGAGTAAAATTTGATGTCCCGATTCTTAATAAGAGTTTTATTTGGTCCAAAAGACTGTATAAGAGTGATCAAAACTATATTTAATGACAGTTCTCCATTAAAAGGCGATAAGTGAACCTTTAGT
The DNA here is from genome assembly GCA_963277665.1 of Viscum album. Taxonomy (NCBI): domain Eukaryota; kingdom Viridiplantae; phylum Streptophyta; class Magnoliopsida; order Santalales; family Viscaceae; genus Viscum; species Viscum album. The sequence goes on along the minus strand of OY728132.1, from coordinate 1,114,900,233 downwards.
GAAAACTAGGGCATATACACCTAAAATTGAATTCTTTCCGTATTTTAAGCCTTTAGCTTTTATTGGATAAATGTAAAAACATTAAAAAACATATATAATCAAATTTTAGTTATTTCTATCCCTTCCTACCAATAAAATGGCTACATGTTAACTACCATTTGAAATAATATTATTTTATTATTAGATTGAAACGTAAGATTCCCAAGAAACTCGTTGTTGTGTGTTGGGTACGCCATCGAGCATAGCGTCCGCTTTAAAGTCATTTCAATATTTTATTCACAAATATGGATAAATATGAAAATTTCATATTCATTATTTACCTGGGGTGTTACATCCTTCCCCCCTTTTGGGAATTGCGTCCTCGCAATTTTAATATTGCGCTTGGAAACATCCTTTAAAGTCCCACATCGGAACAAGAGTCGGTAAAACAATCACTTTAAAATAAAGAAAGATAAGCACAGAGGTCACCCGAGTTAACCCATACTAGGATTCCAAGTATGAAAACATGGACATGGAGGAGAAAACATATGGTCATGTTCTTGAGGGAGAGTGATAGTAAACATGTCTAGGAGAAAGTTAACAATGAGAAAATCACAAACTTGTGATGGGTTAAATGGTATTCGATTCCCCAGTAGGAAAAGCTAATAGACAACATTTTCGTGTTAAGTTGCTTTTTATTGAGGAATTTATTCATAAGGAAACATAATCACTTATCATGTTGACTTTCAACTTTTACTATATTCCTTAATCAAACTCATATTTTTTTCCAAAAGATGAGTATTTAGGGAGACTTGTTTGCATTAAGAGTACTATAATCAACTTCTAGAGAATCACCTAATCCACAAAATAGAACTATATAATTCCCATGTCTTTAGACTTTAACCAAAACCAAAACCCAAAAGGATAGTACAAGATCAGATAATCCAGAAAAGGATAACACTTTATAAAAAGAAAATTTATTCTTAACCTCCAAAATTTGTCCAACAAAACCCAAAGTTCAACGAGGACCATTCTATAATCAATTTGTCCATAAAATTCTTCAAAGTAATCCAAACTAAGATTGAAACCCAAATATTTGAAGGATTTAGTCACATAGTCTTCCAAGTTAAATCGTAACATTTATCTCTAAACAACATCAGTTGCTCCTAAAGTCTCGTATTGAAAAGTAATTAACCTATTCACATATCCTCCATGATAGGTTAATCATTTTCATAAATAACACAAAATAAACTTACTCTTAATTCATAAAATCATATAACTAAAAATAATCAGTCAAACTAACCAAGGACTTCATGTAGTCCAGTGGTAGGCGATAAATACCAGTCGCACTTTGGTTGTGGGTTCGATTCCCGCAGCTTTGTCCGACGCGACGGGTTGTCACACGGTCTGCATGTTGTCCTTTTTCCAAAACCATATAATACTTAAATCATTCCCCAAAAAGGGATAAAATCATCAAAAATAACCATAACATAATTTATCCTCAATTTTATCTCATGCCTTTCACTTCAATCATAACATATAGTAACCCATAATTACCTCAAAAGTAAGGATCATATAAACCCAAATGGTTCTTTATAACTATGTCCACAAAAGAAGAGATAACTATTCCTTGAATAAAATTTCATATATTAAACATCAGGGTTACACATAATATAAAAAGTCTTCTAATGTAACCCCATCATCAAAAGAGACTTAATACTCTTAAGAATTTCACCATAACTCTTGAGGCCCTTATATGTTGACATCTTACTCATTCAACATTATTCATGATCCATTAACCATTCCTTTCCAACTTATTCCGAAATACATCTTTCCTACAAACAAAATCATGAATCATATCCTAAGATTACAAAATAGGAAACCAATAGTCATGAACTAATACATACCTTTGATTGGTCATTGTCAGTTTCTTCATCTTTAATCAGAATGGCATTAGGTAGTGGTAAACAAACATTTGTACGCTCTTGGTGACCCCATTCACGAAATTTCTTCATAGGACATGTGTTTGCATAATGGCCATGCACACCACATTTAAAACATTCAATTGATCCCTCAGAATGAACTTCTTTCCCTTTCCTCGAGTCAACTGGATGCTTCCTTTTTCCATGGCAGGTTCTTGCTTTATGACCTTCATTTCCACATCTATAGAAAATTTCTGTCCCTTTGAAACATTTTCCTAGGTGTTTCTTTCCACATCTTTGACACATAGGTTTTTGAACAAACTTACCTTTATGATTATTACCTGTAGTTACGTAGGGATTTGTTTCTCGCATACATGATGCCTTATAGAAATCACCAAGGTTTAGGTGGTCAATCATAACTCCAGATAGTTGGTTGAGGATAAACACAAGAGTTCTCATTACAGATCCCATATCATTCAGTTGCTCGCTCAGAGAACTGTCACAGTTTCCTTCACATCCACAGTTACCTTGGTGCCTGTTAGATCCAGCCATTTACTAAAACCAAAAAGGGTCAGTGTGAGTATAACAACAAAACCATCATGTACTAATGAGGAAGATAAACACTAAGATATTCTTACTCATTCAATTTATCTAAAACTAGTACTCTGCCTGAAATCCTAACCATTATGGTAATGTCACTTATGCTTAAAGAATACCCTAACCTCTAAAGTTATCTAAACCGACCTCTGATACCAACTATAAGGCCCCAGCCTTAAACCTTACTTAATATTGAATTAAATGAGTAATTCACATTGAGGATCTTTTCAGGTTTAGAGTTTTAGAGAATTAGGACATAACTATTACATCTCAAAAGATTACAAAGTAGTCGCTTCTACTAAATTTCCATAAAATAAAAACTCTTAAAAAGAAACATGTATAGTTCCATGTTTTAGGTAGCATGACTTTCCCTTGATCCCATCCTTGACCCTATTCCCCGCTAAGTCCTGTGAAAAACATTTCAAAAACTTGGGATGAGCATAAGAAGCTTAGTAAGGGATACACAAAGAATGAAAACTGTTAGTTTTTCAAAACAACAAGTAAACCATGGATACTTTATCAATGTAATACTTTTCACCTTCATGAAGTAGTAAAAACTCTTCACTGAAAAAAATATCATTAATTATCTTTTTGTAACCAAAGGATTACCATAAACCCCATATAAAGAACACATAAAATATATAAAGATTACTTGGGACATAAACATACTTAAGTGTAATAACCATACGGTCGACTTCCACACTTATCACTTAATGGAATAGACACACGGCCAATTTCCATACATACTTAATGGAATAGCCATACGACCGACTTCCATACCCAATGCATTGGAGGTTATAACGTAACCACCCGTCCTGGTATTCACGGCACCACCCGTCATATGGTTTATAACGTAACCACCCATTAAAATGTCCAAGTACCAATATAAAATCATAAAACATAAAACCAATATAAAGGAATGATAACATTTCCACATTACAATATATGATAATAGAATCCTTTATCAAAACCATTTTCAAAACCATTTAAAACATTTAATAAAGAGAATTTTTAATCAAAGTTTCCCATACCACCTTGAAGCTTTTAAAATGTTAAACCATTAATATCCATATAAATAAATCCTTAAAACCATTTTGAAAACATGGATATTAATAATAACAAATAATTAAAACATTTAAAGCGATATAGGGGTTTTACCAAAATTAGAGACACTTGAATACAATAATTGAGGAATAACATTTAGTCAGAACTTTGTAATATCATGAGAATAAATGGATTCATGATATAATACTCCAAAGGATAGTATATACACCATATAAGAGAGAATTGGTGCATAACAACAATGAACCCTCAATAGAAATGTCAAATGTGATGAAATCCCTTATAAAGAAGGTATCCTTAAATTAAGGACAAATCAATCTCAAAAATATGTGTGACAAATATAAATACACCAAATATAAGTGGATATTAATTGTAAAACAATAAAATGTCATTCACACATATTCAATGGATGACATATTCAATGACTACATGTTGAACCCAAAGAAATCGAAATTGGGTTAAAAGGTTCCCTTGACAGCCTAACGACATCACATCAAAATGAGTTGACGAGAGATAAAAAGTGTATCTCATCACTTGGACATAAAATTTACATCAATAAGGATATATTAGAACATATCCCAACATAACAATATGTAAATTAAAAGACCCAACAAAAGAAGTCTTTTAAAAAAAAGAGGAGGGTGAAAGGTTCCCTTACCGACTTGGGTACCTTTCAAAACATACACCCCATGAAAGCAAGGACAATAGATCATTGATGTAAATACTCATAAATGAAAGTATATTACAAAAAGAGTAGAATAATGGTTAGTACATACACCACTCAATGGAATTTGTGGCAAATGTAGCATAAATCTCACAGGAATAAAAGTGAGATGAAAAATCCCTTACGAAAACTCGGCAGCCTAACGGCGCCACATAAAACTTCCGAATATGGATTGATGAGATCAAATAGGGTATCTCATCACATTAAAATAAAATTTACAGCAATAGGAATATAAAAGAACATCCCCCAACATTACAAAGAGGAGCTTAAAAGAAGTGACATAAAGGAGAGTACTTAAAAAGAAAGAGAGAGGTTAGATCTCTTACGAAAGTTCGGTAGCCTAACGGCGCCACTCAAAAATTCAAAAATGGATTGATGAGAGAGAATAGGTTCTCTCATCACATGAACATAAAAATTATATTAGGATTAATATAAAAGAACATCCCAATCATAAGAAAGATGAGCTAAAATGAAATGACATAAAAGAGTGTACTTAAAAAAAGAGAGTTATAGGATCCCTTACCTCGGGTCCGACTTGACTCGATCGTTATTTAATCTCCTGAATAATAAACATGAGTTAATTTCTACTTCCTTAAGAACCTTTTTCAAGTTCATTATTCCTTTTATATCACTTATTACCATGTCATAAACATTTATGTAATCATTTAAGTTAATAATATTTGTTTTGCCGATACTTGGTTCTTAAGTCGAAAGTGGACTTCTTACAATTACATGTTGTTCATGTGGCCAAATGTTTATTATATACAGAATTGTATTCATGATGTAGATATCATATATTTAATAGATATATAGTACATGCATGCATTTATAACATTACATAATCATTTAGAGGTAAGAAATGAAATGCACCGTTCATGGAGACGGTAAGCCATACGTACGCATGAACGCTACTTTCATTTCTATTTCGTATTTTATAGAATGTAATAATAATGATATAAAGGTATATTATAATTCCAGTATAATATAATATATAATATCATTAAATCCATCCTTTATACGTCCCACGTATGGCATTAAAGAATCACATCACTTTGAGGGGGCGGTAGTCCGCACTTCCTAAAATGAAGATATCGCGTATACCCATAATGGATGCCATAAAGGTAAGACACAAATGAAAAATACAGAAGCATAAGTAAAACATAAACATAATATATATCATATATAAAAATAGTGACATCATAATGGCCACCTTTGAAGGTGTTAAATGAGTATTGAACAATCATCGTTTCGGGAGGCAGAATTTCGCCATCCACAGAAACCGTATGTTCTTTAACCATTTGATGTAGTTGTGTGAGAGTGTAGCTCGAATAAATCTTATAACAACATCCTAGTATATTGAAGATATTTTTGTTGTTACAAAAGAAGTAAATAAAAAGAGTTTAGGGGGTTGGAGAAACAAAATAAAACAAACGAACAAGAGAGAATGAATTACCTTTAAAAGTGTAACTCCTTTTGATTTGAGCCTAAAGGCTTCCTTTGAAAGGATTCTGCCCAAAGGGAATCCTCTAGTATGAGGAGAGGGATGTGGAGAGAGTAAATGGGCAGGGGTTGGCCGAGCCAAAGGCTTGAGGAGTGTGTGAAATGAGGTAGAGGTGGGGGCCTTTTATAAGAGGAGAGGAGGGGCACTTTTGGAAAGTAAATAAATATTACTTTATTTGAAAAATGTGTTTCGGTTTTAAAAGGTCCCACATTGATATACTTCGTGGATAAGGTGATAAGGGTTAGAAATCCACCCATCCAATAAGTTTTGGACATGTTTAGTTCATAGATTTTACATTATCTTTTAATTTTATTTAAATCGTCAAATAATGATGTCATCGCTGCATCATTATTATGTCATTAATAATTTAATTTATTTAATGTCTTAAAATTATAAATAAAATACTATGATTTAGGAAATATTTTTATCTTTCCAATGACTATTTATAATCAGAAATCTGACTTGTGTAACCCCATTTTAAAATTGTTTTAGTAAAACATATCAGGTTTGTGCCATTTTTTACATTAACATTAAATAAAAGGTATTTATGTCATTTTCCAACCAAAGTGGCTCCATGGGGTCCCCAAGTTGACCCATGGCTTGTCTTGGTCCGCCATTACACATCCAATGAGGTTAGGACATGTGTAAAGTGCATTTCATATTATTAACACATTATATTTACCTTAAACTACACTAATTACCTCTAATCGCGATTAATGAAAAAAAGTTACTATTCACCAAAAAATTATTTTCATCCCATTGAACCACATTTTACATACTAATGACAACCATGTATGTCGGATTTTCAAAATTCAATACACATTAGTGGTAAACTTTCATTTAACTGAAAAATCAGTTTGCATGATTACCACTTAGTGGTTTCACTATTCATCAAAAATTGGAGTTTTTCAGAAAAATACCAAAACTTTACCCTAAGCTATATTTGATATTCTGAATTCAAAAATGAAGTCTGTTTTACAAAATTCAAAACATATTAGTCACATTAATTAATTTAATAATTAATTCCCGCTGTCAGAGCAAATAGCGTGTTTTTATAAAACAATAAGTATCAAAAGATTGACACTAGTTTAAGTCTGATTTCAAAGTGAAATTAATTCCAACGACCACTATTGGATTTATTGGTAAAAATATTTTCTAATTTCACTTTAAAACCAATTCAAAATATTATCTAATCATATAAATAAATTATATTAAAAATAGGTTTTTAATTAAAACACAACATTTTACACTATTCATTAAAAAATGAACTTTATCGGAAAAATACCGAAAAATTACACAAAGTAAAATTTGATGTCCCGATTCTTAATAAGAGTTTTATTTGGTCCAAAAGAATGTATAAGAGTGATAAAAACTATATTTAATGACAGTTCTCCATTAAAAGGCGATAAGTGAACCTTTAGTGAAAACTAGGGCATATACACCTAAAATTGAATTCTTTCTGTATTTTAAGCCTTTAGCTTTTATTGGATAAATGTAAAAAAATTAAAAAACATATATAATCTTATTTTAGTTATTTCTATCCATTCCCGCCAATACAATGGCTACATGTTAACTACCATTTGAAATAATATTATTTTATTATTAGAGTGCAACGTAAGATTCCCAAGAAACTCGTTGTTGCGTGTTGGGTACGCCATCGAGCATAGCGTCCCCTTTAAAGTCATTTCAATATTTTATTCACAAATATGGATAAATATGAAAATTTCATATTCATTATTTACCTGGGGTGTTACAGATGAAGTTATAAAACTCTATATAGGGAGAAGAAGAATAAATTAATTATTGAAGAATTTTACATGAAAATAATTGATTGAATATTTTGGTTTTTATTGATAATAAGGGGAATTCGTTTTTCAATTTAAAGGCAGGGGTCTTGGACACTTGGTTATAAAATTTATAAAAAACCATTGGCCTTCCAATGATTTTTTTCAATGGTATTTGACAAGATAGGATTGGTTTTATACACTTAATTAATTTAAATTTGAAACCCCGTTCAAATATATTATACTATATGTGGACAAGATTATTTTTCAACAATAACATACTTTAGAATCCTAAAATATACATTTGGTTTTGGAAGACTCCTTATAGGTTTGAAAAATTAAATTTATTACTTTTAAATACATCATTTTAGTGAATAAATCCACTTTTGGTCAATAATGAATTTTATTATTTGTTATTTTATTTTATGTAATTTTGATGTCATAATACATATAACATATTTATACTTTATTTTACTTTTTATTCAAAAATTTTACAATCTCAAGATGTTATATAAAAATAAAATTTGTTTTTTTTTCAATTTCATGACTGAAAAATCATAAACTATTTTACCAAATTCATCTTCCAGTAAAATATATTTTATCTTTCATGTAAGTGTGATATATTTGGTAAAAATTTGGTATTAGACAAAACATCATTCATTTTATAAAATTATTTATTCTTCATTACTACATAACCCTTAGATATATAACCCATTATCACATCAATACAAAACGAAATGGTATGGTGGGAAATGGTGGTACATTCATGTGGTGGTTTAGCCAATATTGATCTAGTAATGATTTCTACTAAGTTGAACTTCTCCCATTGATGATTATGATCTAACATAAGGACTCGATATTATTATCGAGATTGGTCGAGGGTAAACCCCAATGATGTTATATCCTTTATAATATATAATAAATAATCTTTATATAGTATCCTACTATATGAATATATAATATTTAATCCCATAAACATAAATCATATAGAGTTATTATCTTTAATATTCCTTAATTTTAAAAGATTCTTTAGAAAAAATATATTAACAACATTTATAAAAGATAATGCAAATAATTACTAATGGTTAGATTACATAATGATCATACAGATCAATTGTTATAATGTGGTATATAATTTTCATCCTATAAATTCATTAAAACTAATTCCTTAGACACTACCTCTTATTTTTAGTTATTTCAATATATCAATTGTATGTATTGTATTATTCATGTTTTGTATTATTTTTGTTATAACTATGATGTTTATTTGAGAATATAATATTAAATACATAAAAATTATACATTATATTTAAATATATTTCTATTATCCATTATTATATATTTAATTCATAATAAATTTTCACCTTTGATATATAGTAAAAAAATTATAACACAAATAAGTTTTGTTATTATGATAATTTATTTGGAATTAAATATAGTAAGAATCCCAATTATATTAAATAATAGTTGTAGATTACTATACAAGATACAATAGACCAAATCATAAGGAATTCACATTATAGTAGTATTGGGAGACTACAAACAAACAAGTTTGCAATATTATATTCAAAATAAGAAGAAAATGTATTAAATTTTTCTACAAATTTTTTTAATACATTTAGTAAATTATTTTACTCATTTAAAGATACCTTCATAGTTACCTAGGTAAGCTAATAATTATAAAAGGGTGAGTTCAGATTCTAAATAATGGGAAGTGTATAAAAGAAGCTATCGGTGATACCAAAGTGAAAAAATACAGTAGAGTGGATAATTAATAAATTGATAATGAAATATATTTATACACATCTTAAAAATTAATATAATGAAATGGATAATAATATACGATTTCATAATAATTAAATTCATAATTTTGGACATCTTAATCTAACCATAAATCCCTAATCCAATATATCATGCTTACCATGAACGGAAAAAACGAGAAATTATATCAAACTTCAAGAACCCAACCATTACATTATTTATAAATTTTTATGTATACAAAAACTATGAAAAACATTTTTGGTAGAACATATTAACTCTATTAATGTTGTTATTATCAATAAAATTCATAATCAAAATTCCTAATTAATCAATAAACATCCATATTAAAATAAAACACACACGGTATGTCAACACATTACATAGTTAACAAATAATAACATTATTATAAATTATAAAATGAAATATGGTGGGTGGTATCAATATATAATATTCCTTGTGAATCATAAGAATGATTAATTAATGTTTAGATAGATAAAAAATAGATTTAGAAGAGAATTAAAAAATTTATTCAATAAAGAAAAAGATATATCATTTTCATTTTGATACACTTCTTTGAAAATAAATTATAATCAAATAGGAATAAAAAATTCATTTAAAAAAAATGTAAACATGGACATTGAGTTTCTTAATTAGATCCCATGAAGGTGGTTAGAAGTGGGTTAGTACAGAAAATTTTTACAAGAAGATTTACATCCTAATTTTTATGTAAAATAGATGTTAACCAAAATGTTTTCAAAGTCAATATCAAATATTATTTTCATGAATATCATTGGATGAATTTTAAAAATATAATTTAAAAAATATAATTCTAAATAATTTTACTTTTGAAAATAAATAATTTCTAAGTCCAAAAATATTTAGTTGATGTTATAAGAGATTAATGTGAATAATTTTTCCTAATATCATTATTTAGACCAACAACATTAAAAGATTAATACTCGTTATAATCAAAAAAGTTAAATATAATTAATAATATTATAGACAATATCATATATATTTTTTCAAAATATTCAGTTGGAACATTTGTGGGAATAATAATATGGACAACATGGATAAATATTCCCCGAAAATATTCGTGAGTTTGGAAAAGAAATATTTACAACCTTGGTAACATTTGAATCAAAATACACTAAAATAGAAATTTAAAAAAAATTACATCACATGAAATATATTTTCATTGTAAAATATTTTAAAATATGTAGTATAATATCTATATAAATGAAAATAGGTACATAATACAAAACATGTCTTGAAGAAGTGAATTTGAGATGAAAAAATGTCCCTGCTTTGGTAGTATTATATTTAGAATCCCTTGAATGAATAAAAGATATATGGAATTAAATGTGACATAAGTTAAAATAATGATATTTTAAATTTTAGTAATGTGGTATAACATACAAAACATAATAAAATAATTCATTTAGTCCATAACATATATCAATGAGTAAAAAATTAGATGAGAAACCCTATACTTTAACTCTATATTTCCACTAATTTTTTTTAACCTAATGAATAATAAAAATAACCTTATTAGTAACTTATTTAATAAAATTATTCCAATATAATACCTTTTAAATTAGTAAATGATATTCAATAAATAAAAATATATTAGTTTTCTAATGTTTATATTCATCATTAGTTAATAATAATTTTTTTTATTTAATTAAATTTTTATAATAATGACGTAGGATCATTTTTAATGTAAAAACGTTAATTGTTAATATATTATATAATATATAAAAATTATTGTGTTTGAATTATTAATTATGACTCATTTTAATTCCCTATAATTTAATGGTATGGTTTGTGAAAATGTAATCCACGATGAGCTTGTTTTGAATAATTTTCACATACCAATGAGATAGTTTATAATGATTGGTTATTATTGTTTTATAATTACTACATATTATTCATGGTATGTAATAATAATATATAAAATATATATTAATTATATAATTTTCATAACTTTCCATGAAATTTTCTAATGATAAATAAAACACATTGGACATGGATTTTGTAGTCTGAACATATGCATTGGTGATTTTGCCAAATTTAAAATGATAGAAAGAAAAGAAGGTATATAACTATTTATATTTAAATAATAAATTTTACTTAAAAATATCATATTTATAAACTAAATAGATCATAATTTTAATATATTTATGGTGGTGATGAAAAATTAAACCATTATCCATGCATGCAGTAATCTGTATGTTTTCACGAGAAACATTAACATTTTTTAGTGGATGTAAATAAATGATAGTGGATATTTATTTATAATTATAGTGTCTCTATTGTTTCATAAATATTATATTTAAACATTAAATATTTTCTTAGTACTACCAATTTTAGTTGAGAATGAAAAATTGAATAGATGTTCCATGGACGTCGCAGTCTGCACGTATACAGAAGCAACACTTTCTTTTTTTTTTTGAATGGTCCGAAGGAAGAATGAAATTTATTATTCAATAAATATAAAAAAAATTAAAAGATAATAATGACACATATGTAATTATTTTATTATTGATATAATTTATTTTATGTAAGGTAATAATGAAAAGAATATAAATGAAGATGGAGTGATTTAGTATTTTTACCGTACTCATCAGGACAACTCTTTGATATTTCTTATATTAGTATTTTTGTAAGGCCATAAACTCAATTAGAAATAAATAAGATTTTGGATGGTTTTGAGTAAACTTTTTTCAAGAAAATATGTTTTGAATTTAATTATATGTGGGATGGGGAATTACCCAAATTATAAGAGTTAGGGTTGTACTTTTGAAAATATCTATAACATTATGTTAAAGGCATGTTAGTTTCATTTGAAAGTGGTATAAAAAGTAGAAAATAATGGATTATTTGTGATTCTTTATTGATATAACTCTCATCCAAAAAAATAATAGGTATTTATTTGAGATATTTCGTTCATTTACCCTCAATTTACCCTTTTTCCCAAACTTATGTTTTTCACAATTACTCATTGTTTGACCTCTATAATTTTTTTTCCTGGCTAAATACATTAATATTGTAATATAATTTGAATATTATTATTAGAATTATGGAAAAAATTATAATTTTAAAATTATCAAATTGATAATAATTAATCATATAATATAATTTATGTAATGTATAAAACAATATTTAGGAAAAATAATACTTAGGTTGTAAAATATTTATCCTTAGTTGAAAATTAAAAATTATATTTTAAATGTAGTTTTTTTAATATTAAGTAATTTTTTTTGGGGAAATGGTTCATAATTTTTTAATTCATTCATGTACCCTATTTTTGTCATAAAAGATGTATTTATAAACATATTCTTTTTTACTATTCTCCAAATGATATTTTTCTAAAAAAATATTCCAAAAATATTATTTTCTAATAATCTCCTAAAAATAAATTTTTAATTGAAACAAAATATTTATATGATGAATCCAAAATAATGTTTAATTTATTAAAATTAAAATTCATAAATTTAAGATTGTAGATTTAAAATAAAAAAAATAAAAAATATGAAAACACTTTTTATGGAAAATGACTAATTTTAAACGATATTTTTTCTAAATCTTATTTAATTATTATTATAAGTTAAATAGGTTTTAATATTATTTGTTTTTATATTAAAATTTTTATTTATAAGCCCATTTTGAAAATTTTCAATTGATATTACTATGTTAAAATACCTAACATATTGAAAAATATAGTTCCTTGAAAAATAGAACATTAATGATTTTATTCCTTATTATTTAATATTAATCATTGTTTTTAATAATTATTAAATAAAATTAATAAAAATATTTTTCCCTAAATAAATCATTTATTATATAGATAAATACATTAAATTAAAATTAACTATTCTGAAAATAACATAGGTATTAAATAGGTGTATTAATATAAAAGTCTTTACATTAGGTTTTAATATTATCATAAATTCAATTTATTAATCCCCTCATAAATTATTAATATGGTCTAAGGGTAAGATATGTGGTAGCTGTTTTCATGGGTGGGAACTCAACTTTCCTGGATCTTGTATCAATTTCTACAATTTTGAACTTCTCCATAAAATCATTTATCTTTGCCTCACTTGATAGAGTTTATCTTGGGCCTAGTTTCGAAAAAACTATAGTGATTCCTCCTCCCATACAAGCATTGTTAAATGATCATCATAAAGAAAACATCTAGTAATTGATTTCATTTTATATTTATTCATCGTGAATTCAAAAATATGATAACCTCGATTTACACCAACCAATTTAACAATTATTTTATAGTAGTCATATTTAATACATAAAATGTTTTCATAAAAAATTTATCTTGATACTTCATTGTTAATCATTTCATGTGAAACAAGTTATTTATTACAATATATATTTAAAGGGAAATTAATAATAAAATAGTTGGGAGTTATATATACTACATTATAATATATCCACAATCACATTACTATATAACCACAACCTTATCACCACATAAAAACATCCAAAACACCATAACTCAACCTTCCCAACCACTCCTCGGTAGTGTATCTTAAATATTAATGGAATGAAACTCCTGACCTCCCCATTCCACGTATGTCGACTATCCATGACTATATATCTATAACATCCTGGTATCAGTAGGGTATCATGAACATATAGGACATCACCCTCATTCCCTCATCCCACATTTTATGTCTGCCATCAAATATTATAACTCACTTTTACATAAACATGTCATCCAAAAAATTCATATTTAATACTTCAATCCACTACATTACACATGAAAATGCCTACTTCAAGCCATCAAAACCCATTAATGAAAACCAACTTAAATCCATTATAACTTATAAAAATCCACTAATTAATCACCATTTATAATTTTTTACCATTACTACTTCAAAAAAATCAAGGGAAAAAATAGAAACCAAAAATTAATGAATCACTTCCCACAATTAAAACATGATCATCATTATAAAACATATTCCTTAAAAAATAAAAAAACTTATTTTTTATACATATTTCACATCCCATATGTTACCATTACCAAATATTTTAGTTTTATTACCCCATACATTCACCCATTCCAATTAACTTTATAAAACTATATTGTAGTTTATCAATAGTAAGTCTAATTAAAAAAACAAATAGAACACATCAACACCAACATACCCATCATCACTCCTTTAAATATGTATTTAACTTATCATGTTTTCATAATTAAATATATATTTAAAATACCCACTTCAATTACCCATTACTATTAAAAATATTTAAATATTCTATCTAAATTTATGGAAAAAATCAATCAATATCGAAGCACCCCTTTTTAAGATAAGGGTAATTATCAGTGATTAAAATATCAAGGGACAACAATTATAAAAAATATAACTCTTATATACTATTTTCAGGAATTTTAATTTGTATTAACATATTTAAATTATTATCAATTTATAAATATGATAAGTCTCTCCAATGATAACCAAAATAAGGAATACACATCAATAATGATCAGTCTATAAATATCAAAACACATAAATTATCATGAAAATAATAAATAACATGTTACTCCCTTTTCCATCATATTTATATTTTATGTTTTACTGGAATTATTTAATAAAATTTTTCTTCCAAAGGTGTTCCCAATATTTTAACATTCCTGATATACTAATATGACTAATAATTCCATGTCGAACAATATTGAACAAGAATATAGTGATATATTTAGAAGGAATTATAGAAGGATTTCCATGAATATAAACTCCAAAATATAGAAGATGTGGTTGTAAAGGTCCTAGCTCAATAAATTTTTCACACAAGCTAAACAGTTATGGAAAAATAATAATGACCATAAGAATGAACCAAATGAAAGAAAAATCAAATAATCCAAAACACAAATGATACACAATCAAGACAAAATATATCCTACTACACATACCATACATGATAAAATATCTTGTATATAATGAATAAGATAAATGACAAAACTCACCAATGATCAAAATTAATTTATATCATAAAGATGATATCTCAAGATTAATAATGGTTCTATATAGATTAAAAAATAAAACATTAGATCCCGTGAATTTTGACTGAGAATGAAATATAATAAAAGATTTTAGAAAATAATTAGGATTTGTACTAGATCTAGAATAACATTTTTAGCATTGTTGTATGACATGCTAACACTTATATCGGGATAATTCCACCTAATCCTCATAAATTTGGTTATGATTCCCCATATCTCTTAACATAAAAGATTAGTTAACAATCTTAACATAATACAAACAAATAAAATTTCAACTTGACATAATCATCAAGGTATGATATCTCAATAACACAAAACATTCATACATATATATTTCATCGAAATAGATAAATATTTTTTACATGACATATTGATTCATCCTATAATTGTATATGTATAGTGTCTTTGGAAACATTGATACATAAAAAATTGATTCATAAATGATCTTTTTCATCTCCCACTATTTCTTCTTTAATTATAACCCTTCTTAAACATATCATTTCTACAACCTTTATTCACAACATTTGGAAAAGAAACATAATAATGGGTGATCTCATATGATTTGTAACTATAAAAAATTAGGGCATCAATGATTATATAAATCAAATTGAAAATATGAAATCAATTTCATGCATAACATATTTACCTAATAAGATATCAATCATTACCAAATGAATTTGTGGGGGATGTAGTTCACACAATGAACAAATATAAAATCATAAATTATTTTCCAAAATATCATATAACATTCATTATCTTTATACTCATGAAAATAAATGGATTTCATAAACTTTTAATAAAATTATCTCCTATTGAAAAGGGAGAAGGTTTCATCATCATTTTGTCATCATAAAGATAAACCAACTAGATAATGTATAAGGGTTATATCCTAGTATCATATACCAAGTAAATATTTGGTAAAATGAAAGTATTTCATCAAATATGAAAACATATTTTAAAATATGAAATGTAATAATTCTTGAGGAAAACAACCTTTCCACTTTGAAATAACTTTTATAAAAGTAACTACACAATTAAAAAGAAAAAATTCATGATTGAATATAACTTTGTAAAAATATATTGTATGATTCAATTAAAATATTATTCATGTTGGAGGGAAAATCTATTCATGATATACATGTTAGGAAAAACATTATTTCCCTATTTTTTCCAATTAGACATAAAGTAACATGCTTAGAAAATGATAATAAAATTCAATTCATACCCTTTTTTAAAAAGTTAAACATGGGTAAAAAAGGATATAAAAAATAATTGGAAAATGATAATAATCTATTTGTGATTTTTTTAAATTTTGGATATGAAATAAAAATATTAACTAGAGAATACTTAAACATAATGAACCTGGAATATTGATCTGATTGTGAAATAAATTCCTTACATGGAGCTCACCTTATTTAAAAATAACTCTAACCTCACATATATTAAATTTATTTTTTCTATACCTTTTTTACCGGAGTCATATTAATACCTATAATACCATATTTGATATTTTTATAACATTTCGAAACCCATTTTATCATGTATTCCTTATTATATTTTTTATTTATTCATGTTTATTGTTTCATTTATCATGAGTATTTTAGTTTAATAGTTATATTACTTTTACATTAATCTATATTATATAATCACCATTGTATTATTTATGGTGTAAATGTCATATATATTCAGTATAAATGTATTTAATGTTTTACAAAAATTTTAGATATATAAAAATAAACTACACTGTTCATGGAGTTAGTTGGTCATATTTACTGATGAACGATGTTTTCATTTTTCAACACACGAAATATATGAAAGTTAAATATTAATTCACATTTATAGGATCATTATTTTATCTTATATATCATATTAATTCTTTAATATATTCATTATTACCATCCAAGAAAAATAAAAAAGACAAACTTATCACATTACATAGTGGTGGTGGTAGTCTACAAGTATGCATGGATGACGTTATCATTTCCTAGAGTATTGGATGGTAAAAATATAGTTGTGTCATTATAAATAAATAAGTATACATATTTCATAAATATCATATATTAATGGTAACCACATCATAAAAATAATACCGAAAATACATTTATGTAAAGAGAATTATTTTCCTACATGGAGATGTTAAGTCGTATATACGTAAATGTGATACTTTAATAGAGTTTTAATAATCATAGAAAAATTTCACAATACATTATAAACTAAATTTATTATGTTATGATAAATACCACATATATTTACGAGGTATAGAAGAGTAGAAAATAATCTGATCTATTAAGGTGATTATCTCTTCTTCAATGTAACCCATTTAGATATCATATAATGGTATATTGGTTTGGTATTTTGGGTATACCAAAAAGAAATTGTGTGGGTGTAGGGAAGGGTATACTAAAAATTCGTAGATTTTGGGTAGGAAATAACCCTAAATGTTGGGTAAATAAGTGAGGGAGGAGGTTCCTTATTATAATTGAGATGAGGGAAACTTTTGGTATTTATCAAAATATTAAATTATAATAATTTAATTGTCAAGAAAAATTACTAAATATGGTCATGTATTTGAATAAAAGATTCAATACGGCTTCAATAACTTCATTGAATTATATTTAGAAATTTTTTTTCCTATATTTAATCTTATCTCCTTGATTAACCCTTAGTTAACTAATTAAAATTTTAACCACAGTAACAAATTTTGTTAATATTACAGGTTTTAATTTTACTTATAAGGTTAATATTTGACCAAAAATGAAAATTTTATGATATTTTAGATCATATAATTTCTACATTGTATTATATCAATATTTTTATTCTTATTAAATAATATAATAAAATATTATTTTGATAAAATGTCATTAATACCATATTTACTACTATTCATTTAATTTGAATTCAAATACATCAAGTCAAAGGGTATTTTTTAATTATTACTTAATGAATTACCCAAAATCTAATACGGATAATTAAAATTCATGGTATACATTAATTATCTAAAAATATATTATTTTAATAATTTTTAAATTAATGTATTTTATTTTTATATTAATTAAATCAGTGTTTGGTCTGTGTTGTACATCCAATTATAGAATTTATTTAATACTGAATATTTATAAATAAGTTAACATCATAAAAATAAGTTTATTATTCAAAATTCAACCTTTTATATTTAACAAATTTTTATTTTAACTCATATATCTGAAAATAAAAGCTTATTTAATATTTTATTTTGAATTTTTCTCCCTCATGAAAGCATTGCACAAACATTTGGATAACATAATTGATATATTACTAAAAAATATTTTATAAAATTAAAAATAACTTATATTACTTAATATTTTATAAAAAATTAAAAAATTCTTTATTCCATCGTAAATATTATCTTTAGGAAACCGAATTTGACATTAATATTATGGAACAAGCTCTGTGTCAGCACTGGAATCGATTTTAATATTTATTATATAAAATTATTTTATGATTATAACTACTTGTGTTCGATATTTGAGGTATTTCAATATACAACATTCATTCCATAATTTTTTAAAAAAATTTATTATTATTATTATTTTAGGGAAATATCATAAAATATATTATATTTCATAAAAACTACACTTTTTACTCTTCTTCAAAAAATTTACATTATAATAAAAATGTAAAAAATAAGTAATCATATAAAATATTTTACATTATAAAACCAAATATAAATTCTCTTTTATCATAAGAAATTATTATAAGTGATATAAATTAATTTTAAATTATATTTGTAAACCCAAGGAAAATGAGATTTTAGAAAAAATGCATTTTAAGTATAATAATGTTTTAAATCCAATTCAATTATAATATTGATAATATTAATAATTATTATTATATTATTGATAATATAATATAACAAATTTTACATTGAAACTATTTTATAACGAATGTGTTAGTTTTTCAAATTTTTTAACAAAAATACAATTCTAATAAAATTTAATATTTTACACTATTAATTGAAAAGTAAATATTTTTAGACAAAAATCAATAATTATTCAAAGAATAAATTGGGATATGATGATTTAAAAGGTAATTTTATTTTCAATAAATAAAATTTCTAATATTTTTAGAAATTAATTATGATATTTTCCCATAGAAAGAAATAAAATCATTTTTCAGGAAGACATATATCTGAAGCATAAAAAATATTACTAAAAATTAAGTGATTATGTACTATGAATTTATCAATAAATATATATTGAGTTGGGAATTTATATATAATTTATTAATTATTTAATCATATTTATACCCATAAAATTAACATATAGGTTATAAATACCATATTAAATAGTAAATTTTAATAGTGTGACATTGTTCATTTAAAATTACTATTATGTGTAACCCAAGTTACCAATGAAATAAAATTATTTATAGAAACATATTTTCTAAAATCTAAAAAAGATAGAGTATCTCTCCATTTTCCTAATTAAATCCTCAAAATTTTATTTTTTTCTCACTTATCAGAAGTATGATTTTTGAAATATCATTTGTCAGAAACCCATATCGTATAATGGGTTAATAAATATTCCCCCTAAAAGGAGGGAAAGGGAGGTACAAATGACAAATAAAAATGGGTTTCCAAATTGGAAAACATAAGCAGGAATTGATAATATGTATACGAATGTGAATATATAGGCCTACGAATTATTTAAGAGTGATAGAGAATAAATCCATGATAATGTTAACAATTAAAAAACTGTAAATCTGTGATGGGTAAAAAGATTTTTGATTTCATGATAAGAGAAGTAAACATATAATATTATATTTCAAGGAATTTTTCATAAATTATAATGATTCATTTACTATCTAGTTAAATCCCTCACGAAAGTAATAATATTTAATTTCTTTCTATATCATAAGAAAAAACTCATCCTTCAGTTTTTCATCAATCATTCCCATTTAATTTCATACATTATGAGATTGATATTCGAGATGAATTTTTCCTGCCTGATGCACTTTTAATGAAGCATAAGATCTGAAATTCATTCATTAAGAATCAAAATATTTAACAAAATGATAATAGTTAATATATTTTAGGATATATCATAGTTTAATCACCAAAAATAATATAATTTTTTTTTTCATAATACATTCCACAAGTAGTTAACCCTGAGATTTATCTAAAATATTACCAACCAAATTCAAAACCCAAAAATTATTTTATCCAATGTATTTCCATGATCAGCCAAATAGTATTTTAAATCACTCATACAGTCTCATTCCAAAATATATATTCCATGATCATATATTCTCCAATGTACACCAATTATTTTCTTAAATGGTTTCATAAAAATAATATAATCCTCTAATAGATAATTCACAACTTAATAATTAAATAATATTTTAACATACCAAAAAAACATTTTCTTTGGTGGTTTGGATTCATCCTTGCACTGATATATGATCATTAGTTGATTTAGAATATTAAATATGATTTATGCTTTCTATAATTATATGTGAAATCTACGTAGTGAAAGATAATCAATGATTAGAATAAAATTAAATTTCATTAAAGGATAAGATTTCCATAGGGATTATTAGTAAAAACATCACCAGGAAATACCATATTCAAGAGTGGAGGATAAGTGTTCCATAACTATCATGACACACTTCAACTATTAAAATTTCTTAATCATTCCCTTTATCGTTTGAATTTGTAGGTTTATGTGGCTTAATATCATAATTATCCAGCGCATTGGGTCATTGATTTGTTTGGTGCCCAAACTCCTTGATTTTTAGAACATAAGTATGAGTGTTGAATGGTGTTGAGATCTCTCTAAATTTATTTAATTTACTAGCCTCATTACATCACTCCAAAATTAATTTTCTCTATTCCTATGCTTCCCATAATGGAATAAATTTGTTGTTCCATTTATGAATTCATAGGAGTCCTCATTCTCAAATTTATGGCATTTCATAGATTTAGAATTTTTCTTCCCTCCATGTGAAAAACCACTGGACCATCATTATAGATTTGTTTTCATTTCCTTATCACAAAAACCTTGAGGGTTTCTCTATTCTATTTCAATATTTAGTGAAAACCTAATAATTTCTTCAAAGAATCCAATGTACCTTTTGGATAATGGATTTTAGAGGCTGTGTTTTAAACCAATAAATAATATATCTATTTTTTCATGGATTGTTATTAAGCATATTGAATTCTATGTAAGTATTATATAATTTTCTACATAGTACCAATTGATCATCCTTCTTCTTAAGATCAAGTAATTATATCTATATATTTTATGTATAATTCGAGGGATTAATTGTCTCAAAAACATTTCATTAAAATAATCTCATTCAATGGATACAATTTCCACCTCTTTTCTTATATTAAAAATTAGATTCTAATATTTATCAGCTTAACTATCAAAATAATAAACAGTTATAACAACTTCTTTAATGATTGATCACTGAAGAATGGAAAATATATATTTTTTCTTACTGATCCATTTCTCATAAAATAGTGGATCGAAATACCTATATAATTGTAGTGTTTGTTATTTTATAATTTTCTTAATAATATATTTCTCCTTTATTAGTGAATTATGCAATTCAATATGATTAGTGGTACCACTAATATCTTGAGAGAGTTGATTGATCATAGTAAGAAGATATTACATCCTAGCTATTAATACATTTAGTTTCTCATGAATATAGTCATTTTGTTTTCTATCACATTCGTTGATCACATGATTACATTAGGTTCCATCTGTTGCGTGAAACTAAAAATCACATTTTGATAAATTATAATCATAGTGGAAAACCATATATTCAGGAAAAATCATTCATTGGATGTTTATCTAAAGAAACATTATATTCAATCTTTGAAATAGCAGGTTTAACCTAGGTCATCCTTGATCATTACCAAAACATTTGGATGTTATCCAATACAAGGATTTATATTTAGGGTTCCTAGTAATGTTATATCATCCTACTTCCCACGGTTTACTACATGTTTCTCTAATCCCAATTACAATGTACCATAACATTCATACATAGGTATTTCATCTAAATAGATGAATATTATTTACAGAACACAATGATCTATTCCATAATCATATAGGTCTACAACCTTCAGAAATATGTACACCTAAAAAATTGTTTATAAATGGTCTATATAATCTCCCAATAAGTTCATTACTATTATAACCCTTTTTAGACATATCATTTCTAGAACATTTATTCATAAATTTGTGAAATTAATCTTAAGAAACTGCGAGATCAGATTCTTAGTAAGGGTAAACTAGGGAGATATCAGTGATAACATAAAAATAACATAATCATAAGGGTTTTATAACATGTTCTTAACATTTGAAATGTACACCCTGAATATGATTTATCATAATCTTGAGTAATGGAATAATTAGTCTTATTTCATATGATAGGAATCATAAAAAAATTAATGAACATGGGCCTTGAGGTAATAACGTTGGAATAAGACATGTAATTATGGTATACATGTAGACATATAACATTGTGAACCTATATAAATTGAAACAGGTTAACACATTTTTTTATGGAAAGGAATTTAGTCCCTCTTATAAAATATGGACATGAAATAAGGTCTAGAAATTGTCTTATTGACATGAAATTTAGGTCAAAAAATAAAATTGCGTACTCAAAATTTAGTTCTATAAATACAATTGTGAACAGAAAATCTGGTTTGTAAATAAACTATTTTCCAAATGAGTAATCCATATTTACAAAATGAATTACAGGGAGTTTTAGTTCCAATATTTCACAATAATAAAATCATAAATATGCTTTCCAAAATCTCATAAAACTTTCATCATCTCAAAAATTATGAAAATTAATGGATTTTATAGTCATTTCCTTAATGTATAACCCATAGAAACAGGAACAGGTTTTCTCTAAATTATGTTGTCATAAAAATAACCATCACCAAAATAAATTAGGATTATATACATAGATAATATTACTATTAAATATTATGTTACATTAAAGGTTGTGATCTTATATGGAAAATTATTTTTAGAGATCACGTAGAATAATTCTTGATGAAAATAACCTTTCCATTTTAAAATCTCTTCTTTAAGAGAAAGTTCACAATTAGTAAGGAAAAAAATATTTCAAAATAAAACTTGTAGTATATTTAATTAATATTTAGGGAAAGTATTATTTATGTCATATGGAAAATATTATCATACCATATTATTAAAAAATAGTCCTTCTATATTTTTTTTTGTAAATTCCAAAAGCACATCATTTTGAAAATGACAAGAATATTCCTTTCAATCTATTTTTTAAAAGTAAAAAATGTGTGAAAATAATATTAAAATATCATTTGAGAATGGAAAAAACCTTATTTAAAAATCGTTTTAGAAACTATTGATATGGAATAGAAATATTTAACTATGGGTAATTAAACATAAAAATCATGAATATTGATGAGATTGTGAAATAAAATAATTACCTCATTTTTTAATTTCATTGAAATCACACTAACCTCTTGTAGAACAAATTTAAATTTATTATAATTATCTAGAAGTGTCATGTTGAAAATGAAAATATCATTTATGATCCCTTTATAAAATTTCAACACCCCTTTTATTAATAATTCCTTACTAAAATATTCCTTTTTTGGTGTTAATTGTGTAATTCATCTTGAGTATTTCAGTTCAATAGGTTCATTACATGAATATATATATATATATATATATATATTGGTCCTATAATCATAATAATATTAATAATTTATTAAATATAATAAAAATTTATTATATAAATATTTTATTTAATCTATAAAATTAAGAGGTATAAAAATTTATTTCACTATTCATTGAGAAAGTATGTCTTATATAAACATGAACACTATTTTCATATTTCAATGGATTGAATAAAATAAAGTAAATATTAATTCATTTTTTAGGATAGTAATCATATTATATATATTCTTTTAATTTTTCCTCAATTATATCCAAGTAAAATATAAATTAAAAACAAGCCACATGTGTCTGTATAGGTGGTAGTCCACACATACTATAAGGACCCAGCCTTAAACATTACATAATATTGAATTAAATGAATAATTCACATTGAGGATCTTTTCAGGTTTAGAGTATTAGAGAATTAGGACATAAATATTACATCTCAAAAGATTACAAGGTATACATATCTATACAGTTTCCATTTTTTCATAAAATAATAATTTTTTAAAAAAAGAGTCATGTCTAGTTCCATGTTCTAGACAGCATGACTTTTCCTTCATCCCATCATAGACCATATTCATCTTTATGTCCTGTGAAAATATTTCAAAACTTGGGATGAGAATAAAAAGCTCAGTAAGGGTTATAAAACAAAGAATGAAAACATTTGTTCAAAAATACATAAAAAACATGAAATAATTTACTTACCTCATGAAATTATATGATTTATGAAAGACACATAGAAATCATTATTTATAAAGATAACTTGTGGAATCCATATCATACTTACATTGTAGCTATCACAGCTACATCGGGAGTTACTTTGCAATACCCATCATAGTATATTCCGTAAATCTATTAGGAGAAACATTCATGTTTACCTTCTTCATTTTACCCAATTCATTGGAGAGATATCTTGGGATAACCCGCCCTAGGTTTATCATGGAACCACCCATATACATAAATAATTCCCAAGAACCATAACATGATCATAACACATAACATAAGCATAAAGGAAAGATAACATTTCCACATTGTAATAATAAAATATCATTTCAAGATATTGAAATAATAAATCCATTCTCAAAATCAGTTTCAATACCAAAATATGTAAAAAGAGTATATGATATTTATATTTTCCTTTTTAAAAACATTTCAGCTTGTTAAAGAAGCCAACGATCAAATAATACTCGTGGCGGTGGAAAAGTCATTGTCACCGCTTACGTTAGAAAAACATTCTTTTTTTCATTTAGTAAAACGATTAGTATAAAAAATATTCCCTTTGAATAAAATGAAAAGTCAAAGGGGTTTATACACCATATAAAATAAAGTCGTTTATAAAACTAAAAATGCCTCAATGAAAGGAGATTGAGACGAAGTCCCTTACCTCATGTCTGAGTAGACTCAATCGTTCTTTAATATCTTGAATAATAAACTAAAGACAATTTCTACTTTATTACGTAATTTTTAAAAGTTTATTATTACTTTTATATCACTTATTACCATGTTATAAACATTATGCAAACATTTAAGTTAATAACATTCGTTATTTCTATATTTGGCACTTGAATAAAAAATGGACATTTTGTAATTACATGTTGTAAATGTAGTCAAATATAAATTATCTCTATAATGATAATCATGATTTAGTTATCAAATATATCATATATATATATCCACTATATACATGTATTTATAATAGAACATAACATTTGGAATGTAGGAAATGAAATGCACCGTTCATGGAGACGGTAAGCCGTACGTACGCATGAATGCTACTTTCATTTATATTTATTATTTTAATGGAATCAAAACATAATGATACATATTTATATTGTAATTACAGTACAATATCATATATAATATCATTAACTCCATCCTTTATACATCCCACTTAAGGCATTAACGAATCAAATCACTTTGAGGGGGCGGTAGTTCGCACTTCCTCAAATGAGATTTTCGTATTTACCCACTATGGAAACCACAAAGGCATGCTAGAAATGGGATGTACATAAGAATAAGGAAATAATAAACATAATATATATCATATATAAATACAGTTCCATCATAATGTCCACCATGAGAGGCGGTAAAATGTAATTGAACATTCATCGTTTCGTGAGGCGTTAGTTTTCAATCCACAGAAACATTATGTTCATCATCCATTAGATGGAGATGTGTGTTAGTGTAATTTGAATACTTCTCATAACAACATCCTAGTATATTCAGGATACTGGTATTGTTACAAAAGAAATGAAATAAAAAGATTTTAGGGGTTCGAGATGTAAAATAAATGAAAACAATTTAAGGGAAACTCTTACCTTTAATTTGGGTAACTCTCTTTGGTATGAACCAAAGGACTTCTTCAAGTGCCTTATACCTAAATTAAGTCTTCAAGGAGGAGGAGTTTCATGTTGGGAGCTTAATTGTAAGGATTTTGGATGAGCCAAATATCTTGAGAGGAGTGTGGAATTGGTTAGATGTGGTCTCCTTTTATAAGCAAGAAGAGGGGCTCTTTAGGAAAGTGTGAAAACATTATTTTATTATATAATGATATTCTGTTTATAAAGGTCCAAAAATCATTAAGGTCGAATATAAAATGAATCATAATAGAAATAAAATCTTCCCATTAGAATTGGACATGTTTTGGATAATATTTTAATCATTATAATCTTATTTATTTTAATCATTTATTAATGAGGTAAATACTGCATCATTGTTGTGTTATAAATAATTTAATTTATTCGATATCTAAAAATTATCAAAAAAAATAAAATCATATAGGAAATATTTTTTGATTTCCAATTAATATTTATAGTCGAAAATAGGACTTATATAACACCATATAAAAATTAATTACTAAACAATTTTTGTTAATGTCAATTTTGTCTTTGCATTCAATTAATTAATATAAATTGACATTTTCACTCCCAAGTTGATCAATGGGGTCCCAAAATCGACCCAAAGATGCCCCTGGTAGTAAATGACTCAACCAATAAGTTTTGGACAAGTGTTAAGGTAATTGTGAATCATTATAATATTTTTTTAACCTTGAATTACCCTATTTACCTTTAACCGTGGTAAATAAAAGTCAAAAGCTACTATTCACCAAAAATTATTTTAATCTTATAGAAAAAAATTTTAATTCTTAATTACAACCATGTATGTTGTATTTTTAAATTCAATTCACAGAAGTGGTGAAATTTCATTTAAATGAAAATCCCAGTTTTTTAACTACCACTAAGTGGTTTCACTATTCATAAAAAATCGAAGTTTTTCAGAAAAATACCAAAAATTCAGCATAAGAATTATTTGATATTTCGAATTAAAAATTAATGTTTATTTTTCAAAATTCATTATATAGAATTGGAATTAATTAATTTTAAAATTAATTCTCATTATCGAAACAAATAGCACATTTTTAAGAAACAATAACTATCAAAAGATTGATACTTGTTTATGTCCAATTTCAAATTGAAATTAATTTCAATGACCAAAATTGGATAAAATGGTAAAAATATATTTTAATTACACTTTAAATACAATAAAAAATTATCTAACCATATAAATGAAATATATTAAAACATAGTTTTGAATTAAAATACAATAGTTTCACTATTCATTAAAAAAAATAAACTTTATTGGAAAAATTCCAAAAAAATACCAAAAGTAAATTTTTTTGTCCCCATTCTAAAGAAGGATTTTATTTTCACATATAGAATGTATTAAAGTAAACAAAACTAAATTTAAATATGGGTTTCCATTAAAAGGCGATAAATCAGCCTTTTAATGTAAATTATGCTTAAAAATAGATTCATTCACATTTTAAGCTTATAATTTTTTTTGGATAAATGTAAATACATGTATAATCATATTGTAGTTAGTTTTTTTCATTCCCGCCAATACAACATCTATGATTTAACGACATTTAAAATAATAATATTATATTAATAGTGTGCAATGTAAGATTCCAAAGAAACCCATTGTTGCGTATCGGGTACGCTATCGAACATAGCAACCCCTTTAAAGTAAAATTAATATTTAATTCACAAATATTAAAAAATATAAAAATATTTTATTCTTCATTTACCTGGGATGTTACATCCTTCACCCCTTTTGGAAATTGTGTCCTCACAATTTTTATTCATTTTTGAAAATAAGTGGGGGTATATATCCCTCATAGAATTCTCAGATTCCCACATTCCCTCTTCAACCATATGGTTTTACACAAAACCTTTACCTGTGGAATTTCCTTATTCCACAACACTTGCTCTCTACGGTCAAGAATCTAGACTGGTTTTTCTTCATAAGAGATATTCTCTTCCAACTGAACAACCTCTAGGCTCAAAAAATGTGATGGATCTGGTATATACTTTCTCAACATCGAAACATGAAGAAAATTGTGGACCTGGGATAACCTTGGAGGTAAATCCACTATATACGCAACTGATCCAACTTTCTCCAGAATTTCATAAGGACCAATGAACCTCGGACTCAACATTCCCTTCTTACCAAAACACATCACACTTTTCCATGGAGAAACATTGAGAAAGTCATGATAATCTACCTCAAAGGAAAGATCCTTCCTCCAATTATCTACATAACTTTTATGTCTGCTCTGAGCTATTCTCAAGTGCTTCTAAATCAGCTGAAATTTCTATGTCATCTCTTCTACCAATTCTGGTCCCATCAGCTTCCTTTCACCTACATAATCCAAAAAAGCTGTAGTTCGACAACTCTTTTCATATAATTCCTCAAATGGAGCCATCTGTATACTGGAATGAAAGCTGTTATTATAAGAATATTCAACCAAAGAAAGATGTTGGTCTTAACATCCCTAGTAATCCATCGAGCCATCACATAACATATCCTCCAAGGTCTGAATTGTTCGTTCTGACTTCCCATCTGATTGATAATGAAAAGTTGTACTAAATTTTAATTTAGTACCCAACGAATTTTGAAGGCCTTTCCAAAAGTTAGATGTAAACCTGGGATCAGGATCAGATACAACGGAGAGGGGAACTCCATTCAACCTGACTATCTCTTTAACATACAAGCGAGCATGTTTATCTAGAGAAAAAGTATCGCTAATATGAAGGAAATGAGCAGATTTAGTCAATCAGTCAACTATAACCCAGATTGCATTATTTCTTTGAGATGTCTTTGGTAATCCCACAACAAAGTCCAAGGATATATTTTCCCATTTCTACTCTGGCACTGGTAGAGGCTGATGCATTCCTTTTGGTAAATGTCGCTCTGCTTTAACCCGCTGACAAGTCAAACACTTCACAGTAAAATCAGAAATATGTCTTTTCATTCCATCCCACCAGTAATACACCTGAAGATCTCTTTACATCTTAGTACTTCCAGGATGAACTGAAAACATAGAACTATGAGCTTCACATAACAAATCATTCTTCAACTATGAATCAAAAGGCACATATAATTTCTTTCCAAATCTCAAATCACAATCATTATCAATGTTAAAACCATCTACCCTTCTGAACTAACAGAACCTTTTTCTACAACTCACTGCCTTCCTTCTGTTCTTGCTTTTTCTGTCTAATAGAGATAATCTTACTGACACCTAAACGAAAATAGAAGAATTTACTGCACTAACAACTTCAATGCCATAATTCATCAAATCAAAAACCAAAAGATCTTGTTCCAAACTTAGCATGGTAAATGAAGCATTACTTTTTTGACTCAAAGCATCAGCCAATTTATTTTCTTTTCCCGGATGGTAAAGGATTGTGCAATCATAATCCTTGATTAATTCCAACCATATCCTATTTCTCATGTTCAATTCTTTTCCAGTGAATATTTACTTCAAAATTTTGTTATTAGTATATATTTCACACTTCACTCCATTAAAATGATGTCTCCAAATTTTTTTAGCAAAAACAATAGTAGCTAATTCTGAATCTTGTATAGGGTAATTCAACTCTTGTGGTTTCAACTAATGTGATGCATAAGCAATTATCTGATCATTCTGCATTAGAACACAACCCGATCCTTTCAACGAAGCATCACTATAGGTAACAAACTCACCATTTCTAGAAGTTAGTGCCAAAACTGGATCATTCACCAATTTTCTTTTCAATTCCTGAAAACAATCATCTCATTCATTTGTCCAGATTATCTTAAAACCTTTTCGAGTCAACTTAGCCATTGGACAAGATACCCGTGCAAACTTTTCAACAAACCTCGGGTAATAACCTACCAAACCATGAAAACTACGATTCTTAGTTATATTTGCGGGTATTGGCCATTCTTCAACAACTTTTGTTTTAATAGGATCAACAGTT
This sequence comes from Viscum album, assembly GCA_963277665.1. Lineage (NCBI taxonomy): Eukaryota > Viridiplantae > Streptophyta > Magnoliopsida > Santalales > Viscaceae > Viscum > Viscum album. Next base: position 1,114,869,865 of record OY728132.1, on the reverse strand, counting down.
ATTCCATTTTTTGAAACAATGTGACCAAAGAAAGAAATTTGTTGTAACCAAAACTCACACTTGCTAAATTTCCCAAATTTTTTCTTTTCTTTTAAGGTTTTCATGAAAACCTTTAAATGATTTTCATGTTTCTATTTACTTTTGGAATAAACCAAAATATAATCAATGAACACAACCACAAACATATCCAAGAACTCACGAAAAATTATATTCATAAGATCCATGAATACAGCAGGTGCATTGGATAACACAAAAGGAATAACTAAAAATTCATAATGGTTATATCTAGTACAAAAAAAGTGGTCTTTGGAATGTATTCTTCCTTTATTTTCAACTGATGGTACCCCGAACTCAAGTCAATCTTGAAAAAATACTGAGCTCTTTGGAGCTGATCAAACAAATCATTGATATGAGGCAAAGCATACTTATTCATTACAGTGATGTTATTCAATGCTCTATAATCAATGCAAAGTCTCATTGAACCATCTCCCTTTTTAACAAACAAGACAGAAGCACCCCATGGTGATGTGCTAGGTCGAATTAACCCTTTATCTAATCACTCCTGCAATTGCTTATTTAACCCTAAAACATCAATTTGAGCCATTAAATTGGGGGGTTTTGAAATTGGCTTTGAATTAGGAACTAAGTCAATAGTAAATTCAACTTCTCGATCAGGTATAATACCAGGAAACTCATCAGGAAAAACCTCAAGGTACTCATTTACCACTAGCACATCATTAATCTGAACAGTTCCTTTGTTTTCAAAAATATGTGGAAGGTAACATTCATTTCTATCTTTTACTAGTTTCTCATATTCCTGATATTTTATCAACAGAAAGGGTTCATTTTTGTATACAAACTTAAAATCATTCTGAAAATAATCCTCTTTATCTCTACAGCCAATCTTAGCATGATAAATAGAAATCCAATCCGTTCCCAATATAACATCAAACTGTACTAGAGGAAAAACAATAAGGTTTGCAGGTAGATACTTTCCGCACACAAGGAGAGGAATGTTCTTATGTTTTCTTTTTGTCTCAACATATCCTCGAGGTGTTTTTACCATAAGTTTAGTATTCATATCATGAGATAGAATTCCCAATTTACTAGAAAACATCTCATAAATGAAAGACTGTGTAGAAACTGAATCAAACAACACATTGGCATAATCTGAACAAACAAACAGTGTACCTGACACAACATCATTTGATGGCCCAACATCTACTTAAGTAGTTGCAACAGATTTCACCACCCCTTTCTACTTGTAGTCTGGTAGCATTCCTTCGATTGAGTTCTTTGTTGGACACTCATTTGCAAAATGACCCATTTAATTTCACTTAAATAATTTTACAGACTGTAAATCATATTTTGTCTTACCATTACCCTAATCATTCTCAGTGCAATTTCGAGCCTTATGTCCCATTTTACCACATCAGTAGCACTTACCAGAATTCAAAACACATTCCCCAACATGGTTTTTACCACAATTTTCATAAATTGTAAACTTAAGTTTCTTACCGTCAGACTTATTTGAAGAGTTATTCCCTTTCGCCTACCACCTCGACCTCTTACTCTATTGTTTGTCAAAGAATACATGATCATTGACAAACTCAATTTCCACCTTCTCCGCACAACGAAAAAGTTTTTCATAACTTTTGAACTAACGAGAAGCTAAACCCTTCGATACAATGGATTTAATCCTGAGTAAAAATGGTTGATTTTACTATCAAGATCTCATATGAAATATGGAGCATACCTTGCCAGTCAAGTGAATTTTTCTTCATAGGCAGCCACTGAGTCATCCTCCTACCTCAATTACAATATTTTATTTTTTCAATCCTAAAAAGAACCACCTTAGGAAAATATTTCTCAACAAACATGCCTTTGACTTCATCCCAATAGAGAGAATCAATCTCCTCACCATCCCAGATATTTTTCACCATTGACCACCACTGATCAGCTTCGCCTTCAAAACGGTAAACATCAAGACTATCCTTTTGATGTTCTGAACAACCCATGACATCAAAAATCTTCTCTAGTGCATTAATCCATCCTTAAGCTAGCACATGGTCAGATTATCCTCTGAATGATGGGGGATGTTTCCTCATGAAATGCTCCACTATTGTCATGTTCCTCTGTGGGTGATCTGGCTGATCTCATACATGGATACCACCACCGTTTATCGCATGAGTCAACCGTTCCATCACTGCAACAAACTGTTCAGTTACGATTCTGACCATCTCAGGTTGCTGATTTGGAAGGTTGTCTTCCTCCTGATGTCGTCCCAATATAGGTTCCATGATTCCTCTTCAGAAAACCATTGTGAACAAATAAATATCTCAGGTTAAGCAGCATAGTATTCTGTAAATGCTATATGATTTTAATATTAACATAAATTACTTTATGGAAATTTATTTAACAACACCCGAAGTCCTAATTTTATCTAAACCAACTTCTGATACCAACTATAAGGACCCAACCTTAAACAGTACGTAATATTGAATTAAAAAAATAATTCAAATTGAAGATCTTTTCAGGTTTAGAGTTTTAGAGAATTAGGACGTAACTATTACGTCTCAAAAGATTACAAGGTAGACATATCTATACAATTTCCATTTTTTTAATAAAATAAAAACTCTTGAAAAAAAGGGTCATGTCTAGTTCCAGGTTTTTGATATCATGACTTTTCCTTGATCTCATCCTTGACCCTATTCATCTTTATGTCCTGTGAAAACATTTCAAAACATGGGATGAGCATAAAAAGCTTAGTAAGGATTATAAAACAAAGAATGAAAAAATTTGTTTATAAATACATACAAAACATGAAATAATTTACTTACCTCATGAAATCATAAGAATTATGAAAGACACATATAAATCATTAATCATAAAGGTAACTTGTGGAATCCATATCATACTTACATTGTAGCTATCACAACTACATAGGGAGTTAAATTGTAATACCCATCACAGTATATTCCCTAAATCTCTTAGAAGAAACATTCATGTTTAACTCTTTCATGTTACCCAATGTATTGGAGAGCTATCTCGGGCTCACCCACCCTAGGTTTATCACGCAACCACCCGTATACGTAAATAATGCCCAAGAAACATAATATGATAATAACACATAACATAAGCATAAAGGAAAGATAACATTTATACATTGCAATAATAAAATATCATTTCAAGATATTGAAATAATAAATCCATTATCAAGATCATTTTCAATACCAAAATACCTAAAAATAGTATATGGTATTTATTTTTTTATTTTAGAAAACATTCTGGCATGTTAAGGAAGCCAAAGATCAAATAATACTCACGGCGGCAGAAAGGTCGTTGTAACCGCTTACATTAAAAAAACCTTCCTTTTTGTCATTTATTAAAACGATTCGTATAAAAAAGATTCCCTTTGAATAAAATGAAAATTCAATGGGGTTTATACACCATTTAAAATAAAGTCATGTATAAAACTAAAAATGCCTCAATGAAAGGAGATTGAGACGAAGTCCCTTACCTCATGTCCGACTTGACTCGACCGTTCTTTAATATCCTGAATAAAAAACTAAAGTTAATTTCTACTTTCTTAAGAACATTTTTAAAGTTTATTAGTACTTTTATATCACTATTTACCATGTTATAAACATTATGAAAACATTTAAATTAATAACGTTTGTTTTGTCGATATTTGGCACTTGAGTCAAAAATGGACTTCTTATAATTACATGTTGTAAATGTAGTCAAATATCCATTATCTCCATAATGATAATCATGATTTAGATAACATATATATCATATATATCTAGTATATACATGTATTTATAATAGTACATAACATTTGGTGGTAAGAAATGAAATGCACCGTTCATTGAGACGGTAAGTCGTACGTACGCATGAATGCTACTTTCATTTCTATTTCTTATTTTAATGGAATTAAAACATAATGATACATCATTATATTATAATTACAGTATAATATAATATATAATATCATTAACTCCATCCTTTATACGTCCCACATAAGGAATTAATGAATCAAATCACTTTGAGGGGGCGGTAATCCGTACTTTCTCAAATGAGATTATCATATTTACCCACTATGGAAACCATAAATTAATGCAATAAATGGGAAGTATAGAAGTATAAATAAGTCATAAACATAATATATATCATATATAAGTATGGTTCCATCATATTGGCCACCATGAGAGGTGGTAAGATGTAATTGAACAAGCATCGTTTCGTGAGGTGTTAGTTTTCCATCCATAGAAACATTATATTCTTCATCCACTAGATAGAGGTGTGTGTAAGTGTAATTAGAATCCGTATCATAACAACATCCAAGTATATTGATGATACTAGTTTTGTTACAAAAAGAGAAATAAAAAGAGTTTATGGGTTGGATAAGTAAAATAAACGAAAACAATTTATGAGAAACATTTACCTTTAATTTGGGTAACTCTCATTGGTATGAACCAAAAGACTTCTTGAAGTGCCTTATACCTCAAGTAAGGCTTCAAAAAGTAGTATAGGGATGTAGGTAGCGTAATTGGGAAGATTTTTGACAATCCAAATGTCTTGAGAGGTTTGTGGAATTGGTTAGAAGTGGTCTCCTTTTATAAGGTAGAGGAGGTGCTCTTTAGGAACGTGTGAAAACATTATTTTATTATATAATGATATTCAGTTTCTAAAGGACCAAAAATCATTAAGGTCGAATATAAGATGACTCATAATCTAAATAAAATCATCCAACCATAATTGGACTTTATTTGGATAATATTCTAATCATTATAATCTTATTTATTTAAATCGTTTATTAATGAGGCAAATACTGCATCATTATTGTGTCACAAATAATTTAATTTATTCGATATCTAAAAATTATCAAAAAAAATACTATCATGTAGGAAATAATTTTATCTTTACAATCAGGATTTATTGTCTAAAATAGGTCTTATATAACACCATATAAAAATTAATTACTAAAATATTTTTGTTAATGCCAATTTTGTCTTTACATAAAATTAATTAATCTAAATTGTCATTTTCACTCCAAAGGGGATAAATGGGGTCCCAAAATCATCTCAAAGATGCCCATGGTTGTAAATTACTCAACCAATATGGTTTGGACAAGTGTTAAGGTAATTTTGAATTATTATAATATTCTTTTAACCTTGAATTACCCTATTTACCTTCAACCGCGGTAAATAAAAGTCAAAAGTTACTATTCACCAAAAATCATTTTCATCTTATTAAACCACATTTAACTTATTAATAACAACCATGTATGTAGGATTTTCAAAATTAAATTCACAGAAGTGGTAAAATTTCATTTAAATTAAAATGTCTGTTTTTTTAACTACCACTAAGTGGTTTCACTATTCATCAAAAATTTAAATTTTTCTGAAAAATACCAAAAATTCAGCCTAAGAATTATTTGATATTCAAAATTCAAATTTGATGTCTATTTTTCCAAATTAAAAACATAGAAGTGGAATTAATAAATTTTAAAATTAATTCTCCTTATCAAAACAAATAGCATGCTTTTAAGAAACAATAACTATCAAAAGATTGATATTTGTTTATGTCCAATTTCAAAGTGAAATTAATTCTGATGACCAAAATTGGATTAAATGGTAAAAATATATTTTAATTACACTTTTAAACAAATTGAAAAGATAATCTAACGATATAATTTAATTAGATTAAAACATTGTTTTGAATTAAAATACAATATTTTCACTATTCATTAAAAAAATGAACTTTATCGGGAAAATTCCAAAAAATTACCCAAAGTAAAATTTGATGTCCCCATTCTAAAGAAGTATTTTATTTTGACCTATAGAATGTATTAAAGTAACTAAAACTAAATTTAAAGAGGTTTCTCCATTAAAAGGCAATAATCCGGCTTTTTAATGTAAATTATGCGTAAAAATAGATTAATTCACATTTTAAGCCTATAATTTTTTATTGGATAAATATAAATACATGTATAATAATATTGTAGTTATTTCTTTTCATTCCCTCCAATACGACAGCTAGGAGTTAATGACCATTTTAAATAATAATATTATATTAGTAGTCTACAACATAATATTTCAAAGAAACCTATTGTTGCCTATCGGGTACGCTATCGAACATAGCAACACCTTTATAGTCAAATTAATATTTAATTCAAAAATATTAATAAATATGAAAATCTTTTATTCTTAATTTACCTTGGATGTCACACATACGAAGGAATATATTATTGTTTCCCATTATTTTATATTATTATAGAGTAAGTGATATTTTTATTCCAAAATTATTACTATGGAATAAATATAATATATAAACATTAAAATAATCATAATACCTTTCCATAAAATATAGTGATCATAAATGAAATGTTTCACTACATGGAGTGGTTAAGTCTTTGACATGCCCAAATAGTGTAATTATTTTTCTCAAGGTCTAATAAAAATAAAAAATTTATAAAAACTAAAACTATGATACATAATTAAATAAAATTTATTATTTGAAAATATCATGGTAGAACCCATAGAGACAGTGAATTGATTTACTTAGGTTCTCAAAATATTTGATTTTTTGAATTGTAGAAAGAGGTCACTAATCAAATTGGTTTGATTAGTTTGACGAAAGAAAAATGAAGACGAAGCATAATGATTTCTTATCTTGAAATAATATTTCAAGGAATACCTAGGGTTTTCCAATTTTAGGGTTTGGGTGGAATTTAATTTTTGGGAAAAAATTAATTAATCCATGTTTCGTGTTAGAGTCTAAATGAGGGAGATCCAATGGTAATGACATCCCCACTATGACATAGAAACCCCCCTTTTTCCTTGGTATGGTAATTTAGGGTTTTACTGAATCATGTTTGTCTGGATACCTTATTTATAACTAATTCTGCTAAATTTTAAATTTGGAATTCATTTTTTTCGATAATAATGTGAACAATTTTAATGTTTTTTTAGATTCAAATACCAAGGATGGTGATAAATATAAAATAAGGGGATTGAGAATTGATTTAAAAACAGCGATAGTCAAAATACCTGAATAATGAAAAGTGGATAAATCCATCAACCCCTTTCCCATACTATTACATAACCCAAGAACATATTTTTATGGAAGCCTCTTCTTAGAGATGAGATAATAAAAGGGATGAAAAAAATGAAATAATGTTGAGAAAATAGAGATCAACTGGTGAGGGTCCTACACTATGTAGCTTCTTGCTAAAATGTTTTGGTCTATAGGATCTCCCTGATAGCTGTAGCTTGTACATATATTTATAGATTTTATATAGTCTCATGCAGTAATAAATGACATTATTGATGGGTCAAATGTGGTCATATGTGAATCTTGAACCTTAAAATATTTCAAAACATCACTATATGCCAAATATGGCCATTTTCCATATACTGAACATTACATATCATTTACTAATTACACAATGTTTTATCATTTCACTATGTGTATCTAAATCCGGACAAGTAGCTCTTATGAGTCAAATTCACTTGTTTCACATTGTGTCTCACTTTTAGGCTATATGTTTCTTTTGTGTATTGTAATATTTACATGGTATGAATCTTCAATCTCAGGTTACAGAAAACATTTTTAATTATTTTTCATTTAATTTCATGTCCTTGGATCACTCCATATTTATTCAAATCAAAATAATACTTATTAATTTTTAATATCTCACTGCACGATGAATTAGTGCCACGCAAAGATTATTTTCCTCTAAGAATTCATTCATTTTTTCCTTTTAAAAAAATTTCTTTCATTCTTCTATTAATCACAGAAAAATTAAATTTTCTTAATATTTGGAATAATATCTAATATATTACTATATTTTAACTCCTTAAAATGTATGGGTGAAATGCATATATTAGTCATTCATATGCACATGTGACCCTTTTAAATATCATTTTATGGGAAGGTAGGAGTATATTGGTTTGTTTATAATCATAATTATCATATTTATGATACATAAGTTATTATTTTATGATAAATATAATAGTTTTAAAAGTGTTAAATAATATTAAAAAAAGTTATCGGTTTAGGTGATGACCTTTTATTTGAAACGAATCCTGTAGATCTCCTACAAAGGGATCTACTATTAGTTTTTTTGGGAAGAATAAGACAATTATGATGTGTCTTCATAATTGGAGAAGTGAATTTGGAAGATTTTGGTTGATCTAAATAATCAATGAGCTATAAATAAATGAGGTACGAGGTCCCCTTTTATAGTTGAGTTGAGGGGCACTTTGGGAATTTCTCGAGTGATTAAATTATAATTAATTATTTCCCATTATAAATTCCACAAAATCACCAGGTAATCAGTGATAAGTTGGTAAAGAATTATAATTTCATAAAAATTTAATTTATTTAAGTTTATTAATTATTTTAAACTCTATAAATATGATTCACCCTTAATTAATCATATTTAATTCTAATTGTGCTAACTAATTTTTCAATATTAATAGATATAATTTTAAAAATAAGGTTAAAATTATACATAAATAGAAAATTTATTAAATTCTAGACCATATCATATCCAACTTTTCTTATTCATATATCTTTTTAACATTTAAATAATTTTTTAAAATATTATTTTGATAAAATATCAATAATATCAAAAATTTATACTATTCACTTAATTCGACATTAAATACATCAATACAATAGGGTTTTTAAAATATAATTATTTAAAAACACCATAACATGTCATATAAATACGTAACATTAATGTAATAAATTAATTATTTCGATTTATTTTATTTTTATTATTTTTCAATCAATTAGTTTATATTTCTATTAATTAGATAAATGACATGTTTACATCGTGAAATAATTTATGGTATTTATTTAGTACATAAAAATTATAAATTGATATTCGTTAAAAAAATAAAATTATTATTCTTAAAATATACATTTATATTTAATAAATATGTTATTTGAATCATATCTACGTAATGAAAACTTATTTAATATGTTATTTGGACTTTTATGGCCTTGTGCAAGCATTGCATAAGTGTTTGGATATGACACTAGAAATATTACTCTAAAATTCAATTATGACCATAAAATCATCTATAATACATAATATTTAAAGAAAAAGTTTATATATTACTTATTTCATCTCGAATTGTTTCCTTTGGATAAAAAAGTTTACATTAATATTGTTGTACATGTTCGGCATCAACACTAAAAATGATTTTCATATTTATCATGGAATACATATTAATTTAATTTATTTAATTACATGTGTATGATATTTTCAATATTTTATCATAAATTATTCATTACATAATTTTAATAAAATTTTATGTAATTTTTTATCTTGTTGATACAATAAAAGATACCGAATTTTATAAGAAGTGCATTTTTTTTACTATTCTCCAAAAAAAATTATTCTTTAAAAAAATGTCAAGAAAAATAAACATCATATAAATTTTATCATTTTAAAAAAAATTATGTTTCATAAAATTCAATTCCTATTTGGGATAAATGATTATTTTAATGTTAATGTGTAATAGAAAATGAAAATTAGATTTCAAAAAAAAATCCATTTAAATATTAAAATTTTGTTAAGGAAACCTCAATAATAAATTTGATTCAAATGAAAATAATAATATTATTAATAATATACTAAAAATAATTTTACATTGAAAATATTTAAAAATATTTGGTACACTATAAATATTTTTATCAAAAATACTATTTTCTAAAAAATTCATCATTTTTCCCTCTTGACTAAAAAATCAATCATTTCAACAACAAAAATTCACTCAAAGGTAATTTTTATTTAATGATTTAAAAATGTTATTATTTTTATTAAATTACAGTTATAAAATATTCAGAAACTATTTATAATATTTATCAAAATAAAAGAAATGAAATCATTTTTGAGGAAGATGTATTTTTGAATCATAACATAAATTCAATCAAAATTTAGTGATTATTTAATATTAGATTATCAAAAAAATTATATTTTGTTATATAATTATATATATTTCATTAATATGTTAATTATATTCATAAAAACCAAATTTCCAAATAGTTTATAACTATCACATTAATTAATAATATTTTAATAATTTATCATGATTTATTTAAACACAGTGTCACATGTTACGCAAGCTATCAAAGAAATAAATTTATTTAAAAGGAAATATTATATAAAATCATATAATGACACACAAATCACATAGAATAGAACCACCAAAATCCAACATCCATATATTCCTTCCATAATTAAAAATACCACACTACAATGTCCCCAATAACATAACTATGTAATATCAATTAACAAGTCCTGAAACCATAACCAAAACATCTACTGTGCAACCAAAATTGTAACATAGCCTCCAAAACCAACCTCTTTGGTCTCTTGGTTGTGACACCTCTCTCCCACCAAAACACTTCAAATTTCAAAATAATATTCTACTTTAACCAACCCCTCATATCATGAACCAGATGGCTATAATGTGACTTATGCTGACAATTAGATATTTGAGCTCCAAAAATCTCTTTCTACCACCAATATTGTCATGACACCACCCTCACCCAAAAGACACAGTGTAGTGGTTTAGAGAGGCCATATCCAATATATCGAATATTTATGTTTTAGGGTTTCATCATACCTCACTTGTAGATAAAGGATAAATCCACTCTTTTATGCACTGATCAAATAAAGGATAACAATAATTTATAGATATGCATTTCTCTCTATGGTATGTAATAAATTTTTGTTTTTTGAATCACAATCCTTTGGTGGATGTGTTATTTATATCCATGTAAAAATATATATAAGAACAACATTAAATCTCCTTCAAACAATAATTTCTTTATCGCTTTATAGAGATAATGAAACACATGACCAACCTTATCCCCCTTATTTAAATTTCAATTCAGGATAATACCACATACTTCTATTGATATTTCCTCCTTTTATAGAAACATATTTATTTGATTAATCTTCTTGGGCACTCTAATTCTTGTCTTGGTTAAAAATATATCCTCATGGTTGTTTTGATTCCATCTTTTTTGAAGTGGATGTATTTTCCATGAATTATAGTGTAAAATGTTTTCATTACCCATATTCTCTTTTTATAGAATCCATAAAACCCAAGTGAAAGTCATTTCCATTTTTTAATATAAAATTCTCTATATGTCTTGGTATTAAGATCTTTTACACATGATTATCCACTTTTATAATCTCTTATTTTTTTCAATATTTTTTTCATAAAATATCATTACATAAAAATATAAAAACTTCATGAGAAAAAATAGTTATTTCATTATCCATGGTCTCTAAAAATATCTCAAAATTTAAAAATTTCATTTGATTGAATAGTCTCTCAATACATATCATGACTAAAAATTACCAAGAATTCATCTACTTTTCCATTCAACAAAAACTACACTATCAATTTTTTGGATTCTATCATGATAACAATAATCTGGTCATGAAGGATACCTTAGAGGGGGTGGGGTTGAATCTCTAATCACTTTTCATTCTACTTTAATGATTTTTGTTGAGAAAATAAAATATTTAATAACCTATAAAAATGGTTTGAGTTATAATGAACTTTAATATAAACTTCAACTAATCCATTAATATGAAACAAATATGATGAGAGATCATCACATGATATCTAAAAGGTTCCGTACAAAGAGTTATTCATTTCCATGTTGGTTATCCCTGAAAACATATGGATTAATTTACTAAATTTATTTAGGATAAAAAAGGAATAATTAGCAATTGGTTTTACACACAAGTAAATTTCCCTCTATATAACCCTAGTTCTACCTCCAATAATCATCCCTTCTAACAAATTTTGTAATACCCCCAACTATAATAACAGTATCCAATTTCATTAAATTTGGTTATTTCCCCAACTACAAGCCTCATTAGTAACAAGTTATACCCCCATGTAAATGAACATTATTCTTATTTTATGATCCATTGTAGAAATATCATCTCTTTTTTAAAAAGTATGTTTGATTACATTTAGCTCTATCCAATCTTTATGATCTTCTACAAATCTATTAAGTGTTTTTTGGTCTTAATACATCCTCCAAATCATAAAAAGTTTTAGATATTATAAAAATAAACTTTTCATATTTTTTATAAATCATCTTTAGTAATACTCGTTTTATTGACATCCATTCGATACTCCCTTAGTCTAATGGGTCACTATATGATGGTCCTCCATCTGATGCAACACAACACACTATTTATTATTCTAGAATGACCTATTCAATACCCCTTTATTTGATGTTCACTATCTGAAACTACTCTATCTAATGACGCAATATGTGTCTAATTTAACTTCTTCAACTAGGTATGTACATAAATTATAAACTCACACATAAATTCCTATTCATTCAACTATTCTCATCATGATACATCTTCTTCTCCATTAAATGAAATTCATTATTCTAAAAATATTATTCATCCATGTAGGAATCTTGGTTGGAATCTCACAACCCAAATTCATCATCACTTATTCTAATTTACATATGAGAAGTGTTATGTAAAAATTTCCATATCAATCCAACACCATATTTATGTAGGTGTTCTTCGGATTTTTTTTATGTGACCTACATTTTTTTTCCAATTAATAAAGAATTGAATTTCAACGATTCTGTTTCATTTATATTACGATGTAATGGTTCATAAACATTATGGAACATTCTTGTCACCAACTTACATTCTAAAATTTCCTTTACCTCACTACATAATCAAACATTAAGAAAATGTCCTTTCATCATTATTATTATAGATTTTAATTTTTTTATGAAAATCTCTATAGAAAACATTTTTTCTAATAAAGTATCTCCATCTTCCTCCTTCTGATAGACTTATATTCTTTTGTCATCCTATAAACCATTATAAATTTTCCCTATGTTATGAAACCTCTACCTAATAATATATTAATATATTTTTATGATAACATCTCAAATATAATAAATACTAAACCATTTCACACATATTATTACACGATTCTTGAAAATTAATAATCTTTAATATAACACAAGGATTTTAAAGGAATATTGTCCTTGTAAGACAAGGTTATTAAAACATAAAACATGGTATATTTATTTTATTTTACATAGTGATCTCCTAAAATATATTTTATCTCATAAATATGTGTGGGATACAATGGGGAATAAATAAATTAATAGGTTAGGTAAAAACCCCATAATAATGTAACAAACATGATATAGAAACATAAAATGTGAGTGACATTTTTAACATGATACCATAAAAGAGAAGGATTATGAGTTTTTTCCTAAAAAATATTATAAATAACATGGTATTATAAAATCAAGGATTTATAAGAAATATGTAAAAAAATATATAACATGATATAATCATGAGTAAAGGATAACTTCCAAGATAATATCACTTGGATAACAAAGTCCCATAATGGGTTAGGATTTCTCCCTAATCACATACAAGATTTTTCATGAGGATATAACGTTACCCAATTCATTAGGTTTCTATCTGGGTGAACCAATCATAATATGTTCATCATCTACACGTTCCACACAATGGAAATAAATAATTGGGTGTACCATAAAAATTAACAATATAAGGAAAATTGGATTGGTAATATTCCAATATATCATATTATAATGAAATTTAATAATGAAGGAATTTGATAAATGATCATATGGAATGTATTACACCATCAGTGGAATGGATAATAAAGTAGGTGTATATATGAGAGACATATATATATTAATTTAGAAGAAATACAAAAAATATAAGGTTGTTTTGAATATTAAAAAAAATAAATTCTAAAAACATCATTTATGGACATAACCTTTTCATGTTTAGTAACATCAATGGATATCATCATAGATGAAATTTGATTTGGAAATAACAAATTGAGAATTTCTTGATGAAAATATTAGTTATATTTTGAAAATAATTTTTAAAAATATAAAATATTACCAAACACTAAAGAATATATTTTTTGAAAATAACATTCAAATAATTGTTATTAATCTTCAAAACATTTATGGGTCATTATGATGGAAGATTTCCATTTATTCGGAATACATTAAAAAATGATAAATTTCACAATTTTATAAGAAATGTAATAAAAGTAAATTGATCAAAAAAAGATAAGAAAATTGTATTTAATTTAATAAAATAAAAATAAAATTAAGGGTAAAAATTTGTTTAAATATTCATTGAAAATAATATTAAAAAATACTTTTAGAAAACATGGATTTTAAAGAAAATGACTTTAGTCCGAAAAGAATAATAAGGTTAGATTTTCATTAAAAAGATTCCCAATAATTTTAAGTAAAAAAGATAAGAAAATGGTATCGTTAAATGAAAAAATAATGAATAACCAGAGGATAATAAAATTAATGGGTTTTATTATAGAATGATCAAATAATTTAATTTAATCTAAATTCAATCATAGTAGTCCCTAATAAAGTGATATTGAAATATAAACCCTATTAACTTTGGTAACTTTTCAATCATAACATCACACTTTTGATGAAGATGGATTTTATCTTAAATTATCATGATTTATGAAGGATGCATGATATATTATTTAAATTGGATGTATATACATCAATAAAAATAAATTATGTGCATAAAAGAACAAGTCTCTCTAAGAAGGATGTTTGGGTTAAAACCCTTAAAAAGATCATATCATTGAGGTTAGTGTTAATCAAGGGGGTTATTATGTGTAAAATGTAGATACACAAAAATTAGTATTAAATAAACCATAAATATAATAATATTAATTACACACTTAATCTTTTTATAATACATTTAATGTAGTAGACATACAACCCAATGAATGAAAATCATTTTAAGAACCCCCTTAACTCGAACTTCCAATTTGTTGAGAACTCATTAGCCTCATTTATTGTGGTTATAAACATGTTATTAATATAAAATAGAATAATATTATTACTATTAATTACATATATGATCTGTTGGTGACATCTTATTAACCATTTATTAATAATCCATCATTATCACTATTGTTTTTGGTGTTAATTACCTTATTTTCTCTCGGTTTCAATTTCATAGACAGAATCATGAACATTGGTTATATTTTATTAATATCCCATAGATATTAATTTAATAAATATATTCTATATTGTTTATATAAATATTAATAAAAATTATTTAATTTTTGAAAAGAAGTTGAATCACATCGCTTTGTAGAGACATCACGTTTTAAATTTACACGAGTGACTTTATCATTTACATAACATATGGAAGGGTAAGGAATAAGATTATGTAATAATTTCCCATAATAAATATAATTTCATATATATAAAATTTATTTTATAAAATTTCCCTTTTGAAATCCATATAAAGTGTATTTGAGAAATGAATCACATCACTTCATGAGTATATAGTCCATTGTGCACACAAATGACTTCATCACTTATTCAATGGATGGAAATGTAAGAAATTATATTATATATTTAATTTAAAATGATTAATATTTAATAAATATAATATATAAACCAAAAATTTATCATCATTACATTTCATTTAATTCATAAGTGAAATATAAATTACACTACTTCGTGAGGTGCCAGTCCACAACACAAACGAGAAATGTCATCATATTCCCAACTGAAAAAAATTAAGATGGTCTATGTGATATTATAATTATAAATTAATTATTATATCATATATTTTTAATATTAAAATTAGATACATATTTATATGAAGACATGAGAAGTGTTGGTGGAAAATTAATTATGTCATTTCATGAGGTGATATTCTTCCATAATCTTGACCAACAGTTTTGTTTCCCATTTTAGAGAGGAGGATACAGTTTTGGTTATTCAATTAGAATAAAAATATGTTATTATTTTTGAGATACATAGGTTATTATATTATTATTTATTAATAATATTTTATTGTGATAGATTATTTAAAAATATAATTCATACTTTTGGAAATTACCACTTCATTGGATAAATTCTTTTAGTTTACATCAAAATCCATACTATGAGGGGTTAATGACCTAAAAAGGATTATAATGTAATAGGAGAGAATTAGGGATGGTAATAGTGTAGTTATTGGTCTATCAAATGGGTTATGGATATGTTTAATGGAAGGGAGAGAGGGTGTCCTTTTATCAGTGGGGTAGAGGACACACTTGGAATTTTTGAAAAGGAAGAATCCTATCCTTGTTTTCTCATTCCAAAAGGCTCTAAAATTAACTAGTTTGGAATCATATAAGTTATAATGTACATATAGGTTCATAAAATATGTATTTTAATATTTTATATGTCACTATAAACCATTTATTTTCAGTTTAACTTTCTTCTAACCCATTTTCACCTTAACGGTGGTAATTAGTTTTTTACTTGTTTTAATAATGTTAGTGGTGAAAATTTATATTTTCATTATAATAAAATATAAATTATTTTTATTTAAAATATTTAATCTATTTTCATGTTTTAATTTACATAATTTTAAAATTAAACAAAAAATTAATTATACTGACGCGATAAAAAAGTTGTTTTCCAAGGCAGAACGTTACGAATGATTAAATAGTGACTATATAAAAAATAAAAATGAAATTGATTCAAATGAATTAAAACATATAATCAATTATTTAAATAATTTAATATTAAATTTAAATCTATATCAAAATTAAATTCATCTTGTAAATTTTTTGATTTAAAAAGATGTTTGTTAATAAAAAATAGTATTTCTCACTATTCAATAAAAACATTGTATTTTCAAAAAAAATTCAAAAATATCAGAAGGATAATATTTAAATTATTATTTAAAAAATTATATAATTTTTAAAAAAAATTAAAAGTATAAATTTTTTATTTAAAATAATTCTACAAAATTAGCTACAACAATTATTTTGAAAAATACAACTTCTAATCATAAAATTATATTTATACTAATATCTTATGTTGAAAACACATAATATGAATTTTAAAAAAAAAAATTGACTATATAATATATAAATTTCATTCAAATAATGCTTCAAAAGTGATTTTTTTAATTATTTTATATAAGACATGTTTTCACGCGTAAAGAAAGTTTTTTCAGAAAAAAAATTACTTTACTTTGAAATGGTTTTTATTTTCATTTATAATTAATTGGTCATCAAAAAAATTGTTATACATCCATATGAAAACCATGTATTTTGATAATTTATTTATTTCTATTTTTACCGTCTATTTTAATAAATATATGATAACAATAAAATAATATTTTAATAATATATATCCCTCTATTAAAACACAATGTTTTGTGAAACAAAAAAATAAACTCAGTGTTATGTGTAACAGAAGATAATATCAGTGGTGCATGTAATGAAAGCTAATATCAATGCTTCACATGACAGAAAATATTAATAATGTTATATGTTTTTAAAAAAAATCATAAAATATCAAGGTGTTACATTATTCCCCCTCAAATAAATTCCATCCTTTCAATTTTTACTTTTTCACATCAAAAAAGATTTATTATTTGAAAATAAATTTTTAGGAAACCCCAATAGAAAATATGGTTTATAAAACATTTTAATGAAATAAATGAAATGGATTTACAAAATTTATATAGAATTACCCATACCAGGTTTCCAAATAAGAGAACATTTGTGGTATGTAATTATTATTACATGGAAGAAAAAAATTATATCTAGATAATTATGGAGAGTGATAGAGAACATTGATCATAAGAAAGTGAATGATCATTTGAAAATAGACAACAATAAAACGAAAAACCTAAGAGCTGGGATAATTTTCATTGATATCATTAGAAAAGATGGTAATTGGATAAAATTTTATTTTAAGATACTTTTCGTAGAGTTAGAGAGTTTTCAAGGTATGATATAAATATATGATTTCATTTAATTTCAAAATTTAAATCCAATACATCAGGCGTGCTTCGATCAATTTCCACAAAATCTCTTATTTTAAGAAACAAAGATTTATTTTCTTTTCCCGAATCATTACTGAATAACATGAACCATAATGGAATGAAAACCCATTCCTTAAATCTATAACTATTATCATAGATATAATTCTTATCATACGTTATCCAATTACATCCATGTTCAATTTAATCAATTTCATGAATAGATAACCTTAAGCCTCCTCCTTTTACACCAAAATTGAAGTCCAAAAATTTAGAAAGAAGGCCAATAAATTTTCAAAAACCAACTCATAATTAATCTTATAAACAACATGAAGTAACTATTTATAAGGAACCATCCTTAAACACTACATAAGATTGAGTTAAGTCAGGAATTCACATTAAAGATATTTTAAGGTTTAGAGATTTTGAAAAAATGGGAAAATATATTATATAACAACTCAAATTTATACAAAGCAGATATAAATAAAATTGTATACATTTCTTCCACAATACATTACATTTAAAATTAAACATGTGTTGTTTTTCTTAATAAAAATATTTTGGATTTCTTCCTTTTTCTTACCCAACCTTATACCCTGTGAAAACATTTCAAAAACATAGGATGACTATAAAAAGCTCAAAAAGGAATATAAAATAAGGAAATAAAAGTTCAGTCCCAAAATATTAATAAACCGATGAAATCATAAGAATCTTGAAAAATCTTCATAGAAATCATAAATCATAAAGTTAACATGAGAAATCAATATTATACATACATTTTAGCATTCAAATATATATTAGGTGTATCCTTCATGGTTATGTTTGGAATACCCATCACAATATATTCCCTAAATCTCTTAGAATTAGTCTTATCATTTGACTTTGTCTCATTACCCAATGCATTAGAGAGCTATCACGGGCTCACCTGACCTTGTTTTATCAAAAAACCACCTATAAAAATAAAAAATTCCCATGAACCAAAAGATAATAATAACACAATAACAATCATGAAGGAAAAAATAACATTTCTATATTGCAATCATAAGATATCATTTCAAGAAATTGATATAATCAACCCATTTTAAAAATAGTTATCAATCCCAAAATACCTAAAAAAGTGAATATGGTATTTAATTTTCTTTCAAAAACATTAAAAATTATAGATAATTTCTTTAATGGCCTGAAGGCCTTAATTTTTTATTGATTTTTGATAATCCACCTTTCAAGGGGTGAGGTGGAACCCTTACAAGGGTCGTAGGCATAAGTATTACATGACCCATAGGCCTTAGAGGAATTAATTTTCCCATAGGATTCAAACATTACATACAACCCAGACTAAATACTTGGAACTTCTCATCCCCAGCATCTTCATCGTGAAATCAGCCCTCCACCTTCCCATGGCTATTCAGATGGGCATTCCTATGCATGCACAAGCTTGTCCCTAATGGCAGGTGTCATACCATCTCATTATTGCAATCCATTTAACTTCTATAGTGGTGAAATATCCTTTTTCATAAAGAATTCCAAATACCAAAGTAATGGTCATGGAGGTGGAATGATCATTTTCGTCTCATATGTTAAAAAACATTCCTTTTTATACTTTAGTAAAACACATCATATGAAAAAGATTATTTTCAAAAACTGTTAAATGAAATTAAAATTCAAAGGGGTTAAATATACATTTAATAAAATAAGGTTGTGTTTATTATCAAAATATTCATCCTGGAAATGATATTTGGACAAAGTCTCTTACCATGAGTCTGATTGGTCACGTATAATCTATATATTCCTCTTCATCAGTAGATCACCTTTGAAAAAAAACCATAATACCTTCATGAAGGGTGTTATGCCTAAACTAAGGCCTAATGAATGTGGGTAGGGCATTAAAGAAGAGGTTTGGGTAGAGCTTGGCCAAAAAAATGGTTCTTGAAGTGTGAGTATTAGAGAAAAGTGTGATCCTTTTTAATGAAGAGGGGAAGGGCACCCTTGGAAACTCATAAAATATTAAATTAATATGAATTAATTTTTTTAATCCAAATGACTCCAAAATGAGATATATCTAAGATAATATGAGTATTTCTTCAAATACTCTCATAAAAAATTTAGACATGTATTCTTTTTATTTTAATGTTTATATTTTCGTTTTATCCTTTGTTATTATGTTTTAATTTTAAATGTAGTAACAACATTATAAATATTATAGGGATATAAATTTTAATCATATGCAGTTAATCCACAATAATTGGACACTTAAAGAACTTTTAGAATATTTCATATTCTCTTGGTGATTTTAATGATTTTTAAGATTTTTGAATAATTTAATAATTTATTATTATTATAAAATATCAGTTATGTCAAATTTTACACTATTTATTTCATTGAACTTAAATAAAACCCAAAAATATGTATAACCTCTAAAAAACCCTGAATAGTCTTATTTCATGTCATAATCACCAATAAAATTCATGTATGCCATAAATTATGTAATGATATATTTATTTTAATAATTATAAAATCATTTATTTGATTCATTTATTAATAAATCAATCATTAAATCATCATTGTGTCATAAATAAATTTAATTATTTATTTTTTAAAAAGTATAAATAAAATACCTTGATGTAAGTAATTTTTTTTGTCTAATGACTATTTATTGTTAGTGTGATCACTTATATAACACCATATTAAAAAATTTTAGTAATGAGTGTCATGTTTGTTAAAATTTTGCCTTTACATTAAATTAAAAGTTATAAATGTCATAATCAAACCCAAGTGGCTTCTAAAGGAGAAATTTGAATCCCAAGGGTCTTTTTGGTCAGGAATAACTCATTAAAAAATATTTGAATATTTTTTAGGGTAGTTTTATATTTTTATAATACTATTTTCACCCTTATTTACCTAACTAACCCTTTATCTTTGGTAAATAAAATTAATTACAACTATTACTATTCATAATGTCAAAAAATAAAAAGGAAATACTTACATAATTTCGACTATATGATTCCAAATATAGAATCCATTTTTCCAAATTCAAATCTAGTAATTGGACTTTATTTTCAACCTTATCATTTTGATTTATCCTTAATTAATCTATTAAATTTTAT
Organism: Viscum album; assembly: GCA_963277665.1. Classification (NCBI taxonomy): domain Eukaryota; kingdom Viridiplantae; phylum Streptophyta; class Magnoliopsida; order Santalales; family Viscaceae; genus Viscum; species Viscum album. Next base: position 1,114,848,868 of record OY728132.1, on the reverse strand, counting down.
GGTTTGAAATAATAGTCTAAATATTAAAAACTTATAAAAATTTTCTTATATGGTTTCAATTGTCCATATATTGATAAATTATAATAGTTACTTTTATTTTGAATTATTTTTATTATTTTTATATAATTTTGAAGATTTTATTTTTATAAAATATCAATACTGTCAATTTTCACACTATTCATTACTATGATATGAATTAAAATACAAACAAAAATATAAATTGAATAAAAACAACGGAATATACTTTTAAAAAATACTATTAACCAATAAAAATGGTTTATAACTTTGATTAATTCAAATTATATTTCTTTTTACATTTTTAAAACCATTTATTGGATAATTCTATTAATAAAATAAGATCTGTGTCACTATTATAACAACATTAATGGTAATTATTTAATCACTAAAAATTATAAATAAATTACTATGATGTAATAATTATTTTAAATTTTAAGATACTATTTATAGTCAATTTTATCTCATACTTATCTTTATATTCAAATTAATATACTTATATAAAATGAGAGTGTGACATTTCTTGACATTCTTCAATTTTTGTAATATCCAAGTCAAAATCATGGAAAAGTGTCCATTAAATGATTCCATTTATAACCTAAGGATATAAAATTTAAATTAAGTCATCAAATAGGATTTTGACATGTGTTAGGTTAATTTTATAATATTATTTTTTTCATTTAGTTACATGATTTACTCTTAATCATGGTAATGAAAAATTTACTAAAGTCACTATTCACCAAAAGATGAAGTTGATCCTAATTTATCAAAAATTTAATTCTAATCACGAAAATTTACTTCAATTTTTCAAAATTCAATTCACAATAATAGGAAGATTATGTTTATAATTAATCATGCACATGTGGTGGGAAAGTTAGTAAAAAGATGTTCAATAGATCAATAAATTTTTTATATCTATTTCTATTATAAAAATTATTATAATGACCTATGTTGGATTAATTTAAATATTTTTTATATATTTTTTATTTAAGTACAATTTAAATTAAAATAAAAATTTAAATGAAAAATTTAGGTTTTTAACAATAATTCATTAATTTGCACTATTCATAAAAAACTGAAACATTTCAGAAATATAACAGAATTTCACCTTAAGATAATTTTGATATTAAAAATTAAAAAATGAAGTCTATTTTTAAAAATAAAATTTATAAAATTTATAATATTGTTAATACCATTCACAATAGCTTTTTTAAACGGCTAGTTTGAAAGATCCTAGGGCGCTTGAATTCGTTGTTGCATACGACACTAGCTATTAAACTAGTTAAAAAGAAACATACCATGGAAGCTTGGGGTGTTACTTTATTCCATAATTAAACAATATCATCCCCTAAATTTCTATACTATATCTTCTTAAAATGGTTTTTGTGGTTCTTCATCATAAGTTATTCAGGATCCCACTTCACCTCTTCTATTTTATGGGCTTCCAAAGAACCTTTAGCAGTGTTGTTGTCTTAGTCCTTAACACTTGTTATATTGTGTCAAGAATATCAATAGACTATTCACAGTAAGAAAATTTCTATTATAGCTCTACTTCTTCCTCAGTGAGTACAAGTGTTGAGTCTAACATGTATTTCCTTAACAGTGATATGTTGAACATATCAGAAAATTTGGAGACTTGGTGGCATTTCTAAATGGAAAGACGCTGATCCAATTCATTCCATAATTTCAAAATGTCCAATGTACATGTGACTTAACTTACCTTTATTAACGAATCTTATAACAAACACTCATGGAGATACATTCATGAAAATATGATCTCCAATTTGAAACTGCAAATCCTTCCAACAGTTATCAACATAACTCATTTGCCTACTATGAGCTCCTTTGATTTGGGGTTGAATAATCTTTTCCATTTCCATTGTTTCCTTTACATGTTCTAGGCCTATGAGTTTTCATTCACCAAAATCATCTTAACAAGTAGGTGTACAGAATCCATTTCTATAAAACGCTTCATATGGTTCCATCTGGATACTTTAATATAACATATAGTTAGAGTAAAATTATACTAGAGGTAAATAATGATTCCATATGCCTAGAATGTCATGTGAGAAATAACTTAACAGGTCTTCTAATGTCTAAATATCCCTTTATGATTGTTCATTAGTTTGAGGGTGGTAGGTAGTGGTCAATATAAGCTCAATATCTTTGTACTTCTAAAAACCATTAATGTATCCTGATGTAAAACAGAGATCATGGCTAGAAACAATCGATAGAGGTACACCGTAAACTCTAATAAATGAATTAATGTAAATTATTTATGAACATTCAAGTGGTAAATCTTCTCATATAGCAATAAAATGTGATGATTTGGCAAGATGATCAACAATATCTCATATCCCATTATTTATTTAATGATTCTTTGGTAGCCCTATAACAATGTGTGTTACAATATCATCCCATTTCCACACAAGTATTGGAAGAGGTTTCATTACTCCTCTCGAATGTTTTCTGCTGGACATTACCTATTGAAAAAAAATATCTTTCAACATAATCATCAATAACCCTCTTCATGTTATCCCACTAAAATGGTATCTTCAAATGTCTATATATCTTAGTGCTACATGGTTGTATATTAAAATTGGAGCTATGTGCATCATCCAATAATTCCTTGTTTTGTATAGTAATAGAGGGAAAAGAAAGCCTCTTCTAAAATTTCAAAATACCATTTTCATATATAATGTCAATAAATCTTCCATAATTCACATCTTTGATTTTTTTTAACATAATAATCATCAGAATGAGAAATTTTTATCATTTTATTTAATATGGATTAACAACCATTTGAAAAAGTAGTGTTGTTTCACCTTCCATGGTAATTCCTATACCCATTTTTACTAGATCCATGATCGTATAATTCTTTCAACTCTCATTTTCTACAGAACATCATGATCATTTCTACTCAATTCATTAACGACCTTATTTTTATTCCCTGTGTGGTAGTTTATTATTCAATCATAAACCTTGAGTAGCTCAATGAGGCTCCTTGGTCTCTTATTATATTATTTATATTAGAAACTATTTTCCAAAATTCTATGATCATTATATATCACACATCTTTCGTAAAATAGATAGTGTCTCCATATATTCAAATCAAATATTACTACATCTATCTCTGGATCTTGAGTTGGATAGTTTTGTTCATGAATTTTTAATTTCCCTGATTCAAAAGAAACAACTTAATCATTCTGCATAAGAACACAATGAAGCCTTTTCCTTGATGCATCCCTATAAATCACAAACTGATAATTTCCGAATGAAAAAATCAATATATTATCATTGAATAATCTTTTATTCAATTATTTGAAACATTATTCACACTCTTTTTTCCATTGGAATTTAAACCCTTTATTTGTGATCTTGGTTAATTGGTGGTCTAATCGAGAAAATGTTATGATGAAATGTCGATAGTAACCTACTAAACCAATAAAACTTCATACCTCAATTGTTCTCATCTATGATATCCATTCCTGGATTTCCTTTACCTTTTCATGATATACCAAAATTACATATTTTTACACAATATAACCCAGAAAAAATTTCTTGAAGCCATAATTCACACTTGATAGATTTTTCACATAGCTCATTTCATCTATTAGTCATCAGAACATTCCATAATTGGTTCTCATGGTTTTAGTATATTTTTTTGTATACCATGAAATTATCAACAAATACTATGAAAAAATAATCATGATATTCCTTGAAAACTTTTTTGATTAGATCGATGAAGACATAGGGCACATTAGCCTGTCCAAATGTCTCTAATGTAAATCTATAATTTCCATAGCTAGTTTAGAATGCTTCCTTTGGAACATATTCTTTATTTACACACAATTTATGATATATAAAAAAAGTTAGATCTTAGAAAAATATTTAGATCCATGAATTTGATGAAAGAAATCATCAACGCAAGTTAAAGAACTATTTTAATTTATTATAATGGAATTGATTTGTCTATATTAAATGCAATCCCTCACTAATCCATCTTTCTTCTTAATAGAAATAACTTGGGCTCCCCATAGAGAAACACTAGGGAGAAAAAATATTTTATTATTCAACTCCTCTATTTATTTCTTCAACTATACTAATTCCACAGTGGACATTCTATAATGATTCTTTGATATAGGTCATGTATCAGGGATTAAGTCAATAAAAAACTAAACTTCTCACTCTGGATAATTTCTAGGTAAGTCCTCTGAAAATATATCAATGTATTCGTGAAGAATAGCTACATACATAATTTTTGGATTAATAGGTTTTATCTTCTCTTCTTCCACAATAATTGCATTTACAAGAGATGTAAGAGATGGATCCAGATAAGAATCAGAGGATTAAATTTCTACTATTAAGATAGTGGATTCTATATTTTCCCCCAAAATAATAACATCCTTCTTATAGAAATTTTTTTTACATCATATTCTGATAGCCAGTCCATAATGAGGATTCAATCAAAGTCAACCATGGGTATGATGATATATTTGGTATATAAATAACATTTATATACCATAATGGGAACCACTTGACACATCATTGTAGCAATGAGACATCCCTTAGGGGTTTGGACTGAAAAACAACTTGTTAATGTTAATTGAAAATATCTAATTTTTTATTCAAACAAGGATGATATAAGTGAATGTGGTGATCCAGAATTAAATTAATATTTATCTCAATTTGAGGAGTTAACTAAAGTAGCTTCCACTATATTATTAGGATCTTTAACCTCAGCAGTTTTGATAGAAAAATCATACCTTTTCTCCCATTGACATTTAAGGGAATTCTTATGTGAATCCTTGAAAAATAAAATGCATAATTTTTCTTCTCATTACAATTGTAGCATTGAACATTGGTAGCTTATTTTTTCCCTTTCAATTGTGGGCTTGGGGAAAATTTCTACAACAATTTTCACAAACTACCATCCCCAACAGGAATGTTCCTTGATGTTTCCTTCCAGATTTATTGTAGAATGGAATGTCACATCTTCTCTTCTTAAACCTCTATTTATTTACCTTCCCAGAGTGTTTAGATGCCCTATTATACCCTTGAATTATTTTAATGTTATAAGACTTAGAAAAATCCTTCTCCCTCTTGATAGCACATGAGACAATATCTTTATACGATGTGATATATTATGATACCAGTGACCGTAAAAGGAATGGTTTTTACCACTCAGATAATCGATCAATCTTACTTATAGGGTTACGTATGTAGTCTAAAACATGCCATTCAAACCTCATGAATCTAGATTCATAATTTTCAATATTATCATCCTTCTTCAGCATTAGACTCAGAAATTTCCTCTATATATCTTCTCACTAATCATGAGTAAATTATTTATCTATGAAGATTTATTTAAATTCCATCAATTCAATATTTTCTAATTTTTCATCATCCTTCATGTTTTGAATTAATTACCACCATGGATTTTCATCTCCTAAGAGATGATAAACTAAAATGACAGCGTTTTCCATTTCATTACTCCTCAAAAAATTGGTTCTCTAAGGAACATATCCATTAGTCATCTACAAATGTATTTTTAGTCCCATGGAATGTTGGGGGATATGTTCTCATAAAGAGGTATAATATTGATCCTCCATGTTTTCGATCAGATTCCTCTATACAAGAATGGTTATTATTCATAACCTCAATCATTTGTCCCTGTATAGTTATATATTGTTCAACACAAGTTGAAAATATTTTCTTAACATCATTAATTTTCATAGGAGGAAGCCCCATACATGTATTACATGTGGTGATAAGATTTAAATTTCATCCACTAGGTTCCATTTCTAATCAATGAAATTCACCAGATTAGGACATGAATCACAATGCCTAATTTCAAAACGTGTAACATAAATTGAAGAATTTATGAATATCTAATATTATAATCATAAACATTGTTTCTTCGGGAAAAAAATTACTATTAAATCCTTCATAATGGTTCATAAAGCAAATTTGAATTATCTTTAGCATATCATGTAGGATTTTCAAACTAGGTGTGCCCTAAGGATGGTTGTCTTGTCCCTAGTTACCCTAAGTCATGCCTGGAACACCTTCTCAGAGTTATTACTCCTTGGTACATCTATTCCAGAACCACATCAACTTGTAGTATCTAGAAATTGATATATTTTCATGTAATAACCACATAATCTCTACATTAGAAAAATTTTAAGATGTTTTTCTATACTTATCCTCAAATTATATCATAGGGTAGTGTTTCCAAATTAAATTCTTTTCTATTTCTATTTTCTTAGGTTTTTACTAAATGTAATTTAATTCCAAATATAATACCCAAACCCCATATACCCAGATCTAGTGATTTATTTTATAAAATTGTCATGATCATAAGAAATCATATACCGAAGGACTTATAAGTATAGTTACCTTGGAAAAACTAGATAGAATCAGAAGTTTTTCATTGCATCATAAATAGAAAAGTAACACATTATATCTATTTGAAACACTCATATATCTCATAATATCCCTAATAGTTATTAATAATATACCTCTTCTCATCTCAAGGAAGAGGCAACATAATAAATGGGTGATATCAGATTTCAATTAAGGATAAACAATATAGAAGAATCTATCATAAATAAATATAAAATGTAAAGGCAAGGTATAAAATTATAACCATTGATTTTAAAACATAACCTCAAGAATAAAATGGAAAAAATTTATCATATAATGTTACTTAAACTATCACTTGGATATTCTACTAAAAATATAATCATATGTAATATGAAAAACTAATCTCATAAATCAGGAATGCATAATTCCAGAAACCATAACAAAGACATCAAGGCCTTGTTCCAAGACCATACATTAACCGGTAAAAACCAAAACATTCATGACTCATGATACCTATCGATGCATCAAGGGGATTTATTGGGCCCTACCCAACACTTACTAAGTCTAATAAATTCCACTTATGAAATGGTAAAAACGTAACCAACCTAAAAATTTGTATTATAACTATCATATGAAATCTTAAAACAATATCTACAAAACATAAACGGAATAAAAGAAGGAAATCCAAATTAAAATAGTCATAAACCCTTAAATATGTTATAATAGGTTATATCATATAAAATCATGATCAATTTAATATAATATCAAACAAAGGTTGTTGACATGGATAAAATTGTATTAATAAAATCATTAGAATCTTCTTTAGAGAAATACCTTTTTAAATAAAATAGTAATTTAAAATTCCATACAATTTAAAATGAGTATATTTTCATTGTAAATAATATTGTAATCCTGTAATGGAAGCCTCAAAGTCATTAAGTTATAATGATGGTTGAAAATTCCATTCTCTCCATATAAGTTAAAAAATCATTCTTCTCATATATTGTCAAAACATTCCAAAATAGTACCTTATAAGTAAAATTTAAAAAGATTCCTTTTATAAAATCAATTATGTGTAAAAATTTATTTAAACAGTTTTGAAATAATAGTATGAATGTTTTGAAGTAAAATATTAAAAAACATGGAAACAAATGTTGAATATTTTCTAGTAAATTATTACGTAAAAGTAATCCTATATAATAAATAGATTGATAAATTAACCATATCTATTACTATATTTCAGTCAAGGGTGTTTTAACCTCCTTTATAATTGTCAAATAATGTTAATAAGTTATAATAGATTTACATTAATTATTTATGATATCATATATGATCATATTTTAGCATTTTATAAACAGAATTTCAATATTATAATTATTTATGTCATGAAATGCTTCATTTTCATATGTTTATTTTTTCATGTATGTCTTGTTTCTTATGAATAGGATATATCATATTCCTAAAAATAATGATATTTTGATAAAAAATATTAGATTAAATAATTATTTACATTTTTATAATCATTCTTAACTACTTATAGTGGAGGATGAATCTCCACAATTCATGGAGATAGTGGGTCGTACGTACGAACGAGCAATGGAATCAGTCTGTAATGGTAAAGGGTAAGTAAATGGATGCTATAAGAATTATACAGTAACAATGTAATTTCGTATTTATTATTTAAATAATATATATTCATCTCTATAAAAATCAAAATAATGTATAGATGAAAAATAGTTTACACCACAGTGTGGAGCCTGTAAGTCATATGTACAGACATATGTGGATATTGTTTTTTGTACGAATAGTAAGAGAAGGAATATGGTTCTCCCATTAAAATAAAAAAACATAATATATTATATTCATTGTTTATTACATTATTATGTAAAATACTTTGTAAAAATAGGTAGTGGAAGAAAATAACTTTGAAAGATTTGGTAAAATAATTAACTCTTCTTTGAGTGTCTCTTTATGATTTGAAAAAAGGATTCATTAGGTTGGATTTATGACCAGTGTATAGACTCAACGATGAATTGAAAGATGGTTTGATGATAAATTTGTAGGGTATTTCCAAGAAAAATTGATTTCTATGAATTATTAATAGATATGGATATATTCCCTTTTATAAGAGAGGGGAGAGACATTTTTGAAAACTACAAAATTATTAATATAATGTAAATTTATTTTTGATTTGAAATAACTATAAAGTGAGTTATTTAAATAATAAATTGTGAATTGGTCTAAATCCTCTCAACCGATAAAATTTATACATGCTTGGATTTTATTTTGAACCTTATCATTTTTATTTATCCTTAATTAATCTATTAAATTTTAAATTTGGTAATAATATTTTAAATATTAAAACATTGAAAATATTTACTTATAGGGTTTCAGTTATAAATAAATGGAATATTTATGATATTTTAGACATTATAATTATCACATTTTAGATTTTAATGATTTTATAGTTTTTATATAATTTAATAAAATGATATTTTTATAAAATATCATTAGTGTCAATTTTAACACTATTAGATACATTAACATAAATTAAAATCCAAACCAAAATATAACTTCCCAAAAAATTAATATACTAATTAAATGTCATATTAACCTATAATATTAATATAGAACCTTAATTAATTAAAATTATATTTCATTTAATATTTTTAGAATTTGTTTTGTTATTATTAATAAAATAATTTATGTGTCTCTGTTGTCTCATAATTAATGGTAATTATTTAATATTTACAAATTATTAAAAAACTATTATTATTTAGGTAATTATTTTATATTGCAATATATTATTTACAATTTTTTTACCTCATAGTTATCCATATATTCAAATTAATACACTTATTCAAAATTAGAGCATGAAATTTTATTACATTCATTGATTTTTTTATTATCAACGTCATATTCATGGAAACGTGTCCACTAAATGATTCCAATTAATAATAGAGGTGATAATGTTATAATTTAGTAATAAAATTGGGTTTTTACATGTTTTAGGGTAATTTTATATTATTATTTCTACTATTAATTACTTGATTTACCCTTAACTATGGTAAATAATAATTTTCTAAAGTTAATATTCACCCAAAAATTTGGTTTCTTATATTAGATGGAAAATTACATACAAATTAAAAAAAATTATGTCTATTTTCAAAAAATAAAATCATAAAAACAATAAAATTCAGTTTAATGTTAATCATGCAGTTGTGGTGAGAAGGTGGATAAAAAGATGTTCAGAAGTTCAATAAATTTTTATATCTATTTCTATTATAAAAATGATTATAATAACAGATATTGGATTAATATAAATATTAATTATATATTTTTACTTTATGAAAAATTGAAATTAAAATATTCATTTAAATGAAAAAGTTTTACTTTTTTACAATAATTAAGTAATTTTCACTATTCATCAAAAAGTAACACTTTTCCGAAAAATACAAAAATTTCACCCTAAAATATTTTTGATATTACCAATTACCAAATGAATTTTATTTTAGAAAATAACATATATATATCTATATATTTAATAATCTGGTTAATATTATTCAGAATCACTTTTTTAAATAGCTAGTTTGATAGATCAAGGGGATCTCGAACTTAGTGTTGCGAGCAACATAATATATTGAATTATTATAAAGAATAATACTGCCGAAGCATGGTGACTTTCAAAATCACATATATTTTCCACTATTCTCCACACCTAAACATATTTTCATTCCTTTGAGACATTACCTTTAATTCCTCTTCCAAATTTATCAAAATACAGGAAACTAATTCTTCTTTCAACCATGTTCTCCACCCCTGAACTCCTAAAGATCTATATCCTAATCTTCTTTGGTGAGTGTTATAATTTTTTAATGATCAATTTGTTTATCATAATTTTTGATAAATGATTATGAATAATCACAATATCCTTCACGCAAATCATAATCCTATTTTGTTACTCATAAATACATTGTCTTTCACATTCAATGTTAACCCAATTCTTTTTTTGTTCATTCCATTAACTAGACTAACAAATAATTATATGATAAATTATAATCATACTAGGAAACCACATAATCATGAAAAAGTATTTATAGGATGTCTAAATCATGATTAGTTATTTTCAATATACATCTCCTTAGGTTTATCCAATTTCATTAATGATAATCATATATTAAAACCATTATGATTGTTCATAAAGTGTTTTTTAAATTTTCAAAGAATATACCCTACGAGTGTCAAACCAGATGTGAAATAGGGACTATTTCATGCTATATATGATGATCAATTCCATATCAATTCACCCTTTTCTGAGTTATTACCCCTAGGTTGTACTATTCCAAATCCACATCCACTTGTAGTATCCATAAATTGATTAATTTTCCCTGAAACGACCCACTCTATAAATCACTTAGATTCCATGATATTTTTCAATACATATTTTAATCTTAAAATTATCCCCCAGATTATAACTAATGTTTTCTCATCCTAGTTCCAAAGTATAACTAAACCTTTCCTCTAATACTAACTAAGGTGATCCAATAATTTTACTCATATTATAACATGATTTATAAATATAAATAACCATTAATAGAACATAGATATCCTAAGGGCCTAGTGTCTTTTGAAAACAAGATTCATAATAAAGAATACATGAAATCATTATTTTGTTTTCCATGGTGAGATCTTAAAATCCATTCAAGATCTTAATTATATGTGGGATATTCTAGGGAATACATAATGTAATGGGTGATCAAAAAATCCTAGTAAGGTAATATATATGGTATGGAAAAATAACATGTGAGTCAAAGTTATGAAATGATATCATAAAATGGATGTTTCGGGAGTAATTACATGGAAGAATGTGTTAATGAATGCGGTATCATAAGATCATTACATTATAGTTAATGTGGAAACAATATATAACATAACCAAAAAATGAGTCATGGATAAATTCTTAGAAAATATCACATGGAAGAAGTCCAATAATGGATTTGGTTTAATTCCCAATCCCATATATGAAATCTCATGATACTATAACATTAATCAATCCATTGGAGTGATGTTATGGTGAATCCATCATAACCGGTTCATGATCTATGTGTGAAAAAATTAATAAATTAATCATAAACCATAACATAATTACAGATTAATAGAAAATGGGTTGCATGATATATTCTTTGTATCATATTCAATGTAAATGTCATAATGGATTCATTTGTGAAATGATCAAAAGTAATATGTTACCCCATCAAAGGAAGGAAGAATAAACTATGTATATATGTGATAAACATTTATAAGATAATTTAGAATGAATCCATCATATAAATTTTTTTTTAATATATGAAAATACTTTTAGAATGATTTCAAACATTCTGGAGGAAAATAACCTTTTCACTTTTAGTAGCATGAAATGACGTCTTATTAGACCAAAAATTGATTTTGAAATAACACATTGAATGACTATAAAGGAAACCATCCTTTCCATTTTGAATACATATTTTTAAAATATAAAACATTATGAAACCTTAAGGAATATATTTTTTAAAAAAAAATGAAATTTTAAAATAAAAAATTATGATTTAAAACATTTAGTGGTCATAATGATGAAAATATTCTGTTCATGCTAAATACATTAAATGAAAAATAATTCCTTTTAATTTTTTGAAAGTGAATTATAAAATTAAATTTATCATAAAATGACAAGAATTTTCATTTTAATTTTTAAAAAAATCATATAATTCATTTTAAAAATTACTTTCAACAATCATAATAAAACAATTTGAAAACATTTTTATAAAAAATGGATTTGAATGAAAAATTATTTTCAACCAATGAGGTAAATGAAGTTTTATTTTATTTAACAAAAAAAATATATAATTTTTACTCTTATAGAGTGTAATATTGTATTATTACTTGAAAAAATCATGAATAACTAATGGATAAGAAAATTAATGGTTTTTGTAAAAGAAAGATCACAAAATTTCATACAATTCAGATTCATGCATAATAAATCTTAATTAAATTGAGATTGAAACATAAACCATTGTGATTTTTGTGAAATTTGGGCCACAAATTACCATGAATAATTTAGAATAATTTTAAAATATTATCTCTTTATTTTGGTAGTATTTTTGATATATTATGTAAAAGGTATCTATAATCACCATTAAAAAGAAAATAGGTTCTTAAAACAAAATGTGTCTTAAAGATCAATGTTTGAGATGAAACCCTTAAAAAGTACATATCATTTTGGTGAGAGATAATCAATGGGATGTTATGTTTAAATAATTTATATAAAAACAATTAAATAAATAAATAAAATATTCCTTTCATAGATAATATTCTCATATCAAAATCAACATAGAAGACATATAACCCAATGGATATAAATTAAGTTAAGAAACCCATTACCTCGCACATCCAATTATTTAATTTATATTTTATATATTGTATAGTAGTTTAAAACATGTTATTAAATAATAATATAATGAAATAATAATTTATTATAACATATATTATTTTCTTATAACATCTCATTATCAGTTTGTTAATAATCAATTTTTATCACTATTGTTTCAGGTGTTAATTGCAAAATTTTCTCTTGCATGATTCAGCAGGAAAGTTATAAATTGAGATAATAGGATATCGTAAAATAATATACATAATGATATTAAAATTATAGATTTCAATTTTCTTCATAACATTAAACATAATAATCATTATAGAATTTTTAACATGTAGAATGAATAACATCACTTCCTGGAGATGGTTAGACGGACGTACACATGGTTGAAGTTGTATTTTCCTTAACAGATGAAAGGGTACGGAAGTGGATTGTTAAATAATATTAAAAAATAAATAAAATTTTCTATATATCATATATATTCATTAAACATTTCAATTTTTACCTTCCATTTAATATATTAGTGAAAAATGAATCACATCACTTCGTGAGAAGGTGGTCTTTTCTTAAAACGAATTACTTTATCATTTATTCAGTGGAGTGTAAGGTAAAAAATTATACAATATATTTCTATTAAATAATGATTAATATTTCATTAATATAATATATAAAGATAAAATTAATCTATATTAACTTTTGGGTAAAGTGTAAGTGAAAAACAAATCTCATCGCTTCATGAGGTGATAATCTATGGTACACACGAGCGACGTTATCATTTTACCTATGGAATAGTTTTTATTGTGTATGTGATATTATAAATACAAAAGTATAATTATTTCATATATATCATATATAAACATTATACACATCATCATATCCAGACGAGATAAGTTGTGGTAGAAAAAAATTATGTTAGTTCACAAAGTGGTAGTTCTCCATACACACGATAATCATTTTCCTTTTCCACATTGGGGATGAGTAGATAGAGTTAGGTAGATAAATTTACAAAAAAAATCCCAATAAATGTAATATAATTATAAAATTATAATATAATTTTTTAATAAAATTTATAGAGGATTTGGAAGAAATAAAATAAAATCCTTTATTGAAGATACAACCACTTTTTCAGACAACTTCAATTGGTTTTCTCCACAATCCTTACATGGTTGGATTTGAGAAAAATCCAAGGATTCTAGGATTATGGTATGATGATATATAAGTGATTTTGAAAATTATTTTTTGACACATTGGGATTTTGAAGTGATTAAAATGGATAAGAGGGGTTGGCCTTTTATAACTTAGGAGAGGAAACACTTAAATTTTATAAAATGAAAGAATTCCACCCATGTTTTCTTTAAGAAAAACTACAAAAAATATAATATTTTTTAACTTTAGAGGGTAAAAGGTTGAAATAATTTCATTTAATAGGTTCTCAATATGTTTATAGGTAAATAAACTTTATATATGTTTTTTAACATTGAATAAATCCCTATTCACCATTACCATTATAGTTAATTGTTTTATTTATTTTACTATTAATAATGGTATAATATTAAGATGAACATTTTATAAAATAAAATATTTTATTATTATACATATTTAATCCATTTTATATAGTCTTTTTATGTAATCGGAAAAATATAATCTAAAATTAATCTTGCAGACGTGATGAAAAATAATATTTCGAAGGAGAAATATTGTAATTGTTTAAAATGTTTTTTATCAAAATTTAATATAATTTGTTTTCAAATTAATACTTGACATTAATATTTATATATATAATTGAACTAATTTCACTTTTAAATCCATATTAAAATAAAATCACTCAGGTAAATTATTTGAATGAAAATGTAATTTTTTAATGAAAACCATTATTTTTGGGTATTTAGTAAAACATTTATATTTTTTGAATATTTTAAAATGAAAATCCAAGATGAAATTTTCATTATGATTTAAAAAACTCAGTTTATTTTAGTAAATAATGTTTTTAAATATTTAAAATTTTATTTTTAAAATATTTGTGACCAATATAACAAAACGTATTTACAAGGAAATAGTATTTTAATCCAAAAATTGATTTATTCATATTTGTTGATTAAAAAATACAGAAGATGATTGTTTAAAAATTTATTGAATATATAATAGATTAATTTCCTTATATTCATTCCCCAAAAGTTAATTTTTTAAATTTTTGTAGTAAAATGTGTTTGTTTACATAAAAATAGTTTTATAGAAAACGATCTCTTTTTCTTAAAATTGTTTTTATTTTTAGTAATCAATTATTTGTCACTAAATAATTAATTATATATAGACTTATAAATTATATATTTTATTATTTTTGGTAATACAATTGATATATTCCGTTATAATGTCTAGATGAAAAAAATTAAAAAATATTTTCATATTATGTCTTATTATTTTTAAACTCATGGGTGTGTGTAACGTAGGCTAAATTTAGTGTTTCTTGTAACATAAGTTAAATTATTTTTTCATGTAAGATAAGATAAAATCTATGTTTTTTTTAATTAAAAATATGAACTTTTTTGAAATTTATTTGAAAAAAATAATATCTCAAAAAATCATGTGGTGTTACATGTCTCTTTCTATTAGATCTTTTTAGTACTCACTGACCATTTCAACTCACTCTAAATTTCAATATTTAATATTCCACCATTGTTCTCTATCTAATTGAATAAAGAATTTCAATTTATTAGATATTTTCAGTGTCCCCCTCAGAGAATTCCAACCATTGAAACCTCACAAACATCTCCATATAAGCATCCTTCCTTAGAAACTCTGGATGGAATATCTATATAGGTTATACCATTTGATGACATCATCTTCCATAGTATGAGGTTCATTCTTCTGATGAGAAATTGATGTTTATGTTTTATGGACCTTGGACCATTTCAACATCATATATTTCTCCATATAATGATATTATCAAATTTCCTCCTTCAGATAACTTAGGCATGATATCCTCCATATCATGAAATTGTTGAGAAGAATCTTCATGTATCACTCTCCAGTCAGTCACAGCATGAACCTTGAAACTCAGACCCCCATATAATAAAAACTACTCTAACTCCCTCATATTATCATCCTATATCTGAATCGCTAATATTATCCTTTATTCTTATCATTTTACCCATCCAAGTAAAGTGGTAATGATAAATAAATTACCTAATGTCATGGAGATGATAAGTTGTACGTACTCCCAAATAGTGATTTTTATAGAGTGGATAAGAGGTCAAATATGTTTATCCCCTAATCATAATAGAATCTCCGAATATATATGATACTGGTGTTTTTACAATATAATGGAAACACGGATGAAGTGGAAGTAAAAGGAGAAATTGACTTTAATTAGTTGGTAAAAAGGATTACCTTCTTCTTTAGAGAATTGCCATTAGATATTTTATTAATGGATGTTGAGGTGGTGTTTTTGGAAGACTATGACCACAAAAACATGGATAATGGTTTTTTTAGGATAAATGGTTTGGGTTTTATCAAGATATAATGATCAAAGTGTTGTGAGGATGTGAGGGATGAGGCTCCCTTTTATAATTGAGGTGAGAAACACCTTTGGGAACTCTCAAAATATTAAATTAATTTAAATTAATTTTACATTCCAAATGGTTAAAATATGAGTCAGTTCGAATATAAGATTATTATTTTTCGAAATAATATCAACCAATAATTTTTATACATGATTAGGTCTCATTATTAACCTTAATGTCTGATTTTAGTACTTATTTAAACCATTAAACTCTTAAGGTGACAATATGTGTTTTAACACATATAAGGTTAACATTGATTCAATAAAATTTAAATAGAACCATATATTATTCATGAATGGAATTTTAAACTTTATAAAAATCATTTGGAATAATTTTATATTTTTATGAATTTTCTATCATTTAATAAAATACTATTTATTTTAATATATCATTAACGACAATTTTGGAACTATTCATTACTTTAACATTTAAAAAATTCAATAGTCCTAGATATATTACAAAAAAACACATATGAAATATTAATAACATGTCAAAGAAATCTATAAAATTATTTTATGACATTAATTATCAGAAATTATATTTATTTAAATACATTTAAAATTATTTATTTGATACTATCATTAATTAAATAAGTATTAAATCATCATTGCATAATCCATTCAAGATATTATTAATTTATTTAGAAATAAAAAAAACATGGTTAATATAAACATATTATATTTCTAAAGACAATTTATAGTCTAATTTATCTTCTGTATAATCCCACATTAAAGATTATATAATTATTAAAAATATGAGTATCATATCTTTATCTTCTCTTTAAATAAAAAATATAACATCATACTCTCAATCCAAGGGGATTAAAAATGTTATAATCTCATTATAAGGATTATTTTGGTTGAAAACCACTTATCTAATGAGATTTTTTACATTTGTTGGGTTAATTTTATAATAGTTATAATATTATTTTTACCATTAATTACTCAATTTACATTTAACTATGCTAAAACATCCGAAAGATTCTATACGTAATACCCAAAATAAAAAGAAACCTATTTACATAATATAGAACTATTAAATAAAAATATATAATCTATTTTTCAAAATTCAATACCTATAAGTTTACGTAATTAATTTAAAACCAATCGCATTGATGAAACAAGAAATTGAGTTTTAAAGAGATCCATTCAAATGATTCATATGTTTTTATTTCCAAATTCAATGTGAAATTGATTCAAATGAACTAAATTAGATTAACTTATAAAAAATTCATATAATTATACTTTAAAATAAATCAAAAATATAGTTTAACACTAAAAATTATTTGGATGAGAAATATTTTTTATATTAAAATTAAGTATTTTTTATCTTCATCAAAATGTGGAACATCTCAAAAAAATACCAAACATTAATCCAAAGTAATATTTTATATTAAACTTCAATAAAATAATTATATTTTTTTTGAATATAATTTATATAAGGGTAAAAACTAGATTTAAAACATGTGCACCCTAAAAATTATGTAAAACTACCATTGTAAAAATATGGCTTCTTATGCATAAAAATTGGATTTATTTATCTACCATTCATTTAAAAAAAATAGGATAAATTTTAAACGTTAGATTGTATATATTTTTTGTACATTTAATTAATATCATTCAATGATATTAACTAATACAATTTTCTATTATAAAACATCATTGTCACAAAATACCGGTTTTAATAAAAACATTTCCTTTATATTATATTTTTTAATAATTATTTTTATTTATTTGGTATCCAATGAATTCAAAAAAATATTTTCATAATATAGATAATCTTTTTATTAACCACATGTTTAACAAATAGGTGATAATTTCATTTTAAATAAAAATGAAAATATTATATCATGTTTTTTAAGATAATTTTTCCATGCAATGCAATCTATTGAAAAAAATTATTATAAAAAATAACACCGAAGATAAAATATCTCAGTTTTATATTCTCCCATTCATCAATAAATTCGGTCCAAACAATTTAAAATTTCCCTTCAAAAATCGATGGTTGTTTATTGAATATTATTTTATATGAAATCCACATCTGAAATAAGGTCAATTAACCTTACACATTAAAATAAACTAATGGAAGTATGAAGGTCCCCTAAGAAAACACATATTGGGGTTCCATATAATAAAACATGGTAATTAGTGAAAAAATAACCATAATGTTATGATGGAGTGTGATAGAGAACATGGTCCTGATAAATTTAACAATCACAAAAATGTAAAATTTTGATTAGTTAAAGGACCATTGATTTCTTAGAAAGATATGTAACAGGGAAATGTTTTTCTTCCAAAATAATTTCCCCTGGTGTTGATGGATTATTTTAAATTAAGATAATAACTTAATTTATATCTTTATATTTTATAATCACAGTCTCACCCTTTTATGCTTTTATATTTTTCATTTCAGCCATTACACATGAAAATTAATCTTCAAAATGAATTTTTCATTCCTGAAACACTTTTACGAATCACAAGATCTACGTGTCATTATTTTGGCTTTCAAATGTTTACTAAAACCAAAATGGATTTCACATGATACATAATAATATCAACCATTCTTTAACTTAAAACATTCATATCCAATGTTAAACATAATCTGTTCAATCCTTATGACTCTTCAAAATTAAAACTTCCCAAATTCCCAGTCCAAAGAATTATAAGGAATGTCAATAAATTTCAACAATCAATTTAACATTAGACTTTACCAAAATAAGATAATTTAGATATTTTTTTCAATTACCAAAAACATTGATACCTTCATCACCTTAAATCCTTAATGAAATCATGCATGATTCCAAATCCATAAAGAAGAAGTACTACAACATAATCCTTATATGTCACGATTATTAGAACATGAATATCATAACATAATTCAGTAATCCAAAACACAAATACATTAATTATTCCACATCTAAAATAGTAAAATTATAAGAATCGACTTAATAATATTGATTTCTAGGACCTATATTTTCTTTATACTTAGTACATTCATTTTCTTAGTGTCCTATATCGTTACAACTGAAACATTTCACATTTACATCTCCTTTCATTTTCATAAAATCATGATCCATGTGACCATTCTCTACACAATTGTAACAAAGTCATATTCCCTTTAGGAATGTACTATGGTGTTCATTCCCATAATTATCAGATGTAGGAAAATTCTTCTTTTTTATTTTCCTTCCATCAGTCTCCTGCTCCATTATTCTCTACATATGTATTTTTCCTTTAAAGTCAAAATACCTATACAATTATTACTTAGTCTTGATATCTCATGAAACTATATCTTCATATGATGAGAAATTTTGGGATACAAATGCATTTCGGTGGAATTGATTTAACACATCAAATAAATGATCAATATTACTCCATGGGTTATGTTTGTTGTCCACAAAATTCCATACTAACCATGTGGAGTTAGCTTCATATTTTGTAACGGTATCATCATTATTTTGTCATATATTAAAAAATTGTCTCTCCATATATTCTCTCTCTTCACAAGGGAAATATGTTTCCATGAAAAACATGTTATAATAATTTCATTCGATGTTTTCTGTTTCTTCATTATATTTACTTTTTTGATTAAATGACCACAATTGATCTGCATCATCATAAAGATGATAAACATCCATGAACAGCTTATCCATTTTCTTATTTTCCAATGTTATAAATATCTTATTTATGGAATTTTTCCATTTCCCATATCTAAATGGATTCTTAGTCCCATTTAATGCATTAGTTTGTTGTCTCATAAAGAGTTCTAACATTGTTTCTACATGTTTTGGATTAGGATTCTCCATATGGGTAAGCTTATTATTCATAAACTAAGTTAGTTTTATGTTTCTCATCACCAGTTACTGCTTAATCTCAAGCATTAATACTATTAATAGGATGGGAATACCTAATTGGATTACATGCATTGATCCATTTTACATTACATCAACTAAGAACCATTTCAATAAAATTGCATTAAATTGATTAGATCATAACATTATGAAACATAGTGTATAATATCATAACAGGTAAATAAAAAAACCTAAATTCAAAATTTGGGTACAAATAATCATTACAAAATAAGATACTTTTATTTTTATATATTTACCAATATTATCATATGTTTTAAGTCTCTAATCTATGATTTTCTAAATATTATTCTCAAGGATTATACTGAACATCCTCTCATACACACTATAATGACCTTAACCCCAATATCACATAGATGGTACCTAACTTCAGTACATTGGAATAGATACATTATTATAATTCCAATGTACCGATTAGTTTAGCAGTTTTAGAAACTGGATTACATACATAAACCACACATTACCATTAATAATAATAACTTAAAAATAAAAAATATAGAATCCTTTGTGAACACTATTTCTCTCTTAGGTAAACCCTGCATATATGTTATAATATAAATCATGGAATACTTGAAAAAACAAAACCAAAGATAGGGGTGAAATCAGATGCTTCGTATGGTTAAGCGTATAAAAACCAGATTATGAATAATGAAGCATAAACTATATTACATGGAATTTCATTGATACACAAGCCATATAAAATTAATATTAATCATCATATATTAAGAATAAATGAAAATAAAATAAGTGCATATAAATAATCAAATGGATATTATACTAATCATATAATCACATGGAATATATATAACATTTCTCATAATGGGGTAATTTATAATTTTAGACATCCTAAACACACCGTTAGGATTTTGCCAATACCCATTACATAAACAGGTAATGACTCAGCCAAAAACCAAACTTATTTTCCTTATGAGACCTAACGATTCATAGATGTGATATTGTGATCCCATCCTATAACTTAATAAATCTAATGCCTTCTTCATATCCTCTAATGGCCCAAAGGTATTCATTTTTTATATATTTTTTTAATAATACACCTTTCAAGGGATGAGGTGGAACCCTTACAAGGCCCGTAGGCATAAGCATTATATGGCCCGTAGGCCTTAGAGGAATTCATTATCTATAGGCTTCAAACATTACATACAACCCATACTAACTACTTGGAACTACTCCTCTCCAGCATCGTCATCGTGAAATCATCTCTCCACCTTCGCATGGCTATTGGGCTAGCCTTTCCCATGCATGCACAGGATTGTCCCGATGGCAAGTGCCATACCCTTTCATTCTTGAAATCCGTTTAGCTTCTTCTATGGTGAAAGATCCTTGCTCCTCCTCCTCTGATGCTTTTTACATGTAGGTTGTCTAGTTTGCATCTGCACTTTAAGGTGGCTCAAAGGCCTTGAGGTGGGCTGAAGGCCTTACTGACCATAAGGGATGGGTGGCTGGAAGCCCTTAATGGGCCGTGGACCAAATCGGTGGCCCAAAGGCCCAAATGGGGGCATATTCCCAGCTGCTATAGTGAAAACCAGTGCCGACTACAGTTCCCACAGCAGTACCTGCTACAATACTGCTACAGTACTGCTGCAATAACCCGGAATTTATCCCCCACCTGGATTTTATCCCGGGTCTCTTAGATGCACTTAAGGAGTCCTCACCAACTGGTCTGAGGCTCATGTGAAATTCATTCCTCATAAGAAAACGTAAAAAACATAAACAATCATATTAAAAAACTAGTATATGAAATGTTAATACTTTAACAATAAAACCAGAATGGTATCAAAAATATAATATCCATAGTCAAACTGATCATAAACCCATCAATAAAATAAATATATGTTATCATAATATAACATACTCAACAAAGAATATGTTCCAAAAAAACATTTGACATATATTAAAAACACTTGAATAAAATAATTAATTTTTATGAGATAAACTATTCTTTTTTTTAATTTGAAATCAGTTATTTAAAAGGGAACACAATTTTAAATAAAAAAATTTTCTTTGAAAATAATCTTGTAAACTTGTAATGGATGTTTCAATACACTATGGTTTCATGATGATGGAAAATGTTACTCATTACATATAATTTTAAAAAAACTTTCCATCCATATTTTTATTATAAAGGTCATAAAGTAACTCATTTAGGAAAAAATTTCTTTTCAAACCAGTTTAAAAAAAGTTAAAAATGGGTAAAAATTACAATAAAAAATTATAGGATAATAGTAAAAATATTTTTGGAAGCATTTTTAGAAATCATGGACAAGGGAGAAAATATTTTGCAATCGAGACTTAAACATAGACAATCCCAAATAATTATGTGTGTGTGAAATAACTCTTATCTTGAAATTTACTTTATTTAAAACATGAATTATCATCATTATAGTGGTTTAAAACATTTTATTAATTTATACAAGAACTATATCCATTTTTATGATATCATATATGATCATCTACTATTGTTTTGCTGATAATATTTCATTATTACCCTAGTTTTGTGTATTAACTACTTCAATTTACTATGTGTGGATTATCATGTATGAACTATTTATAATGAATAAGATATAATTATTTAGTCTCTATAATAATATTATGTCCATAGATATAGCATTTATTTATTATATGCATTTTTATAATCTTTTTATAATGGTTATCATGGAAAATGAATAACATCACATCATTGAGATGGTAGGACGTATGTACGCACGAGCGATGATATAATTATAATAATATTGAAAGGGTAAATAACTAGATAGTATATTAATTATAATAAAAATATAATTTAATAAGTACTATATATATCCTATATTTACATTATTACACCCATCTATGTAAAGTGTTGATGAAATACAAATTACCCCATTTTATAAAGACAGTAAGCCATATGCCTGAATACATGATGATTTGATTTTTCATAGGATGGATAAGAGGTGGAATATGGTTATCTCATAATAATAATAACATCTCATAGTATATATAATCCTAGATTTATTACTATATAATGGAATAAACAAATTTAGGGGATGTAGAAGAAGAAACGAACAAGAATGAGTTGGAAAAAAATATTTCTTTATTCTTAGGAAGACTTCCTTTAGAACCCTTATTAATGGATGTAGCGATTTAATTTTTGAAGAGCTAAACCTTCAAATCACCGAAAAGGATTTTGGGAGTATAAATTGGTTGGGTTTGTTCAAGCTAAAAGGCACAAATTTTTATGAGGATGTGAGGGAGGAGCTGAACTTTTAAAATTTAGGTGAGGGGAACTTTTGGAAACCCCAAAAATATTAAATTGATATATATTAATTTTCAGTTACAAAAGCCTCTAATGTGAGTAATTTAAAACATAAGATGATTATGGGTCCGAAAAATATCAAGGAATAATTTTTTAAAACTATTTGTCCAATTATTACCCTTATCTTTTGGTTTTAACCCTTACTTAAACCCTTTAACTCTTACCGTGATGACATGTTTTTTTTACTCTTTTATGGTTATTATAGTTAATATAAGATGAAAAAACCATAAATGAATCATGGATTGAATTTTAAAGTTTATCCCAATTGTTTTTAATAAGTATATATTTATATGGATTTTATATCATTAAATTATATCTTATTTATTTTAATATAACATTAATTATTTTTTTGACACAATTCAGTACATTGACTTTTATAACAACAAATAAATCGATATATCTTCAAAAAAATTATTATTTTACTAACATGTAAATTTTAACTATAAATTTCATTGATGACATTAATTATCTCAAATTATATTTATTTTAATATTTTTAATATCATTTATTTTAATTTTTCCATTAATTTAATAACTAATGTATCATCAATTTATAATCCCTTAAGGTAATTATTGACTTAAAAAAAATTTAAAAAAATATTATCATGGTGAAGATAAAAATTTTAGATTTAAAATTTATACCTATAGTCAAATTTATCTTCTTATATGACCCAATTTTAAAAATGATATAGTTATTGAAAACACCATTATGACATCTTCAACATCTATTTAAATAAAATATAATAAATTTCATCCATTAATCCAAGTTTTGTAAAAACATTATAATCTCATCACAATGATGATTTTGGTTTATACCCACATATTCAATTAGATATGGGAAATTTTTAGTGTAATTTCCTAATGGTTATTATATTATTTTTACACTTAATTACTCTATTTACCTACAAATGTGTTAATAAAAAAATTACTAATGTTACTGTTTATAATGACAAAAAATAAATAAAATGTATTTAAATAATTTTACACAATGATTCAAAACATGGAATCAATTTTTCACAATTCAAAAAATTAATGTTTTAATAATTACTATTAAATTAATCTCATTGAGAGAACGAGAAAATGAGTTTCTAATGTGAAATTTTCAAAAGATAGAGGTGTTTTTATATCCCAATTCATTGTGAAATTTCTTAAAATTACCTAAATTAGATTAAATTATTAAACTGTAATCTAATTATACATTAAAATCAATCAAAAATATAATTTAACACGATTATTTATTTGGACGAAGAAAGATGTTTTCAAGAAAATTTTAGTATTTTTTACAATTTATCAAAACCTAAAACTTATCATGAAAATGATAAAATTACACCCAAAAAATTATATTTTCAATTATATTTTCAATTATATTTATTAAATTGTAATTTATATAAGTTTGAAAAACTATATTTCAAATAGGTATGTTATCAAAATGCAACAAAAGTGCCATTAAGAAAATATGGATTTTGTGCATAAAAAATGTATTTATTTTTCTATAATGTCTTGAAAACATATATTATTGATGATAAAAATTATATTTAATATCTTAAATATAAATGAAATTAATATTATTCACTTATAGTAAATAATTTATTTTATTCAGATAAAACACATTTGGATGTTAATAATAGTATTTATAAAAACATTTTCTTTTCTATTAAATTAGTTTTTTTGTTTATTTTTAATTAGATTCTAAAAAATTATTCAAAAATATACTTTCATAATATTTTTATTCCTTTTAATAACCACCAATTTAATGTATAGAAGATAATTTCATTTTATATAATAATATTAATAGTATATCCTAGTTTTGTTCAATCACAACGTTACATGGAGTGTACGCTATCAAAAAGACTAACTATAAGAAAGAATACATACCATAAAATATATGGGTTTTTCACAATTTGTGTTTTGAAATAATTTCTTTTATATTTTTGAAAACACATCTTATTTCTCATCAGAAAATTATTTAAGAATAATAAACATGCTTTATATATTTTCCACCTTCATCCTATTTCTCTCACATTCCTCAACAAGTGTAGTTTCTACCATGTTGAGATTCAACTCTCCAAAAAATAATCCTTACAAAAATATAGGTACCTTTCAAGCTCACAATCATTCAGTTTTTGAGTTCTAATTACAATAATTTTTGTCTCCTCCTTTTTTATCCGGCCTCTATTTTACAATATTTTCTTCTAAACATCATTTTTTAACTTTAACCCATCCATATTGAGTTATGTATGTTTCTTAAGAGAATCTTTCAAATTTTCATTAAGATTCCACTAATTTTATTATCTATTCACTATCATCATCAATGTATGATAAATTAATTACTCTTATATAATTATTAATGATGTGGATTTGATAATTAGAATCATTGTTGGATGAATCATCACCACTTTCACTTATGATCAATAAAATTTTCTTATTGTTGCTTGGAATGTGTTTCTTATGTTTATTCCACTTATGTTTTTGGGACTTCTTATCTTCTTATAAAAAATTATAATCTTCTTTATTCTCTAGAAAATATCTTGTACAATTAGTTTTATCATTACAATTCCAACAAATAAGATAAATTTTATATTTTCCCTTCAGTTTCCATTTTTGTATCATTTAGATATAAAAGAAATGATTTTATTGAAGTCCAATATATAATTCCCCAACCCTATTATCCCAAAGCTAGTGCAATACGTTATTATGATGGAATAATAAACAAATAATCACATAATAAAGGATCAAATAGTACAGTATATTTGGAAAACTAGACACAAAGATATGTATTAAAATTCAACTTTAATTGGAGAACAACATAATAACTCCTTTGGAAACACCTCTATTCTCCAAGATTATCCAGACATGTCAATCATAATATACCTATCAAAATCCTGGGGAAAATAAATCCTAAGAAATGGGTGATCTTATATTCTCATTAAGGTTGAGAATATAGCCAAATCAGCCATAAATAAACATAAATAATAAGTGAAGTTATATAACTAAAAACGCATTCCATTAAAACATAATCATGAACATAATATGGTAGGAATATAAGATGTTAATAATTCTATAATCCAATGAGAATAAAATTTAACAATGGATATTATATTGGTTAATTACTAACATTAAGTTTCAATAATTAATTTCATAATGAGGTAATTCATAATGGAGGACATCATAAACTTATCGTCAAGGCTTTAGAAAAGACATCATACATAGTCGGGTAAAACAAAAGCCCATACTGAATCTAGTTTATCTCATGAGATCTACCGATGCATTGTGGGGCTATAGCATGCCTCACCCATCACAGACTATGTCTAATTCATTTCTCATATGAATGTTGTGAAACTAAATGATCTTATATATTAATATTGAAACTAGCATATAAAATGCTAATAGCATCCCCGAACAATAAAAATAGTCATAAACAATCCAGTGCAATATGATAAATGATATCAAAATAAAACATCCACAATTAAATTCACCATAAAAATTAACTAAATATTATATATTAAATCATAAGATGTAAAACATAAATAATAATTAAATCCAACAAATTGTGATGACATAGACGGAAATACTCTAATAAAAGCATTGATAAATTCTGGAGAGGAATAACACTTCTCATTGAAATCATTTATTTAAAAGAAACTGTGGAATTATATAAGAAACAAACTTCTCTGAAAATAAACAAGTAGTATTTTAAAGGATTCTTCAAAAAAATTTAGTATCGTGATAGTGGGAAAAGTATATCATTCCTTATAAAGTTTAAAAAACAACTTGTTTAAACATTCAAAAAAACATTTAAAAGATTATTTTTAAAAGAATAAATCGGCATTAACTATATGAATTGATTTTGTGTATCAATTATAAATACCTATAAAAAGTATAAATAGAAAATAAGGTAATAAAAAATATTTCCACACATAATCAGATCATGGAATAATAAGTGGGGTAGATGTTTATCCAAAAGGATGAAAATTTGGTTTATAATTCCCTTCCCAATTTGTAATCAGTAAAACCATATGACCCATAAAATTAATGATCAACAAATTAAACATTGAATGAAAAAAATTTAAAAAGATTCAAGAAATCATATATTAAAGTAATTAATGTTCACCACAAACAATAAATAAGGGTTGAATAATCAATATATCTCATAGAAGTAAAAGTAAGTTGAGAAACCATTAACTTATGACCGAATGCATTACACGCTTTAAAATAATTTCCATGATGATCATATTAGAATAATTTATACTCTAATCAAGAAACTATTATACATATATTTTATTAATTATATTTTAATTAAATTCATTTATTTCCATTTTATGTCTAATAATGTCTAATTTTATTGTTATGGGAGCATTTGACCAATTATTTTATGGTCGCATCCCTTCATCATACATTTGAGAGTTCTTGTAAAATGGGAATAAATTATAGAAAATACAATTTATTATTATTAAATAACTTCTAGAAGTTTAAATTTTCTCATATATATATATTTTTTATTGTATGAAGATGATTCAATAGATAAAATGTTGATGAAAATGTATCAATTAATTTTGGTGGTTTTTTAAGACCATCAAAATATTGTGTTGTCTTATTTGATATTATTTTTATATAATGGTTTCTAAACATGATATAACTTATAATATGAAAATTTAAATATTATTTTACCAAAATAATGGTTTTATTATCATCATTTAATGTTGTAATGTAAAATGAAAATGCATATTCAATGAAGGTGGTGAATTGACACATCACAGATTATGTTTAAATTTTTAAAATAATTATAGATGAAAATGTATTTGATGATCTATAATAAATAATCACTATAAACATATAGTATATATATGATAATATTGTTAATATGCCACTTTTTATATGGTAGGTGAGTATAGGATAATAAAATAAAATAAATTAAAAGAGAAAGAAGGATGATTTTTCCTCTTGAATATCGTCTCCTTAGGAACCTCATTAAGACGCTTGATTTGGTATTTTGGTAATACTAGAAGATCTTAGAAGAGTGAAATAGGATTTTTAAGGATATTGTTAAAAATTTAGAAAATATTCAAGTCTTATAATGGGTGAGGAGAAGGGGTGGTGAAGGGTAGTATTTATACGGGAGGTGATAGGAATTCTTTGATTATTTTATTATTTTATTTATTATTTTGTCTCAAGTATATAAGTAGTGTTTAATATTGTGAATATGTAAAGTAAAAAAGTTCATATGAGTTCAAAATATTTGGTTCATGCTTGTAAGTGACTAAAAAATTCATGTATTTAATATATAATGTAAAATAACCTAAATTATTAGATTTCGATATTCATAAAATTCAAATATTTTAGAAAAATACCAAAAAAACTAACTACTTTTTGACTTCTGGATTATAAAAATGGATTCCATTTTATGAAAATTATTTTCAAAATATGATAAAAGTTTTTTAATTTAAATCCTCATATATTTGAAAAATAATAATTTTAATATTACAATGACACTTTGTCAAAGAATAATATATCCTTCGAGGAGGTTCTTTCTGGATCAGCAAATCCTACAAAGGAGGATTCATTTAAATCAAATATCACCAGGATAGAAAATGGTGGATTCTCAGTGGTTGCGGATCCAGATGCAGTACAGCAACGGCTGGACCTTTGTATGTTTTCATTACTGGGTCGTGTTATTTACTCAAAGGGAGACAAACCTTGGTCTTTTGCTGATCTGAAAAACAGAATTTCTCATTGCTGGAGTTTTAGAGATTAGAAATTTATTTCAATCAGAAAAGTTTAATTTCACATTGTCTTCACCTCCTCTGCTTCCTTGAATTTGGTTTGGAACCTAGGTAGCCTTCAACTCAAATCTGACATTCTAAGGTTATCGGAATGGAATTTTAATTTTAATCCTTTCAACGTCAAGAAATCTACTGCAAAAATTAGGTAAAATTGCATGGATTAAATTGGGTGTATTGGCATCCTAAAATCCTCAATGACATTGCATCATGTATTGGTACTCTTATGAGGTTGGATCAACACACCTTGGATGGTGGAAATGGTTATTTTTCCAGAATACTTGTGGACATTAACCTGGAAGTCAAAAGACCTTCTTCTATTCTATTTAATGCAAATGGTATTAAATTTTATATTCGATTGGAATATGAGAATGTGCCCTACTTTTTTGATGTCTATAAAATTGTGGGACATAATGTCTCTAAATTTTGGTTGATTCAGAGAAATTCCAAGGTGCCATCTAAGGTTTCTGAATGGACTGATGTCAACAGAAATAAAAATAACAAGGTTGTCTTTATTGAAAAAAAGGAATTCTAAAGTCAGTAGTCCCCCTGTTAAAACTCATATTTCTATTGAAAATGATTCTTCACCAAAGTATCCTGCTTCTTCCTCATCACAAAGAGGTTCATGGGCTGATGTGGATGAGGAGGAAGAGCATATCATAAAACATGTTCCTCCAGTTATTTAATGGGTTTCAAAGGAGGATCTTGATCTATTCTCTGAAATTTGCAATGATGTTTGTAATTTGGGTTATGACTTACAAAATGAGGAGGATGAGTACTAGTTTTTTCTGAATTTTCTGAATGAAATCCATGATTTTATGATCTCTTTATAGGATGATAAAGAATATGTAATTAATGCTTCAAACCTGGATATTTCCATAGAGGTTGAAGATGGGAAGAACAGTGATCCTACTTCAGCTACAGAACTGGATTTCAACATTAATACTTAGAAGGACCTGCAGATTCTTCTACCAGCTGTCATTGGGAGCAAGTCTACTACTTCTTCTATGAAAAATGATGATCATTCTATTTTTTCTTCTTCTATCGTTAATAGTACTATTGAAACATTGAATGTATCTACTTCATCTGAAAATAATGCTCAAAATGCTACTTTTAAATGTATTTCTGCACACAGTTCTGTTCCATATGTTTCTTCTGACAATGCATGCAGTATGATGAATCCTCCTAGCACTGAAATGAACTATAATTCAGCATTGTATGATCTGAATATCTCTACACATTGCCCTTCTTCTGCAATGCATGTACCTCATTCTGGTCCCCATGGATGCTCACAAAGAATTCCATAGGACAGTGGGATACCTGAAGCTATAAACATTGATGACCTGCTTCAAGGCTCCAAAGGTCCTCAAAGCTCGAAAAGGAAAGTAGGGAGACCCCCTAAAGCTGGAAAAATCACGAATACTGCTTTAAGGGTATGGAGTTCAAAACATATCCCCATAATAACTAAATCATATCTTGTAGAGCTAGGAAAATCTGGAAAAAGAATCCCCATGAGATTTGTCATGGCTGGTTCATGCCACTTAATGGAAATGGGTTGGACAAAAAAGGATTTGAAGCTACTGAGTTCCCATAGAGCTGAACCTGACTCTGAATGGGCTGGACATCATGGTTTTGGGTGATTTTCTTTGCTGGTTAGATCCATTCGAGGTGGAGTTCTTCCCTCTTTACGAGGAATGAAGTGGAAGATCTATATATCACTGTTAATTTCAGCACTAGTTTTCAAAGTGTATCCACTGGAATGCATTGTTCAGATTCTCTCTCGGAAGTGTTATCTTGTGCGGCTGGTTTTTTTCTTCATTATGAATTTATGCCATTGGAATTCAACAAATTCTTCCTCAATGACTTCATTTGATTGCGTGGGATTTCTAAGTAGCCTAAAGGGGCACCTATGAGAACATGCAGCGGCTGGTTCACTTTACAGGGGGTCACTGGAAAGGCTGTGTTTTTTAACATAGACCATTTCTGGCTTTAAAATTAGCAGGACTCCTCATTCTGTTTTCAGTTCATGGAGAGATGATATCTCATTCTAGACTGGACTGCAACATTTATATTTCTAGATTGGAGTGCTTGGAGCGGTCCATCTGATTTGCAAAGAAAGGATGATCCTTCTGTTGACTTCCAAACCTCACCTTATTCCATTGGGTGATTCTTGTTGCTTTGGGTTTTGATCTCCAACACCATAACCATCAATTATGGTTGTTGGGTGTTCCATGATTGTATATTTTTCATGTATTGTTATCCTTTTTCTATACTAAACTTCCACATATTACAACGACACTTTGAAAAATTAATTGTGGCCCCATAAAAATATCTTTTAATTATAATGCAAAACAATATTAATTTGATATTATATTTTATGAATATTAATTTTACATTAAATAAAAATATAAATCATAAAAATATAAATACTCATTTATGTTTCATAAAAATACCGTAAATTCATTTATCACTTTTAAAATATTTATTTACTTATTCTATGATAAAAATATTTCATATTTTCATTTATGAGATATCTAAATTTTATATATACTTTCATAGATGAGTATATTATTATTGTCACATATATGATTTATTTTAATAGGATTTTTATTGTAATTTTTAATCTTTATTTATTGCGGGGATTTCCCATGAATATTTGGAGGAATGGGTGGGTTTTCAAGATTTCGGCCAAACAGTGAGCCCATTTCCAGATTTAAAAAAAATATTTTTATTTTTATAACTCCTGCATTTTTTCAGAATTTTTTACCCATTAGACATCCCACATGACCTCCCCTAACCTTTTAAAACTACTATATCCATTTTTACCCCATATGAATCTATAATCATGGTGGATTTAAGTTATGTATTAAGGTATTGGGCCAGCCCATGGGTCCATTTCCAGTTTTAAAAAAAAAAAATTTTTGCTATATATGATTCACTTTTTAATATTTTTTGCTGAATCCACCTCTGACCCAAACCCAAAAAACACTAAGAGCAGCCTCATATTTTTTATTCCCTCTTTAGAGCTTAGGTTCATCTTGGATTTGGGAAAACATTCTTAGACATTCTCAAATCATCCAGGTTTTAAAAGGTAATTTGTTTCATTCATAACCCCTTCGTTTTTTACTCCATTCCCCCCATTTTAGTTAGAAAATGACCTCGTAGTCCTTATTTGAATCTCCTTCTTAGTTTTGGATACATTTAGATTCACCTATTGGTGTATTTGTGTCAATTTATTCAAGATCTCTCAAGTATGTGGGTTTCCTTCCATCCTCCTCCCATTTTCTTAGGGTGTATTCCATTTTTCATGAAGTTACTAATGTAAAAAAAGTTTTTATTCGAACCTAGGGTCTTATCATGTTTTTCTTGATCTAATATTCTGGTTATAGGTTTTATTTAACACCCTTGTGGTGCGGTGGTGTTGTGGTTGAACATTCACACAATGAATCGGTGTTTTGATACTTATGGTAGGTGATTCCATCTGTATAGAACTACTAGATGATTTATACATGAATGATTTCTATTTTTAGCATTCTCCTGCTTCATTTTTAATTTATGAAAAAAATTATTCTTTTTGGGATTCGTTAAATAATTTATTTCTAAATTCTATTTTTTTGTGAAAATTTGTCTTTTACATGTGTGTTCCATGTTTCACTTCTTGGGGATATTTTATAATTCATGGATAGGTTTTATTATAATTTTTTGCTTCTTCCAATTATGTTTTGGGGTAATATTTCTTGGTATTGTGTTTTCATGGGGTCTTTAGATAAATTTTATATTCAAATATCAGTTATATTCCTTGAAATAGTTTTATCAAAATTCTAATCTATTTATTGAGTTATATAAGGGGTGAAAATCATGAGTAGATACTATTTATAATGGGTCTGACCAGAAATGATTTATATATGAGAAAATGGATTTTTATTAACATGTTGAAATTGTTTGTTCACAAATGGGGAAGACCGTGTATCTAGGTCAGAAGATGTGTACTAGTACGCTAGTTATATAGAGTGGTTTTGTCCCTATTTCACCTAAAATTTGGACATTGAAAACTCTAAAAAACTATAATGAAGATGATTGGGGACCAATAGGTTATGTTTAAGTTCTCTTCTAGTAGCTCGTGTATGAGATATGATATTTTTATGGTTACTTTACACCCATATATGAGTTACATGGGGCCCAAAACTCTCTAGTTCCTAGGAGTACTCCATATATTATTTCCCATTGAAAACTTGGTATTTATAATTTCATTATAGTGTATTTTGATGGGAAATTATGAAGCATACAATTTTATTGAAATTTTTTCATTCATTGAAATTTGACTTTTAAAGCTGTTTACTTTTAAAAGTTTCCTTCTTTAGAAATTATTAGCACCATATATTTTTTATTAAAACATGAATGATTTTTATCTTGTATTGCATACTATATAGAATAATTTTGGGTTGTATACTATTGGTCTTAGGCTCTTACCTTACTTATACCTCTTGCATGTAAGTAGAATTGATCATGTTTGACACATGTAAAGGAAAGGCCATGGGTGATGGAGGTTCGGGTTGTCGGTTTCCTTCACGGTGCAGTGTTGTGGAGAGAGATCATGGGTGATGCCCCTTGTCATGTGGTGTTACTTGGGCTATTTTGATACTAATTTTATTTATATTTAGACCTCTTGTGTCATTTTTAGACAAATTTATTGAGTTCTAAATTTTATTTAAGTCTTGTTTGGTATGAATTTTCAGATTCTTTTTATTGATAGTTTTGGTTGTTTTATGTATACATAATCAGGTAAATCGTTCCAATACAAATATTTATGATATTGGGGAACTTTTTACAGTCTGTGGGGATAAGGACCGCCCTTATAGGCATTCCACAGATAGGGTTGGGTGCCGGTTTTAATGGAGAACAAATTCAGTTCGGGAAAAAATGGTATCAATGGATGTTAATGTTTTTGTCTTATATGATTATATTGGGATAAGTTGGGATAGAATAGATCTAGGACTATTGGGGCCTAGAGTTATAGTCATGAGTAGGGTTCCTAGACATCACCTCTTGTGACAGACCCCAAGTCATCATGGGATTTTGGAATTGTTTGTTTATCTTCACTTCTAGGTGAGACGTGTGGGCTGTAGACTGCACGTGGGCATCAGGTGGGGGTGAAGTAGTTGTTTATTTTATTATGGTAATGTGTTTTCCTTATTTATATTTGGGGTTATAGATGATATTTTTCTTGACTTTTCTACTGATTTTTTGATCTTGTTATTTTTGCATTTTGTAGCAACATGCCTCCCTAGAAAACTCCCATGCGCCCACAGGAGGAAGCCTGGGAGAGTTCCCTCTCACTACTTGATCAGCGGATAGTAGAGGTTGTGGTTCAAGATATCTCATCTCTAGGATAGGTACTGTCTCATGTTCCCACTACTGTTAGATAATATGATATTTGTACTAGGTTTGAAAAATCATAGGAATCTCTAAAAAAATCCTCCTACTTTTTGAGGAATCACAGAACCCCAAGAAGTAGAGGAGTTGATCGAAAAGATCAAGGGAATCTATGAGTCCTCGGGCACCCCTAAGGAGGTTAGGGTGAAATTTTCTTCTTTATTGTTAGAGGGTCCCTACCACAGGTGGTGGGAATTAGTTCTTCAAGCTGTGAAACACGAGAAGATGAGATGGAAGTACTTCAAGGATATGTACAACAACCAGTACTACCCTGAAGTTTTCGCATATGCACCATCTTGAGAGTGTATGGAACATGTTCAGGGGGATCATTCAGTGAAGGATTATGCAAACTGTTTTTCTATGTTTGTATGGTAATCTATGGAAATGGTCTCCAATGAGAATATGAAGTCCCATAAGTTCGAGAGGGGTTTGTGACCAGAATTATATTCAAAGGTATTCAAGTTCAAGGTGAAAAACTCTTCTAATGTTTTTTATACAACAGTCATTGTGGATACTAACAATAAGAGGAGGGTTGTTTTCTCTAGGATAATATCATGAATGGGTAGTGGTAGTTCATATGAGAAGAAAATCAAGTGAGAGGATCAGGGAAATAATGGAGTTGACAGCTCATGTAAACCTTCGAGGCAGTTTTCTTCAGTAGATTTTGAAGTGAGGTCCATCATGTACCGCCAGTGTGGGATGATACGACACATACTACCATTATTATATCTCTTCTAATGACCTATTATCAATGTGAAGGTATGGGACACTTACAATGATTCTTTATGATGGCATGTCCACTCTAGAGTGGGGCAGGTATTGTGGCATCCAGATGGGTGTTAGTTCAGTGAAAGCCATCTAGAATTATAGGATATCGGTGTGGTAGCTGTGGTGATATGTTGGTCTCCTCATATAGGTAGATATAGTTCATGGTAGATCCAAAAAAGAGAATTCATTCTCTGGAAGAGACTATGAATCTTCATGCGGTGGATCATGCACTAGCGGGATCAAAGGTGGGACCGTCAAAAGTTCGGGTTAACATTTTGATTTCACCGTATTTAGTTTCTGCACATTTTGATATTGTTTCCTCTATTTCATTCATCTCTACCGATTTTTTAAACACACTGAATTTTCCTACCATTCTTTTTTCTTTTTTGATGGAGTTGGTGATGCCGCTGGGATAGAAGAAAGATCAGGGTCTTAGGTTCCCATCATGTGTGCCTTTCATGTTATAGGTTCAGATGGATTTGGACCTCCAGGTCATAGATATGGATCTATTTTATGTGTTAATTTTAATATATTGGATGGTATATGTTCAATCACACATTTATTAGTATATTCGACGAGTCAGTTTCACGACACCTAATGGGAGTTGTCAGTTTTTCCTTCAGGATTGGGATCCTCGGTCTGGTCACGTAGAACCTTCACTCCTAGTGTTGGGGAATCTTGTATTCCAATGATCATCACACTCTTTATAGGATGATGGTCATGATCTTGAAGTTGGACTACCTCATGCAGTGGATGAGTTTTTGGAGGTATTCCCAGATGAATTTTCAGTCTTTCCTCTATAGAATGACGTGGAGTTCTCGATCGATTTGGAATCGGGAACACAACTAATATCTCTCACCTCATATTGTATTCACCCCACATAGATAAGGGTATTAATTATACACCTTGAAGATTTATAATCTAAATGATTCATTCGCACTAGAATCTCTCCTTCAGCCACTCTTGTTCTCTTTGAAAAGATGTCACACGGGTCCCTCCAGTTGTGTATTGATTATTAGATACTGATCAAGTTAACCATAAAGTGAAAATATACTTTTCCCTGAATAGATGATTTGTTTGACTTAATGAATGTAGAGAAGTTGTTTTCAATAATATATTCTCATTCAGGATACCATCAACTTAGGATGAATGAGTCAGATATCCCAAAGACAGACTTCTGAAGCAGGTACAACCAGTTTGAGTACTTGGTCATGCCCTTCGGATTGACCAATGACCCAACAATCTTTACGACACTCAAGAATATGGTGTTCCAATGTTATCACTATTATTTCATCATGATATTCATGGATGACATCCTAGTTTACTATGATTTTGAGGGGGAATACATACATCATTTTCTGATCATGTTGGACACGTTGTGAAATCACCCCCTCTACGAAAGGTTGTCCAAGTGCACATTTTAGATCTGGGAGATGATTTCTCTAGGGTATGTAATCTCATATCAGGGGGTTTCAGTGGGACCTAAAAAGATTAGTGCAGTTATTTCATGGATGTATCTAAACAATGTTTTCAACATCTTGATTTTCCTCATCCTGGATGGTTTCTACAGGTGGTTTGTTTGGGATTTATTCCGGTGTTCTTCTCCCCTGACTGCACTCACCCAAAAAAGCGTGAAGTTTTTATAGGGCCTATAATGTTAGTAATCCTTTGAGGAGATAAAAAGGCAGTTGAATTCCACCCCATTCTTGTTTTTCTAGAGTCTAGAAAGGGGTATGTTGTGTATTACGACACATCGGTATGGGTCATGGGTGTGTGCTTATGTATGGTGATCACGTGGTGGCGTATAGTTGTCATCAACTTCTACCAAATGATAAATATTATCCAACGGATGATATAGAGTTAGCAGGTATGATTCATGATTTGAAGACTTGACATCATTTCCTCTTTGGGGAGAATTTTTTCATCTACACTGATCACAAAATATTGTCCTACGACTTATCCTAGAAGTTTCACAACCTGAGGCAACGCTGCTAGATCGAGCAGATGTGTGGGTTTGAATTTTACATTATCTATAACCTGAGAATGTGAAATGTTGTGGTGGATAATTTTAGTAGAAAAGTTACAATGCAATACTTGTGAAAGTCTACTGATGTGTGGTCTCATATGGGGATCTTTCCTCAGATGCATGTGGAGACCACGGATTATAGTGGAGGTGCGTTAATGGAGAGAATTCAGTTGACACCTTTTCTCTTAGAGTTGATTCAGAAAGAAAATCCCAATGGTGATATTTTTTTTTTGAATTTGACGTAATTTCTTCATTGTGGGGATACTTCTTCTGAATTGTCATCGTCTCTTGAGGGAATCTTGTTATTAAAGGGATAATCAGTAGTTCTGTCGTCTCTACAAAAGGTGGTGATGTAGGATAGCCACCGGTCTCAATGGTATTTACATCTTTGTGCCAATAAGATGTATTGTGTTGTGTTTCAGTAGTTTTGATGGGAAAGTATGAGAAGAGATATAGCTGACTTCATGTCAATATGCTATATATGTCAACATGTGAAAGCGGAGCACCAAAGTCCCTCTAGTTTTCCCTATCCATCACGCATTACTACTTGAAAGTGGGAATAGTTCACCGTGGTCTTCATTATTGGATTTCCTCAAACACCTCAGGGAAAGAATTCCATATGGGTAGTGATTGAACATCTGACCAAATTATCCCACTTCATTCCGATCATAGATTCATCTAAATTGGATGAGTTTGTGTATTTGAATCTTTGGGAGGTGGTAAGGAATCATGGTTTTCCATTAGTAGTTTTCTCAGAGAGAGACCCCGCATTTAACTTCTTTGTATTAGGAATACCTTTACAAGGCCTTGGGGTCATTGTTTAAGTTGACTAGGTGTTCTTTAAGGTGGACCCTCATCTAGGCCATCATCGCTTAGGAAACCAAAGTAAGATGACACTGTCGTATGTCTGTCTTTTTTAAATCACAAACTGTATTGGAAAGGTGGAATATAGGTTGAATATAACTTCTCGGTTGATATCCCTCCATGACTACTTCTATATCAGTTTACTAAAAATGTACAACCCAGATTTTTCCCATGTGCTGAATTGGGAGAAATTGGATACATAGCCTGATTTTTCTATTTTTGAGCAGTTGGTGTGAATAGTTGATTCCCAAGAGAAGGTATTTCATGGAAATTCTATTCCAATAGTTAGGGTACATTGGAATCATGGGAACTATGTACATGAAACATGGTAGCATAAGATGTGTGTTGGGAAAGAGTACCCATTTTTATTTCCCGATCAGGCTTCAGGTTGACTTTTTGGGGAGGAAAGTCTTTCATGGTGGGGAGAATTATCTCATACATGACTTATTTTAAAGTTATTTTTCACATAATTTCTATTATTTCATTGTTTTTGGAGTTTCCCATGTAATTTGTGGAGGAAAGGGTGGGTTTTAATGATTTTGTCTACACTGTAATCCCATTTCATGATTAAAAAAATAATTTGATTCTTTTGTAACTCCTTCATTTTTCAACATTGTTCACCCATTCCACTTCCCTTATTTCCTCCCCTAACCTATTAGAACTACCATATACATTTGGATACCTTAGGAATACATAGTAATTGTGGATATGGGTTATTTATTATGGTACTGGGGTAGCCTGTGATGATAGGTAATTCCCTTCTTGACTTTCCCCAGATAGGGTCGAGTGGTGGTTTTAATGGCGACCAGATTCTGTTAGGGAAAATTATAAAGAATAGATTAAAATTTCTATTGGTCACATTACTATTATAATAGTGATGATAATATTTAATTGTATATGGTGGTTTTGAACATGGTGTTTCATACAACATAATCTATCAGAAGTGTTAAATTTAAATATGACATATAATAAAATATTTCGCTGTCACTTTCTCCCCTCCAAATTTTTTTCCACAAAATATCTATAATTTCGCTTTATAAAAATAATTGGGTAGTTCTTCATAATATTTCCCTCTGGTTCAAATATTCCATCTTCTATTTTATATTTTTTACAAATTACATTTACTTGTCCTTTTTTTGGATTACTTATTAGCTATTTTTAGTGTCTAAAATATGGATTGTCTATTCATAGTAAGATAAATCAAGTTCAAATTATATTTCTTCATTGTTTATTATATGGTTTGGGTATGGAATTTAAATTCGTCAAAAATAGTTATGGAACACATCATGTACAATAGAAAGGCTATTTGGCAAGACCAAATGATAATTCATAGCTCCAAATCATTCTAGAATTTCAAATGGTCTGATGTACCTTGTCCTCTTTTTTCCTTTCTTACCGAATATTATAACGCTCCTCCATAGTGATAATTTCATAAAGACATGATCTCCCACTTGAAACTCTGAATTATATCTTCGATTTCCAGAATAACTCTTTTTCCAACTTTGATATTCTTAAATCTGAGCCTAAATAGTCTATACCTTTACAGTTGTGGCTTTAATAAGTTTTAGGCCTATAAGATTCCCCGAAACAAATTCATCCAAACTAATTAGAGAAGGACATATATATCAATATAATTCTTCATAGATTCTATTTGAGTACTATAATGGAAACTATTATTGTTAGAAAACTATACCTATAGTAAATATTGATCCCTCATACCTTTAATCTCATGTGATAAAAATATCAACATGTATTTTAATTGTTGAATAATTCTTTCAAACTTCAAATTAGTTTGATGGTGAAAAGTAGTACTCAAATGAAGCTCAGAATCCAATGAAGTATGAATACTAATCCTTAATTTTAATGTAAAATGGGGTTCTAAATTTGAAATAATCAATAGGTTCACCATGATGTATTAAAAATTTATTAATGTAGAGTTGTGCAAGCCTCTGCAGTGGGAAATACTTCCATCTAGTGATTAAAAGTTAAAATTTAGTATGTCGATCAAAAATTAACCATATTACCTCATTCATTTGTGGATTATTTGGTAATATAATGACAAAATACATTGCAGTTCCATACAATTTTCATGATGAAATAGGTATAGGTTTCATTAATCCTCTACGAAGTGGTCATTCAGCTATCACCTATTGAGAAGCTGAAAAACATTATATAAAATTTGCAATTCCCCTCTTCATATTATCCCATAAAAAATTTTCCTTAAAATATCTATATATATTAGTTTTATATGAGTGTATAGTGAAATTTGAGCTATGGTCATCATCCAATAATTACCTTTTTAGCTCAGGTATATAGGGAACACAACGACTCTTCCAAAATATCAATATTCTATATTAATATATGAACTCTACCAATTTACCATAATTTAATGCTTAAGTATTTTTTTGAAAATTCTCATCAGTATACTGAGAACTTTTTTTAATTTTTTAATAAGGATGGGTATGAATCCCTTTGTAAAAGTTTTGATGTTTTATCTTACTTGAAAATTCTCATATCAATCTTTACTAAATCCTTGGGGAGAAGATCCCTGCCAATCCACATTTTTTTCAGAACTCCATGATCATTCCCTCTTGTTAAAATCTTCTACAATATTTTACTTCTCTGGGTGTAGTGTATTGAACATCCATAATCCTTGAGTATCTCAAGCCATCTTCTTTTACT
This sequence comes from Viscum album, assembly GCA_963277665.1. Lineage (NCBI taxonomy): Eukaryota > Viridiplantae > Streptophyta > Magnoliopsida > Santalales > Viscaceae > Viscum > Viscum album. The sequence continues at coordinate 1,114,807,791 of OY728132.1, read as the reverse complement.
CAAGTTGAGTTATTTGTATGGGAAGATATATTTCATACTCTTATAATCTGTATATATCTCACTTTATTCATCACAGAGATAGTGTCTCCATATCTAGATAAATGTTTATATCCACTATATCAGGATCAGGATTTGGATAGTAATTTGATGATTTTTTAACTACCTTGATGCAACAACAATAACTCTGTCATTCTATATTGGAATAAAACCATGTACATTCTTCAATGCATCACTATAAATCAAAATTAAATAACTTATTGATGGTATAGTTAATATAATATAAATAAATAATATTATATTCAAATCTTCAAAGAATTATTCACTATCCTTTTTCAGAATACACTTAACCCCTTTAAATTATTATTGGTTAACGGGTCATCTAATCCAGAAAAATTTGGAATGAAACACCGATAGAAACATGCTAAACCAATGAATTTATGTACCTTAGTTATGTTCGATGGTGTATCCCATTCTTGTTCTACCTTTTTGTTTACAAAATTAAATGAGATTCCATCCATGGAGACAATATGAAAAAGAAAAGAAATTATTTGAAGCTATATATCACACTTTCTCAACATACCATATAACTCTTTTATTTTATGAGTATCCAAAATAAAAGTCAAGTGGTTATCATGGTCCTCGTAGACTTTGGAGTGAAAAAGTCATATTCTAAAAAAACCACAAAAAAAATATGAACATATTCATTGAATACAATTGTAACACCCCGACCCCATATACCCGGAGTCGGTACATTATTACATAACATTGGCATGATCACAAGAAAAATCTAGTCTCGAAAGATGGATTAGTTTAGTTGCCTTGGAAAGCTTTGATATATTCATAAAGTTTACATTACATCATAAAAATGAAAACTACAACAATATAGTCTCCATAGTCCACACTTTTATCCCCTCATACTATCCCTATAGGTTATTGATAAATTACTTTTCACATCCTGGGAAAAATAAAACATAGAAAAGGGGTGAGCTCAAATGCCCAGTAAGGATAACAATATAGCTGAAACTTTCATAAATAAGAATAAACATTTAAGGAAATGTATAACTAAAACAAAACCTTTTAAACTTGAACTTCAACATAGTATGGAAAAAATAAAATGAAATAATGCCATTTACTTATTCACATGGATATTCTACTAATCGAATAATCACATGCAATATCAATAACCACATTCATTATGATAGAATGCATAATGCCAGACTATCATAACCACATAGCCAAGGCCTCGTGCCAAGACTACAAATAAGATTTTGTCAAGGCCTTGTGCCAAGACACTAGTTTGTCTCATGAGACCTACCGATGCATCGAGGAGCTATAGCGGGCTACACCCATCACATATTAAGTCCAATGCATTCCCATATGAAAAGGTTTAAACATAACATAAACATTCATATTAAAACTAGCATACGAAATTTAAATACTATATCCATAAACCACTAATGGTATAAAAATAACACATCCACAGTCAAACACATCACAAAAACTTCAAAACAATATGGAAGTTTTGTATCATAATGAATCAACTTCTAATAAACATAAAATCCATCAAAGGATGTTGACATAGATTAAATAAAAACTATTTGAGAGAAATATCTCTTTTTTTGAAATCATTTAAAATCACACATTTATTAAGAAAGTAATTTAAAAGAGATTTTTGAATCAAAGTTTTCCATACCACTTCGAAACTTTTGAAAAGAAATATCTTTTCAAAACATTAATGTCCATATAAATAAATCCTTAAAATCATCTTGAAAACATGGACATTAAATAAAATTATTTAGAAAGATAAATCTTTAAAACATTTAAAATTCTGATTTTGATAAAGAGTACTTTTCAGAAAATTTTAAAATATTCATTTTGAAATCATTTAAAAGTCACATAATTATAAAATAAAACATTTACTTTGAAAATATCCTTATAATCATCTAATTAAAGCTTCGAAAATTTTATAATGGCAGAAAATAGCTACACCCACCATATAAGTTAAAAAAAGACATTCCTACCTTAATTCTGTCGAAAAGGTTAAAAATGACCATGTTTGGAAAACAACAGAAAGATTCCTTTATAAACATCTTGTAAAAAGTCAAACAAGGGTATAAACGACTTTAACACATATTCTGTAAAATAGTAAGAATGTTTTGATATACACTTTCAAGAAACATGGATGTGGATGATAAAGAGGACCTAGTAGATAATTACATATAAACAACATCAGATAATGAAGAGATTGTAAAATAACCCTTACCTTGTACTTTTCCGTGGTTGGGGGTAGGTTAGCCTCCTTTATAATGGTGAAATAACTATTATTAAATTATACAAGAATCATATACAATAATATGATATCATATATGATCTTTTAGCATTGATTTGTTAATAATATCTTTGTATTATCATTGTTTTGGGTGTTAACTTACTCATTTTAATTTATATGTTTTGTTATGTAAGCCATGTTTTTCATGGACAGGTTGTATCTTAATCATATCCAGAATGATATCAAGTCCTTAGACACTATTATTAATCATAAAATGAGAATTAGACTTGAATGGATATAATGGAGAATGAATCTCATCGCGTTCGTGGAGACGGTAGTCTGTACGTATGCACGAGCGACAATATCATTCTTTTTATTTTAAAATAATATATAATTGGATGGTATATCATATATATATAATCATTATTATGATATATTTATTATTTATATGAATTAAACATCATTATTATACCCATCCAAATAATAATTTATTGAATGAAAATTATACCCCAACGTGGAGACGGTAAGCCGTACATACGCACGTATGGTGACATGCGTATTGAGTCAATAAGGTTTTCCTTATGACTTTTCCATTCCTTCTTGTTTTGAAAGTCACATACACATTATACTTAAGTAAATATTATTTTTACCCCCATAAGGAAAATTAACTTCATTAAGGAAATTTACCCAAACCTAGATTTTCTTATACATAGCAATATTATTCTTAAATTCAAAAACCAGATTCATACCCAAAATTCCGGAAAGCCATATAATGAAAAGATTTGGATAATTCTGTTTTTAGGATCTGAATTCTGGATGTGGTTTGTAATGTATTTATAATCCGAATTTTGGACTCTGAACTTTCATGAGTTCGACTCCAAACTCTGAAGTAGTTCGACTCCGAACTCTGAAGAAGTTCGACTCCAAACTCTGAAGAAGTTTGACTCCGAACTCTGAATAACTTCGACTCCGAACTCTGAAGAAGTTCGACTCCAAACACTGAAGAAGTTGGACTCCGAACTCTGAAAAAGTTCGACTCCGAACTCTGAAGAAGTTCGACTCCGAACTCTGAAGAAGTTCGACTCCGAACTCTGAAGAAGTTCGACTCCGATCTCTAAAGATGTTCGACTCCGAACTCTCAAGTAGTTGGACTCTAAACTCTCAAGTAGTTCGACTCCGAACTCTCAAGTAGATCGACTCCGAACTCTGCAAGTTCAGAATCCAATCTCTGGTGAAACCAGACTCCGAATTCCTATAAAACAGAATCCGAATATTTCTTAACATAGACTCTGAACTTCATTTTGGTTCGACTCCGAACTTTTGACTTGCTTACACTCTGAAATATTGATTAGATTTTACCTACATATGCTTTGTTTCAAAAACGATGTCGTGCATTCAGTTATACATAGATTGTTTTAAAACGATGTCGTATATTCTGTTTCAAATTAACCGTTGGTTAAGTTACACGTGTATAGGTCCCTCTGAATTTCATGGAAAATATTATCGTTGGAAGAGGGAGCCAACCGTTGGAAATTTGCCTATAAATAGGAGCTCTTTTAAAAGATCTCAATAACAAGTTGATAGCTCTAGAAAACACACGCTATTATGGTGATTTCTTGAGAGAGAATCTTTTCATGCCTTGTGCGTACTGAACTGCTCGTTCAGATTGCTTCGTGCGACACCGGATGTTGGTGATTACATTCGAGGACTTCTGGGGATAAGAAGACATAGGTGCCGACTACCTTGAAGTTCGAGGGCTTCCTTGCTGAGGAAGACAAAGGTTCCAACTACATTGAAGTTGAGGGCTTGCGGGGATAACAAGATAGAGATTCTGATATTCGTATCGAGGGCTTATCCTGGTGTGGGTAAGACGAACTTGCTTGAATGTATAAATCAATAGACCATTATCCAACATTGTTGGATACCCTTCTCGTTGGGTTAAAAGAGTTATTGTTTGTTACTTGCATTTTTACTACTTGTTTGTTTCCGCTGCATATTGTATTGTAAGTAAAGGTCAACCTTCTTGTTTTTCATACACTTGTACTCTGATTAGTTTATGATTTTATACACTTTAAGGCAGAATCTTATATTGTAAACTTTGGTTCCAATTCTCCAGTTGGTGATCAGAGGTGTTGTGAATTTTCTTAGTTTAACTTTCTTAAACCTAGATTTTCCTTGTCTCTGGGAAACATAGTTATCCATAATCAACTTTAAAGGTTCCAAAGATATTTTTAAAGTGTACAATTCACCCCCCCTCTTGTATATTGAGCATCTACATTGTTATTGCGAACCTACAATTGGTATCAGAGCAAGGTCTCTGAAATACTCGTACTCACATATAAGTTATTCTTGCTCATTTTTTCATTCAAAACATTATCATTCCGAACATTATCATTCCGAACTTTATCATTCCGAACTTTGTCATTCCGAACATTGTGGTTAAAAACTTTTTCTACTAACTAGTTTGGTTTCCCAAGTTGTTTTAGTAAGGCATGAATTAATGTTGGTTCTATAGATAATCTAAATCCTACAAGACCACCAATCTTTGATGGTAATGACTATGAATACTGGAGAGATCTAATGAAGACTTTTTTTATCAACACTAGAGTGGACAATTTCGTTATGCTTACTGGTGATTATAAAATTCCTGATAAGGAAGTTAGAACTTTCACTAACAAGGAAAAGCAAGAGTATCAACTGAATTATAAGGTACGCAATACTATGCTTTGTTAAATGAATAGAAATATATATAGCCAAATTTCTTCTTGTGAAGCAGCTAATTATATCTGGAATAATTTAGAAGTTACACACTTTGGCACTTCTAAATTAATTAAAACTAAGAGAGATATGCTTAGAGGTGAATACCATGGATTCAATTTTCCGTATGGTGAACCAATCTGCGAAGTTCAAAAGAGATTTATGACTATAGTCAACAGCTTACAACATATGGGAGAAAAAGGGTTAGATGATGAAGCCCTTGTAGATAAGATAATTGATATTATTCCCAATGAGTAGGAATCAAAGAGAACATCTATAGATGAGAATAGGAAGGTCACTCAAATTTCTCTTGATGAGCTATTCGGAACTCTTCTCCAACATGAAACCAGAATGAAGAGAGATGCTGACAACATCAAAAAGAAGAATGGGAATGGTACTTTTGCTTTTACAACTACATCAAATCATATGAAAGCTAACACTCATGAGAGAGTAACCAGATCTAAGACTAAGAAGGTGGTTGTTCAATCAGATTCTAGTGAAAGTGAAATCCCAGAAAATGAGTTAGCAAAAATTTCTCGAAGGATGAACAAGATAGCCGGCCAGAGAAATTTCCAAACCAAGTATAATAAAAAGGAAAGGAAAGAAAGGAAAGATGGAGAAGTTATTTGTTACGAATGCAAGATAGTTGGACATATTAGACCAGACTTCCCTCTACTCAAAAAGAAAGAAAGGAAAGAAAAACATTCTGAAAGGAGCAGGAAGAAGTACTACAAAACCAATTCTAAGAAAGTTCTAAAAGAAAATGACACATGGAGTGCTAGTGGTGGTGACTCTTCAGATGAATCATCTAATTATGAATCTTTAGGAAAGAAGAATCTTGGTCTTATAGCCAGATTACTTATTGACAATCATTGTTTTATGGCTATGGTACAAAATGATGAATCTTTAACCAATGTATCTTTAAATCCTAATGATAGTAAGTATTATAACTCCTCAGATGAACAATCCTCTTCTGATTAAGAAAATACTTCACCTACCTATGAAGAAGTTTCTAGGTTTGTTGAACTTCTTGAGATTGAGAATTCTAAACTCAATAAGAAACTTGATAAGGCAAACTCTAGGAATTCTATTCTTACAAAAGAGATATTAGATCGTTCTAAAGATCATGATAAGAAAAATTCTAATTTTATAAGTGTTTCGAAAAATATTGAGGAAGTCAGTTCTGAGAGGAACAAACTTTCTAAAGAGTTAGAAAATGTAATTTCTAAGAAAAGTATTTTCGAGCCTAGCTCTAGTTCTAAATCTAATGATTTTGAAGATAAAAACTTGGTTATAAAACTCAAGTCCGAAATCATTTCCTTAAAGAAGTGTTTATCAAACATTACCCATGGTAAGGAAAATTTTGATAAAATGTATTCTCAAATACAACCTTTAAGAAACAAATCCAGACTTGGTTATACCCATGCAAAACCAATTTTTAGTAACAACTACTTTGTTCCAAAAAGTGCCCCATTTTGTACCCAATTTCAATGTGGTGTCCATTGGGAAAATAGTTGTTCTTTAAATAAAACCAAATCATTAGGTTTTCATAAAGCCTATTTTTCCAAGAATGTGTGGGTTCCTAAAATTTTGTGGTCTGGAAATCCTGGATCCAAGCAAGTTTGGATTCCGAAAGACTAATTCTTTTCTTGTTTTTAGGAAGATAGAGGATGTACCAACAATAATACATGGTACATGGATAGTGGATGTTCCCGACACATGAATGGTAACAAAAGATATTTTGAAAAGATAATCAAAATGAAAGGAGGAAAGGAAACTTTCAGAGATAATGCACATGGAGAAATTATTGGTATTGGTAATATTGTTCTTCTAGGTAAAACTTTGATTTCAAATGTTTTATTTATTAAGGGTCTTATGCACAACCTCATTAGCATAAGTCAGTTATGTGATAAAGGGTACCTTGTGAATTTTACGAATGATAAGTGATCAGTACAAAATTCAAAGGAAGAATTTATTCTCTCAGCCAATAGGAAAGAGAATGTTTAAACTTTGAAAATAGAATACCTAAGGAGACAAGATATACCTTGCCTAAGTGCAATGGAAGATCATTCCTGGCTATGGCATAGAAGACTAGGACACTGTAACCTTAGAAACTTATGTAAACTCTCTAAGAAGAAACTAGTTAAGGATCTCCTAGAGCTTACATTTGATTTTTCCAAAGTTTGTGATCCTTGTCAATATGGAAAGAAACATAAATCTAATTTTAAATCAATTGGTGAAGTCTCAACAACTGATGCATTACAGTTAGTGAACATGGATATTTTCGGTCCAATACAAATTGGAAGTATTGGAGGTAAATACTATGTGTTTTTTCTAGTTGATGATTACACCAGATTTACTTGGGTCTATTTTCTAGCAAAGAAGTCTGAAGCTTTTTCTTATTTCAAAAGTTTTAGAGCACATGTTAAAAATGAGAAAAATCTTCCACTGAAAACTATTCATAGTGATCATGGAGGAGAATTTCAAAATTCTGTTTTTGAAACTTTTTGTAGTAGGAAAGGTATTACTCACAATTTTTCAGCACCTAGAACTCCTCAACAAAATGGTGTAGTTGAGAGAAGAAATAGAATTATTCATGAGATAACTAGAACCATGTTGAGTGAATATTCTATAGCTAGACATTTCTAGGCTGAAGCTGTAAGTACTGCTTTTTATACTATAAATCGAGTTTTGATTAGACCTTTTCTTAATAAAACTCTTTATGAGTTATGGAATGGTAGAAAACCAAGACTATCCTACTTCAAGGTTTTTGGATGCAAAGTATTCATTCTGAATACTAAAGATACCTTAAATAAATTCGCACCAAAATCTGATAAAGGAATTTTCTTAGGTTATTTTACAACTTCTAAGGCATATATAGTATTTAATAAAAGTACTTGTACTGTTGAAGAAACAGTGCATGTAAAATTTGATGAGTCTGATCCTTTTGTTTTTAAACTATCCGAACCTACATCTTCGGATTTGTTTTCAAAAACTGATTGTCAACCCTTGATAGAAGATCCTTCTGATAAATAAAATGTTCAAGAAGATACTTCTGAAATATTTACCCCAGAAGACTTTCTACCCTATGTTGATTAACAGGTTTTACAAAACCCAAACCAGGTGTTTCATAAGAATCATCCTAGTGATAGTATCATTGGTGATGTAAATCAACCTGTAAGGACTAGAAATTCCTTAAGAAATGATGTAGAACCTTTAGCATTTCTTTCCTAATTAGAACCAAAAAGCACTGATGAAGCTTTAGGTGATTATGATTGGATCAAATCCATGAAAGATGAACTAAATGAATTTGAGAGGAATATAGTCTGGACCTTGGTTGAAAGACCTAAGCAAACTTCTGTTATTGGAGTAAAATGGGTTTTCAGAAACAAATGTGATGAAAATGGAGTCATAGTAAGAAATAAATCTAGACTCATTGCTAAAGGCTATAATCAGCAAGAGGGAATAGACTATGAAGAAACGTATACTCCATTAGCTAGACTTGAATCTAATCATATTCTACTTGCCTTTGAAGCATTTTTCAATTTTAAACTTTTTAAAATGGATGTGAAATGTTCTTTTCTTAATGGTTATGTTCAAGAGGAAGTTTTTGTTGAACAACCTCCTGATTTTGAAGATACAAAACATCCTGATCATGTTTTTAGACTTACCAAAGCTTTGTATGGTTTAAACAAGCCCCACGAGCATGGTATGATAGACTCAAAAGTTTTTTGCTTCAAAATAACTATGATAAGGGAAATGTAGATCCAACACTTTTTATAAATAAAGATAAGAAAAATGTTTTGATTGTTCAAATTTAGGGTGATGACATCATATTTGGTTCAACTCAGCAATCCTTAACTGATTCTTTTGCATGTCTACTGAAGTCTGAGTTTGAAATGAGTATGATGGGTGAGTTAACATTTTTCATTGGATTTAAAATTTATCAAAAACCAGAAGGAACTTATATATCTCAACATAAGTATATTAAATAACTTCTCAAAATTTATGGTTATGACAACACTAAGAGTATAAGTACTCCCATTGGTACCTCAAACTCTTTAGATCTTGATGAAGCTGGGAAACCAGTAGATCAAACATCTTTTAGAGGTATGATAGGAAGCCTACTTTACTTAACAGCTAGTCGACCAAACTTGATGTTTTCAGTGTGCTTATGTGCAAGATATCAATCCAATCCTAAGGAATCTCACTTAAAGGTAGTGAAAAGAATTTTTCGCTACCTAAATGGAACCATGGATCTAGGATTATATTATACTTCTGGAAATGATTTTGTTCTAAAAATATTTTCTGATGCTGACTTTGGTGGATGTAGAATGGATATAAAAAGTACATACGGAACTTGTCATTTCTTAAGAGATTCATTAGTTTCTTGGTCTTGCAAAAAGCAACATTCTGTAGCACTTTCCACTACTGAAGCCGAATATGTAGCACCTGGAAGCTGTTGTGCTCAAGTGTTATGGATGCAACACACACTCACAGACTATGGCCTGAGTTTCACTAAGACTCAAATATTGTGTGATAACACAAGTGCCATTGCCCTATGTAAGAACCCTGCACATCACTCTCGTGCAAAGCACATAGATATTAGGCATCACTTTCTTAGGGATCACACACTTAAAGAAGATATCATTCTTTAGTTTATCGGAACTCAAGATCAACTTACTGATATTTTCACAAAATCATTACCCTCCGATAGATTTGAATACATTAAACAAATGTTAGGAATGATAACTGTAAGGTAATCATTCTTTATTAACTTCTTGTTGAACAATTCCCCTAATAGTAATAAAATCCTCTTTATAGGGGGAGTACATTTGATTGTTAGTGTAACAAATTATTATTTTTAAACCTTTTGGAACTGAACTTCCGGAATGGAAATTTCTAAAACAAAAATTTCCGGAAAGGGAATTACAGGAACTGAAATTTTCAGGACTGAAATTCTTGGAATGAGAACTTTTGGAAGGGAAGTCTTCGTACTTAAAACTTCCAGAATGGAATTTTCTTACTGAAAAGTTTCGGAATGGAGATTTTTGGACTGGGGTTTTCGTAACGAGGTTTTCGTACTGGAACTTTCATAAAGAAGTTTTTTTCCTTCAAGAAGAATATTACCAATTACGAACAATATTTCTTGTTAATCCGTAAGTTATGATTTTCTTAATTATAGTTTTGTAATAAACATTTTCTTACTGGTATTTTCCTTGTTTTTAAAAGTTCAGATTATAGTTTTTCCTCAAATCCGGATGTTTTCTTCAAAAACCTCAAAATATTGGAGTCTAATTTTATTTGCGGGATTGTTCTCAACCTTCATATCAGATCAAAGATTTTTCAACCATTAGATGGATTTTGGAAGACCAACGGTTAAATTCTTTTTCTATATAAAGGGGACCCCGAGACTCGTCCCACATCGGTTTTTCCAAGATTTTGCATCTCGAAGCTCTGTTTCTCTTCTTACGGTCGGTTCTGAACTTTGTGAAGTTGATCCGAATCTTACAGATTACTTCACTCCGAATGTCTGTTGAAGCCACATCTCAAGGAATGTCAACTGTGAAACCATTCACAAAGTGGTTTGTTTTCAGGGAAAGATTAGTTCACCCATATTTCTATAAGCTTGATTCTCTTATTTCAAAGAATATTAGACTGAATGGATGGGAAGATGTCTGCATAGCAGAGTCAGATAAATAGGATCCGGTTTATACTGATTTGTTGATAGAGTTTTACGAGTCTGTTTCCTTCCAGATGGAAGATGGCAGAGAGAGGTTTTATTTCAAGTCATATGGGAAGACATATAAGATTTCTTACACTAAGGCCGTGAGCCTGGTTGGTTTATCATATGAAGGAGAAGCTGAATTCTGCTCTCACAAACTTCCCGATGTGCAAGGGATTTTCAATAAGGAGAAGGAACTGAAGTGTCTTGGGCTTAAGGATGATTCAACAATTAATATTGCTTGTCTCACTCCGAACAATAGAATCCTTCAACTATGGGTGCAGGGTTTTCTGGTTTCAAGAAGAGGTGATAAAGACAATCTGAAGAAGAGTGATATCTATGTCTTAGATTTCATGGTAAATCTAAGAAAGATAAATTTGATAAGGCATGTCTCGGTTACGATCAAGAATATCAAAGAAGGAAATTTGAGAGCTCAGATTATCATGTTTCCTACCTTATTATCTATGTTGATAGTTCGATGCTTAGAATCCTTCACGGTTGCCTACAAATCAAAGATCCGGAATTACAAGCTCATGCTATTCAGTGATGATACTCTTAAGAGGATGAATATGGGATTTTCTAGTGAATCCATAGAATTTTACCCCTATTTGTGGACGAGTTTGAAGAAGCTCAAAAAGAAATACAATCTCTGGAACCTTCAGAAAATAAAAGGAAGAATAAAAAATCTAAGGAAGTGGTTTCTGATGAGGAAATTCCTCAGGCTAAGGAAACTCAATCTGCTCCCCCCAATCTGAAGAAGAAGAAAACATATACGGATGAAGAAGTAGCCAAGTGGAGGGAAGATAAATAAATGAGGAAAGAAAGGGATCCTCAATTCGGACTGGACCCTTCCGAGGCTAAAGCCTTAAACAAAAAAGCTGTTGAGGAGCTCGAGAGGCAAGTGAAGGAAAAGAAAATGAGAAAGAAGATGTCTGAAGCTGAACTGGTGCGATCTTTGCTGAAAGATACAGAGTTGGATTCTGAAATGCATCTAGTTCCGGAATCTTTTGGTGTTGAACCTTCTTCACCAGAAACTCCAGCTAAGAACTATGTCACTCCGGAAAAGGAAAATGGTAAAGGAATAGTTGTAGAAGCTGATAAGGAAGTTGCTGAAGTAGCAGAGGAAGAAGTTGAAGAAGAAGAAGAAGAAGTGGAGAGTGAAGATTTGGATACCTTGATCAAGCAAGTACAGGACTACAAAGATAGGGCTGAATCTGCAAAGTTAGTTACTCAAGGTAAGGGAGATGAGGGAGCTAGCAAGAAACATCAAGAAGAAGAATAATAAAATGTGTTGTATGATGAAGAAGAATCCAATGAGAGCAATTTTCATGAGGAATGTCAAGAAAAACAGAAACCAGATAAAGACCAGATCGTTCAAGTTTCTGAATCTGAGGAAGTATCTCATAATGTGGAACCCATTCTGAAATCTGATAAGGGGAAGAAATCTCTCATGGAGACACCTATAAAGTATCTCATCAGGAGAAATAGGTTGGTGGTACCTCTAGAAGGATGTTCGTGCTAGTTGAAGAAGAGCAATCTCAAAGAGAAATTTCTGATTCGGAATCATCATCTCACGGGCATGATTTTGTGGTTCAGTCTCTGAGCAAGTTGGTGGACACAATTCTGATTCTTCCAACAATAGATTCTAGATTCCAGATGTTGCAACACACTATGAATCAAGAATAATATTCTTTATCCACAGTCATGGATAAGTTTGTGAAGTTGGAAACTGAAAAGAAAAGTTTTCTGATCAATTATGATGTACAAAGAAATTTGTGCAGTAAGGTAACAAAGTGGTTTAAGAGAGTTGAAGAAGACTTGACTGTGTATGATAATTTTCAGAATGACGTGAAATAAGCTTTTGACACAGTAGATAAAAAGGTTATGAATCTTGAAGATGAGCTGATTATTGAGTAGAGTACCCAGAGTCCACAGGTAAAGGAACTGAATGACAAGGAAAATTCTCTTGCTCAAAATCTTATAAATGATAGAAATATCCGGATTGAGCTGAAAAAAAAGTAATTCAACCAGATTGGTTGTTAAAGTTGCAAAAAAAAGCCTTGGAGGCTCAGGCAGAGGCTTTAAAATATCAAGAATAAAAGGTAAAAGCCTTGTAGAGGCAACAAGAGGAAGATCAAAGAGACTTGAAGAATCTCAAAGCTTTGTTAAAGCGGCTTATTCCAAAGGAAAAGGATGATAAATGAACCCACTCTGGTCTTTTGTTGTAATTGTATTTCCTTGTAAATATTTTTTCCCAACTCTAATGAAATGGTTATCTGGTTGATTGTATCTTGTTATATACTAATGTTTCAGGTACCATACATTGTGTTCCATTCCCTTCAATTCTTTTTGAAAATCCCAAAAGGGTAGAAGGAAAAAAGAACTACTCATAAGGAGGAGAAAGGAAAAATTTCTAAGAGAAATATCCTTAAAGAAAGGGGGAGTTTCCCACTATGAAGTTTTTCATTCTTATAATAATGAAAACTCCACTCTGGAAACTCAGAATACAATCCATAGAGTTTCAATTCCTAAGTGGGAGTTAGTTGTATTCACTTCTATCCTTGAACAAAGGGAGATAAGTTTTAATTTTCAAAGTCTAATGAAAATTTTGAAAATCTTTATATGCTTTTTCGAAAGGATGTTTGTGCTTTCCAAAAAGGCGGAGATTGTTGAGTCAATAAGGTTTTCCTTATGGCTTTTCCATTCCTTCTTGTTTTTAAAATTACAAACACCTTATACTTAAGTAAATATTATTTTTACCCCCATAACGAAAATTTACTTCTTTAAGGAAATTTACCCTAACCTGGATTTTCTTATACATAGCAATATTATTCTTAAATTCAAAAACCGGATTCATACTCAAAATCCTGGAGCCATATAATGAAAAGATTTGTAGCATTCTGTTTGTAGGATCTGAATTCTGGATGTGGTCTGTAATGTAGTTCTAATCTGAATTCTGGACTCTGAACTATCATGAATTCGACTCCGAACTCTTAAGTAGTTCAACTCTGAACTCTTAAGTAGTTCGACTCCGAACTCTTAAGTAGTTCGACTATGAACTCTGAAGAAGTTTGACTCCGAACTCTGAAGAAGTTCGACTCCGAACTCTGAAGAAGTTTGACTCCGAACTCTGAAGAAGTTCGACTCCGAACTCTGAAGATGTTCGACTCTGATCTCTGAAGAAGCTCTACTCCGAACTCTGAAGAAGTTCGACTCCGAACTCTGAAGAAGTACGACTCCAAACTCTGAAGATGTTCGACTCTGAACACTAAAGAAGTTTGACTCTGAACTCTGAAGAAGTTCGACTCCGAACTCTCAAGCAGTTCGACTCCAAACTCTTAAGCAGTTCGACTCCGAACTCTTCAGCAGTTCGACTCCGAACTCTTAAGTAGTTCGACTCTGAACTCTGCAAGTTCGGATTCCGATCTCTGTTGAAACCAGACTCCGAATTCCTATAAAATAGAATCCGAATATTTCTTAACATAGACTCTGAACTTCATTTTGGTTAGACTCTGAACTTTTGACTTTCTTACACTCCGAAATATTTATTAGATTTTACCTACATATGCTTAATTTCAAAACGATGTTGTGCATTCAGTTATATATAGTTTGTTTTAAAATGATGTCATCTATTCTGTTTCTAATTAATCGTTGGTTAAGTTACACGTGTACAGGTCCCTCTGAATTTCAGGGAAAATATGACCGTTGGAAGAGGGAGCCGACCGTTGGACATTTGCCTATAAAAATGAGCTCTTTTGAAAGACCTCAATAACAAGTTTATCGATCTAGAAAACACACACTGTTATGGTGATTTCTAGAGAGAGAAGATTTTCATGCCTTGTGCTTACTGAATTGCTCGTTCAGATTGCTTCGTGCGACACCAGATGTTGGTGATTACATTCGAGGACTTCCGGGGATAGGAAGACAGAGTTGCTGACTACCATGAAGGTCGAGGGTTTCCTTGCTCAGGAAGACAGAGGTTCCAACTACCTTGAAGCTGAGGGCTTTCGGGGATAGCAAGATAGATATTTCGATCTTCTTATCGAGTGCTTATCCTGGTGTGGGTAAGACGGGCTTGCTTGAATGTATAAATCAAGAGACCATTATCCAAGGTTGTTGGATACCCTTCTCTTTGGGTTAAAAGAGTTATTGTTTGTTACTTGTAGTTTTACTACTTGTTTGTTTCCACTGCATATTGTATTGTAAGGAAAGGATAACCTTCTTGTATTTTCTTACACTTGTACTCTGATTAGTTTAAGATTCTATACGCTTTAAGGTAGAATCTTATATTGTAAACTTTGGTTCCAATTCTCCAGTTGGTGATCAGAGGTGTTGTGAATTTTCTTATTTTAACTTTGTTAAACCTATATTTTCCTTGTCTAAGGAATAAATAGTTATCCATAATCAACTTTAAAGGTTCCAAAGAAATTTTTAAAGTGTACAATTCACCCCCCTACTTATATATTGAGCATCTACATTGTTATTTCGATCCTACAATGCCATTCAAAGGATGGATAGAATACTGAATATGGTTGTACCATATTTATAATAACATCAAATTATATAGAAGATACTAGAGTTATTATTTTATAATATAAATAACAAATAAAGAAGAAGTTGAAGAAGAAAGGAACTTGAAAGAGGGTGGTGAAAACATTACATCTTCTTCGGGTTCTTCCTTTTGATTTGATCAAAAGGGATCCATAGGTTGGCTTTCAGATCAAACTAAGTCCTGTAGGCTGTAGTGAGGGAAGTTGAGAGAGTATTTGGGCAGGTTTTGTCAGAGCCAAAAGGCTTTTAATGTGTGAATTAGTGAGAAGTGGGAGTGCCCTTTTATAAGTGGCGTGAGGGGCACCTTTGGAAAAGCTAAAAATATTATTTTATAATAAATTAATATTCTGTTTCTAATGCATCCAAAGTGGATTACTTGAATTTTAAGGTGGGATGGGTCAAAAACCACTCAACCAAGAGAATTTAGACAGGTTTAAGTCATTATATTAACCTTATCTTTAAGTGTTAACTCTTAGTTAATTAGTTTCAATTTTACAATGTCTCTTTGTATTTTTATATTATATGGTTAATAAAAATACAATATACATTTAAGAGACCTCAAAGTGGTCCATTAATGTTTCAACTATCATGATATAAGTCTCTTGGCTGAACCATAGATTTTTAAGAATTTAATATCAATTAATAATATAATATTTGTTTTAAAAACACTTTTATGTCAATTTTGACACTATTCAATAATTGATTTTTTTAAAATCATAATAGAACGATTACATCAAAAAAAGTTAATTAAATAAATCCTAACATGTCATAATAATCTAGAAAATTATTGGTATTTATAAAAATCTCCAATTACATTTATTTGGGTATTTTTCATATCAATTATTCTATTTTTTCATTAATTAAGAAATTACTGCATCACCATTTTGTCATAAATAAATTAAATTATTTAATGTCTAAAAATTATAAATAAAATACTATTATGTAAGAAATCATTTTATCTTTCTAATTAATATTTACAATCGAATTTATCTTATGTATAAACCTATATTAATAATTTTTTAGTAAATAAACTTTGATTTTAACTCCTTTAACTCTTCTTTGAATTAAATAATAATAAATGTCCTAATCTAATACAAGTGGACCTAAAAGATAATATTTTACTCCTAAGACTGTATTTGGTTGAGATACACTTGTCCAATAGAATTAGTACAACTGTTAGGGTAATATTAATATCATTTTTTCATTTAATTACCCTATTTACTTTTAATCGTGGTAAATAAAAGTAAAAAGTTACTATTCACCAAAAATTATTTTCAACTCATTGAACCACATTTTAATATTTGATATTATCCATGTCTCTCAGATTTTTGGAATTCCACTCACAGAAGCGGTAAAATTAAGTTTTATGAAAAATTTAGTTTTTTAACTACCACTTAGTGGTTTCACTATTCATCAAAAAATGAAAGTTTCCAGAAAAATACCAAAAATTAAGCCTAAGCTATATTTGATATTATGAATTCAAAATGATGTCTATTTTACCAAATTCAAAACATATCAGTTGAATTAATTAATTTAAAAATTAATTATCGTCGTCAAAACAAATAGCGTGTTTTTAAGAGATAATTACTATCAAAAGATTGACAAATGTTTATGTCTGGTTTAAATGTAAAATTACATCCAATTACCAACATTGTATTAAATGGTAAAAATATATTATAAATATGCTTTAAAACCACTCAAATTAATAACTTATCAATATTAATTATTTTGATTAAAAAGTTGTTTTTAATTAAAATTTAGTTAATTTTACTATTAATCAAGACATGAAAGTTATCCGAAAAGTACCAAAATTTTTCCCTAAGCTAATTTCGATATTACGAATCCAAAAATTAAGTCCATTTCGAAAGAAAAAATTTATAAAATTTCACAAAATAGGTATTACTATTCATAACGGCTAGTTTGATTGGTTGAGGTGTGTTAGAATCTCGAAGTTGCGTACAATGCACGCCATTGCATTATTCAAAGGGATACATACCGTGAAAGCTTGGGATGTTTCATTGTAAATTTTTTGATGTCCCTATTATAAAAAGTAAATTTATTTAGTCAAATTGTATATATAAAAGTTTAAAATATTGTATTTAAAAATGGTTCACTATTAAAATTTTGTAAAATTGCAATACTAAAAATGAATTTGTTCTTACATTATGTCCAAGAAACTCATAATATGGATTCTAATAATATAAGGATTATATAAAGTTTAAAATTTAATTAATACTATTCATATCCTCTTTTGAACGGCTTGTTTGGTAAGTCATGGTGCGCTTGAACTCGGTGTTGCGTGTAGTTCAAGTTATTGAATTATTTTGAAGAAATAACACACTATGAAATCTTGGGGTGTTACATTCTTCCCTCCTTCAATAAATTGCATCCTTGCAATTTGAAAATTTTCTTTGAAAATAAAAGGTTGAATATAGAAAATATCTTTGTTGAAAAACCCACATTGGAAATTTGGTTGATAAAATTTAGTCTTAATAAGAGGAAAAGATAAATGAAAGGGTCACCACCATATTATGTTCTCTATTCGGAGAACATTGGTGGAAATATGAGACATATAATTGGAGGAAAAATGTAAATATTTATAGATAGTGATTGACGTCATCAATCACAAACAAGTGTAAAATTGAAGGCCTTGAATTCATCAATCTATGATGATTTAAAATACCATCGGTTCAGAAAAACATATGGTATTAAGATAACACATTTATTTTGTTTTAATATCCCTTCACTACAGTATAAGAATCAATTTCTTCATTGAATAAGAGAAGTAGAATAATATATACTTGACAAGTAGAGTCTCATCCTTTAACTAAGTTCTACCACAAACTCATCTTCCACTCTAAAAGATAATAGAACTTAAAAATAATATTCTATTTATCCTATTCGTATAGGGTTAGAAAAATGAATTTATAATTCATCTAGCAGAACCATTGAAAAACTAAATTATTCAATCGGGGACATCACGTGGTTCAGTGGGAGGTGATACACCCTTGTCACCCTTCGGTTGTTGGTTCAAGTCTCGCGGCCTTTCCGGACGTGACGGGTTGCCACCCGACCTTCGGGTTGTCCTTTTATGGAAATCCAAAATAATCCAAACTAGAACTATCCAAAAAACTTCAGTCCAAAATTTATAAGGAAGGTAAACACAATGAAGATCCTTTTTTCCATGTAATAACATGTGAACACATTCATCATGTATTCTTTTAAAACACTTAAAAATCTTGAATTACCATAAAACCGTATTGATTACATTCATGATGCCTTATTCCTTAAAGAATAACATATATACTCCTTCAATCCAAAAAATGTTGTATACCCCAACAATGATAGAATATATAAATCATTAATCAGTTTCAAGGTAGTCAAGAATATCCAATATAATTTATCCCAATCAATCATGTATTATTCTAAAATCACTACCTCAATATCAGAACCATATTATGGTTTAACTTTCTATCAACCATATATTTTCCAAAATTTTAACCTGTTATTGAGTCACTTTTCTTTGTTCCACACAATATCAAGTCCTTAATGAAATAGTACTGCAGTACAATCCTTATATACTCCATAATTATTATAACAAGTACATTGTTGATAAAACACTCAAATGACATAATCAACATAATAACTCTAATCATTCCTCTTCATCTTTGCTAGTATCATAACTTGATTATTATCCAATAACATCATTGCGGCATAGTATGATGACTGGGACATAGGTTTGCGTTGTGTCCAAACTCCTTGCAAATGAAGCATTGTACATTTGAAACCATTTTCTTACCCTTCCAGTCACGTACTTTGTGCCCTTTTCCTCCACACTTATAACAAACTCCCATTCCTTTCAGGCAAGTTCCAGGGTGTTTCTTCCCACAGTTATCACATATGGAAAAAATATTCTTTTCCCTCTTCCCTTTATCCATCTTTCCCTCTTCCATCCTTTTCTTCTCTTGCTTCCCTTTAAAGCCATAGGACTCAGAAAACTCTTTACTTATCTTATCAACACATGATATTATTTCTTCATATGATGATAATACATGGGAGACTATTTATCTTATAAATTCTAGCTTAAGACCATGAAATATATGATCCTTCTTTCTCTTTGGATCATGTGCATTATTGGAGTTCTCATTCCTTCTACTGGGCACCCTTTCTAAACAATTGCATGCACTAGATTAGTTTATGAATAACAATACCTAATCCTAAACTTTTAAAACACATAAAATAAATTAAATAGTTTATGGATATAATCCATAATCTTAAAAATGTCTCCTTTGAGGAATTATATACTCATAATCCCTTCATAATGGTTTGTAAATAAAATTAGAATTATCATAAGCATATCCCCCGGGAGTGTCGTAACCAAGGGTGCAGTAAGGCCCGTTGTCGTGCACCAGTTCCCATTCGAGTCTAGCTCAAAGCGGTGTTTTTGGGTTTTACCCCTAGGTACATCTATGCCAGAGCCGCCTCTACCTGCTCGTATCTAGACAAGGATGTATTTCTCAGAAAACTCACAAAATCTCTACAATACCAAAATTCTAGGAATTTCTTCTATACTAATCCTCAAAGATCATCTTAGGTATACATGCTCTAATCAGAGTTTATCTAAGTCTAGCTTCCAAGGTTTGTAATAAACTTTCTCTGATACCAACTGTAATGCCCCGACACCCGATACCAAGAGTTGGTGCACTATTACATAACATTGGCATGATCGCAAGAAATATCAAGTCTCGAAATACTAATTAGTTTTTTAGCCTTGTAAACACTCGATATAATCATAATGTTTACATTACATCTATAAAATGAAACCTACAACATCATAGTCTCTATAGTCCACACTCTTATCCCCTCATACTATCCCTGCAGGTCATTCATAAATTACTTTTCATATCCTGGGAAAAATAAAACATAGAAAAGGGGTGAGCTCAAATGCCCAGTAAGGATAACAATATAGAGGAAACTTTCATAAATAAGAATAAACATTTAAGGCAATGTATAACTAAAACAAAATCCTTTTAAACTTGAACATCAACATATTATGGAAAAAATAAAATGAAATAATGTCATTTACTTATTCACAGGGATATTCTACTAATCGAATAATCACAAGCAATATCAATAACCACTTTCATAATGATGGAATTCATAATGCCAGACTATCATAACCACATATCCAAGGCCTTGTGTCAAGACTACAAATAAGATTTTTTCAAGGCCTTGTGCCAAGACACTAGTTTGTCTCATGAGACCTACCGATGCATCGGGCAGCTATAGCGGCCTCCACCCATCACATATTAATTCCAATGCATTCCCATATGAAAAGGTTTAAACATAACATAAACATTCATATTAAAACTAGCATACGAAATGTTAATACTACATCCATAAACCAAGAATGGTATAAAAATAACACATCCACAGTCAAAGAAATCACAAAAATATCAAAACAATATTTAAAATCCATCAAAGGATGTTGACATAGATGAAATCAAAACTATTTGAGAGAAATATCTCTTTTTTTTAAATCATTTAAAAGTCAAAAATTTATTAAGGAAGTAATTTAAAAGAGATTTTAGAATCAAAGTGTCCCATACCACTTCAAAACTATTGAAAACAAATATCCTTTCAAAACATTATTCCATATAAATATATCTTTAAAATCATTTTGAAAAAACGGACATTAATTAAAAATATTTAGAAAGATAAATCATTAAAACATTTAAAATTATGATTTTGATAAAGATTACCTTTAAGATAATCATAAAATATTCATTTTGAAATCATTTAAAAGTCACATAATTATAAAATAAAACATTTACTTTGAAAATATCCTTATAATCATATAAGGGATGCTTCGTAAATTTTATAATGGTGGAAAATAGCCTCACCCACCGTATAAGTTAAAAAAATACATTGTTACCTTAATTCTGTCGAAAAGGTTAAAAAGGATCCTGTTTGGAAAACAATGGAAATTTATTTTTATAAACATCTTATAAAAAGTCAAACAAGGGTATAAATGACTTTAACCCATATTCTGTAAAATAGTAAGAATGTTTTGAAATACACTTTCAAGAAACATGGATGTGGATGATAAAGAGGTCCCAGTAGATAATTACGTATAAACAACCTCGAATAATGAAGAGATTGTGAAATAACTCTTACCTTGTACTTTTCCTTGGTTGGAGGTAGGTTATCCTCATGTATAATGGTGAAATAATTGTTATTAAATTATACAAGAATCAGATACATTAATATGATATCATATATGATCTTTTAACATTTATTTGTTAATAATATCTTAGTATTATCGTTGTTTCGGGTGTTAACTTACTCGTTTTATTTTATATGTTTTGTTACGTAAGCCGTGTTTGTCATGGATAGGTTGTATATAATCATATCTAGAATGATATCAAGTCCTTAGATACTATTATTAATCATCAAATTAGAATTAGACTTGAATGGATACGATGGAAAATGAATCTCATCGCTTTTGTGGAGACGGTAGTCCGTACGTACGCACGAGTGAAAATATCATTCTTTTGATTTTAAAATAATTTATAATTGGATGGTATATCATATATACAGAATAATTATCATGTTATATTTATTATTTATATGAATTACACATCATTATTATACCCATCCAAATAATAATTTATTGAATGACAATTACACCACGACGTGGAGACGGTAAGTCGTACGTACGCACGTGTGGTGACATGCCATTCAAAGGATGGATAGAATAATGAATATGGTTGTACCATATTCATAATAACTTCAATGCATATTTAAGATAATAGATTTATTATTTTATAAAATAAATAACAAAGAAAGAAGAAGTTGAAGAAGAACGGAACTTGAAAGAGGGTGGTGAAAACATTACCTCTTCTTCGGGTTCTTATTTTTGATTTGATCAAAAGGGCTTTTTAGGCTAGCTTTCTGATAAAACTATGGCATCTAGGTTGTAGTAATGGAAGTTTAGAGAGTATTTGGGCAGGTTTTGGCCGAGCCAAAAGGCTTTTAATGTGTGAATTATTGAGAAGGGGGAGTGTCCTTTTATATGAGGGGTGAGGGGCATCTTTGGAAAAGATAAATATATTATTTTATAATAAATTAATATTCGTATTCTAATGGCTCCAAAGTGGATTATTTAAAGTTTAAGTTGGGGAGGGGTCGAAAACCACTCATCCAATAGAATTTAGACATGTTTGGGTCATTATATTAACCTTATCTTTAAGTATTAACTCTTAGTTAATTAGTTTCACTTTTACAATGTCTCTTTGTATTTTTATATTATATGGTTAATAAACATATTATATGCATCCAAGAGACCCCTAATTGGTCCATTAGTGATACAAATATCGTGATATAAGTCTCTTCTCAGAGCCTTAGATTTTTAGGAATTTAATATCAATTAATAATATAATATTTGTTTTAAAAACCCTTTTATATCAGTTTTGAAACTATTCAATAATTGATTTTTTTAAAACTTATAACAGAATGATTACTTCTAAAAACGTTAATTAAATCAATCCTAACATGTCATATTAACTTATAAAATTATTTTTATTTATAAAAAGTCTCAAATTACATTTATTTGGGTATTTTTTATATCAATTATTCTAATTTTTATTAATTAGGGAATTACTTCATCACCATTGTGTCATAAATAAATTAAATTATTTAATGTCTAAAAATTATAAATAAAATACCATTATGTAGGAAATTTTTTTAGATTTCTAATGAATATTTAAAATTGAATTTATATTTTGGATAACCCTATATTAAAAATGTTTTAGTAAATACACTTTGATTTTAACTCTTTTAACTCTTCTTTGAATTAAATAATAATAAATGTCCTACTCTAATAAAAGTGGACCTAAAAGATAATATTTTACACCTAAGATTTTTTTTTGGTCGAGATACACTAGTCCAATAGAATTAGGACATTTTTTAGTGTAATATTAATATCATTTTTACCCTTAATTACCCTATTTACTTTTAATCGCGGTAAATAAAAGTAAAAAGTTACTATTCACCAAATATTATTTTCATCTCATTGAACCACATTTTACTCCTTGATATTAACCGTGTATCTCAGATTTTCAAAATACCACTCACAGAAGCGGTAAAATTAAGATTTATGAAAAATTCAGTTTTTTAACTACCACTTAGTGGTTTCACTATTCATCAAAAAATGAATGTTTCCAGAAAAATACCAAAAATTAGGCCTAAGCTATATTTGATATTATGAATTCAAAAATGATTTCTATTTTACCAAATTCAGAACATATCATTTTCATTAATTAATTTAAAAATTAATTCCCGCCGTCAAAACAAATAGCGTGTTTTTAAGAGATAATAACTATCAAAAGATTGACACGTGTTTATGTCTGGTTTAAATGTGAAATTACATCAAATTACCAACATTGTATTAAATGGTAAAAATATATTCTAAGTATACTATAAAACCACTCAAATTAATATTTTATCACTATTAATTATTTGGATTAAAAAAGTTGTTTTTAATTACAATTTAGTAATATTCACTATTCATCAAAATATGAAAGTCATCCGAAAATTACCATAATTTCACCCTAAGATAATTTCGATATTACGAATACAAAAATGAAGTCCATTTCGAATGATAAAATTTATAAAATTTCAAAAAGTTGGTATTACTATTCATAACGGCCAGTTTCATTGGTTGTGGTGTGTTAGAATCTCGAAGTTGCGTACAATGCACACCATTGCATTATTCAAAGGGAAACGTACCGTGGTAGCTTGGGATGTTTTATTGTAAATTTTTTGATGTCCCCATTCTGAAAAGTAAATTTATTTAGTCCAATTGAATATATAAAAGTTTAAAATATTGAATTTAAAAACGGTTCACTATTGAAAGTATGTAAAAGTGAAATACTGAAAATGAATTTGTTCTTACATTATGTCTAAGAAACTCATAATATGGATTCTAAAATTACAACGATTATATAAAGTATAAAATTTAGTTAATATTATTCATAACATTTTTTGAACGGCTTGTTTGGTAAGTCATGGTGCGCTTGAACTCGGTGTTGCGTGTAGTTCAAGTTATTGAATTATTTTTAAGAAATAACACAATATGAAATCTTGGGGTGTTACAAAAATGTTCATTATAACCATAAAAATAGGAGTGCATTATTCAGTACAAATGAAATTAATGTAAACTCATAATGTCCGTACAATGTTTTAAATTTTCTATTTGGAATATCTTACTTCTTTACATGAAATTGATGAAATTCAGAAAAAGGATACATTTTCAAAAATATTAAAGCCCATGATTTTTTTCAAATAAGTCACCACTGTGAGGTAGAGGAAACATGTTATTTATAGTAATCACATTAATATCCCTACAGTCAATGCACATCCTCATAGATAAATCATTATTAATAATGAGATGAATAATATATTCCCATAGTGAAACTATTGGGTGTGTAAATCCATTAACACTTAATTCATCTAGTTTTTTATTTGACTATTTCAACTCCACAATTTCCATTCTACATGGAGTATTTGAAATATGTCTTGCATCAATGATTAAATAAATAGAATAATCAACTTCCAACTCTGGGGGATGTATAGGTAGTTCTTCATAAAATACATCAATGTATTCCTATATAATATGTATATCCTCAATTTTAAGGGAATATTGTTCACATGTAGGATTTATTTTTTGCTTCTTATTAAAGAATATAATTTATAAGAGCTACTAGAGGTGGATCGAGATTTTACTCTAATGATGAAGTATCCCCTTTATAATTCAGAAGTTCTATATCTTCATTATGAATCATAATTTAATTCACATTGTAATAAATGTTTCCTTAAAATAATATTTAGATCCATAGCATGTTTTATATAATAACCATCCATAGGTATGATAGTAAAATAATAAATTGGTTCACTTTTATGTTTCATAATAGGAACTACATGAAATATATTTATTTCAACAAGGTTTCCATTCCTTCCACTAGGCACAATTTCTAAATAATGTCAAATACTAGATAAGAATATGAAATTTTAAAACTTCTAAAACACTTTAAAAAATTATTTATGACTAATATCAAAATCATAAGCTTGGATACCTTTGAAATATTCTCAATGTTTGTTATAAGGTCATATTTTTATAATATCAAAATTCATAAATCCTGTATCCAATGATTCTACTAGAATCCCTATAATACTAACTGTAATGACATGGACCATAGTCATCTCGAGTTGACTCCTTACATTAGTTCATTAGATTAATAAAAGAGGAATAACATACCTAAGGATTGTATTGTTTAGATGATTTGAAAAATTAGATACAAAAATAAGTGTTACATTACATGGTGAAATGTAATATAACATAATAACTCTATTAGAAACACCTAAATTCTACTATATTATACTTGAATGTCTATCTTAATATAAATCCTAATATCCTTGGGAAAATGAAATAGAAGAAAGGGGTGAGATCATATACTTAGTAAGGATAATAATACAACTGAATCTATTATAAATAAATATATAAAATACGTTATGGTGAATAACAAAATGACATGTCATTAAAACATAATCTTGGGCATTTTATGGTAGGAATAAACTATGATCAAACAATTACATAATCCAATTACAACGAAAAATAACCATGGATATTATACTAGTTGAATAATCAAATATATTATCAATAACTAATCTCATGAAGAGGTAATTTATAATATAGAAAATTATATACCTATTTCTGAGGATTTGGATAAGATTGGACATATAATTGGATAATACATCAGCGAATACCCAAACTAGTTTTTCTCATGAGACATCCCATAGAGGTATCTTCCCAACACACAGTAAGTCTAATTCATTCCGTAGATGAAAGTGGTGAGACATAATCAACATATACATTCGTTTTGAAATGAGGATATGAAAAACATAATAACATCCCATAAAAAATAAACAAAATCATAAACCATGTATTGTGATATGATGAGTGATATAAAAATATCACAACCATAGTTAAAAACATCATAAATAAATCAATAAAATATAGTTGAGGATATTATAGAAGATAAAAATCAATTAATCATAAGATCCAAAAAAACATGTATACATGGATTTAAATACTCTAATAAAATCATTGAGAAATTATTTAGAGAAATAACACTTTACATTGAAATCAATTATTTAATAAAACACCACAATTTAAAAAGAAGAAATTTTCTTGTAAAATTACCATGTAAAATTGTAAAGGATTTATCAATAAATTAATGAATCATGAGAGTAGGAAAATCGCCTCATGTTGTATACGTTTAAAAAATCATTTAAAAATTTTAAAAGAAACATGTAAAAGATTATTTTTAAAATTAATTGTGAGGATTGAAAAAATAAATTGATTATGTGTATAATTTGTAAATAAACAAAAAAAGTGGAATTACTACATAAGATAATAAAAAATCATTTTAATAATAATTATATCATAACATAATCAATGGATTATAAGTTCAACTCGAAGAATATAAATTGGGTTAATAATTCCCTTACCACATTATAATTAGTCAAACTGTATTCCCCATAAAATTAATGATCAACAAATGAAACAATAAATGAAAATAAGATAAATAGATTCATGATATGATATATTAAAGGGATGTATGTTTTCCAAATCTAATAAAAATGATTGAATAAGAAATATATCTCACATAAGTAAAAGTGAGACGAGAAACCCTTACCTTATTTCTGAAAGTGTTCAGTACTTATTCTTAATGTCTTTAATTATGGAATTATATACATTAATTTATTAATTAATAACTTATCAAACATAAATTTTATTTATTATATATATATTAAGTTCATATATAGACATTTTGATGAGTTATAATGTCTAATTCCGTTATTCTAAGTGAATTCATTTCATGGTTTTATGGCATATTCCGTTGAGTATAAATATAGGAGTTCTTGTCAAATGGGAATAAATTCTCTAGAAGTGAAATAATTTAGTATTAATGGTCATAAATATGTTTAAATCATCTCATATATCATTTTTATAAGTTATTAGGATGATTAATTATATATAATGCTATTGAAAATGTCTTAATTTACTTTTTCATTTGTTTTTACGACCACCATGAACTTGTGACTTTTTATTTAATATTATGATTATATATTGTTTCCAAAAAATGATATAAAATAAATAATTTGTATTAAAATATTATTTAACCATAATAATTATTTTACAACAATCCTTGAATGTAGTAATGGAAAATGAAAATTCATCTTCTATGAAAGAAGTGAATCGACACATCAAAGACAATGTTTTCATCATTAAAATAAAAGGATAGGATAAGTGATTTGATGATTGATAATTAATTATAATAATAAAATTATTGAATATATATGACACTAGAGTTCTCATGCAACATTGGATATGGGAGTTGAGTAGAGGATAAGAATAGAAAACAAATTAAAAGAGAAAGAAGGTGGATATTACCTCTTCATTATCATCTCCATGTGAACCTCCTTAAGACACTCGAATTTAGCCTTTTAGTAAGATTAGTAAGTCTCATAGGTGATATACTATCTTGGGAACGGAACTGGTCATCATTTTGAAATGATTCAGGGTTTATAAGGTGTGATGAAGGGTAATATTTATAGGGAATGATAGAGGCATTTTTTAATTATTTTATTCATTTATTAATTATTTGTTCTCATGAGTATCAATAGTGTTTCTTATTGATAATAATTTTGGTAAATAGTGGATGTGAGTTTTAACTAATGGATTATTTCATCAGTAATGACTCAAAAAATCAGGTATTTATTTTAAAGTTTAAAATATAGTATAATAGTATATTTCAGTATTCATCTAAAATTAAAATGATTTAGAAAAAGCCAAAAAAATCTCCCAAACAATTATTCGACATTTGGATATAAAAAATACACAATATTTTAAGCCTAAAATTGTCTACATATGAGAAGATTAATTTTTAACTAAAATTATCATTTACTTGAAAAATACTGATTTTAACACTATAATGACACATTGAAAAATTAATTACGGTCTCATAATATTAATTTTAAATTATAATTAAACAAAATTTAAATTTATGATTATTTTAAAATCACTATATTTGTTATAGAATTTTAAACAATCTTTTACATTTAACGAGAATATCTACACTTAATTTTTCATTATTAAAATATGTATTTTCATTTTCCATGATATATATATGTCATATTTTCATTTATGAGATACCAAAATTTTATTTATGAATTCATATGTGAAGTTATTATTCGAATTTCTAGATTACTATTCCCAAGGGTCACATTAATATTCCATCAGGCATGTTAACATTTTATAGGTTATCATGGTTTTAAACTCTGTGTTGCATGAAACAAAAGCTATCAATGATGTTAAATTTAAAAGTGATATACCATAAAATATTTTGGTGTTACACAATACTTCTTCATATGCCTATGTATCACTTGATTCTTGTTCACCATCCTTACCATTGAGAATATTTATTTATCAAATATTAATATGTTCTTTCATCCTTATTCATATTATTAAGTACTATTTATCTTCTCATTTTATATTCCATGAGAATATTTTTAGGCTCATATAGAGATAAATATTTTAAATCTTATAGATATGAAACATTAGCATAAAATATATATATATTTTAATTATTTTAATAATGATAAAAAGAGATTCAATCTTCTCATTGGATCATATGATATTACTAGAAATATCACTAACACTTGTAAATTATTCATCAATACATTCATCGTTATCCATATTAATATATTTTATCTTGATTCTCTTGATTTATACCTTCTCTTCCTTAAATTTTTCAATTCCATCATAACTACTTTTAAACTAATCCCACATTTTTTTAAATATTGAAATACTTTTAATATTTTTATAAACAATCTTTTTGAGAGCTATAAACATTGAATTATGATATTTTACTTGAACATCAAAATTTTGCTTATTAGAAATAGTCATATAAAATTCAATAATTGGTGGAGATCCCAAGGACGAAGTGTCTCTATGATAAGTTCCATGATATGAAATAATGGGAAACATCTAGTTATTTATACTTTCATAGTTTCTATAATCAAATATAGGAGTACCGTTTCTATTCACTGAATATACATTCGCTAAATCATCAAATATTTTAATATTTTAGAGGTAACATCCTATGATAACAATTAAAGTTCCTCGATCATATAATATCATTGGGAGGTTATGGGGGGAATCATTGATCACTTTTCTTTTTATAAGGACGTTTCATAACTTGTTAAGATAACCTTCCCCATCTTTTGAATATTTTTAAAGGTATTACCCACCAAATATTAATATCAAACTCAATTTTCTTATTTAATAAATATAAATAGATATTACCACATAGTATTTAAAAGTTATGGTATAAATACCTTCTCATTTTTATTTTGGTTATAGCCCTCCCCCAAAATAGATTCCTTTACTATGAAAATTTATGATTTTGAAGGGAGTGGTAGAAACATGTTAGAAAACCTACTAATTTTCCCTCCAGGTAACCCTAGTTCTAACCCTATCAATTATATTTTATAACAATATTATTTATACCTAAAACTATGCTAAAAATATCTAATTTTTTCATAGCTAGTTATTCCCCTAGGAAAATGAATGTTCACTTACTCTTAATTCCCCTAGCTACAATATCTTTCTATCTTCTTTTTTAATTTACTATAGTAATATATTATCATTCTCAAAACAAGTATGTTGTATCACCTTTATATATATAATATCATTAATATATTCGACAACTATCTTATGATTTTAATGTCTTCAAAACATCTCCATGATCTTATGAAGAACAATATACTTTCAAGTAGAATACTTCATGAATTATTTAGAAAAACATCCTTAGCAGTATATATCTGATCAACCTTAGTTAGATATTTTATATGGCTGATAGAACACCATCTAATGTGTATCCATATGATACTCCTTAACTCACTATGATTTGGCCTAAAAGCTTCTATTCAATTCACAATTATCTGATGTTCATGGTATTATGATTCTTTTACAATGATGAATTCCCTATTGGATAAACCAAATCTAAGCAATGAGGAAATAAGATTGGTAACTAACACACTAATTCATTTATGTCAAATGATTCTCAGTCCTATGAAAATTCTACTCCTTCCATTGAAATTCGCCCAACTATAATTGTTTTTCAACCTAATAGGAACCTTGATTTGAATCTGATACCACAATTTCGTTAGCACGTCTTCTCTTTCATGTATTAAAACTATTCTAACTATATTTTTATACTATACCAGTATCATATTTATATAGATATTATTCCAGAAGTATTTGTGGGAACTCAACATTATTTTCCCACTCATTGAACCACTGAATGTGAAATATTCCAACTAATTTCAATTTAATTAGAACAAATATAAAAAATTAAACAATTTTTGAGACATAAAAAAACTTACTCAAACTTCCAAAACCTCAATATATAAAACATAATTGAACTAAAATATTATAAACATCATTGTTAAGGCATTTAAATTATTCATGTAGTTCTACATATAACTCCTATGTCAAATGAATGTAAACTATCATCCCCCTTCTGATAAAATAAAAACAATTTTTTTCAAATAATTCATTGTTCCATTTTCATATATTAGAAAAAATCCAAATCATATTATCAGTGAATATTTATCCAAATAAATATCACTTCTATTTCTAGTATATATGCACACTACTCTCTAGTTGGGGGTGCAAAAATATGATTAAAACATTGTTGTAAATTCCTATTTCATTAATTACATAATAAATATCTATCAAATGGATCTTTTGACTATCAATAATATCGAACTATGTCAATTAAAACCACATAAAAGTCATTTTCATGTTGTGCTACATAAGAAACATAGGTTGATATATATTTATTGGATCATCCATTGAGTGAAATCGTATTCTACATTATGATGTTTATCTATAGTGACTCGTTCCTTATATACATTGATATTACATCAGAATTGAATTAAATTTATTACAAAATATAACAAAACCATGATAGCATTGTATGGGAATAGTGTCTTTAGAATATAGGAAACATAAACAACTCATTGATAAAACATATACATTGTCTCCTATTTATTTCATCATAATTAGACTCGTTTTCTGTATATCATACTTAATAACCTTCTTCATGTCCTAGGGAAGAGAAAAATATAAAAGGGTTATCTCAAATGAACATTAAGGGAAAAAAAGAAATAACAATCATATCATATTCATAAGAACATACCATTTGAAAGTATTATCCTTCATATAAAAGATCCCAATACCATGCCATGGGGTAAATTATAAAAGTGAAATGTAATCCAAATATTTATAACATAAAACATCAACTATTGTGGCATACACACATAATCATATAAAATCATTTCATATTGTTCAAAGCTCATTTCCGAGACCATCATAGCGGACAAATTCCATCACTGAACCGAGTTCTCTCCTCATTCCAGCGCTGTATCACTAAACCGTATTAAATTTCCATTCCATATTTTCCTATCTCAAGTGATATATATATTTAACCAATGAATTGGTTGAAGATATAGGTCCCACACATCTCATAATGAAACCATTCTTATGTGTGCCATAAAAACATAAAAACATTCACTATAACATAACCCATGAAATAAAATGGGTTCCCTAAACATCAATCCATCATGAAATAATCTAGAAATGGATTTCATAAAAATAATTCCATATTTTAAAAAATTAAATAAAAGTAATAATGTGGATATAAACGTAAATCTATGCAATCTTAGATGGAAAATAATTTTGATAAAATAGTTGAGCTTCATTTCGGGGGAAAATAACCTTTCTTTTTCAAAGATGTTTTAATTCCTCAAAATATACCACAATTTTAGAAGAAAACATTTTATGTGGAAATAAAATTTTAATCTTGTAGGAGAATATTAAATAAAATAAGGAATTATGAAATCATAAAAATCCGCTCATACTGCACAAGATAAAAAAATATTATTCTCGTACTTTTTTTATAAATGTCTAAAAAGTAACTCGTATGGTAAACGTAAGAATGATTCTTTCCAAACCATGTTGTAAATATAAAAATGAGTAAAAAGGTCATAAAAATAAATTGATTAATAGTAAAAAATTTATGATAAAATTATTATAAAAAATGGAAGTGGATGATAAATATACCCCCAGTAAATACTTTCCTATAAACAATCTTTGATAAAAAATAGATTTAAAAACATATCACTCACCAAAGGTCTGATATCCTTCGTATGTATCTGAACATCCTGTATGATGATTTAAATATGTTAATTATTTATTCCATAATAATAATAATTTTTTTGATAACATTTATGATCATATTTTCACCTGTTTGTTAGTAACATTTCATTGTTACTCGATATTCGGGCATTAACTACATTATGTTCTTATGTATGTTTTGTCAGATAAGTATTTATTCCTATTTTTATGTTATAGTTATATAATTTATAGCATGGTATTATAATAATATATATCATAATTATTCATTCAATTCATTTATATAATCATGGTTTAATGAATATTGTGTAGAATTAATCACATATCACTATGGAGACGGTAAGCAATACGAACACACGAGCGATGATATCATTCCCATAATTGTTAAATGGTATTGAAGTGTATTATTTGTAGTATCTCAGAATTAGTATCATGTTATAATAATAATATATAGTTAATATTTCCACCATTATACTCATCCATGTTTGGTGGTGGTGAAAAACATATTACACTACAACATGGAGATGGTAAGCCGTACGTACGCACATATTGTGATTTCGTTTTTAGTAGGAGGGATATAAGTTGAAATAGGGTTGTTTCATATTTATTATAACATATTAATATATTAATGTTACTTATATTATTAATTTAAAATGAAAAAACTAAATAATAGGAATTATAAGAAGAAATAAATATGAATGAATCTTGTAGAAGAGATTATCTCTTCCTCAATGTGCCTCTTTAAATGTTCTCTAAGGGCACTAGAGTTTCACTTTTAAGAAGAAAAGAACCTATAGAATATTACTATGGATGCTGATATGTGAAATTGGTAGGGTTTGGCTGAGCATGAAGGCACAAAATTGAGTGAAGAGGAGAGGGAGGAGGTGCCCTTTAATAAGAGAGAAGAGGGGTACTTTAGGAAACTCTCAAAATATTATTTTATTATTAATTAAATTTTCACAAAAAATGGTTTAAAACATTTATTAATTCAAATATAACATGATTTTGGTTATAATAACCATCATATAATAATATTTAGATAGGTTTAGAATATATTTTTTTTATCCTTTTCTTTTTGGTTTAACCCTTATTTTACCCTTTTTAATCTTACCGTGATATCATGTTATTTACACATTGTTGGTTAATGTAATTACCATATCATGTTAAAAACCCACAAAAAGTTATTTATAAAATATTTGGACTTATATTAAAATTTTGGTTGAATATTAGATTTTTTTGGGATTTAATATCATTAAATAAACTATTTTATGGTTTATGTTATGAATTGTGTCAGTTTTGGACATTACACATACTTGTATTTTATTAAAAATTCATTCCATCCTAATTGCTTCGAATATAATTAATTAAATCAAATATAATATGTCAATATCATCTTTCAAATTCATGGATGAAATGAAAAAACCGAATTACATTTTTTATATATTTATAAATTCATTTATTTCAATCTTTTGTTAATGATGCAATCACTACATCATAATTGTGTCATAAATAAATATATTTATCTAATTTTTAAATATTATAAATAAAATATCTTGATGTAAGAAATAATTTTAGATTTTTAATGAATATTCATAGACCTAGAGATCATTTATATAAATATATTTTAAAATATATTTACTAAAAGATATGTGTTTATGTTATATTTATCCATATTTTAAATTAATTATTATGAAATTTAATTTTCCCATCCACGTGAATCTATAGGGTCCGAAAATAGACCCAACGATATCCATGGTCTTAAATATATCACCCAATAGTATTAGGTCATTTTAATGGTAGTTTTATATTATTACATTATTATTTTTTACCCTTATTTAACAGATTTACACTTTAACCATGGAAAATAAAATAATTACTGAAGTTACTATTCATAATGTCCAAAAAAAGTTACTAATTAAAAGAATATGAAAATTATTATTACAAATATTTAATTAATTTCTAAATTCAAAACATTTAAGTTTTAATAATTAATTTAAAATTAATCTCGTATTTTAAATGAGAAAATGACTTTTAAAAGTTACATCATTGCAAAAGATCAAAATGTTTTTACCTAAGAATTCATTTAAAACTTAATACTAATGGAATATATTTTATTAAATGGTAAATATATATTTTATTTATACATTAAAATAAATTTATATTAAAATTTAACCAAATAAATTATCTCGATGAAAAAAATTGGTTTTAATTAAAAATTATTGTATTTTTACTATTCACCAAAACATGAAAGTTATCCAAAAAATATCAAAAATTTATCAAACCTAAATTTTTATATCCTGATCCAAAATAACATGTTTATGTTTTCATATAGAAAATATTAATGTCTCAAAATCATAATTTAAAATTTGTTGACCATTCGAAGGTGTAAAATTAACCGTTTAAAAAAAATTGTTTCTTATACATAAACTAGGGTTGTATTCATACCCTATGACTAAAATATAAATTGGATGAATATATAAAATATTTTATTAATTTTATAACACATATATCTCATTAATTTCATTACCAAAAGTAATTCACTAAAATATAAAAATATCAAATTGATTTATATTTTTCATAAGTAATTAATAGACAATGAAATCATAAAGCATTTTCATAAGTTAGTTATAATTTTTCCTGCTAACCTAACGGCTAGGCTATAATGGTACATTTTTATTAAATTCATCTCATAGTTCATTTAAACTCATGATTGAGTGCAAAGAAAGATACTTAAGATTAATAATTATTTACAGAAAATGTTTCATAAAAACATCCAGGTGTTACATTCTACACCCACTAAAACTAAATTTTGTCCTCGAAATTCGTCACATGGAAATAAACAGATGAGGATACCTCTCCCTAATAATATCCTCATGTTCCAATGTAGCTTCTTTAAAATTATGGTTCCTCCATAAAACATTAACCAATCAAGTGTTCTTTTTTTGTAGAACTTTTTTGCTATGATCCAGAATCCCTATCGATTCTTCTAAATTAGAAAGATCTTACGACGGCGGTACTACTTCTCGGCATATTACATGTGAAGGATTGGGTATGTAGTTTCTCAGGAGAGATACATGGAACACATCATGAAATAGAGAGAGATTTTGTGGAAGTTCCAATCAGTAAACTACCATCCCAACACGATTCATTATTTTGAAAGAGATAATATACTTAGGGCTTACCTTTCTCTTCTTTCCAAATCTCATTACTATCTTCCAGGGAGATATTCGTAAAAACACATTATCACCCACTTCATACTCAATGTTTTTTTTAGTTTTCTACATAATTTTTTTTACTCTGAGATCCTCTTATGTGTTTTTGAATATATCTAACCTTTTCTTCCATTTCCTCTACATGATCAGGTGATTATATCTTTGTTTCCCCACCTTCATCCTAGCAAGTTAGAATTCTACATTTCTTTCCATAGTGGGATTCATAAGGATCCATCTAAATACTAGAGTGAATGCTATAATTGTATGAAAATTCTACAAATGGTATGTGTTGATCCCAATGACCTTCGAAATCTATATATAAAGCTCTCAACATGTCATCAAGAGTCTGAATTGTCCTCTAAGATTGGCCATCTGTCTGAGGATGATAGGAAGTGCTGAAACTTAACTCTATAACAAGGGTATGGTCCAGACATTTCCAGAACTTTGATGTAATCCTTGGATCCCAATTAGATATAATGGAAAGTTGTGCTCTATGAAATATTACCACTTCCTTTACATATATCCAGGAAATATGATCAAGAAAGAAATCCTCTCTAATAGAAATGATGTGTGCTAACTTCATAAGGTGATGAACTACAACCTAGATAGCACTATTGCCTTTGGATGTTTTCGGAAGTCTGTTGACAATGTCCATTGTGATGTTTTCCCATTTCCATTATGGTGTGGGTAATGGTTGTAACATCCCTTTAGACTTCTATCTCTCATCCTTAACTTGCTGACAAACCAAGCATCCAGAGACATATTTGTTGACACCACTTTTCATGCCATCCCATCAGAAGTAATCATTCAAGTCCCTATAGACCTTTGTGCTTCTATGGTGAATAGATAATGAGGAACTATGGGCCTCATCTAATAGATACCTCTTTAATTTTAGTATGGGAGGATCACAAAACCAGTTCCAGAACCTTATTATTTTACTACAACCATGTTGAATTCTGGAACGTCTCTCACCTTCTTTTGTAACTCTACATCATCCTTATGTGCTTCTTCAATCTTCACATGTATAGGTAGTTTAACATTCGTTTGAAAAAATAATATATCTCCCCTTCCATTAAAATTTCAAGATCCATCCTTTGAAAATCCATAAATAGTGGATCTTTCATTATCCACATCATGAATAAGATATCTTGGTCTTTTTGACTCAATGTATCTACCACCTCATTCTCTTTCTCAGGGTGGTAATGTTTTGATAATTCGTAATCATTAATCAACTTCATGCATATTATTTGGCACAAATTCCACTCCTTTTTGGTGAAAATATACATTAAAAATTATGATCAGTATAAATATCACACATTCCACCATAAATATAATGCCTCCATATTTTTAATTCAATGATTACCGAAACTAACTCCAAAACAGGGGTTGGGTAATTTTGAACATGGACTTTCCACTATCATGATGAAAAATCTATCACCATATCATTTGTCATGAGAACACACCCCAACCTATTATTGGATGAATCACTGTAGATCACAAATCATTCTCCACTACAAGGCAGTGTTAGCATAGGTGAACTAGATAACCTTATATTTAGATCTTTGAAATTCTCTTCACATTCCTCCATCCTAAAACACGTAACTACTTTCCTAGTAAAATTGGTGAGTGGTTTATATAATCATAAAAAATTATTCACAAAACGTTGATAATATCTAGAAAATCCAAGAAAACATTGGATCTCAGTTACTTTTTTTCCATCGACCATCTTTCAATAACCTCTATTTTTTGGATCGACAGATATCCCCTCTCTTGAGATTATGTGACCCAAAAATGATACTTTTTGACACCAAAATTCACACTTGGTAATGTTGGAAAAAAGCATCTACTTTCTGAGGGTATTCAGTATAATAAATAAGTGGTATTCATGTTCTTCCTTTCTCTTCAAATAGACAAAAATATCATCTATAAAGACTACCACAAACTGATTGAGATACTATCTAAAGACTCTATTCATTATATCCATGAAGATAATAGGGGCATTAGTTATTCTAAAAGACATCAATATAAATTCATAGTTTCCATACCTTTTATAGAATGTAATCTTTGTTCTACCATTCTTTTTGACCCTTAATTGATGATATCCTGAATGGAGATCAATATTGTAAAAGTATTGAGCTCCACATAGTTGGTATAATAAGTCATAAATTTATAAGAGAGGATATTTTTTATTGATATTGATCTTGATATGTTCTCTATAATCGATGCATAGTCTCATTGATCCATATTTCTTCTTAACAAACCGTAAAGGTGCTCCCAAAGGAGATGCACTAGGGTGTATGAATACCTTATCAAGATTCAATTGGTGTTTCTTATTAAATTCCTGCAACTCAATTGGGTCCATTATATATGTTTTATTTTAAATAGTGATAGCACCCAGCATGAGTTCTATTGAGTTCTCAACTTCACAATTTAGTGGAAGACCTAGAAATTCCACTAGAAAGACATCGCTAAACTCCTATAAAATAGGTGTATTCTTAATTGAAAGTTTCCCCCCCACCATTTGAGATGAATAAAATTAATTTATTAGAATCAAGACCTGTAAGATGGAATATATTTCTACTAGATGGTTATATTCATCCTTACATTGATAGATGATCATAGATTGATCTGGAATATGAAATTTGACTTCCCTTCTTTGGTAATTTTTACGAGCTCCATATATTGAAATACAATCCATGACAAGAATCACATCAAATTCCACTACATAAAGACTTACAAGATTTTTAAGAAGCACATTCCCACAAACATAAATTATATAAGAACTGTAAGCATTTTATTCGACCATTATTCCATTAAGATTTGTCACATCTAACTCAACATCACATTGTTAAGGTAATATGGTTCCACTATTAGAAAATTCATTATAAATAAAAGATTTTGTGGATCCAGAATCAAATAAAACATTTTTTACTTTAGAGTTGATGGTAAGTGTATCTTTAACCAGTTAATTGTCGTACTCCATGCTGTTGATTGTAATTGCTTGTGAATGTCCATTATCTTTGGCCTTAAGATATTTTTGATGTCAATCATCATCAATAACCCATGGATTTGGGCATTTATTTTCATAATTCGTTGTTTCCCAACACTTTTAACATTGAAGTGTAAAAGTTACATTATGTGTACCCTTTTCTATGTTCGTATCATTATATATATTTTTCCCATCCCTTCAGCATTCAATTTCTTGATGACCTTCATTTAAACACTTAAAACTCTTACTAGTCTGTTTAATATGATTCCCACTATGTTTTGTTCCTCACATTGAGAATAAGGGAAAACTCATCTTCTATTTAGTGTGGTCTTAATATTTTCCATTGAATTCAATTTTTTCTCTTCTTATCAAACACATATGACTGATGGTTTACTCTAATCTCCATCTCTACCTTGAGAGAAAATCGAACAATTTCCTCATAGCTATTGACGTCCCTTATAGATAATTACCTTTAGAGGCATGGTTTTATGCCACTAATGAATCGATCAATCACACTCTTAGGCTTGATAATAATTCTAGAAGTGTACCTTTCATGTCTTGTAGAACATGCTTTGTTGTTAACAATGGATTCATCATCCTTTTTCTTAAGTTCTTGTAAATCCTTCTACATTTTTGTTCAAATAATACATGGAATGTACTTATTGAATAATAAGTCATTGAACTCATCCCATTCCATGATATCAATTTCAACTCTATTCCAAATATTCTTGATAAGATTCCACCATTAATCAGATTCACCTTCCAAATGATATACTGCTAAGATGAATTTATCATGTTCAGAACATTTTAGAATTGAATATATCTTTTTTGTGGTATTGATCCATTTTTCATTCGCAAAT
The DNA here is from genome assembly GCA_963277665.1 of Viscum album. Taxonomy (NCBI): domain Eukaryota; kingdom Viridiplantae; phylum Streptophyta; class Magnoliopsida; order Santalales; family Viscaceae; genus Viscum; species Viscum album. The sequence continues at coordinate 1,114,768,102 of OY728132.1, read as the reverse complement.
GGATCATAAAACCAGCTGAATGAAGGTGGAAGTTTGCTCATGAAGGATTAAATAGAATGTCACTCTCTCCATTGCTCATTTTGGAGGTCTAGAATGAATCACATCTAGAGAAAGTTGTGTGAGCATGGATACAAGATTTTTCAATCATGATACCATAAATTTTTTTTATTAGGGGGGACAGTCATTGAATTTATTATCGCATTCAGAATTAAGGTGGTTCCTTCGGGTTGTAGCCATTGACTAAAACCAATAATCATTGTGTGTGAAACACTAATAATATATAGAAACCCACATAATAATGAATAAAATTTCCATTTTGTAAAATTTAGATTTTATACTAGGTTATTCATGGTCATTTCTAAAACACTAGGAGTGTATCCTATACAGATACATATCCTTATGTCTTTCTCATCCAAGTTTTAGATTGATAACTATACCTTACCTCTGATACCAAATATAGCAACCCATTATTTACATACATTGAAATCGCCTCATAATTGATGTATATTTTTTTACAACATATAACAAAACCATGACAGGATGATATAGGTATAATTTCTTTTGAAACTGGGATACATAAATAACGGGTTCATAAAACATCAACATTGTCTCACGTTTATTTCATCAAAACAAGACTACATTTTTTTCATATCATACCTAATAAACTTTTTGATGTCATGGGGAAAAGAAACATATAAAGGGGTGAGCTCAAATTCTAAGTGAGGGTAAACAAAGGAAACTACAATCATATCATATTCATAAGAACAGAACATTTTGAAAATAGTGTCTTACATATAAAAGATCATTATATCATGTCATGGGGTAAATAATAAAAGTGAAATATAATCCTAATAGTCATAAAATAAAACATGAAATATTGTGTGACACACACATAATCATAGAAAATCATTTCATATTAGTCAAGGCTCGTTTCCTAGACCATCATAGTGAACAATTCCCACTATTGAACCGATTTTTCTCCTTATTCCAGCCCTATATCACTAAACTGGATTAACTTGTCGTTAAAGACATGTATATCTCATGATATAAAAATTTATACCCAATTAATTATATTGAGATATAGTTCTAATCCATCTCATAATGAATGCATTCTTAAATGTTTGATAAAAATATAAAAGCATACACTATAGCATAACCTGTGAAATTAAATGGGTTTCTTAAACATCAATCCATCATGAAAAAATATATAAATGGATTTCATAAAAATAATTCCATAATTTAAACAATCAAATCAAATTTATAATTTTGTTAGATACATAATCTTATGTAATATAGTTTGGGAAATAATTTTGATAAAATAGTTGAGCTTCATTATTGAGGAAAATATCCTTTCTTTTTAAAAAATGTTTTACGTCCTTAAGATATCCCACTATTTTATAAGAAATCATTATATATTAAAATAAAATTTTAAAATTTTAGGGTAATCTTAAAGTAAAAAAATAATTATGAAAGTTTAAAAATCTTTTGATGTCATATAAGTCAAAAAAACATTCTTCACGTACCTTTTTTTGGAAAAGTACAAAAAGTACATCATATGGTAAACATAAGAAATATTCCTTCCAAACAATGTTTCAAAAGTAAAAATGGGTAAAAATGACATAAAAACATATAATTATAATAAAAAATTTAATATTACATTATTATAAATCATTGAAATGGTTAATAGATATAACCCTAGTAAATACATTCGTATAAACAATCTCGGATAAAAACTATATTAAAAAAGTTATCCCTTACCTTAGGTTCGATATCTATAGTATGTATCTGAACCGACATTATGCTGATTTATATATGTTATTTATTTATTGTAGAATCATAATATTTTTTTGATAACATTAATGATCATATTTTCTTCCTTTTTTAGTAATATTTTATTGTTACTCGTTATTCAAGTATTAACTACATTATATTCTTAAGTATGCTTTGTAAGATAAGTTCTTATTCCTCTTTTTAGGATATAGTTATATCATTTACATCATGCTATTCATATAATATATATAATTTTTACTCATTCAATTAATTTATATATTCATGGTTTAATGACGATTATGTAAATAAATCACATAGCACCGTGTAGAAGGTAAGTCGTATGTACGCATGAGCAACGATATCGTTCCCATAATTGTTGAATGGTATAGAAGTGGATGGTGTATAATATATCAGAATTAGTATAATTGTATAATAATAATAATATATAGTTATTATTTCCAACATTATACCCATACATTTAAAGAGGTGGTGAAAAATAGATTACACCACGACGTGGAGACGGTAAGTCGTACGTACACACGCGCGGTGATTTCATTTTTAGTGGGATGGATGAAAGTGAAATAGGGTTGTTTAATATTTATAATAACATATTAATATATTATTGATACTTATTTTATTACTTTATTATAAAAAACAAATTAAGAGGAAGTATAATAAGAAATAAATTTGAACAAATCGGTAGAAGATATTGCCTCTTCCTCGACGTCCCTCCTTTAAATTTCCTCTTAGAAAACCAGATTTTTTCTTTTAAGATGTCCAGAACCTCTAGAATGTAACTGAAAAAGTTTATAAAATAAATTGGAAGGGTTTGTTCATGTTTTCAGTCTCAAAATGGAGTTAATAGGAGAGGGATGAGGTTCCCTTTTACAAAAGATAAGATGGAAACTTTCAGAAACTCTCAAAATATTAATTTATTATAAATTCAATTTTTGACAAAAATTGGTCTAGGGATTATTTAATTGAAAGATAATATGATCTCGGTTCTAATACCCATCATCCAATAATTTTTAGACAGGTTTATAATATATTTTTATCTTTATATTTTTGGTTTAACCTTTATTTTACACTTTTTATCCTACTGTGATATCATGTTATTTATACATTGTGGTTTAATGTAACTACCATTACGTCACACAAGACTATATAAATGTTATTTATGACAAATTGGGACATATATTAACCATTTTTCTGAATCATGTATTTTTTCTAATTTAATATATTTTAATAAACTATTTTATGTTTTAAGTTATGAATTGTGTAGATTTTGGACACTATTCATAATTATCTTTTTTTTAATCATAAAAAGATTATTCCTTATAAAAATGGAATTAAATGAACAATAATATATCAAAAACATCCATAAAATTCGTGGATGACATCAAAACAACTAGATTACATTTTTTTAAATATTTATAAATTCATTTTTTTGATTCTTTCATTAATAAGGCAATAACTACATCATAATTGTGTCATTAATAAATATATTTATCTAATGTCTAAAAATTATAAATAGAATTACCTGATGTGTGAATTTTTTTTATATTTTTAATAACTATTTAGGGACATGAATATCCATTAAATAACCCTATATTAAAATAAATATAGTAAAAGATATGTTTTTTTATAATTACCTTTACTTTAAATTAATTATTATAAAATGTCATTTTCACACCCAAGTGAATCCATGGTGTCCCAAAATCGACACAAGGATTTCTATGGTTAGAAATATCTAATCCAAGAGTATTATGACAGATTTTAGGGTAGTTTTATATTATTAAATGATTTTTTACCCTTATTTATCAGATATTCCCTTAAACCATGGTAAATATTATTATTACTAAAGTTCTCTTCATAATTTCAAAAAATAAGAGGTACATATTCAAAAAAATTTGAACATTGGATTCCAAATATGGAATCCATTTTTCCAAATTCAAAACATATAAGTTGTAGTAATTAATTTAAAAATAATTTCGTTGTTGAAATGAGAAAACGGGTTTTAAAATATGAAATATTGAAAAACATTGAAATGTTTTTACCTATGAATTCAATGTAAAACTAATTATAATGGGATAATTTATATTAAATGCTAAAAATATATTCTATTTATACTTTAAAACCATTTATTAACATAATTTAACCCTATAAATTATCTCAATGAAAAAAAATTGTTTTTAATTACAATTTAGATTATCTTAACTATTGATCAAAACAAGAATGTTATCAGAAAAATATCATAAATTTATCCAACATAATTTTTTATATCCAACATCAAAATAACAAGTTTATTTTATCATATAGAAATTAATAATGTATCAAAATCTTAATTACATTAGGATATCTGTTCATATGTGTAAAATTAACCTTCTAAAAAATAGTTTCTTTTACCCAAAATACGGTTGTATTCATACCCTATGACTAAAATATCCATTGGATGAATAAAAAAATATTTTAATAAGTATATAACACATATATCTCATTAATTTCATTAAAAATATAGATCACTCAAAAATAAAAAGGTCTAAATGATTTATATTTTTCATAAATAATTAATAGATAATGAATTCATAATTTATTTCCAAAAGTTAGTGAAAATTATTACCACTAACATAATGGCTAGACCATCAGGGTAATGTTTTATTAAGGGTATATCATGGTTATTTTAAACTCATTATTTCATTCCAATCAAGATTCTAAAGAATAAAAATTATTTAAAGAAAATATTTCATTAGAACATCTGGCTATTACATTCTACCCCCCTTAAATAGAATTTCGACCTCAAAATTCACCACTTGTAAATAAAAAGATGAGGATACCTATCCCTTATTATATCCTAAAGTTCCCGTGTATCTTTTTTCAACTTTTTAGTTTCCCTATAAAAATTTAACCTAGTGAGTGGTGTTGTTTCGTACATGTTTTCTGCTACAATACAGAATCTCTATCGGTTGTTCTTCATCAGAAAGATCTTGATCACATTGTACAATTTTTTAACTTAGTACTTGTGAAGGATCAGGTATGTGATTTCTCAGGAGAGATACATGGAACACATCATGTAAGTGAGAGATATTCAGTAGAATCTCTAATTAGTAAGCTACCTTCCCAACATGATCAAATATTTGAAACAAACCGATATACCGAGGGCTCAACATTCCCTTCTTTCGAAATATCATTAAAATATTCGAGGGTGATATTTGTAACAACACCTTATCACCATCTTAAAAATCATGGTCTTTTCTTCAGTTATCAATATAATTTTTTTTCAACTCTGAGCTACTCTTATATGTTGTCGTATTGATCTAACATTTTCATCCTTTTCATCAACACGTTTAGGTCCTAATAGATTTCTATCCCTTATATAATCCCATCATGTTTGTGTTTTTCCCTTCCTTCCATAGAGGAATTTATAAGGAGCCATCTGAATACTGGATTGAAAGATATTATTATATGAAAATTCCACCAATGGTAGGTGTTGATACCAACCACCTTTGAAATCCATAGAGCAGGCTCTCAACATGTCTTCCAGAGATTGAATTGTCCTCTCAAACTTACCGTCTGTCTGAGGATGATAATTAGTGCTAAAACATAACTATATATCCACGGTGTATTGAATAATTCTCTAAAAATTCGATGTACACCTTGGATCCAGATCAGATATAATGGAAAGTCATGCTCTAATAAATCTTATAACTTCCTTTACATATATATGGGATAGATGATCAAGATAGAAATCCTTTCTAATAGAAATGAAGTGTGCCGAATTTGTAAGGAGATCAACAATAACCCAGATAGTACAATTTCATTTTGACCTTTTCGGATGTCTGGTGAAAAATTCCATTGTGATGTTTTCCCATTTCCATTCTGTCATGGGTAATGGTTGAAATAGCCCCTAATACTTATGTCACTCAGCCTCAACTTACTGAAAAATCAAGCAGCGAGATACCTATTGGGTGAAATATCTTTTCATTCCATCCCACCAGAAGTACTCTTTTAGGTCCAAGTATATATTTTTGTTTCTAGGGTGAATAGATAATGAAGAACTATGATCCTCTTACAATAGCTCCTTCATTAATTCTGGAATGGGAGGAACAAAAATTAAGTTCCTGAACCTTATTATTTTATCACAATCAAGGATGAATTCAGGAACACTTCTAAACTTATTTGGTAACTCTATATCTTCCTTCTGTGCCTCATTAAAATTCACTTATATAGATGGTTGAAAATTCCTTTTGAGAAATATAAGATTTATCTCCTTCCATTAAAATTTAATGATACATCCTTTCCAAATCCATAAATATTGGATCATTTGTGATCCTTATCATGGAAAATATAGCACTGTATTTTTAACTCAAATCATATATCACCTTGTTCCCTTTCACGGGGTGGTAATGTATTGAGCAGTCGTAATCTTTAATCACCCCAACCATCTTTCGTTGATGCATACTCATATCCTTTTGTGTTAAAATATACATTAAACTTTTATGATCAATATAAATATCTCTCCTTTCACCTTAATGATAATCCCTCTATATTTTTAATGCAAATATTACCGTAGCTAACTCCAAGTCATGAGTTGGGTAATTTTTCTCTTGGATTTTCAACTATTGTGAGACATAAGCTATCACCATATCATTTTGCATGAGAACACAAATTGGAACCATATTCGATGCATCCCTGTAGATCAAAAACCATTCTCCACTATAAGGCAGTGTGAGCACAAGTGCACAGGCTAACCTTCTTTTTAGCACTTTTAAATTCTCTTCACATTCTTCTGACCAATTAAACATTAATCCATTCAAGTCATCTTGTTGAGTGGATTAAATAATCTTAAATAGTCTTTCACAAAACCATCAATAATATCCATCCAATCTAGGAAAACTTCAAATCATAGTTACTGTTTTTGGTCTCGACCATATTTCAATAATTTATGTTTTTTTGGATCCACCGATATCCCCTCTCTTGAAATTATGTGACCCAAAAAATAATCTTTTTTAAGACAAAATTCACACTTGTAAAATTTAGCATAATGATTCTCCTTTGTCTGGGACATTATTACAATTCTCAAGTGACCTTCATGTTCTTACTTTCTCTTGGAATAGACACGAATATCATCTATAAATACTACCATAAACTGATCATAATAGTATATAATGACTCATTTCATTAGATCCATGATGATAGAAGGGGAATTAGTAAGACCAAAAGGAAGCAATTTAAATTCATATTGTCTATACAATGTATGGAATACCTTCTTTAGTATATCATTCTTTTTTACCATTAATTGATGATATAATGAATGAAGATCAATCATGGAAAATTATTGAGCTCCACGTAGTTGGTTAAATAACTCATCAATGCATGATAGAGGATATTTTTTCTTGATAGCTATCTTGTTATGTTCTCGATAATTAATGTAGAGTCTCATTGATCCAACTTTCTTTATAAAAAACTGCACAGTAACCACCTAAGGTGACACAACAGGGAGTTTAAACCCCTTATAAATATTCTATTGTAATTGCTTCTTCAATTTCTCCAACTCTATTGGGCCATTCTACATGGTGTCATTGAAATAGGCATATCACACTATAGAAGTTCTATTGAAAAATCAACTTCACAATTTTGTGGAAGACCTAGAAATTCATTTGGAATGACATCTTCAAGCTCACGTACAATGAGCGTATTCTTAACTGTGAGTTTCTCCATAACCATTTGAGATAAATAACATTCATTTATTGGAATCGAGACCCATAAGTTGGATAAAATTTTTACTGGAAGGTTATATTCATCCTTACATTGATAGATGATCATAGATTGATCTGGTATATTAAATGTGACTTCCCTTCTTTTTCAATTGATATGGGATCTATATAAAGAAATCCAATCCATTCGAAGAATCACATCAAATTACACTATAGGAAGTATAAAAATATTACATGAAGAACTTTCCCACAAAATTTAATTGGATAAGAATTGTGAACTTTTGATGTCAACATTTTTCTATTAAGAGTTTTTATAGCTAACCCAACATCTAATTGTTGAGGTAATATGGCAATACCCTTAGAAAATTATTTTGAAATAAAATATTTGGTAGATCCATAATCAAATAAAACATTTTCTACTTTACTTTGGATGTTAATTGTACCTTTCAAAACTTCATTATCGCACACTACCTCAATGATATTAATTTCATGTGACTTTAATTTTCTTTGGCCTTAAGTGTTTTATCATGTTGATCATCATAAAAAACCCTTGGATTAGGGCATTTATTAGATAATTCCCCATTTCCTTACACTTTTTACATGGAAGTGTATGTGGTGTATTCTGTGTAGCGATTTCATTACTACCATCATTATACATCTTTTTCCCATCACATTGACATTCAATTTCTAGATGAACAACTTTTCCACACTCAAAACATTTAATATTTCCTTTAAGAAAATTCAATCCATGTTTCATTACACAAATTGAGCATAAGGGAAAAACTATCTTTTTTGTAGTGTGTTCTTTATATTTTCCTTTGAATTCCATTTTTATCTTCTTATCAAACCCATATGATTGATGGGTTACTCCAATATCCATATCAACCATGAGAGCACATCGAACAATTTCCACGTAGCTATTGATGTCTCTTATGGCTAACTACCTTATGATACATGGCTTTAAGACACTAAAGAATCGATCAATATTACTCTCATGTTGGATGACAATTCTACAAGAGCAAATTTAAAGTCTTTTAAAATTTTCATTGTAGGTACAAAAGGATTCATCATCCTTATTCTTAATTTCAAGGAACTCCTTCTCATCTTTGTTTGTAGAATATGAGGAAGGTACTTATTTTAAAATAAGTTATTGAACTCGTCCAACTTTATGGACTAAATTTCATTTATTTTCCACATATTATTGATAAGAATCCACCATTGACCAGATTCACCATATAAACAGTATAATGCTAAGATGACTTTATCATATTCAGAATATTGAAGGAATGAAAATATATTTTTAGAGGTACTGATCCATTTTTCAACCACACATGGATTAGAAGACCTACTGAATGAAGGTGGATGTTGCCTCATAAACTATTTAACAGAATGTTTCTCCCACCTATGAAATTTTATAAGTCTAGCATGATTCATATCTTGAGAACATTGTGTGATCATGGCTATAAGATTTTGAATCAGATCTCCCATAACATGTAGTTCCTCAGGTCTACAATAATTCCATTTCCCATCGCATTCAGCAGTAACGCGGTTCCTTTGGGTTCCAGCTGTGGACTAAAACCAAGAATCAAATTGTGACAAACACTACTAATAATAGGAAGACCAAATAACCATGAATAAAATTTATATCTGGGACACATTAGGTTTTTTCCTAGGTTGTTCATGGTCATTTATAAATCACTATGATATTATCCTATACATAGACAAATCCTTATGGATTTTTCATCCTAGTTTCCATATGTTAACATTACATTTCCTCTATTACCAAATATAGTGACCCGTTCTTTACATACATTGATATCACTTCATAATTGACCAATATTTATTACAACATATAACAAAACCATTAATGGACCGTATAGGTATAGTGTCATTAGAAACCGGGAAACATAAACAACTAGTTCGTAAAACATCTACATTTTCTCCCATTTATTTTGTCCTAACTAGACTTTTTGGGAATATCATACTTAATACCATTCTTCCTATCCTGGGGTAAAGAAACATATAAAAGGGTGAGATAAAATGCCTAGTAAGGGTAGAAAAAGAATTAACAATCATATTATATTCATAAGAACATAACATTTGAAAATCTTATCTTGTATATAAAGGATCCCAATATCATGTAATTGGGTAAATCATAAAAGTGAAATGTAATATCAACAGTCATAACATAAAGAATAAATTTTTTTGACATACACACATTATTATATAAAATCATTTCATATTAGTCAAGGCTCATTTCCAAGACCATCATAGTGGAAAAATTCCATTACTGAACTGAGTTCTCTCCTCGTTCTAGCCCTGTATTACTGAATCAGATTAATATCACGTTCCATATAAGTCTATCTCATGAGATATAAATCACTAAAAAAATTCATTGGAGGGAGATATATGTCCCACCCATATCATAATGAAACCATTCTTTCATGTTGCACAAAAACATAAAATGATTCACTATAGCATAACCCATGAAATAAAATGTGTTTCTTAAACATCAATCCATCAAGCCATAATCCATAAATGGATTTCTTAAAAATAATTCCATAATTTAGACAATTAGATAAATTTAATAATATGGACAGAAACATAATTCTATGTAAATATTAGATGGAAAATAATTTTGATAAAATAGTTGATCTTCATTCATGAGGAAAATATACCCTCTTTTTCAAAAATGTTTTCCTTCCTCAAAATATCGCACAATTTTAGAAGAAATAATTTTATGTGAAAATAACCATGAAAGATTGTAGTGGAAGATTAAAGAAAATAAAGCTTTATGAAATCATAAAAATCCATTCATTTCGTACTAGTTTTAAAAAACATTCTTCTAGTACTTTTTGTCAAAATAGTCCAAAAAATACCTCATATGGTAAACGTAAAAAGATTCCTTCCAAACCATGTAGTAAAAGCTAAAATGGAAAAAAATGACTTTAAAAATACATATAATATTAGAAACAAATTTATTATAAATTTATTTTAAGACATGGAAATGGATTATTTTTATACCCACACTAAATACTTATGTATAAACAACCTCGGATAAAAATGAGATTTGCTAAGTTATCGCTTACCATAGGTCTTAAATCCTTATTATATATCTAAAAATCTTGAATGATTATTTAAATATGTTAATTATTTATTTAAAAAGTCATAAGAATTTTTTTAAAACATTTATGACCATATTTTCATCCATTTGTTAGTAACATTTCATTGTTACTCATCATTACGGTATTAAGTACTTTAGGTTTTTATGTATGTTTTGTCAGATAAGATCTTATTATTATTTTAGTTTGGAGTTATACCATTTACAGATTGTAATTAGAATAATATATATAATATTTATTAATTAAATGAATTTATATAATTATGGTTTAATTAATATTATGTAGAATGGATCACATCGCACTCTGGAGACGGTAAGCCGTACGTACACACGAGCGACGATATCATTCCCATAATTATTGAATGGTATTAAAGTGGATAGTGTATAGTATATATTAATTAGTTTTAAGTTATAATTATCATATATAGTTATTCTTTGTACCATTATACCAATACAGTAAAGTGGTGGTGGAAAACAAATTCCACCACAACGAGGATACGGTAAGCCGTACGTACGCACGAACGATGATTTCATTTTTCATAGGGTGGATAGAAGGTGAAATAGGATTGTGTCATATTTATAATAAAAAATCAGTATATTAGTGATATTGATGTTATTAATTTATAAGTATACAACTAAATGATAGGATGTATAAGAAGAAATAAATTAGAATGAATCGGTAGAAGAGACTGCCTCTTACTCGACGTGCCTCCTTTAAATTTCTTCATTGGAAACTAGAGTTGGTATTATGAAAAGGCTAGAATCTATCAAATGTCACTATGGAAGTTGGGAAGAGAAATTTTCAGGGGTTTTCAACCTTGAAGTCTCAAAATTGAGTGACATGGAGAGGGAGGAGGTGTCCTTTTATAAGAGACAACATGGACACTATAGGAAACTCTTGAAATATTAATTTATTATAAATTCGATTTCGACTAAAAATGATTGAAAAAATATATAATTAAAATTTAAGATGATTTTGGTTAGAATAACGATCATACAATAATTTTTAAAAAAGTTTATAATATTTTTTTATCCTTATATTTTTGGTTTATCCCTTATTTTACACTTTTTAATCATATCTTGATGTCCTATTATTTACACATTGTGGGTCAATGTAATTACAATATCATGTAAAAAGACCCAAAAGAAGTTATTTATGATACCTTTGGAAATATGTTAACTATTTTTCTAAATCGTAGTTTATTTTTTGAATTTAATATCATTCAATTCACTATTTTATGTTTTTAAGTTATGAATTGTGTCAATTTTGGACACCATTCAAACTAAACTTTTTTTTAAACTCATAACTACATTATTCCTTCAAAAATAAGGCATTAAATGAAATATAATATGTCAATATCATCCAGAAAATTTTTAGATGACATCGAAATTACCAAATTACATTTTTTTAAATATCTATAAATTCAATTATTTGAATCTGTTAATAAAACGACAATCAATATATCATAATTGTGTCATAAATAAATATATTTATCTAATGTCTAAAAAATTTAAATAAAATACCGTGATGTTTGAAATATTGTAATATTTATAATTGATATTTATAGACTTGGAGATTAGTTGTATAAGCCTATATTAAAATCTACTTACCAAAAGATATGTGTTTAGGTTATAATTATCTTTACATTAAATTAATTATTATAAAATGTCATTTTCACATCCAAGTGAATCCTAGGGGTCCTAAAATTGACACAAGGATTCCCATGGTCGGAAATATCTCATAAAATAGGATTAGTACACCTTTTAGGGAATTTTTAAAATTTTAAATTATTTTTTTACCCTTATTTACCAGATTTACACTTTAACCATGTTAAATAAAATAATTACTGAATTTACTATTCATAATATCCAAAAATAAAATTTATATTTGATCAAAATTTGGAAATTATGATTCCAAATATGGAGTCCATTTTTTCAAATTTAAAACACAGAATTTTGAGTAATTAATTTAAAATTATTCCCATTTTTTAAATGAGAAAATGGGTTTTAAAAGTTAAAACATTTCAAAAGATTGAAAAATTTTTACCTTGGAATTCAATGTAAAATTAAGGATAATGGTATAAATTATATGAAATGGTAAAAATATATTCTATTTATAATTTTAAACAATTCAATATTTTATTTTATCCATTTCAATTATCTTGATGAAAAAAAATTAGTTAAAATTTAGGGTTTTTTTTTAATTCATCATAACATGAATGTTATGAGAAAAATATCATAAATTTATCTAACATTAATTTTTTAATCTTTATTTGAATTAAAATGTCTATTTTTTCATATAGAAATTATTAATGTAAAAATTTATCAATTTAAAATGGGTTCAACATTCAAAGGTGTAAAATTAACCATTTAAAAATAAGTTCTTATATATAAAATAGGGTTGTATTCATACCCTATGACTAAAATATCCATTGGATTGATATAAAAAAACTTTTATTAAGTATATAACACATATACCTCATTAATTTTATTAGAAAATGAAATTAACTCAAAAATAAATATATCTAATTGATTTATAATTTTTTATAAAAAATTACTAGCCCATGAATTCATGATGAATTTTCATAAGATAGTTAAAATTATTCCCACTAACCAAACAACTATGATATAATGTTAATTTTATGTTAATGTAATCTCACAGTTTGTTTAAACTCATTATTGCATTCAAATCAATCTACTGATGAATAAAAAATATTTAAAGAAAATCGTTAATAAAAAAATCGGGGTGTTAAATTATCTATATGATGAAACATTTATGTGTCTATCTGAATGAACATTAACCATTAAAGAATCATTAATTTATCCATAAAGTGTGCTTCTTGTGTTTCCTCCTTCAATATATTTGAAATGATATCCTCTATTCAATTAATTTGTAGAACCACAACTTCATGTATCACACTCCACAAAGTTGTAATATGACCCTTGATACTTGGAGCACTTCCTGATAAGAATTGCACTTACTTATTTTTCTAATAATTATATATCTTGTCCATCCAAGCTCGAACATCAAACATTCACATATTAGAACATTGTATCTCATACTAAATATATATATCCAATATATTACATATTTGACAATTTCTGTATCCAATTATCTCTGTGAATTATACTTATTCCACTTTTTTTACATCTCACCCTTTATAATTTTAACATTATAAAAAAACATATAAACACTTGTTCAATCATGATAAAATTTAGGATTATTGTAAATTTAATATTTACATATAATCATATAAAATTTTATGGATTCTTATGAAAATCCAGAAATAACATATCTCAATTCTTTTATGTATCCTTTTCAATTTGTTTTTTCTGTTTTCAGAAATTATAGCCAAACACACCTTTGCAAAAACATATATCTCTTTGGTTCTATTTCCAATATCCAATTATATTTCCAAATATTTTCAAATCCAATTTGTGTGCTTAATACTCTATACTCATATCAAATATCTTTTTACCTTGAATTTATACCATTATTTTCATTATTTTTTTGTTGACTGGTAAAACAGTAATATAATTTTTTTCATAACATTCCCATCTATCCCACAGCTATTGTATTTATTCAAAACATTAAATTTTTCTATGTGAATAACTTATTATCATAATTTTTGATATTTTATAAATCTATTTCCCTAATTTTTCTTTAAAATACATTTATTGTTCCTCCATAATTCTAATGATGGAAATTTTATCTATCTAAATAACTTAGAGCTTATTCATTCCCTAGATAAAATTTTTACTTAATATTCTATCATCAATTACATTCCTTATGGAACTTTATTAATATTTTCATTTGTATCTATTAGATATTGAACATTATTATCCTTCTGAACAATCATCTCTTCCCGAAAATACATTATCTGAAATTTTTTAATCTAAGTTCATTTTAGCATCCCCTTGATTCATAAATATTTTTCGGTAGAGACATATTAGACCAGAAAGAATATATTTTTCTTAAGAACTCCAAAAGAACATCCATGACCTATAACTATTGATCTTTTAGATTAATAGTAGTGCTACATTATTGATTGTTATTATTTTCTCTCTAAAAATTATTGGAATCATTATTTAGCAAGATACATTTAAGATGAATGACGCACTTTCTTAGTAGAATATGAATTCACACTAGTATTAACTTGTAAACCTAAATTGTTAGTGAGTTTATGTACTTTGTGATAGTTTGGGTAAATGAGAAACCTAATTCTGAAAACCCTTCTATTTATTAGCTTGAGAACATTCACAATTAACCTCAATAGCTTTGGTGAAGCCTTCTCTAATACTTCTTATCAATTTTTTTTGTTATATAAAATTGATCATTTTTTTAAAAAAACATCTTAATTATCATCCAAACATTCTTTAATAAAATTAACCATATTTTATATTTCAAAAAACATTAACTTGATCAATTTAAATTTCTCAACAAGTGTAGTTTATAACATGTCTATATTTTCTTCTCCAAATGAAGTTTCTTTGGAAACATTATGTTTCCATTCAATCTCACCAAATTTAATTTTCTAATCACATATAACATTGAGGTATGTATCCACCTTTTTATTCACTCACATTTATCAAATATTATCATCTTAACTTTGTTTTTAATCATCTTCCTTTTCTTATTTTGTTGTTTGAGTTACAAAAACGAATCTTAAAAAATTTTATTTGAATCAACATAATTTTTATTCCCTCTTTACGATCATTATAAAAGTTTGATGATGAAATCCATCTAATTACATGATCTATAATATTGAATATTAAAACATATTTATTGATGGATGTAGAATCATCCTTCTACATTCTTATAAAATGGATTACTTCTTGTTACAATGAATATTTTTCATATGTTTCTTAAAAATATTTTTTTGAGACCTATTATCTATTTTTTCGACTTTGAATCCTCATAATTCTTAGAAAAATATCATGAAAAATAACCCTTATAATTAAAAATCAAAAATTTAATAGAAATTTTAACATTAAACTTCAAGTATAATTATTTGTATCTATTAAATAGAAGATAAATGTTTTTAGATGGGCTATTCTTCATCCTATTCCACTAAATCACTTGATTCTCCTTTAGAATTCTTATATCTATGATTCATTTTTAATAAATATTCAATAAAAACTAATCCATATACTTCCTTTAATGTTTATAGATTTTCTCATTTCATATTCCATGAAAATATTCAGCATCTCATCCAGAAATAAATCTTCATTGTCTACTGATGATGACATTTTGATATCAAATATAAAAAAGAAGTTTCTCATTAGGCTCATAAAATTTGTAGAATATTCTATATTATTCACTAAGGAATTTCATATTACTGAATGTATCATTGGATATTGTAAAGTATTCATCAATAATTTCATCATTATCTATCTTAATATCATCAAATATGTTGTTAATATATTTGTAGCTTAGATTACTTAACCTTTTACATTATTTTTACTTCTCAACTAATCTCATATTTTTTATTGAATGGAAACCCTGTAACCATTATATAAACATTCTACATGATATCTATAAAAATTTTACACTATGATTTTCCTTGAACTTCTAAATATAACTTATTAGTAGATGTCATTGAAACTTTATCAGTTTGGAGGAAATACCATGGTTGTAGTATCTCGATCATCAAGGCCAAAACATAGTATATAAGGTGATATCCTATTATTCTAACTATACTAGTTTCTACCTTCAAATGAGGGAACATTTTTTTAGGTTCACTAAATTTATAATATCCATCCTATGTTGATAGTTAGATATTTTATAGTGTACCTCCTATGATTCAAATTGATGTTCCAGGATTGGGATGTATCTTTGATATTGGGATGACGTGAAATAGTTATAACTTTTATTTTTACAATAATGTTTCTTAACCTGTTATGAATAATTTTACTATCTATGAATCTTATTAGAGTTATGGTGCACTAAAATATAAATCAAAACCATTAATTTTTTATAAAAAACTATAAAGGGAGATGGGAACACAATATTAATAGGGTTTGTTACAAATACAAAATCCTTTACAAATTTGTTATACCCACATCATGTATTCTTTTATTAAATTACATAAATGATACAATGGAATAGGATAGAACAAGTTCTACACCCACGTAATTGTTCATCCATCTAACCCTCGTTCTACACATAAAAATCATCTCTTTTTCTTTAGATATTTAAACACCCCAACTTTCCTACTTTTATCCACTTTCTTCAGAGATGGTTATAACTCCGAACAAAAATACTTTTAGTAGTTTGTTTTCTTCACCCACCCCCATATATAATATCATTCCCTCTTATTTTCTTATCTATTGTATAATGATATTCTTCTTCACTATAAGTAAGTTCTATTATGATTAGTTGGGTAATGTCTTAAAGAATTTAAATAGTTCTCTTATGTGTCTTATGGATTTTAAACCTCAACCAAATCATATTAATACATGAATATTCTAAAAATGAATTTTTATAGTTTTTTCTAGACACATTCCATAACAAAATCCATCTGATCAACCTCCATCTAGTAATCCATCCATCTTATGGGTCTATATTTAACGATTCTCAACTCATTGTGCTTTGGTAAGGCATTATTTGTTTGATTAGCCTCCATCCATTGTAGACATATTAATTATTTTTTGTTGGATGTTATGATATATGTCCAATGAACCTTCTCCAATTATATAAGAAATTAAATCGGTAACTCACACTCTATTTCCTATTTGTATGATGAATCATGTAATGAGTTAACTTCTTATATCTATGATGAAACACATTCCATTGAAACTATTCTTATTCTATGTGGAAAACATGGTTGGATTCTCAAAGAATAAATTCTTGCGAAGTTCATATCCGCCATATATCAATAATGTTCTACCTGTATTTTTGTACCATACCAGCACCAACTTTATACAGTAAAACTTCTATAAATTTGTGAGGGAACTCTACAATATTTTCCTATCCAATAAAACATTTAATTTCAAATATCCCACTCATTTCAATTTCTCTTGAATTATTCTCAAGAATTTTTAAATATTTGATACTTTAAAAACATAATAAAACATCATTAACATGACATGATAAACAAATGTTGAATGGATTGGTTTGCATCATAATTGTTAATTACTTTATATTTTTTTACATAAATCCTCAAAAAAAAAACAATGCTTCTTATGAGATTATAAATTTAGATTCCTCTTTCCGATAAACTAAGAATCTTTTTTCATTCGATTATCCTTTGTTTGGATTCCATGTATTAGGATACCTTCATCAGATAAGATTAGTATATATATTTTTTATGACAGGTCACATCTCCACCAAGTTGTTCATCATACGAATATTCATCTAGTTTAAATCAACGTCATTTCAAACATTATATAGCATCCATATTTCTACATCTGATTATATAAAAAATATCCATTTATTTGAAATTTCATGACTCTATATAACAGAACTCTAACCACTAAAACCATATTGAAATATTTTTTGGGTCATCCTACCTCAGAAATATAGGTCATAAATATTCGTTGGATATTCTATCTAATTACATCATGTACCATAGTCTGATGTCTCTCTATCCAAGGAAATTTTGCAGTGTATATCTAATACACGATAGAATATTGTATAATAATTGATTTCCCCATGCTGTTATCTTCTATATTTTCCCGCATATTATATTTTTTCAATCTATCCTCTATTTTAAGACTTTTATAACTTCATCTTCATGTGTCACTCTCCTAATAGTAACAAATCATCCATTGTAACTGTTATTTTCTTCCGATAAGAACTACCATGACTCATCTATCTAGCCATTCTACATCTGGTCTATGTAATATCTACATTTCTGCAACTGTTTATTAAATCATCATATCTTACATTACTCAAATTTTTCCATTTTATTACATTATCAATCCATACTATGTTTAATCATCTCCATGAATTTGAATTCTTGCGCTTATTTACATCTCCTTTTTGTACTTTTTTCATTGTAAAAGTGTATAAAAATCATATTAGATGATGAGAAATTCATGGTGTTAGAAGAACTATAATCTCCACAGAATCTTATGACATTTTAAATATTCAATAACAACATTACAAAAAATTTCACTCATCATTTGGACTAAATTTCTCTATAATTGTTTTCCCATATTAAAATAATTAAAATAAACCCACATTAGAACAAGAAATATACATCATGATATATTAAGATTTTAAGATACATGAATACATTTTATGAGATAAAGGAAAATCCTCACAGTTTAATTATTCTAAAATCCCAATCACATGTTGCATTCCAAACTCAATAATGCCAATCATATGTTATCACTAATTGTAAACGACTCGTATATACCACTAATACATTTCTAATTTTATGAAAAAATTACACTGATTCAAAATACAATATTCACTCGTACATTGGTATTTTAATGACTCATACTCACTTCTCCAATGCTAATACAAAGTTTATCCTTAGTCAAATAACTCAATCATCCTTACAATAACCCTTACATGAATGATTCTTCTGAGCTATATAAGTTATCATTTCAAAATTTTTAGTGTACTATTTCCTAAATTTCCTCATCTTTTTTATCATGTGTGAAACAATATGCATATTTACATCATGTAATTATTCTTAATAGCTTATATTTTGTTTTAGTTTTACGGCATCTACGACGTAGTAATCATAGATGGGACATCAACACTTGTATAATGGACGAATCAAAATTATCATTTCAATTTAATCAGATTTATTATAGTTCCACTCTCAATCCCATCATAATTATAGGATTGAATGTTGAAGATGAAAGGAAACATTGTTGTATCATTCATTCCACGTGCGTTTTTTTAATTTTTGAATAGTGGCCCATATTAGCCTTCCCACATTGGAAATAAAAATGTGTGAGAATTAATATATTACTTTGAACACCCTATCAACATATTGATAATATCTATTAGGGACTCCCTATACCCATCTTGTCACATTTCCTCCCCATATGGTGCTTCCATCTCTAGTGTTCTTCCCTAATTCTTTGTACTAGTTCTGACCAACATTATATTTCCATTATAACACCATTTTGTTCTCAATTTGTTTCATTGATAACATACACCATCATTAATCGTAGTATTATCAAAAGATTAACATGTGGGATGGAACCATATTTTCATCAACTCATTAACCTCTCATGCATATGTGATAATAAGTCTTTGAATAACTCATCCATATTTGGTCATTTTCCAAAAATATATCTGCACTCCACTTGTTATATTTTTTTTCTTTTTCAGGGGAGTAAAAAATATTAATTTCATCCTATATAATTAATACTTGAAACATTTTACATAATACTATAAGAAAACATCACAGATTAATCTATAATAATATTTAATGAATCTCCTCTTCCATCCAAAACTACCTTATCAAGCATGAAATCCAATGTAAGCTCAAAATTCCCATATATTCACTATAAATTCACCATAATATATATTTTCAATATGTCCAAATTAAAAAATTATGGTAATAATGATCTCCCCTTAATATTTTGTTAAAAATAAGACTTTAAATCAATGTTAGCTAGCTTCACCAAATCTAAATAAAATCATGGATATAATTAGAAACTATTTATACCCTTTATTATATATGAAATATAGATGCTAAACCAATATTTATCTTCAAATTAGCACACCATGTTTCTAATATAATTTACAAGAGTCCCTCCCATGATTTTTCACACCCACTTGAAAAAATATCAATGCATCATTAGAATTTAAATCAAACTTATTTTTACAATAAAACACTTGTTGAATAGCCTTTAGTTATACATTCTATGGGGATTCAATTTTCAATCTCCCTTTGATTGGGGAAAATCCAATTATTCCACTTTTAGAATGGGTAAACCTCCCTCATGGTTTTGCCACCCCCTTTGTGTAATGACTTGTGTTTTTCCTGAATGATACTTAGTTTAGTTTTGTGTTTCCATGTTCAGGTGTTGTCTAGAAGTAAAATGGATACATTTACCTTTTATATAACCTCAAAAAAATATCATATGGTCTTATGGATTCCACTTCATGTTGTTTACCCTGAAGATGTTCTTTCATGGAATTAAGAGTGAAGTGAGGCCTTACAAAAATATGTTATGTATAAAAATTTTATTTTTATACCACACACATAAATTTTTGTTGAAAAACATATATATATTGAATGGAGATAAATGAATTTCCTTAGTACAATGTGAAGAATTAGGAATGGGGGATTTAATTAGTGCTGATATTTTATAATTTTCTTCCATATTAAAATTGAACCTTATAAGAAGAATGAGGTTTATCCTTGTCAAATTTATATTATAATGTCATATTAATGAAATGTTATGAATGTAAAGTGAGGAACCCAAGAACAAAATGTTTCTTCCATAGTGTGATAACCTATATCCATTACATAGAGAATCTTTATAATCTATATAATTTCAGTATTTATAGAATTTGAATACATATTAGGCCAACTAATGTTATGATTATTTTATCTCATGATAAGAAATATTATATTGAATCCCATCAGTTAAAACATTTATCATATCAAAACACATCCATCGCATGTATAGGAAATATCATAAATAACTACTAAAAGAATTATCCAAAAATACTAATCTATTATATATTTCTTGTAAATATCATATATTATGAGATAAATATCCATATATTATATTTTCTTCATCCTAAAATAGATATTAGTTGGAAACTCACTCGGAATAAAATATTCAGTGTTTCTACTTTTTTTCTATGTGAATACTGTTAGTACATATTTTACATTAATCCCCTAGTTGTAAGTCCCTCTAAACATAGAATTCTAGGAAACAAATTTCACTTTCCTACTGAAATTAAATTCATTGGATGATTCTCCATTTATCTATTACATTCATGAACATTATTTATTCATTTTGAATTATCTATTGATTGTATACTTATTCAAACATCCTTAACATATATAATAAATAATGTCTTTAGTATTAATTATATCACCAAGATAGTGAAAAAATTGGATAAAGAATCATATCAACATCAACAATTTAATGGATTTACATTTTATGGTATAACATCTAAACAACTCCGTACAATCATATATTCTGATGTAATCATAAAAAAATTCTCCATCCAAATTTATTTATCTGATCTCATATCCATGTAATACCTTTGAGTAGTGACATTCATACACATCCTATGTTAGATTTACATAAGAAATTTTTATCTAAATAATTTTAATTTCTCTATCCTAGCACGTTGCCTCATCTTAAACATTATTCACCACTTGGTTCATGTTTTTAGACACATTCATCTGGTGGCATCATGAATGTGCATCTGTTGTGTTTTATTTTTTTTATCTTTATAGAATGGGATAATTTCCCCCCCCTCTTTTATCTAAACATATAATATCATTAATACCTAAAAATCATAAAACATGTAAAAAAATTGTATTTTACCTTCATTCAAACTGATTTTATGTAAAAATAAATCTATTGAAGATGGTTGACTACGTTGTTTTATCTTCTAAAAACTTATTTCAAAAAATGTTCTTCATTAAGAAATCGTTTTCTTTAACTTTTTATTTCTCCCTATTTTTATTTTAAGAAATAAAAACTCCAATCGTGACTTCAAATTTTTGACTTTATCCCTATTGGTACTTTTTTAGGTTAATATTTTCACATTTTGTACAGACTAGTCCATAAAAATAAGGATTATGGAATTCTTAAAATTCTCTATCTATAACTCAACCACTAAAATTTTAGTTACCTTTATACATTAGTAATACTACTACCTGATAATATAGTGCTACATTTACATGCCGGTTATAGGAATTATTCATAGGATTATTTACATTTGGTGATATGATATTTATGATATAATTATAACTATTTAAGGATTAAATAATTCTTACATTATTTCTATTATTATCTCTGAAAAATAGAAGTGTTACCCATATGCACTTATGGTATACCATCTTCATTGTCATAACATAGATCATTTTTTACAACTATATGTCATGATTAGTTTTGAAAGTATAATTTATGTATAAAAATGAAATTCTTTAAATTATTATTATTCTGTATGTGAATGAATAATGACTTCAATTCCTGTAGTCAACATTCTAAAGTTATTTTAGACATATGAGATGAATATTTTAGGAACATGTGATTTTGAATTAATTTATTAACTAATAAAATAGTATATAGTAACAATTAAAACAATGAGTAGTATACATAAAATGGGTTATTCAGAAATTAAATAATTAAAATGGTTTTATTATTTATTAACATAATTAAATCACATGATGATACATGCTCCAAGTAAGGGATCTCTCCAAACCACCCTTTTTGGGTTATCAACATTCTCTCTCTAACCCGCTTCTTCCCTCAATCACTCCCTTTATATTCAATGTTATTAAATTATTATAAATTCTGTATATTAGTTTTTGACATAGATACCTAGATTATTCACCCTTATTTTTATAGGGTAATACATTCCTTATTATCACTTTTCAAATTTATTCATTATGAAATATATTTTTATTATGATACAATAAAAGATTAGACCACCCATTTTTATTCCATGGTTAATTATTATGTTTATGGATTATTATTTATTTACTATTTTGCAACACCTAATCATAAACATATTATGATAGTCCAATCCATATAGTTTTCTAATGTACTTAGTAAATCTTTTGTCTAATCAGATGTTATGTCTGGGGTCATGGAGTAAACCTAATCACTACATGACTCTTTCTACCTTGTGATGTTGTCTTGGAAGTTATAAATGATTTATTTTCTTGTCATATGTATTGTTTATTCTTAATATACAATATTTGAAATGTCATATGATTCCATTTTCTTATGTTAATCCCCCTTTTGATTACTCATGACCCTGCTCTTTTATGATATGATGTTATACCTTTAACTCACATGTTATGTTTTCTTATCATGTTTATTTCTTTACTAGTATTTTTATGTCACCAACATTTTATTTTTATTCCCCATGTTATCCCATCTTGTTTTGGGATCTCTATCATATTTAAGAGACCATTATAAAGATCTGAATAATTTCATTTTATTTTAGACTCACGTTTATGAATTATGAATCTAGTCTCCCAAAGACACTAGGAAATTTCAATCATTGTTTTTTATTAATGGATATTTATGTTAACAATCATGAAATAATTTATATAAAATGTATTTGTAAATAATAGTTTTTATCTGATGATTGTATAGTTATTTATAGGTTTTAGTACTACAATACTTTAGTGGTAACCTAGGGGATAATTATAAATGTAGGAAAATATCCTTTTATTTTAGTGAAGAGTATAGAGAGTGGTTCTCTTGAAATTATATACCAATCTATATAATACAAGTGCATGTGACTATGGAATAATGGTACCTATGCATAATAACCTCGAAATCGGTGCATTGGGCATTGAATTGATTATAACTTGTTTTATGATAGAGAGAAATCACAACACATCTAGTTTTAATCTCCTAGAGGATATGACTTGAATATTTAGAAAATAATTATGAACCATTACAAAAAACATGAATAATTTTTTATCTTGTAAGATCTAATAGGAAATATTACCATCAATAACATATTTTGAAACATACTTTCATGACCCGACCCTACCCGACTTTGAGCCACAACTACCCCAAGCCCGCCACCCTAGGCCAGGTGCTGGAGACAAGCGCCGAAGTCTAAACAACTCGGGGAGGCCTTTGCCTATGTACCAATACACACACGTGCAACCCACTCAATACAGAAGTGCAGAGTAAAAGGAAATGTAATGTACCAACTTCTATAAACAAACCAACAAGGTGCATCGACAACTAAATAGTAAAAAGTGAGTGCTAAAGGCAAACAGAAAAGAAAAGGAAAAAACACACGCCCAACCAGAAAAGTGCCACAACTCGGAAACAAGTAAACAAAAGTAAAATAGATGGGAGAGTCCCACACCAATAACCTGACTACGACCACCACACGCAATCCATGCTCCTTAACTCCTAAGCTCCTCTGTAGTCATGAGAAACCTATCCATCGTCTGCAAGGGCACACCAAGTGTGGGCAATTACCAAGCATGTGAAAGTATAAAAATACTCAGTACTATACCATGAAGGCTTGAGGGAGAAACAAAGAAGGTACCGAAGGGTGAGCAGTATATCGAACAAGGAGTAGTAAAAGAGTACAACAGAGAGTGCAGTAAATAGTAATACTCGACCCAACAAGAGGAAGGAAGTAGACTCATCAAAACACAAGGAGATAGAAATGGTGAGAATACGAGCTTCCCATCGAGCCTTTGCTACCTATAGCAGGAGAGTAGACTCGTCCGACCATGAGAAGCTAGACACGGAAAGCATGTGGCATACCCCGCACGTCTTTGCCTCTCCTGGAAGGAGAGTAACCAAAACCCAAGAAGTGGGTACTGAAAAAGGTATATACACATCCATATGCTCAAACAAGAAACCCGAACAAGATCGTAAGGGGGTCTCCATATCATAGCTAATCCCAAGAAAGTGAGTCTCCAACAGTCCTAGAATTAAACACCATCGATGCATAGTATCCCGCACGTCTGCCCTGAACTACAAGTCAAGGGTCTCAAATCACAACACCATGACACTATCTACATTGGGCAGTATTGATTCACCCTCATGGTTTTAGGTCGCGTCACAAATAAGCGTCTCGCTGGGGAAAGTGGCCCTCATTATTGAGAGTTCTGGAAAAAGTCAAACCACTCCTCATCCCTGTCACATAGTCGAGAGGTCTTCTCAAAGTCAGAGCAGTCACATCACTGACCCATACAACCAAGGTTCCCACTCTGGTAGTCATGGATAAAATCCATAGACTTGCCTAGTAGAAAAGACTGAGTTTGAGAGAAGCCGTCAAGTAAACCACTGCGCAGCCCAGCTGAAGGGTAAACTCTAAGAGGTCATCGGGTAACCCACTGCCCAGCCCCACTAGAGGGTAAACCCTAAGAGGTCATCGGGTAACCCACTTCCCAGCCTCTTTAGACGGTAAACCCTAAGAGGTAGTCGGATAACCCACTGCCCAGCCCCGTTGGAGGGTAAACCCTAAGAAGTCGATGGGAAACTCACTGCCCAGCCCCACTAGAGGGTAAATCCTAAGATGTCGATGGTAAACCCACTTCCCAGCCCCGCTGGAGGGTAAACAATAAGAAGTTATCAGGTAATCCACTGCCCAACCCTGCTGGAGGGTAAACCCTAAGAGGTCACCAGGTAACCCACTGCCCAAACCCGGTGGAGGGTAAACCCTAAGAGTTCATCGGTTAACCCACTACCCAGCCCCATTGGATGGTAAACCCTAAGAATTCGATGGGCAACCCACTACCCAGCCCCGCTGGAGGGTAAACCCTAAGATGTCGATGGGAAACCCACTGCCCAGCCCCGCTGGAGGGTTAACCCAGAACTATTGTGGCCATCCATACCGGATGGTACAACATTGGCCAACAGAGCATAGAGTGGGTATCACACAATGACCTGACTCCAAAACAAATCACCTAGCAGAGAATCAGCACCCGTGTAGTGTGGGTCACACTGATACCTGGAACTCTTCCTAGGGAAACATGTCATATTATATCGTGGAAAAAAGATATGATCTCAATACTCGGCTAGGGAGTATATGCCCAGGGCTCACTGGGCTCCACACCCAACTGGAAACAACCTCCTTGGTAGAGGATCGGTGCCCGCGTAAAGTAATGGTCGCACTGAATCCACAAAACCCTTCTAGGGAATATGAAGGGATGTGAAACTGAAAGCCCGCACAGCTAAAGGAATAGGGGAACCCAAACAACTCTATCGTTCAAACCGTCAATTACAGAACCAATGGAAACCACTCCACCCTACAGGTCTAAACCATCATTAATAGAAGGAACCTCTGCGTCACGAGAGGTCAAAGGTATTTAAAGTAGAACACGGTAAGTACATGGGGCCCTCTCGACGTGTAGACCTATATCATCTCCGAACCATGTACAAAAACATTCTTGGGTACAAAATACAACATGTACATTTAGGAAAACTGGTATACTCCCAGAGTATACCACATTTGCAGCCCAAAGTCTATCGTCCACACGATGTCTAACAGCAATGAAAAAAGGGCGAAAACATAAGTTCTCCAACATTCTTCCACCACGTCCCTAGCATGGCCAACCACAACTCCTAGAACATTTACTTCACTCTCACAGGAGTGCTCACAATCAGACGCCAAGGGTTCTCTGCAAACACCACGGGAAGAACCTCCACCCGTACACCTTTCATGCCTCCACATTTAATGAGATCTTGAATGAGGCTCTGCACATCCAAACGGAACGTACCATTATATTCCTCATGAAAAAAACGTGAAATAGACTATCTATACATCACAAATGGTTATCCAATGGAAAATATGTCCAACACCGCTTTATGCTCGAACGACTTCCTGTGGACTTGAGCCTCAGTCCTGAAAATAGTCGGGCACATTGCACCATTGCGATCCCTTTAGAAAAACACCTCAAGTTGAATTCTTACATGCATGGAACGGATATCTGGAGGAAATGATGCATTTCGTTATACATCACATGAGAAGTGCTACGTGGTACCGGCATCACAGTTCTGAAGCGCTGCCAATGGATCACACCATTGCGAACCTCTCAAAGAAGCACCCAAGATTGACTATTCAATTTTCCGAAATAGACACCCGGTGAAGAGGATAGAAATCACTGCCAATGCCCAAAATGACCTCCATGGGGACCACTCCACCATGCTGAATTAAAGCATGCGGATTGAGCCATTGCAATTCCCTCATGAAAAAACCCAGAATTGACTGGTCGCATGCCCCGAACGGACGTCCGATGAAAATGTTTCTAAACGTTGCTCGCAGCTTAAAAGACGGGCCGTGAGCCCCACACATAAACTCTTATTAAAATGCCTAAAAACACCTTAGAAAATTCCACCTCAGCGCCAGGGTCCCAATTCCACTAACGGCACTCAAAAAAGACTCTGGATGTGTCTGCGCCACCCAAAACAAGGACCCCCGGAATAACGCCAATCCACATAATGGGCGTGTCGCACCACTGAGGCCCCTGTATCAGGAATTAAAAACCCTTGAAACCATCTCAAAATGTTCTTCCCGATTTTAGGAATGCGTCTCCACAAACGGAACGTGAATCTGACACCTGGCCTGAGTTTTATGGCAGTTTTAATTTTTAATGGACCAAACTGGTGGGCCAGGCCAGTTCGGCCGACCGACCATATAACTGAACCAGCCCGTAATTCACCGCACTGGCCGGCCCCACTCGCTCAGACCGGCTTAAGAAGGTCCAGATTTAACTTTACGGGACTCGCATATTGTGGGTCCCTGTTTGTCAGTCAGGGTCTAAAGACCCCGGTCTCCCGCTCATGCCGGCCGACAAAAGCTGGTCCGGCCGAATCGTCACGCCGCGCTACCCCCCCCCCCCCCCCCCCGCCCCTGATCGCCACCTCGCCCGACCGAATCCGCCCTGCCTGGCCGATGTCGCCTCGACCGGCCAATGCCGCCTTGCCCGGCAGAAGACCACTGCCGGCTGGGAGCCCCTGCGCCGCCGCCGCTGAAGACCGCCGCCACCCAGAGAGTCGCCGGACTGACCATGACCAACGGAAAAACACCATTATCCTCCTGAAACGTTTTCAGATTAATACATTATCCCCTGGACTCATATTTTCAATCCGAAGCATGCGTTGGAAACCTTAGAACGAGCCCTACTCACATATGGGCTTTTCTTGATAATTTAACATAAATTTCATGCTGTAATTCAAGATCTAAGTAGATGCTGTAATTAGAAAAAAAAAATTGGATTATCCTACCTCAGGGGCTTAGCCCGTCACTTCGAAATGATCTATCGGCCGCAATAGCTTTCAGAGGAGGAGGAGACGGGGAGATTTGGTGTTGAAAGGGGTTTGTTGGTTGAGTTTTTCTAGCGAATGCAAATAGGAGGAATGATAGGGGTTATGACTTAAGTTGAGAATTAGGTAATTTTTAAATTAATTAACTTTAATCCCCCACTAGTAGGCCCATTACCAAACACTCAACGGGGTTGACATTTAGCCTCTCCTAAGGTAAACACCATGCCTTGAGAGCAACAGTGGTCTTGGAATTCTAATTCAAGCCTCCGCTCGAAAGTTATAAAACATAATGCCTAAGACCAACAATTACGAAAATGCCCCTGATGGCATTTTTCACTGAAGGGTTGCGCCCGTGAAAATTTCATCCCTCCTAGGGTAAATGGAACTATTTGTACTGAACGGTGCCCTTACTTTTACAATCCGAACCACTATTTAGGAGCTATAATATTTATTTGGCATTCCCAGTGTCAACGCATTGAAAAAAAAACTCTGACCACACCAGTGCTCAGAATCGCACACCAACTAAAGGCTCTGCTCTAAAATAACATCAAGAATTTTCCAAAAGTATTTTATATAAAAAATGGGTTCTTACATCATTTCATATGTCAAACGTTTTGTCCAAGAAAAGAAAAACCATGGAACAACACAGCGTATTAAGCCCACACCTAGCTCTCTCGTACCCAAAAAATACTCTTGCATAGTTCTGTCACATCGCACACAAAATATTTGATCCGTTCACGTGAGGTCTTCACTTTCCGATGATGTGCATAGGATCACAAACACATCTCCTCAGGTATTTCACATGGAAGGTGTCATTCACCCACTACAGACATTGTGGGGGGGGGGGGTAGAGAAAGTTGGTAGACAACCTCGCCATCCCTTTGCATAGTCTCAAATAGCCCGAAGGCCATCAGGGGTAGCTCACCTCCCTGGTCGAACCCCCATGTCGCACGCCATGACTAGAATCACCGTTTGAACCTAGGAAAATCCTAGTGATTCTTTCCTTCAAAATATCCATATGGTGAAACACTCAAGGATATCTGGTCATGCTAGGTTTCATAGTCGATGTCCCATGACCAAGACTCTCTTACACGCTTAGAAAGCGAAGGAGTTGATATTATCGACTAATGAAAATGTTCCACGTCTTCTACTCTACAAACACAGGGTTACACTGATGCCCTGCGTCACCCTGGTAACACCTCAAACAAAGAGCAGGGAGAAAATAATTTCGCATACATAGTCTAACAATTCTACTGCAAAAAGTAGAAGAGCTGTAGAGTGTACCTCTTATCTCCTCATGCTCTGCAGAATCTTAGACATCCAAAACTTGCGGCTGTTCGTGGTCCCAACTGTCATCTCCCAGAGCCTGACGTGGACTAGATGATGGTGATTGTAAGACCTCGTAATGTTTTCCACCACTTCCAGCTCCTCCCTCTCTTCTACTAGAACCACCTCTCTGGGAACTACTCCAATCACGGCGCTACCTCTATCGTGGGGGTGCTCCTGCTTCATGCCCAAAGTTCTCAGCATACCTAGTCGGGCAGTCGTGTGCCAAGGGACCTCGCCCCTCACAAGTATAGCATCAGCGCTCTCTAGGATGCCCTGGTGCCCAACGACGCCACTGTGGTGTATGACCACGACCCAGATTCCACTCACAGAAGGGTCTCCTCGGCTGAGGCCGTGTGCTTTGCCGCCATAGTGGTGCACAACCGCATCTCCAAAAATAGTGGTGGGAAGGCCACCTGTGTTGAGGTTCTGACATCAGGCGCCTGCTAGCTATGGCAGACGTCTCAGCTATGTCATGCCTACTGCTTCCACCAACCGTAAAACATGACAGGAAGCTCTCTGTCACAAGCGCCTGCTCTAGCACCTCGATATAAGTGGGGATGCACAAGGGTATGATGGTAAAACGAATCTCTATACAGAGACCCTGCTCAAACATCCGCACTCAGAATTTGTCGTCATGGACCAAGTCCAGGTAAATGTGTGCATGGTCCGAGAACCTAGTCTTTTACTCAGTCACCGTCATCCCTCCCTGATGAAACTACAAGAGCTCCTGGATCCGAACGGAGCGTAAGTAGGAGGGGTAAAACTCCTCACAATATAGCATCTGAAAGTCTTCCAACAAAAGTGACGACTCATCGAGTAATTGAGTCACCAGACTCCACCAACGCCCTGCTGCTCCGTGGAAAAGGATGGCGGCCAAAGACACCATAAGATCTACCAGAGTCTACACAAGCTTGAAGAGGAGAACCACTATCTCAAGCCAAACCTCTACTGCCTGAGGTTCTAGCTCACTGCGGAACCTCATCGGTCTATCCCGTTGGAACTCACGGAGCGCGCTCAACCTGCGCTCAAGCTCTGTCTGCTCTGCTGACGCTGTCTGCTACTCACCAGGTGGGGGTGCTCCTACTGGCCCACCCAGAGAAAGGGACTCACTTGATGGGTTCAGGACTGAGGACTCATCGCTCACAGGGTCATCGTCAAGAACCAAAGCTGGTATCCTGGGTGGCAGTCTTCATGGAGGCATCATGAATGTTATCAAGGAGCATCGCGATAAGATGAGAATATATGTATATGATAGTAAAAACAATGGGGAGCTGACTCAAGGACAGTCAAATACTCAATCCTATGTGATGCACAATCCAATTTTCCCTGCAAAGGGTGTCTCATCATTCCAAGTCGATAAGCAGGTTATCAGGGTCCTGGTGAATGTATACATTAGCCGCCACACCTTTGCTATACTCCCTATCCTGAGAGCCGCTCTCGAGACACATTGACACTATTTCCCTAGATCCCAACCAATTAATTTTTAAGGACGTTTGAATAACACCCCAATGAACGAACCACATCTAATATCACTTTTTCATGACCTGACCCTACCTGGACTCGAGCCGCAACTACCCCAAGCCCGCCTCCATAGGTCAGGGCTGGCGACAAGTTCTAAAGGCTAAATAACTCGGGGAGGCCTTTGCCTAAATACCTGTACATACACACTCATCCCACTAAAGGCAGAAGTGTTGAATAAAAGGAAAAGTAATGTACCAACTGCTATAAACTAACCAACAAGGTGCATCAAACTCTAAACAGTACAAAGTGAGTGCTGAAGGTAAACTGAAAAGAAAAGGGAAAAACATGCGCCCAACCAGAAAAGTGTGACAACCCAATAACAAGTAAACAAAAGTAAAACAGCTGGGATAGTCCCACACCTAGAGCTTGACTATGACTACCGCACGAGGTCCAAGCTCCCAAACTCCTATGTTCCTCTGTAGTCACGAGCAACATGTCCATCGTCTGCAAGGGCACACCAAGTGCGGGAGCATCCCAAGTAGGGGTGAGTATAATAATACTCAGTAGGATACCCTAAAGGCTTGAGTGATCAACAAAGAAGGTACGGAAGGGTGATAAGAAGATCAAATAGGGAGTAGTAAAGGAGTACAACAGAGAGTGCAGTAAAGAGTACAACTCAACCCAACAAGAGGAAGGAAGTAGACTCATCCTAACACATGGGGCTAGAAATGGTGAGAAGATGAACTTCCCATCGAGCCTTCGCTACCTATAGTAGGAGAGTAGACTCATCCAACCACGAGAAGCTAGACACGGAAAGCACGTGTTATACCCCATGTTTCATCGCCTCTCCTGGAAGGAGAGTAAAAAAACCCAAGAAGGGGGTACTGGAACAAGGTATATACATATCCATATGCTCAAACAAGAAACCCGAACTAGATCGTAAGGGGATCCCCATCTCATAACTCATCCCAAGAAAGTGAGTCTCCAACTGTCCCGAAAGTAAACACCATTGATGCCCAGTATCCCACTTTTCTTCCTCGAACTACAAGTCTAGGAGCTCAAATCACCGCACCTTGACAAAATCCTCTTTCGGCGGTAATGACTCGACTGCACGGTTTTAGGTCACGTCAGAAGGGCGCTTTTCTGATGGTAAAGCACCCCTCGTTCTTGAGAGTTCTAGGGAAAGTCAACCCACACCTCATCACTGTCACAAAGTCGAGAGGTCTTCTCAAAATAAATGTTTTCACATCCCTGACCCGTACAACAAAGGGTCCTGCTCTGGTAGTCACAGATAAAAGCCACAAACTAGCCTACTAGAAAGGACTAAGTCTGAGAGAAGTCATCATGTAACCCACTACCCAGCCCAGCTGAAGGTTAAACCCTAAGAGGTCATCGAGTAACCCACTGCCCATCCCTGCTGGAGGGTATACCCTAAGAGGTCATCGGGGAACCCACTGCCTAGCCCCACTGGAGGGTAAACCCTAAAAGGTCATCAGGAAACCCACTACCCAGCCCCGCTGGAGGGTAAACCCTAAGAAGTCGATGGAGAACCCACTACCTAGCCCCACTAGAGGGTAACCCGTAAGAAGTAGAAGGGAAAACCACTCCCAGCCCCACTAGAGGGTAAACCCTAAGAACTCATCGGGTAAACCTCTTCCTAGCCCCACTAGAGGGTAAAACCAATGAGGTCGTCGAGTGACCCACTGCCCAGCCCACGTGGATGGTAAACCCTAAGAGGTCGTCAGGTAACCCACTACCAATCCCTGATGGAGGGTAAACCCTAAGAAGTCGATGGGCAACCCACTACCCAGACCCGATGGAGAGTAAAACCTAAGAAGTCTATGGGAAACCCACTACCCAGCCCCGCTGGAGGGTAAACCCGGAACTTCTTTAGCCATCCCTACGGGATGGTACAACACTGGCCAATGGAACACAGAGTGGGTATCGCGCAACGACCTGACTCCAGAAAAACTCACCTAGTAGAGGGTCTGCGCCCATGTAGTGTGGGTCATGTAGATAAATGGAACCCTGCCTAGGGAAACACATCATTTTAGATCGCATAAGGAAGATATGATCTCGATAATCGGTTAAGGAGTCGGCGCCCAGGGCTCACTAGGCTCCGCACCCTACTGGAAACAACCTTCTAGGTAGAGGATCGGTGCCCGCTTAAAGTATTGGTCACACCAAATACACAATAACCATAACAGGGAAGAAAAAGGGATGTCATACTGAAATCCCACACAACTAAAGGAGAATGGGAACCCAAAAAACTCCAATGATGAAACCGTCGAGAACTGAACCAGGGAGAACCACTCCACCCTACTAGTCTAAACAATCATTAACAGAAGGACCCTCTACGTCACAAGAGGTAAAGGTGTGTAGTGTAGAACATGGTACGCACATGGGGCCCTGATGACATGTGGACCTATCTCTTCTCCAAACCATGTACACAAGCATTATCGAGTACAAACTACAACATGTACCTCCAAGAAAACCCGTATACTCCTAGAGTATACCACATTTCCATCCCAACGGCTATCATGCACACGATGTCCAACATCGATGCAAAAAGGGGGAAAACGTAAGTACTCCATATTTCTTCCACTACAGCCCTATCACAGCCAACCACACCTCTTCAAACATTTACTTCACTCTCGCTAGAGTGCTCACAATCACACACGAAGGGTTCTCTACAAACACCGTGGGAAGAACCTCCACTCGTACACCTTTCATGTCTCCACTTTTAATGAGATCTCGAATGAGGCTCCGCACATCCAAATGGATCGTACCGTTGTAATACTCATGGAAAAACATGTGAGATAGACTATCTACTCACCTCAAACAGATATCTGATGGAATAGTTTTCCAACACTGCTTTACATCTGAATGGCATCCTGTGGTCCCGAGACATAGTCCCAAAAATAGTTGAGCACAACACACCATTGCAATCCCCTTGGATAAACATGTCAAATTGACTGCTTACACGCGTGGAACAGATATCCAGAGGAAATGATGCATTTCATCATACCGCACAAGAGCGGAGCTACATGGGACCCGCATCACAGTCCCAAATTTCTTCCAATGGATTGCACCGTTGCGATCCTCTCGAAGAAAGACCCAAGATTGACAATTCACTTGTCCAAAAAAGACACCCGATGAAGAGGATAGAAATCACCACCAACACCCAAAACGAATCCCCATGGGGCCCACTCCACCATGCTGAATTAAAGTGGGAAGATTGCGTCATTGCAATGCCCTCAAAAAAAACACCCAGAATCAACTGCTCACTTGCCCCGAATGGACATCCGATGAAAAAGTTGTTAAATGCTGCTCGCAGCTTAAAAAGATGGGTCGTGGGGCCCCTAACTCAACTCTGGTTTCAATGCTTGAAACCACCCTGGGAAACTCCGCCTTGGCACCAAGGTCCCAACACCATTGAGGGAACTCAAAACGGACTCTGGATGTTTCTGCGCTACCCAAAACAAGAA
Organism: Viscum album; assembly: GCA_963277665.1. Lineage (NCBI taxonomy): Eukaryota > Viridiplantae > Streptophyta > Magnoliopsida > Santalales > Viscaceae > Viscum > Viscum album. The sequence continues at coordinate 1,114,733,303 of OY728132.1, read as the reverse complement.
CCCCCGGAATAACGCCAATCCACTTAACGGGTGTGTCACGCCACCGAGGCCCTCATCTCTGGAATTAAAAACCCCCCAAACCATCTCAAAATGTTTTTCATGATTCCAAGAATGTGTCTACATAGATGACACGTGAATCTGACACATGTCCTGAGTGTTATGGCCATTTTAATTTTTAATGGACCGAACTGGTGGCCCGGTCCAGTTCGACCGTCCCCCCATATACCTGAACCGGCCCACTGTTCACCGTGCGGGCCGATCCACATCGCCCAGAATGGCTTAATCCGGTCCCACTTTACCTCTATGAGACCCATGTATTGCAGGTCCCTATTTTCCAGCCAGGGTCTGAAGTCCACGGTCTCCCGCGCGGGATGGCCGACAAAATCCGGTCCGGCCACGTTGTTGTGCCCCGCTGCCCCCCCCCCCCCACTCGCCGCCTCACCCGGCTGCCGCTGCCATGCCCGGACGATGCGGCCTCATCCGGCCGACCCTGCCTCACCCAGAAGAAGACTGCCACCTGTTGGGAGCTCCCGCACCGACGCTGCTGAAGACCGTCGCAGCCCATAGAACCGTCATAAAAAACACCCATATCCTCCCAAAATGTCGTCGGAACACTAAGTCGCCTCAGGACTCGGATTTTCAATCGGAAGCATTCATTAGAAAGATTATAATGAGCCCTACTCTCATATGGGCTTCTCTTGATAATATACCAGATATTTAATGCTATAATTGAAGCTCGAAGTAGATGCGGTAATTGAAAAAAATGCACGATCCTACCTCTGGGGATTAGCCCGTCACTTCCCAACGATCCTTCATCCGCAATAGATTAGAGAGGAGAAGGAGATGGAGAGATTTAGTGTTGATAGGGGATCCTTGGTTGATTTCTTCAAGAGGATGAAAATGGGAGGGATGGGAGGGATTATGACTTAAGTAGAAATTTAGGTCAATTTTAAATTAATTAACTTTAATCCCCCACCAGTAGGCCCATTCCCGAACTCTCAGATGGGTCGAGATTAAGCCTCTCCTAGGGTAAACGTGATGCCCTAAGCACAATAGACTTCTCGGAATTATAATCTAGGACTCCGTTCAAAAGTTATAAAACTCAACGCATGAGGCCGCCAAATTACGAAAAAGCCCCTGGTTGCATTTTCCACTGAAGGGTCGCGCCCGTGAAAATTACACCACTCCTATAGTAAACGACATGCTTCAAGCTCAACGGTGCACTCGATTTTCCCATCTGAGCCCCCATTTATGGGATATCATATTTATTTGGTGTCCCTAGTGTGAACTCACTAGAAAAAAAAACTCTGGCCACACCGGCGCTCAGAATCGCATGCCGTCTGAAGGCACTGCTATGGAATAACATCATGAATTTTCCAAAGTCTTTTATTGCAAAAACCGGGTTCTTAAACATGCATACAAATAAGTTATAATATATAAAATTTATAATTTATACCTTCTATGTTTTTTATTTACACTTTTTTTATAATAATTTAATTTAATTTAATTTTTTTATAGTTAATGGCTGAAAATATGAGATACTTTTTCAATGGATAACATGATAGGAAATTTAGTGATTCCTTAAATTATATTCTTAACAAATTAGGAGAAACTACTGAGAATTTCATGAATGTACTAGATCAAATAATTCGTGGTATAAACAATAACTTGAATCATATAGAATTCACACATTCTACAAATAAATATCATGTTTATTTCAAATATTTTATAAGAAAAAGGCCTAATAAATTCTATGGATATATTGATTCCATTATCAAAGAATAATGGATTAACTGCATTGAGATGATAATTTTATTCCTTTAATACTTAGAATAGGAGAAAGTTGTTATAAAAATTTATCACATGGAGGGGAAGATTATTAGCTCTTTATTTTCATTGAGAATACAATGTCCAAAGGGGATATTTATTCAATGGAATGTGAATAATTCAACAATTTATATTTCAGAAAATATTTTCCTCCCACACAATGTCATTAAACAGAAATGGATTTCCTTAGAATAAAGAAATGGTAATATGATTCCATCAGGTATTATGAGAAAATCACCCCCATGCCTTTATGTATGCCTTTGTCTTTATCGTCAACATATAAGGTAAGGCATACCATTAATTTTTGTAGGAAATGAAGATTCTATGAAAATCATTAGTGATTTGGGACATTGAGAGCTATGAAGAGATTATATGTTGTGCAATAAAAGTTGAGATAGAGATCAGTAACTCTCAGTGGTCTTGTGGGATTGTGAATAAAAATAATAAAACAGTGTTTCTGTTAGGTGTATCGATAGATATAGATCATGGAGGAATGAAAAACAACATACCAAGTGTGAAAATGTGTTTAAGAGTTCCCTAAAAACTATTTTAAGTGAATTGGGAGATATATAAAATGTGCAAAAGGGGATAATTTATCTAATAATTACTGAGAGGAGAAGATTAAATGATAAAATGTGATCGAAAAGAATAATGTTCATATAAAAACTCAACCTAAAGTAAACCATTTAAACTAAAAGGAACATTAAAAACTATGCAATCCAATTCACTGACCCAAGGGTTGTTAGAATCAATCAATGAAAATAGCCTCTAAGGCCTAAAGATATAAAAATGGAATATACTATAGTTATTATGGAGGTGGATATCAATAGTTAAGTGGTGATAAGTACATTTTTTATCCATCAAAGAATAGTGAATGTAATGTTTTATTATGTTTTGACACAATATTTTATCTCTTGTCTGATTAGTAGAACTATTGAAAATGGACTTCAAGACATGGGGGATTATCTATAATTGAGAATAGAAAATGGATCAATTGTGTCCTTGAAATTATATAACTTCTCCCCATATAATTTTTATATACTGAAGCTTCCGTAAAATCACATATTACATACATTAGTGGTGTTTGATACTATATTTCGCATGGATAATATATCCTTATATAAAGGAAATATTAACTACAGAGATAGGGATATCTCTCTTCACATCTTAATTCATCTTCTAATCCTATAAAATTGTATGGTGAAAGATGAATCTCTCATATCATCATCTACTCCATAGGGATAATTATTGCCTTATAAGAGAGATTATCTTTCTCAAATGATCAAGATAAAGAAAAGAATCATTCTTAATGAAATTCCCATTATGTGGGAATATACTGACGTATTACCCAATTAGTTTCCTAATCTTCCTACTGACGGAGAGGTTGATTATTAAATTTAAATTATAACTATATCTCTACCCATATCCAAGAATACATATACAATAGACACCGTTGAGAGATAATTATGGAGAAAATAGTTCCAAGAGAATTAGAAAAAAGGTCTTATACACCTGAGTACTTCACTGTGGGGTTGGTTGATTCTCTCCACCATGAATAATGGCTGGTTAATGTGACAAGGTTTTAATTATTGTGAATTCATAGAAGTCGTGATAAAGAAAAAGTATTTATTTCCATTAGTAGATGCCTTGTTTGATAAACTATGCAAGGACTAGTATTTTTCTAATGTGTTCCTTCAATCAATATATAACTACTTAATGGTGAAGAAGAAAGATATTCTGAAAACGATCTTTCGAAAAAGGTATTAAAACTATGAGATTGCAGTGATTCACATAGGACTCACTAATGCTCCAATATCATTTTGTATTTAATTAATTTATAATTTAGATACTACCTTGAAATATTTTCTATAATATTTATAGATGATATTTTGATATACATGAAAATAAATGAGGAGGATGGGAATATATTTTTTATTTTGATAAAGACTTTTTTTCACAGTGAATCTAAATTAAAATTAAAGTTAAATGTGAGTTTTAGATGAATTATGTACCATTATTTGGGAATATTTCAACTAAAAATTAAAATCTATTAACCATTATAAGCTAGAGGAAATTTAAGAGTATCCCAAACTAGCATTTAAAAAAGAGATTTGTAGTCCCCTCGCACTGGGTTCATTTACTGATGATTTTTGTTAAAATTATCATTATTTAAAACTCACTAAGAAATATGAATTACATGGGGGTAATGTTTTTTGAGACCAGTTAATATAAAGAGATATTTATGGAGTTAAAAAGGGGGATAAAAACTACATTACTCATCACACACCCGTCATGTGGGGAATATTTCATTGTATATAGAGATGATTCAAAGAAGTTTTTAGTCTATATATTAATAAAAAATGAAAAATTGAAGGCCCATGTATCAATGAAGTTGAATGTTCATGAGGAGAACTATCAAACACATTATCTGGAATTGGATATTGTGATCATTGAATTGAATATTTGGTGAAATTATCTATATGGGTAGAAATATATACTATGTACAGATCATAGGAGCCTCAAATATATTTTCACTCATAAGGAGCTTAATATGAACCCTTGAAGATGGTTGGAGGTGAATAAGGATTATGATTTCTCAATCCATTTCCATCCAAGTAAGTTATATAATGTGAATGATGATAAAAGAGGAAAGGATCCAAAAACTTTATCAATGTTGAGAATTGAGAAGGATATAGTTTTCTTAGATCTGAAAAGGATGGACATGGGAATTTTAATAGAAGGAACTTCATCATTCCTTTCTAATATGAATTTTCAACCATCCCTTCTAGATAAAATAAAAGATTCCAAAATTCAAAAGAATGTAGAATAAATAGGAAAAGGAAAATCCTTATAGTTATAAATTTATGAAGAATGATTTGAATGATCTTTTTCACTAGTATGTGTACCATAAAATGTTGAGATAAATTATGATTGTTGAACGATTCACACAGATCAACCTTCTCCATCAACCAAGGGATAAAGAAGATGTTTTTCAATCTCTGAGAGCTCTATTGGTGGGAAAATATGGTAGAGGATATTGTAGATTATAAATAATAGAGTCGCATATTTTAGAAAATGAAGGGTGAAAGGAAAATTTCTATGTGGGTGATTCAACCATTACCCTTACCAACATAGAAATGGGAAATTTGCATGATTTACTTTTTCACTAGTCTTCCAAATAAATTAATAGCAAATAATGGCATATAGGTTTGGGTAGATCATCGTAAATATATTTCTCACTTAATTTAATTTCTAGATTACTTATCATTCAATAAAATTCATAGATATAAATCATATAGGTGGTGAGGATTCATGATACTCCACTATAGACTGCATCTAATTGAGATCAATGATTTTTCTCCCGGTTCTGGAAGAGTATCATTCAAGCTCTAAATACTGAGATAATATTTTGAATTTCTTATCACCCATAAACTGATGCCCAATTTGAGTGAAATATTTAGAATATAAAATACATTTTTATAGTTGGATCAATAGATATATAAGGTAGATATGATCAACATATTCTTAATGTTGAGTTCTTATACAATAATAGCTTTCAGTCAAGCATCCAAATGAATCCTTATGAATCTATTATTGGGAAGGGATATAGAAAAACTACATGTTGGGATGAAGTTGGTGAAGGAAATATATGGGGACATGAAATGTATATGAAAATCTTATAAAATGCTAATACCATTTAGAAATATGATTGGAATACATAGAGTCGAAAGAAGAGCTATGTTGGCAATCCTTGATGAGGCCTATATTTTATAAAATGTGATAAAGTGTTTCATTAATATCTGTATGGAAGAAATTCATAATATTTGGGAATAATGAAAAGTTAATACACATATATATTGGCCCTTTTAGAGTCTCAGTAGCATAAGAGTTGTAGCTTATCGGCTATCACTACCTGCAACCATTTCTCAAGTACATGACATATTCATGTATCTCTCTTGAAAAAGTACAAACCAAACCCACACATGTATTGAATGTGGAGGAGATAAAACTATAAAATTGTCTTTATTTTTTGTTTTAACTAGTGAAGATCATGTAATATATATATAAATTTCTATTCTATAATACAACTCACCTATTAAATGTATTGTGGTTGAACATTAAATATGAAGAGGCAACCTAGGAAATGGGGATAGCCATGATACAAATGTAATCTCACCCATTTTCACCATAGAATGTAATAATAAATGTCATGGGTGAAAAATCATAAGAGGGGAATAATGTGAAACTGCATGATTTTTGAAAAAGGGAATTATATTTGATATCGTTTATGATACAAAATGATGACCCGAAAAAAACAATAAAATAATTTTATTAAAATCTTATAAATGTAATATAGTTGTTAAATTAGAAGGTAAGAATATTATTTTTCACATTATTTAATATATATATATATATATAATATCTATGAAATAAAAATTCATAGTAAATAATCACCAAATTTTTAGTAAAGACATTTTATACTTCAAAAATACATTTTCTTCAAAAACAATTATTTCTAATTTTTATGAGAAAATAATATTAATAATTTTTGTAACTTTTAAAAATATAATTTCATAAAATGGATATAATTTTTAATATTTATGTATACAAATTACCTTACTATGATAATTTTTAATTTTTATGAAGACGTTGATATTCATGTGAATAGTGGAAAATATTGATTTTTGTGAAACTTCGATTTCTATTCATTAAATAAATAATTATAAAATCACCTTTTTGTGTAGAAATTTTCATAAAATTATAATAATTATTCTATAGATATATAATATAACTAATTACATTTTAATCATATTTATATCAGATTTTGATATAGGTAAATTTTGGGGGATAACAATAGCTTTTTATGAAAACTAGATTTTCATTTCATTTTGCGGGTTTAATATTAAATTAAATTATGCCATTTATATGAATTAATCTTGATAAATTGATTAAATGTATATAATATCCATAATTAATTATATTTCGTCACATAAAATTAATTTTTAGTGATACTTTATAGTTAAAACAGTTAAAATTTATTACAATGGTTAAGGATATAATAAGTTTACAGACTAGTCAAACTAAAGGGAATAGGGTAAAAATGATAAAAAAACATTTAAATTTTATATTTTATGGACTTATTTGGATCCTATATCATATAAAATTTTTTAATTTCAATTTCATATCCACTTTTTTGGGAAAATACATTTATATATTTTATTCTGGTCAGAATTTTCAAGTGGGTCCTCTCTCCCACTTATAAAAAGACACCCCTCTCCTCTCCTCTCCAATCATAAAATTTTTTACAGCACACAAAACAAACCCAATTAACTGAAATAAATCCCACAAAATGACTTAGAGTCCATATTTTGATCCAATAACCATCTCAGTATGGCTATAGGTATAAATCTAAATAGGTTGTCCAAATAAGAAGTATAATTTATAATCTTGTGTTTTCATATTCATTATTATTGAACCTCAATAAATATTATTCAAACAAGATGATATAAAAACAATAGTATATCCATTATAATTATATATTTTTACTTTTATTTTATAACCAACATACATCTCATGTTTTATCAAATTAAAAATGAAACATCCATTTGTGTGTATGGAGGAGTACCGCCTAATGAAAAAATGTAATTTATTTTTCATCATCACCTATAATAGATATATATAATGATTTATTTTATTTATATATATATAATATTAATGAAATATTTATAATTTTTTAAAGGTAATATATCATATATTTTCATACATTTCCATTCATAGAAAATTGATAATGTCATTTGTGTGTACCGTGGATTACCGCCTCCATGAAGAGATTTGATTCATTTTTCATTACTACATCATGTGGATGGTATATATAAGAGTATTAGAAAATAATATGGTATTTATGTTATAATTATCATTAATTAATGATAATATATAGCTTATCTTATTTCCATTATGGATAATGAAAATGAAAATGTTACTAATGCATACATAGGACCTATCGCCCCCATGATCGTAACATATTGAATTAATAGTAACCATATTATATATGTTTACATAAAAGTATAATTTATGTTTTAAAATGTTAATTATGTCTTTATTGTTATTATTTATAAAAAACAATAGTATATGGAATGGTATCAAATAAAATAAAATAAATAAAAATCCTGAAAAAAATTAATAATTTAAATAATAATTATTATTTTATTGTTAGAAATATAAGGAAAACACGTGACAAGTTAATCTTGTTATAGAGGATATCTCTAAATAACACTCTTCTTTGGGTTATGACCATTCTCCCTCTAACTCACATTCCATCTCTCTTGACTTTTATGGAATGATTATAAATTATATTAATAACTATATCTCATATATACCTACCTTATTTTTCCATCCTTGTTCTGTGTAATAAATTCCCTCGGTACAATTTTAGAATTAATATTTTTTAATAAAACTCTATTGGTTTTTATATAAGGCAATATTATGAAAACTTTTTTCATTCCATGGTTAATTCTAATTTTTATTCCTTATGATTTATTTACATGTTGAGAATCATATAATATTGAATATATTAAGATGGTTTCACCTAGATATTTCAATAATACATTGGGTAAACATTTAGTCTCTTAAGATGTTATATATTGGATTAGGGAGTAAACTAACTCCACTATGGGACTATATCAACCATGTGATGTTACATTGTTCATTAATCTTGACATATTCTTATGTAATGTTTTGTATTTCTATCATATTTCCTATGTTTCCATGATATTATGATATCGTGTTCTTCATGTTATACTCCCATATGATTACTCATGAATCTTCTCTTATATGATATCATATTTTACTATTGAATCAAATTTTATGTTTTCTTATCATGTCTATTATATTAATGGGATTTCTACCTTATCCATTTTTATTTGTATTCCCCATTTTATCCCACATAGTTTTAGTATTTATAATAGAAATAGGAGCTCATTATAGATATTAAATTTAATGCATTTTATTTTATTCTCACATACAGTATTATGGATTTAGGCTTCAGAATACAATAGTTTTTTTATTATTGTATTATATTAATTATTTTCTATCTTAAAAATTATTTATTAATATTTATGAAATTATTGGGTCTCTTGGAACAACCCATCTCTTTATTAAAAACATAAACATAATATATTACATAAAGCATTCACATGATAAAACATATAAGATCAAGTTTTACAGTGTATTTGAGGTTTAGGATCACTACATGAAAACTTAAAACTAGAAACAAAAATCATTATTTAAAACTTATTTCACATGACCACACACATTCCTTCGTACTTAGCATTGCATGGGATATCCTGAAAAAGAAAAGGGTGAGCTATAATGCCCAGTAAGGGAGTAAAAAAGGCATAAAATGAAAAATAAAATACATGTTAGGAAATAGGAATATCAATAGATAATAATATAAAAATGAACATAAAGGCATGATATAACATGATTATCACAACATGGAAATGTGGCATCAACATTTAACATGATATTAGCATGAGACAAGGCTCATTGCAAATGGATCATGAGTAAACATAAATTTCACTAAAATTAGCATGATTAAACCCTAATTTCACTTTAATTATTATGATACTAATATTTAACCAATGAATTGGAGTGCTGTCAGGGCACACCCTTTTTGATCATTTAATTTCACGCATATGTGTGAAACATGGATCATACATCATGGATTCCTAAAAAATCATCATTTATTCCAGGATAAAGTAATTTTTAATTCATACATGAAGATATATAATAAATAAGTAAATTTTTATAATATTGATTACCCATGATAGAGAAATGGGCATGGTATTCACTACATAATGACTTTGTCTTGAAAAATCGAAGTGTGATTTCGGCAGCATAACGACTTGACATAAAAATTCATAAAATGGTTTATGAGATAGAAAGGGATATCTCATCATATTTAAATAAAATTTACAGTAATGGGGTCATATAGATACTTGTCCCAAAATATTTAATGGAATTTATATTCATAATACAAAAGAATTTCATGAATGTAAATGAGAAGAGACAAATCCCTTATGGAATTTCGGCATGGTAATGGTTGTAAATGGGAGGCATTAATGAGAGAGAGAGAGGGGTCCCTAATAATTGAAAAATATGTAGGGCAGTATTTTGGATGTGAGAAATCATACCCCAACACTTCTAATTAAAAAAATCATATAAAAACATAATGAAATTTGGAAAGTAATGAGAAAGGAAGAAATCCCTTAATTATAAGAGTGATCCCAATTGCATGTGAGAGGATTGAGAGAGGAATATTGGGATCTTGGGGAAACTTGGGAGGACACTAGAGATAGGAGGTAAGAGTATGGAAGTTATACAATGGTTTTGAGTGAAGAGGTAGTGGTATCGGGGGCGGTTTATATAGGAAAACGAGGGAATTCATTATTATTTAGGTTTTGGACAACACACATTAAACTAATCAAAACAACAAACCATCCCATGGTTTTTGTCCGAGGTTTTTGACAAAGTGGGGTGGTAAAATTATTTTATAAGGCCAAATGTCCTAACTTATTAAAATATTATGATTTCTTATATGGAGGTGAGTCACACTCTCAAGGAAATCAATTTAAAATGTAAAAATGTTTTATATGTCTCTAAGGGTGCACTGAAGCATTGTAAAATAAATAAAAAATTTAAAATAACATTATATTAATGTTAAAACATATATTGGACGAAAATACTATTTATTGTATTTTATATCATCACAATTGGGTCATTATGATGTCATAAAACACATTATATAATCAAATGGTATTTAATTTTACCCAAAAATTTGAATGTCTCGGAATATTATTAAAAATTATTCTTTGGATAATTCACTTATCTTGATTCAAAAAATAATATTCATTTTATCTAATTAATTTTATAAATATTTTAATTTTTACTTTTAAAATAAAAATTGAAGTTTTTAAAAAATTCATGGGTTTTTAGAAAAAATGGCTTTGAAGCCTTAATAAAAATCACAATTTTATTCATAAAAATTATACGGTCATTTGTATTTAATAAAAATTAATTTATTAATAATATTTAATTAAAATTTTATTTGAATAAAAAATCTCCATTAATTCATCAAAATTGATTTCTTAATTGAATATTAACAAAAAAACTATTTGTGCTTTAAAAACTATTTACAAAAAAACAATAATACAATGAATGTATATTCTTCATTATATACAAAAATAATGTACATAATCATAATGTTAAGGTCTTGTTACATAACCCCTTATAACAACTGCATAATACCTAAGGGTAAGGTGTACGATGGTGACACACACTTGGGGTGGTTCGGATAACATTGCTTGGGTGGTAATCTCTATCAACTTTCACTTCTCTCATAGGAGGTTCTATTCAAGATTAATGTGTTGAATCTCGACTTGGTCTTGGTCAAGAGTGAAGCCTAGTGACACCAACTCCTTTCTGTTCTCCAAAAAATGTCTTTCGTATGGAGAATTTCTACTAGATGAATCCATCACCTCCCTTTTCGGAGTAAATTGTATTTGTTAAAGACCTATATTTATACAAATCTTTTCATCATTGTTCAATGGACATATTAGCAATGATAACATTTTTTAACGGTATTTTGAAATAAAATATCATAAAACCAAAGTAGTTTATATGTTATATAACCATTTTACATAATAATACATTTAATTAGATCAATAGAAATTTTCATTAATAAAAGTTTGGGTCATTATAATCTTCCTCCCTTGTAAAATTTCACCCTTGAAATTTAATTCTATAATAGTAAAATAGATGTGGACAACTATTCCTCATCACTCCATCAGATTCCCACGTTTCTTATTCAAACTATTGGTTTCACCACAACACCTTGATGAGGGGCATTGTATTATTTCATAGAACGGTTGCCCTACAATCAAATATCTTCACTAGATTCTCTTCATAGGAGAATTCATTCTCTAATGGTACCACTTGTGGATTGAGTACATGCGATGGTTCAGGTATGTACTTCTTCAAGAGTGATACATGGAATACATCTTGTTCTTGATATATGTTCGGTGGGAGTGCTAGTTGATTGCCACTGCTCCAATGCGATCATGGATCTCAAAAGAGAAGATATAACTATAACTAATCTTTCCCTTATTCCCAAATCTAATAAATCTCTTCCACAGTTACATGTGGAAGAATATCACTTCTCCCGAATAAAAATATAGGTCTCTTCAATGATTATTAGTATATCACTTTTGTCGACTCTGAGCAGCATTAATGCACTACTGTATTGTATTAACTTTATCCACCATTTCATTCTCCATTTCTCCCACAATTTCTGGACCTAGATGTTTTCTCTCCCCAACATCATCCCAACAAGCCAGTGTCCTACTCCTTTTCCCATAAAGGGACTCATAAGGATCCATTTATATTCATGAGTAGAAACTGTTGTTGTAAGAGAACTCAACTAGATGGAGATGTTGATCCAATCTTGTAGAGACCCGAAACATGACGTACATGGACATTAAATTACTTTTTCGAAATACTTAATACAAAACAAAAACAGACACACAAGGACTGTAATAGTTTAGTGTCTTTGGAAACTCGGAAAATAATCTTCTAATCATGGTGAAAGATCTTCAACATATCCCATAAGATCATCCCCTTTTTGTTTTCTTACCTAAAACCATTCTTTAAATCCAGGGGAAAAGAAAACATATAAATGGTGAGCTCAAATGCTCAGTAAGGTCAAACATAGAGAACATAAAACAATCCATAAACATTTGAAAGAAAAAACATAAACATGAAATCTAAACATTAAAACCTCGAGAAAAGACATAAATCATAGAAGTAAGTAAGGAATTTATCATAATGGAACATCAATCATGATAAAATATCATGGGAATAAAACATGTAATTGTGGAATCCATTAAGTACATGTAATTTTTTCCATAGTATCCAAGGCATTGCTTCCAAGACCATCTTAGTGGACAAAGTCTCTTTCTGAATCGAGTTCACTCCTCATTCCAGTCCTGTAATACTGAATCGGATTAAATTACTATTCCATCCATGTTTATCTCATGATATATAAATCTTTACCCAATGAATTAGAGGGAGATATAGGTCTCACCCATCTCATATTGAAATCATTCTTTCGTGTGCCACAATATAAACATAAATCATTCATCATAACCCAAGAATAAAATGGGTTTCATAAACATCATAACGTAATCCATACAAAAAAATTTGGATATCCTTTCATCATTAGAAAAGTGAAACCATGTAAATCATAGAGACCTAATACTTGAAACATACACATGTGAAATAATGTCATCTTAGATTAAAATGGTTTTGATAAAACACTTGAAATTAGTTTTGGAGGAAAATATCCTTTTTTATTCAAAATAATTATCTTCTCACAAAATGTCATGCAATTTTTAAAAGAAAAGGATTTTGTTGAAAATAGTCATGAAATATTTTGGAGGAAGCGTCATGAAAATAAGGCTTTATAAAACCGTAAAAATTCGTTCATTCCGTATAAGTTAAAAAAACATTCTTCTCGTACTTTTGCCGGAAAATTCAAACAAGTACCTTGTAACATAAACAAAAGAAAGATTCCTTACATACCATGTAGTAAAAGTCAGAAATGTTTAAAATGGACTATAAAAATACATGAAAACATTTTTACAAAACATGTACATGGATAATAACAATAACCCCAATAAATACTTATGAATAAACAATCTCGAATAAGAATGAGATTGGAATATTTATCCCTTACCTTAGATATGATATGCTTCGTACGTATCCGAACCTCCTATATAATGATTTAAATAATGTCATTGACATATTAAATAATCATATTCATTGTTATGATATCATATATGTTTCACTTATGACTTTATATTACCCGTTCTTTTGTAAATTCCTTGTTAAAGAAGCGTTTTGGGGAAAATCGTTTCATTTGTCTTTCATATTTTAACTTGTAATTATTCATGTGATTACATAGATCATGATTACATAAATCCATAATGTAAAACACGATTTATATATAATATATATTAGGAATATTTATAATATAATAGATTGATAAATGGAATGAAATACACCGTTCATGGAGACGGTAGGCCGTACGTACGCATGAACGCTGTTTTCGTTTCCTTATTGAATTGAATGGAATTAAGTAGATGACATAAATATATATATACATAAATCCAGTATCATTATTATTTCATATATTTTATGATTACTTATTATAAATACTTTATAATCATTCTTTAATGGTTAACATTAAGAGTGAATCTCATCACGTCGTGGGGACGGTAGTCCGTACGTACGCACGAGCGATGATATCATTCCCAAGATCGTGGAATTGTATGAAAGTGTATTTATAATATTAAAAAATCCATATCACTTTACAATAATCATATATATATATTTATTTCACCATTATACCCATCCAAGTAAGGTGGTGGTGGAAAATAGATTACACCACGACGTGGAGACGGTCTTTCGTACGTACGCACGCGTGGTGATTTTGTTTTCCATAGGATGGATAGATGGTGAAATATGGTTGTTTAATAGTTATAATAAAATATCATTATATTATTGATACTGATGTTATTGCCTCATAATGAAACAACTAAAAAAGAAGAAGTGGAAAAAGAAATAAAGTTGAAAGAATCGGTAACAGACATTACCTCTTCTATGAAGCGCCTCTTTGAGACCTCCTCTTTGGGCACTAAAATTGGTCTTTGAAGAAGACCAGGACCTAGAGGATGTTTATAAGGAAGTCAAGAAGTGAATTTTTCAGGGTTTGGACGATCTTTAAGGCTCGAAGTGGTGTGACTATGAGAGGGAGGTGGTTCCCTTTTATAAGGGAGGAGAGGGGCACCTTTGGAAATATATGAAATATTAGTTTATATTAAATTCCAAACCCACTTAAAAACATCCAAAATGACTCATATCCAAATATTAGATGAGATAGGGCTGTAATCTCATCATCCAATAAAATTTAGACATGTTAGGAATTTATTTTAAACATTATCAACTTGATTTATCCTTATTTATCAATTTAATTTTATTTGTTGTAATAATATTCTAAATTTTAAATTATTATAAATAATTACTTATGTGTTGTGAATTTTCCATAATTTGACACATTATGACATTGTAGACCATATAAATTTTAATTTATAATTTTTAAATTTTTTTGTTATTTTTAAACAATTTTATAATATGTTATTTTTATAAAATAACAATAGTGTCAATTTTGACACTATTCATTTATTTGAATTTAAATAAACTATATACAGAAGATATGTTCAAACTAAAAGCTTTAATAGATTCATAAAATGTCATAGGTATCTAGAAAAGTAGTTTATCACATTAAATAGTTCATATAATATTTATTTTAATATTTTTAAAATTATTTATTTGATATTTTAAAAAATAAATTAATTTTAACATCCATATTGTTTATTACTTAATGATAATTATTTAATCCCTAAATTTTTTAAATGAATTCCTATGATGTAGATAATTGTATTATATTTCTGGAGACTATTCATATTCTATGTTTCATTAAGTTTATCACTAAATTAAAATTATTATACTTATAAGATTTAAGAAAGTGACATGTTGTCACTTTCTTTGGTTTTAATAATAATTAAATTATTTTCATGGAAAAAAGTCTATTAAATGAATCTAATCCGACCCTGAGGAGATATGGGTCAACTTTTAGTCATCCAATAGGATTTTGGCAGGTGTTAGGGTAATTTTATAATCTTATATTTACCCTTAATTACCCTATTTATCTTTAACTATGGTAAATAAAAATTAACGTATTTACTATTCATAATGCCCAAAAATAAAAAACTATCTTATTAACATAATTTGGACCCACTAATTCCAAATATGGAAGCCATTTTTACAAATTCAATACACAAAATTTGTATAAATTAAATTAAAATTAATCCCGTTGTCGAAAGAAAACGAGTTTTCGGTTAAAACATTGCAAAAGATTGAATTGATTTAACCTACGAATTTAGAGTAAAATCAATTATAATGACATAAATTATATTAAATGGTAAAAATATATTCTATTTATTCTTTAAAACCATTCAATATTATAATTTAACCATATAAATTATTACGATGAAAAAAGTAGTTTTTAATTAAAATATAGCGTGTTTTTACTATTCATTAAAATATGAAAGTTATCAGAAAAAATATCATCACTTTATCCAATGTAAATTTTTATATCCTGATTCAAAAGAAAAAGTTTATTTTGTTAAATTGAACTTATAAACACGTAAAAAACTAGATTTAATGTGGGTGCGCCATTAAAAGGCGGCAACACTGCATTTTTTGAAAAATACTTATTTTACCTGAAAAATTTATTTTGTTCACATACCATGTTCTAGAAAATGATTAAGATGAAATAATAATGTTATAAAATTAAAAATTTAGTTAATAATATTCATAACAGCTAGTTCATAATTATATTATAACCATATATCATTGTTTAGAGAAACCTGATATTGCGTACAACACACGCTATAGAGGAAAGTCGCGATTGCGTGTAATTAAAGCCCAGTTAGGGTTGCGTGTTGATCAAGACACCTTTGTTTTTTATTTTAAAAAAATCCAACCATATTTCATTTATACATTGAATATATATATATATATACACACACACTCAATGTTTCATAGAATAACTACTTTCAAACAAACTTGAAATTGTGTGTAACACAATCCCAGATTAGTTTTGTGTATAATACAATCTAATACGGTGTTGCGTATAGCACAAGATAATCTTTTTGTAGCGTTAAACAGAATATATGAAATAAATTAAAAAGATTATATCTTATAAAATCTCATGGTGTTATATTCTACCCCCCTTTAAATGAATTTCGCCCTCGAAATTCGTCGGGGTTATAAATGGTTTAATACTTGAAAGTTTCTTTAGTAGAAACCCACATCATAAAAAGGGAATACCAAAAACATAATTTTTAAATCTAAAGTATGAAATGTAACGGTTACCCAAAGAAACTCATCACTGGGTTTCCATATAGGATAACATAGGTGAAAATATGGATATGGGAGAAAAATCTAACCATCAAGTTCTGATGAAGAGTGGTAGAGAACATGGGTATGAAAAAGCCATCAATCACAAAGCCATATATTTGTGATGATCTAAGGTACCATATGATTCATCAGATATAAGGGAACTAGGACAACATATTTGGTTTTCAAAATCATTTCCCTGAAGTTGATGAAATTGGAATTAGAAGAAATACTTTCGTGATTTTGGTACAGTCTCACCGTTGGTCATTCTTTGGACAATTTCCACTTCATCTATTAAATAAATGAAGTTGAATTTGTCATTCATGAAGTGTTAGTAGATCAGGTGATATAATTATGGCTCATTCCATCTGTCTCAAACAAAATTTTTTAAAAGTTAACAAAAATACATAAGTCCATGTATAGTGAGATTAATCATATATGGTTCCTAAAATGGACATATACTTCATATATCATACTGCTTAATATAATAAAACTAGTTTCTACTAAAAAGGGTCTTTTTGTAGGCCATTGGTAGGTGATAAAGGCCAGTTGCACTTCGGTTGTGGGTTCGATTCCCATAGCCTTGTCCAACGCGATGGGCAGTCGCCCATCCTGCAGGTTGTCCTTTTTCTAAAACTACATTACTACAACATCCCATCAATAATATCGAAAAAACATATATCCTTAAAAAATACTATCTTATGTCCAACATAATTCATTCCAATCTTTAGGCTTATCCAAAATACTGCTGTCCAATCTCATATTATTGTGAAAGCGATTACCAAAGAGTTCATATAAAAAACATGTTAATACCATCATTGATCCCCATATATCATGAGATGTGTCTTGTTGGTAACATTCCAAACATTCGAAGGCCTTAATCATGTATTATCTTGAAAAATGAATACCCATTGAATCTTAGTGAAAACATCAGTGCTGTCAAAAGTCAACTCTTTTCACATACCAAAACCTAAAACCATGATATAACTATTTCCTTATATCCGTCATGAGCTCATGAATACTGTCAAACATTTCATTTTCTCCTTATCCCTTCGTTATGCGCATATCATCTTTTTTCCAAAAATATCTCAATCACTTTCCATGGTTACCGGTACCATAAAATTATTGAAAACCACAATAGACCAATACATAAATATTCAAATATTCCACGATACTATATACACCATTATTTTGGAATCTCATTACATAAACACTTAATCATTCCACCACATCGTTTTCATATTCAACATCGCCAATAGTGATCGCATGTGACTTCCCTTTTTCCTTTTCCTTAAGTGGTTGCTAATATCGATCATCACTGACCCTTGGATTAGGGCATTTATTAGCATAATGACCCATTTCCTCGCACTTGAAGCATTGATGTGTTGGTGGTGTATTCTCTGCATTTTTTTCATTATTCACATCAGTGAAAACCCTTTTTCCAATACTTTGACACTCAGCTGCTCGATGACCTTCTTTTCCACACTTAAAAAATTTTCTAGTCCCTTTAAGACAATCTCCAACATGCTTCTTTCCATACTTTGAGCATAAGGAAACATTCATCTTCTTTTCACCATTATTCTGAGATTTCTCCTTGAACTCCATCTTTTATTTCTTGTCAAAACTATGAGATGGATAAGTAACCCAAAATTCCATTTCTTCCTTGATAGCACAACACACAATTTCTTCATAGCTACTGAAGCCTCTTATAGCTAATTCCCTTCGAATATTTGGTTTTAAGCCACTGAAGAATCGATCAAATTTACTTTTAGGTTGGATGATAAATCCAGATGCATACCTTGCAAGCCTTGTAAAATTCGATTCGTATACACCAACTGATTCATCATCCTTTTTCTTTAGTTCAAGAAACTCATTCTCCATCTTTGTTCGAAGAATACGAGGGAAGTACATATTAAAAAATAAATTCTTGAACTCGTCCCATTCGATGGACTCAATTTCATCTCTTGGCCTCATATTCTTGATAGGATTCCACCATTGAT
The DNA here is from genome assembly GCA_963277665.1 of Viscum album. Taxonomy (NCBI): domain Eukaryota; kingdom Viridiplantae; phylum Streptophyta; class Magnoliopsida; order Santalales; family Viscaceae; genus Viscum; species Viscum album. The sequence goes on along the minus strand of OY728132.1, from coordinate 1,114,714,398 downwards.
CAGCTTCACCTTCCAAATGATATACTGCTAAGATGAATTTATCATGTTCAGAACATTGAATAACTGAAAATAACTTTTTAGTGCTACTGATCCATTGTTCAGAAACAACTGGATCAGAAGACCCACTGAAAGAAGGTGGACGTTGCCTCATGAAGGACTCTATAGAATATTGTTCCCTTCTCTGCTCATTTGGAAGTCCATAATGATTCATAGCTTGTGTAAGTATAGAAATAATATTTTGAACTCCATCTCCCATAACATTTGTTTGTTCAGGAGGACAATAATTGCATTGTCCATTGCATTGATCAACACAGTTCTTTCAGGTTCCATCCATCGTCTAAAACCCAAAAACAATAGTGTGAGAGGAAGAAATCATGCTAGGGAAAACAACATAATAAAGGGGGAGTACCTTCAATATCTAACCTCTTAGGTTTAATTCTAAGATCATTACCGTAATTCTTGGACTGTAACATATACTTATACTTTACGTTATGGACATCCCTATACATACCTTAGAAATATCTCTAGGCATCTCACTAAACTTCACGCATCCTAGTTTCCAAATATTGACTAAACCTTTCCTCTGATACCAACTATAGAGGCCCGAAGCTTGATGTACATGGACATTACATTACTTTTTCAAAATACATAACAAAAACAGACACACAAGGACCCTAATAGTTTAGTGTCTTTGAAAACTTGGAAAATAATCTTCTAATCGTGGTGAATGATCTTCAACATCTCCCATAAGATCTTCCACTTTTTGTTTTCTTACCTAAAACCTTTCTTTAAATCTTGGGGAAAAGAAAACATATAAATGGTGAGCTCAAATTCTAATTAAGGGAAAACATAGGGAACATAAAACAATCCATAAACATTTGAAAGCAAAAACTTAAACATGAAATATAACCATTAAAACCTCGAGCAAAGACATAAATCTTGGAAGTAAGTAAGGCATTTATCATAAAGGAACATCAATAAAGATAAAATATCATGGGAATAAAACATGTAATTGTGGCATCCATTAAGCACATGTAATGATTTCCATAGTAGATAAGGCATTGCTGCCAAGACCATCTTAGTGGACAAAGTCCCTTTCTGAATCGAGTTCACTCCTCGTTCAAGTCCTGTAACACTGAACCAGATTAACTTACCGTTCGAGCCATGTCTATCTAATGAGATATAAATCCTTACCCAATGCATTGGAAGGATATATAGGTCCCACCCATCTCATATTGAAATAATTCTTTCGTGTGCCACAAAATAAACATAAATCATTCATCATATCCCAAGAATAAAATGGGTTTCATAAACATCATTCCATCATAACGTAATCCATACAAAAAATTTGGATACCATTTCATCATTAGAAAAGTGAAACTATTAAAATCATAGAGATATGATACTTGAAACATACACATGTGATATAATGTCATCATAGATGAAAATGGTTTTGATAAAACACATGAAATGAATTTTTGAGGAAAATATCCTTTTTTCTTCAAAATATTTTTCTTCTCACAAAATGTCATGAAATTTTTAAAAGAAAATGATTTTTTTTGAAAATAGACATGGAATATTTTGGAGGAAGCTTCATGAAAATAAGGCTCTATAAAACCGTAAAAATCCATTTGTGCCGTATCAGTTAAAAAAAACATTCTTCTCGTACTTTTGCCGGAAAAGTCAAAAAAGTACCTCTTAACGTAAACAAAAGAAAGATTCCTTACATACCATGTAGTAAAAGTAAAAAATGGTTAAAAAGTACTTTAAACATACATGAAAACATTTTTATAAAACATGTACATGGATAATTACAAAAACCCCAATAAATAATTATGAATAAACAATCTCGGATAAGAATGAGATTCGAATATTTATCCCTTACCTTAGGTACGACATGCTTATTACGTATCTGAACCTCTTGTATAATGATTTAAATAATTTCATTGACTTATTAAAGAATCATATTAAATGTTATGATATCATATATGTTTCACTTATGACTTTATATTACCCGTTTTTTTGTAAATTCCATGTTAAAGCAGCGTTTTTGGTAAAATCGTTTCATTTGTCGTTCGTGTTTTACCTTGTAATTATTGATAGGATTACTTATATCATGATTACATATATCCAGAATGTAAAACATGATTTATATATAATATATATTTATAATATACATATATATAATAGATCGATAAATTTAAAGAAATACATCGTTCACGGAGACGGTAGGTCGTACGTACGCATGAACGCTGTTTTCATTTCCTTATTGAATTGAATGGAATTAAGTAGATGAAATAAATATATATATATATATACATAAATCCAGTAGCATTATTATGTCATATATTTCATGATTACTTATTTTATATACTTTATAATCATTCTTGAATGGTTAACATGGAGAGTGAATCTCATCGCGTCGTGGAGACGGTAGTCCGTACGTACGCACGAGCGATGATATCATTCCCAAGATAGTGGAATCGTATTAAAGTGTATGTATAATATTACAGAATAAATATCACTTTACAATAATCATATATATTCATTACTTTAACCATTATACCCATCCATGTAAGGTGGTGGTGGAAAATATATTACACCACGGCGTGGAGACGGTATTCCGTATGTACGCACGCGCGTTGATTTCGTTTTCCGTAGGATGGATAGATGGTGAAATATGGTTGTTTAATACTTATAATAACATATCAGTATATGAGTGATACTGATGTTATTTCATCATAATGAAACAACTAAAAAAGAAGAAGTTGAAGAAGAAATAAAGTTGAAAGAATCAGTAACGGACATTACCTCTTCTTTGAAGCGCCTCTTTGGGACCTCCTCTTAGGGTACTAAAATTGGTCTTTGAAGAAGACCAGGACCTATAGAATGTTTCTAGGGAAGTGTAGAAGAGAATTTTTCAGGGGTTTCCCTAGCTTTAAGGCTCAAAGTGGTGTGAGGAAGAGAGAAAGGAGGTTCTCTTTTATAAGGGAGGAGAGGGGCACCTTTGGAAATATAAGAAATATTAGTTTATATTAAATCTCAACCCCACATAAAAACTTCTGAAATGACTCATATCCAAATATTAGATGAGACAGGGTTGTAATCTCATCAACCAATAAAATTTAGATATGTTAGGAATTTATTTTAAACATTATCAACTTGATTTATCCTTATTTATCAATTTAATTTTATTTGTGGTAATAATATTCTAAATTTTAAATTATTATAAATAATTACATATGTGTTTTGAATTTCTCATAATTTGACACATTACGACATTTTCGACCATATAAATTTTAATTTATAATTTATTAAATATTTTTTTTATTTTTAAACAATTTTATAATATGTTATGTTTTTAAAATAACAATGGTGTCAATTTTGACACTATTAATTTATTTGAATTTAAATAAAATATATACAGATGATATGTTCAAACTAAAAGCTTTAATATATTGCTAAAATTTTATATGTGTCTGGATAATTAGTGGAGCACATTATATAGTTCATATAATATTTATTTTAAATTTTAAAATCATTTATTTGATATTTTAATTAATAAAATAATTTCAACATCACTATTGTGTCATACTTAATTATAATTATTTAATCCCTAAAATTTATAAATAAATTCTTATGATTTAGATAATTGTATTATCTTTTTGGAGACTATTTATGTTTGAAGTTTCGTTAAGGTTATCACTAAATTAAAATTATTATACTTATAATATTTAAGAAAGTGACATTTTGTCACTTTCATTGGTTTTAATAATAATTAAATTATTTTCATGGAAAAAAGTCCATAAAATGAATCTAATCCTACCCTTAGGTGATATGGGTTGACTTATAGTCATCCAATAGGATTTTGGCAGGTGTTAGGGTAATTTTATAATATTATATTTACTCTTAATTACCCGATTTACCTTTAACTATGGTAAATAAAATTTACCGTAGTTACTATTCATAATGCCCAAAAATAAAAAGTATATTATTAACATAATTTGGACCCACTTATTCCAAATATGGAATCCATTTTTCCAAATTCAATACAAAAAAGTTTCATAAATTAAATTAAAATTAATCATGTTGTCGAAAGAAAACGGGTTTTTGGTTAAAACATTGCAAAAGATTGAATTAATTTAACCTACGAATTCAATGTAAAATCAATTATAATGACATAAATTATATTAAATGGTAAAAATATATTCTATTTATACTTTTAAACCATTCAATATTATAATTTAACCATATAAATTATTACGATGAAGAAAGTTGTTTTTAATTAAAATATAGCCTGTTTTTACTATTCATTAAAATATGAAAGTTATCAGAAAAAATATCAAAACCTTATCCAATGTAAATTTTTATATCCTTATTAAATAGAAGAATTTTATTTTATAAAATTGAACTTATAAAAATGTCAAAAACTATATTTAATGTGGGTGCGCCATTTAAAGGCAAAAATGCATTTTTTGAAAAATGCTTATTTTACCAGAAAATTTTATTTTGTTCACATACCATGTTCTAGAAAATGAGTAAGACGAAATAATAATGTTATAACATTTAAAATTTAGTTAATACTATTCACAACGGCTAGTTCATAATAATATTATAACTATTTGTCATTGTTTTGTGAAACCAGATATTGCATACAACACACGCTATCGAGGAAAGTCACGATTGCGTGTAATTCAAGCCAAGTCAGGGTTGAGTGTTGTGAAAAACTCCTTTTTTGTTGCGTTTAACAAAATCCAACCATATTTCATTTATACATTGAATATATATATATATACACTCAATGTTGCGTAGAATAACTACAATCAAACAAACTTGAAATTGTGTGTAACACGATCCAAGATTAGTTTTGTGTATACTGCATGCTAATACAGTGTTGCGTATAGCACAAGATAATCTTGGTGTAGCATAAAACAGAAGATATGAAATAAATTAAAAAATATATATCTTATAAAATCTCATGGTGTCACACATCCTCCTTTGAAGTCCACTAAGAATTCCCTCAACATATCCTCATGTGTTTGGATAGTCTGCTCAGATAGGCCATCATTTTGAGGTTGATAATCCATAAATAAGATAATTTAAATATCTAGATCATGTTTAAGACTCTTCCAAAATATAAAGGTTAATATTGGATCTCGATCGGATAAAATCGATAGTGGTACCCCATGCAGTATTACCACTTCTATAATATATATTTTTGCAAGTTAATCCAATGAGAAATCCTCATGAATTGAAATGAAGTGTGCAGTCTTTGTAAGATGATCCACAACAACCCAGATTGCATTTTTACTTTATATTTGTTAAGATGTACGATTAAAAAGTCCATGTTGAGGTTCTCCCATTTCCATGTTGGTATGGGTTATGGTTGCATCATCCATTTAGACATCTGCCCCTAGCCTTCACATACAGACATTGTAACATCCCAAGTATGTAATGAATAATATATTTTCTTATATATGTCTATTTATGAATTAGATAGTGTTTTAGAGGCTTAAAATGAGAATAAATCCAATCTTAAGCATGGAATACACTAATATTTTTAAAATATTATTTTACTGCCTTTTGATGGAAAACCATTTTTAAATCAAACTTTTGACAAATTTATATAATCTATTTGTCAAAATAAACTTATTCTTTATGATTGGGACATTGAAAATTACTTTGGATTAATTTTTTCTATTTTGCTGACAATGTTCATTTTTTAATGAATAGTGAAAAATATTGCATTTTACATCAAAACTAATTTTCCATCTAATTTAATTATATGGTTAGGTTATCTTTTTAATTTTTTTAAATCGTAATTAGAATATATTTTTACCATTTAATCTAATGATGGTCATTAGAATTAATTTCACTTTGGAATTGGGCATAAACAGGTGCCAAACTTTTCATAGATATTGATTCAAAAAAACCCGCTATTTGTTTTGACAATAAGAATTATTTTTAAATTAACTATTCCAATTTCAATGTTTGGAATTTGGTAAAATGGACTCCATATTTGGAATCAAAAGGTCCAAATTATTTAATTAAGACTATTTTTTGGACATTATGAATAGTAACGACGGAAATTATCTTTAATTATCTTGATTAATTAGTAATCGGGTAGTTAAGGATAGTAAAATAATATCATAATAATAAAAAATTACCCCAACATGTGTCCAAATGCTACTAGTTGTGTCATGGCCGACCATGGTATGACTTTTTCCAGACATAGGGACCCCATGGAATCACTTTTGGGTGAAAGTGACACCTTATCATTTTATTTTTAAAGAAAGGAGAATTTCACTAAGGAATGTATCACCCGAGTAAAAAAAAATTAGTTTTTTTATGTAAATGATATCTTAGACTATAAATATTAATTGGAAAGATAAAAATATTTCCTACATCATAGTATTTTTTTATAATTTTTAGAGATTATATAAATTAAATTATTTATGACATCATGATGATGCAGCGATTACCTCATTAATGAATGATTTAAATAAAATGAAAAGATAATGTAAAATCTAAGATGTACACTTGTCAGAGACCTATTGTATTAGTATATTTCAAATCCTTATCACCTTATCCTGGAAATATATCAATGTGGGACCTTTAAAATTAGAAACTCATTTTAATATAAAGTAACATTTTATAACTTTCAAAGAGTGCCCCTCCTCTCCTCTTATAAAAGGCCCCCACCTCTACCTCTTCACACACACCTCTCAAGCCATTGAATCGGCCAAACTCTGCTCTTTTTTTGTCTCCACATCCCTCTATTCTTCCTAGAAGCCTTACCTTAGTCAGAAAGCTCTTCAAGAAACCCATTTGGTTCAAACCAAGTGGTGTTACCCGATTTAAAGGTAAAGACTTCTCTAATGTCCTTTTGCTTTATATTCATTCTACAACCCCCAAAACTCTTTTTATTTATTAATTTCGTAACAACACAAGTATCTTAAATATAATAGGATGTTGTTATAAGAATTATTTGAGCTACACTTACACACACCTACATCTAATGGTTAAAGAACATACTGTTTCCGTGGATGGCGAATTTCTGCCTCACGAAACGACAATTGTTCAATAGTCATATAACACCTTAAAAGGTGGAAATTAATATGTCACCATATTTATATATGATATATAATATGTTTATATTTTTCTTATACTTCTGTATTTTTCATTTATGGCATACGTTTATGGTTTCCATTATGGGTAAACGCGATATTTTCATTTTAGGAAGTGCGGACTACCGCCCCCACAAAGTAATTTGATTCGTTAATTCCATATGTGGGACGTAGAAAGGATAGAGTTAATGATATTATATATGATATTATACTGGAATTATAATATACCTTTATATCATTATGATTACATTCTATAAAATACGAAATAGAAATGAATGTAGCGTTCATGCGTACGTACGGCTTACCGTCTCCATGAACGGTGCATTTCATTTCTTATCTCTCAATGTTATGAAATATTATAAATGCATGTATATACTAGATGTTTATTATATATATGATATCTACATCATGAATATAATTCTGGATATAATGGATATTTTACCACATGAACAACTTATAATTATAAAGAGTTTATTTTTTAATCAAGTACCAATGATTGAAAAAACGACCATTATTAACTTAAATAATTAAATAGTGTTCATAACATGGTAATAAGTGATATAAATGGAATAATTAACTTGAATAAGGTTCTTAAGAAAGTATAAATTAACTCAATTTTATTATTCATGAGGTTAAAGAACGATCAAGTCAAGTCTGACCCGAGGTAAGGGACTTCATATCAATCTCCTTTCATAGAGGCATATTTTGTTTTATACACAACATTCTTTTATATGGTGTATAAACCCCTTTGACTTTTACATCTATTCAAAAGGAATCTTTTTTATATGAATCATTTCACTAAACGACAAAACGAATGTTTTTTTGTCGTACGTATGCGGCGACAATGACTTCTCCGCCGTCATGACCATTATTTGAGTTTTGGCTTCCTCTATAGGCCATATATTTTTTTAAATGAAAAATAAATACCATGCTTTAATTTTCTTTTCTTTTGGTATTGAAAATGGTTTTCATAATTTTTTTATTATATCAATGTTTTTTATTGATATCTTGTGATTGAAATGTGGAAATTTTATGTTTCCTTTATGCATGTTTTATGTGATAAAATTATGTTATTGCTCTTGGGAATTATTTATGAAGACAGGAGGTTCCGTGATAAACTAAGGGCAGGTAAGCCCGATATAGCTCTCCAATGCATTGGGTAACACGAAGGGGTTAAATGCTAAGGTTTCTCTAAAGATATTTAGGGAATATACTATGATGGGTATTCCAAAGGTAACCATGAGTTTTAATCCATACGTAAGAATGTTATGAATGCCTCAAGTTACCTTTATGTCTTATGATTTCTATGAGTTATTCATAAATCTTATGATTTCATGAGGTATGTTAGCGTGCTTATGTTTTATGAGTAAAGTATGATTTCATTGATTCTTTTGTATACATGTACTAATGTTTCCTTTCCGTATTTTTATATCCCTTACTGAGCTTTTTTTTTCTCATCCCATGTTATGGAAATGTTTTTCACTGGTCAAAGGAAAGGTACATGATGCAATTACCGTGTCAGGGAAGTGTCATGAAAGAATCCATGTTTTGTTTTAAATATCTTTCTATTGATGGGAAAAAATGAATACAATCTTCTATGTAACCAATTTGTTTAAAATGTGGAATGTAATGCATGATTTATGATATAATTCTCTAAAACTCTATACCTGAAAAGATCCTCAACGTGTATTCTTGAAATAACTCAATATTAAGTAATGTTTAAGGCTGGGGCCTTATAGTTGGTATCAGAGGTCAGTTTAGATAACTTTAGGAGTTATAATTCTATTAAATGATTATCCAAAAATATTTTTTATAGTCAAATTAAAATGATATAGCATTTGAAGACTACCTTGTTTCTTCATCTAAGACATGTTTGTTCAGAATGGTTTTCTACAGAGGAAATAGGAAAGCAGTTCTAGGAAGGTATATAGAAGGAAATGAATTTCTGAATCAGTATCCTGAGATGTTCAGAGTTGGAACTGAACAGTTTGTTGTAGTAATGGTGTAGTTGACTCAAGTGATAAATGGTGGTGATCTCCATGAACAAGATCAGCCAGATCAACTGTAGAGGAACATGTTAGTGGTGGAACATTTCATGAGGCAATATCCCACATCATTCACAGGATCATCTGACCCTGTGCTTTATGAAGGGTGGATTAAAGAACTGGAGAAGATTTTAGCTGCCATGGGGTGTTCAGACGATCAAAAGGTTAGTCTTGCAATTTTCCATTTGAAGGGTGAAGCAGATCAGTGGTGTTCTATGGTTAAAAATATCAGGGATGCTGATGAGATTGATTCTCTCGATTGGGATGAATTCAAAGGAATGTTTCTTGAGAAGTATTTTCCTAAGGCTGTTCGACTTAGGATGGAAGAACAATTCTTGTAATTATGGCAAGAGGAAGACTTAGTGGCTGCTTATGAAGAAAGGTTCACTCGATTGGCAAGGTATGCTCCATATTTTATCTGAGACCTTGATAGTAAAATCAATCGTTTTTACTCAGGATTAAAGACAAAATATCGAAGGGAATTGGCTCCTCGTGAGTTAAAAAGTTATGAAAAGCTTGTTCTATGTGCTTAGAAGGTGGAAATGGAGTTTACCGATGATAAAGTGTTCTATAACAACCAACAGAAGAAGAGAACGAGGTGGCATGAGAAAGGGAAGAATTTTTCAAAAAGGTATGATGGTAATAAAACTAAGTTTCAAGTTTGTGATAAATGTGGAAAAAGTCATGCTGGGGGATGTCTTCTGAATTCTGGAAAGTGCTACTGATGTGGTAAGATGGGACATAAGGCTCGTGATTGCACTGAAAAAGATCAGGGTGATGGTATGAACAAATTTGATTTACAGTTAGTGAAATGTTTTAAGTGGAATGAGATGGGTCACTATGAAAACGAGTGTCTGACAAAGAGCTCGAGTGATGGGAAGCCTTTATACTACAATCAGAAAGGGGTGGTGAAATCCTTTGCAACTACTTCTACAGATGTTGGGCCATCAAATGAAATCAGGTACTTTGTTTGTTTTTTCAGATTATTCTAGTGTGTTGTTTGATTTAGGGTCTACACATTCTTTCATCTCTGAAATATTTTCTAGTAAATTGGGAATTTTGTCTCAAGAGATGACTCCTAAACTTGTGGTAAAAACACCTGGGGGAAATGTTGAGGAAAAAAGAATTTATAAGAATCTTCCTATCATTATTTGTGGAAAGAACCTACTTGCAATCCTTATTGTTTTTCCTCTAGTTGAGTTTGATGTTATACTGGGTATGGACTGGCTCTCTATTTACCATACTAATATTTACTGTAGAGCTAAAGAAGTTTCTTTTCAGAAAAAAATTCTATTTGTGTACAAGAATGAACCCTTACTGTTGATAATATATCAAGTGGCTGAAAAACATTTAAAAGATGGAAATGAATGTTACCTTGCACATATTGTTGAAAACAGGGGAACTGTTCAGATTAATGATGTCCCAGTGGTAAATGAGTATCCTGATGTTTTTCTTGATGAGTTTTTTTAGAATAATACACGATCGGGAAGTTGAGATTATTGTTGACTTACTTTCTGATGATAAGCCAATTTCAAAACCCCCTTATCGAATGGCTCAAATTGAACTTTTAGAGTTGAAGGAGCAATTGTTGTATTTATTAGAGAAAGGTTTCATTCATCCTAGAACATCACTATGGGGTGCTCCTATTTTATTTGTTAAAAAGAAAGATGGTTCAATGAGACTTTTCATTGATTATAGTTCCCTGAATAACATCACTGTTAAGAACAAATATCCTATGCCTCATATCGATGATTTGTTTGATCAGCTCCAGGGAGCTCAGTATTTTTCAAAGATTGACCTGATATCACGGTACCATCAGTTGAAGGTAAAGGAATAAGATATTCTGAAGACCACCTTTCATAAAAGATATGGCCATTATGAATTTTTATTTATGCCTTTTGGGATAACCAGTGCACCTTCTTTATTCATGGACCTTATGAATAGAATTTTCCATGAGTTCTAGGATAAGATTGTGGTTGTTTTCATTGATGATATTTTGGTGTTTTCTAAATGTAAATAGGAGCATGAAAGATATTTAAGGGTTATTTTGAAAACCATAAAACAAAAGATATTGTATGGTAAATTCAGCAAGTGTGAGTTTTGGTTGCAAAAAATTTCTTTCCTTGGTCATATTGTTTCTAAAGATGGAATAACTGTTGATCCTGCAAAAACAAAGGTTTTTGAAGAATGGCCAAGACCCACAAATATAACTGAGATTTGTAGTTTTCTAGGGTTGTCAGGCTATTACCGAAGGGTTGTTAGAAATTTTTCCCAGTTATCTAGTCCAATGACTATGCTAATTCTGAAGGGTGTTAAGTTTTTCTGGACAAAAGAATGTAATGATTGTTTTCAGGAACTGAAAAGAAGATTGGTGAATGCTCCAGTTTTGGCACTACCTTCCAGGAATAGTGGGTTTGTTATCTACTTAGATGCTTCATTAAAAGTACATGTTTGCGTCCTAATGCAGAATGATCAGTTAATTGATTATTCTTCACTTCAGTTAAAAACTAATGAGGTAAATTACCCTATACAAGATAATAAATTAGATGTTGTTGTTTTCGCTTTAAAAATTGTGAGGCATCATTTGTATGGTGTAAAGTGTGAAATATATACTAATCACAAAAGTTTAAAGTATATATTCACTCATAAAGAATTGAACATGAGATAGAGGAGAGGGCTATAATTAATCAAGGATTATGATTGTACAATTCATTACCATCTGGGAAAAGAAAATAAAGTGGCTGATGCTTTGAGTCGAAAAAGTAATGTTTCATTAACAATGTTGCATTTGGAATGTGATCCTTTGGTTAAGGATTTGATGAAATTTGGCATAGAAGTTGTTGGTGTAGGATTTCCTTCTGTTTTGTTTCAGGTATCAGTGAAATCTTCTCTATCATACATAATTAAGAATGCACAGAAGCAAGACAGTGAGTTACAGAAAAAGGTAGAGCTGGTTCAGAAGGGAGTGTTGCCTCAATTCAGCATTGATAATGATTTTGTTTTGAGATTATGGGAAGGGATTTTGTGTGCCATGTGATTCATAGTTGAAGAGAGAGTTATTATGTGAAGCTCATAGTTCTCCGTTTTCAGTTCATCTAGGAAGTACTAAGATGTATAGTGATCTTCAGGAATATTACTGGTGGGACGGAATGAAAAGAGATATTGCTGGTTTTACTGTGAAGTATTTGACTTGTCAACAGGTTAAGGCAGAGTGGCAGTTACCGAAAGGGATGGTTCAGCCTTTACCAATTCCAGAGTGGAAATGGGAGAATATATCCATGTACTTCATTGTGGGGTTGCTGAAGACACCTCGAGGTAATAATGCCATCTAGGTTATTGTTGATCCCTTGACTAAATCTGCTCATTTCCTTGTTATACGAGATACTTTTTCCCTAGATCAACTTTCTATTTTGCATCTTAATGAGATATTCAGGTTACATGGAGTTCCCCTCTCCATTGTATCTGATCGTGATCCCAGGTTTACTTCTATCTTTTGGAAAGGCCTTCAGAATTCGTTGGGTACTGAATTAAATTTTAGTACAGATTTTCATCCTCAATCAGATGGGCAGTCAGATTGAACAATTCCAACTTTGGAGGATATTCTATGTGATTGTTCAATGGATTATCTGGGAAGTTGGGACCAACATCATTCATTAGTTGAGTTTTCTTACAATAACAATTTTCATTCAAGTATACAGATGGCATCATTTGAGGAATTATATGGGAAGCGGTGTCACACTCCAGCTTTTTGGGATGATGTGGGTGAAAGGAAGTTAATGGGAGAATAATTCGTAGAAGAGTTGGTAGAAAAAGTTCAGCTGATACAAAAACACATGAGAACAGCTCAGAGCAGGCAGAAAAGTTATGCGGACAACAGGAGGAAGGATCTCTCTTTTGAGGTAGGAGATCATGTCTGCCTCAAAGTTTCACCATGGAATAGTGTGATGCGATTTGGTAAGAATGGAAAGCTGAGTCCAAGGTTCATTGGACTGTATGAAATTTTGGGGAGAGGTGGATCAGTTTCATACCGAGTGGCTTTACCTCTGAGTTTATCTCAGGTACACAATGTTTTTCATGTTTCAATGTAAAGGAAGTACATGCCAGATCCATCTCATCTTTTGTGTCCAGAGGTAGTTAAGATGGAGGAGAATCTCTCTTATGAAGAACAACTATTCCATATTCTTGACCACATGGAGACAATGTTTCGGAATAAGGTGATTCATCAAGTAAAGGTTTTGTGTAGAAATCACATGAGTGAAGAGGCAACATGGGAATCTAAAAATGAAATTAGGGATAAATACCCCCACTTATTCGATAAGTAAATAAATTGTGGGGACGAAATTTTATAAAGGGTGGAAGGATGTAACATCCCAAGTATGTAATAAATAATATAGTTTCTTATCTATGTCTATTTATGAATTACATAGTGTTTTAGAGGCTTAAAATTATAATAAATACAATCTTAAGCATTGAATACACTAATATTTTTAAAATATTGTTTTACTGCCTTTTGATGGAAAACCATTTTTAAATAATAATTTTGACAATTTTATAAGCTATATTTTTTCAAAATAAACTTATTATTTATGATTGGGACATTGAAATTTAATTTGGATTAATTTTTGGTATTTTTCTGACAATGTTCATTTTTTAATGAATATTGAAAAAGACTGCATTTTACATCAAAACTGATTTTTCATCTAATTTAATTATATGGTTAGATTACATTTTTAACTGATTTTAAAGTGTAATTAGAATATATTTTTACCATTTAATCAAATGGTGGTCATTATAATTAATTTCACTTTGGAATTGGGCATAAACAAGTGCGAAAATTTTCATAGATATTGTTTCAAAAAAACCCGCTATTTGTTTTGACAACGGGATTTATTTTTAAATTAATTATTGCAATTTCTATGTTTGGAATTTGTTAAAATGGATTCCATATTTGGAATCAATAGGTAAAATTATCTTATTAATACTCTTTTTCTTTTGGACATTATGAATAGTAACGACGGTAATTATCTTTAATTATCTTGATTAATTAGTAATCAGGTAGTTAAGGATAATAAAATAATATCATAATAATAAAAAATGACCCCAAAATGTGTCCTAATTCTACTGTTTGTGTCATGGCTGACCATGTGATTCCTTGTGGCAAACTTAGGGACCCCATGGAATCACTTTTGGGTGGAAGTGAAACTTTATCATTTAATTTTTAAGAAAGGAGAATATCACTAAAGAATGTATCACCTAAGTAAAACATTTTTAGTTTTGTCTGTGTAAATGATATCTTAGACTATAAATATTCATTGGAAATATTAAAATACTTACTACATCATATTATTTTTATATAATTTTTAGACATTAAATAAATTAAATTATTTATGATATCATGATGATGCAACGAATAGCTCATTAATGAACGATTTAAACAAAATGAAAAGATAATGTAAAATCTAAGACTTTCACTTGTAAAAGACCTATTGGATGAGTATATTTCGAACCCTTATCACCTTATCATAGAAATATATTAATTTGGGACCTTTAAAATCCCAAACTAATTTTAATATAAAGTAACATTTTATAATATTCCAAGAGTGCCCCTCCTCTCCTCTTATAAAAGGCCCCCACCACTACCTCTTTACACACACCTCTCAAGACATTGGATCGGCCAAAATCTACTCATTTTATCTCCCCACATCCCTATATTCATCCAATAAGCCTTACCTTAGGCAGAAAGCTCTTCAAGAAACCCATTTGGTTCAAACCAAGAGGAGTAACCCGATTTAAAGGTAAAGGCTTCTCTAATGTTCTTTTGTTTTATTTTGCTTCTCCAACCCCCAAAACTCTTTTTATTCATTCCTTTTGTAACAAAACCAGTATATTAAAAATACTGGGATGTTTTTATATGAATTATTCGAGCTACACTTACACACACCTATATCTAATGGTTAAAGAAAATACTGTTTTCATGGATGATGATTTTCTGCCTCACGAAACGATGATTGTTCAATATTCGTATAACACCTTCAAAGCTGGCCATTAAGATGTCACTATATTTATATATGATATATAATATTATTTTTTCTTAAGCTTATGTATTTTTTATTTATGGAATACCTTTATGGTTTTCATTATGGGTAAACGTGTTATCTTCATTTTAGGAAGTGCGGACTACCGCCCCCACAAAGTGATTTGATTTGTGAATGCCATATGTGGGACGTATAAAGGATAGAGTTAATGATATTATATATGGTATTATACTGGAATTATAATATAACTTTTTATCATTATGATTCCATTCCATAAAATACAAAATAGAAATGAAAGTAGCGTTCATGCATACGTACGGCCTACAGTCTCCATGAACGGTGCACTTCATTTCTTACCTCTAAATGTTATGAAATATTGTAAATGCATGTATATACTGGATATATATTATATATATGATATCTAAATCATTAATATAATTCTAGATATAATGGATATTTTACCTCATGGACAAATTGTAATTATAAAGAGATTATTTTTTACTCAAGTACCAATGATTGACAAAACGACCATTATTAACTTAAATAATTACATAGTGTTCATAACATGGTAATAAGTGATATAAAAGGAATAATGAACTTGA
Organism: Viscum album; assembly: GCA_963277665.1. Classification (NCBI taxonomy): domain Eukaryota; kingdom Viridiplantae; phylum Streptophyta; class Magnoliopsida; order Santalales; family Viscaceae; genus Viscum; species Viscum album. The sequence goes on along the minus strand of OY728132.1, from coordinate 1,114,698,589 downwards.
AAAAGGTTCTTAATCATGTATAAATTAACTCATGTTTATTATTCAGGAGGTTAAAAATGGTCGACTCAAGTCGGACCCGAGGTAAGGGACTTCGTCTCAATCTCCTTTCATTGAGGCATATTTTGTTTTATACACAACTTTATTTTATACGGTGTATAAACCACTTTTAATTTTACATCGATTATAAAAGAATCTTTTTTATATGAATCATTTTACTAAATGACAAAAGGAATGTTTTTTTGTCGTACGTATGCGGCGACAACGACTTCTCTACCACCGTGACCATTATTTGAGGTTCAGCTTCCTCTACAAGCCCTAACTTTTTTTTGAATGAAAACTAAATACCATGCTTTAATTTGATTTTATTTTGGTATTGAAAATATTTTTCATAATTTTTTTATTATATCAATGTGTTGTATTGATATCTTGTGAATGAAAGGTGGAAATGTTATATTTCCTTTATGCATGTTTTATGTGATACAATTATGTTATAATTTTTGGGCATTATTTATGAAGACAAGTGGTTTCGTGATAAACTATGGGTGGGTGATCCCGATATATCTCTCCAAATCAATGGGTAATATGAAGGGGTTAAATGCTAAGGTTTCTCCAAAGTGATTTAGAGAATATACTATGATGGATACTCCAAACGTAACTCTGAGGGTTACTCCCTACGTAAGAATGTTATGAATGACTCAATTAACTTTATGTCTTATGATTTATATGAGTTATTCATAAATATTATGATTTTATGAGGTATGGTAAAGTGATTATGTTTTATTAGTAAAGTTTGATTTCATTGATTCTTATGTATACATGTACTAATGTTTCCTTTCCGTATTTTAATATCCCTTACTGAGCTTTTTATTCTCATCACATGTTTTTGAAATGTTTTTCACTGGTCAAGGGAAAGGTAAATGATGTGATGGCAGTGTCAAGGAAGTGCCCTGAAATAATCCATGTTTTGTTTTAAATATGTTTCTTTTGATGGGAAAAAATGAATACTACCTTTTATATAACCACTTTGTTTAAAATGTTGAATTTAATGCATGATTTATGATCTCATTCTCTAAAACTCAACACCTGAAAAGATCCTCAACGTGTATTCTTGAAATAACTCAAGATTAAGTAATGTTTAAGGCTTGGGACTTATAGATATACTAGGCACTTTGATGTATACTCAATGATATCATTCTACATGTTATCCTACCAATAATTCACTTAGAGATCTCGATATGTCTTTGTGTTTCTGTGGTGAATGGTGAAATTTGAACTATGTGAATCATCCAAAAGATCCTTATTTAACTCTGGATTCAATGGAATATATTGTCTTGAACCAAATCTCCCAATTCCTTCTTAATTAACATTAAACACTGAGGATTTCTCTTTTATGATAGTTTTCACCTTCTGAAATCCTACATCATCCTTTTGAGCATCCTTGGACCTTTCCAAAAGAGACAATTGAGAAATCATTTGTGAAAGGATTGGTAATTTTACCTTATTTATGATTCCCATATAATTATTCATCAAATCTAAGAATATTGGATCCTTTTTCAATTCTGATCAATGATAGAATTGTTGGGTCCTTTCTACTTAGATAATCTGATACCTTGTTTGCTTTACCAGGGTGGTAATGGATTGAGAATTCATAGTCATTGATCATCTATAACCATCTTCATTGGCACATATTAAACTCTATCTATGTGAATATATACTTGAGGCTTTTTTGGTCTGTATATATCTCACACTTCTCCCAAAAGAGGTAATACCACCAAATTTTCAAATAGAAGATCACTCCTGCTAACTCCAGGTCATGTTTTGGATAGTTTTTCTCATGAACATTCAATTTCTATGAAGAATAAGAAATGAAATTTTCATTTTTTTCATCAACATACAGCCCACATCCTTATTCTAATTATCACTTAATACAACAAAAATTTCTCCACTTGTGGGTAGTGTGAGCATGAGAATAGTGATAAGCCTCCTTTTCTAATCCTTGAAGCTCCATTTTCATTAATCACTCTAGGAAACTTTTATTCCCTTCAGAGTTATCTTGGTAAGAGGGTTGGACAATCTTGTGAAATTTCTCACAAATCGGTGATGATATCCAACTAACTCTAAGAAACATCGGATATTTGTTATAGATTTTGGTCTCTTCCACCCCTCAATTGCAGCTATCTGGGAGGTATCCACAAACATCCCATTGCTTGTGATGATATGACCCATGAATGAGACCTCCTATATTTAGAACTCACACTTCATGTACTTCTTATAGAGCTTCACTTTTATCAAGGCATCTATTATAGTGCCTAGATGATACTCATGATCCTCCTTGTTTTTGGAGTATATTTGAATATAATCTATAAAGGCTACCACATATTTTTCAACGTAATCCCTAAAGAATATATTCATAAATTCCTTTATGATTGATGGAGAATTACTGAGTCTGAAAGGCATTACTATGAATTCATTGTGCCCTCAGGTTGTACGAAATTATGTCTTGGGGAAATCCTCCTTCTTCAACCATACTTTGTAATATCCCGACTAGAAATACACCATGGAGAAGTATTGTGCTCCACGTAGATGATCAAACAAGTCATAAATTATGGGAAGAGGATACTTGTTCTTTAACGTGATTTTGTTGAGCTCATGATTATCAATGTAAAGGCGCATTGGCCCATCCTTCTTCTTGAATAAGAGGACTAGTGCACCCCACGGTAATGAACATGGGTGTATAAACCCTTTATCCATATTATCCCATAGTTTCATCTTTATCTCCTCACACTCCACAACATCCATTCAATATGGATTCTTGGACATTGGCAATGCCTGGGTATACTATCAATGAATAATTCAACATCTCTTCTAGGAGGAAGACCATGAAAATCTTCAGGAAACACTTCAGTGAATTCCCTCATAATATGAATTTCATCAAGGATGGTTACTTCCTTAGGCTCAATCATCTGATCCAAATTCACATTCTCGTAGGGATTTAATTTCCATGCATGAGATGATAGTGCTAAATAAGATTCATCTTCCTCCTTCCACTTGTATAGAATATGGGGTAGATTCTCCAAACGGATAGTGATTTCCCTCTCACGTCAATTTATGATGGCTCCATATAAAAATCCCAATCCTTGAAAATAACTGCATCAAATTACACTAAAAGGACTATGAAGAGGTTCACCATAAATCTCAATCCATAAATTTTGACAATGTAGGATTTATATTCATGGGTTGCAATGATTTCCCCATTTTTCTTTTTCACCTAAATATTTACTTCCTTGATTTGTGGTGGTGTTTAGACTGTTCTACTAATATTTTGAGATATAAAATGAATGTGTAGAATGATAAGGAAAAAGTTAGTTCACTCTTCTTTAATGAATAACTATCATACCTATCACTGCATATTTTTGGGGTTTATTTAGATGATAGTGATGGAGAAAGATCTCATTTTCTTCCTTAGAGGTTGTTGGTTTCCTCAAAAAACCCTTGGAATGGGGAACTGGTTTAAAATATTCCCTTTTTCTTTTTAGTTGAATAAATGAACAATGAATTGAGGGTCGAACAGAGTGTTCCTCTCCTCTATCACAACCATGAGTTTTTCTTTTCAGTAGTTAATGGCCAGGTTCACTTCTCTTCCACACCTAATGTATTTCCTCATCAACTTCAGTCAATTTTTAGGGTGTATCTTTCCATACCGTTGAAAAATGGGATATTGTATTTTCTCAGCACTCATTGATTTATCCATCGAACTTCCAGAATTGATGTACCCCTTACGCTTCTTATCCCCATCATACCGGTGAGATTCACTAATCTCCTTTTCTACTTTGAGGTAAAATCAGACAATTTCATCACATCTCTTGAAGACACGGATCACAAAAGCTTTCTGTAGGCTTGGTTTTTTCCCACCAAATAAGTGGTCAACCCTGTATTTGGGGGTGACGAAAAAGCCAGAGGCATATCATGCTAGCCTTGTGAGGTTTTCCTTGTATGCTCATACGGATTCTTCGTCTTTTCATTTGAGGTCAAGTAAGTCCCTTTCCATCTTATATCAGAGGGTGCATGGAATTTTTTTAAAAAAACATTTTTTGGGCATCCTTCCATTCCAATTCCTCGATCTCATCCTCAAGATTCGTATTTTTGTCCATGTCCACCATTGATCAGCAGCAACCTCCATACAATAAGCATACAAAATTATCTTCTCTTATTCAGATCGTTTAATGATGTAGAAGATCTTCTCAATGGAGTTGATCCATTTTTTGATGATTGAGGGATCAGATGATCCATTAAATGTAGGATGCCTTTGTGTCATGAACCTCCCGATTGAGAATTTTTCTTTATTAAGGGGGTTGAACATTCCTCTGGACCCATGTTCCTATTCAAAATTTATGTTATCTATGATATTATTGTGAAAAAGTTCACAATTTCCACTCCCATTGGATTTAGAATATCGTTCGAACAATCATCACATTGATCCTCACATGTGTTGTTAGCTCGATTCCTCCTTTTACCATCCATTGGATAGAATAAACAGATACATAGGGGTAACACATAAAGGGTAATCCAATGAAAAAAATGGATGACTTTTAAATTACTTTTATATCCTTAACATATGATTTTATAGGCTTCAATATACGTTATCCATGATCTACTTCCCAACATATATTCTGAGGGGCATTTTTTATTCCCTTAAATATGGTTCATACTATACTTGTGAATTTACTGAATCATATCCACCGGGAGTGTCATAACAAAGATTTCACCAAAGACTGTTGTCGTGCACCAGTTCCCGTTCGAGTCTACCTCCAAGCGGTGTTTTCGGGTTTTACCCCTAGATACATCTGTTCCATAGCCGCCTCTACCCACTCATATCTAGACAGGGATGTATTTTCTTGATAAACCACTTACTCAAAACTCACCAAAATTTAGGGATGTTTTTATTATACTTAGTATTATCCCTAAGGCTTTCACAAGTGTTTTTTAATCTTAGTCCCAAAAATAACTAAACCTGTCTTCAGATACCAACTATAACAACAGTTATCTTTATTAGACAATTAATCATAATATATTACATAAAACCTTCACTTGATACACCATATAATATTTATAGTTATAGTGTCTTTAGGGATTAGGGTTACTAAGTAACAACATAAAACATGTAACACAGATCTTTATTGAAATCTTTTTTTACATGACCACACACATTCATTTGCACTTAACATTACACAGGATATCCAGAGGACATTCATAAGAAAAGGATGAGATATAAATCCCAGTAAGAGAGTAAACAAGGAATAAAATGAATAATATATTAAATTTTTGGAAATTATCATATCGATGGAGCATTATAAAAACATGAACATAAAGGCATGATATAGCATGATTATCATAACATGGAAATGTGGCATCCAAATTTAACAAAATATTAGCATGAGACAAGGCTCATCGAAAAAGGATGATTAATAAACCCTCATTTCAATTGAATTTTCATGATTAAACCTTCATTGTACTTCATGTATCATGACACTAATCTTTACCCAATGTATTGGTGTGCAATCAGGGCACACCCTTCTTAATCATTTCATTTCATCTATAAGTGTGCCACATGGATCATTCCACATGGATCATACAACATGGATTCATTAAAAATAATCATTTACTACATGATAAAGGAATATAGAATTCATACATGAAACTATATAATCAATACGTAAATGTTCATAACCGTGAATACCCATTATAAAGAAATTGGAATTGTATTCACAACACAATGACTTAGGCTTGGAAAATCGCTGTGCAATTTCGGCATCATAACAACGTGACATCAGAATTCATCAAAATGGTGGATGAGAGGGAAAGGTGTGTCTCATAATTTGTAATTGAAATTTAACTTAAGGGGGTAATATAGATACATGTCCCAACATATTTATTAGAATTTAGATTCATAATACAAAATAATTTCTTGAACGTAAATGAAAAGACACAATTCCCTTACGGAATTTCAACAAGGTAAAAGGGTGTACATGGGAAGAATTAATGAGAGATTAAGGGGTCTCAAATCATTCAATAAAAATTATGGAAGTTTTCGGGAGTTGATAAATAATACCCCAACATTTTTAATTGAAAAAAAAATGTATAACAACACATTGAAATTTGGGAAAATTGAGAAAGGAAGAAATCCCTTACTTGGAAGAGTGATCCCAATGGCTTGGGAGAGGATTCACATGGGATTTATAGGAGATTATAGAACATTTGGAGGATAATAGAATGAATAGGTTAGATTAGGGATGTTCTATAAGTGTTCTGAGTAAATAAGAAGTTGGAGAATGGGTGGGTTTATTTAGGAAACAATAGGGAATTTTTTATTATTAAGGTTTTGGATACACACATTAAACTAATCAAAACCACAAACCAACACAAGGTTTATGACCATGGTTTTTTCCACAGTGTATTGGACAAAATTATTTTATAAGTCTAATGGCATAAAATCTTAAAATATCAGGTTTCTTATATGGAGGTGAGTCACACTCTCAAGGAAATCAATTTAAAATGATGAAATGTTTTTTACCTCTTGGAGGGTCCACTAAAACATTGTAAAATAAATCAAACCAACCTAAAATCACATTTTTTAATGGTAAAACATATATTGGCATAAAATATCATTTATAGTATTTTCCTACATCACTATTGGGTCATTATGATGTCATAAACCACATTATACAATTAAACGATATTTCATTTTTACCAAAAAATTAAACTGTCACAGAAGATTATGAATTTTTCACCATTGGATAATTTCGATATCCTGATTCTAAAAATAAAATTCAATTGACCAAAATAATATTCTAAATATTCTAATTTTTACTTTTAAAATAAAAACCGACATTTATAGAAAATTAATGGGGTTTTGATAAAAACAACTTTCAAACCATAATAAAAATCACAATTGTATTCAAAAAAATTATACAATCATTTATATTTAATAAAAAGTAATTTAGTGATAATATTATATTAAAATATTATTTTAATTCCAAAATACATTAATTCATCAAAATTTATTTTTTAATTGAATGTTAACTAAAAATATTATCTGTGTTTTAAAAACTATTTACAAAGTAACAATAATAAAATGTTTGTATATTCTTTATTATATACAAAAATAATGCACATAATCATAGTTTTAATTTCTTATTACATAACCCATTATAAAAATCACATAAGATCGAAGGGTAAGGTGTGTGATGGTGACAGTCTTTTGGGGTGGTTCGGATAACATCGCTCGAGTGGTAATATCTATCAACATCCACTTCTATCGATTACAGTTCTGTTTGAGCTTAAAATGTTGAAGCTCAGCTTCATTGTGGTCAGGAGAAAAGCCCAATGATGGAACCTCTTTTCTCTACTCAGATAAAATGGCCTTTGTATGGGGGAATTCTAATATATGAGGCCATCAATTCCTTTTTTGGGTAAATAGGATTTTTGATGTCCTATATTTATACTAATCATGTGATCATTGTTCAATGACTATATTAGCAATGGTAACAATTATTGACGGTATTTTTAAATATAGAATCATAAAACCAAATAAGTGAACATGTTTTATAACCATTTTACATAATAAGACATTTAATTAGATCAAGTGGAATTTTCTTTAATAAAAGTTTGGGTCTTTACAATATTTACCCCTTAATAAATTTGGCACTCAACGTTTCTTTTTCTCACACTAAAACAGATGATGGTAACTCTACGTCATCACTTCCTCTGATTCCTAAGTTTATTCTAAAAACTTTTGGTTTTTAGACAACACCTTGACGAGGGGTGTTTTCTTATTTCGTAAAACTATTTACCTAAGATCTAAGAGCTTCACCAGATTATCTTCATAGGATAGGTCATTCTCTAATAGTACCGTCTTCGGATTGAGTAAATGCAATGGGATAGGTATGTACTTCTCAAGAGTGATACATGGAATACATCATGTACTTGAGATAGGTTTGGTGGGGGTGATAGTCGAGATGCCACTGCTCTAATGCGATCAAGGATATCAAAATGGTTGATATACCTTGGACCATGATTTCCCTTTTTCCCAAATACCATAACTCTCTTCCATGGTGATATGTAGAGTAATACCATGTCTCCAACATCAAACTCTAGGTCTCATCGACGATTATCAGCATACCTGTTTTCTTGATTGTCAGCAGCTTTAATGTGATGTTGGATGGTCTTAACCTCCTCCACCATTTCTTCAACCATTTTTTGACCTAGAAGTTTTCACTCCACAAATTCAACCCAACATGCTTGTGTCCTTCACATCTACCCGTAAAGGGCTTCATAACGAGAAATTTGGATTCTTGAGTTGAAAATATTGTTTTAAGAGAACTCAAATAGAGGGATATATTGATCACATCCTCCTTTTAAGTCCATTGAGCATGATCTCAACATTTCTTCAATTGTTTTGATAGTACTCTAAGACTGACCATCAGTTTGAGGATGATATGATTTACTAAAGTTCAGATTAATATCCAAAGCATGCTAAGGACTCTTCCAAAACATAGAGGTGAATCATTGATATATATTGGATACAATCAATAGTGGTACTCCATACAGACTTACCACTTATCTTTTATATATATGTACCAGTTGATCCATTGATAAATACTCCCAAATTTCAACGAAGTGTACAGTCTTTGTAATAAGATCCACAAAAACCTAGATAGCATAGTTTCCTTTAGATGTATTCAGAAGTCCAGTGGAAAACTCCATCATGATGTTATCCCATTTACATGCTGGTATGGGCAATGGTTTTATCAACCCGTTAAACTTCTGCCTCTTAGCCTTCACTTGCTGACATACCAGACTCATTGATGTATACTCAATGATCTCCTTCTTCATGTTATCCCAAAAATAATGCTATTGGAGATCTCGATACATATTTGTGTTTCCTGGGTGAATGGGGAAACATGAACTATGTGCATCATCCAAACGTTCATTCGATAGCTCCAGATTTGAATGAAAAAAATAGTATTAACCCAAATCTCAAAATTCTTTCTTCATTTACAATGAACTCTGATGATTTTCCTTTTAATACAGTTTCCATCTTCTTCTGAATTCACACATCATAATTTTGAGCATCCTTTAACCTTTTCAGAAGAGATGGTTGAGAAATAATTTCTAAAAGGATTGATGATGTTACCTTCTTTATTATTCCCATGTCTATCTTCATCAAATCAATGGATATGGGATCCTTTTAAATTCTCATTAATGATAACATTCATGGGTTCTTTCTACTTATAGCAACTACCACCATGTTCACATTCCCTAGGTGGTAATGGATTGACCAGTCATAGTATTTAATCAGCTATAACAATATTTGTTTGAACATATTAATCTCTTTCTGTGTGAATATATACTTGAGTCTTTTGTGGATCGTATATATCTCAAACTTCTCCCCAATGAGGTGATTCTGCCAAAATTTCAAAGAGAATATCCCTACAGCCAACTCCATGACATGTGTCGGATAGTTTTTCATTTTAAATATCAATTTTCTTGAAGCATGGGCAATGAATTTGTCATTTTATCATCAACAAACAACACATAACCTTATTCAAAGAATTGATAAATACCAAAAAAAGTTATCCACTTTGGGTAGTGTGAGCACAAGTTCAGCGATAAACCTCCTTTTCAACTCCTTGAATCTCTCTTGAAAAAATCGTCACTCCAAGTACACATTACTCCATTTCGAGTTCGCTTGGTAAGAGGGTTTGACAATCGTGACAAATTTATCACAAATCAGTGATAATATCAATCTAACCCCAAGAGGCTACGGATATCCATCTCCAATGATGGACTTGGACATCCCTCAATTGCATCTGTCTTAGAGGGATACACAAATATCCCTATTGATTGTGATGATATTACCCAAGAACGAGACCTTCGTCAGCCAAAACTCACATTTTTTGTATATTTCATAGAGATTCTCCTTTTGCAAGGACTCTAGTATAGTGCTCAGATGCTACTAATGCTCCTCCTTGGTTTTGGAGTATATTAGAATATCATCTATAAAGGATACCACAAATTTCTCGATTTAATATCTAATGACTTTATTCATTATTTCCATGATGATTTATGAAGGATTAGTGACTCCGAATGCATTAATATGAATTAATAGTGCCCTTACCTTGTACAAAAAGAAGTCTTGGATATATCCTCCTTCTTCACCATTACATGGTTATATCCTAACCACAAGTCCACCTTGGAGAAGTATTGTTGTCCACATTGCTGATCAAAAAAGTCATCAATTCAGGGTAGAGGATTCTTGTTGTTTATCCTTGTTTTTTTCTAGATCATGATAATCATTGAAATGGAGCATCGACCCATCATTCTTCTTGATGAAGAGGATGGGTGCACCCCCTGGTGAAGCACTTGGGTGTATAAACCATTTATCCAAATTCTCTTATAGTTTATTTTTCATATCATCAAGCTCTACAACATCAATTCTATACAGAGTCTTGGACCATAGAAACACCCCAACTATAAGATCAATTGGGAATTAAAAAGTTCTTCTAGGAGGAAGACCAGAAAATTCCTCAAGAAACACGTCAGTGAATTCACTAATAATAGGCATGTCTTCAAGGATTTTTGCTTCCTTTGACCCAATCATCTGAGCCAAATACGTGTTCTCAAAGGGTAGTAATATCCATGCGTGAGATGATAGTTCTAACAACGATTATTCATCCTCCTTTCACCTATATAAAATCAATGCTCGATTCTCAAGATAGAGAGTTATTTCCCCTTCATGGATGTTTATGTTGGTTCTATATAAGAAAATCCAATTAATTCCAAGAATTACATCAAATTCCACCAGGGGGAGTATGAAGAGGTTCTCTAAGATGATCAATCCAAAAATTATTACAACAGATGAGTTATATTCATGGGTTTGAATGAATTCCCCATTTTTCTTTCTCACCATTATCTTTACTTCACTGCTTTGGGGTGGTGTTGGGATTTTTCTACTAATCCTTCGGGATATAAAAGAATTTGTAGACACATAATCAAAAAGTATATTCTCTATTATTTAATTAATAACTACCATGCTTGTCACCACTTCATTTTTGGGGTTCACTTTAGTGGTAGTTATAAAAAATCTATCTCTTTCTGCCTTGGAGGTTGCTGGTTGCCTCCGAAAACCATTATCTTAAAGAACTGTTTTGCAATGTGCCCCGGTTCATTGATGTTGAAGCAATGAAAAACTTTAGGAGGGTCAAACGGAGCATTCCTATCCTCTATCGTAGTAGCTGGGTTGCTTATCGATAGTTAAGGGATAGGTGACCTTCTCTTCCACACCTAAATAATTTCCTCATCACCTTTAGTAAATTTATGTTTTACTTATTTCCACACCATTGGAAAGTGGGGTGCTGGACTTTCTTATAACTATTGGATTTATCCATCGGACTTTCAGAATTGAAGTCCACCTTAGGCATCTTCTCCCCATTATACCCTTGATATTTTCCAATCTCCATATCATCTTTGAGGGACATCATACCATTTCATCATAGCTCTCTAAGTCACGGATTCCTAGGTATTTCTATAGGCTTGGTTTTAGACCACCAAAGAAGAGGTCAACCTTTCATTCATGGGTAACGAAAAAGCTGGAGGCATATCATGAAAGACATGTAATATTTTCCTCATATGCTCTGATGGATTCTTCATCTTTTTTCATGTGGGAAAGTAATTCCCTTTCTATCTTATGTCGGAGGGTGTCCCTAAAATATTTATTGAAAAAAAATTTCCAGAAATCCTTCCGTTGAAACTTTTCGTTATCCTCATCAGGATTTGTATTTTTGATCAATTTCCAATATTTATTTTCTTCACCATACATACAATAAGTATCCAGAAGTACCTTCTCTTGTTTAGAACATTGAATGTTGGAGAATATCTTCTCAATTGAGTTGATCCATTGTCCGGCGATTGAGGTATCAGATGATCAATTAAATGTAGGATGCATTTATCTCATGAATTTTTCAATTGAAATTTATTCTTTATGAAGGGGGGGGGGGGGGTTGTCCATTAATTTTTACCCATGTTACTATTAAAAACTAGAGTTAGTTGAAAGCATTCAATGATAAATTTTGGGATCCTGCTCCCATCGAATTGTGAATCTCTTTAGAATAGTCCTGACATTGATCCTCACATCGGTAGTTAGCCCGAGTCCTCCCATTACCATCAATTGGATGGAATAAAAGGAAAGTTAGGGGTAACACATAAAGTTTAATCCAAAGACAAAGATGGTTCACTTATAAATTATATTTATTTCTTTTAATTATGAATTTATATGCTTCAATCTACGTTATCCATGATCTACTTCCTAACATATATTCTTTGGGCCCTTTTTTATTCCATTAAAAATGGTTCTTACTATGCTTCTGAATCTAACAAAAAATATCCCTTGAGAGTGTCGTAACCAATAGTGCAGCAAGGCCTATTGTCGTGCACCAGTTCCCATTGGAGTCTACCTCAAAGTGGTGTTTTCTGGTTTTACCCCTAGATACATATGTGCCAAAGCATCCTATGCCTTCTCGTATCTAGAAAGGGTTGTATTTTTTTGACAAACCACTTACTCAATACTCACCAAAATAGAGGGATATTTTTATTATAATTATTCATATCCCTAATTATTTCACTAATGTATTCTAATTATAATCCCAAAAATAACTAAATCTATTCTCTAATACCTACTATATAACCCTTTCTATTTATTAAACACTTAAACATAATTTATTACATAAAAATGTCACTTAATAAAACATAGAATATCCATAGTTCTAGTTTATTTTGGGATTAGAATCATTATATAACAACTTAAAACTCGAAACACACATCTTTATTGAAAACTTCTTTTACATGACAATACACATTCCTTCAAACTTAACATTGAATGGGATATCCTAAGGACATGCATAAGAAATGCGTGAGCTATAAAGCCCAGTAAGGGAGTAAACAAAGAAAAACATGAAGAATACAGCCCATGTTAGGAAATAGGAATATTAATGGAGAATAAGAGAAACATGAACATAAAGTCATGATATAGCATGATTGTCATAACATGGAAATGTGGCACCAACATTTAACCTCATATTAGTATAAGCCAAGAATAACTTCACATGTATCATGAGTAAAAACTCATTGAAATTGAATTAGCATGATTAAAACCTCATATAACTTGATGTATCATGATACTAATCTTTACCCAAGGCATTGGATCGGTATTAGGGCTCTCCCTTCTTAATCATTTCATTTCAGGCAGAAGTGTGCCACATGGATCAATCAACATGGATTCAATAAAAAGAGTCATTTATTACTTGATTACGGAATTTTTAGTTAATAAATGAAACTATATAATAAATATGTAAATATTAATAGTGGTTAATACCCTTGATAGAGAAATGGGCATGGTATTTACTACATAATTACTTTGGCATAGAAAATCGTGGTGCAACTTTTGCAGCATAACGACGTGACAAAAGAATTCATAAAAATGGCATGTGAGAGAGAAAGGGGTTTATCATCATATTTACATGAAATTTACAATAATGGTGTCATTTAGATAAATTTACCAACATATTTAATTGAATTTAGATTCATAAAAATAATAATTTGTTGAATATAAATAAAATAGAGAGAAACACCTTATGGAATTTTGGCATGGTAACTATAACACCCCAGGTAAATAAAGAATATGACATTTTTATATTTATCCATATTTGTGAATAAAATATTAATATTACTTTAAAGGGAACGCTATTCTTGATGGCGTACCCAATACGCGACAACGAGTTCCTTTGAAATCTTACGTTGCACTCTTATAATAAAATAATATTATTTTAAATGGTAGTTAACGCCTAGCCATTGTAATGGCGGGAAAGAACGGAACTAACTAAAAAATTATTATGTATGGTTGTCCAATATTTTTACTCTTTAAAATAAATGTTAGATGATTAAAAATGCGAATGAATCCAATTTTAAGCGTATACATTCTAATATTCTTTAAAAGGTCGATTAACTGCCTTTTGATGTCGAAACCCTTTTAAATCCACTTTTTGCCAATTTTATGTGTTATATTTGACAAAATAAAATTCCTATTTAGAATCGGGACATCAAAATTTACTTTGTGTAAATTTTTGGTATTTTTCCGATAAAGTTCATTTTTTTAATGAATAATGAAAAATGTTGTATTTAATTTCCAAACCTCTTTTTAATCTAATTTATTTATATGATTAGATAATATTTTGAATTGGTTTTAAAGTTTAATTATAATATATTTTTACCATTTAATCCAATAGTTGTCGTTGGAATTAATTTCACTTTGAAATTGGACTTAAATTAGTGCCAATCTTTTAATAGATATTGTTTCTTAAAAACAAGTTATTTGCTTTGACAGTGGGAATTAATTATTAAATTAATTAATGCAACTTATATGTTTTGAATTTTGTAAAATAGACACCATTTTTGATTTCGGAATATCAAATATAGCTTACGGTGAATTTTTGGTATTTTTCTGAAAAACTTCAATTTTTGATGAATTGTGAAACCACTAAGTGGTACTTATAAAAATAGATTTTCCGTTTAAATGAAATTTTACCACTTCTGTGTTTTGAATTTCAAAAATCCTACATACATGGTTGTCATTAAGAAGTAAAATGTGGTTCAATGGGATTAAAATAATTATTTGTTGAATAGTAACTTGTAAGTTTTTAATCGCGATTAGAGGTAATTAGTGTAGTTTAAGGTAAAAATAATGTTTTAATAATATGAAATGAACTTGACACATGTCCGACCCTTATTGGATGTGTCATTTCCAACCAAGAAAATCCATGGGTCAACTTGGGGACCCCATGGAGCCACTTTGGTAGGAAAATGACATTAATATCTTTTAATTTAAAGTTAAAATAAAAATGTCACAAACATGAGTTGTTTTACTAAAACAATTTTTAAATGGGGTTATACAAGTAAGATATTTGAGAATAAATATTCATTAGAAAGCTAAGAAGATTTACTACATCATGATAATTTTTTATAATTTTTAGACATTAAATAAATTAAATTATTTATGACACCATGATGATGCAGCGATTACCTCATTATTTAACGATTTAAATAAAACGAAAAGATCCTCTATGTGAATTAATCGTTTAATTCATTATTAAGTAATGTTTAAGGTCGGGGCCTTATAGTTGGTATCAGAGGTCATTTTAGACAACTTTAGGGATTAGGAGTTTTTGTTAGACACATGGTTAGTCCCTATATCTATTATTTTAGTTAAATCCTTATTTTATAACTTTTTTTAGGTCAAGTAAAGTCAGTTACAAATGGAAGGAGAAGGATCTCAAACGACATTCCTATCTCTTCCGGATGAAATTCTTGTAATTATTTTTGAAAAGTCATGTTCGGATGATTGTGAAACTTTTTCTATCATACAACTAACATGCAAGTAGTTGTTTGAGATATCAAACACCTTCACTATACCTCATTATCATCGTGGATCATGGGTTGTATTTAGACAAATACTATTTTCACAATATTATCATATTTTCAAGAAAGGAAAATATTATCATGTTATTTTCAAATATTTTACCTTATCACAAGAATTTGAAGCATATTATGATTTTAAAAATGATGCCGAGGAAGGAGACACTTGCGCAACTTACTAATATTTGATTTTAAAATATAGTCTCTCATCACATACTTATGGTATTTTAAAAGGACCAATAATAGAAAGCTTCAACTCAAATTCTGTCTGACTATTTGATAGAAATCATGTTTTATCAGATGTTTTGAAATTATATGTCATACATGATTATTTTCCCAAACAGTTTTTCTGTGAACACCCATATGACTGATGTTGTACAAGGTGTATTTGGATGGAGGAAGCAAATGATTTTGAAGGATCTATAAATCATTGTTGTAATGCATGGGACGTCTACCTACGTGAACAAGATGATGATGAAACTGAGTGGACTCCATGATCAAGGTATGCTATTATTCATTTTGGGAATCATTTTATTTTATCTTAGGGTGGTGAAATAAGACTTCAAGAATTAAGATGTTGAGATCGTAATGAATTTGGATGAAAATGAGACGTATAAGGAAACTATTGAGGTTAAAACATGTTAGGGTTATTTTAGGAGTTTTATAAAAAGGACAACACACAGACCGTGTGACAACCCATCCCGTCAGACAAAGCTGCGGGAATTGAACCCACAACCAAAGTGCGACTGGTATTTAACGCCTACCATGTTACTACATGAAGTCCTTGGTTAGATTGAATAATTATTTTTAGTTAAATGATTTTATAAATTAAGAGTATGCTGATTTTGGGTTATCTAGGGAAATTATTAACCTATCAGGGGGGATATGTGATTTGTTTAATTACATTTCAATATGAGACTTTAAGAGCAACTGATGTTATTTGGAGATAAGTGTTATTTTGTACCTTGGAGGACTATGTGATTAAATCCTTCAAATATTTGGGTTTCAATCTTAGTTTGGTTCACTTTGAATAATTTTATGGAAAAATTGTTTATCGAATGGTCTTCGTTGAACTTTGGGTTTTGTAGAAAAAATTTTGGAGATTAAGAATAGATTTTCTTTTTATAAAGGGTTACCCTTTTCTGGATTATCTGATCTTATACTAACCTTTTTGGTTTTGGTTTTGGTTAAAGTCTAAAGACATGGGAAGTATATAGTTCTCTTTTGTGGATTAGGTGATTTTAAAGAAGTTTATTATAGTTCTCTTAAAGCAAAAAAGTCATCCTAAATATACATCTTTTAGAGAAAATATGAGTTCATGTAAGAAATATAGTAAAAGTTGAAAGTCAACATGACAAGTAAGTATGTTTCCTTATGTTTTAGTTAAGCACAAAAACAAATTCCTCAATGAAAAGTAACAATAAAATTTTTTTCCATTAACTTTTCCTACTGGGGAATCCAATACCATTAAACCCATCACAAGTTTTTGATTTTCTTATGGTTAACTTTCTCCTAGACATGTTTACTATCACTCTCCATCAGAACATGACCCTATGTTTTCTCCTCCATGTCAATGTTTTCCTACATGGAATATTTCTGTGGGTTAACTCAAGTGACCTCTGTACTTCTCTTTCTTTGTTTTAAAGTGACTGTTTTACCGACTCTTGTTCCGGTGTGAGACTTTCATGGATGTTTCCGAGCCCAATTTTAAAATTGCGAGGACGCAATTCCCAAAAGGGGGGAAGGATGTAACACCCTAGGTAAATAAAGAATATGACATTTTTATATTTATCCATATTTGTGAATAATATATTAATATTAATTTAAAGGGAACACTATGCTTGATGGCGTACCCAATACGCGACAACGAGTTCCTTTGAAATCTTACGTTGCACTCTAATAATAAAATAATATTATTTTAAATGGTAGTTAACGCCTAGCCATTGTAATGGCGGGAAAGAAGAGAACTAACTAGAAAATGATTATGTATGTTTGTCAAATATTTTTACTCTTTACAATAAAGGTTAGAGGATTAAAAATACGAATGAATCCAATTTTAAGCGTATACATTCTAATATTCTTTAAAAGGTCGATTAACCGCCTTTTGATGGAGAACACCTTTTAAATCCACTTTTTGTCAATTTTATGTGTTATATTTGAAAAAATAAAATTCTTATTTTAAATCGGGACATCAAAATTTACTTTGTGTAAATTTTTGGTTTTTTTCCGATAAAGTTCATTTTTTAATGAATAGTAAAAATGTTGTATTTTATTTCAAAACCCCTTTTTAATCTAATTTATTTATATGATTATATTATCTGTTGAATTGGTTTTAAAGTTTAATTAGAATATATTTTTACCATTTAATCCAATAGTGTTCATTGAATTAATTTCACTTTGAAATAGGACTTAAACTAGTGTCAATATTTTAATAGATATTGTTTCTTAAAAACACGCTATTTGCTTTGACTTTGGGAATTAATTATTAAATTAATTAATTCAACTTATATGTTTTGAATTTTGTAAAATAGACACCATTTTTGAGTTCAGTATATCAAATATAGCTTCGGGTGAATTTTTGGTATTTTTCTGAAAAACTTCAATTTTTGATGAATAGTGAAACCACTAAGTGGTACTTAAAAGAACTGATTTTTTGATTAAATGAAATTTTACCACTTCTGTGTTTTGAATTTCAAAAATCCGACATTCATGGTTGTCATTAAGAAGTAAAATGTGGTTCAATGGGATTAAAATAATTTTTTGGTGAATAGTAACTTGTAAGTTTTTAATCGCGATTCGAGGTAATTAGTGTAGTTTAAGGTAAAAATAATGTTTTAATAATATGAAATGAACTTGAAACATGTCCTACCATTATTGGATCTGTCATGGACGACCAAGACAATCCATGGGTCAACTTGGGGACCCCATGGAGCCACTTTGGTAGGAAAATGACATTAATATCTTTTTATTTAAAGTTAAAATAAAAATGTCACAAACATGAGTTGTTTTACTAAAACAATTTTTAAATGGGGTTATACAAGTCAGATATTTAACTATAAATATTCATTAGAAATCTAAAAAGATTTACTACATCATGATATTTTTTTTATTAATTTTTAGACATTAAATAAATTAAATTATTTATGACACCATGATGATGCACCGATTACCTCATTATTTAACGATTTAAATAAAATGAAAAGATCATCTATGTGAATTATTCGTTTAATTCATGATTAAGTAATGTTTAAGGTCGGGGCCTTACAGTTGGTATCAGAGGTCGGTTTAGAAAACTTTAGGGATTAAGAGTTTTTGTTAGACACATGGTTAGTCCCTATATCTATTATTTCAGTTAAATCCTTATTTTATAACTTTCTTTCAGGTCAAGTAAAGTCAGATACAAATGGAAGTAGAAGGATCTCAAACGACATTCTTATCTCTTCTTGATGACATACTTACAATAATTTTTGCAAAGTCATGTTCGGATGATTTTGAAACTTTTTCTAGCATACAACTCACTTGCAAGCAGTTGTTTGAGATATCAAACACCTCCACTATACCTCATTATCATCGTGGATCATGGGTTGTATTTAGACAAATACTATTTTCACAATATTCACATATTTTCAAGAAAGGAAAATATTATCAAGGTATTTTCAAATATTTTACCTTGTCACAAGAATTTGAAGCATATTATGATTTTAAAAATGGTGCTGAGAAAGGAGAACCTTG
This sequence comes from Viscum album, assembly GCA_963277665.1. NCBI lineage: Eukaryota > Viridiplantae > Streptophyta > Magnoliopsida > Santalales > Viscaceae > Viscum > Viscum album. The sequence continues at coordinate 1,114,679,332 of OY728132.1, read as the reverse complement.
CGCAACTTACTTATATTTGCTTTTAAAATATAGTCTCTCATCAAATACATATGGTATTTTAAAAGGAACAATCATAGGAAGCTTCAACTCAAATTCTGTCCCACTATTTTATAGAAATCATGTTTTATCAAATGTTTTTGAATTATATGTCATACATGATTATTTTCCAAAACTGTTTTTCTGTGAACACCCACATGACCCATGTTGTACAAGGTGTATTTGGATGGAGGAAGCAAATGATTTTGAAGGATCTCTAAATCATTTTTGTAATTCATGGGACGTCTACCTACGTGAACAAGATGACGATGTGACCGAGTGGACTCCATGATCAAGGTATGCTGTTATTCATTTTGGGAATCGTTTTATTTTATATTTTGGTGGTGAAATAAGACTTCAAGAATTAAGATGTTGAGATCATAATTAATTTGGATTAAAATGAGAGGTATAAGGAAACTATTGAGGTTAAAACATGTTAGGGTTATTTTGGGAGTTTTATAAAAAGGACAACACGCAGACCATGTGACAACCTGTCACGTCAGACAATGCTACGAGAATCGAACCCACAACCAAAGTGCGACTGGTATTTATCGCCTACCACTTGACTACGTGAAGTCCCTGGTTAGTTTGACTAATTCTTTTTAGTTAAATGATTTTATGAATTAAGAGTAAGGTGATTTTGGGTTATCTATAGAAATTATTAACATATCATGGAGGATATGTGATTAGTTTAATTACTTTTCAATATGAGACTTTAAGAGCAACTGGTGTTATTTGGAGATAAGTGTTATTTTGTACCTTGGAGGACTATGTGATTAAATCCTTCAAATATTTGGATTTCAATCTTAGATTGGTTTACTTTGAATAATTTTATGGGAAAATTGTTTATCGGATGGTCTTCGTTGAACATTGGGTTTTGTTGGAAAAATTTTGGAGATTAAGAATAGATTTTCTTTTTATAAAGGGTTATCCTTTTCTGGATTATCTGATCTTATACTAACCTTTTTGGTTTTGGTTTTGGTTAAAGTCTAAACACATGGGAAGTATATAGTTCTCTTTTGTAGATTAGGTGATTCTCTAGAAGTTGATTATAGCTCTCTTAATGTAAACAAGTCATTCTAAATACACCACTTTTGGAGAAAATATGAGTTCGTGTAAGAAATCTAGTAAAAGTTGAAAGTCAACATGACAAGTAAGTATGTTTCCTTATGTTTTAGTTAAGCTAAAAAATAAATTCCTCAATGAAAAGTAACAAAAAAACATTTTCCATTAACTTTTCCTACTGGGGAATCCAATACCGTTTAACCCATCACAAGTTTGTGATTTTCTTATGGTTAAATTTCTCCTAGACATGTTTACTATGACTCTCCATTAGAACATGACCCTATGTTTTCTCCTCCATTTCCATGTTTTCCTACATGGAATCCTAGTATGGGTTAACTTGGGTGACCTCTGTACTTCTCTTTCTTTGTTTTAAAGTGATTTTTTTACTGACTCTTGTTCTGATGTGGGACTTTGAAGGATGTTTCTGTGCCCAATTTTAAAATTTTGAGGATGAAATTCCCAAAAGGGGGGAAGGATGTAACACCCCAAGTAAATAAAGAATACGACATTTTTATATTTATCCATATTTTTGAATAAAATATTAATATTACTTTAAAGAGAACGATATGCTTGATGGCGTACCCAATACGCGACAACGAGTTCCTTTGAAATCTTACATTGCACTCTATTAATAAAACAATATTATTTTAAATGGTAGTTAACGCCTAGCCATTGTAATTTCAGGAAAGAACAGAACTTACTTAAAAATTATTATGCATGTTTGTCCAATATTTCTACTCTTTACAATAAATGTTAGAGGATTAAAAATGAAAATGAATCCAATTTTAAGCGTATACATTATAATATTCTTTAAAAGGTCGATTAACCTCCGTTTGATGGAGAACCCCTTTTAAATCCACTTTTTGTCAATTTTATGTGTTCTATTTGACAAAAAAAATTCTTATTTATAATCGGGACATCAAAATTTACTTTGTGTATTTTTTTGGTATTTTTCCGATAAAGTTCATTTTTTTATTGAATAGTGAAAAATGTTGTATTTTATTTCAAAACCTCTTTTTAATTTAATTTATTTATTTGATTAGATTATCTTTTGAATTGGTTTTACAGTTGAATTAGAATATATTTTTACCATTTAATACAATAGTGGTCGTTGGAATTAATTTCACTTTGAAATTGGACTTAAACTAGTGTCAATCTTTTAATAGATATTGTTTCTTAAAAACACGCTATTTACTTTGACAGCGGGAATTAAATATTAAAATAATTAATGCAACTTATATGTTTTGATTTTTGTAAAATAGACACCATTTTTTAGTTTGGAAGATCAAATATAGCTTAGGGTGAATTTTTGGTATTTTTCTGAAAAACATCAATTTATGATGAATAGTGAAACCACTAAGTGGTACTTATAAAAACTGATTTTCCGTTTAAATGAAATTTTACTACTTCTGTGTTTTAAATTTAAAAAATCTGTCATACATGGTTGTCATTAAGAAGTAAATGTGGTTCAATGGGATTAAAATAATTTTTTGTGAATAGTAACTTTTTACGTTTTTAATCGTGATTAGAGGTAATTAGTGTAGTTTAAGGTAAAAATAATGTTTTAATAATATGAAATGAACTTAACACATGTCATAACCTTATTTTATGTGTCATGACTGACCAAGAAAATCCATGCGTCAACTTGGGGACCCCTTGGAGCCACTTTGGTATGAAAATGACATTAATATTATTTTATTTAAAGTTAAAATAAAAATGTCACAAACATGAGTTGTTTTACTAAAACAATGTTTAAATGGGGTTATACAAGTCAAATATTTGACTATAAATATTCATTGGAAATCTAACAAGATTTACTACATCATGATATTTTGTTTTATAATTTTTAGACATTAAATAAATTAAATTATTTATGACACCATGATGATGCAGCGATTACCTCCTTATTTAACAATTTAAATAAAATGAAAAGATCTTCTATGTGAATTATTCGTTTAATTCATGATTAAGTAAGGTATAAGGTTAGGGCCTTACAGTGAAAAGTGTACATGGGAGGCATTAATGACAGAGAAAGGGGTATCACATCATTTCAAAATAAGTAGGGATGTATGGGGGAGCTGATAAATCATTCCATAACATTTGTAATTGAAAAAAATGGTATAACAACATAAATAAATTTGGACAAAAATGATAAAGGAAGATATCCCTTACTTCCAAGAGTGATCCCAAAGACTTGGGAGTGTTTTGAGAGAGGCTTCTTGGTAGATTGGGGAGCATTGGGAGGATACTATAGAGATTAGTGAAGATTAGGTACGTGCTCTGAGGGTTTTTAGTGAAGAGGGAGTGGGATCCTGGGTGAGATTATAAAGGAAAAACGAGGGAATTCATTGTTATTTAGGTTTTGGACATGACACATTAAACTAATCAAAACCACAAACCAGCCCATAGTTTTTACTGGGGTTTTTTCCAAAGTGGAGTTGAAAACATTATTTTATATGGAAAATGGACGAATTTTATAAAATATTAGTCCTATTTATGTTAAAGTGAGTCACACTATCAAGGAAATCAATTTAGAAAGTAAAAATGTTTTTTTGTCTTAAAGGGTCCACTAAAGCATTGTAAAATTAATCAAACAAACCTAAAATCACATTATTTTAATGGTAAAACATTTATTGGCCGATCATCCAATTTATAGTATTTTATTACATCACTATTGGGTCTTTATGATTTCCTAAAACACATTATATAATTAAACAGTATTTAATTTTTACAGAAACATTCAACTGTTGCAGATAATTATGAAAAAATCACCATTGTATAATTTCAAAGTCATCATTACAAAAATAATATTAATTTTATCTAAATAATTTTCTAAATATGCGAGTTTTTACGTTTAAAATAAAAACTGATATTTATCGAAAATTCATGGGTTTTGACAAAAAATGGCTTTCAAACCTTAATAAAAATTACAATTGTATTCATAAAATTTAAACGATGATATATATTTAATAAATATAAATTTTTTAATAATATTTCATTAAAATATTTTTTTTATTCAAAAATCCATTAATTCCTTAAAATATATTTCTTAGTTGAATATTAACTAGAAATATTATTTGTGCATTAAAAACTATTTACAGAGTAACAATAATAAAACAAATGTATATTTTTTATTATATACAAAAATAATGTACATAAAAATAGTGATAAGGTCTTTTTACATAACCCATTATAACACTCGCATAAGACTGAAGGGTGAGGTGTGCTTTGGTGACAGACTCTTGGGGTGGCTTGGATAACATCACTCGGGTGGTAATCTCTACCAACTTCCACTTCCCCCAAACATGGTTCCGTTCGTGCATAATGTGTTTAATATTGGCTTGGGCATGGTCAAGAGCGAAGACCAGTGACACCACCTCCTTTTTGAGTTTCGACAATGGGCTTCATAAAAAAATTCTACAATATGAGGTCATTGGTTCCTTTATTTTGTAAATTGGATTTGTTAAAGCCCTAAATTTATACTAATCATGTGAAAACTGTTCAAAAAATATATTAGAAATGGTAACAATTCTCAAAGGTATTTTGAAATAAAAAATCATAAAACCAAAGAAGGGAATATGTTATATAACCATATTACATAATAATCCATTTAATTAGATCAAGTGTAATTTTCATTAATAAAATATTGGGTCATTACATATCTATAGTGAGATTATCCTCATTGAATTAATACACCACATTAGAGAATTATTCAAGGAAGACAATGTATAATGGAACCGACCTTACGCATGGATTACTTATCTATATATGGTATTGTGAGGTATTGCCATTTTTTTGGATGAGGTGAAAACATTCATCAATTGTGAGTGAGAGCCCCTCTGATGCGGTGAGCTAAGCTAGTGTTTTGGTTGTTAGGATTGAATACCCAACCATTGGATATCAAAGCGTGGTGTATTATGTGTGCAGATGTGATTTATATTTCCCTTTGTATTGAAGAATTCAAAGATACATTTAATCAGTAGCCCATGGTTGGCCCTTGTTAAAAGGATGGTTTATAATATAGTTTCCTTTCTGAGGTTAATATTTTAATATCTCATAAAGGAAAAATCACATTGTATCAATATTATAGTGGATATAATGAATCATTAATTTCAACAGTTTTAGAAGGATCATGTTTATCATTCTTGGGAGTTTATCTAGAATTACATTTAGTGTATCTACTATACAATAAACTCTCAAGGTGTAGGTTCTGGATTGATATCATATTTTTGGTCTTCATGATGTGAAATATATTGTGGTTGGTTAGATAAATTTTTCATTTAAAGGGAATAGAAGTAAATTAATATTGTAGAGGAATATATGTCTATATTTTGGGGGAGGCACTAGAGAAACTAGATTTGTTCTTGTTGTTGTATTTTTCTTAAAGACAGAGACATTACTGACCATAGATTAACAATGATGTCCTCACACTCCTCCCATGTGTGAGAGAGTCTAGTGGTAGTGATATTTATTTATTTTATATATTGGAACTATACATTCTCATTTATTAGACCTGAAAGTTATCTTAATGTTAGAGGGAAAAATCACTTCTTTCTTAGGTGGATAGTGGATTTTTATTAGTATCGAAATGGTCCCTTTGAGTGGGGACAACATTAGTGAAAAAAATCCCAAAATGAGGTATGTATTATGTATCTTTTTTGGTGTACTAATATCATGAAAACAATTATTATATAGTGGATGATGTTGGGGGGAAATCCCTCAAGATTCCATCTCGATGTTTTTGGGATGATTGTGTCTATTAACAAAGACAGATGATCATGTTTCTGTATGGTTGGTGTTTCCAAAGTAGATATTTAAGGTGGGCTATTTTCCCATTTTTTTCGAACATTTTTTTCCTCAAATAGTGAGTTTTTATTTCATAAAGTAAGGTCTTCTATAAATGAGTTCATGGAACAATTTTTTTAGACTATGAAGAATGGAGTTCACAGACTACATAGTAGTGCATATGTCTTATGTGAACCACAAAGGAGGTGTACAAACCACAATGTATGATATGAAAACCGCATAGAAAATTCAATTTTATGGAGCCTCATAGTTTAAGGGAGAATCTTAACTGGCTAGTCTCTTAGTTTTTTGAATTGAGGTGGTAATTTAAGGATCCTAATAGGCGTTTCTTGTGAAGGAAAACAACCACCTCAAATGATAATGGCATTATGCGGACTGCAAAGTAGTTCATGAGGAATGTTGTACCACATTGGAGTTTTAGGCATTTGTGATTAATGGGATTAATTGGATTTTTTTCATATATAATGAACCCTAACCACATAATTAAAAAAGGATAATTTCATTATGGAATATCTTCATAGGAATAATTTGGGGAAGTTCAAAGTAGTTCGCGATGGTGGATTCTACAAAGGAGGAAGTAATTCATGGGGATCAAGTTAGAAAATGAGATAGTTCATGAAAACAGTTCATGAGAGAGGTTTTTTAATCTCGGTAGTTCAAAAATGAAAAGGTATTCCTAGCATATTCATTCTGTGATTCACCAACCATTCATGAATTAGGGGCCGTCCATGAAAAAAAATGTGATCATGAAACACTCACTCCTGATGTTGTAAGGAAATTCACAAAAGATGAAATAAATTTCATAGTGAATCTATGGATGTTCTGAAAGGGACTAAAATAGTTCATGAATGTAATTTTTTGTAAACTAATAGTACACATAAAAGTGGATTTCATATACCATGTGAAAATAGGACATCAACAAAGCATCTAACTATAGTTGAGTATGCATTAATTTTTAATAACTAAGGGTCCTACAAGTCTATTAACTATGTGTGGATAATTTATGGGGCAGTTATAAAAGAAGAGGAAGAATGTGATACTGTCTATGGAGAATGAACCATTGAAGGAGAGTAAGGGAAAAAATCATGGGAAAGCAGTGAGATAACCCAAAGATTTCAAAGGTAGTGGTCTTTTTCATAGAAGTGATTTTCACAATCCTTATATTGGAAATGAGCTTTATTAAATTTGGTATGTAGAATCTTTTTGTGGTATGATATTTGAACATAGCCTAGTTAGGGTGAAACTTCTAAAATCATTGTGTTTCATTCATGATTTCATTTCTGATTATTCATTTCGTTGGGAAAGGGAGAGAAGAATGTTTTTTTTCAAATATGAAACAATATAAAAATGGATTATTGTTTAAATCCATCATAACCTAATTTACCCTATCCTATGTCAGCATATTTATCTTATTTGTAATAATATAGATGGAGAATTTTTTTCAACAGGACATGTATTTTAATCACTCACCTATGTTACATATAGTATTTTTGAGTTGATAGATGAAAATCATATAAGGGAACATGACTATCTTCATTATATAGTGGCAGATTGGGATAATTTATGGGTAGTGGTTTGATGTTGAGAGGTTGAAAAAGTTTGGTGTGATTCCTATAGCTATCATTGATATCTTCTAAGATAATTGATGAAAACATAAAAAAATCTATCATATACATTAAGTGTAATTATAATGAAGACCATGGTGTGGATGGAGGATTCCCACAAAAGTTTAGGTAGTAGTTTGGGAACAAGATCCTTGTTACTCTTTTTGTACAAGCTAGTGACTGGATTCTCAATTAATTGTGGGATGAATATGGAAGTAAACATGACTTATATTCAAAATTTCATGCTTCTTTGGAACTCTTCAGGTGTTAGTCTGGGATCTTTCAAAAGGAATCACTATTGGTGTATGATGTGGATAGGTTTTTCTCCTACAAAAAAAAATAAATAATGATCGTTAAATTTATAGTGTGAGGCAATCCAAAGAGTTATAACTTTATTGATGGAACAATTTTGATATGGGTGTCGATGGTTCAATGTTGTGATATATTTCATGTTGTCAGATAACTAGTGGATGATGATTTTTTTGGGTGATGTGTCTTGGAAAGAATCACATGGTCCATATGTGTGTTTCCATTAAGTTATATCTTGATATGTGTTGGAGATAACTGAGTTGATTATGGGAATGTATTTTACCTTCTTGGATGGAAATATTCTAATCTTTGTTAGGGTCAAACAACTGAAGATTATAGATATTCTTTCTAGGGTTCATTTTTTCCGCATGATGTTTATTGATTTTTGTTAGGTAGCATCTCCTGCTATTTCTATTTAGTAGAAAAAAGGATTATTGTGTGAAGGATATAAGGAATAATGTTTTTCCTAAATGCGACTTAGCTCAATTTTGGCTTTTGGTGTTCGAGGTCTCCATAGTTGTAAAAGAGTATATTTACCCAAGTAGATGAACTTAGTAAAATTATACAATTGTTCTATTGATTTTTTGGAATGGTTTTTACCCATGAATTGAAATAATTCATAATTTAGAGAGCATAGAGGTCTTGAATGAATATGATAAATTATATTATTATTTTTATCCCACACATAAATATTTTTTATAAAATAATTATATCTCTATAATAGATCATCATATAGGATATATAACATTATGGTTTGATTTATAACAATGATCTTTTTATGGAGAATTTATAACATTTGTTCATATTAGGAAACCCGACTGTTTCAATATATAACTAATTATTTAATTAATTTAAATTATTTATTTATTTCATTTTTTTAATTGGTGAGTTTATAGAAGACTATAAACTCCTCTCCAATAATTATTCAATTATATTTTTCCCTTACGATAAGTTTATTTTTTAATTAAAAACCCTAAATAGTGGAGGATTGGATATTTGATATTCTTGGTAGAGTCAAAAATGGATTGTAGAATATGATCCATCAATAGAATTCATCATCATAATTATATTTGTCATCTAATGTGACAGTATTATTCATTTGTGACTAGACATGATTAAATGGATGGAATTGTGTCTCTACTTTCCATGAAATTCTATTGTGAATATTTATTTGATATTGGGTCCCTCCATTCTTTCTGGAATTACATGAAGTTCAAATTATTTAGGATGATGTGATTTACTATTGTTCTTGAATACCCATTATCTCATTCCATGGATTTATCATATTTGGTAGATATAATTTATCCCTAATTTGATTATTCCTTATTTGAATTTAATGTTAGATCAATAAAAGGGGAAGATGTGAATTATAATCTCTCTTTCCCTTGTCCCTCTCTCTCTCTCTCTCTCCAATCTCTCTCATTCTACTAAAGAGAGGATATTCATCCACCAAACATTAGGGTGGTTAGAAGAAACATGAGGTAGTGTGCTGGTGGATGTAGCCTGATGAATATCATAATATATATAGGGGTGTCCCAGAAAGGTAGGACAATAATTGTGGGAAACTATGATGCATGGAATGTCACTGATAAGGATTCTAAGGATTTGAGACATGTGGGTGGGGGTAGAGAAACCATCACATAAAACTAAAAGATATAGTATGGTGGGCCTTATTTACCTCAATAAAGTAAGGTGATGCACATATTGGTGAAGGGGAAGACCAAACTACTAAAAATCTTGCTTTTAAAATCACTAGAAATATGCATTGAAAGTGCTAAAAAGTGATTCCATGTTAAGCGCCCTTAATAATCATACTGTATATCAACGCATAATGAACTATTTAAAAATGAAACATTTAATAGTGCTAAAATAAAATCAATGATAAAGGACCCCTTTGTTAGTGATTTTTAGCACTAAAAAGGGTGTCTGTTATCCGTTCCTTTGTCACTACTGATAAAATTTTAATTTTTTTTGGAACTATGCACCACATCCGTACACATTGTTAGCACTTGGACCCCTTTCCCACTCTCACACACTTCCTTTTTTCAGCGCTCACAATACACCTTTTTTGTTTTGTTTCCCCTAACTAGCTACTAGCTCACCCCAATATGCATTGGGACTTGATCTTGTAACCTACATTGTGAAACGTGAACATTTTTACTACTACCCCATGCTTGTTTTGATCTATTTTGTTTATTTATTTATTTATGTCTATGTATTTAAATACATATTTTATTTTCAAATAAATTTTAAAAATATATGCTTGTGTGTGTATGATATATACACACCAATATTTATTTAAAATATTTTCTATAAGAATATTAATTTACATATATTATAATATATATAAAATTATATATATATATATGTGTGTGTGTGTATTTTTACACACACATACTTTTATATAATCAATTTATATACATTTTTATAAGTATATATACATCCATATAGTTTTATATTATAAAAAATGGTTATTTATTATTTTAAATAAAATGTAAAATAATTATTTACATATGGTTTATATAACTATTTTTTAAATCATTTTCAAAATATGTTTATATATTGTATATTTATATATAAATTTTATATATTACATATATAATTAAATTCTTATATATTTATATATACATTTATACAAATTTACAAATAATTATACATATATAATGTATTTATAAATTATTACTTTAAGTAAAATTATATACGTAATTTATTATTATGATATATTTATACTTATACAGTAATTGTAGAGGTAGAAAAATATATTAATGAATTTTTTATGGTAATTAAAATGGGAATTTTTTTGTCTTAGATAAATTGAATAATAAATATATTTTTTCTTTATAATTTATATAAATTAAAATACATTTTTATATAAAAATATTTATATATTTATAATTATTTATTATTTATTATATAAAAATAAATGAAAATATGTATATTTTTAATTACAATTTAAATTAAAATATAGAATATGATAAAATTTCAATTTGATAATATATATATATATATATATGAATGTAATCATTAGGAATAAATTCAGTATAAACAATAATTTTGTAAGAATACATTCTTAAATGAATCTAAAATATCATAGAATATTGAAAATTTATGAAATACAGAGAAAAAACTCAAATTGGTAAGAATTTTTATCATTTTTTAACTTTCATAAAATGGTGAACCAATTCCTCCTTGGTCAAACATTGATGGATCACATTAAAATATTATATAAGATATTTGGTAGAGACCAAATGGACACCGGAAAAAAAAGATATAGATGTTTGATGTTCAAGTCATGTTTAAAACAAATCATATATTGTTGAGTAATTTATTGAATTTTGATTCCATATAATTTTAATGAAATTATTATTACTATATTATAATTTTTAAATTAAAAGTTAATATTATTTGAATTTATTTTATAGTCTATTTTCCCTTAATATCATATATATTATGTGTAAATGTATATTAATTCCTAAAAAATCATATTTAATATAATATAAATATATTTATATAAATATAAATTTTTTATATTTTAATATATTATTTTTAATGATATATACACATATGTATTATTAAATATAAATTTTATCTTTGAGAAAATAACACTATTAAAGAACAACATTTATTAGTATGAAAAAGGTATGAAATAGTGTCCTTCATTAGATCTTTTAAATAGAACTCATAAAGAAATTTACCTTATCAGTTCTTTTAGCAATAACTGATAAATACACCCCCATTAACAATGCTTTTTTCATGCATTCAATTTTAATATATCGTTGCAGGTTCCTGTATGACCTAATATTAATTTAATTTGGGTTATAGGTGTAGTAAGGGTGGTGTCTGTTAATTTGGGAGAGGATAACCAAAATTTTAAAAATGTTTAATTAAAGATGTATTGAAATGAATAATAATAATAATAATAATAATAATAATAATAATAAAATTTAATAAATATGAGGGTGTGACCTTGTGTTAGGCATACATTGATTAGGGTAATGAAAACCTCTACTTATTTAATTTAATATTTCTTTAATAATAATAAATTTATTTTTATATTTATTTTTACATTGGTTATAAATATTTTAGAAATTTTTCTTGGTTTTTTATTCTTATTGATTTAATTGATAAATGATCCAATTGTTGTATTTACATGTATATATCTAAACTAATAATTTATGACCAATATGTCATACTCAAATATGACTTCTGGTATAGGTTCTGGGTCCTATCATATATTGTATCCAATGAGTAATGTGATGTAATAAATTATTTTAATATGATTCCAATTTTTGATGATTAAATTGTATATCAATATTATATTTATTCATTGATCTCAATGGAATAATACATATGTTTATTTGATTTCATTTAAGAGGTGATATAAGTAGATTTTGTTAATTAGTTTTATTGGGTTGATGAGGAACCTCATGAGTGATCCCCATAGTGATTATAGGGTTGGTACCCCTAACTACATGGTTATGTCCACACATTAATTATATAGATTGGTTTGATACCCCTTAATCACAACTGAGGTGTGGGTCCTCCCTCTATGGAATCAATACCCCCACCCACACCCCCCACCCCATTCAAGAGCTTATGGTGTGCATCCTTTATATGCTTCAATACCACCTTGACAATTGAATCCCCATAGGTAAGGCATGGCTCTGCCACTATGTATCAAGAGAGGTTCTTTGGATTGTTTAACATTGGATTTTTGAATACCTATTTTGTGTTATGGTATTGATATAAAAGATCATGTGGTTGTTCATTTTATAACATGAACTCATAAGTTATATTTAACCTCGCCTTCATTGATTATTGTCAATACATGTCTATTCTAAGTCTATGATTTATATACAATAGTGGGACTTGAGAATATTTGGAACCTTGTGAGTTTCCTTCAAGATGTGATATTATAGTTGGGTAGAAACTTCAAGTTCTGTGAACTTAGCAGGGGTTTAGACTTCTCTATATGATCATATAAAAAATATTTATTTTGTTATAGATGATATAAACAGGACTTTTATGTGTCTTAGAGAATTATAGTGGGTGAGAATATTTTGAATATATTTTCTTATTTTTAAATTGGTTAATACCTATTATAGAGAGCTTTGAGTTTACGTAGTGTTATGTTTTTAATCTCTTAGAAGGTCACCTCTTATACCAAAAGATTGGGTGAGTTTTTATTGGTTTTTTTGGGTATCTTACTTGGTATGTTTACACTCACCCTTGAATTGTTCTTTATTCGAAGCATGGTTGGTATGTGTAGTTTAAAAATAAATTTATATATGGATTGAGTAAGCATATAACTATACTATTTTGATTGGAGTTGGTTCATATTGATGATTGTTGATGGAATACAGAGTAGGGTGATATATGGTGGTGTCATATTCTTCTATGGATGTATACTAGTCATAGTTTTCATGTAGAATGGATGATATTCGCATTAATTTGTGTCTCTGATACCCGTCCGATTGTCCATCACACATGTTTCTTTTCAATTATGGTGACGTATATGTACCTGATATATCATGAAGGTGTTGTATACATATTATATGATTATATATATTTATGATATGCATGTTGAGGATTTTTTTATAATTTTTAAATAAATAATTTATATATATTTTTATAGGTTAAGTCCTCCTATATTATGATGTAACACCAAGAGATCTTAAAATAAGAATATTTTAATTTATAGTGTATGCGACACACAAAACCCAGCCTACAAGAAAATTTAACAACCCAAGACATAATGATATAATAACAATACTAAATATATTTTATCTATTATATATATTAAAAAATAAAACACTGATTTCAGAATATGTTACACACAACATTGAGTTTCTTTGATAACTTACGTCATACGCCAGACTGAGTTTTATGAAACATCAATGTACTATTAATATTATTATTCAATATGATGGTTATCACATAGCTATTATACGAGAATGTATTAATCATATTAAATAACTTATGATTGTAGATAATGAAAATTTCTATTATTTATTTATTTATTATTAATAAAAAACGAGTCTTTTGAAAGAAAAATAAATTTTTTCTTAAAAAATATATTTTTTTATAAATGATGGAGTTATCAAGCTATGTGAACATAATTTATAAATAATTTTAAAAATTTTTAGAAATATTATTTTAAAAAATATAAATATTTTTTGATATTGTAATATCAAAATTTCTCATGGGATAATTTTTTGGATTTTTCAAAGAAGATTCATTTTTGATGAATATTAAAAAATATTGAATTTTGATTCAAAACTATATTTTCCATTAATTAATTTATAAAATTAAAGTATACTTAGATTTTATTAAATTGAAATCAGTCTAATTTTATATCAATTAATAAAATTTCGGTTATTTGAATCTTTTTTATAATGGATTAAGATATAGAAATATTTGAAACATTGAACATTTTCACTTTAAAAACATGCTTTCTCATCCTGTTTGCGAGCTGAATTTTTAATTAAATTTTTTCACTTATGTGAGTTGAATTTGGAAACATGTATTCAATATTTTGAATCATAATAATTTATATTATATAATAAGATAAAATTATATTTTCACCAATATTATTAGTGAAAATAATTAAAAAAAATTTACCGTCATTAAGGTTACAATTGGGTTTTGCACATTAGATGTGTTTATATTAATAATATTTTCCAAAAACATAGTATTTTTATTTCAAAAACATAATTTAATATTCAAAATCATTAGATATAAATTATTTAATAATTATTATTTTAATTTCAGACTTAAAGGATTATTTAACTGGGTAAATAATATAATACAAGTTACTGCGGTAAAAACTAAAATTGTAGAATTGAGTGAAATGAAAGAGTAAGGAATAGAATGGTAAAAATGTGTTTTTTTATGTTTTGGAGGTTTTTATATACCATATAAACCCTCCAATAGATTATTATTTAATTTTTTGGAACATTATAGAAGTATGACCTCTGAAAAGTGAATGCCATGGAGTATTTACAATAATTTCACTCCTCAACTACAATAGGGATCTCACTATCATATCTAGTTCACACATTCAAAGTAATTGGGTTCGGCCAATAAGTTCACAAATAACTTCTAAAAATTTCACACCTCATATTAAATTTCTTATTTTTGGTATAAATCAAAGATTATGATCATTCATCAGAAACCTAATGAGGATTCCGTAAGCAGAAGTAATATTTTTCAAGAAGTTTATTTATTTTAGCTCTTTCAACATCCTTATAAATGTTATTATATCATGTTTATATAATGGAATAAGTACAATACATATAATATTATTTTTTATAATATTTTCATTACCTATAATTATATCAAGTTCCATAAAATGGGTTATGAAATCATAGTTCATGTGTATGGTGGACTACCGCCTCGCGAACCGATATCATTCGTTTTGCCTTTTCCAACACTCATGTTTTGGTATGATTATGGATATAACATATATATATGATAATTAAAACATTATTATACCTATAGATTTATTATATCATATATAAATAATTACATTCCATTTTTTAGGATACACATTAACATCACTCATGTGCACGAAAGACTACCACCTTGTGAAGCGATGCGATTTGTCTGTCATGAATGATTCAAATGGAAGTTGATAGATATAAAGTTTTTATTTTTATTTGAAATTAATAAAATAATTATTATATTAATGAAATATTTATAATTTTTATTTATAATATATAACATTTTATTTCTTTTCTTTTCATTAATGTAAAGATGATATCATCTCTCCTGTACGTGTAGACTACAATCATCACAATGATGTGTGATTCTCTTTCCATTAAAAAACATTAATGATATATATATATGTCCATAATATTTAATTACTGAAATTATTTTCATTTGGTAATGTGGAAAAATTACATATTCCCTTTCCCAAATGATGACTGGAAAATGGAAAACCTTACTCAAGAAAATGTATGATCGTTTGTCTTTATAAGCATAACATTCATCAATTTTCATAACCATCATTCATGATTGGTCTTAAAAGAAAAATTAAAGAATAAATGTGATAATAATTAAATTTTTATTACTCATTAAATGTAGAACTATATAATTTGTGCCTAAAATGGATCATTCATTACGAAACTGGCATGAGATAACAAGGCAATCAACACTAAAAACCCCAAAAATAATGATCGATTATAAATAAATTGGTTGTAAGACGTTATAAAAGGATCATATATGAGGTCATAAATATTAATATGATGAGATAATAATTTAATTCCATGTTTAAAAGCACAAATTACTAGGTTAAATAATGTCATCCAAAAGGAAGTGTATGGTAAGATATTTCTTAACTAAATTGTTTTCATTATATTAATATCCTACTTCATTGATTATCTCATCATAAGATTATGTGTATATTAAAATTAATAATTATGTTTTACTTCAACTTGTCTTATTATTATTTATAGTTTAAACACATAATTATTTCAATGATTAATTATCACTTCAACATTATGATCATTGTAAGTGTTAATTTCACAGTCTCATTCAAATCAAGATTGTTTATTCCTAAATATTAGTTGAAGAATTTTATTTTACCATATCATAATAAATCAATAGTATTTTCTTTTTTTCATTTTATTCATGATATTATCAAGTAATAGTACCATTTCCCCCTCTTTGTTACTTAAATTAATTGATAATACGTTTTTAATAATATCGTACTTTATTTATCCCTTTGGTCTTAAAAATGTTTTCTTTCAAAACCATGTATTGTAAAAATGTTTTTAAAATTTTAAATATGATTTATCAAAGGATTTTAAACCACATGTAATCATTAAATTTTTTTATGGAATAAATTTTTTTTTCAAAAAAAAAACCCAGTTTGGATTTCATCGAAACAACGAATGGTATCTTCATGTCATTTTATGAAAAGGAGAATTTATAACCTTTTTTAATAGTGAAAGTTTAATGTTCATTTTTAATTTTAAAACATATGATGAATTACATGCTATCAGGAACATAATTTCATATAAGATTTCATTTCATTTTTATGAGGATATTTTAAGGAAATAGTTTTTATAAGAAATTTTCAAATATAAGGATTTTTGAAATGTTTTATAATTAAAATAGTGATTTTAAAAATTTAAATGATATTTTCTTGAATAATGATTTAAACGATAATTATATTGTATTTATTTTCATTAATAAAAACAAAACTATATTTTTACTCTAGTGGGTATTTTTTTTCAATACCATCCTTATTATTTCTTTTGACCGTTTATGGTGATTTTGAACAAGGATAATATCAAATTTCACTTCCTTATTTTGTATTTGTGGTCATTAAAATCCCCTTAGATTATTCACAACCCTATGATAATTATTAATTATATTTATCCTAAATATACTCATTATGTATCATGTTTGTTATTATTTCTGAAAATTTATACGATTTTTAGATATGGTGTTTACTTTGATTTTTATTTGATCAACTGGGGAAATATTGATAAATCTAAACAATTTATTGAATACAGATATTAGATAAGTAGCATTTTTTATGAAAAAATTGATTATTTTATATGTGAGTAATTATTTAGATATTTATGAAATGGGTGGGTCCTAGTAATGTATTACCTCTCGATGCATCAGTAATATCATGGGAAGAATCAGTTGGGTTGCGTTAGTTAAATGGGGTTTCACCCATTATGTTTTAAACTATTTGGTGAATGCTCTAGAAAATAAATGTGTCATTTTCCTGGGAAACATAGAATTCCATAAATTATTATTTTAATCATTTAGTATTTTGTTATTTATATCTAGGATATTTTCAATATGACATTATTTATATATGCATTTCATCCTCATCTATTTAAATTGTATATTTTTCAGTTATTTACAATTCTATATCGATTATTCCTTATCCTTTTATGTATTTCATGTTCCAAAATAAATGGAATATTTTTTCAGTTATTTTTCCAAATTTTATAGGAACATTCTTCTCACTTTAATAATAACCTAGGATTTGTGTTATTTTATTTACCTTTCAATATTGATTGTCATTATTGATTCATGATTGCTTTCATTATACTTATCGATTCGAGAGAATTTGATCTTTCCATTATTTCATTTAAACATCCCATGACTCCTTGATGTTTATAATGATTGATTATTTGGGATTACCTAGGTGGAATTACGTTTTTCTTGAAAACTGTTATGTAGTAATTTGTAATTTCTTATTTAATGTAGACTCAAGTATTTTTATATTTCTCTAATACTACTAACTTATTTCATCTTTTGGGATAAGATTCCTTATAGTGTATTCCAATGTAAAGTCAAACGAAATTGGAACCAGGATACTGGTGTTGGGGTTAATATAGTTGGAATCAAAGGATGTTTTATAGAAATATTGGGAACCAGATTTATAAAACATATAACAGACAACATAATTCAATTATATATATCAATTATATGTATAGAATAATATCCTATTGTTTTGGTAAGGTATATAATATATGGATTTTTATTGAAATTTATCCCTTTATGGATATTATAAATAGAAATAGTTCCCATACAAAGGTACCTTTGAGTAATAACTATAAAAAAGGAACATCGAACTTAAATCTAATCTTACCTGGTATATGAGAATGATACTTATTGCACATCTAGTATGAATTTCCTTTGGATATGATTAGGATAATCCATATTTTATTTACAAACCATAATGGAGTACGTCAATAGATAATGAAAATGAGTTACTTAGGTTTAACCTAAGGTGTCATATATTGAAAACCATGTGTCATTATTTAAACATAATATAAATGATTATATGGTTTTCTCTCTATGATTACTATTTCTCACACCATGCTTTCTGGTTTTTGTTAATGGCATAAACCTAAAAAAATAATGTTAACATTTAACATGAAGGAAAATGTTGGTAAAATGAGAATCCCAAGGGAATTTTGATAAGAGTGAAGGATATCATGTTTATTTCTAATCAATTTTCTCAAAATATGGTCAACAACCTATACAATAAGAAACTACCAGACTCACAATAGAAGATAATGATAGATATTTCTGTAAAATAGAGTGGTGGACACTGTGGAGTAAATAATGATTGATTCTTATCATTTCATGTTTTTGGAAATAGTCACCTAGGAAACTATCATAAAGGATCAAAAAAATTATTTTTGTGTGGAATATAATGACAAATAAAAAAAAATTATTTAGTAAGAATGAAGAGTGTGATGGAATGAAATAAATCTCATCTTAAGGATCCATTTATACTTTATTGATTTAAATTTGGGGATCATGGGGATTTTAACAATCAATTCCCTCCTATGAAGGATGACTCCTAGACCATGTTAGGACCTATGTGGATATAAAATGGGGGTAGTATTTATTTTTTGGGATAAAAAAATTTTAAGGTATAATTATTTTACTAAGGTTATTTTTGTAATAAATATCATCAAACATCATTGGGTTTGATAAAATTTTAGAATCATATATATGTTCACTAACATAAGAATTACAGATACAATCATGGGTTATTTATTTTAAAATTTATCTTTTGTTAAAATTTATAACCATCTACTTTTAGTATTTAAGTGATGGGAGTCTACCAATATCAATGATATTTTTTACCGAAATTTATGGAAATACATCCCCTTGGATTTGTATATAATTTAGTGAAAATTTTACTTGAGTAATAACTACATCAAATTTTATATTCAGAATTTTAGAGAAATTGATGACCATTATGGTTAATATGATTATTAATGGCATTGTAATAATAGTTAAATAATATTATTATACTTTGAACGAAAATAAAACAAAAAAAATAGTTTAATTGAAATCCATAGTAAAAAATGTTATTTGAGGATTAAATTTTCAAGTTTTTCTATCTTCTTATTTGTGGAACGTCATTGGAATTATATTAATATGGTTTAAGAAAGAGGAAAACCCACATACTGGGTTGGCAACCCATTTCATCTGAAAGGGTGGTTTGTCTTGAACCCAGGATTAAAGGTTAATAAGGGATTCATTCCTACCACTATCCTACAGGATTTCCTAGTTAATATGATATTATTTTCTACTAAAATATTTGAAAAATAAATATTAATGATGACCTAATTATAAGAAACTGAATCTTCTTTTTAGGCATGAATCATGTTTTCTGTTATTTTTTTGAAAAATAGGAGTTTCATGAAATATCATGTGTACACGTCGTGTACTTATATGTACATGCTGCGTAATTGGTTGTCGTCGGTAGCTGTGTGTTGGCCATGTAATAGCCGAACACATGGCTATGTGGGGTGATATAGAGACCACATAATTTAAATCCCGATAAAGGCAAGTACACGCCATGTTCTTTTAAAATACATGTTGTGTACCTTTTTTATTTCTTTAAAAAGATTAGGGATGCATCTAATTTGAAGAAATCCCTTCTTCTTTGTCTGTCTCATCCAGGAACGGATGAGACTATTGATTTTTCTCTGAGCCCCTGACTCTCCATCAGTTATCCAAATCGACCATCGTCGATTATGTTGGAATCCCCATGGTAAGCTATTCCCTCTTCTAGAGCCACATTTCCAGATTCCTCTTATTTCTTGTGTTATATTCGGTTAAAGGTTTTTTAATTTTTGTAGATCTATGGAGTTTTAGGGAGGATCCTGGCCATAGATTCACATATATTGTTTTTACAACATCGACGTAAGTTGTCTGTGCCTTTATATAGTTAGTCATTGAGTTATATGTGCAAAAGTTCTAAGGACCCGTGTTTAGGGTATTTTTTGTTTATAGTTAATAGCCCTATCATTCCCTGTTATGCCTTTTGTGATTGAATAGAGTATTTATGATTATAAATAACATTATTTACCTAGCTATGGATGTGTTTTCCAATGTTGCTTGATTATGAATGTTTGTTCTAGCATCGCCTATTAGGAAGTTTTGTTTTCCATGCTTAGTATTATTAAAAGGGAGTAATTTAATTTTACATGCTTTGATATATTGAAGACTGTCTATCCAAGTAGTTCTTGAGCATTACTTTGGCTTCCATATACTGTTTGTGTATGACTGTTTACACATGGCTGAGAGAACTTGGTGTAGTAGACCATAGAGAGAATAGACGCTGAGGGATTCTATAGAGTTTCTATTTACTTTACATTGAAACACCATAGGGGTGATGGAAATAAGTGCTCTGTCAGAGTCTCTATAGTTCCTTGTTGAGATACCATAAGTGAAATTGGATGTTGAGTGCTTATCTGATGTTTATATTGTTTATTGTTAAAATACTACTGGGGGAATTGATGGATAATGCTTCCTTAAAGAGAATTTTCTAATGATGAACCAGAGGGTTTAGACTGTGAGTACTTCACATGGGTTTTCTTATGTTAGTTTGGTTGAACCATATGGGTCAGTCTATGATAACTTCCCAGAAGTGTACTTTGTTTTGATTAGCTTCTTACTTGATATATGAAATGGAATGCATTTAAGCTTTAGGATTGTTGACATTCAAGTACTTCCTTGTTTACTGCTTCTATTTTTCTTATTGTCTTCTATATATATTTGCTGACTATTAGAAACAGATATTTGGGTGGTTTTCTAGTGGGATTCATCCCACATTCTGTATTGTTAATGCTTTTGGTCCCAAATAGATTATATTGTTTCTGGTCTAGATATGGGGAATCACCCTTCTACTTTAGGTACTTGATTGTTGTGGAGTTGTAGAGCATGGGACTAAGCTGAGGCTTGTGATGTTGTTGGAGTTTATTTTTTTCTTTGTACTTTGGTTTAGTATTGTATTCCATAATTGTGGCTTGTTTGGATACTTTACCAGACATATGTATCATGAATCATTTATATATGTGTGCTCTATTTTATTTCTTATTCTCTTCCACTTATTATCTATTTCATGTTAATAATGCTTCCACTATTGTTATCTGTTTATTTCATCTACGTTACTCTTGCAATGAGGGAATAGTTTCCAAACTATCACACCCATGGCCTTCACTGCTAGTCGGCATCCTTAGCAGTTTGGGGAAATTCTTTTGAGGCCATGTGACCAGCCGGGTACGAGGCGCCTCTGGGAATCTACAGGAACATGGATGTTTCAAAGGGGTATCAGAGGATTTATTTTCTTCTTGACATAATGTTTGTATCCTATAGCAAAATATAGGATGGAATAGGTAATTAGAACTGAGATATGATTGGGAGTAGCTAACATGTGTATAGGTAAATGCTAATTTAACTCGATTATTACAATTTTTTCTAGTTTTGAAAATTTTTAGTTGATTTGATTTCACCATTAGGTGACTCACATGTATTGTGCTGTTATCATTGAGATTATTGGGGTTCTATTTCTGTTGAAACTAGATGGGATGAGGTTATGTCATCTCATGCATCATATAGGTACTTGCTAGAAATTATATCTCATGCATCCTTTCCATGAAACTTAGGGTGAATTAATGATTACATTTTGTTGTGATAGATGTTGTGTAAGATATTCATGATGTTGTGATAGATACCTTGATAGAATATGTACTTTTTGTAAGGTCTCATTTGAATGAACGCCAAAATTTTGTTCTTGAGGAGTTATGGGCCCTCATGGACCAGAATTGGGTGGATTATTGCACTGTTGTCCCTGTATATGACATGTATAAGATGCCAAGATTTGATTCTAGGGGAGTATGGGCCCTCATGGATCGGAATTTGGTACTTTAATGTTTGTTTCATTGTTTTACTGGGTTCTGAAATAGTTTCTGAGGCTTAATGTTAGAAAAACCCATAATATACGACATTAATGATAAATACATGCCATGTGTCCTCATTTTCGTGTATGAACTATTTTTCTTAAGTACACATCATGTACTATATGTACATGACGTGTAGTCTCTAACCGTGTCACTGGTTGTGTGGGAAGATACATGAGGTTTGGATATCATTGGTGGGACACACCATGTACCAGATTTACATGCATTATTGTGTAGACCGTGTTTCCATCCATGTTACCAACGACACAGATGGATAAATTGTAGGTTATACATGTCGTGTCAATCTTGAACACATTGTGTAGTATAAAACATGTATCCGGTCATGTAACGAACAACACAGGGCGGTGGAATCCTTCTTATACATGTCGTATCTGACATAAACATGTCGTGTAGAGTCAGCTGCGTGTCCACCCGTGTGACTAACAACACGGGAATTTTAAACCTAAGTGGCACATGCCATGTCGGGCACAAAAACACTGTGTAGTCATGTTCTTGGAGAACCATGTGGCTTAGTCATGTATAAGTACTCAATAAGGGGAAACAAATCAAGTACATGTCGTTTCGTGGGAGAACTTGTTGTGTGTATAGGGTGTTACACGACCAGTTTTGGAAGAAGTACTCTCCAATGTGAAGGCTTAAAGGAAAATTTCAAGCAAGGGTTATACAGGCTGTGTATCCATGTTTTGAAAACTTGAATTCTTCCCTTTTCCTATTCCCTTCATGCACTTCTATGTTTTAGTCCTGGATAATCTTGATCTAAGGTGTGTGCTAGACCTTGCAGAGTCATGCCAACAAGATATCCTCCGATTATACGATAAATACAAGGTAGTGAATAGGGACCAAACATGGATGATTAGGGAATACAAGAAGATCCTCTTATAGTTTCAGTCTTGGCAACATCCGTAATTCTAGAAAGAGGTGCGGATGCACAGTTCTGAGAGGGCTTCATGATGTTTATGTAGACCTTTTAGGGAGTACCTCCAAATGTCCCTTATTTGGAAGAGTTGATAGAGGTTTTTCCAGTAGCATCATCCTACCAACATCATACGGGATGGGGGACCTCAGCTTGAAATGTCAGGGTTATAATCCATGCATTCTATCTTCGAGCATCAAGAGATGCCTCGAGTGAAGGCGGTGAAGCTCACTAATTATATGATTCAAAACACTACCAAGAGATTGTGGAATGGGATCTCACAGGCAGGATGTCACCAGGTTATAGAGTGGGATGAGTTCCAGCGTTCCTTCTACAACTACTTCTACCTGGAGACTTTGATGGATGATCGATCCTGAGAGTTCATGAGTCTAGTGCATGGTACTGTCTCATTCATGGAGTACTCATCTCATTTCATAGAGCAACACTGATTCACATCCATCCCAGGAGGTGATGAGTTATTTATGGCAAGGAAGCTTGAGGATGTCCTCAGGCATGAAATCTGATCTCACCTTAATATCTTAAGGTTTACTTCAATCAATTCTATAGTAAACCAGGTGCTGGTCATGGTGCACAATCTAAGGGATTTTTGATCTATGAGCCAGGGCTGCTTGGCATCTGTAGTTGGTACCCCTCTTGATGAAAGTAGGAAGCACTCTAGGGAGACTACGTGTGGGGATCTGAGGAAATGTTATATATTTACTGGTGTCCATGTGGTGTGCTAAAAGTGTGGGAAGTTTAAAAATAAAAATAAGCATTGCCCGAGAGACCTAGTGGAGTGCCAATCTTGTGGAATGTTGTGTCATATTCATCATTTTTGTCAGTTCTTCTCACCATCAGCTGGTGACATGGACCCTTATATGACTCCTCATTTAGTAGAAGCAACACCTGTTTCTTATTATTCTGGGAAATGGAGTACTTCAGGCCGTTCATGCCAAGGAGGAGGTCACATCCGTGGTATCCAGTCTATAGGATTTCAGCGACAACAATGTGGATTGGCTCAGGGTGGTCAGGTAGGGTCACAGGGCCATGGTACATGGCATACTTTTTCATTGTAGCAGACCCAACAAGAGCAGGATCCCATACCCTCTACCGTTCTAGGTACGATCCTAGTTGCCTCAGTATTAGCTTCTTCTCTTCTCGGTACAGGGGCTTCCCATAGTTTTATATTTTTTGTTGTTGTGGAGATACATGGGCTCTGTATATTTACATCTACTCACATATTGATGCTAGAAACTCATTTAGGGATATGAACAGCTAGTGTACGATAGTTCAATGAGTGCCTTTTATTGGTTGGTGGGTACCACTTCTTATTGGACCTCCATGTCTTAGAGATGACTAGCTATGATGTCATTTTCTGGATGGATTGGTTAGTTTTCTTCTGAGTAGTCATCGACTGTTATCAACGTAGGGTGAGTTTTACATAACCAGAGGGTGGTTTGTTCTTATATAAAGGTGAATGGGATGCCTAGATGAGCAGAGCGGGACCTGATCATCATGGGTTGGGAGGAGTTACAACCCAGATTTCTAGTTTACATCTGGATGACCCGGGACGTCACAGATGGACTTTATACTAGTGGTGGATCATTTTAGAGATGTATTTATAAAGTATTTTTCAGTTTTTCCTCTAGAGAAAGAGGAAGAAATTTCTATTATCATGTTCTTGGAGTGGCATCGGTGTCCATTCCTCTATATAGGATGACTACACCAAAGTTACAGGGGCTCAAGAAGCAGTTAGAGAATTTACATGCTAAGGGTTTCATTCGACCCAGCACTTCTCGTTGGGGTTAATCCTTTTTGTGAAAAAGTTGGATGATACCCTCATACATTGTGTGTATTATCGGATGTTTAACCAATTGACGGTCAAGAACTGATACCCCTTATCAAGGATTGATTATCTCTATGATCAGCTTTGAGGATCGCGGGTGTTCTCGAAGTTTGACTTGAGATCCGGTTATCATCATTTACATGTTAGATGATCTGATATACCTATTACATCCTTTTAGAGGAGGTATGGTCTATACTTGTATGTGGTTATGCCATTCGGTCTCACGAATGTGACTGTAATTTTCATGGCAGTGATGAACCGAGTGTTCCATCCATACATGCATTCATTTGTGGTTGTTTTTGTGGATGATATTTTGGTGGACTCTCACACTCGACACGACCATGCCATACATCTTGAGATCTTTTTTATTACCTTTATAGAGCATCAGTTATATGCTAATATCTCAAAATACTACTTTTGGATGGACGAGATTCACTTCTTGGGTCATTTTATCTCAAAGATAGAAGTATCATTAGACCTAGATAAAGTGAGAGCAGTAGTTTCTTAGGATTAGTCAAAGAAATTCTCTGAGGTTTGGTGTTTTCTAGGGATGTCTAGTTACTATAGACATTTCATACATGAATTTTCACGCTTAGAAGAGCCACTGATGGGTCTGAATAATAAGGGTACGAAGTAATTGTTGTCAGATTCTTGTGAGTCAGCCATTCAGGAGTTGAAAGGGAGGTTGAATTCAGCACTGATACTATTCTTTCTAGAACCATGAAAGATCTATATAGTCTAATATGATGCAGCATGTATTAGTTTGGGAGTTGTGCTTATGCAGGAGGAAGGATTTTTTTGCATATGGGTCTTGGAAGTTGTGATAACATGATAAGAATTACCCGATGCATGATCTCGAGTTGGATGTATTTTTTCATTCCTTAGGTTGTTGGAGAGATTATCTTCTGGGAGAGTATTTTTTGGATTACACTAACAAAAAATTCTCATGTATATCTTCTTTCAGCGTGATCTAAATTTGAGACAGTGAAGGTGGGCTGAGTAACTTCAGCCCTTTGACATTGAGCTTGCCTACACGTCTTGGAAAGGAAACACAATGGTTGATGCATTGAGCAGGAGGACATGGATATAGGTAGTTCAGGAGGCCAACAGTGAGTGGTAGCTTATGACTTTGTTCTCTAAGATTCATTTGGAGGTGCACAATAGATAGGGGCAAGCATTTCTTTCTTATGTGGTTGTTACCTCTACTATTCTTTATCGAGTTTGAATGAGGAATCTATCATATTATGAAGTCCTAGTCCTACGAGAGAGTGTGTCAGGGGAGGACCCTATTTTTGGATAGACCATGGGGGAGGATGAGATCTTGGATTTTTTTGGGCATGTATGGGTGTTAGCATAAATACACGAGGAGATGATTTGGGACTCTCATTCCTCAGTTTTGGAATTTTTCCCGGTGTTTCCAAGATGTCTCGTGATCTACATAGTCAGTATTGATGACAATGTATGAAGAAAGATGTTGACGGTTTTGTAATGAGGTGTTCCACCTATCAGTAGTTGTGGGCGGACCCTCAACGACCATCCTGGATTTTTTAGTAGATACCCATTCCTGAGTGGAAGTGGAATGATGTCACGATGGACTTCATGATGGGGTTACTGAGGTCGCCTCGCGGGAGTTATGCAGTTTGGGTTTTCATTGATAGACTCATGATGGTTACTCAATTCATACCGATCATGGAGACCTTCAATGTTGAAGAGTTGGGAAGGTTATACAGATGAGAGATTTTATGTCTACATGGGGTTCCACGCTCCATTGTTTCAGAAAGGGACACACTTTTTACTTCTCGGGCTTGGAAGGGACTAGAGAGGGCTTTGGGTACCCAGTTACATTTGAGTACGCCTTACCATCCCAATATGGATTACCAGTCCGAGCGTAAATTTTAGGTGCTTGAGGAAATACTGAGAGCATGCGTCCTCGATGTTGGATGATATTGTGATAAACACATACCTCTTTTGGATTTTTCCTACAATAATAGATTCCACGTAACTATTCTTATGACACCTTGAGGCATTCTATGGTAGGCCATGCCAATCACCCCTAAGATGGATTTAGGTAGGAGGGGTAGGTATGCTGGGACCTCATCTTGTAAATGAGACCACATAGCATATAGAGTTGATTCAGAAGAGGATGGCTATTGAACAGTGACAAAATAAGTCTTATGTGGATCGAGGGAGACGACCTATGGAGTTCGAGGCCGGATACTAGGTTTTTCTCCGTTTCACAACGAGGATGAGACACTGGAGGATTAGAAGATAATGAAAGCTTCATCTATTATATGATAGACTATTTGAGGTTTTGGAGAGAGTCGGGCCGGTTGCCTATTGGTTGTAGTTACGACATATGTAGCGGGCTATTCATGAAGTATTTCATGTTTCTTAGCTAAGATGTTACTTCTCAGACACATATCATTTCTTTCAACCCTAAGAGGTTGAGCTAGAAGTGGACGCATCGTTTGAGTAAAATCCTTTCCAGATTATTGATCGCGGTGTGAAGGTTCTCTATGACCAGACTGTTCCTTTGGTACGAGTGCTATGCCAGCACAAGCAACTACATAACGAGACATGGGAGAGGGAGGCCGATGTACGATTTTAGTGGCAGGATCTATTTGAGGATTCTTCTTCTACACTGAATTCTTAGAAAAATTTGGGGATGAGTTTCTTTAAGGGTGGAAGTTTGTAAGAACCGGGATCTTCTTTTCAGGTATGAATCCAGTTTTTTGGTGCTTTTGAGAAAAAGTGGAGTTTTTGAAAATTTCAGGAGTACATGTTGTGTACTTATAAGAACACACTGTGTACTCAGATTCCGTGGGTATCTGTGTGCTGTCTATGTAATGGATAAACCCATGGAAATTTAGGGTGACCTGGGGACTGCCTAAAGCAGATCCCGATAATTGAAAGTACAAACCATGTAATTTTAATAGAAAGTCAATGTACATTATTTTTATTTCTTCAAACGGAATGGGGTCATGTCTAATCGGTCGAAATCCCTTATTCTCCGTTCATCTAGTCTAGGAGTGAATGAGACTGCCGATTATTCTTTGAGCCCCTGACTTGCCATCCATTCTCCGAATCGACCATTGTCAATTGCATTTGAATCGCCATGGTAAGCACTTACTTCTTCTAGATCACTTTTTCACAATTCTTCTTATTTCTTTGGTTATCATTGGTTGAATTCTTTTAGAATTTTTGTTGATATAAGGCATTATAGAGAGAATCAAGTCCGGAGTATCACATATATCATTTTTGTAATACAGAGGTAGGTGGTTTGTGCATTTATGTAGTTAGTATTTGAGTTATATGTGAAAAAGTTCCCAAGACCCTTATTTGGGTTATTGTGTGTTTATGGTTAATTGACTTGTTATTACCTTCTATGACTTGTGTTCATGAGTAGTGGATTTATGATTCTAATTATGTTTATTTAACTTTATTTGGATGCATTTCCCCTTGCTGCTTGATTCTGACCAATTGGACTAGCATCACCTATTAAGCTGTTTTGTTTTCCAGGCCATGTATTGTTAGGATAAAGTGGTTTTATTTGACATGATGTGAAATTTTGTAAATTTTTTATCCAAGTAGTTATTGAGGATTACTTTGGATTCCATATATAGTTTGTGAATGATTGTCTACATAGGGCTATGGGAACCTGTTGTAGTAGACCATAGGGAGAATGGATGCTGAGGGATTCTCCAGAGTGTCTGTTTACTTTACATTGCGAGACCATAGGGGGGATAGACATATGTACACTATCAGAGTGTCTGTAATTCCTCATTGAGAGACCATAAGGGTAATCGAACATTGATTGATTCCCCAAAGTGTCTGTAGTTTATCGATAAAAGACCATATGGGGAATTGATGGAGAGTGCGTCCTCAGAGAGTCTTTACTAAAGATAAACCATAGGGGTTAGACTTTGAATACTTCATAAGGGTTTTGCTTATGTTTCTTTGGTTGAACCATATGGGTTATTCTATGAGTACTTCGTAGAGGGTTTTGGTTTTCATTAGATACTTGATATTTGAAATTGAATGAATTTATGCTTTAGGATTGTTTACTTTTGAGTACTTCCTTGTTTATTTCTTTGTTTTTCATATTGTCAGCCATATATATTAACTGACTATTAGGCACACTTCAGGGGGTGGTTTCCAATTGGGATTTTTCTCACACCCTATTTTGGTCATGATTTTGGTCCCAAACATATTATATTGTTGCAGGTCTAGATAAGGGAAATCACCCATCTATTTCAGGTACTTGATTGCTGTAGAGCTGGAGGGAATGAGACCACGATGAGACTTAAGATGCTTATGGATTTTATTGATTTCTTTGTACATTGTATTAGTACTATATTCTATAATTTTGAATTGTTTGGATACTTTTCTAGACATATGTATCAAAAATCATTTATATAGTTTTTCTTTAGTTTATTACTTACATTCTTCCACTTCTTATTTATTGCATGGTATTACTGCTTCCACCACTAGTATCTTCTTATTTACACTGCATTACTCTTCCAATGAGGGAATATTTTTCCCACTATCTCACCCAAGTCTCTCATTGCTAGTTAGCAGCCTCTGTCATATGGGAAAATGCACATGATATCATGTGACCAACAGGGTACATGGCACCTCTGGGCTGCTCTTGGAACCAGGACATTACACAAATGGTGTTACCATTAAGGCTTACATATTAATTTATTATATTTGATAACTTGAGATTACGATGTTGAATTTGGAATATAGCTTGTGTAGAGACCCGAAACATGATGTAAAAGAACATTACATTACTTTTTCGGAATACTTAATACAGAACAAAAAAGACACACAAGGATCGTAATAGTTTAGTGTCTTTGGAAACATGGAACAAAATCTTCTAATCGTGGTGAAAAATATTCATCATCTCCCATAAAGATCTTAGAATTTTATATTTCCTTACCCAAAACCTTTCTTTTAATCCTGGGGGAAAAAATTTAAAGGGTAAGCTTAAATTCTCAGTAAGGGTAAGCATGGATAAAATAAAACTTACCATATACATTTGAACTTAAATAATGAACATAATGTTTAAACATCAAAATCTTGAGCGACGACATAAAACATGGAAGTATATAAGGCATAGATCATAATGGAACATAAACCATGATAAAATAGCATGGGAATAAAACATGTAATTGTGGAATCCATTAAGCACATGTAATGATTTCCATAATAGCCAAGGCATTGCTGCCAAGACCATCTTAGTGGAAAAAGTCCCTTTCTAAATCCAGTTCACTCCTCGTTCCAGTCCTATAATAATGAACCAGATTAACATACCATTCCAGCCATGTCTATCTCATGAGATATAAATCTTTACCCAATGCCTTGGAGGGAGATATAGGTCCCACCCATCTCATAATGAAATCATTCTTACTTGTGCCACAAAATAAACTTAAAACATTCAACATAACCCAAAGAAAAAAATGGGTTTTATAAACATCATCCCATCATCTCATAATCCATATAAAACAAATGGACATTTCATCATAAGAAAAGTGAAATTATGTAATTAATAGAGACTTTAATTTTGAAATATACACATATGAAATAATGTCATCTTAGATGGAAAATGGTTTTGATAAAACATTTGAAATGAATTCTTGAGGAAAATATCCTTTCTTCTTCAAAATCAATTTTTTTTACAAAATGCCATTCACATTTAAAATAAAATTATTTTTTTGAAAATAGTCGTAAAATCTTGTAGAGTAAGATTCATGAAAATGAGGCGTTATGAAACAGTAAAAATCCATTCACGCCGTATAAGTTAAAAATAAAATTCTTCTCGTAATTTTGTCGAAAAAGTCAAAAAGTACCTCGTATGGTAAAAAAAATATTTCTTATAAACCATGTAGTAAAAGTCAAAAATGGTTAAAAAGGACTTTAGACATACATGAAAACATTTTTAGAAAACATGGGCTTGGATGATAAAGATAGCCCCAGTTAATACTTACGAATAAACAATCTCGGATAAAAATGAGATTGATATATTATCCAATACCTTAGGTCCGATATGCTTCGTATGGATCCGAACCTCCTCTATAATGATTCAAATAATGTCATTGACTTATTAAATAATCATATTAATTTTTATGATATCATATTTGTTTCACTTATAACTTTATATTACCCGTTCTTTTGTAAATTCCATGTAAAAGCATCGTTTTGGGTATAATCTTTTCATTTATCGTATGTGTTTCGACTTGTCGTTCTTGATATTATTACTTATATCCAGATTTACATAATTATATAATGTAAAAAATAATTTATATATAATATATATTCATCATATATATATATATATTATAGATCGATAAAAGGAATGAAATACACCGTTCATTGAGACGGTAGGCCGTACGTACGCATGAACGTTGTTTTCATTTCCTTGTTGAATTGAATTAAAATGATGACATACATATATATATATATACATAAATAAAATAGCATTATTATGTCATATATTTCATTATTATTCATTATATATACTTTATAATCATTCTTGAATGGTTAATCATGGAAAATGAATCTCATCGCGTTCGTGGAGACGGTAGTCCGTAAGTACGCACGAGCAATGATATCATTCCCAGGGTCATGTAATTGTATTGGAGTGTATGTATACTATTTCAGAATCAATATCACTTTACAAAAGTCATAAATAGTCATTATGTACACCATTATACCCATCCAAGTAAGGTGGTGGTGGGAAATAGATTACACCACGGTGTGGAGACAGTATTCCGTGCGTACGCACGCGCGGTGATTTCATTTTCCGTAGGATGGATAGATGGTGGAATAGGGTTGTTTCATACATATAATAACCTATAATTATATTAGTGATACTTATGTTATTACTTCATAATGAAAAAACTAAAGAATAAGAAGTAGAAGAAGAAATAAAGTTTAAAGAATCGGTAACGAACATTACCTCTTCTTTGAAGCGCCTCTTTGAGACCTCCTTTTAGGGAACTAAAATTGGTCTTTTAAGAAGACCAAGACCTATAAGATGTTTATAGTGAAGTGGAGAAGATAATTTTTCCGGGGTTTTCTGAGCATGAAGTCTCAAAGTGGTGTGAGTAAGAGAGGGAGGATGTGCCCTTTTTAAGGGAGGAGAGGGGCACCATTAGAATAACAAAAAATTTTATTTTATTATAAACTCAAATTTGGTTTTTAATAGCTCCAAATTGATTTATTTCTAAGATAAGGTGGGTATAGGTCGAAATAATATCATACAGTGTAATTTAGACATGTTTAGGTCATTATATTAACTTTATCATTTAGTATTAACTCTTAGTTAATTAGATTGACATTTACCATGCCACTTTGTATTTTTATATTATATAGTTAATAAACGCACCATATACATCCAAGATACCCCCTATTGGTCCATTAATGTTACACCTATCGTGATATAAGTATCTTTTCTGAACCTTATATTTTTTAGGAATATAATAACAATTAATAATATAATATTTGTTTTAAAAACTATTTTATGTCAGTTTTGACACTATTTGGTAATTGTTTATTGTGAAAATCATAACAGAATGATTAGTTCGAACAATATTAATTAAATCAATAATAACATGTCATAATAACATGGAAATTATTGTAATTTATAAAAAGTCTCAAATTACATTTATTTGGGTATTTATAACATCAATTATGTCAATATTTCATTATTAAGATAATTACTGCATCATCATTGTGTCATAAATAAATTAAATTATTTTAAGTCTAAAAATTACAAATAAAATACCATTATGTAGGAAATCTTTTTAGATTTATAATGAATATTTATAGTCGAATTTATCTTATGTATAACCCTATATTAAAAATGATTTAGTTATTAAACATTGGTTTTAACTATTTTAACCCTTCTTTAAATAAATTAATAATAAATGTCCTAATCTGATCCAAGTGGGACTAAATGGTCATATTTTATTCCTAAGGTTTTTTGGGCCAAACTACACTTATCCAATAGAATTAGGACATGCGTTAGGGTAATAATAATATCATTTTTACCCTTAATTACCCTATTTACTTCTAACCGTGGTAAAAAAAGTAAAAAGATACTATTCACCAAAAATTATTTTCATCTTATTGAACAAAATTTTAGTCCTTGATATTAACCGGGATCTCTGATTTTTGAAATTCCACTCACAGAAGTGGTAAAATTAAATTTTATGAAAAATTCAGTTTTTTAACTACCACTTAGTGGTTTCACTATTCATCAAAAAATGAAAGTTTCCAGAAAAATACAAAAAATTAGGCCTACGCTATATTTGATATTATGAATTCAAAAATTATGTCTATTTTACCAAATTCAAAACATATCAGTTGCATTAATTAATTTAAAAATTAATTCCCGTCGTCAAAACAAATAGCATGTTCTTAAGAGATAATAACTATCAAAAGATTGACACACTGTTTATGTCTGGTTTAAATGTGAAATTATATCCAATGAACAACATTGTATTAAATTGTAAAAATATATTCTAAATATACTTTAAAACCATTGAAATTAATAATTTATCACTATTAATTATTTCTATTTAAAAAGTTGTTTTTAAATAAAATTTAGTAATTTTCACTATTCATCAGAATATGAAAGTTATCCGAAAAGTACCAAAATTTCACCCTAAGCTAATTTCGATATTCCGAATCCAAAAATGAAGTCCATTTTGAAAGATAAAATTTATAAAATTTTAAAAAGTGGGTATTACTATTCATAACGACTAGTTCATAATAATATTATAATAATATCTCGTTTAGTGAAACTCGGTATTGCGTACTACACAGGCTATCGAGAAAGGTTGTGATTGCGTGTAATGCAAGGAAAGTCAGGGATACGTGTTGTGCAAGATTCTTTTGGTGTAGCGTACAACACAATACATTAATGAAATTAAAGAGAATATTGTTCATAAAATCTCGGGGTGTTACATTCTACCCCCCTTAAAATGAATTTCACCCACGAAATTCATCGGGGATATTAATGGTTTACTACTCGAAATTTTCATTAATATAAACCCACATAGTAAAAAGGAATACCAAAAATTGCTATAAAAACTAATGTATGAAATGTTACGGTTACCCAAATTAACTCATCACTGGGTTTCCACGTAGGAGAACATAGATGAAAATATGGATATGGAAGAAAACTCTAACCATCAAGTTCTGATGGAGAGTGGTAGAGAAAATGGCTATGAAAAAGCCAAAAATCACAAACCCATAAATTTGTGAAGATCTAAGGTACCATCTGATTCATCAGATATAAGAGAACTAGGACAACATTTTTGGTTTTCAAGATCATTTCCCTAAAGTTGATGAAATTGGATTTAGAAGAAATACTTTCGTGATTTTGGTACAGTCTCACCGTGGGTCGTTCCTTGGACAATTTCTACTTCATCTCTTAAAAAATGAAGTTGAATTTGTGATTCATGATGTGTTAGCAGATCATGTGATAGAATGATGGGTCATTCCATCTGTCTCAAACAAAAGGTTAGAAAAGTTATCAAAAAAAAATACATAAGTCCATCTATAGTGAGATTAATCATATATGGTTCCTAAAATGGACTTATACTTCATATATCATAGTTCTTAATATAATAAAACTAGTTTCTACTAAACAGGGACTTCCTGTAGGCCAGTGGTAGGCGATAAAGGCCAGTCGCACTTCGGGTGTGGGTTCGATTCCCACAGCCTTGTCCGATGTGATGGGATGTCGCCCATCCTGCAGGGTTTCCTTTTTCTAAAACTACATTACCATAACATCTCATCAATAATATCGAAAAAACTTCTATCATTAAACAATACTAACTTATGTCCAATATAATCCATTCCAATCTTTAGGCTTATACAAAATACTGCAGTCCAATCTCATATTATTGTGAAAACGATTACCAAGGAGTTCATATAACAAGCATGTTAATACCATCGTTGATCCCCATATATCATGAGATATGTCTTTTTGGTCACATTCCAAACATTCTAAGGCCTTAATCATGTATTCTCTTGAAAATTGAATACTCATTTAATCTTAGTGAAAACATGAGTGCTGACAAATGTTAACTCTTTTGATATACCAAAACATCAAACCATGATATAACTATTTCCTTATCTAAGTCATGAGCTCATGAATACTGCCAAACATTTCATTTTCTCCTTATCCCTTCATTATGCGCATATCATATTTTTTCCAATAATATCTCAATCACATTCCATGGTTACCGGTAGCATAAAATTATTGAAAACCACAATAGACCAATACATAAATACTCCAATATTCCATGATACTCTATACAACATTATTTTGGAATCCCATTACATAAACACTTAATCATTCCACTACATCGTTGTCATATTCAACATCGCCAATAGTGATCGCATGTGACTTTCCGTTGTCCTTTTCCTTAAGTGGTTGCTCATGTCGATCATCACTATCCCTTGGATTAGGGCATTTATTAGCATAATGCCCCATTTCCTTGCACTTGAAGCATTGAAGTGTGGGTGGTATGTTCTCTGCAGTATTTTCTTTATTCACATCATTAGAAACCCTTTTTCCATTACATCAACACTCAGATTCTCGATGACCTTCTTTTCCACACTTAAAACAATTTCTATTCCCTTTAAGACAATCCCCACCATCCTTCTTTCAACACTTTGAGCATAAGTAAACATTCATCTTCTTTTCACCATTAATCTGAGATTTCTCCTTGAACTCCATCTTTCATTTCTTATCAAAACTATGAGATGGATATGTAACACCAACTTCCATTTATACCTTGATAGCACAACACACAATTTCTTCATAGATACTGAAGTCTCTTATAGCTAATGCCCTTCGAAGATTTGGTTTTAAGCCACTGAAGAATCGATCAACTTTACTTTCAGGTTGGATGATAAAGCCAGATGAATACCATGAAAGCCTTGTAAAATATTCTTTGTATACACCAACAGATTCATCATCCTTTTTCTTTAGTTAAATAAACTCATTCTACATATTTGTTCGAAGAATACGAGGGAATTACTTATTGAAAAATAAGTTCTTGAACTCGTCACATTCCATGAAATCAATTTCATCTCTTGGCCTCGTATTCTTGATAAGATTCCACCATTGATCAGCTTCACCTTCCAAACGATATACTGCTAAGATTACTTTATCATGTTCAGAACATTGAATAACTAAAAATATCTTTTCAGTGGTACTGATCCATTGTTCAGAAAAAAGTGGATCAGAATACCCATGGAAAGAAGGAGGAAGTTTCCTCATGAAGGACTCAATAGAATATTGTTCCCTTCTCTGCTCATTTGGAAGTCTAGAATGATTCATATCTTGTGTAAGTATGGCAATAAGATTTTGCACTCCATCTCCCATAAAATTTGTTTGTTCAGGAGGAAAATCATTTCATTTTACATTGCATTGATCAACACGGTTCCTTCAGGTTCCAGCCATCGTCTAAAACCCAAAAAGAATAGTGTGAGAGGAAAAAATCATGCTAGGGAAAACAACATAATAAAGGGGGATTACCTTCAATATCTAACATCTTAGGTGTAATTATAATATCGTTACCGTCATTCTAGGACTATAACCTATACTTATACTTAACCTTAGGGACATCCCTAGACATACCTTAGAAATATCTCTAGGGATCTCACTAAAGTTCTCGCATCTTAATTCCCAAAGGTTGACTAAACCTTTCCTCTGATACCAACTATAGAGACCCGAAACTTGATGTACATGGAAATTACATTACTTCTGCAAAATAATTAATAAAAAAATACACACAAGGACTGTAATAGTTTAGTGTCGTTGGAAACATTGAACGCAGTCTTCTAATCGTGGTGAAAGATCTTCAACATCTCCCATAAAGATCATCCACTTTTTGTTTCCTTACCTAAACCCTTTCTTTTTATCCTGGGGGAAACTAAAACATAAAAAGGGTGAGATAAAATGCTCAGTAAGGGTAAGCATGGATAAAATAAAACATCCCATATACATTTGAACATAAAAACATGAACATAATGATTAAACATCAAAATATTGAGCGACGACATAAAACATGGAAGTACATAAGGAATAGATCATAATGGAACATAAACCATGATAAAATAGCATGGGAATAAATCATGTAATTGTGGCATCCATTAAGCACATGTAATGATTTCCATAGTAGCCAAGGCATTGCTGCCGAGACCATCTTAGTGGACAAAGTCCCTTTCTGAATCGAGTTCACTCCTCGTTCCAGTTCTATAATACTGAACTGGATTAACTTACCATTCCATCCATGTATATCTCATCAGATATAAATCTTTAACCAATGCATTAGAGGGAGATATAGGTCCCACCCATCTCATAATTAAATCATTCTTACTTGTGCCACAAAATAAACATAAAACATTCATCATAACCCAAAGAATAAAATGTGTTTCATAAACATCATCCCATCGTCTCATAATCCATATAAAACAAATGGACATTTCATCATAAGAAAAGTGAAACTATGTAAATCAAAGAGACATTAAACTTGAAACATACACATATGAAATAATGTCATCTTAGATGGAAATGGTTTTGATAAAACATTTGAAATGAATTCTTGAGGAAAATATCCTTTCTTCTTCAAAATCAATTTCTTTTCACAAAATGCCATGCACTTTTAAAATAAAAGTATTTTTTTTGAAAATAGTCATAAAATCTTGTAGAGTAAGCTTCATGATAATAAGGCGTTATGAAACCATAAAAATCCGTTGACGCCGTATATGTTAAATATAAAATTCTTCCCGTACTTTTGTCGGAAAAGTCCAAAGGTACCTCGTACGGTAGACAAAAAAAATATTCCTTACATACCATGTATCAAAAGTAAAAAATGGGTAAAAAAGACTTTAAAAATACATGAATTTTTTTAGAAAACATGGGCTTGGATGATAAAGATATCCCCAGTAAATACTTATGAATAAACAATCTCGGATAAAAATGAGAATGATAAAGTATCCCTTACCTTAGGTTTGATATGCTTCGTATGGATCCGAACCTCCTATATAATGATTTTAATAATGTAATTGACTTATTACATAATCATATTCATTGTTATGATATCATATATGTTTCACTTATGACTTTATATTACTCGTTCTTTTGTAAATTCCATGTAAAAGCAGCGTTTTGGGTAAAATCATTTCATTTATCATATGTGTTTCGACTTGTCGTTCTTGATATTATTACTTATATCCTGATTTACATAATTTTAAAATGTAAAACATGATTTATATATAATATATATTCATCATATACATATATATTATAGATCGATAAATGGAATGAAATAGACCGGTCATGGAGACGGTAGGCCTTACATACGCATGAACGCTGTTTTCGTTTCATTGTTGAATTGAATTAAATAGATGACATACATATAAATATAAATAAATAGAGTAGAATTATTATGTCATATATTTCATTATTATTCATTATATATACTTTATAATCATTCTTGAATGGTTAATCATGGAAAATGATTCTCATCGCCTTCGTGGAGATGGTAGTCCGTACGTACGCACGAGCGATGATATCATTCCCATGATCGTGGAATTGTATTGGAGTGTATGTATACTATTTCAGAATCAATATCACTTTAAAAAAATCATATATAGTGATTATTTTCACCATTATACCCATCCAAGTAAGGTGGTGGGTGAAAATATGTTACACCACGGTGTGGAGACCGTATTCCGTACGTACGCAGGCCAATGATTTCGTTTTCCATAGGATGGATAGATGGTGAAATAGGGTTGTTTCATACTTATAATAACATATCATTATATGAGTGATACTGATGTTATTACTTCATAATGAAAAAACTAAAGAAGAAGAAGTAGAAGAGGAAATAAAGTTGAAAGAATCGATAACGGACATTACCTCTTCTTTGAATCGCCTATTTGAGACCTCCTTTTAGGGCACTAAAATTGGTCTTTGAAGAAGAACAGAACCTCTAGGATGTTTATAGGGAAGTGTAGAAGAGAATTTGGAAGGGTTTGTCCGATCTTGAAGGCTCAATGTGGTGTGAGGAAGAGAAGGAGGATGTTCCCTTTTATAAGGGAGGAGAGGGAAACTTTTAGAATAACTAAAAATATTATTTTATTATAAAGTCATATTCAGTTTTTAATAGCTCCAAATTGATTTATTTCGAAGCTAATGGGGGGATGGGTCTAAATCCAATAATCCAATAGAATTTAGACAAGTATAGGTCATTATATTAACCTTAAATTTTAGTTTTAACTCTTAGTTAATTAGATTGACATTTACCATGTAACTTTGTATTTTTATATTATATAGTTATTAAATTTTCCATATACATCAAAGCGACCCCCAAGTGGTCCATTAATGACACACCTATGATGATATAAGTATCTTTTCTGAACCTTAGATTTTTTAGGAACATAATAACAATTAATAATATAATATTTGTTTTAAACACTATTTTATGTCAATTTTGACACTATTTGGTAATTGATTTCTGTGAAAATTATAACCGAATGATTATTTCAAAAAAAGTTACTTAAATCAATACCCACATGTCATATTAACATATAAAATTATTTTAATTCATAAAAATTCTCAAATTACATTTATTTGGGTATTTATAACATCAATTATGTCAATATTTCATTAATAAGATAATTATTGCATCATCATTGTGTCATAAATAAATTAATGTATTTTAAGTCTAATTTTTTTAAAAAAATACCATTATGTAGGAAATATTTTTATCTTTCTAATGAATATTTATAGTATAATTTAGCTTCTGTATAACCCAATATTAAAAATGATTTAGTTATTCAACTTTGATTTTAACTATTTTAACCCTTCTTTAAATAAATTAATAATAAATATCCTAATCTAATCAAAGTGGGCCTAAATGGTCATATTTCATTCCTAAGTTTGTTTTTGGACAAATTAAAATTATCCAATAGAATTAGGACATTTTTTATGGTAATAATAATATCATTTTTACCATTAATTTCCCTATTTACTTTTAACCGTGGTAAAAAAAAGTAAAAAGTTACTATTCACCAAAAATTATTTTTATCTCATTGAACCAGATTTTAGTCCTTGATATTAACCGTATCTCTCGGATTTTTAAAATTTCACTCACATAAGAGGTGAAATTATGTTTTATGAAAAATTCAATTTTTTAACTAGCACTTAGTGGTTTCACTATTCATCAAAAAATGAATGTTTTCAGAAAAATACCAAAAATTAGGCCTAAGCGATATTTGATATTATGAATTCAAAAATGATGTCCATTTTACCAAATTAAAAACATATCAGTTGCATTAATTAATTTAAAAATTAATTCCCGTCGTCAAAACAAATAGCGTGTTCTTAAGAGATAATAACTATCAAAAGATTGACACTTGTTTATGTCTGGTTTAAATGTGAAATTACATCCAATGACCAAAATTGTATTAAATTTTAAAAATATATTCTAAATAAACTTTAAAAAAACTCAAATTAATAATTTATCACTATTAATTATTTCGATTTAAAAAGTTGTTTTTAATTACAATTCAGTAATTTTCACTATTCATCAGAATATGAAAGTTATCCGAAAAGTACCAAAATTTCACCCTAAGCTAATTTCGATATTATGAATCCAAAAATGAAGTCCATTTTGAAAGATAAAATTTATAAAATTTAAAAAAGTGGGTATTACTATTCATAACAGCTAGTTCATAATAATATTATAATAATATCTCGTTTAGTGAAACTTGGTATTGCGTACTACACATGCTATCGAGGAAGGTCGTGATTGCGTGTAATGCAAGGCAAGTCAGGGATGCGTGTTGTGAAAGCTCCTTTTGGTGTAGTGTACAACACAAGACATTAATGAAATTAAAAAGAATATTTTTCATAAAGTCTCGGGGTGTTATAGTTAGAGACATATATAATATTTTTATCTATTATGGATCATACTTTTCATTAATATAGAAATTTAGTATTTCATTCATAAAAAAATCATTACTGGATATTTGTTTTTGAATAAGTGATGAATTGGAAAACAATAGAAGTGCAACTGAACGATGAAATTTTAGTTATGAAATTGAAACTGTCCATGTATGTATATTGCATTATATTATTATAAATTGAAATAATCCCTCATCTTTGGTAAATGGATCTTGAGAAAAAATTATCATGTTTCCATCATTTTTTATGATATCAATATACTTTTCACACAGATTAGATTTATGGATCTGAGGCCCTAAACATTCCATTGATCATTAAAAATTTTATTATCAATGACTTCAATCACACTCTATAATTATCTGCACCTTTCATCAATGTCCACATCTTTAACTTTCACCAATGTTCTATTATATAGAAACCTAGTAATATGTTATCCCATATGACCAGGGTATAACCATTTATCTCTTATTTATATGATGCTTTATTAACCATTTTCATTGTGGGTCTTTCAATAAAGTATTTTGTAAATATAAAACCTTGGATCACTGAATTAATGATTATATTTTTAGGATTAAACATATTTAATGTGGGGAGACTATATAATTATGAGATTTTAAAATAAGAACCTTATATTCAATAGCATATGCCACACATGACACTAAGATATGTAGAAAATATTCAATCTTGAGACCTTATGATATATTTAAAATTCTAATCAAAATAAGTATATTATATATATTTTAATGCACAGATCCCTAAATTTGGATTTTTTTTACATGTAACACTGAGCATCTTAAATTACATATGTTACACAAAAGATTGAGTTTTGATGAACACCAATATACTATTAATATTATAATTTAATGTGATAGTTATCACCTAGATGTTGGAATGGTGAGTTTCAATGTGATAAAATAACTTATGGAAAATATATTTTACCCATGTTTATTAGTAATCTATTAATTATAAATTAAATAAGAATCATTTTTATGTAAAATAAATGTTTTCTTAAAAATATATTTTCTCTAAAAGACATTTTAATCAATATTTATAGACATAATTTAAAATAAAAAGTTACCACTTAAAAAAAAATTTAAAATTAATATATTAAAATTATCAGAGGATGAATTTTTGGGATTTTTCTAAGAAATGTCATTTTCAATGAATAGTAAGAAATATTGAATTATAATTGAAATATTCCTTTTCGTTTAAATAATTTATAAAGTTACATTATATTCTTAATTGGTTTTCAATTAAAATTAATTCCATTTCATATGAATTAATATAATTTAGGTTTATTTTAATCATTTTTATATATCATTTAGATATAAAAGCATTTTAA
This sequence comes from Viscum album, assembly GCA_963277665.1. Lineage (NCBI taxonomy): Eukaryota > Viridiplantae > Streptophyta > Magnoliopsida > Santalales > Viscaceae > Viscum > Viscum album. The sequence continues at coordinate 1,114,636,658 of OY728132.1, read as the reverse complement.
TATGTTGAGCATTTTCAATTTAATAATCATTTGTTGTCTCCTTGTTAAGATTAATCTTGAATTAAATTCTTCAACTTCAATGAGTTTGATTGGCAAAAATGGATTAAATATTTGGAATAAAATTAATTTAAAATAAATATATTAAGGACAACTTAAATTTTTAGTATAATTATTAGTCAAAATTGTTAAACTTAATTACCATGATTATGGTTAAAACTAGGATTTTCACATTATGTCTCATTGTATTATATTTAATTTTACAAATACATATTATTTTTATTTAATAAATTGTATTTAATATCCAAAACAATTTAATCTAAATTATCTAATAATTAATATTTTAAATTTATTATTATATGATAAATTACATTGGCAAATAAAAATATGCATGTTACCATGGAAACAGCTAAATGTGTAAAATTGATTAAAAATAAAGACAAAGGAATAACATGATAAGAATGTGTTTTTTGGGTGGAGAGAGATTTTTTTGAGGAAATAAACTATCACCACCATTATTATTCAATTTAAGAGCCACAAGAGGTATGTGAGACCTCCTAATAGTGAATATATTAGTTTATTTACAATAATGTCACTCCTCCTAAACAATACAATGGATCACACTATCCTCTCCATTTCACACATTAACAATTTTTTTTGAAAATACATACAAAAATAAATTTCCAACATCCCTACACTCCTCTTATAAGCCTTTTTTTGGGAAAATAGACAACCTAAGATGAAGTTTTCGCTAACCTAATGAGGTTACCCGAAGAAGAGTTAATGTTTTCAAATGAGTAACATTATATCACTTCTTTCTCAATATCCATTAATTTTTTATATACCTTTATGATATAATGAAACATGTATGTTAAATATACCAAGATATTTTTTTTAATAACTTATGTACCTAATACCCAATCCACTTCCACCAAATGTGTTATGAAATCATCATTTGTGTGTTTGATAAACTACTTTCTTGTGAACCAATATCGTTGATTTTTTCTTTTCCACCTCTCGAGGCTGGGTATATTGATGGATATAATATATATATATAAGATTATTACAAAATAATTATTCCTCTATAGTAATAATATCATATATACATTATTAGAATATATTTATTATGATACACGATGACATTTCTCGTGTTTACAGGGGGCTGCCGCCTTGCATATCGATGGGACTCATCATTCACTAATGCTTCACATAGAAGGAAATAATGATAAATTGAATTGGTATATGTGATATAAATTAAATAATATTTATATCAATGAAATATTTATCATTATGGAAAAATAATATATATCATTTTCTTTCATACATTTTCACTCACGTAAAGATGATAACATCGTTCGTGTATATGGGGACTACCACCTTCACAAAGCAATATGACTCTCTTTCCATCACCAAAACACATGGATGATATATATAAGTATATAATACTGTATTCAATATATTTTTGAAATTTTTCATAGATAAAATATTTTATACATATTTACCATAATTATCATTGAAGAATGGAAAACATTACCCAAGCATTCATACAACCTACTATCTCTATGAGTGTGACATAATTCATTTATCATAACCATATTTCATAATTTGAATTAAAAGTGAAATTAATATAAAAATATGATAATTGTTTCATTATTATTATTTTGGAGATGATATATTTATAATATTCACATTAAAAAGATCTTTTATTACGAAATAAGCATGAGAAAACAAGGAAATTAATACCCAAAATAACTAAAATTGAGTGATTATTAATGAATGGGTGAAAATATGTTATTAAATGATAATAAATGATATTATAAATAGTAATATTGTTCATTAATAATTTAATATCATGTTTAAACCCAATATTAGAGAGTTTAATGAGCATTCAATTGAAATTATTATTAAGGTAGTGGATTTCATAACTCAATTTATGTTTATTAAGTTAATATTATACATTTAATTATTTAATTATAAAATAATGTGTCTATGAATATGATTTCCTTATATAGTATTTAATTTTTTATTTATATTTTTAGTTTGAAAACATAATAAATTTTTAAATTAATTATCACATCAATGTTACGATTAGTATGTGGGTTTATTTCATAATATCACTATTATCAAGATTTTTTGTTCATGAATCTTAGTTGAAGGAAATTATTCTACAATTTTTTGAATAAATACATTTAATTTTATCATCCTCTAGTTATCAATGATATTTTCAATTAATAGTAGAATTTATCACTTTTTGGTTCTTAAATTAATTGAGAATATATTTTTAGAAAAATCTGAATTCATTTCTCTCTTTGGTCAGAAATATTTTTTCTCCTAAAAACTTGTATTCTATCAAAATTGTTTTTCACATTTTGAATATTATTTTTCAGAGTAATTTTTACCCACTTTTACTCTTTTAAAGAAAATTAATGGAATATTTTTTCATTTTCAAAACAATTATTGTTTGGATTTTACATAAAATTTGAATGGAATATTCAAATCACTATCACAACAATTAACCATTCCAAATATTTTGACAGTGAAAATGGAATATTATTTTTCCTCTATAGGGTGTATGGAATTATTCACTTTCATTTCCATCATTTACTTGAATCTTATTTAACATATTTAGAAGTATATTTTCAATCAAAATGTTTTTAAATGTTATATTCAATGAAAAGGATCTTCAAAATGTTTTATATTTTAATAATTGATTTTCAAAATTTAAACAACAATTTACTCATAAAAATTGGTAATGATATTTTTATTGTATTTACATTCATCAAAGACAACAATATTTTATTATTACTCTAGTTGGAATAAGTTGTATTAATGTCATTATTATTCTTTCTCTGAATGTATTATGATCATTTTGACCAAGGATAGTATAAAAATTAAATTTTTTTAGTTTGTTTTTGTAATAATTTATATGCCCTTGGTTTATTCATAGTATTTTGATCATTGGTTATTAAATTTCCCAAAAATTTCCATATTATTTATTATGGATATAACTATTTCATAAATTGTTCACCATATTTATATATACTGTTGAATTTAAGAATTATTTGATAAACTATAGAAATATTAATGAATATGTATCGTTTACTTAATATGGATATTCAATAAGTAACATTGTTTATTAATTAAACTTATTATTCAATGTATGAAGAATTCATTGGATATTTACGACATGGGTGGGGCCGGATTATAGATTACCCCTTGACGCATCAACTGTCTCATGCTACAAATTTTTTTCTATACTTAGTTAAATTGGTTTTCACACAGTGTTTTTTATGTTTTATTATGAATGGTCTTGATGAAAAATATATAATGTACATAAGAAACATGGTTTATAATATCTACCTCAAATATATATATGTATCTCACTTGTTTTCCAATACATTATCCTATAAAAATATTTTATATTCTCCTACCCAATCCCAACCTGTGATCTCATTATACATTCACTGCAAACCATTTTTAGATAATAAATAAAATACTAATCTTGAAAAACATACCACTTACTGAATACTAAAGCTCGGTTCAATAGATTACTGTTTTATGAAAACAAACTATTTCTTCCACTTAAATTATATTTCCTCCAAATTTTCACCAGTTTGTTCAATCATAATTGGTACTTGGAATCCTTTGAAAAACAATCAACAACTTCCCTTGATTATCTTCACCTTTAGAAAAAAAAATTTGAGATGCTATTCATCATATCAAAGAAAATGTATAAATATCTTATTAATAGAGTTATTTCCTTTTTTTACCTATAATTATTTTTGAAAACACTCAGATAATACCATCATGCTAGTATGATTCAAATAATGGAAAAATCCTAAGGGTTTCTGGATATTTAATTTATTCTTCATCAAACAAACGGGGACTACCAAAATTTTAATAATTATATATGTCTCTTTTGAGGATTATATATGTATATTAAAACAACTGGGAGGAATAAAGTATTATTTTAAACCATTATTAATTTTTTTTAAATTAATTGATACCCTATAATCATCATCAATCACCTATAAAAACATAGACTCCTGCTTTTATTGATAGATTCTTTATTGATTATTTGAAGTAGTTTCCTAATAGATAATGTTAAAAAATTAAATAATTGACTCAATAATAAATAAATATAACATTTACACTTTGTATAATTCTTGATCAAACACATTTATCCTGAGATTATTTTTACAAATCTATATTTTTCTTGAGATTCCATTCCAACATGAATCATTATAAAGTATAAATAAATTTTGTTTAAATTTCCATCTCATTTTATTTTCGGAACATATACCCCATAGAACACATATCCACTAAAAATTTCACCTATTTTAATAATATTTAATATAAATGAATGATATTTGGAGATGGGTACCAAACATTTATTCTTTTTGATAACTTTTAACTTTTTCTTTCCATTTATGGAAATGAGATGCATAAAAAGTTCCTTCATAATCTTATATTTATTCTTTTCTAAGGTATAAATTAATTTTATGTTCAAGTATACATAAATTATTGATTTAATTCTCTATCCAGCCTCTATATTGAATGTAATTACACAAGAATTTAGTTCCATTTCGATTAAAATATATATTCTGATCACTTGTCAAATTTACTCAAGAAGATCCCTTTGATCTTTAGTCATTTCATCCATATTATTAATATAAAACGTTAACGACTCGTTATATATTCATAAACTTTATTTCCAAATTCTAGAACTTTTTTGACGGTATATTTTACTACATTAATGTCTTCCCATTGATGCCCCTTTTCTTTTAAGACTTATAGCCCTCCATATATTCTAAAAGATAATTATTCATACTTAAAAGTTTTTTAAACATCTTCATTAATTGATGGGTTGAATTTCATTTATAATATCTTCATGTAGATTCTTGAACTGTAGTTAGAATCAGATATTATAAAAGAGTTAGAGTAATTTACCCTAGTTAGAGGAAAATTATTCTAGAAATACTTCTTATTATTATTTTAAGTACATTTTTACCTATTAATATTCTCACATAAATTATTTACTAGTTACAAAATTTAGTCCAATTTTTTCTCTCTATTAAATCCATATTAAAAAAATTCAACCATAACCTTGAAAATATTAGTTGTCAACTTTTAGTTATCAATCCTTTTGAAAAAATATTCCCATTGATCTTATATTAATTAAATCTTGATTGAAGCATCAATTTTTATATTTCTTTATTCCATTTCATATCTTACACCATTATGGGTCAAAAAAATACCTTATGGAACCAATTCATTAGGTGCTTTTATAAATTCCTACATATATTCCATGAAAATACTCATCTTAACATCATATTTAATACCATTGAAAAATGTTTTCTTATTTGAATAATTTATATGTGCAACAAATTCAGAGGTTGAACACTAATAAAATACATTAAGGATTCAATAAAACATGAAAGGACCCTTAAGAACCTTGACAGGGAGACAAATGATGGTGAAAGGGAATTAAATCCTTTTCCTCTTTAATTATTTTTATTTATTGATATTATAACCATATTTGCAGGAACTACGTTTAAATAATTTATTTTCCCTCTCCGTATCATAATTATAATAAGTGAATGTATTAAATAAAAATTATTTGTATCATGGGAAGTATAGGATATTTTTGAATTCTCTAAAATATACTGTGGTATATTCACCTTTGCTCATTTGAAGCTTTTTGACCATTTCTATGGGCTGAGACCCATTGTTATAATTGTAGATGATGTATTGTCTTAGTTTGGTGGTTTATGATGATGTGTTAGATGCAATATAAGATACATATCATCTTCTGTTGGATTACATTTTCCCTCCTAGTCCATCTATACAAGATTATGTCCTTATATCCCCTTGGTTAGACAAATTCTTCTTCCCCATTCTTAGTGGTTTAGATGGGTTCCTACTATTCTAGATCGATGAATGAGACTATGATTCGCACTATTTTAGAATTTTATTTTGATGATTCCTCATTTCATCTTTAGTTGACCACAGTGGATTACTTCGATGTTGATAAGCCTTTTTGGGCCTCATTTAGAGCTTTTTTGTTATCCTATAATTTAGGTCATTCAGTTGGAATATCCTAGTTAAATAGGATGTCATACTAAGTTGTTCTAGAATCATAATAGGATATTTGTAGAGCTTATGGACAGATCCCTAGAACAATCAAACAATACTGTTTTCACCTATCTTGATGGTTGATAGAGGTTCATTGGGGATGGGATTACGATATTTAAGTGGTGTGGTTTAAGTTCCCCAGGCTCCTAGTTCCCTTCCAAAACATATAATTTTTTGGGAAGATCATAGAATTACTTGGAGATATTCTCGGTGTAAAATATTCCACCATATGAAATCAAGACTCCATTTGGGTCCGAATTTTCATTGCTACGGATCTTTTATCTCATCCTCCATTTTAGACACTTCTTAGAGTCGACAACTTGGTAGAATAGATGCAACCCTTGTTTTAGCCCGTGACATGTCAGTATTGTGATTCCTATCGTCTCCTTTCCCATTCTATATAAAAATGAAGAAAGAGAGAATCCCACTGCTTATCATGTTGATAAGGGAATCCTATTACATGAGGATTATCTCCACCACTAATGATTTTGATCATTAATTTGATCATTTTTCTTTGGGGTATTTAAAAGTGGGCATTTATTATTTCATGACATCTTATTCTTCTTCTCTATCTCTTATGTATCTTTAGTAAATACATTATTTTCCTTTATCTCCCCATTTTGGGCCCACATCCCCTACATCTACCATATAAATCCTTACCATTGACAACCAAAACATTCCCCAAACTCTCTATAAATAATATTTAGAATTATATAAGGGATGGAGATCATACATTATAGTTCAACCTATATATTTCCCTCCACCCCAGACCCTGGTTCTTCCTCGTCCATAGTTATAATTTTGAAAAGGTATATCCTATACTGAAATGCCCTCCTCCTTCCCTAAAAGTTATTTTTTATCTTAATGGACTCTCTTTCTTAAATTGTGTAGTTTGAGTCTCATATCATATGATCCACTACCTTGTATGGGGTATGCACAAGATACAGATCTAGAAGGATGAATAATTATTCTATTGGGCAAGAAAAATATCTTCCCACGAACTGGTTTAGTACCATCTGTACCTTATTTTAATGTTTATGGGGATTATTTAGAATACATATGGCCTAAGAGACCAAAAATAAGATTTTATCTCAAATGAGGCATCCAAAAAAAAATTTATGTCAATTTTTCGTAAAATAGAACAAAAAATACTCCAAAATTGGGGATTTATCCCAATGGATTGGAATGCGACATTTTATTCAAAGATATCTAGTTAATTAACAATTTTGGGTTTTATGAAATTTGACTATAGAAGTGGAGAAGATGGAGGTTTCTGATGCGCACGTTTCAGTTAGAGTGGATGCTGGTAACATGTTTTGTATATTCTTTTTCATTTATGTTTAGTGTCGATAATGTTAATGAGACTAGATATAGGATGATATTAGATCATTAAATACCTGGTACATAGCCTAGATGGTGGGGGGAGAATTCATCGTAATAATGGTTGAATTATTGAAAAAACGGTGAATGCTCTATTTCTTATACTTATATAGTAATTTTCGTGACCTTTTTTAGCTTAGGAGAGCCTCTTGGACTTGGTATACTCGAATGATAGGTTTAACTAATGTTAATAATCATAGGGGAAACCGACTAACACTGTGTAAGTTGGACCTTTTTTTTTGAAAACGTCCAAGTAATATCTTCCTTCTTAAATATAGAGGTCATCCATTTTTATTATGCATTATAAAACCATTATCCTTCTTTTTTCCATTTCATGTCAGACAATATGGGAGGGAGGTACTTCTTCAGCTCAAAATGGTGCCCAAAACATCATAGTTTCCTCACCAAAGTTCTTAACTCATGGAAGAAACCAATTTATTGGGGACCCCGGAGAAACTTCTATAAAAAAAGCGATTCTTGAAAAATAACATGATGGTATTGGGTAATTCCCTCCCCTCAGCTCATCAAAGCATTGATATTATTAAATTTTAGATTGAGAGTGATTAAGAGTTTCTTGATGATGTAAGGGATGATGTCCTCTATGTGTTCTTAGTCCCAAGAAGTACCATTTTAATGAGATGTTGTTGGATCATGAGATATGTCTTCATCAAAGGTCTCAAGATACATGGATTTGGGAAGTGGACCAAGACACTACGTTCTTCAATTCTCGTTTAAAGGAAATAAACTATGGAAGTGCTCTAAAATATTTGGCGGGTAGATGGATCCCTCACTAGTGACCCGATAGTGATCGATTGCGTTGTGGGAACTCATTTAAACTCATTATTATGAAATACTAATCTGTGTATCTAGAGATTCAATCATGGTGTCCATGTAAAACTTTTTATCTAAATCTCCAATGTTATCTTTTACCATATCAACTATGAATTAGGAAGCTATTTGGAGGAGAATGATGTGTGAGAATTAATTAAATCTATCAGTTCAGAGAGACAATTAGAAATAGATTGATTCCTAGTGTCATTTTATGTTATCTACTATAATGTTATCAAGAACAGTCTCATCAAATCTATCTAAGAATTATTTTATAGAGGTCCTATTCTGTGGGTTGCTTGTTCTAATATAAGGGTCCTTATCATTAATGTGAAATAACACCTCTCTATCAATCAATATCAGACCATAAGAATGCAAAACTGTGCATAAAAGGTGTTGGATTCTATCATCAATAGAAGACTCTTTCTATATATAAATTCATGGGTATCAGAAGAGCATCATGTTTTTATCTGAGGTAGGTCCATCCAAGGTTCAATGTGAATCCCTGAAGAGATGGTCGGATAAATCAAAAGGAAGGTGGTGAGTTCCAATATTGTCATCGAGGTAGATATGGATAAGGCATATTACTACATAGAGTGGAATTTCATCATTTGGGTAAAAAGGTGAATAATGTTATTTTAATGGGGTTTTGACTTCCTATATTAGAGTTGATGCTCACCCTTATTCAACATAATATTCATGGGGGAGGAAATATGCCTTCTTAATCTTAGGTTCAGTGCATAGATAAGAAGACTCCCTTTTTCCCATCATCTCCATCATAGTCCAGGAGGCTCTAAATAGAAATATTACCTCATGTATGTAGTGTGTAATCATCAATCCTAACCACTATAGAGCTCAAATATTAGGGGTGTATCAAATTCTTTTTGTTGATGACATGGTATTATATATAAATAGATGCATCTCTTATGTCATAGGATTGAATGATTTCATGGATGAATACACAATATTTAGTGGGAAAATAATCAATCGTGACAAATGTTGAATGTTTCTTTAGACTTATTCTGTAAATAGGAAAATGAATTACCTAAAATGCATATTGGGTTTTCACATAATGAAAATAACCATGGAGTATTTGTGTGCACCTATATAACATGGAATAACATGATTTAATATCTTTGATGTAGTGGTTAATAAGATAATAAATCACATTACTATATGTACAAACCAATTTCATTCATTTAGTAGAAGAATTACCATTTTCAACCACAAGATTTTGTTAATAACCACGAATATTTTATCATCGCTCAAGGTGGACAAGAAAATATTAAAGGATATTGGTAACCTCTTAATATCTTGTGTATGGTATTCACAAGGGTATAAATTATGTCATTGGGCCTCCTAGACTAGGCTCCCCAGACCAGTAGAATATAGGGGCATCAAAATGAAGAAGTTGTGGGAGGAAATATCTTTTACTCATGGAGAATTGGGATGGGATGTTATTGAATAGAGGTAACTTTTAAGAAGTTCCATCAATGATAAATATGGAAAGGTTTTTGGTGAGAAATATCGGCAGCCATACTAATAATGGAACTCACTAAAAGGCCACATTCTGATTCTTCAAACTAACTCTTAGTTTATTCATTCATTGGGGGATGCCGTCTATTGGAATTGTAAATTGGTTGGCAAGGCTTTATGATATAAAGGGTTCCACACCCCAAATTTAACCATCAAATAATAAATATCATATACCTACTTTATCCATGTGATTTAGAACCCCATTGAGAATAATGTGGTAGCTGTATTAAGTTGGAGGATGTCCCTGATGGATGTATTTTTACAGGCTCTATATTGGATACTTTCACTTATATGTCCTATAAAATGTTGATTCACTCTCATTAAGTAAGAGATCTATAAGAAGTATTATTTGGTTCATTTTTATCCCTTCCATATTATATTTTATAGTTTGGGGAATTTGCAACCATGAACTACCTACAGACGTGTTTCTTAAAGGTAAGGGTTTCCATTTAGCCTCAAACTATTCATATTTGAATATATATATATATATGGAGGAAACCCCAGTTAACCTATTTCTTTAAAGCACAATGGTGGGTATATTATGGATATTTTTGGATGATTTCACAAAACATTTTGTGGTGGTGGAGTCTTTTAAGATTTCATCCTATGATGGTTTAAAGATAATTGTAGTGACAATATTTGTTAGAAAGAGTTTTTTATCCTCTTTATTGATGGTTTCTATTGAATTTGGGAGTCATGAAACCAGACTCATAATAATGTCCCTATTTCACCATGAATATATTTCTTGGTGAGGGATATATCCCTATTCACATTCCTCTCAAGTACTCTGAAGCACCTAGAGGAGGCTCCCTCTCTCTTGCAATACATGGCTAGAAGGCACCCCTCTGAATCACATAAAACTCAATAGTTGGTTCATGGGGTGTGGTGGTAACCTCCCTACCATGTCCTCAATCCTAAAATTTATGGATCTTGTAACCAAGTCTGAAAATTGGGGGGGGGGGGTTCTGACTCAAACAATTTGTTATTGTTTTCATTTAGTATATTCTATCAGGCTGATGACTCCTTAAGTGTATAATTCAAAGACATTCATAATGGTATTGAAATATTAAACTAAAAAAATCCTTAAATTTTGTTGATATTGAATCAAATATCATATAGAGATACATTAATAGTCTTTATTTTAATCCTTGTAAAATCATATACTTGATCCATAAGTGCAAGTCACTCCTATCTAATGCTATTGAGCATCCCCATATATGGCATGAAAAAAATCATTTGGACGAAGTCTTGGATTAAAATGATTCCTGGGATTCCCCCCTCATAGAATTTTCTATCATTGCCCCCCTTCCCTTGGAGGTATTGATATTATTATTATAGACACCCTAAGCCTCCATTTTCATTATCCCCCATGGTATTTTTTTCTCATTTTCCTTTTAGTAAATAAATAAATATTTACGGTAATAAAATAGTAAATACAAATATAAGGGAATCTAATAATTTTTACTTAGTTTTCACATACTAGTATACATATATTTAAAACACATTGATAATGTGTTAATGTTATAAAATATAATAATTCATTAATTCGGTGAATTCAAATGGTTATGTTCACTCCACACCATGGCTCAATACTGATACAATAGTTTTAGGGTTCAATCATTAATCACTCATGCCTTACTATTACATTCACTACATTACACACTACCATGAGTATGAAAACCAAAAAATAATTGATGTGTAGGTATCTATATTATCATTAAATAATGTGTAGATGTGTGGATAATCAATATTGGGTAGACAAATTGTTGATCACCATGAAACCTTCTTCCCAAAAAATAGTTAACCCTCCATCGAGAAAAATTTGTATATCCACAAATAGAGATAATTCTAAATATAAAAGATTTTTACTCATTGGTTTTTAAACTACCAAAAATAATATTGGAAAACAACTTAATTTTATCCATTCTTCTTCGAAAGTAACATATGTCTTCAGTAGAACAACTCTAAGGACCGACTTGTCCTCTAGATTGGTAAATAGATCTTGTAGGTTGTGATAGTTTCCTACTTTTGATAATGTATATTTATTTTATAAAAATAACTATTTTCACTCATCTTCATTCCATATTATCTCAAATTATGGATGATGGAGACCCCATGTGATAATTATTTCAATATTTCGAATATGTAATTATTTGTAAATATCATAATCAAGATCTCTCTCATTTGAATGTAAAATTTTCCTGATTCTCTTAAATCAAATATTTCATCATAAAGATTCTCTCAATAAAAATATTTAAATCTCTTGAGAAACTCTCTTAATTTAATTCCCATTAATCATAAAAATATCATATCATTTAAAACTTCGGTTTGACTAAATATTATCTTTGTATATCACGTGTCTCAAAATTCAAATGCAAAAGACCGCTCGTGATATAAAAATTCACACCATCAATCTATTGGTTTGAATCATGATTTAAAACAATATAATTATATTTGAAACATTTCTAATCCTTTTATAAATAAGGCAATTTGGTGAAAAATACTCAAATGTTAATTCTTTTGAAATCTCGTGTGTATTTAGAAGGATGAACTCCTTCAAAAAACTCATAAATTATCAGTCATATGCAATTGGAATGTACACTCCACATGTACATTTCCCCTCATATGAATAGGTTTCCACCACTTCTACAGTATCCTATAGTCACTCATATATTTATCCATTAATGGATCAAACACACTTTTTAATCATTCATTTATAGTTCTTACATAAAAAACTACATGATCATACATATGATGATCCTTAAGAGAATGCTCCTCATTAGCTCTCTTATTAATATTTAAAACGCCTATATTTTCCACTTCCATGAATTTCCTCTTCATTGTAATCATTCACATCATAATAGTCATCTTCATGGAATTTAATTATCGTTAATATCTTGCATAGTGTTTGAGCTAACTATAGTTGTCATATGGTCCTTCAAGTCGTAGTATGAACTCCAATGGTGTAGAGAAATCACCATGGTGATTTATAATTGAACATTTATGGATGATTTTTTCTCTTCATTAAATAAGAGTGATTGGGTTAGTGTTTTTATAGTAATGGATAATATATCACATCATTAATTCAGTTTGTTTGTTTAATAAGATAAAAATTTCTGACATTGGCTACCCCATAAAAAAATAAACTAATGTGACTGTTTATTTATTACATGGTACACACTATCGCCACATTAAACAAGTCCATCATGACCCTTCCCCATAAAGATAACCCTCCTAGTATGGAAATTAGAAAAGTGATATAATGACAACTGAGTCCCACCTCTATTAGTCCCTAGGTCGGTGACTAGGACCAAGGGTATAGAAAAATCATAATATGGGGGAACTACCCCTTTTAGAAAAAATATCAGGAGATTAGATTAATCATCCATAATGAAGCTCCAAGACATAATATAAAAAATAAAGTAAAAACCCCTCCCACATTCATACGTAAAAGAGAATTGATGTATGTAAAAATGTATTTAAGTAAAATACCAAAAATTATAGATAAGAAACGATGAAAAAACTATAGAGATCCCAAATAGTAAGGTCCAACACAGTCCATAAAATCATCCCAGAAACCTGAAAACAATAATTCTTACAAAGGGCGAGAATACAAGTATACTTAGTGGGAAAACCAATGTCTCCCGTGCACATGTGTAAGAGGCATAGTAATGCTAATGTGAAAAAATAGAAGAAGCAAGTAAAAGCTAGGAAGTTATAATAACCATACCACCCTCACCAAGTCACACTCAACAAATAATCCATGTCATGTTATATAATATAAATCACATTGATGATAGGTTACCTCACACATCTTTTCCCCTGGTGTGCCACTCTCACCCAACATTGTGCATGCTATCCCTCCCATCCCTTATGTATACCACATTATATCCTGACCGCACACACCTAGGCCTCACAACACATCCTATTGGCAAACACCTATGCCTCACAACACATCCATCCCTATCACACCTGGGGCTCACAAGACATCCCTCCTGCAAAAGCTTGAGCCTCGTAACACATTACATCTCATACTGAACACACATGGAAAATCACAAATCACCTCTCCTATAAACACATAGACTATCACATCTATCTCGAAGACACTTGGGATGTCGTAACCACCATATAAAAAACAAGCATTCCCTTAGCCATCATAGTTTGTTCTATACCTACCCATCCTATAAGAGAGAGGAGAAAATAGTGGGTACCCATCCATATGTACTCCTCATTAGATGTTGTGAAAGGAACCCTCCCATGTGACGATGGGGGTGTTCAGCACATAGTGATCAACTAGTCTAGGGTGCGTATAAAAATCAAAATGAAATATATATGCATATATGATACAAAACACACTTTCCCAACCTAGGGGTCATAAAAAAACATCCAACCCAAAACAGTCTCCTCCATTTCTTGTACGTCTAAATTAAAAATACCACATATTAAGCCAGAAAACCCATTTCATAATCTCAACCAATTTATTGAACATTTTCCATTACATTATGAAAACAAAACCAAGAAATTCACAAATTGAAGACCAAATTATTTATTCATTCCATCACTATTGGGAAATAATCAGGCAGAACACATATCTAGAAACATATTTTGTGTCATTTCATAATTTGAGGAGCCCCAATAAATTAATGCAGACTCACAATAAATACACATCGAACAATAATATCCTGATATGAGGCGAAGCATTCTACATGATATTCACTAAGAAACACCAAGTGAATTTTCCATTCACATCCCTATTTCCCTTCTGGAAATTCATCCACCCTAAACCACTATACAGACTAAAATGGACCCCCCAACTCACAAAAACAACCAACAATATATTACGGAACAACTAACTTCGTAGCCCTTCTGGACAATCATACCATGCCCATCATATCCCCACTGTAAAACCACATTATATCCATTTCCCCCAACATGTATAAACCTTAAAAAACAAATATCATACCAAAACCAAATATATTACACATTTAAAAGAACATTTATGACATTCCACTACTTTTTTTGGGGCGTTCTCACACAAACCAATACTGGGAGAACTAATTTATTAGCCTAGTTTACTTTGTTAGACAATTTTTATTCTATGGTGATACCAAATAAATATCAAAAATTGAAAAAAAAAACATAACAGATGTATGTAGAACAATCCATCCAACCAATGACCACAATTTTCAGTGGAACATTAAGCTCTTATAATCTAAATATCACAAAAAATATCAAATCTGTAAAAACATGTAGATCAAAACCCATTTCAACATTCAATAAAATTTAACGATACTTTAGCTTTTTCGATGATGTAACAACCATTATCCATAGAAAAATAATGTGAAAGCCAACCCATATCATTCAAAAATAAAGAGAAACGAGGGAATCCATACCTCAAGTAGCCTTTCCAACTTGTTGTGCACCGCAGGATGAGGAAAAATATATGTTAACTATAATTGCACCACAAAAAATATGGATAAACCTATAACACACCAAGGATTAATCGAAATAAAAGCCAAACACACCCCAAAATAAATAAACACCATTGTAGGATATTTCTCTGGAGAATAACAAAAGAAAAAGGATAACAAGGATAAGGGAAATAACCACATACCAACTACATATTTCTGAAGATAATCCACCATGACCAACAGATCAAGGAGAGGGTAAAAAGGGCTCATAGAACTCCTCAGCGCACCTACGGTTCAACAAAAATGAGTTGAAAATGAGATCACAACAAACTGAAAGAGGGTTCAAACAAGATGGAATTTCTAAAATGGTACATGTTTAGGGTATTATATAATGAGTAATACAGTTTCATATCTTGTAATACTCAGGGTTCAGTTTCCAATTAAAAAAGCATCACCTCTTCATTTTATTAATTATTTTTAAACCCTAAAATAATATACGTCGTGAAACCCTCTTTTATGACATGTAAAATGTGTACACATTGTGAATCTCTCTAGACAGGCTGTGAAGAAAACATTCATGTCATGTAATATACATACATTACATGATATCTCACTACTTCCAGTCTTTAGCAACTGAACTTCTCCATACTCTCTTAGAGCCTCCTTTGAACATTTCCCACAACCAATACTGGCAATGTAACAGACCATGAAGGAACCGACTGATAAAAATTTACATAGGACCTCCACCTACACAGTGTTTTACAATACCACACTATATGTTTATTCCTTCTCAAATATACCAAATTTTTCTTCTTTTTAGTGATGATCCACGCATGCTTACTTTTCCATCACTATTTTCCACTTGTAGCTAGAACCATTGAGCTCAACCATTATCATTGAAGATAGGATTCCCTATTGGTGTCCACATTTTTTCATTATATCTTTAACAACTCTTACATAGTTAAAAATAATGTTTTGAATGATTCGTACACATGTGATCCTTTTAGAATAATATGGTTTCACTCCATCAATTGTATATTTATTTTTTTATTTCTCTAGGGTAGCTACTTGAACAATTTCATTACATATAATTAATCATTATTCCATGAATTTAAATAATGCAAGAAAATTTCAAGGATGAATACATAAAAATATTCCATGAAAATCCTATTTAATTAATAACTAATTTATCAATTAGGACATCCAGTGCTAACTCACCCTTTACATATTTTCTCAATAAGTTTAATATAACATATGTTTCCAAAAAAATCTTGTATAAAACATTAAGGATCCAAAATTGATAAATATTTACATGATACAATGTAGAATAGTCTAGTTTGTTAATCATAATAATGTGGATATAGATGTGATATATTGGAACTCTTGATATGTCTGTGTTATCCACTCTAAAAATATGGCATCGTGATACAAAAATGATATACTAATATAATATTAAAAATTATATTTGAAAATCATATTCTATTGGGTTTTGATTGGATATAATATAAAAATATCATTTTCAGGAAAACTAACATACTTAGAAATGTGAAATGATTGTGTAATGATATCAGTTAGTATATATATCATATAAAAAGATATAGGGATATTGATAGCTTCAATAACATGAGTATCATTATCTAATAACTGAAAACTAAAAAGTTGAAGTGTAAAACCACAAATATCATAGAACATTGATATTAAATTATCATTTTCCAAGTTATAAGAATTGAAAAACTTTTTTTAAAATTAAATAAGTAATCTATAATATTTCTAAATTACCGAATAAATAAAATATTTCATTTTTATAGTTGTATTTATGACATATTAATTTTAATTCATGTATAATTTTGAATAATTAAATAATTGAAATTATTAATATAAAATATTCACATGATGAATGTTTCATGATAATTTTCAAATTAAATATTTATATATTTGATTCATAAATTAATATCCATATATATATATATATTAAATGCATAATTTTCTCATTAATGTAAATTATTTTAATATATTTTTATTAATAATATTTTATGCATTTAAGGAGTATCATGTTTGGAATATTACAAAATTTTGAATAGGTAAACTGAAATTAATGAATCATTTATTATTATTACTTATTGAGAATTTTTTATAATTGTTTTTGGAAACACATATTTAGGACTGTGTTGGAATTAAGACACCTTATAGGAATTAATCTATGAATAATGTGATTTTAGACCAGACTTTCACTAGAATAAGTAGTATATTTTAATCTAGAAAAGTGTGGTTAACTATAAATCACGATATAAGCACTCTTACATAGGATGGTAGTTTCATATTATTCTTTTACATTACTTTAATGTGTTATTTGTAACATATTAATGAGATGTATATGTATGTATATTGAATAGTATAATTATAATTTTCAATCAATACACATAGAAAAAATCATATGTTTTATAAGAGAAACATGATTATATTTTTGAAGGAATCACATGTTTATATTCAATTTATTGAATCATGTGTACACAAATGAAATGTATGGGATGCATATTAAAAATTTTAGATCAATGAAACATCGCAAAATTCAACTCTGTTAGGTTCCCTCAAATGTAAAATATGTAATTACCTTGATAATATTGGTGATTATGTTATTCTAATGTTCGGTGCATAGGGATTATCTTATGTATGGATTATTGGGTATGAATCTTCTTAATGTGATTAAGATCCGATATCCGATTATAAGATTTTTATTTTACTTTACTAAGTGACCCTTATAGGATTATGTTATCTAATTAAGGGATTAATGATAATTATTTAAATGGTTTTAGTTGAGGTCTCTCCTAATAAACTACATTAATATTCTATATGATATAAATAACATTATTTTCTACCTAAATAACTATGTGCATAGAGAATCTAAAAATAAGACTCAAATGTTAGTGAAATGTGGATTTTATCCTATTAATATATATGATATATGGGGTCATCATTTCAATAGGGATATATTTAATAAAATTGTATTTTTCATATTTTATAAAATATGATAATCAGTTGATAAATACTATATTTTGAAATTTAAAATGACATTGGACTCATAAAATAATGTTATATTATTTGTATATTTCTATTAGAAGTTTATATATTCTCTTACATATAATAAGATGTAATATGTTCATAAATAAATTATTTTTATATAAATTGAATTTTATATTTCTAACTCATGTGAAATCGATACGTCTTATATATAATATATTTGAGATGATTCGGATATACGTAAAAATTAAACAATGGTTAAGTTATAAGTAGATATACATATTAGAATTTAATAAAGGGTTCATTAATTATAGGTGGGAACATGTGATCTATGTCTACCCAATAGATTAGATCTAGAATTAGAAAATTATTATTATGTTTCATCTCTTAATATAAATTTGTTTTGAATTTTGACTTTAAAAAGAATTGAATTTATTTCATGATTAAGAACTATCTGTGTTCCATATATGTTAATGAAATTTGTCAACAAATATGAAATTTTTAAGGGTTTTTAAATTATCTAGGTAGATAATCTAATATATAGCCTTAAAAATAAAAAGGTTAATGAAAATAAAACAAAGAATAGTTAATTTTTTTCCCTATATATATAAATAATAAATTCTTCCAAAGACACTATATAGATATGGTTTTAGAGGGATTTGATATAGATCAATCCTTTATGAAGTCATTTGTATCATCATTCCCCTAGAGATAAACCTAAAATTGTCAACAATCATACAAAATATTTTATTAAATGAAACAATAAGAGTCCATGAAATTTAAAATTGACCACATATACCTGAATCAATTATAGAACATGATAAAATATCCTAAAAAAGTAAAACCCGTAAGGTGTTAGTTGATTTTATTAAAATAAAACTAAAACGAATGGTAGTGTATCTACTTATAAACCTAAAATGGTGGGAAATGGTCAAAATAATTCATAGTATAGAATATGAATACAATATCTCCATAGTAGCTATGATAAATTCCATTATTAGTTTTCTTAGCAAAAAATAATATTGTGAATATGATATTTTTCAAAATATATTTCAAAACATCATTCATTCTAGAAATATAATAATGGAACTATATATTTTAAAGCTTCATGGTTTTAATGATCTATATGGTATTTCCAGTGTATAGAAGTTGTAATATACTATTTATGTTTTAAAAAAATCATCCTAAAAAATATATATGTGTTTTCATCAAGCAACCAAATAGTTTTGTATAGTAAAAATAGAGATAAATAATATGTATAAAAGTGGTTTAGTGGGATCAATGTTATATTTTTTTATTTTATGTAGATGACATAGGTGAAACATGTGATTTTATGTGTAGGTATATGTTTTTATTATTATATATTCTCTTATATTATTTTATTTTAGGGATGAGATATTAATTTTTTTCAGAAATTAATAGGTTTCACTTTTATGGAAGACAATCCAAGTTATTATTCCAAATACCTATGAATTGAAAATATAAATAAAGTGGGGGATTCAAGGATAGATATATGGTCTAGAAAAAATGATTAAAAAAAACTGAGTTTCTTTGCTTATAATCCATATTTATCAGAAATAACCTCAAATTTATCTCCAATATATTTGTATTCCTTATAAGAAATTATCCATTCAAACCCCTTCATACCATTTGTATCCTATAAATAAATATCATATTGGTTTGGGTATTTCTATAGGTTAGAGCATGCAAGTATTCTAAATTCTTATTATATCTTCTTTTTATTCCACCTACATACAACATTATTAAAATGATAGACTCGGGTTTTTTATTAGATTAAATTAAATGTGTTTCCATTCATTTTAAAGATATAAATCTCTTTAAATACCAATAAAATAATCCTATTTAGCGGATTAAAATTATTATTGTTCATTATGATAAATATTTCCACATGGTTCTATACACTTATATTATTAACATAATTATGATTACATAAACTTGGTTTTGGGGTTTTATTTTAAACAAATCATATATTATTTATGTATGAATTTTTATTAATAGTTTTATATTGTATATTCATAAAATTCATGTGTCCTTTACAAGGTTTTTAAAAATAATATTTAATTTTTTCCTTTATGAAATTATTCTTACACCATGTGTTTTGTTAAAATGCCAAGTGGAATCTTATAATGAAGTAATTGAATTAACCTTAATGGAATGATTCATATTCAAAACTAAATATTAAATTCTATAGTATTTATTATTTTTAATGTATAAATTATTCATTATATTGTTCTAAATGTGATAGTATTTGTTTTACGCACTCTTCGTTATACTCCATGATGATATAAAAGTTTAATGGAATAATATTGGATTATTTCAAATACATTTGGAAAATAATGTTTCTTTCGAGTGTTAATGATGGTTGTATAATAGTTTTTTAATGTTTTGAGTGTTTATTTGATAGTGGATTTTAGATAAAACATCATGATAATCCTCGGAGATATAAGTGGGAAACTAGTGAAGAGTGTTACCCTAGTCAGATTATACATTATAGGCACCCTTAGATAAAATTACATAGTATAAAGGTATTTTATCTTCTGATAAGGTTGTGTTAGTTAAGTTTATAGGATTGAGATATAACATTAATGCATTCAAATGGATGGTTCCAATAATAAATGTTCTAGTGTGTCACTTTAATCCTTAGTTATCTCTCCAATTATGTGATATTTTATGTTTACTGTATATTTATATTATTATTTATCATTTTAAAATTTTAAATTAAGTGTCCAATAATTTATAGTGATTTAAAATAAATGTTAAAAGTATTTATATCCCATTGTTATTGATTATATAAATATAATTTAATTATTATATATTTTTATCTATTTTCACAATAGAATTGTGCATCTTGTTTTATAAAATATTTTTTTGTAACCAGTGGTTTCCTCATTCTGGTCTATTTTATTACAAAAAATTACACACTTTATTGTGTGTATAGAATTTGTTTCATATAATATGAGTAAAAGAAATGTTTCACTTTGATGGGGAAGTTTTTTCTATTTTTTCTAGTTATGAACGAAGTGACAAGGGAAAAGTTATTGATTTTCATAATGAGATGGGTGGTCTATAGTTTACATTTAGGTTTTCCTGCCCATGTTTTTCCTATTTGGCTTCCCATATTTATATATCCCGAATTTTGAATCCTTTCTTGATATATTATTTATGATATTGTCTTGTTAATAAAAACCATTATTCATCATTATATTTAATTCATTTTTTATTTTTATTCCTAAGTATTTATAATATATAAGTGTTTTAGATTCCTTTTATTGAAAATGTTTTCATTTGTGAAGTGACACATATCTAATGTTTTTAATGGTCACATTGGATTTTATCAGTGTAATTACTCTCTTACTTTATTTATAATTTAGAAAAATCATTCCCAAAAGATATTGTCAATATTCTTTTTAAATTTTCCAAACATATAGTGATCAATAAAATGATTTTGGCCTTGTGAAGAATCAACTTTTGTGTAGGTAGAAGATACCCCTAGTATTTTTCTTACAAAAAAACATTAGGGCCCTTCTTTTATTATTGTATTTGAAAAAAAGTTAGACTTAAGTTATTATTTTCAAAACCCAAGGGAAATGTTGTGATGAAGTGTTTGTCAATATTATTTTGTTTCCACCCTTGAATTACTCTGGAAAATTAGGCATTCATAGTATGTTTTTTAGTTTTTTTCTCACTTTTTTTTAGAGAATTCATATTTTTAATGAATTTGGATGGAAAAATCTATAGTGCAAGAATAAGGGTAATAATTTGGAGACCAGTTATTCTTTATAGGGGTTCTCATACATGTTGAAAAGTTAAACATATATTTTGGTTAATAGTTCATTAGAACTTTTACTCATGGAACTAGTTTTTATATTAATTTCAATTCACATAAAATGTTATTTAGTGGTGAGAATGAGTGATTTATGATATACTAAGATGTTTTTATTATGTATGATTTAATTAATTATGTTTTTAATTATTAAAGTGTATTTTATAATATTTATTTATTATATTTTATAGAATAATTTCTATTATAATAGCCCCAGTGAACCCTCAAAAGGAAGGGAAAGATAAACTTTCATATGATATTATTTTTGTCAACCATTAATTTAAAAAGATAGTTGTTTAAATATTTTGAGATATAAAATGTGATGTTGATCAAATCCAAAATCAAGCCAAATATATATCTCCAAAATTATATTTTTATTATCATCTTACTTTTAGGGGTGACCCATATCCTAAATCGGAACAAAGAATATGAATAAAATCAATGATTTTATTGATACTTCTAAGAACTTAAATGTGTTTTGTTCCATAATTATGTTTGAATACCTTAGTAAGAAGTGGTATTTGTGATAAATTATTATTTTAGTTTTCTTATTTGTAATATAGATAGAATAATCCTATTGTATATTATCTATATGATAATTCATAGAATTATAATCCATAATTCATGTTGTTTTTTTACTATTTTCATTCTTATGATTGGCTTGGTTATATTTATAGGTTTTTTATGATGACTATTTCAAATAATGGTGATTCTATCTCTCTAAATCGAAAAGGATCCAATTTATAGTTAGATTCATTGAAATAATTGGTGTCTCATTTTCAAGAGAAAAAATGTATAGGAGAATCTAGGAATAGGTATAAACTGTTGAGTATTATGACTCAGTTCAATAGAATATCCCTTGCAGAGCATTAATATCTATTTTTATTTTGATTGTAAATGAATATAGATAATTTTAAATCTTGAAAAAATGTATTTATAGGAGATTAAATAATTTTATCATCAATGTATGATCTATTACTAGATACGGGTGTATCTCTCCATTTTATTTTTGGTTGAGTTATGTACTTATTAAATATTCCATCAAAATCGATTCCTTTGGTGATAGAGTTCTAGGATATTACATAATGATTGAATAAGTATTATTGTATACCAGAAGACATATATCTATCTCAAAATTTGAGGAGGAATTGGATTTTAATATCCTTTACATTAAAATATTTTTTTTTATTTTAGTAGTGTATTAGTTGATTTAATTTAAATACTAAATTTATTTTTATCACCAAAGATATAATTTTATCTATTTTATATGGAACTACCATTTATTTAAAGGTTAATAAAATCCTATATCTGGATGACCTAGAAATCCTTTTATTGAATTAAATAAATTGTATCTCTAGTCATAATCTAATCTAGTGGAAACTAATGAGAAGATTTTAGTGAATGATCTTTAAAAAGTAGTAAGTGATTTTATTACAACATTTTCTGAAGATTTCTCTAGGTTACCATTTAAGAGGGTATTATAATTCTCTACTAATCTTATTATATGGATGAATCCAATATCCCTTATTTCATATCTTGCGATTCCATTAAAGTACGAAGAATTTAATATTCAATTATATATACTTGAGGCTAAAGGATTTGTTCAGATGATTGTGTCCCTTTATAATTTTTTGTCTGAAAAATGACGATTTAATTATTTCCCTTCATATTGATTATTATAATCGTTATCAAATTTAGATGAAAAATTTATTTCCATTACTATATATTGATATCTCTTTCAATCAACCAAAATCAAAAAGTTAGTTCTTTATAAACGATCAGTAGTTAGGTTATCACCAGATGAGTTTGAAAGTATAATATATTAACATAAATTATTTTAAAATTCAGTATTTTATTTTTTAGAATAGTATTATGATTTTACGTTTAAAAAATTCCCCAATAGTTTTTATGGATTTACATTATTTTCTTTTATGTCAATATCATAACTATTTTATAGTGGTATTCATTGATGATATACTGGTATATTAAAAAATACGGAGGATGATGAGATTTATTTGAGGTTTGTTTTGGGAAACCATAATGATTACTATTTATAGGATAAATTATAAAAATTATATTTTCAGATCGAAGAACTGAAATTTATAGAACATGTGGTTTCTAAATAAGATATATTTGTAAATAATTAAAAGGTAAAAGTTTTTATGTATTGGAAGACACTAAATAATTATATAAGATATGTTGTTTTATTGGGTTTGGAAATATACTATTGGTAATTATTGAATTATTTCCCAAAAATGGAATTTCCATATATAACACCTAATTTTGAAGGGTTAAAATTTATAAGGATTCCTGAATATGATGAATCATATAATTAACTGTATTGGTGATTACAAATAGATATTATTCTTATTTTATATAATGATAGAGATATTTATGTTAATTAATTTAATTTATAATGTATTGGATGTGTACATATGCATAATGATCACATATTAGAATATGAATTTGGTGATTTATATACACATGATAAGTGTTAAATTACCCATTAACATGAATTGATGTTATTTATGCATTCTATAAAATGATAGTAGTATTACATATTTCGTGAGAAATTTACCATTTATATGAATCATAAATTATATATATATATATATATATATATATTCATAGAATGATTTGATTCTCATAAAATTTCACTGGGATTAATATCTATAATAATTCTAAATTTTACCTCACCTATAATCTTGGGAATGTGAATATTGTTATTGAAAGTTTTTGTATAATGTTCCTTTTATATGAATTCAAAGAATCAGGTGATGAATGAAAAATTACGATTCTCTAGTTATTTTCCCCTAGAGGTAAAAGAGGATAATTAATTGATGTTATTATAGATTATAGAAAATTTTCCCTCCACTCATATAATTTAATCATCTTGAAAAATACAACGATTCAAAATTATGATATATTTAAGGAATTATAAATAGAATTGAGACTAAAAATTCTTTTGATTTTATTATTTTCCTCAAGAGTAACTTTTGGGTTTCAATTTTTATATGTAAGCTAGTAATGAAATATTAAAAATGTTATCATTAGGTTTTTCACCCATGTGAAAGGAAGAAATTTTATGATATTAAGAATTATAATTGGTGTCCAAGGAAGATAATGGGTATTATTAATTATGTTTTATATTTCATAACTGGTCAACAAGTGATAATGGGGTTACAAAATTCAATTGGTTTAATTTTTTACTTTACCCATTACTACCTATAATAAGGAAGAGATAACCATCGAAATTATCATTAGATTGCCCTTAATCCCCCATAGAAGGAGTTTTATATTATTGATCATTTATATGATAAAAAATATAACACATTTAGTTTCCATTATAAAAATGTCGAAATTTTTATATCATATTAATATATATATAAGTGACTTTTAATTTGCATGGTATGCCTTCAAAGATTATTTTTTATATAGATCCATATTTTACATAATTTAAATATAAGGGTATTAAAGAGGATATATGAACTGATGTAAATCTTATCAAAACATATCACCCTTAATGTTGTATTTAAAAACATTGTGAAATTAAATTATTATAATATATGCTTCATTAATATATGATAATGTTTTTTGGGATTTTTGGGGTAAGACATATCATTGGTGGAATGTTAATAAAAAAATAGTTGTCAATAATATATAAATGAGACTCCTTTACAAGCCATATATAGTCAAACATTTTAGTCTCCACTATGTTGGGTTAAATTTTGTTAATTAACTTTAGTAATACTATATATTTTTTAAGATATGATATAAAAAAATATGATTTTGAATTTTTTGTTAATACTCCGAGTCACCGAAAATCATATATAGTTTTATATAATAGGACAATGAAATTATTAGTTGGTGATCATGTTTTTTGAAAGAATAAACATGACTAGGTCATAGGTAATATAAAAATATTTTTAAGCTTCAGTCGTGGTATGTAAAACCCAATGTTGTATTTAAAAACCATAGAAAGGAGACCCAAAAAATAGAATGACCAACCATGATGATATCCATTGATAATATGTTCTAAACCACCCAATTGAAAGTATCAAACTGGTATCAATCATAATAATTATTGGATGGAATTTAAATTAGAAAATGATTCATCATTGAATGAATATTTGATCTAAATTCTCAATCATTATAAAAGAAGATACAATAAAAGTGTACTTCATTGGTTTTTATTTTTTCTTTTCATAGTAGGGATTCTCATAAGGCATGAATATAATAATATCTTATGATGTATAATTGAATTTGTCTCCTCTCTATTAAAAGGACATAATAAATATTTTATTAGGGGAGAAGGTGACATAGTGGGGAGAACTGGGACCTTCCTTATGTTAATTATTTGTGTTTTAATGATTATATTTTATTTCTTACTTTCTTTGTTGTGAATGTTAAAAATGTAAAAAAATTATATAAATTACTAGGTTTCACGATTAGGGTACACAACGTAGGTAAATATGATAAAGAGATGTATATAAGACAAATAATTCCATTAAAGGTTTCATGGTTAGATACAAGGTTTTGAAATCTTTTGTTATAAATCATCTGCTCACTCAAAACTTCAATGAGTTTTAATTTTATACTTCAAATTTTACTAAATTTATATTTCATATTCCTCCATTATATTATGGATTCTTCTAGGGGATTCCCCCATTTGGACCACATCATTCATAATGGATAATTTTATGAATATAAAATTAATTTGGGTGATTTTTTAAAGGTAAAATAATCTAATTATTATCATTTTTTATTCTTTATTCCTCATAATCTATTTAAGAGTTTTTATCCTAGGGGTTTCACATGAACGAAATTTAATTTAGGTTTCATTATTTTTGTGATTTCAATATATTATGATGGATAAAAAATCATCTTATTTAGTTGATTGTCACTCTTATATATTGATTTTGATATGTGTCAGTTGGTGGGTTTATGCACATCAATTTATTGACGCCACCAATAATGCATGAATTATTTTATTGATGTTTTATTTGAAGTAAATTTCATATTTACTTACATATTGTATATTTATTATAATTTTACATTGTTTCATAATAATTTTTTTTATGAAATGAAACATCGTTTTACATTGAAGGTTAAATATTATTTTAATAAATTTATTCACAATATAATTATTATTTCAAATTAAATGGATAATTTTAATAATAAATAATAAAATATATCTTGATGAAATGATTCATTGTTAATTTTCAAGATAAAATATTAAATATTTTATTAATTTCTATTGGTATATAGTTATTTAGTGTATTATAAATATTCTAATGATTATTTTTACACCCTTTGGTGTGAATATAGAATTGGTTTCATATGATGTAGTCAATAGAAAATTTACACTTTGATTGGATGAAGGTTTGTAGTGTTTTCTGGATATAAAGGTATTGAGAAGTGAATAATGATTTATTTTCATATAGATATGGGTGGTCATTTTTTTGATTTTGGTTTTTTATTATTTTTATTCTATATATTCAGCCTATTTATCTTTCTATACCTATGGTTCTTCTATTATGATTCACTTTTAGATAAATTATATATGATTTTTTTGATGAAGGTAATAACAAATGGGTATTTCTTTGTTTAACTATATTATGTTTCATGGTCATTCATATTTTAATATATCATTTAAGTGTTGTTTGGAAATCATTTATTGAACAAGTATTTATTTCTTAGGTGTGAAGTATCCAATATATGGAATTGACTTGATGCATTTTCATGTGGAAAATATTATTTATTTTATTTATAATTGGGAAAAATCATTACGAAAAGATTAGAATAATACCTTTATATTTTTTACAACCTATAGAGATCAAAAATTTGTTTTATGTATTATAAAAAATCATCATAAGAATTGGGATAAGATTCCGTAATTTATTTCATCTCAATATATTACTCAACATAGCTGAAGTACCTTTATTGAATTTTTAAAGACTTGGATGATATGTTTTTGCTCAATCAATGACATGAATGGACAAGATTACATAATTAGTCTGATGATATATTGTGGCCATTTGATTAAATTTTATTTGTTTTCAATGAGGTGAGAAGAATTTATGAATGAATATAGTTTTAATATGTTTTGTAATGCTATGAAAAGTTTCTGGTGTTTCAGAAAAATTTAATGAAAAGGTAGTTTTGAAGGATGAATCATGTTGTTTTTATGACGAAAATTAAAGAAAAATGAATTTGTTAAAGAAAAATTATAAAATACATTTTATGATTGATGTACTAACATTCGTTGAAAGAAAATAAATCTAATGATGTTAAATATATTTTCTACATTAGTGATTAATCATTTTAGAAGTTTCTATCTTGTGTTGGAGAGTGAGGAATCCTATATCAGATGTTAATATTGATAGGTAACTATTTAAAGAAATTTAAAATTTACATCCATTCATAGAATATCCTTTGGATTATGATTTACTGTATTTTATATGATTAAAAAAAATCCTTTTTTATTTGAAGATGTACTAATTTATGTGTTTGAATGTCTGAGAAGATTGTAAAACATTTTGTGAGGAGTGTTTGTCTTGGGTATCTTGATCAAAAAAATAACAATATATATCATATTGTAAAAATTTGTGTCATTTTGTATGACTTCGAGAAAGTTTTCATACGTCATTGGATCAATTTATGACTTTTACAATCATCTAACTTTACGGATTCTGTATAGGAATATTGCAAGAATTAGACTTTGATGGAAACAATTAATTTATGTCCATGTTTTTCGTTGGAATTTTTTTTAATATATAGATCATAATACTAGAAAATTTAAACAAAAAATGACTAATTATATGAATTCAAGAACATTTATTCCCAAAAAAATTGAAAAAATATTATTAGAAATATATTGTTCTTCAATATTAAAAAAACAATGTAATTCAAAGAAACTATTAATCATTTTGAGGAGATAAATCATGTCAATCTTTAATAGCCACCACAACATGAGAATATGGGTTTCAAAGTTATGGTTATCGAGATAAGTTTCAAACCATAATATAATATGACATATCGCAAAATATCTACATGATAACTTCAATGCTAATATAAATTAATATTCTAAAAGAATTTATGTTTGTGTATTTTAGGAGAATTTAAAAGATGAAACCAGCTGATTCTAGTGGAGATTTAAAAAATAATACTTGGCTGATATTTTGATAAATTTAATAAGCATAATTTAAACTATAATTATCTTAAATATTTAAATGTGAATATTCTCGTTCCATATGATAATTGAAGGGTTTTCATGAATTTAATATGGAAAATAATATTTTTGATATTTTCTTAATATAATATAATATTTGTAATTAGTAAATTTTAGGATTAGAGATACATTTTGTAACATCCCACGTAAGTAATGAATAATAGATATTTTTATCTATGCCTATTAGTGAATTAGATAGTGTTTTAGAGGCTTAAATTGAAAATAAATCCAATCTTAAGCATGGAATACACTAATACTTTTAAAAGATTGTTTTATTGCCTTTTGATGGAAAACCATTTTTAAATATTTCTTTTGAAAATTTTATAAGCAATGTTTGTCAAAATAAACTTATTCTTTATGATTGGGAGATCAAAATTTACTTTGTGTGAATTTTTGGTATTTTTCCGATAAAGTTCATTTATTAATGAATAGTGAAAATGTTGTATTTTAATTCAAAACCACTTTTTAATCTAATTTATTTATATGATTAGATTATCTTTTGAATTGGTTTTGAAGTGAAATTAGAATATATTTTTACCATTTAATCCAATGGTGGTCATTGGAATCAATTTCACTTTGAAATTGGACTTAAACTAGTGTCAATATTTTGATACTTATTGTTTCATAAAAACACGCTATTTGTCACGACAGCGGGAATTAATTATTAAATTAATTAATTTAACTTATATGATTTTAATTTTTTAAAATAAACATCATTTTTGAATTCAGAATATCAAATATATATTAGGGTGAAGTTTTGGTATTTTTCTGAAAAACTTCAATTTTTGATGAATAGTGAAACCACTAAGTGGTAGTTAAAGAAACTGATTTTTCGTTTAAATGAAACTTGGCCACTTCTGTGATTTGATTTTCAAAAATCCGACATACATGGTTGTCATTAAGAAGTAAAATGTGGTTCAATGAGATTAAAATAATTTTTTTGGTGAATAGTAACTTTTAAGTTCTTAATCGCGATTAGAGGTAATTAGTGTAGTTTAGGGTAAAAATAATGTTTTAATAATATGAGATGAGCTTAACACATGTCCTACCCTTATTGGATGTGTCATGGCCGACCAAGAAAATCCATGGGTCAACTTGGGGACCCCATGGAGCCAATTTGTTTTGGAAATGACATAAATAACTTTTTATCTAATGTAAAAGTAATAATGACACAAACATGAGTTGTTTTATTAAAACAATTTTTAAATGGGGTTATACAAGTCAGAGTTTTGACTCGAAATATTCATTATAAAGCTAAAAATATTTCCTACATCATGATATTTTTTATATAATTTTTATACATTAAATAAATTAAATTATTTATGATGTTATGATGATGCAGTGATTACCTCATTAATAAAGGATTTAAATAAAATTAAAAGATAATGTAAAATCTATGACCTACACATGTCCAAAACCTATTGGATGGGTGGATTTCAAACCCTTATCACCATCCCTCGAATTTTATCAATGTGGGACATTTTGAATCAGAAACTCATTTAAAAATAATGTATCATTTCTTTACTTTCCAAGAGTTCCCCTCCTCTCCTCTTATAAAATGCCCCCACCTCTACCTCCTTACCCACACTTACAAAGCCTTTGGCTCAGCCAAAAACTGCCCATTTTGTCTCTCCAATTCCCTCTATTACTCCTTGAAGCCTCACTTTGTGGGGAAGTCTTCTCAAGGAAGCCTTTGAGCTCAAACCAAAGGGAGTTACCCGATTTTAAGGTAATGTCTTCACTTGTGTTCTTTTGTTTTATTTTGCTTCTCCAACCCCCTAAACTCTATTTATTCATTTCATTTGTAACAAATACAGTATCTTCAATATACTAGGATGATTCTATTATAAGGATTTGAGGTACACTTACACACACCTACATCTAATGGTTAAAGAACAAACTGTTTCCTTGGATGGCGAATTTCTGCCTCCCGAAACGATGATTGTTCAACATTTTTTTAACACCTTAAAAGGTGTCCATTAAGATGAAACTATATTTATATATGATATATAATATGTTTATGTTTTCCTTAAGCTTCTATATTTTTCATTTTGGGCATACCTTTATGGTTTCCATTATGGGTAAACGCGATATCTTCATTTAAGGAAGTGCGGACTACCGCCCCCTCAAAGTGATTTGATTCGTTAATAACATATGTGGGACGTATAAAGGATGGATTTATGATATTATATATGATATTACACTGGATTATAATATACCTTATATCATTATGATTCCATTTCATAAGATACGAAATAGAAATGGAAGCAGTGTTCATGCGTATATACGGCTTACCGTCTCCATGAACGGTGCATTTCATTTCTTACCTCTAAATGTTGTATAATATTATAAATCCATGCATGTACTGGATGTATATGATATATATGATATCTACATCATGAATACAATTCTGGATATAATGGATACATGAACAACTTGTAATTATAAAGGGTTTATTTTTGACTCAAGTACCAATGATCGTTAAAACGACCGTTATTAACTTAAATAATTACATAGTGTTCATGACATGGAAATACATGAAATAAAAGGAATAATGAACGTGAAAAAGGTTCTTAAACAAGTAAAAATTAACTCATGTTTATTATTCAGGAGAATAAAGAACGACCGAGTCAAGTCGGACCCGAGGTATGGGACTTCGTCTCAATCTTATTTCATTGAGGCATATTTTGTTTTATACAAAACCTTCTTTTATATGGTGTATAAACCCATTTGACTTTTAAGTTTATTCAAAAGGAATATTTTTTATACGAAGCATTTAATAAACGACAAAAGGGAATGTTTTTGTCGTACATATGTGATGACAACGACTTCTCCGCTGTAGTGACCATTATTTGAGTTTCGGCTTCCTCTACAAGCCATATCTTTTTTTAAAAGAAAAATAAATACCATGTTTTACTTTTCATTTATTTTGGTATTGAAATGGGTTTCATAATGTTTGTATGTCAATGTGTTGTATTGATATCTTTTGATTGAAAAGTGGAAATGTTATGTTTTCCTTTATGCATGTTTTATGTGATACGATTATGCCGTGGTTCTTGGGCATTATTATGAAGACGGGTGGTCCCGTGATAAACTAAGGGCGGGTGAGCCTGATATAGCTCTCCAATGCATTAGGTAACGCAAAGTAGTGAAACGTTAAGGTTTCTATGAAGAGATTTAGGTAATATACTGTGATGGGTATTCCAAATGTAACCAAGAGGGTTACTCCCTACGTAAGAATGTTATGAATGCCTCAAGTTACCTTTATGTCTTATGATTTCTATGATTTATTCATGATTTTATGAGGTATGTTAGAGTGAATATGTTTTATGGGTAATGTATGATTTCATTCTTATATATATATGCACTCATGTTTCCTTTCCATACTTTTTGTAACCCTTACCGATCTTTTTATGCCTATCCCAAGTTTTTGAAATGTTTTTCACAGGTCAAGGGAAAGGTACATGATATGATGATAGTGTCAAGGAAGTTTCAAGAAAGAATCCATGTTTTATTTTAATTATGTTTCTGTTGATGGGAAAAATGAATACTATATTATATGTAACCACTTTGTTTAAATGTGGAATGTAATGCATGTTTTATGATCTAACTCTCTAAAACTCTAAACCTGAAAAGATCCTCGAGGTGTAATCTTGAAATAACTCAAGATTAAGTAAGTTTTAAGGTCGGGGCCTTATAGTTGCAATCAGAGGTCAGTTTAGATAACTTTAGGAGTTAAAATTCTATTAAATGATTATCAAAAAATATATATTTTTTGAAATGATATAGAATTTGATGATTACCATGTTGCTTCATCTAAGACATGTTTGTTCAGAATGGTTTTCCGCAGAGGAAACAGGGAAGTAGTGCTAGGAAGGCATACATAAGGAAATAACCTTCCGAATTAGTATCCTGAGATAGTCAGAATTGGAACTGAACAGTTTGTTGCAGTAATGGCGCAGTTTACTCAAGCGATAAATGGTGGTGGTATCCATGCACGAGATCTGCCAGATCAACCGCAGAGGAACATGTCAGTGGTGGAACATTTCATGAGGCAACATCCCCCATAATTCATATAATCATCTGACCCTGTGTTAGCTGAAGGGTGGATTAAAGCACTGAAGAAGATTTTCGATGTCATGGGTTGATCAGACAATCAAAAGGTTAATCCTTCTATTTACCGTTTGGATGGTGAGGCAGATCAGTGGTGGTCGATGGTTAAAAATATCAGGGACGCTGATGAGATTGATGCTCTTGACTTGGATGAATTCAAAGGTATGTTTCTTGAGAAGTATATTCCTAAGTTTGTTCGACTTATGATGGAAGAACAATTATTGAAATTGAGGCAAGAGGAAGACTCAGTGGCTGCCTATGAAGAGAGGTTCACTCGATTGGCAAGGTATGCTCCAAATTTTATCTGAGACCTTGATAGTAAAATCAATCGTTTTTACTCAGGATTAAAACCAAAATATCTAAGGGCATTAGCTTCTCGTGAGTTTAAATGTTTTGAAAATCTTGTTCGATGTGCTGGGAAGGTGGAAATGGAGTTTGTCGATGATCAAGTGTTCTATAAAAACCAGCAGAAGAAGAGACCGAGGTGGCAGGAGAAAGGGAAGAATTATTCAAAAAAGTATGATGGTAAGAAAAATAAGTTTCCAATTTGTGATAAATGTGGTAAAAAGCATGCTGGGGAATGTCTTCTGAATTTTGGAAAGTGCTACCGATGTGGTAAGATGGGACATAAGGCTCGTGATTTCACTGAAAAAGATCAAGGTGATGGTAAGTCCAAATTTGATTTACAGTTAGTGAAATGTTTTAAGTACAATGAGATGGGTCACAATGCAAATGAGTGTCCGAAAAAGAGCTTGAGTGATGGGAAGCAGTTAGACTACAAGAAGAAAGGGGTGGTGAAATCCTTTGAAACTACTTCACCAGATGTCGGGCCATCAAATGAAGTTTTATTAGGTACTTTGTTTGTTTTTTTAGATTATGCCAGTGTGTTGTTTGATTCGGGGTCTACACATTCTTTCATCTCTGAAACCTTTTCTAGTAAAATGGGAATACCATCTCAAAAAATGACTCCTGAACTAGTTGTAAAAACACCTGGGGGAAATGTTGAGGAAAAAAGAATTTATAAGAATATTCCTATCCTTATCTGTGGAAAAAACCTACATGAAAACCTTATTGTTCTCCCTCTAGTAGAGTTTGATGTTATCCTAGGTATGGATTGGCTCTCTATTTAAGATGATAAGATTGACTGTAGAGCTAAACAACTTTCTTTTCAGAAAGAATTTTAGTTTTTGTACAAGAATGAACCCTTACTGTTGATAACTTATCAAGAGGCCAAGAAACTTGTAAAAGATGGAAACGAATGTTACCTTGCACATATTGTTGAAAACAAGGGAACTGTTCAGATTAATGATGTGCCAGTGGTAAATTAGTATCCTGATGTTTTTCATGATGTGTTGCCTGGAATAATACCAGATCGGGATGTTGAATTGACTGTTGATTTAGTTCCTGATGCTAATCCAATTTCAAAACCCCTTTATCAAATGGCTCAAATTGAACTTTTAGAGT
This sequence comes from Viscum album, assembly GCA_963277665.1. NCBI lineage: Eukaryota > Viridiplantae > Streptophyta > Magnoliopsida > Santalales > Viscaceae > Viscum > Viscum album. Next base: position 1,114,601,701 of record OY728132.1, on the reverse strand, counting down.
TGAATGAGCAATTGCAAGATTTATTAGAGAAAGGTTTCATTCGACCTAGCACATCACCATGGGGTGCTCCTGTTTTATTTGTTAAAAAAAGACGGTTCTATGAGACTTTGCATTGATTATAGAGCCTTGAATAACATCACTATTAAGAACAAATATTCTTTGCCTCATATCGATGATTTGTTAGATCAGCTCCAGGGAGCTCATTTTTTTTTTCAAATATTGACCTCAGATCGGGGTACCATCAGCTGAAGGTAAAGGAAGCAGATGTTCCGAGGACTGCGTTTCGTACATGATATGGCCATTATGAATTTGTAGTAATGCCTTTTGGGCTATCCAATGCACCTACTGTATTCATGGACTTAATGAATAGAATTTTCCATGAGTTCTTGGATAAGTTTGTGGTGGTTTTCATTGATGATATTTTGGTGTTTTCTAAAAGTAAAGAGGATCATGAAAGACATTTAAAGGTTATTTTTCAAACCTTAAAAGGAATGAAATTGTATGGGAAATTCAACAAGGTTGAGTTTTGGTTGCAACAAATTTCTTTCCTTGGTCACATTGTTTCTAAAGATGGGATAACCATTGATCCTGTAAAAACAAAGGTTGTTGAAGAATGGCCAAGACCCACAAATGTAACTATGATTCGTAGCTTCCATGGTTTGTCAGGCTATTACCGAAGTTTTGTTAGAAATTTTTCACGGTTATGTAGTCCAATGACAAAGCTAACTCGAAACGGTGTTGAGTTTATCTGGACAAAAGAATGTGCTGATTTTTTTCAATAACTGAAAAGAAGATTGGTGAATGCTCAAATTTTGGCACTACTGTCTAGGAATGGTGAGTTTGTTAGCTAAAGTGATGCTTCATTGAAAGGAAATGGTTGTTTCCTAATGCAGAATGATCAGTTAATTGCATATGCTTCACGACAGTTGAAAACTCATGATGTAAATTACCCTACACATGATTTGGAATTAGCTGCTGTTGTTTTCACTTTAAAAATTTGGAGGCATCATTTGTATGGAGTAAAGTGTGAAATATATACCGATCACAAAAGTTTTAAGTATATATTCACTTAGATAGAATTGAACATGAGACAGAGGAGATGAATACAATTAATTAAAGATTATGATTGTACAATTCATTACCATCCGGGAAAAGAAAATAAAGTGGATGATGCTTTGAGTCGAAAAAGTAATGTTTCATTAGCAATGTTGCTTTTGGAACATTATCCTTTGGTTAAGGATTTGATGAACTTTGGCATAGAAGTTGTTGGTGCAGGATGTTCTTCTGTTTTGTTTCAGGTATCAGTGAAATCTTCTCTATCAGACAGAATCAAGTAAGCATAGAAGCAAGACAATGAGTTGCAGAAAAAGGTAGAGCTGGTTCAGAAAGGTGAGTTTCCCGAATTCAACATTTATAATGATTTTTTTTTGAGATTTGGGAAGAGATTTTGTGTGACTTGTGATTCACAGTTGAAGAAAAAGTTTTTATGTGAAGCTCATAGTTCTCCATTTTCAGTTCATCCTGGTAGTACTAAGATGTACAAAGATCTGCGGGAGTATTACTGGTGGGATGGAATCAAAAAAGATATTGCTGATTTTACTGTGAAGTGTTTGACATGTCAACAGGTTAAATTAGAGCGGTAGTTACCGAAATGGATGCTTCAGACTTTACTAGTACTAGAGTGAAAATAGGAGAATATATCCATGGACTTTTTTGTGGGATTGCCGAAGACCCCCCAAGGTAATAATGCAATCTGGGTTATTATTGATCACATGACTAAATCTGCTCATTTCCTTGATATACGAGATACATTTTCCCAAGATCAACTTTCCCGTTTGTATCTTAAAGAGATAGTCAGGTTAAATGGATTTTCCCTCTCCATTGTATCTGACTGTGATCCCAGGTTCACTTCTAACTTTTGGAAAGGCCTTCAGAAGTCGTTGGGTACTGAATTAAATTTTAGTATAGCTTTTCATCCTCAATCAGATGGGCAGTCAGAACGAACAATTCAGACATTGGAGGATATTCTACTTTCTTTCTCTATGGATAATCAGGGAAGTTGGGACCAACATCTTTCTATGGTTGAATTTTCATATAATAAAATTTTTCATTCGAGTATACAGATGGTACCATTTGAGGCGTTATATGGGAAGAGGTGTCGAACTCCAGATTTTTGGGATGAAGTAGGTGAAAGAAAGCTGATGGGACCCGAATTGATAGAAGAGTTGGCAGAAAAAGTTCAGCTGATACAGAAACACATGAGAACAGCTCAGAGCAGGCAGAAGAGTTATGCAGACAACAGGAGGAAGGATCTATGTTTTGAGGTAGGTGATCATGTTTTTCTCAAAGTCTCACCATGGAAAAGTGTGATGCGATTTGGTAAGAAAGGAAAGCTGAGCCCAAGGTTCATTGGACCATATGAAATTCTGGAGAGCGTTGGATCAGTTGCATACTGGGTGGCTTTACCTCCGATTTTATCTCAGGTACACAATGTTTTTCATGTTTTGATGCTGAGAAAGTACATGCCAGATCCATCTCATGTTTTGAGTCCAGAGGTAGTTCAGCTTGAAGAGAACCTATCTTATGAGGAACAACCGGTCCAGATTCTTTACCACAGGGAGGAAGTCTTACGGAATAAGGTGATTAATCTGGTAAAGGTTTTGTGGAAAAACCACATGATGGAAGAGGCAACATGGGAAACTGAAAATGCAATGAGGGATAAGTACCCGCATTTATTCGATAAGTAAATAAATTGTGGGGACGCAATTTTCTAAAGGGGGGAAGGATGTAACATCCCAAGTAAGTAATGAATAATAGATATTTTTATCTATGTCTATTAGTGAATTAGATAGTGTTTTAGAGGATTAAAATGAGAATAAATCCAATCTTAAGCATGGAATACACTAATAGTTTTAAAAGATTGTTTTACTGCCTTTTGATGGCAAACCATTTTTAAATCTATCTTTTGACAATTTTATAAGCTATGTTTGTCAAAATAAACTTATTCTTTATGATTGGGACATCAAAATTTACTTTGTGTGAATTTTTGGTATTTTTCTGATAAAGTTCATTTTTTAATGAATAGTGAAAAATGTTGTATTTTAATTCAAAACCTATTTTTAATATAATTTATTTATATGATTATATTATCTTTTTAATTGGTTTTGAAGTGAAATTAGAATATATTTTTACCATATAATCCAATGGTGGTCATTGGAATCAATTTCACTTTGAAATTGGACTTAAACTAGTGTCAATCTTTTGATACTTATTGTTTCATAAAAACACTCTATTTATCATGACAGTGGGAATAAATTATTAAATTAATTAATGTAACTTATATGATTTTAATTTTTTTAAATAGACATAATTTTTTATTCATAATATCAAATATAGCTTAGGGTGATGTTTTGGTATTTTTCTGAAAAACATCAATTTTTGATAAATAGTGAAACCACTAAGTGGTAGTTAAAGAAACTGATTTTTCGTTTAAATGAAACATTGCCACTTCTGTGATTTGATTTTCAAAAATCCGACATACGTGGTTTTCATTAAGAAGTAAATTGTGGTTCAATGAGATTAAAATAATTTTTTGGTGAATAGTAATTTTTAAGTTCTTAATCGCGATTAGAGGTAATTAGTGTAGTTTAAGGTAAAAATAATATTTTAATAATATGAGATGAGCTTGACACATGTCCTACCCTTATTGGATGTGTCATGGATGACCAAGAAAATCCATGGGTCAACTTGGGGATCCCATGGTGCCACTTTGGTTGGGAAATGACATAAATAACTTTTTATTTAATGTAAAAGTAAAAATGACACAAATATGAGTTGTTTTATTAAAACTATTTTTAAATGGGGTTATACAAGTTATATTGTTGACTAGAAATATTCATTAGAAATCTAAAAAGAATTAATACATCATGATATTTTTTATATAATTTTTAGACATTATATAAATTAAATTATTTATGACATAATGATGATGCAACGATTACCTCATTAATAAGGGATTTAAATAAAATGAAAAGATAATGTAAAATATATGACCTACACATGTCCAAAACCTATTGGATGGGTGGATTTCGAACCCTTATCACCTTACCCTCGAATTATATCAATGTGGGTCCTTTTGAATCCGAAACTCATTAAAAAATAATGTAACATTTTTTTACTTTCCAAGAGTGCCCCTCCTCTCCTCTTATAAAAGGCCCCCACCTCTACCTTTTTACCCACACTTCCAAAGCCTTTGGATCGGCCAAACCCTGCCCATTTTGTCTCGCCACTTCCGTCTCTTACTCCTTGAAGACTCACTTTGGGTAGAAGTCTTCTCAAGGAAGCCTATGAGCTCAAACCAAAGGGAGTTACCCGATTTTAAGGTAATGTCTTCACTTGTGTTCTTTTGTTTTATTTTGCTTCTACAACCCCCTAAACTCTTTGTATTAATTTATTTTGTAAAAATCCAATATCTTCAATATACTAGTATATTTATATATGAAGTATTCTATCTACACTTACACACACCTACATCTAATGGATAAAGAACATACTATTTCCGTGGATGGCGAATTTCTGCCTCCCGAAACGATGATTGTTCCACATTTTTTTAACACCTTAAAAGGTGGCCATTAAGATGAAACTATATTTATATATGATATATAATATGTTTATGTTTTCCTTAAGATTCTGTATTTTTCATTTTGGGCATACCTTTATGGTTTCCATTATGGGTAAACACGATATCTTCATTTAAGTAAGTTCGGAATACCGCCCCCTCAAAGTGATTTGATTCATTAATAATATATGTGGGACGTATAAAAGATGGAGTTATGATATTATATATGATATTACACTAGAATTATAATATACCTTTATATCATTATGATTCCATTTCATAAAGTACGAAATAGAAATGGAAGCAGCGTTCATGCGTATGTACGGCTTACCATCTCCATGAACGGTGCATTTCATTTCTTACCACTAAATGTTATATAATATTTTAAATGCTTGAATGTACTGGATATATATTATATATATGATATCTAAATCATGAATACAATTCTGGATATAATGGATACATGAACAACTTGTAATTATAAGGGTTTATTTTTGACTCAAGTACCAATGATCGTTAAAACGACTGTTATTAACTTAAATAATTACATAGTGTTCATGACATGGAAATAAGTTATATAAAACGAATAATGAAATTAAAAAATATTCTTAAACAATTATAAATTAACTCCAGTTTATTATTCAGGAGATTAATGAACGACTGAGTCAAGTCGGACCCAAGGTATGGGACTTCGTTTCAATCTCATTTCATTGAGGCATATTTTGTTTTATACACAACCTTCTTTTATACGGTGTATAACCCCTTTGGATTTTACGTTTATTCAAAAGGAATATTTTTTATTGGAAGCATTTAATAAACAACAAAATAGAATGTTTTTGTCATACGTATGAGGCGACAATGACTTCTCCGCCGCCGTGACCATTATTTGAGTTTCAGCTTCCTTTACAAGCCATACCTTTTTTTAAAAGAAAAACAAATACCATGTTTTAATTTTATTTTATTTTGGTATTGAAAATGGGTTTCATAATGTTTTTATATCAATGTGTTTTATTAATATCTTGTTATTGAAAAGTGGAAATGTTATGTTTCCTTTATGCATGTTTTATGTGACACGATTATGTTGTGGTTCTTGGGCATTATTATGAAGATGGGTGGTTCCGTGATAAACTAAGGGCGGGTGAGCCCGATATAGCTCTCCAATGCATTGGGTAACGCAAAGGAGTTAAACGTTTAGGTTTCTCCGAAGAGATTTAGGGAATATACTGTGATGGGTATTCCAAACGTAACCAAGAGGGTTACTCCCTACGTAAGAATGTTATGAATGCCTCATGTTACCTTTATGTCTTATGATTTCTATGATTTATTTATGATTTTATGAGGTATGTTAAATTGAATATGTTTTATGGGAATGTATGATTTCATTCTTATGTATATATGTACTCATGTTTCCTTTCCATACTTTTTATAACCCTTACTGAGCTTTTTATGCTCATCCCAAGTTTTTGAAATGTTTTTCACAGGTCAAGGGAAAGGTACATGATATGATGATAGTGTCAAGGAAGTGTCCAGAAAGAATCCATGTTTTATTTTAAATATGTTTCCGTTGATGGGAAAAACGAATACTATCTTTTATGTAACCACTTTGTTTAAATGTGGAATGTAATGCATGTTTTATGATCTAATTCTCTAAAACTCTAAACTTGAAAGGATCCTCAAGGTGTAATATTGAAATAACTCAAGATTAAGTATGGTTTAAGGCCAGGGCCTTATAGATTTTGAAAAGTGCGACACATAGAATCTCAAGGGTTCCAGTACTTCATAGAATTGAATGGAGAAGGATTAGTTTAGAGTCGTTAGATACTAAAAGTTGAATTAAGATATTATAAACAATGATTATAAGGGATAAAGAGGACTAGACTGTTTAGAGATCTAAAATGATGAACAAGACTAAAATCCATGTTTTGGATAAGACCTATTTGTACAGAATTGATGTAGTGTACACGGGAAGACTAGTTTAGCCATTATTCTTATAGAGGGATATCTACATTAGGTGGTGCAAGGGAAACCTAGTGAAAAATGAAATCATTATTTATTATAGGTATTAATTGTAGTGGATAGTGAAATGATAAAATCTCATCTATATGAATCATGATCCAAAGATTAGTGTGAATCTATGATTATTTGACATTGACAGTCTATTATATAACCACTATTTTATAAAGTGGAGAATCTAGGATCAGGGTGAGTAACCAACCTCAAAAGGGGCAGATCCTAATGGATTAATGTCATAAATAATTTGTATTGTGGTTTATATAGTTAAAATAAAACATATAGTGAGTCAATATGAATATATTGAGTGGATCTGAGAACAAACATCTCTAATATGTTGATTTAAATAATAAGAATGTAATAAATGAGACAATTGATTCACCCCCTCCACATCTTAGTGGTCCAGGTATCCAAGGAAATAAAAACCACTCTAGAGATATATCTAAGTTTTTTAATTGTCTATTTCAATGCACATATAATAGAAAATATCTAAAAAATATGGTATAATGATGTATAAGATGTATTTTTTACTAGTGGTGCATTTTGTGGTGCTAAAATTGGAATAGTTCCCTTCTATTGAGATAATGATGATAAATATGAATGAAATTCCTTACGCTTTAGTTATTTAATGAATAATGTATTTATTTTTTTATACATCACACAATTTTACTCATTCTCTAAGAATAAATAGTTGATTATAATAAAATATTATTAATAGTAACTATATTTCTATAAATAAAATCCTAAAACACCCTATTAGGGACATAGATGTTTTCATGGTCTTTGGATGTGAGGAAAGTATCATTATAATGGATTATATTAGTGTTAGTTTCATGACTACTTATGATGAATAAATATCTGAATTTGATATGGTTTTTTGAATCAGTGATGGTTTAATTAAGAGTATGTACTCTAAGAGACCAATATTGATGTTTTTGTAATAAAAACAGTTAAATTGTGCATTCTATTGAACCTTTATATCACTATAGTATTAAGAAAATTATTCACAAGTACTATATCATTAGATAAATAACTATGTGGGGTGATATAAATATATTGCATGTTGCCAAAGAAGATAACATAGAGAATCCTTTGGAAACCACAATAATATAGAAAAAACATTATGGGAATGTAAAATAATTTTGTGGCCAATGTATCATGTATTTCGTTTATAGTATTTTGTGTTTTCTTGATCAAAATTCAAGAAAATTTTATATAAAACATAGAATTATATAATATATTGTGGTCTTTCTATAAATAAAAATCTCAATGTTATCATTAATTCCTAGGTTATATATCTATTACATGTGAGTGGAATAATAATTATCCACTTTATGAAAATAACTAGGTTTCCCCTAATAAATTTATTTCCTATAAATTCAGGTGTAGTGAAAAATGTTTTGGATTAATGTGATTAGGGGTTTGTATAGAGACAAATAGTTAAATCATGAGAAACTAATGGGACTTGTTATCAGGATTTTACTAATGAATTACATAACAAGTAATGCTGTACATTTATTTATTGAGATACTTATGGTTGTATAAATTATATTAATACCCATTATATTATTTAAACAGACACCAACTATGTAATGCTTTATACATCGATACTATTATTATAAAAAGATTAATATTGAGAAAATTAGGGTATGGTTGGGTATGTTTTTGGTAATGTGAGGGGTATTATGTAACTTATATAATATTTTTCCCCTTATATTAAAAGTAATGAATTTTATAAATTTATAGAAATAGATTATGAAAATATATATTTACACTTAGTGTAATAGAATATGATGTGTTTATCTACTTGGATAAATAAAATGTGATGTATTGACATGAAATAGTCAAACTATTTCAATATATTTGGGAATATATGTGTTTTCATTTATTATATAAACATGTTACTTGACTTATGGTTATAATTGGATTTTTCGACAAAAGGATTATTTGAGTGTACGTTTGATGTATAAAGACACACATAGAGGTTTTCTTGTATAGATACTTATGTTTATTAAAGATTACACAAAATTCCATTTATCTTTAGTAATATTGAATCTTTTTTTTATAGATAACCAATTTCATATTGTTATGAATTAGAAATTTATATTCATAAAAAATGATAAAAATGTCTATAGGGTTAGAAATAATATTATCAAATAAAGAATTATTTTGGTAAATAAATTTTTTTCATTCAAAATGTGAGATTGTGTGATAGTTTATCAAAAATATCATAGGTATTATTTCATAATGTTTTATGAAAGAATCATAATGTCTATATGCAATTATAAAAGAACTATTATTTATTATTTTATAAAATAAATCTCAATAACAAAGGAATTGAAATGGTCAATATCATTTTCCATTATATAGATCAAAAAAATTGAAATAATATATTTTGTGAACTTCATTTATGATAATTCTTTATTAAATATCAGTATATTTGGAATAACTAAAATGTAATGCTTTTATAATTAAAAAATAATCATTTAATAATTACATGGATTAAATTAAGAATATTTTTTAATTTATATTCCAAGATTAGTTTTAGTGTTTATGTAATGACTAAATTTGAATATGCTCCATAATTAATTAAATACTCTTATAAAATAGAGTTGAAGGCTCAATGTTTTATGTATTGTTTTTTCATATGAACTTCTGAATCTATCTTATTAATTTTCCCTTATCCAATGGTGTCCAAGTCAATTAATTTAATCAAATCTTCTTATTCCATTGTTGTTTAGAGATTTACTTGATTGTAGATGTCCAATATATTCCTAAACATATTGGTCAATACTAAATGTTCATCATCTACCACAAAAGACAACGTTAATATATCTAAGGAATGCCTTTTTTCATTCATAATATTATTGTTTTCCCTCCCCCAAACAATTCTAGTTATATGTTTTTAAATTCATTATATAATTAGATATACTAAATTATAAGGAAACCAATCACATGGATCCAATCATTGGAAAAGTGAATTGGTTTTATAAAAAAATATTTTAATGGAATTCATATAATAATAAAATTTTATGCATTTAATTTATCAACTAGATTTGGGATAAAATTTGTTGGGGATATTATAAAAATTAAAAAGGATGATGAATAGGATGAATCTAGGGTGTGGGTATATTTCAAAAAGATATTCCATATGAAATATTTCCTATTTAAAATGTTAATTAAAATATAATGAATTTTTTTGAGTTAAATTAAATATAGGATAAATCCATTATAGAATGAAAATATAACCTTATAGAATTAGTAATTTATTCCCAGATATTTCCCACTGATCGAAAATGTAAACTTAATAGGTAATAATATTGAATAAAAAAATTATTTCACATATTATAAATATATTAGTTTAAATTTATGAAATAATAATTTTATGTTAGAGGATAGTTTAAGTGTAGTTTCTAAATTCCACATGGTCTCATGAGATCATTAAAACTTAAGGTATGGAGGACATAATAATGGAAGCTAATTTGATAGAGGAAAACAAATAAGGAATAGAAAACAACCCATTATTAAATTATTTGGAATATATTAATCTAATAATTTTATCAAAAAACTATGTAATGTTAATATATAGGAAAATTTCACATTAAGGACATATATATCCATAGAATAAATTAGGGTAAAATAGGGGTTCATTGTTTTATTCAAACAAATGAAATGATATATATTTGGAATGACAATACCTTGATGATGTGAAGCAATAAGAATGAATTTGAGAATTACTCAAAGAAATTAATCATTAAAATGATGCAATACATAAACCCATATTCTTAAATATATATTCTTATGAATAATTTACCATCATGACTTATTAGATGGACTTACCCAATTATATTTTCTTAGGTATTTTTTATTCTCTAATGAAGTGTATATTATTTTCAATTTTGAATATTTCATTTATTTATATATTTAATATATATGGTGTATTTAGATTGATAACCTCAAAAGTAAGAGGAGGAGTATTATTTTAATAACATAAATATTTTGATATTTTTCACGGTTATAATTTTTTTAGGTGCAGGTTGTGGAATTGTATCACAAAAATATTTAGTGGTTTTTCTCTTACTGAAAATTGAATCAATTTAATGTACGGATTTGATATCTTATTATATATGAAATATAAATTATCAAGACAAATTGGTTTTTATTAAACTCTTAAAATAAGTCAAATTAGTACACAAATATAGAGGGAGTGTGAAATTATTTCCATTAAATTTTCTTTTGATATTATAATATCATTATCAAATTAATAATATAGATTTCATTCCAATATAATAAATGAAAATGATTGAAAAGATATGGATAATTCTCTCATTGTATAAGATTATGTAGATTACTTCCAAGAGATGGTTTATATACCACACATAGATTTAGAATATGAGTTAATCTTTAAACCCATTCCTGAATTCAAATGTATGTAAAATATATATATATATATATATATATATATACATATATGTATAATTTTGTTAAAACTGGATAATATAATTTTATATCTATAAGATAACTTGTTCAATGGGTTATTTCATCAAACATTGTCGACTTGGGGTTTCCTTTAACGCATAATAAAAAATATGGATGGATAAATGAAATTATGTATTCGAAAATTATATTTTATTAATATTATGATTTATAATTAATATATATTTTCAATAATTAATGACATATCATAAAATAACATCATTTATCGATATTTATCTATGATTTATTATAGTTAGTTAAATTTTCATTTAAATATCGGAGATGATGATGTCTTAAATATTTTACTTTAAAAAAATAATGAGAAATAAAAAAATATTTTATTTACCATTATTTTGAATGTTACACTAATTTGATTACTAATTTAATATATATTATCACTAATGATTATGCTATAAGGGTTATGGTATTAAATATAGATAATATTCGTTTTTTATTCTATAATCCGTAAGGATCATAGATAATACAATAGTATAATTATATTAAAATGAACGAGATATAATTGATTTCAAAAAAATTTTAATCTATACCTTATGGTTTAATAAAATTGTAATTTTGGTCCATGTGGTCATCAATGAAATAATTAAGGTGAACCCTTTAAATTCCGAAGTAATAATAGAGTGGTCTATAGCTACAACAAAAATGAATATCCATTTTTTCTATTATTTTTATATGTAACATTGATGGGTTAAGATTTTTCTCATGATTATCTAATCCTCTAGTGAATTTGACATAGAAGGTTGTTAGATTTATTCTAAACATGGTGTTTGATCAAAGAAACCATGATTTAAAGATTATGTTTGTTGATTAACATGTATTGACCATACCTTTTATAAGATAACAATTTTTTATATATAGTGATGTTTAATAAATGAAAATTAAGGATTATTAATTAAAAATAAATATTTAACAACATATGATTCATTAAAATAAATTATTCAGGAGTAGATTTATCATAATAATGATTTATATATAAATAAATAGGGTTTTTGATAAATATTTTAAAAATTATATATACATAGAAAATCATGATATATATTAAGAAATTGTATATATGATTTTTTAAAAAGAACTATTATATCAAGAGGAATAAAATATTGATTAATATTATTAATAATTATTATTTAATCATTAATTATCATCTTAGTTTGGTGAAAAAGATTATTGATGCCTTCTGAAGGATTGATTGTGGTGTTTTATCTACAATATGAAATGAATATGTTCAAATGATCAATGATAAGGTATTATTAGAATAGAAATCCAAAACGAATAAATTGTATCATATATTTCCTTGGTTCTTTCCAAACCATCATTACTATATAAGATCAACGTAAGTGAATGATATGTAATTGGACTATATAATAAAAAATATATAGAATTTTTAAGTTGTGAAATTATATCATTGATAAATAAAGGGTAGTATGGTTTGAAATATTAGTTTTTTCTCATTATTTCATTAGATAATAGTGGATTTTTGATAAATCACATAGCTGAATTAAATCTATGTATCTATAGAGAATCAAAATTCACATTGATATTAAAGAACACATTTAGTGGAACAACATAATGTGAACATTTTTTGGGTAAATTATAAGACGTTTAGTGTGTCAGAAAGTCAATATGAGGATAAACCTGATAAAGGGAACCATTAAATAAATACTTATCCAAGTATTAATGTTCTTGAATTTTATAATATATTTATTCATTAGTCTTATAGGAATATAAACTAGAAAATAATTCTATTTGGGTTACAGTTGGTCAACTAAAAACATTAGTCAAATTTAATTAGGATATTTCTCCCCCAATGGAAAATATTAGACTTATATAAGGGAAGTGATGAGACATTTTCATAGACCAATAATATTATCCTTTGATTATAATACATGAATTACATTAAATGTTTAGTGGAGTTTTTACGCACTAAACAAAATGTCAAATCTTGACACATCTTACCACCCTTGAATAGATGGAAAATATAATAGTACAATTATAAAATTTGAATATATATTAAGGAATTTATTTCATGTTTTTGATGGTTTATGGGATCAATATATTTCATTATAATAACTATTATACAATATATGGTTCCTTGTATGGATTTAAATGGATGTAATCATTATACTATGTCATATATAGTTTTTGATTTTAAGATAGCATTATTAGAGAGTTAATTTTAGAAATGATAGAGAATGTAAAGAAAAAATATTTTAACAAAATGAAAAAAAATTAATATAAGAAATCGATACAGGTTATAAACATTAATAAATTTATTTTGATGTTTTTTTATTATGGTTACATGAATATATCTCAATGGAATGAAATCGTATGATTTTAAAGGATGCTGATGATAAGAACAATATAAAAACCCCCATTTAGAGTTGTGAGTAAAGTAAGAATCTTGGAATCTTGGTTGAACATTACACCCAACGTATTCCATGATTGTCATGTTTTCCATATTTCACTATTGAGAAAATAAATTCAAGATTCAACACATGTGATCATTAGTAAAATAATAATTTTATAGTGTGATTTCTATCCCAAGGATGAACTAAAAAATATCTTAATTTTGGGGAACATGAACTATGAAATCAATTGACCTAACTAGTGGGGGTGTTATGGAGGAACCAAAAGTTTGAGGAATTTTATTGAGAACACAATAATAATGTTAATTAGACATACCTTATGTTGACTATCCAATAATGTGAATTTTAAATTTTGATAGATAAATTACATTAAGGGTTTGGAATGTAAGAATAAACATTTTTATATAATTATATGTACCTATTTAAAACAAATGTGAAACCATTTAGAAATGAGAAATAATATATATATATATATATATATTAGTATAAAATAAATTTATATACCCATTAATAATATAATAATTAAAATTAATTTCTAAAAAGGAGAAACACAGACATAATATTTAAAATTCAAGTGAAGGGTAGTCTATAATAAAAAATTCCCCAATAAGAAATATGGTTAATTAAATATATTGTTAGAAATTTACTAATTATTTTAAAAATATATTTGAAAAACATTGAGTTAATATTATTGGAATGAGTATTATATTTTTTGAGAGGCTATAAGAGAGTTTATTGAATGTTAATGCCGACATTAAAGGTAATGTTTTCACTTGGATTCTAATTTTTAGATATGTAAAATGAATATGGAATAAAAATTTGAGTTTTAATAAGTAAATATGAATCAAAATTAATGTTACTCAATAATTGTTTTATATATTTATTTATTTTAAATTAATATTTACATTTCTCAAGATTTAATTATTATTTTTATTGAATGGATGGAACTTTTTTATGACATTTTCTATGTTAGGTAAGGGTATTTTTTTCAAAAAATAAACAACAAAACATGAGGGTGAATAATAAAATAAAATATCTATATTAGGAGTAATATTTTTAATTAATGTTGGAGTAATATAGTTTTTAATATTGAAAACATATTTTATAATATATTAAATATATTTTTATAAAAAAATTATTTTTCTAATAATAAATTCAACCTCGAGAACATATAATTATAATTTCAAAGTATATTATATATTTCGATAATTAATATCTATTTTTTATGCACAATTAATATCATTTGATCCATGATTTAATTTTATATAATGAATTTATTTCATCAGATCAGGAAGAATTATTAAATGGGATGGTAAATTAATTTCATTGGTAAAATTCCCATACATAGATACATTAATGTGTATATTTTATACCCTATATTTAAATGAATATTTAAAAAACCATAACAAACAAATAATCATGTTTCATAAGAAATAACAAAATTTACACTCATTTTTCATTAGTAAATATTATTTCTTGTCTTTTTTATCCCAAAACACCCTTTAATATAGTCATAATGGTTTACTATGATTCTATATTGGGAAGTGATAATCATGGAATGAGATTCATCATTTCTTTTTTTATTTACTGCAAATATTTTTTATAATATTTCATATTAATTCAAGTTATATACTTCCTATTAATATTCTTTTAATCTCTATATTTGTGTTTTTTTATCTATTACATTGAAAGTAATGAAAATAAAAGAGGTAACAATATGTATTAATATTATCTTAGATGTATCTTGTTTAACACTTACAAGGAGATTCAAGAGTACTATTGGAATGTGTTAAGAAGTGAATTTTTGGTACATGAATAACACTAATGGTGGAAAATCCTTCATAGAATTTTATAAATATTAATCAAATTATTTGTGTGGATACTTATCCTTTAGATTTTAATTATTATCTATGAATTAATTAATAATTTATACCCATCCTTTGAATTGATACCCTTCCATTATATTTTCTTATTCCACAAAAAATTTCTTAGTAAATAAACTATTTATTAAAGTGTAATAATCTACACATGATAAAATTTAGTAATTGGGGACCCATAAACCAAAAACTCTGTTACATACTCATGGGTTAAACGTGATGATTATCACACATATTTTTTATGTTATTAACTAATAAATGTACATACATTAGAGGGATATACTAATATATAGAATAATTACATGATTTATTGGAACAAAATAATATATTATCCTCATCAATTTGGAAGTGAATAATCGTAAATGAATTATAAATGAATTACTCATTGGTAGTATAAATGATTGAACCATGATTCCAAAACAAATATATTCTTGTTCACCAAAATACATAGTCACACCACATAATTACTAGAGGATGGTATAGACATCGAGTAATAAAATTCCTATAAGTGAGAGTCCATTAACTCTATATAATCAAGTAGCGAATCCTAAAAAACAAACTGAAATTTTACAATAATTATGATCCAAAAACAAACACAAAATTTTTTCCAAAGTTTGAGTAACTTTTTTGATCAAATATAACCTCATGAATATATCATTCAATGGTTTTTGGAAAAATATATATATTTGGGAAAATTTAACTTTATGAATTATTTTGATTTATTGACTTTTCACCAATTAAACAATAAACTTTACCAATAGATTAATAATGATAAAAGATTTTTGAGATGAATTAGGAATCAAATATGGAACAACGCCTATTATGAATCCACAAATAATATATTTAAATGATTAATATCTGATTTTGAAGATGAAAACATGTTGAATAAATAGAAATTTTACTAAAATATTCCAAAATAAGTTTAAATTAATGTTTAAGGGATGCCTTTCATCCTGATAAGGTTATATTCAATAACATAATCCTATGAAAAGAAAATTGTCCAGCTATGTATGATTAGCTCAAGAAGTGTGAATGTTTAGAAGAATGGAATAAACCATGATAGGAGAGGCCAATCCATAAATAAGTATGAAAAATACTATATCATAGACAATAGGATTAAGAAACAACATAGAAATTTAGTTGAAAAAATAATTCTTGTAATTCTAAGAGACACATAAAAATTAGACTGATACTGACACTATGATAAAGAGTTGTGTAATATTAAGCATTGAAAATTATGTGGAAATTTTTTGTGGTGGCCCTAAAATACTATGCCACATTGAAGCTACATTAGTGTAACACTGTGGATTGAGGGTAGATTTCACCACATCACTGGTACCACGCCATAGAGGAATGAAAATTTCATAGAGGATATGCTTTTTGTTATAGAACCCTCACATAGTTTAACACTAGCGATGTTGTAACATTTAAAATAGAGTAATGAAGAGAGCCAAACTATATCCATGAAATTTTTTAGTTTCACCGTGATCAATGAGATATATGGAGTCTTTAATGTAGATTTATTTATATTGTATCATAAAATTCACTTTTACACCAATATTATCATCATTTTAAGAAGGTAAATACATATTTTTAAAGTTCCATATTGTGACCCTTCAGAATATCATTTTATTATTTTTGTTTGTAAGGTAAATTTCTATTTTGAGTTTGGGGTATCTCGATGTAAAATTTTGGAGTTGTTGGAACATTTTAAAAGAAACATGATTTAGTGAATGGTTTTGTAAACCATGTAGTAATAACTATGATAACTTTTTATTTTTTGGAATATAGGGATCACACATTTACCACATGGTTTGGTACACTATTAAACCTTCTTCATTTTGGGTATTTATATCACATCATGTTATTTTTATTTTTCAATAATCCTAAACTATTACACCACTCAAAATTATGGACTGGGTAGCCTCCATATATCCTTTTATCCTATTACAAATAACTCTATAGTAGGGTTTAATTGATTTCATTGTGAAATATTCCACTAATTTAATGTTTATGGCTTATATCTCATTTTCTTCTAAGGGTTTCCCTATTTCTCTCACTTTATATTTCCCTGGTGGACATATTAGCCTATTTAATTGTTTAAGGTTGTCTATGTATTGAGGAATTCTGTTTTTATGGGTTGTGATATGAATCTAATACCTAACTGAGTGGTGTTCTAGAAATAAGATATGGCTACACAAGTTGTTGAAGTTGTTTCATTTTCACTCTCCTTTATTAGATTGTTAGTTATATTAGTGGAGTATTAAATGTGATTTAAACTAGAATAATTATGTTTATGATAACTAACATTGTTTTGTCAAATGTATGACATATATTTAGGGGTTTTCATTGAACAAAATGAGTGAATTTTATTATGCAATATATCTTGGAATTTAAATTTTATTTTATACATTCATTGTGATGGATAAAATATAAATTGTGGCCTTTTTAAAATTAAATTTTCTATTTACAATGTTTTTGAACTAAAAATGATTATTTGTGGGGTTGTTTGGTGTTTTAATTATTTTACATTTTTGAAAAGGGTTAGTTTGACTTATTCATAGTTTATTGGATTTTGGGGTTTCTTGTAATTTAATTATGTTGTTTTTTTATTTTTAATGGATTTATTCATAGTTTTAAAGTATATTCAATAAGGTTTTTTAAAATATATACTTACTAAGCACTGAGTAAATTCTTAGTATGCACCTTATGTGAAATAAATCTCATTATTTTATGGATACACCTTTGTTTACTGATATTAATAACCATTGTTTATACATGTATGCATGTGTTAATGGTTAAATGACTGTTGATTCATGTTAATGTTATTAAAAATGGGAATAATTTTTGAAGGTGGTGTATTATTGGTTGTATTTATATTATTGTTGAGTTATATTTCTATTAGGATCTGCAAATTTTAATGGGATTGACATTTTATTAATATAATCCCACCTCATTTTGTTTTCAAAGGAGGATCCATAGGCTTCTAAGTGGGTGATCGACACATATATACCTTTCTATTTGTGAGCTATTAACATTTATGTATCCTCTAGTTTAATATTATGACATGAGTTGTGTATGTGTCATTAAAAATGAAATTTGAGGTTGATATGGGTGATGAGATATATGACTGTTAAACTAATACTAGTTAGTTCCACCTATGCATTCCTAACATTGTTTTATTTATCTTAAATTTTAGAATTATTATAAGTACTATATGTTATGATTATTTAATTATTACTAGAATGAAAGTTCTCAGCATAATGGAAAATAATTATTTTTTATGTATTGACACTTTTTAAAGTTGATTTATAATATTAACTAATCATTCCCTATTTTTATTTTGTCACTATTTTATTTCATTTCCCCAGATTTATGTACCTTTTTTTATTTTCTATTTATCCATTATTGATGAGTGTGTAAATATTGAAATTCAAAATGGGGGATTTTTTTTCCATGTTTTATAATTTATTAAATTTCATCTGAAATGTTTTCAAACTATTTGATGGTTTGTTTTTGAAAAGTGATTATAAATTGGAAAATGGAAACAATGGATTTGAAATGATAATTACCTTGTATGTTCCCTTTGTGGACTGCTTTTTAATGATGGGTTTTTAGAATGAAAATGAAGAGTTTTGTTTTATTTCAATATTTTGTAAATGAAATTAAAACAAACATTTGAATCAATTATTTTGAAAATAATTTTTTTAGTTTCCATTATAAGTGGAATAAAATAGAATCATGGTGGTATCACTATAGCCTTTCACTCACACCTTACATACCCATGGCAGCGAGTATGTAGTTTTCATGTTTTATGTGGGTTCCAAGGTTTTGGATTAAAACTTGGGATACTACCCCTCTCATTTGGTACATGAGAGATTTTTTATTTTTCATGGTGAGTTGATAGTAACACGGTGGTGGTGGGGTTTTCCTCCTATGATTTTAGGAAATATTTTGTGTTATGTAGTGCTTTTTCATCGTTGTAATCCTTTTATTTTAAATTCATATTCCTTTTTGGGGATTTTAATATTTAGGGAAAATGGTTTTATTTAAATTAAAAATTTTCTTCTATAAATATTTCATTTTTAAATGATTAATATTCAAAGTTTGAATGGAAATTGATTAAGAACTAATTATATACTTAAATGCGGTTTTCTATTTTATTGAGACCTCATGTCATGTTTCCAGTAAAAACTTATTGTGTTTTTTTTATTATTTTAGGTGAAATAACTTCCACATTTTTTAGTTCTAATACAAGAGTTATAGTAGTATGATTAGGGTGATCTAGAACACACCTCTTGTTTTTTAGATGTTTGGGTAATACGTTAGGTCCATCCATGGGTTTTCATTACAAAATGGTATCAGATTCCCCTTTGGGGGGGGAGGTCAATGGTAAATAAGATATGGGAAATTTTAAAACCAAGTTTTGGTGCAATGGAGTTGTTGGTAAGATCATCCTTATAATAGGACTCAATTTTCAATAAGTGGTTATGAGTTTTTGTTTTGAAGTTGGGATTTACTATTGTTTATTTTTGAAAATAATTTTAAATGTGTTATTGTGAATATTATTTTTTGGGACATGACGGGATATATCATAGTTAATTAATAGTTTTAAAATGAATGTAGATATAGTATATGGGTTAACGGTAAAGTTGAAAGGTATTTCAAACCATGAACAAGCCATGTAAGACTATTATAGAATCCTTCCAATGGCACTTACATAGTATGCACATGGTCTGACTAACTGTGGAGCCAAACTATGTACAATAAAATATTATTTAATGTATTTTATTAATATATTGCTTATAATATCTGTTATTATTAGTGATTATTATTTTTGAGTATTTAGTGTAAAATTTAATGGATAATAATTATTTTAGAATTTAATATTAAGGTAATATTTTATGATTTATGGAGTATTTTTTTAAACCATGTTTTGGATATTTAAGATACCTTTAGTGAAATGATTTTCCACTTAAAATATATTATTTTTTAATGTGTGGTTTGATGTGGAAATTGGTTTTCAAGGACTATTATCCTTCAATTATTTGTCTCAAAATATTTTATGTATTTTTAAATGAAACATTAAAAATGGATTTTGATGAACCCATGTGGAGGTGTTTTGAAAATGAGAGTATAATTTTAATTTTTAAAATTCAATTGTTTTATTTGTTCTTTTATATACCCTTTATTAGGTATTGGAATGGTTTTATTAAATTTGGTATTTTTGATGTTTTATTTAAATTTAAAACCCATAAAGTAATTGACATGTCATGAATAGAATATCTAATGTAGTGATTCTAATGATCTAAGAGTTTTTATTATAATATGTAACTTTCTCTAGACACTTGATAGTGTGTCATGGCCATTTTCTCTTTTGATCGTGGATCATTAATTAGTTTTTTTTAATTATAATCCAATTTTTTTCATTGGAGATCATGATTCCTAGTAGAAAAAAATGAGACTAACTATATTCGATAACTTATTTGATTAACTGGAAGCTCTAGATACCCCTAGAGTGAGGTTACCAACTTTTTGTTTTTAAAATAATTGGGTTTTTATTAATGGAGTATCAATTTACTCAACAATCATTCTAATTTTCAGTCTTTGTTGTAATTCATGTCATCATTAGTCATGTGATTTTAAAATAATGATGTGAGTGTTGGGAATGATGTTCACTATGATGGATAAACCAATGGGGGTGAATCAATTTTTCCCTTTTTTGAACTCTCTTGATTTCCAATTCATCCAATAAAACTTTATATGTTTCTATAACAGAAGAATATTATCTCTCAACATCACATCATTTTAATTTATAATATAATATACAATTGTATAAATTATATACAATGTTCAACATGAAATCCTACTCTTTACTATGATAGTAAGACCATAAGATACTGATTCTTCACTATCATAAGTGATTATAACATAAAATAATCCTAGTCTGATCAAAACTAAGTATATTTTTTTACCTTTTATTCCAACATCCATAGGAATATAAATATTATTTCTATAATGAGGGTCTAGAATAGAAATATCTTCTTCCAATACTTGGTTAATTATATACCAATTGGGAATAAAATCTTACCCCATGATGAGATATATTTTCATGTCTATATATATACCACATCTAGATAATTAACACTAATGGTCATGAGATACTTCTCTAGATCTAGTGTGATATAGATTATCATCTGTTTCTTTCTCATAAATATTGATGTTTTATTGGTTCACATAATTCTATTAAAAATTTATTATCAATAATTTAACTTATTTATTTCTTTTCCACGTATATTAATATGTTCACAAAAGGTGATGTATATAAATTCACATTGATTATTGTAGTAAAAGTTTCCATAATTAATGCGAATAGAAAAATAATTGATAACATTATTTTCTCTTCAATTTGGTAATTAAATCCAAAAATTAAATCCTCATTGATTCTTGTCATTATTTAAAGATAGATATTAAAGAAAAAATCTATATATAAATTCCCATTCAAATTTTGGATGGGATCAAGTCTTCTTGTCCTTCAATATATTTCACATATTCATTAAAAACCAAAACTCCTTATTTTTCAAATTGAATTCTGAAAAAATGAAGACCTTTACTCTGTCATATTATTCCTTGAAATAAATTCATCATATCATTTTCAAAATAATTTCATTAACTCATTATTATAATTGGGTATTATTTTATGATTCATAAACCATACTAATTCCTTAAATTATATATCCAAGGAATTAAGGTATTCTTTAATATTATTCATGAATTTAATATATAATGGTATAATCATTATTTTTCCAAATAGATAATTTATTAAGAAAAAAATTGATCATTGTATGGTTGAATCAAAGCAGTAGCACGCATTGATTTTTATAAATCTTATCAATTCATCCATTAATTCTTGCAAGCATCAACTATCTCTTCATTCATCACATATAATGCCCATACCCATGGTATTCATACATTATGGATATTTATTAGTCTAGAAGGAACAATTTATGTCACGTCTACCCATTTATTATAGGCAGTATCAATCAATATGTCTTAAACTATTAAATACCTAATTGATTTAGGTAATCCACTTTATGAAGTATGACCACATGCGAATCATATTGAAGGAAATAATAAAACTCTTTTTTGTAAAATGATATTTAAATGTATCTCATTGGAATCATTAACAAAATAAAACATATTCCCATCATCACTCTATTCAAATGCATGCAAGATTTTATACATGCATACCTCGATAAATCAAATTCATTTACCCCCCCTCTTATGAAAGTACTGATAATTAGTTATTCACCCCACATAGATTAATCTAATTTCATGGTGTATTAAACAATTAAAAGGTAAGATAAATATTAAATCACAATAAATATTCTCTTGGTCATGTATTCTGTTAAGTGGTTTTCTCTTTAAATAACAACATATTATGGATCCATTTAAACACATGTGGTCAGTGAAACTGTTCATGATTTGTCTAAATATTACTTGTTATAGATCTATAGAAGAATTTTGATTTTTATTGATAATATTTCATGAAGTCATTAATCCTATGAAAAATCAATCAAATATAAGGTTTGGTCAATCGATGCTAAGATGTTTGGCTAATCTTCTGAATCAATGACGTTATATGGCCTTCATGTTTTCACTCTGAGTGTTTTCTTATAGCAGAGCCTCACAAGTTGTAGCTTGAGGATGTTGAAATTGAAGATTATAATGTGAGATATTTATTTTTATATAATGACTATGTTAT
Source organism: Viscum album (assembly GCA_963277665.1). Lineage (NCBI taxonomy): Eukaryota > Viridiplantae > Streptophyta > Magnoliopsida > Santalales > Viscaceae > Viscum > Viscum album. Next base: position 1,114,578,574 of record OY728132.1, on the reverse strand, counting down.
ATCCATATAATTTTAAAAAGTGTATCACCCCTATATTTTTTGAATTTCTTTTCAAATTAATTTAATATTTTTCATATTTTTCATTTCAGGCAACATTGAAAATAGTTTAATTTTTATTAAACAATTATGGATGGAGTATGTTTTATATAAAAACATGTTAATAAAGAAATAAACACAACATAAATTTCATATTTATATAAATGAAACACTATAGTTATCTTGTGTTAGACACATGACTGAAGTTTCTCAACGGCTTGGGTAACATGCAAGACCGAACATTACTGAACAATAATTAATTATAAAAATATTATTATTTAATAGGAGATAAAAAGTCAATTAAGTTGAAGATTTAATGATTTTCTAATTTATGAATATATATATATATATAATTCATTGGATATCTATTTATTATAATCTAATATAGAAACTAAATTAATATGAAGGGACAGATTTTATAAAAGACTATTTCTATAAGAAAAGATGTGTTATATTAATAAATTAAATTAAGTATTAATAGTGAATGGTATTGATTAAATATATATTTTATATATTAAGGAAAATATTTTTGATGATCATCTAATAAATTTGATAGATATAAGATAAGAACAAACCCAATTTTATTCTTAAAAACCTATATATTTATTAAGGTACTTTTAATTCAATTTATTGGAGAACCCATTTAAAATCCAAAATATGGAACTTCTGCTTTTTTAATATATCATGAAAACATGATATTTTAATTATAAACACATAAATTCGGTTAGTATTTTTTTGTCTTTTCCTGTAAGGATCCATTTTTAGTGAATACTAAAAAATATTGAATTTTTATTCAAAAATACTTTTTCATATAAATATTTTATATTGATATATTTTATATTAACTTTTTTTTATGTTTAATTAGATAATATATTTATAAATTAATCAATTTTTTTCATTAAAATCAATTTCACATTTATATTATGAATAAAAACTTAGAAAACTTTTGGATGTTTTTACTTTAAAAACCCACAGTATCGTACTGTCATTGGGAGTATTTTTAAAATTAATTTCTTCTACATATATTATTAGAATTTGGAAAAATAGATTCCATATTTTGAATCCGAATAAATTATAACTTCTAATAAGTTCATCTATGTTTAGAAAAAAAATATTAGTGAAAGTGATTAAAATTAATTACAGTCATTAAGAGAAAAATGGATTAAGAAAGTAAGAAACCTTAAATTTAACACCCAAAACAACCTAGAAAATTGTAAAATACCCATTGGATGTAAATTAGATAGAAATTAACCTTAAATTTTGTATTTTGGTATTTTTGGTATTACATGATTTTATATAACAATGTGGATAAACATAATTTGTTGTAAAAAATGCCAAATGTATCCTTTTACCCTCCCTATAAAAGGCCACCAACTCCCCCTCTTCTTCACACCTATAAAAATAATTTTGTTATGAAAAGATCTATATAATAGAGTTACCAAAATACCTAGATTCATCATATATTTATCCCCTTCAGATTAAATTAAACCATGTAAGCCTTCTAGCACAAACTAAAAGTAGTTTCCCCATTAAAAGTATTGACTTATCTCAAGCTCTATTACTTTATTTTATTAATCCTCCCACTATAATATATTTCTTCTATGTTTTCATAAAAAATTATATTAAATATAATTAGATATTTCTATGATATTTTTTTTACGTATACTTATACACACCTTCATCAAATATGTCATGAACATACTATTTATGTGTACGGTGAACTACCGCCTCATAAAACAATTATTGATCATTTTCATTACCTCCTCTCATGGTGAAAATTATAATGAAAAATATATTTATATATGGAATATATTATATTTTTTATGTATTTAATTTAATTTATTTCTTTTAAAACACATATATTTATACTTTCTATTTTCTATAAATGTGATCATTTTGTTTGAGGAAGTGTGGACTACCTCCCCTCAAAGTAATGTGATTCATTCACACAAAGCACAGAATGTATTAAGCATGGTTTTAGGGAACATATATGATATATTTGATATAATAATGATAATATGATATATATATATATATATTTATCATTTACATACATTATTTCAATTGAACTATTAAAAGGAAACATCGTTCATGTGTATGTATAACCTACCATCTCAATGAATGGTGTATTTCATTTCACAGTTATGTATTATATTGATTATTACAACATAAATATACTGAATATAAATGTTATTTATATAATTATGTAAATTTTTTAAATCATTATATAAGTATAAATACCAAATGTATGACAAATTAAGACACATAAAAATAAAAAAGCTAATATTACCCGAAGTGAAAACATAACATTGAATTGTTAACAAAAGGGTAATATAAAGTCATAATTAAACTATATATGGTATTAGATATTTGAATAGGGTTACCTCATATAGTTATAATAATATTAGATTTATTATATATGATTTTGGAATGAGTACGATGAGATTCAAATCACAAGGTAAGGGGGTTTAATCTCACTTTTTATTTCTGTGAGATACATGCTTTATTCACCACTCATTGCTATTTTGTGTTGTGTATAATACCCAATGATGTATTCAATTATTCTTATACAAAAATTTATGGTCATTTAAATATCCATATTATTATATTTATTTCATTGGCACTATGTTTCAAAAATTCACAAACTGGTGAAATGATTTTTTATGAATTTTCATTCTTTGAGACACATGCCAGGTTTTCTACAATTATTTTTCAATGAGTTGTATATACATCCTTTGAAATGTTATATCTATTTTTTATTTTTTAAAATTAATTTTTTTTCATTTTCTTAGAAAGTTATTATAGTTCAATGTTACCTTGTAGTAATAATTTTTTAAACAATCTCATCATTTACCAAGATTGTTTGTGATTTGGATTAATTTGATGAAATCATATGATCCATATCTCAAGAAAACTCATGAAATTTCTTATTATATAATTATTGATGTTATATTAATGTATTGGTACCATTTTTCCACTCCATGATACATAATACAGTTAAGAATGTGTTTTTAGAAAAGCTTGACGTTACACTTTCTTCGGTCAGAAATATACTTTCCTTCAAAAACATTTATTCAGAAAGGGTTTCAAGGAATATTATACTATTATAAAATAATTAAAATTAATTTTTATAGTTTTTTTCTTTTACCTATTATTTCAATGGAATATTCATTTCTCTTTCTGATCAAGACATTTTTCTAACCTTCTTGTCCTGAAATCAGAATGTTTTCTTACATCGTATAACATGTATGGATTTGCCAACTACCATTTACGTAAATATTCCTTTACTTGTTTAAAATTATAAATTATTAGATTTTTTTAAAGTAATTTTCAATGAAATGATTTTCAAAAAAATTTCAATAATTTATTACATATTTTTGTGTAAATGGGTTTCAAAAAAATTTCAATCCTTTTTATATGATTCAAAGTATTATTATTATTATTTTATATATCTTTATAGAAAAAATATCAAAATATTTTCTTGATTATTTTATATTTTTTCAAGTTAAATGGTTTTCAACATGTTTAAAATCCTTAATTATAATTTTTCAATGCATTTCCAAAGAAAATTTGTTTTTATGGTTTTATGTTTCAAAAATAAATTTCAAAGATAATTGATATTTTCATAAATAAATGTTTTCAAAATATATTTCCAAGTTATTCTTAATCCAAGAGGACATTAGTTAATGTTACACATTCCATTCTTGGAAATTATCCAATGGTTATATTCATATCCTTTCTGGAAGCTTTTATGTTGTTATAAAATGATTCTTATGAAACATATTTCCATTTCACGAGTTATATTATTTTGGTAACCTATAATTTCCATGGATTTTTTCAATGATGATGTTATTATGAAACCTATCTCTTTTCCATAGGTTATGATGTGACTAAATTTTAATTACTTACATTTTATTTCATGGGTTATGATTTTTTTTATAAAACCCATCTCTTTTTATGGGTCATGATATGATGAATGTTTTAATTATGTTGTAGAAGATGTATGAAGAATTTTATTATCACATGTGTGGGATATATATCTATCTCTAATAAATTGTGTAAATATGGTTGACTCATGTGTATAAATGTCATATGTGAAATTGATTACAAGTTCAGAATGTTATGCATGGACCTAGTTACATTTCCATAATGTTATGTGTGAACCTGATTACATGTTCACAATGTTTTGAGTGAACTAATTTATGTTTTCATAATGTTAAGCATGAACCTAATTACATTTTCATAATGTTATGCATGGTCCTCATTTCTTGTCCATATGTTTATTCATGAACCAGAAAATATTTTCACAATGTTATGTATAGACCTGATTGTATGTTCACAAAATAATCTATGGACCACATTTCCTGTCCATAAGTCTATGAGATTACCTAATTTCATGTAATTAACATAAGGTGTGAACTTTTTTCTACTTATATGTGTTCACAATGTTATACGTTGATCTGTATTCCATAATTCCATGTCCTTTTCATATGTTATGCTACCATGAAATAAGCTCTTGATTTCTTTATGAATTAGGATTTATGAACTTCCAATATTTATGCCATGTCTCATGATTATGATATTTTATAAGTAGGATATGATCATCAAATGTTATGCTTAGTTTCTCATACCCTTATGTTCATGTTATGATTACACATACCCCTTATTTAACCTTACTAGTAATTTAATCTCCCCAATTTCTTATAGTTCCTTTTCCTAGGTTATGAAGTAATGTTTTAGGTATATGAAATAGAGGGTAAAATTATTAATGTATAAATTGAAGATAATTCCCCATGTTAGAATAATTTTTTCAATGTTTCTAGAGATAATAATCTATTATAGTCTTTAGGAATGTACTTTTATAATGTGTGGAATTTTCATAAAAATGTTGTAATATCCTTAAATGCCAATCCTTTGTTGACATAGTTTTTATCAAAAGAAAGGACCAGTCTTCCTTTGAATTCTAGGATAACGAAACCATAGTGAGAACCCTAAGGAAACTTCAAGGGATAAGCCTAAAGATGAGAAAATGTATAGAAACATGTCATTGAATTTTTGTAATGAATAGTGTGAGTGGATCCTTAGAAATATATCCATGTATGAATATTATAATGGGATCTAGCTCTGGAATATGTGTTCCTAAGGGTAAAAAATCAGATAATATGTCTCGATCCTGACTCAGGGTAATCTAGTACAATAAAATGGACCTTATTGCACACCTATATTGACCTTCATAGAGGATATCCTTGGGAATTAAAAAAACTCATTATAAACCATCGTGATGAATTTAAATAGGGGCCATGATGAATAAACTAGGATAAACATATTGTTTCAATGATTAAAGAATAAGGATACATGGTTTAGGCACCCAATCAGTAAATTTTTAGGATTATATGGCATCCCAATATGATTATTGTTTCTCACACTATGATTTATGGTTTTAGTCAATGGAGATAACTAGAAAAAATTGTTATCATTTATTGTTTTATATGTGGAAATTATAGGCATCATGAGAATATATTTCTCAAGTAATCGTATATTAAAGGGAATCAGGAAGGTGGTACTATTATTTCTTATACTTATGAAGATAATTAGGCCACAAAATACATGTGAATGTTTTGTGATGTTCTTCTATTATTGTTAAAATTAATCATAAGAAATGTGATTAGATTGATGTTGCGGAAACTTAAAAATGATTCATATTTCATATTGAAGGAAAGTGGTGTTAATGAATAAGTTGATGATTCTTGAGTAATGGTTTACAAATAACATTGGATTAATTATCTATTTATGTTTTCGAATTCAACGATTATTTTATTTGAATTATGTAATATATAAGTATTTTTCGTATAATTTTTATTTAATTATTTAAAAGGACATGTTCAATGATGATCATGAAATAGATATGTAATTTCATGGAAAGGTTGTATTTTATTTGGGGAAGATAACCCATAATTAATGCATTATTTCGAAATAATGATGTTTGGATGAACAGATACTTGGTATGAATAAGAAAATTGGAAGATACAAACTACCCTGGAACTGATTATTGATAATGTGTTCTATGTCATCAAGGATTAATTTTAATAATTCTTGGATTTAAATAATATATCTAATATTCATTTCAATATGGAATCATGTAGGTTTTCCAAATGTATTTGTGGTAATTATGGTTGTTACCATGTTTCAAGTGAATATATGATTAATGTATTCACATGTTTGGAATGTGACAACAAAGAGATACTTTTTAATATTTTGGGATTAATGTTAAGGTGATTTCATTCCTTATTTTCTAATGTTTTTGATTTTTTATCTTTTTGAAGGATTATATGGTTAACTATTTATTGAATGATTATGTTACACATCATATAGTGTTTTTGAGATTAAGGTATTATCTCGCCATATGATGATATATTCATATTGGAAGAACTTTTCTAACAACCTTATATTGATGATATCTGATGAAAAATGTGATGGCATGTCATGGATCTCAAGGGCTGTTAGTACTTTAAGAATGAAAAATTCTCCTTAATTTTTATAGAAATAGGTGAATTAGATCAATGAAAAACAAACGGTGATGTTTTCCAAATATCATGAAAGTATAAATTTTGATGAAAATTCTTTATCTATTGGAAAAAGGGTGTCCAAACCAAAAGCGTTTTCCTAGTACCTTCATTTTTAAAGAATCAAAAGGCCCCTTAGGTAATCATAGATTTATGGCTTTGTGATTTTTATCATTATCCTCACCAGGTTCCCAATCACTATCCTTCATAATGTGATAGTTATATTTATCTTCCATCACCAATATTATCTTCCATCCTATGTTCTTTTATGTGTATGTCCAGTCAGTTGTTACTTTGGGAAACTGTTATGGTTCAGACATTACCTTTTAATGGATGTTTCAGTATTCATTTCCATGATATTGGTTTCTATGAATTAAACCTTGAATTAGTAATCATTTGATAAATCAGAATAATTTTAGGGGTGACATTCATTTTAAGGGGGGTATAATGATACACCCTATGATTTTATGAATTAGTTTTTTCAAATTAATTTAATTTTTTTATATTTTTCATTTCATGAAACACTGAAAATTGTTTATTTTATATTATATAACTATTTATATCTTGTTTTATACACAACATCATCATACACTACATGTAACATAAATTTTATCTTTCTCTACATGGAACACAGATGTTAGTTTATGTTACATGCAATAATGACTTTCCCTGAAGGATTGCAAAACATGAAAGACCGAGTGTTACCAAAATATAATTCATTATTATAATATTATTCTTTAATATTATATGACATAGCTATTAAATTGAGTATTATATCATTATCTAACTTATAAATATAAATAGTTAAACTCATTGGTTGTATAATAATTATAAAATAATAGGGAATCCAAATTAATATAAAGGGACTAATTTTATAAAAGTCTATTTGTATGTGAAAAATGATGATTTATATTAATAAGTTAAATTAGTTACAAATATTGAATGATATTAACTAAATTTATATGAAATATATAATTTTTTTTAATAATAATCCAATATATTTGATAGATATAAGATAAGAACAACCCTAATTTTGTTCTTAAAACTCCATATATTTATAATGGTAGTTTTACTGCCAGATAATGGTGACCCTATTTTAAATAAATTTGTTTGAAAATTTTATGTTTGATATCTCCAAATAAAATTAATCTAGTAAATAGAAACACATATATTTTGATTTTATAAGTTATTATTATTATTATTATGTATGGTTTCATTTTATATTGAATAGCTCCAAATACTGAATTTTAATTTAAAACATATTTTTTATCTAATTAATTTTCATGGTAAAATTTTATATTAAATTTAATTTAAATATTAATTAGATTATAATTTTATAAATTAATCCAATTTATTTCATTTACATAAATTTCACTTTGAAATTCGGTATAATAACATAGCAATCTTTCGAATATTCTTACTTAAAAACCCCATAGTGTTGTCCCGTATGTGGGATTATTTTTTAAATTAATTTCATCCACTTCTTTGATTATAATTTGGAAAAATGGATTCAATATTTTTAATTAGAAAAATTTTTATTTTATAATAAGATCATCTTTTTTTTGATTAAATACATTAGCTAATGTGATTAAAATTAATTATGACGATTAAGAGAAATATTCAGTTAACAAATCACAAAAACATAAATTAATGACCCAAATGACCTAAAAACTTGTAAAAAACCCATTTTCGAGACACTATTTGGATATTAACCTTAAACTATTGATTTTTATTTGGCTTTTATGACTTTTTTAGGTAAAAATGTCGGTACACCTAACTTATTTTAAAAAATTTCAAGTGTTTCCTTTACCTTCCTTATAAAAGGAAACCACATCCCCATATTCTTGACACCACTCAATACACATAGGATTAGACATTATCTGAAAAATACACTTCCAAAAATCCCAAACTTACTCCTACAATCCTCTCTTTGGAATGAATATAATCCATGTATTTCTTTTGGCACAAACTAAATGGTGTTACCCTATTAAGAGATAATGACTTCTCTCATTCTCCTTCCTTTCATTTTCATTCTCCACCCCCTACAATCTCATTATTCCATGATTGTTTAAAAAATTGTATTAAATATAATTGTATCTTGTTATGCTAATATTTAGGCCTAAACTTACAAAAATATCCATCTAATGGGTATTTAACATACTATTTATCTGTACGACATACTACTACCTCACAAAATGATGACTGCTCATTTGTCCTTTCCGCCTCCAATTTGGGAAATTATGGTTTAAAAAGTTTTTATATATCATATATATTATATTTATTATGTATTTTGCCTTATTAAAATCTTTTACAACACATATATGTTTAATCCCATTTTTTGAAATTATGATCATTTCGTTTGTGGAATTGTGGACTCTCGCCCCCTCAAAGTGAAGTGATTCGTTCACACACAATATTTAATGTATTAAGGAAGTTTTTAGTGAACATATTTGATATATATGACATAATAATGCTACTAGAATAATTATATATAGGTATATATATATTTATATTTATCTGTGTGTGTAATTTAATTACTTTGTTTCAATATGACTATTAAATGAAACTATTGTTCATGTGTAAGTTAGACATAACATCTCCATGAACAATGTATTCCATTTCATAATTATACATTATATATAATATTAGGACACAAATATAAGGAATATATATGATATTTATATCATGATTTACATTCATTAAATCAATATATAATTATAATTACAAAGGATATAACAAATTAAGACCCATGAAAAGAACAAAGAAGATATTACCCAAAGTGCAACCTTTACATAAAATTGTTAACAAGAAGGTAATATAAATTCATAATAAAACCATATAAGGTATTTTATATAATAATATGGTTCTGTGATAGATTAATAATAAATTTTTATTTAATAAAATTGAGTTTTGAATGAGAATGATGAGAGACAAGACACACAGTAAGAAAATTTCATTTAATTTTTTATTTTCTTGAGATGCATGCTTTATTCCAAACCCATTCCAATTGTGTGGTGTGTATACATTCCATGTATGGATTATATAATTATTAAAATTATTTTTTCTATTTAAATATCTATTTGATGATATTTTTTTCATGGGTACTATGTTTCAAAAGATACCAAATTGGTAAAATGATTTGTCCCAATTTTCATTCTTTGAGACCTATACCATGTTATGCACCTATATTTTTATATGAGGTTTATATAATTATTTTGAAATGATATATCATTAATATAGTTATATTCAGAATATTTTGAGCTTTATGTAATTTAATTTTCTTAAAATTGGATTGTGGTTCCAAGTTACCAAGTGTTAAAACGATATTCTTGGACCTAGTTGCATGTCCATAAGTCTATGAGAGGGACTTATTTAATATCCTTAACTTAATGTGTGAAATTATTTCTACATATATTTTCTTACAATGTTATAATTTGATGTGTATCCCAAAATTCAATGTATTATTCATATGTTATGATTCCATGGATTATGCTCATGATTTTTATATTATAGATACCTTATTAACACTCAATATTTATTCTATGTGTCATGATGATTATCTTTGACATACAATCTATGATCTTCAAATGTTAGGATCACATTCTCATACCCTTATGTTCCTGTAATGATTATAAATTTACCTTATTTGCCTTTACTATGAATTTGAGCTCAGCCCTTTCATATGTTTCCTTTCCTTAGGTAATGTTGGATTTTTTTATGTTGAAGTACTATAGAAGAAGTTCTTTACAAGATACATTGAATGTCTTTCAACAAGATTGAAAATATTCTTCCATGTTTCAAAAGACACTAAACTATTATGGTCCTCAGGAATTAACTTTTTTAATATGTTAAAATTGATGTAATATCCATTTATTTTATTCCCATTTCATTATAAAAAGTCTGAAAAGTGACACTACCACATTTTCCTACATCAACCATGTGTTCTACATAGTTCCACTTAATATCAAAGCAAGCACATAAAACTAATCAGTACAGCACCAAGTCCAGCACCCAAATACACATCACACATGGCCATTATGGTTCAGGACACCCCATTGTGTGGTCCACCTAGGCACTCACATGCATTCCATGAGATTGGGTGAAGATATATTTTGAATGAGGCCATGAAATAATCTATTTTTTCATAGGGATATTCATGATGGGATAAATGAAAAAAATATTTTTCATGTGGAATTTATAAGGTATTAGAGAAGTTGATATTTATTATAAAGACTATAATTTTTTTTTCAATCATGAATATTTTATTTTAAATTTTACTTTCTTGGAATATAATTTATTTTTATTGGATATTTATATGTTATACATTTAATTAAAAATTGGCTAGAAATTGGAAAACTGAGGAACCACCTTAAACACATAATTGGTGCCAAGGTATAAGACATGGCACACAGTTCAAGCAGGACCTCCATGGAGGTAGGTCAGTATGTACACACTCTATGATCCCCATTTATTCACCTATATACTCCTTATGGGTGTTATACATGCCCTCATATTCACTTACCATAATTACTAGATTGGTTGACCAACCCCAAATATAGAGGACCTTGGTTCAACATATGTGGTTGTGGTGGGTCGTTAGTTGATTATTGGCTAGCCACTTTTTTACTATAATTACAACATAAATTTTCTTAGTAAAAACAATGTAAAGTCAAAGGAACTAGAAATTATTCATCAAATACTAATCATGAAAAAATATAAATATTGTATCATTGTTTTCCAAAATAAATTTTAACATCTATAATTCATCATCTATACATCAGGAAAATATATTTTTCATTTTCCTAAACATTAATATCCTAATGAAATATTTTTTTAATAAATGGAATCCTTTAAATGTTCTTTTGTGTATAATAAAGGGATTGTTTATTAAATTTTAATTCTTCACTTATTATAAAAATTGTAAAAACTCCAAGCCTTATTAAAACATCACTGACATTACAATGAATTCAAAAATCATTAAATAAAAAATTATAATTTATTATACATGTAATAAAATTCAAATAACTGAATACATAACAATCCATTAAACATCATAAACTCATCAAAAACTATCCAAGAACATATTGACTTACTCAAAATAAATGAATCAATTGGGCTCAATAATCTTCCACTTTTTTATTTTGTTTTCAATATCCCATATCATCATTAGGGTTAATATGTGTGGTTATATATTTCTCCCCAATATTAATAATCAAAATAAATGAGAAATTCAAGATACTTCTCATCGCATCGTCTTCATTGAAAGGATATCAAAACTCTTTCTACATTTTTTTAGAGAAGTATAATACCAAATGGATCTCTTTAGAATGTGAATTTAGTAGGGGTACTCTATATCTACAAAAGAAGCCCTGGTTTAGAAAACAAGTATTTATCACAGCACCGTCTTTTATTCTATCAATAAACTACCATGCATATAAGTTCATAATCATAACAAATATATATCCCAATTTGAGGCTATATAAAATAGGTTTCTCAAGTATCATGTAATCATACAAGCATAAAAAAAACATAAAAATGTTAAAGTGAAGGATTTTTAATTCCACCTTTTTCTTATCATTTTCATCAATCATCACCCTTTCTAAATTGTTTTGAAATAATAAATATAGAGTATTCTAAGTTTGATTGGAATTACTCAAACCTCCAATTATGAAATATCTCAACAATTTCAAGATTCACTATAATTTAGTAATTAAATATTCTTCTCATAGTTTCTCCCTTATAACATATTCACTCATATTATTCCATTTCATTGTAGTTAGTGGAATCTATATTGTAAAATATCTCCATACTCTATAAAAGTAAAAACCTCAAATTTCATTTTCAACTACCTACAAAATATCATAAATAATTAATTATAAAAAAAGAGGGAAATATAGGTTTCTCATGAACCATTATAAGTCTTAAAGGTTCAAATCATCCCAGGCCTTTCTATTCACCATATCAATGTAAGAGATGTTTTTTAGATTATTATTTCATTTTTATGTCTCATATTTTTGCTAAAATATTTCCCACCCTTGAAATTATTCTTTACCTATAATATATTTTCCACTTTCTTCTTATAAATCATCAATTATATAGTTATGGATATCTTCTCATAAATTTTCAACTCACCTTCCAATTCAACATTATTTTCCTTAAACTCAGAAAATATTTCCTCTTCCTTCATTTTTTTACCAATTTCAATTGATTTTACCACACAACTAGGCACCTTTTATTATAATTCACTGGTTTTCTAGAATCATCAGATTTCATAAAATTATTATTCTTTTCAAACATTTTCCCTTTCAAAACATTAGGAAATTCCCCTTCCAAAATTTTCATATATACATCATACTTATAAATGTTTGTGATGAATAAGGCATAATATTCCTCTAAGATATGATATTTGGTTTGAGTAAATAGTAGTGGTGTAGATTTACTCACTAGTTTTTCTTTCTAAATTATTTTATTTATATTCTCATTGAAACTCACCCTTTATTCATTCCTTTAACCTAGTAATGAAACATTAATCCAACAAGAATAGTATTTTTATCAATGATTACCAAAACAAAAAAAACCCTTGAATTTGTCACTGTATTGGTTGATTTCAGTTCCATCAAGATTCATATTGATCTTTTTGTTCTGAAATATTTTATTTATTTTTCCTAATGTGAATTTTTTCATTATTTCACATTTTACACTAATTGGAATGAGTGTCTCTCAAAAAATTTATTGGTCCATCATTGTACAGGTTTTTTAGAACTACAATATCAATTGTAACAGATCTATCTTGATACTAAATATAACGAGATGGATATAACAATTCAACTCTCCAACATAAGAATATTATATATTAAATTAAACCTTTTTATTGATGTACTTTTTTCATTATTCAACTTATGTCGAACTATGAACCATATATATGTTGTTTTATATTCCTCTGCTTTTTGTTTCTACATATTTTTATCAAGATCACTTAGCATATATTCATGATCAATATAAGTCAATTTATTATTATTTGATATCCAAAATATAGGCTTATTAATACTTTTTTACTTATTTTGTCTCATCATAAAGCATTTTATTTTCTTTTTCAAGATATTAATCTTCTTACTTAAAGTATTTTATATAACCCATTAAAAATTATTAATTTTAATTCTACCAAAACTCAATCTCAATAATATCTTATCTACAATCACTACTACATGATTAATTATATCCCTTATTTATATGAGTAAAGATAGAATATTTATTATTTGAAAAAAACATAAAGATAAATATTTATATTTTTGGATTATTAGATTCCTCTAATTTATACTTAAGTTCTTATTATTCTTATTAATCCATTTGTGTTTCTGAAATATCCCATAATTTGATTTTGATTTTAATTATTCAACATTATTACATAGAAATATTTTAGACTAATAACCAGAGTAACCATAGTTGTAACACTTTAGTGGTTTCTGACTCTTTAATTTTCAATTTCCTCTTTTGAATCATTTCACTGTAAGATAAAAAGATTAATTGATGACTTCATCGTCTTGATCAATACATAAATCACATAATTCCAAAATATATTCTTAATTGACTTGTACTTTTATCATTTCTTTAATGTATATATCAAAAATATTTCATCTTGAATTATATATTTTCCGTCATCTCATAAGATATGTGAATACTATGAACTTCATCAAGAGAAAAATCCTCTCTATCTTCTAGGAATGAACATTTTAAATAAGAATGATCAATAAAATTATTTGTGAACATTTTCAGTGTGATATAATCTTTAAAAGTCTCTCTGAATCAATATATTATTCTTAAAATATCATTCCCCACTATAAAGAAATCCTTGATTAGCTGATCTTGGGCCATCTTTATGTGTTCAAATTTCCTCCTAATGACTTGTCCCTTGGAAACATTGGATTTACTATTAACTTCATAATTTCTTTTTAATTTTTCACATATTTCATAGAATTCTAGTGACATATTCCATTGTGTTCACCATCTCTACGGGAGAAATTTTGATATAATTTTGAACTATTCCATATAACTCAATATTCCACTTATTTTCTCATGTCAAATATTCCCCATCAACAATGGGTTCAAACCCAAATACAAAAACATGTATCCCTTATATTCCATGTAATAGGTGGTAGGTTAGTATCTCATCACACCAATAGTGATGCTTTTCCCCATAGAATGTGGGAACACCTGGACTATTTATAGAATTATTAATCTCCATCTCTCAGATTTCTTAATTTTATCTTTAGAGGGAACCTTCCAAACATAATAATTGAATTTACATATTCTAGATGAACCAAACAGAGGGAGGGGGGGAGAGGGTGAATAAGAGGTTTATTTTTAAATTTTATCTTCTCTTCCAATTAAACCTCTCAAATTGGTTATGGTTCTTAATCCAGTTATTATTATCTCCAAATTTCAACTCATGTGAAGTTATAATATGAGAGAGAGAAACAACACATATTTGAAAGAATCGATATAAAACCCTTATTCTTATTACATTAGTTGGAACCACCCATACATATTCATTAAAATTATTGGGGATTATAACCACAACACAGCCTAGACTACTCAATATAAAGTCCCACAATGTTTGAGTACTTACAGAGTCCACTAGAAGATACAACTTTCTTCTACAATGAGGATCCCAAACATCATGATTTTTTACACTCATTTTGTTCTTTTAAAACAATTAGAAATACAATATACATCCATAAAGAAGATGAATCTATAAGTATATATGTGTAATTATTCAAGAGAATAAAAATTGTTGGTCTTTAGACAATACTTCATATCTTATGTGACTTAAATTCTACTCTTATTCATTATTAATAAAAGAGATATTTTATTATCTCACTGAAGTCTCTCAAAAATTATTTTAAAAAACAAAAAAACTCTATTTATTTTTCTCCAACATTAATATATATATATATAATATCATGTATATAAATTCACACTCATTATCATAGAAATTTTTTCTAAAATTCAATGAAATTCCATGATCATTGATAGAAGGCATTTTATTTATTTTTAAAATTTTAATTAGATCATAAATTAGATCATCATTAATTATATATATAATTTCATGTGAAATATATGAAAATGATTTTTTATATTAATTTTCATTCAAATACACAGTTTCTATTGATTTTATACCCCTTCACTATTCTTTTTCCCTCTAATAATGTGAAACATTGTTTTTCTCCATAAATTTTTTATAAATCATGATCCTCACATCATGATATATTTCATTCAAATATTTAGATAAAAAAACATCACAATAATTTCATTAACTCCCTGTTATCATGTTAATTATTTTACGACTATTAATACATAATAATTTCTTATATTAAGTATCTAATGAATACAAGTATTCTCGTTTATTCTTTATGTGGTCTATATATTTCTACATTCTTATTATTTTTCAGACTACCCTATATCCCATGTGGTATTCATTGTTCACACGTGTAATTATTGTTCATCCTTAGATGGATATATTTTAAATATGTAGAAAAATTAAATTACTAGGTAAAAACTAAGTAAATTACTCATACCTCAAAATTATTCTTCAAATATTCTTAAATAAAAAATAATTTTTATCATGGTCTTCACTATATATAGAAATTTTTCCAATGAATCATCAATGGAAAATGAAACATATATTTTTCATTGAACTAAATATAAATACTCACATAAAATAATAGATTAGAGAATTGACTCCACAATATACATCTCTCCCCAATTAAGTGATGATTAAATCATTTTTAATTCTTTACTTTTTGTAAAAATTATGAAAATTACAAACAAAATTAGAACATGTCTTCATCATGAGGACCAATTCTAAAATCATCAAATAAACTAGGATAATTTTTCTACCATGAAATCTAATTCAATTAAATAAATCTATAACAATTATGTAATTGTAAAAACCTCATATTAAAGTCACCAAACACATATTTACTCATCAAAAACAAATGTAACACTTGGAATGATTACAAAAACAATCGGAGTACTTTATTGGTCATTAAGATGATTAGTTGATGAGGGACTATATTGAACCTTTTAGTGGAGTGGTGCTGTAAGATTCCGAGTAAATAAAGAATATTAAGTTATCATATTTATCAATATTTGTGAATAAAATTTTAATATTACTTTAAAGGGAATGATATTCTCGATATTGTACCCAACACGCAACAAAAGGCTTCTTTGAAATCTTACGTTGCACAATAATAATAAAATAGTATTATTTTAAATGGTAGTTAACTCCTAGCCATTTTATTGGTGGGAATGAACAGAACTAACTAAAAAATGATTATATATGTTTGTTAAATATTTTTACTTTTATCCAATTAATGTTAGTGGCTGAAAATGTGAATGAATCCAATTTTACGTGTAAATATACTAATATTCTTTAAAAGGTTGATTAACCACCTTTTGATGGAAAACCCTTTTTTTGAATCCACATTTTGAAAATTTTATATGTCATATTTGACAAAATGAAATCCTTCCATAGAATTTGGACATCAAAATTTACTTTCTGTATGTTTTTGGTATTTTTTTGATAAAGTTCATCTTTTTTAATGAATAGTGAATGATATTGTATTTTAATACCAAACCACATTTTAAATTTAATTTATTTATATGGATATATTATATTTTTAATTGGGTTTAAAGTGAAATTAGAATATATTTTTAACATTTAATACAATGGAGGATATTTTAATTAATTTCACTTGGAAATCGGACATAAGCAAGTGTCAATCTTTTGATAAATATTATTTCTTAAAAACACACTATTTGTTTTGACAACGGAAATTATTTATAAAATTAATTAATGAAAATTATATGTCTTTAATTTGGTAAAATGGAAATCTTTTTTGAATTTGCAATACCAAATATAGTTTAGGTTGAATTTTTGGTAATCTTCTAAAAAACTTCAATTTTTGATGAATGGTGAAACCACTAAGTGGTAGTTAAAAAAATGAATTTTTCATTTAAACGAATCTTTACCATATCTGTGATTTTAATTTTAAAAATCCTACATAAATGGTTGTCATATTAATTATAATTTTGTTCAATTGAATGAAAATAATTTTTGGGGAATAGTAACTTTTAAGTTTTATTAATCGCAATTAGAGGTAATTAGTGTAATTTAAGTTAAAAATATTGTTTTAATAATATGAAATTACCATGAAACATGTAATAACCTTATTGGATGATTCATGTACGACCAAGACAATCCATGGGTCAACTTGGGTACCCCATGGAGCCACTTGGGTAGGAAGATGACATTAATAACTTTTTATTTAAAGTTAAAATAAAAATGTAACAAAAATGTATTGTATTAATAATTTTTTTTACTTGGGGTATAAAAGTTATATTTTTTGAATATAAATATTCATTATAAATATATAAATATTTCCTACATCACAGTCATTTTTTTATAATTTTTAGAAATTAAAAAAATAAAATTATTAATGACATAATGATGATGTTGTGTTTACGTCATTAATGAATGATTTAAATAAATAAGAAGATAATGGTTAAAATAACATCCAAAACTTTTCTAATTATTATTGGATGATTTTATTTAGAAAATGGGCCACCTTATCTTTGAATTTAATGATTTTGGGACCTTTAGAAACCGAAAAGCATTATATAATAAAATAATAGTTTCATGCTTTCAAAAAGGCCCCTCCTCTCCCTTATAAAAATACCCCACTTCCTACCCATCTCTCACACTTCTCAAGCACTTTTTCTCGTCCAAACTCTCCTCACCTAAGATCAAAATATCCCATTCTTAATCTTAGAAGCCTTACCTTAGGCAAAAAGCTCTCTAAGAAACCCTTTGGGTTCAAAATAAGAGGAGTTACCTGATTTAAAGGTAATGTCTTCTCTTATTTTCTTTTGTATTATTTTGCATCTCAAACCCCATAAACTCTTTTTATACCTTTAATTTTTAACAACACCAGTATCTGAAATATACTAGGATGTTTTTATAAGAGGTTTTCGAGCTACACTTACAGACACCTCCATCTAATGTGTAAAGAACATACTATTTCTGTGGAAGGTGAATTGTTGCCTCGCGAAACGATGATTGTTCAATCTTCTCCTATCACCTATCATGGTGGCCATTATGATGGAACTATATTTATATATGATATATATTATATTTATTTCCTCTATATTCTTCTGTATTTTATATTTAAAATATACCTTTATGCTTTTCATGTTTTGCAAATGTTATAATTTCATTTGAGGAAGTGTGGACTACCGCCCCCTCAAGTGATGTGACTCGTTCATGCAATACATGGAATGAATACAGAATGAAATTAATCAAATTATGTGACCTATATAACATATATATTATACTGGAATTATAATATATACATCTCTCATTTTGTTTTAATTACATTAATATGACAAATAAATGAAAGTAGCGTTTATGAGTACGTATGACCTACCGTGTCCATGAACGGTGCATTTCATTTTTTATCTCCAAATGTTATGGAATAGTATAAAATGAATATATAATGAATACATATGAAATTTAAATTCTTAATATTATTCTGGATATGATGTACTTATAACTACATGCACAATTATTTTCAAACAAGTTCATTTTTTGGACTCATGTACCGAACATCGACAAAAAGGTCTGATATTAGCTCACACAATTAACTAATTATAATATGTAATATGAACTTAATAATAAACAATAAAGTGGGTCCTTAGTCATTTATAAATTGACTGAACTTTATTATTTAGGAATATAATGAAACGAACAAGACAAGTCGGACTTGAGGTAAGGGATCCTACCTCTCTCTTTCTTTTTAAGTACTCTTTTTATGTCATTTATTTTAAGATCACATTTATTATTTTGGGGGATGTTCTTATATATTCCTCTTACTTTAATTTTATTTTTATCTGATTAGAGACCCTATTTTTACTCATCAATCCTTTTTTGGAAGGTTTAAGTGGCGTCGTAAGGCTGTCGAAATTTCGTATGGGATTTCATATCTCACTTTTAATTCAGTGTGATTTAAATTCTTCGATACTTATTAATTGCATGTGGTGTATTGTGTACTTCTCTTTAATATACATTATCATAATTATTTTTTTATTCATGGTATTATGTGATTCATTTTCTATTTATTATCTTTTGGTCATACGACTTGATTGATCATAACGAGGTAAGGGGTTTTTATCACAATTTGTTTTCCCGTGAGATTCATGCTACATTGCCACTATTTCCTTTTTTGTGGTGTATTTACTGCCCATGATTGTATTATTTGTGTAATATACTTTAATTTATGGTTATTTACATCTTCATTGAATGATCCTTCTTTCATTGGGTGTACATTTCGAAATTTATCCAAATCGGTAAGGGAAACTTTCACCCTCCTCTTTTTAAATGATTCATTTTGTTATGTCTTTTAATTTACATCTTATTATGTTGGGATATGTTCTTATATATCCATATTGATGAAAATTTTATGTCCAGATGACAAGATACCCTTTTCTCTCTCATCAACTCATTTTCTGAATTTTAACGTGACATCGTTAGGCTGTCAAATGTTTGCAAGGGAACTTCTTAACTCAATTTCAATTCTTTGGGTTAAACATGTACTCTTTGAATATGTCATTATATGATTATGTGTGAGTGACTCTGATTTTTTTACACTTAATAACCAGTTATATTGGTTGTATTTATTTTTGTCACATATAATTATGAAATTGATTTATCCTTAATCTAAGGATACCGTCTTTGTAAGGGAATTCGTCTCAATATCATTTCATTGAGGCATATTTTGTTTTATACACAACTTCCTTTTATAAGGTGTATAAAACTCTTTAAAGTTTAATTTTATTGAAAAAGAAATCTTTTCTCTATGAAGCATTTTACTAAATGACAAAAAGTTTGTTTCTTTTAAACATACGTGGTGACAACGACCTTTCCGCCGTCACGAGTACTATTTGATGTTTGTCATCCTTAACAAGCCGTAATGTTTTTAAAAGAAAATAAATATCATATAATATTTTATGTATTTTGGTACTGAAAATGGTTTTGATAATGTATTTTTTATGTCAATATATTTAAGTGATATATTTTGATTGAAATGTGGAAATGTTTTCTTTCCATTATATTTGTTTTATGTCTTATGATTTTGTAATGGTACTTGGACATTTGATGGGTGGTTACGTGATAAACCATATTACGGGTGGTTCTGTGAAAACCAAGACGGGTGGTTACATTATAACCTCCAATGCGTTGGGTATGGAAGTCGGTCGTATGACTATTCCATTTAGTGATATGTGTGGAAGTCGACCGTATGGTTATTCCATTTAAGTTTGTTTATGCCCCAAGTTACCTTTATATGTTATGTGTTATTTATAGGGGTTTTATGGTAATCTTTAGGTTATAAAAGGGTATGTAATGATCTTTTATTCAGTGAAAATTATTTACTACTTCATAAAGGTGAAAAGTATTACTTATGTTAATGTATTAATGGTTTACTTGTTGTTTTGAAAAAATACTAGTTTCTATTGTTTTTGTATCCCTTACTGAGTTTTTTATGCTCATCCCATGTTTTTGAATTTTTTTCACAGGACATAATGTATAATAGTGTCAAAGATGGGATCAAGGAAAAGACACATTATCTTAAACATGGAACTATACATGACTCTTTTTTTCAAGAGTTCATGTTTTGTAAAGAAAATTGAAACTGCGTAGAAGTGTCTACTTTGTAATCTTATGAGATGTAATAGTTATGTCCTAATTATCTAAAATTCTAAACATGAAAATATCCTCATTGTGAATTATTAATATAATTTAATATTAAGTAAGGTTTAAGAATAGATACTTAAAGTTAGTATCAAAGGCCAGTTTAGATAAATTTTCAGGTTAGGGTGTTCTTTGAGCATTAGTGACACTACCATAATGGTTAGGATTTTAGAAAGAGTAATAGTTTTTTAGATAAAGTAAATGAGTATAAGATTTTATGAATAGATATATCTTAGTATTTACTCTCCTTATAAGATATTATATGATGATTCTACTGATATACTCACACCGACCATTTTGGTTTTAGTAAATGGTTGGATCTAGAAGGAACCAAAGTAACTGTGGATCTGAAGAAAACTGTGACGGTTTTCTGAATGAGCAACTGAATGATATGGGAGCTGCAATATGAACTCTTGTGGTTATTCTCAACCAACTATCTTGAGTCATGATTGACCACCTGAACCTTAGTGATTTTTATAAAGAATAATCTATGGGAGAAACATATCACTACGGATGTTCAGGTAATAATCATAAAGGTAAGTGTGTTCAAAAACTTATGTGTCAAAGATGTGGCAAGCAACACCTAAGAAAATGTTTCAAAGGGACAAATATATGCTATAGATGTGGAAATGATGGTCATAAAGCAAGAACCTTCCATGGAAAAAGGAAGCTTCCAGTTGATTATAGGAAAGGAAAAGAAGTTCTTTCTGAGGGATCAATTGAATGTTTTAAATGTGGTGTGCATGGTCATTATTAAAACACATTTCCTGCGAAGAAGTCTCAGGAATGGGATCACTAGGATTGTATAAATATTTTTTTACCAATACCTAATGCCGTTCCAATTGAGGATAAAGAAACTGAAAATGACCAATGAAAGGTATGAATTATTTCATAACATAGGTTTTCCTATTATTCAAATATGAGGATATGATTCATGATTATTTTACAGGAAATAATTATTTATGAACAAGTTGGATTGGACTGGTTAATGGATCATGAAGAATGTTGAATGTGTAAGAAGTCAACATATAACGGATTCAAGAGTTATGGTATATTTTAGGATGGTGAAATTCATAAACGTATTAAGGCTCTTTTGATGATGGGATTACATTAGAAGACTTATTATAATATGTGTAACCCTAAACATTGATATATGAAAATTTTATTCAAGGAATAATTTTCTTTTCTTTTCTGCATATACTTATAAAGAACCATTAGGGTTTATATGATCCTTACTTTTGAGGTAATTATGGGTTACTATATGTTATGATGGAAAATGAAAGGCAAGAGATAAACTTGAGGTTAACTATGTTATGATTATTTTTGAAGATTTTATCTCTTTTTGGAGAATGTTTTATGAATTATATAGTTTTTGGAAAAAGGAAAACACACAGACCGTGTGACAACCCTTCACGTCGGACGAAGCTACGGGAATTGAACCCAAAACCAAAGTGTGACTGACATTTATCGCCTACCACTTGACTACGTGAAGTCCCTGGTTAGTTTGACTAATTATTTTTAGTTATATGATTTTATGAATTAAAAATAAATGGATTTTGGGTTATCTATAGAAATGATTAACCTATCATGGAGGATATGTGATTTGGTTAATTATATTTAAATATGACAATTTAGCAGTAACTGATGTTATTTGGTGATAAATGTTAAGAAGTATCTTGGGAGTCTATGTGATAAAATTATTCTGAGTTTTTGGATTCGATCATAGTTTGATTTACTTTGAAGAATTTTATGGACTGCTGTTTATCGAATTGTCTTTGATGATATTTGGGTTTTGGTGGAAAAATTATGGGAGATTATAGGTATTTTTTTCTTTTTGTAAAAGGTTTTCTTTTTTGGGGATTATCTGATTTTGTACTAACCATTTTTTTTTTGGTTAAGGTATAAAGACATGGGAAATATATTTTTCATCTTTTTTGGATTATGTGATTTTATAGAAGATGATTATAGTGCTTTTAATTTGAACAAGTCATCCTAAATACTCATCATTTGGAGAAAACATGTGTTTGTGTTAGAAATCTAGTAAAAGATGAATGTCTACATGATAAGTAAGTATGTTTCCTTATGTCTTAGTAAATCACATAAATAAATTCCTCAATGAAAAGTAACTTAAAACAAAAATGTTGTCTGTTAATGTTTCCTATTGGGGAATCAAAAATTGTTTAACCATCACAATTTTGTGGTTTTCTTGTTGTTAACTTTCTCTTAATCATGTTTTCTATCACTATACATCAGAACATGACCCTTAGTTTCTCCTCAATATCCATGTTTTCATGGGATCCTAGTATGGGTTATCACAAGTGACCATTGTACATCTATTTCATTCTTTTAAGGTGATAGTTTTATTGACTCGTTTTCCAAAGTGAGGCTTTCAATGATTTTTTTGAGCCCAATTTTAAAATTAAGAGGACACAATTCCCAAAAAGGGGGAAGGATGTAACATCCCAGGTAAATAAATAATATGAAATTCTCATATTTATCAATATTTGTGAATAAAATGTTAATAATACTTTAAAGGTAATGATTTGCTCAATGGCGTACCAAATACGCAACAACGAGCTTCTTTGAAATGTTACGTTGCACACTAATAATAAAATAATATTATTTTAAATGGTAGTTTACACCTAGATGTTGTATTGGTGGGAATGAACATAACTAACTACAAAATGATTATATATGTTTGTTAAATAATTTTACTTTTATCCAATAAATATTAGAGGATTAAAATGAAAATGAATCAAATTTTAAGCGTAAATATTCTAATATTCTTTAAAAGGACGATTAATCGATTTTTGATGGAAAACCATTTTTTAAATCCACTTTTGAAAAATTCTATATGTTGTATTTGAGAAAATAAAATCCTTCGTTAGAATCAGGACATCAAAATTTACTTTCTGTTTGTTTTTGGTATTTTTCAGATAAAGTTCATTTTTTAATGAATAGTGAATGATGTTGCATTTTAATTCAAAATATACTTTTTAATCTAATTTATTTATATGGATAGATTATTTTTTTAATTTGTTTTAAAGAGAAATTAGAATATATTTTTACCATTTAATTAAATGGTGGATATTAGAATTAATTTAACTTTGAAATCAGACATAAACTAGTGTCAACCTTTTGATAGATATTTTTTCTTAAAAACACGCTATTTGTTTTGACAGCGGGAATTAATTATAATATTAAATAATGAAATATCTATGTTTTTTATTTGGTAAAATGTAAATAATTTTTGAATTTGGAATATCAAATATAGCACAGGGTGAATTTTTTGTATTCTTCTCAAAAACTGCAATTTTTTATTAATAGTGAAACCACTAAGTGGTAGTTAAGAAACTAAATTTTTTGTTTAAATGAAACATTACCACGTCTGTTATTTGAATTTTAAAAATCCAACATACATGGTTGTCATTATTAAGTAAAATTTGGTTCAATGGGATGAAAATATTTTTTGGTGAACAGTAACTTTTGAGTTTTATTTATCGTGATTAGAGGTAATTAGTGTAATTTAAGGTAAAAATATAGTTTTAATAATATAAAATTACCTTCACACTTGTCGTAATATTATTTGATGAGTCATGGACGACCAAGACAATACATGGGTCAACTTGGGGACCCCATGGAGCCACATGGGTAAGAAAATGTCATTAATAACTTTTTATTTAAAGTTAAAATAAAAATGTCACAAACATGTATTGTTTTATTTAAAAAAATTACTTGGGGTTATATAAGTTATATTTTTGACTATAAATTTTAATTATAAAGATAAAAATATTTCCTACATCATGGTAATTTGTTTTATAATTTTAGACATTAAATAAATAAAATTATTTCTGACATAATGATGATGCAGTGTTTACGTTATTAATGAATGATTTAAATAAATAAGAAGATAATGTTTAAAATAATATCCAAAACTTATAAAATTATTTTTTAATGATTTTATTTTGATCATAGGCCCCCTTATCTTAGACTTTAACGATTATTTGACCTTTAGAATCCGAAAATCATTATATAATAAAATAATAGTTTCATGATTTACAAAAGATCCCCTCATCTCCCTTATAAAAAGATCCCACTTCCTACGGATCTATCACACTTCTCAAGCCCTTTGTCTCGTCCAACCACTACTAAAATAAGCTCCCAATATCCCTCGGTTATTTTTAGAAGCCTTACCTTAGGCAGAATTCTCTTCAAGAAACCCTTTTGGTTCAAACCAAGGGGAGTTAGCCGATTTAAAGGTAATGTCTTCTCTTATGTTATTTTGTTTTATTTTTCTTCTCCATCCACCTTAACTCCTTTTATTAATTTCTTTTGTAACAAAAGAAGTATCTTAAATATACTAGGATGTTTTTATGATAATATTTCTAGCTACACTTACACATACCTCCATCTAATGGGTAAATAAAATATTGTTTCTGTGGATGGTGAAGTAGTGGCTCGCGAAATGATGATTGTTCTATCATCTCCTACCACCTCTTATGGTGGCAATTATGATGGAACTATTTTTATATGATATATATTATATTTATTTCCTCTCTATGCTTCTGAATTTTATATTTAAAACATACCTTTATTCTTTTCATGTTGTGCAAATGCGATAACTTCGTACGAGGAAGTGTGGAATACCGCCCCCTCAAGTGATGTGACTCATTCATGCAAAACATTGAATGTATAAAGAATGAGATTAATGGACATATGTTACCTATATAACATATATATTATAATCGAATTATAATATACATATCTCTCATTTATTTTCAATTCCATTAATATGACAAAGAAATTAAAGTAGCGTTCATGCGTACGTACGACCTACAGTCTCCATGAACGGTGCATTTCATTTTTTTATCTCAAAATGTTATGTAATAGTATAAAATGAATATTTACTAGATATATATGATATTTAAATAATTAATACTATTTTGGAGATGATTTACTTATAACTACATGGACAATTCTTTTCAAACAACTTCATTTTTTTGACTTATGTACCGAACATCGACAAAAACGCCGGGTATGAGATCACATAATTAACTAATTATAATATGTGATATTAATTGAATAATAAACATTAAAGGGGGTACATAATCAATTATAAATTGACAGAAGTTTATTATTCAGGAATATAAAGAAACGAACAAGACAAGTCGGACTTGAGGTAAGGGATCCTACCTCTCTCTTTCTTTTTAAGTACTCTTTTTTATGTCATTTATTTTAAGATCCTATTTCTTATGTTGTGGGATGTTCTTATATATTCCTATTACTATAATATTTATGTTAATATTATGGGATACCCTATTTTAACTCATCAATCCATTTTTTTGGATGTTTTATGTTGCGTCGTTAGGCTGCCGAAATTTCTTAAGGGATTTATTATCTCACTTTTAATTCCTTAAGCTTTCAATTCATTGACACTTATTTATTGAATGTGGTGTATTGTGTACTTAACTTCTATATAAATTATCATGATTACATTTATATTAATGATATTATGTGATTCATTTGGTGTTTATTATCTTTTGGTCATATGACTCGATTGATCACAACGAGGTAAGAGGTTTTTATATCACTTTGTTTTCCCGTGAGATTCATGCTACATTTGCCACTATTTCCTTTTGTGTGGTGTATTTATTTCCCATGATTGTATTCTTTGTGTAATATAATTTAATTTGTGGGTATTTACATCTTCATTAAATGAAAATTCTTTCATGGGGTGTACATTTCGAAATTTACCCAAATCAGTAAGGGAACCCTTCACCCTCCTCTTTTTAAAAGACTCCCTTTTGTTATGTCTTTTAATTTACATATTATTATTTTGGGATATGTTCTTATATATCCTTATTGATGAAAATTTTATGTCCAAGTGATGAGATAGAATTTTATCTCTCATCAACTCATTTTCTAAATTTTAAAGTGACGTTGTTCTGATGTCGAATTTTTGTAAGGGAACTTCCTAACTCTATTTAAATTCTCTAGGTTAAACTTGTACTCCTTGAATATGTCATTTTATTAATATTTGTGAATGAATATAATTGTTTTACAGTTAATATCAACTGATATTGGGTGTATTTATAGTTTTTCACACATAATTATGTAGTTGATTTATCCATAATCTAAGGATACCATCTTTATAAGGGACTTCGTCTCAATCTCCTTTTGTTAGGCATATTTTGTTTTATACACTACTTACTTTTATAAGGTGTATAAACACCGTTTACTTTGACTTTTATTTAAAAATAATCTTTTCCTTATGAAGCATTTTACTAAATGACAAAAAGTATGTTTCTTTTCAATTTACGCGGTGACAACGACCTTTCTACCGCCGCGAGTACTATGTGACCATTGGATTCTTTAAAAAGATGTAATGTTTTTAAATGAAAATAAATACCATATACTCTATTATCTATTTAGGTATTGAAAATGGTTTTGATAATGGATTTTTTATGTGAATATATTTTAGTGTTATATTGTGTTTGAAATGAGGAAATTTTTTCTTTCCATTATATTTGTTTTAAGTATTATAATTTTGTAATGGTACTTGGACATTTGACGAGTGGTTATGTGATAAACCATATGACCAGTGCTGCCATGAATACCAGGATGGGTGGTTACGTTATAACCTCTAATGCATTGGGTATGGAAGTGGTCCGTATGGCTATTCCATTTAGTTATATGTGTGGAAGTCGACCGTATGGTTATTCCATTTAATAATGTTTATATCCCAAGTTACCCTTATATGTTATGTGTTCATTATATAGGTTTTATGGTAATAGTTTGGTTAAAAAAGGGTAAGTAATGATCTTTTATTCAGTGAAGAGTTCTTACAACTTCATAATGGTGAATAGTGTTACTTATGTTAATGTATTTATGGTTTACTTGTTTTAAAAAACTAACAGTTTCCATTCATTGTGTATCCCTTACTGAGATTTATATGCTAATCCCAAGTTTTTGAAATGTTTTTCTTATGACATAATGTGTAATAGGTCAAGGACTGGATCACGGAAAATTCATGTTGCCTTAAACATAGAACTAAACAAGACACTTTTTTTCAAGATTTCATGTTTTGTAAAAAATGGAAACTGTGCAAAAGTGTATACTTTGTAATCTTTTGAGATGTAATAGTTATGTCCTAATTCTCTAAAACGATAAACCTGAAAATATCCTCAATGTGAATTATTCATTTAATTCAATATTAAGTAAAGTTTAAGGTCGGGTCCATATAGGTGCCTTCCCCACCAATGATATATTTTTATTATTTTAGAATTTCATAGTTCTTTATAATATGAATCTTTCTAGATCACATCATTGTGGTGTTTCAATATAACCTATTTTTTTATGTGGAGGTGATGTATTAGATCATAATCACTAAGGCCATGGTGGAAGGGAAAACAATAAAAAAATTTCTTTGACCCTAGATGGTGTTAAAAAAAGTGATATTATTACCAAGAGGTGGGATTATGAAGGTTATGATTATAGGAATACATATTCTCAATTTGTTATAAATATTTTAGTAATGTCAAATCTAGTCAAGTGCTTCTAGTGTGGGATGTTTGGTAGCTCTATACCCTCTTCTCTAATAAATTAAATGAAATATCTTCATTGTTGTCATCAATGTCAATTCCAAAGGTTTTTTAATCGGAAATATCATCAAAATAAAAAGTATTAGACCCAAAATTTATTTTAGTATTTTTGGGGGGGTGTTTCTTCCAATTTGGAGTTTGAATTTTCTTTATAGTTTTGGGGATTTTATCTTCTATAATTGTTCTTTTTTTTCCTTTTATATATTTTTTATACCTAATAACTTTAATTTTAATAGATGAAATAGATTTTTGGATTAGTGTTTAAGCCTTTATAAATATAAATGGCACATTAATTTATAATGAATATTATTTATTTTACATGGTTTAGACCAGGGTGGATGTTTTCTTATTAGTTAACATGGACATGACTTAGGTGAAATATAAGATAACTAGGATCTGATGTTTGTTACAATTTGGATCATGAGGGATACTAGGTTGAGATTTTCATTTGGGATCAACAAGAGTGGGTGTTCAATGTAATTTCCTATTTTTTCTCTCTGTATAGTTTCATGTACCACGTATAGAACCATTCCATTCAATATTGATACATTTTTTTTATTTTTGGGGCTTCCTTCATTTTTCTTAGAAATAATTATATCATTGATCTAGTTCGGTGAAAATTTGGGAATTTGAAACTTGTTGCTTGTGGTTGGTGGGTTCTTATCATTTCATCTATGATTAGTTAAATTATATGTTATTTGGTAGTTATCTTTCTTCTAGGTGTACCTATATATTATTTATCCATTTTATGTAAATTATTAATGATTGAGAAATGTTTGCAAGGACTGTATGTGTCTCCCTCATTCATGTGAGGTTATCATCCAAGATTATTTTAGTTGTGGAATATTATGGATAATAGATTTTGATACCTTGGATGTTTTGGATTTGTTCGGTTTGTTATACATTTTGTTCTACCTCGAGACATGGAAAACACTTTTTTTTATTTTTTTTATTTATGGGATCCATAATATAGAGTATATCAGAGAAATGGTCATCCAAAAGTATCATCTCATTTATTCCCTCTATTTTATTTTAGTGGGAAGTATACAATTTCGATTTTAGTGAATAACTTTTGGGGGGAGTTTTTAGACATTATAGTATGGTTACCCTAAGGTGTGGAATGACAATATCTTATCTAATTGACTTCAATTTTACTAATTGTTCTATTTTTTTGTTCTTTCCTTTTAGTGAGTTGGTAATGAATTTTCCCTTGGCCTAATTTCTTTATTAATTTCTTAGTGTATAAATTCTCATGGTGGGATGAATTGTGACACATCGTAATGTCAAATTCATATTTATGTTTGTAAGGATAATTTGTCTCATAATATAAAGTATAATTTGGGAGAAAATTGGTATTTTGTTTCATATTTTTCATTTTGTATGGTTAGTTATTGTGTTTTGGAAATCATACAGTAGTAACCATTTGGCCTCAACAGTTTTAGACAGTGGTGATCACATGTTTACCACACATTTTGGTAAAATGTAGTAATTAACCATGATATATTATTGGTTTAGAATATTTATTCTCTTAATTTTCGTTTTGGTGGATTCCCCCAAACTCTTCGCCCACTCAATACACTAAATCAATGAATCCCCCAATAGCCTCTTTTCCTCTTCCAAGAATCCCTATGTGGGGTTTTAGTTTATTTCTTATTGGTTTCTTCATGGGATTGGAAGAAAATGCCTTATCCTTCCTACTCTATATGGGGTTTCCCTACTTTCTCGACTTTATATTATCCAAGTTCCCATGTTAGATGTTTTTTATTTTCAGTGATATCTATCTATTGATGCTTTTGATTTATAATGTTTGTGATCCTTCTCTTCAGAAAGAATCTAATTGCATTTATCATAGGTGGCATGGTTATACCACTTAAGGTAAGTGTTTCTATTTTATTCCCATTTTTGGAAATTTACTTAGATTTATATTGTCCTGAATCTTCTTCTTAATGAGAATAATTAGTTATATTGTATTTATCATTTTTTCATCAATGGTTTTCTATGAATTTCTGGGTTTTTCCTGACGAAAATGAGTGAATTTCATAGTTCAACAGAAATTGGATTTTAAAGTAATATTATGTTTACTATGTGTTTTAAAAATTAAAAATAGTGGTTTTAATAAATATAGATTATTAATTCATGGTGTTTTGAACCATAATGATTTATCAAGTAGAAATTATAGTGTACAAATGGTTTTATACATTTTAATGATCGGTGATTGACTTATGGATTGATTAGTTGGTTTTTTAAATTTATTAATCCACCATGTTGTTGGTTGTGATTTTCCTTAGAAATAAAATTGTTTTAAAAGGGTTTTAATGAATTACTTTAAAATATATAAATGTTGTTTATTGAGTAAAGGCACAGTTGGAACCTTATGAGAATGGTATTTGTTTGTTTTTGGGTTACACCCTTATTGAGACATGTATTTTCCCACTATTTTTTATTTTATACATTTTTTTAATGTTTAAATATATTTTGAATCTTGTTTATATGTTTTTTAAGGGATATCAATATTCAAATGGGTGTTTGGAGGTGTGATTTATATGATTTGTTTATATTTACCTTGTGAGATGTGATTTTTATGATATTTGCATTGGATAAACATTTTTCCAAATATGTTTTTAAGACATGAGGAACCAAAGGCTAATAAGTGTTAGATTTAGGGATATTTTTCTCTCAATTTGAGAGTTTCAAACATTCTAGTATCCAGATTTTGGATATTAGAACCTTTATGCAGTGTGTCTCCCTGATGAGTACAGTTAAGACCAGCTTGAGTGTTTATTTATGTGAACATTACCTTTATGGTAGTAGGTTTTAACTACTATCATTGAGTATTACACCATTATTATATAAATTATTTCCCAATGTTATTTACCATATGTTATACCTCTTAAATTTTTTTAGGATGGAAAGTTTATTATTTATTATATAGGTCTTATTTTGATGTGTTGATATTTTTTTATTCTAGACTATATGTTGTTTATTCATTCTCCATTATGATACATTCATTATTTTATTATATATCCATGTATTAATGTTCCATTATTCCTTCCTTTTTCCCATTACCCATGTGTGACAAGTTTTTATGAAGATTTAAATATGAATAGAAGAGTGTTTTAAAATAATTATACATGATTAAAATGGTTTTTATTTGTTTTCAAACCATGTGATGTTTTTTTTTGAAAAATGGTGTTTTAAATAAAAAGGAATTGTTGGTATTGAAATTAAATTACCATTGTGAAGCCTATTTTAGGTATGTATAAAAAATATAATTTTCCTCAGAAAGATTTTGTGGTATAGTTTATTTTTTTCAAATTATGTAATGGAAATAAAATCAATTTTTTACTTATTCTCAAACTAAAATTCTTGGATTCTATTATAAAAGGAATGAAACAGACTCATGGGGGTATCATACTGGCCTTTATCTAACTCCCTATATACTCACATTAGTGGGTGTATGGTCGTCTTGTTTCATTTAGGTTATCAAGTGTTAAAATAAATTCTAGGTTTCTACCTTAATTGTTTTCTAAGTGGGTGATATTTTGTCCTATGTGCATTATCGAGACTCACATGGTAGTGGTGGGGATTGAATCTGAAACTTGTTGGATGTTTTTAGGTCCGATTGTGTTTTGGCCTCCTTCATTAATTTATGTTTTGATTCTATTTTGTATATTGAGATATAATTCTATAAAATGGTTTTATTTAGTTAAAAAATAACATGAAAAACATTTTTTTATAGATTATTGTGATTATATATTCTTTTGGTTCTTTTTATAACTGTTAATATACATTAGTATTTTTTTGAAATTCATGGAGTCCATAATTTTTGTTCTTGGTCAAAAAATATTTGCCTCTATTTTATTGAGGGTGAAATGATTTCTACATATTAAACTATGATACCCTATAACTATTAGAAATATCATCAATAATGATAATGTTCTATGATCATTGTGGTGGTGTGGTCTAAGAAATGTGTCGGGTTGACTTGATCATGTTTTTTACACAAGTATTAATCATCATGGTTACACCATTATGATGCTTAGGATTTTAAATATTTCATATTATAAAAATTTGAGTGGTGACATGGAAAAACGGGGCATGTAAAATAAAATATAGACAATAAAAACTTGAGAATGTCTTATTTGGGGTTACTTAGACTCTTTTATAATGATCATGATGCATCGTTTTGTAGTTATGGAATAATGATCATATTTTAATAGTTGTATATTTAAAATTATTTTCATCCATGATTATTTTAATAACATGTTCTATAAATAAAATTCTTATATACATGAAGAAAACTCATTCTCTCATGATTGATTAACCATCAATAATAGTTGAGTAGTTTTTTTGAGGATAGTGGATTGAAATAAAGTGGATTATGTCATAGTTTCACCTATTACTTATTTTGTTAATTTCAAGTGTTTAACAGTATAATATTGATCCCAATATAAATATTATTATTGGGTTCCTGCCATTTATTGTGGTAATAATGCGATGAACCCCAATTTCCAAAAGGATGGATCAGATTACATGATCTAACAATGTTCTCTAATTTCATTCATGATAATCATGGAATGCACCAAAATA
This sequence comes from Viscum album, assembly GCA_963277665.1. Classification (NCBI taxonomy): domain Eukaryota; kingdom Viridiplantae; phylum Streptophyta; class Magnoliopsida; order Santalales; family Viscaceae; genus Viscum; species Viscum album. Next base: position 1,114,544,978 of record OY728132.1, on the reverse strand, counting down.
ATATTAAACATAATAATACAATAGACTAATTTAGTATTAATCAAAATAGAAAATGTGGGATTAATTACCTCCATAGAATTATATAGAAATACATCCACTTTAATTTTATATATAATTATATCACTATTTCTAGGAAATTACATCCTATAAAAGTGACCCATTACTTTTATTTGAATAAAATATTTTAATCAATCTAAAGAGTTTTGTTAGCACCAAAACCTTTAAAATGATATTTTCTTCCTGATAAAATTGTTTTAATTTTTTACCATACACAACAAAACCATATAACATTACTAATTAATTTTGTATAATGGGAAATGTGACAATCGATATTTAACAATTTTTGGGTCATTGGGAAATAATACCATTAAGAACCATACTTATGGTAATAATTTTTATTATGGCATAACATGAAAGTAGAAATGATAAAGAATAAATATTACATAAAGGAGAAACAACGACCTCAACCAATGGAGTTTTTTTGTATGAAGAACATTTTTTGAACCATAGGAGGTTTGAAGCATTACTAGGGTTAGATCTTGACCAATCACAATCCAAGCTTTAACAAGTGAATATTGATGAAATTTGAATACAGAAGAAGTTCATGTAATTGGAAATTACCACTTGGGCGATGCTTGCCGACCTGCTCCATGAATCTATCAATATTACACACCATAAACATAGGTTTCGTGTTTGTGTTACAAGTGGTTATGTGTCAATTACCTTGTTACTTAAAGATTAATTTCATTTTAAAAATAAATATTTCTCCAAAAATTATTTTGTAATAATAGTTTTACATAAAAAATTTGAGATTGAATTTGATAAATTGGTTTTTAAAACAGAAATTTTACTTCCATAAAAAGAAATAGTTATTTATAATAAACTAATATATTATGAATAGTACTTATTTTATTTAAATAATATGATATAAATACCCTTATTGAAATATTAATTATAATATAATTCTATTTTATTTATGTGTCAAAAATTTTAATAAGCATTTTCAATTTGATATTATTTTTAATAAATAATTATTTTTATATTAAATTTTATATTTCTATTATTTAAAAATTTATTTTGGTATGATAAATTTAAATTTTTTAATAATCATATCCAAATTAGGTTAGGGTAGAGTTAAGATAATTTTATAAGACACTTTATTCATTTGTGAATGTTAAAAATACATTTTGAGTTTTTCAATATGTGTACAGGCATTAAAATTATTTCATAATGATATAATAAATAATCAACCGCAATAAATGACAAAAAAATGAAATTATATTAATATCATTTATTTTAGTAGATCCTTATCAGGTTACAAACAAATAATTTTAATTCCAAACTCTAAAATGGAAACTTTTACATTAATAACATTAATTTTGTGGAAACATTACTTTTACATGCCAAATTAAATAATTTAAAATTATCATAGAACCTTGTGGATTAAAATAATGAAAAAATGACCCATGTTTCATAAACCATTGGAAAATACCATGGTAAATCTAATGGATTTTCACTTTTTCCTATATATGTTTTGAAGGCCTATATTTGAAAATTAATAAAAAATACTCCACTTTTTCTATATATTCCCAACCATTTCTCCATTAACATTAAATATAATACATCATCTATGAAGATATGGTAGATTGACCTCGCATTTAGTCCCCCCATAGTGTCCTAAATCCCCAAGGTCCCAACCCTCTTGTTTTTGGAGATACTTTTCAATGTAATGGAATTATCATTTTTTCTTTTCCATTCAAGATCTTTATTTCATATATGTATTATTAATATTATGGTAAAAATATTATATTATAATTTCTATCACACCCTTACTTTAAAATTATTATTTATCAAGGGGATACCCATGTGCCCTCTCTTTTTACCTTTCTTCAAAATAACATTTTATATATGTTGTACTATAAAATTTACATCTCACGATTTCCCTCTTCTTTTCAAGAAATTGTATTTCATTTTATTTTAGTGAATACCGAAGACAAGTTGTATTCCAAGGGTATTAAACTAAATGTAAAAATGATTTATTTTACTCTAGAAACAACATACCTGAAACCCACATTCCTTTATAGTTGGTTGAAAATGACATAATTTTCATGTTTTTAATCACATTTTAAAATCCATGGTTTTTATATGAAACTCATTTATTTTATTCTCCATGGGTTATTTATGAAATATTTTGTAATGATATATGTGGATAACATTAATTATGAAATATAAAGGGTTCTCTCTAATAGTTCTCTGATACAATGGGTAAATAATTTAATCTCTAGAGATTACATGTTTATGACACCTTGTTGAATAACATCTATAATTTTCATTTATGACACCTTGCTAATTAACCTCGGTTATATGATTATGAATATATAAATTAATTGTTGTAGCCACATTTACAAGTTATGATTCATTTTATTTTTATTAATTTATTCCTCGTTTTATTTTTCTCAAGCCATAATAATATTCCTCATGTTTTTATTGATATTCATATAGATCACATATAAATGGTTTTCCATTATTATCCCTTATTGGGTATTATGCTCACCATTTACATTTATGTATATTTTTTTAAAGTGATGACATGAACCAGTTTCCTGGTTCATGTTATCAAGGGAATTTATTAAAATAAAAAATTTGGAGTACATGCACGAGGTGTAATGTATTTACACCAGCGGGGATTTAAATAGAGTACAATGGAAATCATGAAAAAAAACAAAAACAAAGAAACATATCTATCGAGATGAAGTCCTTCAAGGAGCAGAGTCATCCAACCTCCATAAGAGTGAAGAAGAATTCCAGATACAGCCCTCCATGATTTCCACAGCAAGAGCATAAATAGAAAGAACCGGCCAGAATGAATACCTCAGAATCTTCAGAAACACAAACAGCCAAGTAGCATGAGGGGTTCTCCAATAAAGAAATATCATGCTGCTCTTTAAATAAAAAATTTTCAAGAGTGCAGAGGGAACCTAAAAAATCAGATCGAGAGTGCAGGAAAAATGAAGAAGATTATATCATTCAAATCAAACAGAAACTTGAAGCCTTCTCAAATGCCTCTTTTGCTTTTTCATAATCTCTAGCAAGTCTAAATGAATTGGCAGCCTGCTCGTATAGAGCAGCAGCACTCCGCCAATCAACACTCCATCTCATAAGGGTGAGCTTCGTGCGAGCACCTTTTGCAAGAGCATCAGATGCAGGCTGTGATCTGCTGCACTCTGTATACAACTCAGACGCCCTTCTATACTTGTCAGCAACCTCACTCCAAAGTTTCAGTTCCTTTGCAATGGAAGCAGCAGACTCCATAAGCTTAGCAGCATCCCATGGTGAAGAGAGCATATCTTGTCCATAGCAAGTAGATTTCAAACAGCCACAAGAATCAAGCCAATCCAAGGTGAGCAGATAATGGCAGAATCAGAAAGTAAGCCGAGCAGAGTTGAAACAGGAAATAGAAGCTCCTTCAAAGAAAAGACCATTTGAGAAACCAATGAACAGATCAGATTCAGATCCAAGAAGCAATCTCTGAAGCAGATAAGAAATCCATCATCATGAATCACTGCCAAGTTATGTTCTTAATTTCAAAATTTGGATTTTTCTCAAATTCCTCGGCCACTTTGATAAGCATTCTTTTTCTAATATCAAGATAATCCTCGATAGTCATTTCACCATTTTGGTAACTTCTAAAGGAAGTTGCATCATGTGCCACAATCCAGGAGTCAAGATCCTCTGGGAATTTCAAAGGCTCCTCAAGCTGATAGGCATCCCTAAGTGCAGGATCATTATTATCCTGACATGAGGATGATTCTGAATCAAAAAATTCAGAGGATTGAGATGGGTCAGGTAATTGTTCAATAGGTTCAGGTTGTGGAGGGACCTCAATCTCAATAGTTTTGGCAGCAAGAGATCTTGTGATAATAGTCCTCTCACTATTGGCATTGCCTAGATATTTTCTGGTTTTCCTGGGATGTGTAGTGATAAAACCATCAGGGTCAACAATAATTTTTTTTGCTTTTCGGACTATCATTGATGCATCAATATCTTATGTAACCTCCTCATTAGTGCCCCTATCCTCAAGTGAATCATCTCTTTTAGCTTCAGATGTACTGATTGGAAGGTTATAATCTTTTTGAATAATTTTATAAGCCTCATGATGTTGAACTTCATCCTTAAGAGCAGTGGTGTTATCAATCTCAACAATGACTGTGTTGATAAAATCCGATAATTGATTCCCAGGGGCGTGTATGGTTTGGTCTACACTAACATTTGCTTGATTAGAGCAACCAGAGGGCACAGCCTCCTTATGACTATCTTTAACCATTTACATTTATGTATGTCCGTATGTTAAAATATAGAGTAAAATTACATAGGATTAATGAATGAATAATCCTTTCAAGATTTTTATAAGAATTTTTTAATTTTTTATATATTATATATATTTTCTAAAAAACTAAACTTTCAATGATCCTCTATTTTATACAATGTAATGAAATGTTATGTATTAAAAAGGATGTATTTTATAGTTTTTATCAATGTACTATTTTTTTATTTTCATAAATTAATATTTGAAAATGTTTAGAGAACCCTAATACAAATTTCAAATATATTAAAACATCTTTGTATTTTTTTGAAGTATTAAATAAGTTGTTTCTAAGGAAAGACACCACAATATAGATAGGAATAGGTGGATATGGCATTGTAAGATAAGTATCTATGGTTAACACTTGAAAACACCTCTTTGAGAATTACCCAAACTAGAGTTTGTTCATGATAGTGGGCCATGCTGTAGTAAAGATTTGACACTCCTGAGGAATATATTTCGTTAATCACAATATTTTAATGAGTAATTTTCATGGATTTATATAAAATGTATTTTTTTAAAGAATAACATATTTAAGCATGATGTTTTAAGACATAAAATTCCTTTAGAATTATAATATTCTGAAAATAAACAGTATTCTCACTAACGTTGTCGTTTTTTATATAATAGAATGAAATATGAAGAATCGAGTAACCAATGAGTGTAAAAAACCATGTGTTGATGGCCCTCTTATGGAAGCCAAAATATAAAACATCATGAGAATGATAAATCAACTAACTATATTTATGAACTATAACAAGAATCAGGTTGAGGAAATTGATTCACCTTAAAGGGAACAACTTTATTTTTAGTCCTTTGTGTATCAAGGACCACATTAATTGAGTAGATATAATGACCCATTGATTTCTAAACAATGAATAAGCTCTATAGAGAAGTTATCTTCTGTATTTCATTATCCAGAAGAAGCTAATGTCACCCTAGTTGTGCCCCACAGAGAGGTAGAATCTGGTCAGTGGTGGGAAATGATTAGAAAATGAGGGAATGAAGGGTTATTGATGCTATGGAGTGGAAATAGTTTAGGGGATACTTTTTTAATGAATCTATTCATTTTTTTATATCAACAAAAATGGTGAAGGGATTACTAGATCTATCATATAATTAAAATGAATCCATAGAAATGAATGAGATAATCTTTACAAGACATTTTTGTTACACCTCTTTCTATTTTATGGATTTTTATGGAAAGGTTGAAAAATTATTCTATGGACTAATACCCCATCTATGGTGAAATATATCTAATCGAGACTACGATCGCTATGAAGAGATAGAGAAGGGTTATATGAATAATGAACAAGAGTTTGCAGTGGTGTTGTGGTTACACAAATTGAATGAAAAAATAGATATTTTGAGGCAAACATAGGGAGGAACGTTGATCATGGAAGAGGTGGAAAGAACGTACAACTTCATATATAAAAAAATATGGGAAGATTCTTTTGGGAACTACTTTATCGAGAGAGGAAAATGTTACTATTGTGGAATAGATTTTCACATTGCTTGGAAGATTCATTGTGAGGTGAATCCTCTACTTCTCAACCCTAACTAAAATGGGAATATGGTTTTGGCCTATCCCGAAGTCCAATTCTATATTTTTGGATAGCTAGGGTAATTTTTGAATCACTATTAAAATTATAAGGTAATTGAGGGGAATCAATATTAAACTATTCTTAGGTAAATATATCATGTTAGGAAATTTTCACTCTCAATGGCTGACCTAGATTCTCTAAATAATGTAGAGGTGGTTACTCTCATTATTCTCTCAATGATAAAAATTACTTTGATTGATTATGATTCTGCGTATTTTTTTATTTCCTGTATGTTTGAACAGAATATAGAATAAATTCATGAATTGATAAAAGTATAGTTATCAATAAAAACACTTTGGGGATTATCCTATCATCAATAATGTATAGAAACTATAGTATTCACTTTGGTGAGCAGAATATAATTGAAAATGTAGTATTTATTCCAATGCTATAATTTGAAACTATAATAAGGATGGACTGGATCTCAATTTGTAATACATATATCAGGTGTATAAGTAAAGAAATCATTGTAATATTCAATGGAAATCCTACAGTTATTTCCAAGGAGTGATTTATTGTACTTATCATTTCATATAAGAACCTATTATAGACTTCTTTATAGTGATGGTCGATGAAGTTGAAGAAGTAAATGAAAGTGTAATAATAGAAAATATCCCCATTTTTTTGGAATACATTTACATATTTCAAGAATAGTTGACTATACCTTCTCTATAAAGAGAGGTAGAGTTCACAATTTAACCCATTCCTAGATATAATATGATATTGACTACCCTGTAGAGAATTGAAAATGTGGTGGTGGAGGAATTAAAGAAATAACTCCAATATATTTTGGATAAGGGGTTTATCTGTCAATGTGTGTCTCATTGTGGAGCACCAATTCATTTTTTGAATAATAATGATAGACCAATGAATCTATGTATTGATTATAGAAAACTTAATGGGATCAATGTGAATAAAAAGTAGCCTCTTCAAAGGATTGATGATTTATTTGACTAGCTTCTTTTAGCTCAATTCTTCCCCAAGACTGATCTTCAATCTGGTTATTATCAATCAGTGTTGAAGAAATATGTTATTCTTAATATTGAATTTTGATAAATATATGATAATTATCTGTTTTTTTTATTCCCTTCAGCTTGACTAATTCACCTACTATTTTTATGGATTTTATGAATTGAGTATTCAAGGATGAATGTGCAAAAAAATTATTTTTTTGATGATATTATGATATATTCCAACATTATTAAGGAGAATGAGGATAATTGAAGGGTTATATCGAAAAAACATATAAAGGATAGTCTATTTTGATTTTTTAGAAAGTGTGAATTTTTGTTACAAAAAGTATCTTTCTTGGGGAACATTTTAACCAATGAATAAATCTCAATTCATCTTTCTATCAAAAAGGTTGTGCAGGAGTGGCCTCATTATACAATAGTAACTAATACTTGAAGATTCCTTTATTTAGAGGGATATTATAGTAGTTTTGTGAAAAAAAATCATAAAATTACAATACACTAAACAAGATAATTTTAAAAGTGTCCAAATTCATCTGGAAAAAGATGTGGGAGGAATTTTTCTAAAAGTTTGAGAACTGTTTTTTTTAGTACACCTATATTTACTTTACCATCTAATAAATAAGAATTTTTAGTTTTTAGAGATGTATATCTAAAGTGGATTTGGTGTTTCAACATTAGAAAACTAAAATGTAATTGATTATGAAACATGATAATTAAAGCCTCATGAGAAGAATTATCCAACGCATGACCTTGAACTAGGTGTGGTTATTTTTTTCTTTGAGGATATTGAGGCAATTTATTTATGGGGATAATTTTAATATAGACATATACCAAAAATGTTTAAAGTGTATTTTCACATAAAAGTAACTAAACATGAGACATTTTAGATGGATTGAACTTCTTAAAGACTATGAATCTTCAAATAATTATCATTATGAAAGATAAGACAAAGTCAGTGATGCATTATGTAGGAAAGATCCTATTTTTTGGTAGTGATGAAGATTTAAGGAGATCCTTGGATTGAAGACCTTGTAAACTAGACATGCTAATCATAAGGTAAGGGAAATCATCAACCATATCTCAAATGATTTCTTAACCATCATTACGAGATAAGATCTATAAATCCCAGAAACAAGATCCCTTATTATTAAATAAGATAGAGGAAATGAATAATGGGAATATTCTTGAGTTGAATATTGATCAGGAAGGTGTAATAAAATTTCATACAAGTCTATGTGTTCCATCGATTCAAGAAATAAAGCAAGTTATGATTGATGAATCTCATAGATTTATCATCTCCATTCATCCTAGAAGCACTAAAATGTATAAGGACATTCATGACAAATATTTTTGTGATAAAATTAAATTGATGATTTTTTATTATAGTACAATTTTCTTAGTGTGTCAAAAAGTGAACTATTAGAAACAAATTCCTTAATATGTATTGTAGTGAATACCCATACGAACATGGAAGTGGGGAAATATCACTATAGACTTTCTCATGGGTCTACCGAGTATATCGAAATGAAGCAATATGATATGGGTTATTATGGACTCTCTCCCCATGAAATCCCATTTCATCAATATTAATGAATATTTCTCCATTGAAAAACCTTCCCATATTTTTATAAAGGAGGTGGTGAGGTAGCATGGTGTTCCATATTATATTGTTTCTGATTATTATCCAAGGTTCACATATAAATTTTGTTTATTTATACAACATCCTCTGAATACTGAATTGAATTTTTTTATAGCCTATCAACTGTAAACCAATTAACAATTCTAATGGACTATTCAGACACTTTAGGACATGCTGATAACATAATAAATGTAATTTAATGGTGAATGGGATAAACATATACCATTAGTTGAGTTATCTTACAACAAAAACATCCATTAGAGTATTCAGATGCTAACCAATAAATCACTATATGGGAAGCAATTTATAACTCCCACATGTTGGCTTGTTGTTTTTTAGATAATTATTATTGGGCCTAATACTATGACGTGGTGACTAAAAAGGTTCATTCTATCTAACAACACATTAAGGATGTAATGTGTTAGAAGAATATTTATGTTGATTATCATCGAATAGACATAGAGGATGACGTTGGCATTAATGTTTTCCTTTGAACATCACCATTGAAGAGATCTATGATTTTTTGTAAGAAAGGGATGCTTCACCTCAAGCACATTGGCCCCTATGAAATCCTTGATCAAAAAAGGGTGATGGCCTATTGGATTGAAATTCGACCAAATATACATCACATTAATTATTTATTACATGTATCTCTCTTATGGGAGTATGTACCAGATCCCTCACATGTACTTAATTCTGATGTAACACAATTGGAACCCGAACTCTCTTATTATAAGTAGATAGTGGAGATATTGTAATGTTGAAATAAAGTGCAAAATAACAAGTCTACCCACCTCATCAAAGTGTTCATAAGGAACCATATATATGAAGTGATGTGGGAACAATTAGTTGAAATGAGACAGAAGTACCCATAGATTTTCTTAACTGATAGAACGAGTTTATATTTCATGGATGAAATTTCTTATGATGGGAAAAATATAAATACATGAACATTTTAAATGATATTCACTTCTTGAGAAAATGTGTGTTATTTTTTATCATAAATAAGCAAACTATATCTATTTAATAAAAATTTTTGTATAATGGGAAATGTGACCATTAATATTTGACTATTTCAACTACTGGTCAAATATGACAGTTGGAAAATAGGATCGTTTTAAACTATACTCTTCAATAAATTTTTTTACATTATTATTTTTATATAGAAATGATAAATAATAATTAATAAAGAAAGGTGAAATGATGGCCTCAACATGTTGAGTAATTTGGTATCAATCCCATTTGTTAGAGATTGGGTGGGAGATAGCATCCCTGATGTTCACTTTTCACCAAGCCCACGATGAGCATTGATAAGTGAATCTTGAATGAAATCGCCTGTAGGAGAAACTAACATTATTTGAAATTACCACTCAGGTGATGTTAGTCGAGCCATCCCATGAATCCATCACCATTAAAAACCATACCCTTAGGTAATATACTAATCTTATACGTGGTTCTATGTCATTTCCCTATTTACTTAAATTTTAAATCTATTTTATGACGAAATTTTTTCAAATAATTATGTTTTAATTATAATTATTCTTAATAAAATTGCGATGGAATTTGAAAAATTTATCATTAAGATAGAATTATGAAAAATATATAAATATTTATAAGAAACTAATATATTTATAATAATTCTTATTTTAATGAAATAAAATTATAAATACAATATTATTAAAATATTAATGACAAAATGATTTTTTTCATGTGTCAACCATTTAACTATGAATTTTAAATCCTCTATTCTTGTTAATAAATTTGTATTTTTATCATTAAAAGTAATAATTATCTTTATTAGATAATTTTATTGATAAAATAAATATATATTTTGAAATTTCCACATCCAAATTAGTTTATGTTGAATTTATGTGTCCTTTCCAATTTTTTTTGTGAATAGTAAAAAATATATATTGTCAGTTTTTCGGTATGTTTAATGAATTCATAATTATGTAAAAATTATTTAATAATAAATTAAGAATAATAAATGACCTAAAATAAATTATTTTATTCATATCATTTATTTTAATCTATTTTAATCAATTTATAAACCTATAATTTACATTCCAAAGTCTAAATTGGAAACCTTATCATGAAAAACATTATTTTTTATAGAAACGTTACTTTTACTGACCAAAAGATGTAATATAAAATTATTACAGTCTATTTTGGATTAAAATAACATAAAATATGTCCCAATTTTCCAGAAACATTGGAAAATACCATGGTCAAGTAGATGGATTTTCATTTTACACAACCTAGGTTTCCAAGGCCAATATTTGGACGGTAATAAACAAATCCTCTACTTTTTCTATAAATACCCACCACTTTATCCATTTAAATTCACTCAAAATAAATAATAAAATAATATATTGTATTTTTTAATCCATTGGATTCCTCCAAATGATTACTCAGGCCCCAAAGGTCCAAAACAACATGTTTTTAGGAGTTATTTTTCAAGGTAAGAGAATTATAATTATTTTCTTTTCGAATGAAGAACCTATTTTCATATATATCTTATAAATGTTATGGTAATTATCTTATATTACCCATTATATCATAAAAATAATTAAAAATTATATTTGATTCAAGATAGACCCTTTTCCCATTTCATTTTAACTTTTTTCCAAACAACATGTTATACCCATTATACTGCAGAATTTACTTCTCAAAATTTTAAAAGTCTCTTTAAGAAGTTCCCTTTCAATTTATTTTATTTGATAACCATGAATAATTATATTACAAGATTATTTAACTAAAATAAAAATTATTTATTTTATTATTTGATAAACATACATAAATTTTATTTTCTGTGGGCTGAAAATGACTTAATATTATTTTTTATGCACTTATGAAAGACTGTGTTTTTTATATGAAACCCATATATTTTATTCTCAACCTATTTTTTAAGGAATTAATGGTTATGATCTGTGTGTATAACATTATTAAACACATAATAATATTGGGGAATTATATGTATTCAATTCATTTGGTAATGAATTTAATCTCTAGATATGACATGTTTTACGACTCTATAGTGAATAACCATGGTAATTTTTATTTACAACTCCTTGGTGATAAACCTATATATTAAGATTATGAATTTATAAATTTAATATTTTACAAAAATTTACAAGTTATTATTCATGTAAAATGTTTTTATTTTTTTCAACATGTTTTCTTTCTCATTCCATAATTATATATTTCATATTCTTATTGATATTCTTTAACATTAAATGTAAACAGTTTCCCTTTCTTATTCCCTTATTAGTCCTTATACTCACCCTTTCCTTTGATATATTCACATAGGTTATGAGATGTTGTAAAAGTACATAATATGAAAAAATTAATAATTGAGTCATGTTTTTTAGAATTTTTTTTAATTATATATATATATATATTAAGAACCTATTTTTAATAGAAACTAAACTTTAAAAGATCATTTGTTTTGTAAAATTTAATGAAAAGTTTTTTAATAAAAATGAAGGGTTCCAATGTGCTCTGATTTTTCTTATATTAAAATTTTCTTATATCCTTAAATATATTTTTAAACATACATTACTTCCAATCTATTATACCAATATAATATATATATGTTTCTGGTATGGCTTCAACCATTCCTCATGGTTTTACCTTATCACTTAAAATTAATATACTACACTATGGGATATTTTTTATGAGGTTTCATGAAGATATAATTTCAGAAACATTTACCCAAAACCATATCGGGTAATTATTCTCAAGGGAATTTGTTATATTTTATCCATTTCAATGGATTAATGTGTAACATTCCAAAATATTCAATATTATGTTATTTGGTATTTTTATTTCTCCTTTCTATTATATTTTTTCTTTTTTTCATTACATATATATGGGTTATTTCTCTTCTCATTACTGATACAGTGTATATGAACCACATTCCACATAAATAGTCAAGGATAATGGATTATGGGGAACCTATTAAGTTCCATCCCATAATCAAGTACCACATTTCATAGTACATGAGAGAAGTTATAGAAACCCATGTACCTCATGTAGTGTCCAAATAATAGTTAACATCATCAACATAACCCATTGAGTACGCTTTGAGATAACAGTAATGGATTAAAAAATTGTGTTCATCAATAGATATACTAATATCATAGTTCGTTCATTAATATAGGTTAAAAACATTTAACCGAATCCAAGTGTTTTGAAGATGGTTCAAAATGATTGTTAATTTTAGGGAATGAAAAATGATGTCCTCCATTGACATATCTCATTGTTTTTAGAAATATGTGACATGATCAATAGTAATGGAGTAATTAATGATTCCATAAATTATGACACTTCCATTAAATTTAATGGGATGATATAAAGATTAGTTGAAATCCCAACCATTATGATCTACCAAATCACATCATTATATCCTATAAATATTCACTAATGAAGTATTTTTCTATGATTAAGATATAAAATATAGGAAGTGATATTCAAAATTTTATATCAAATTGATAATTGTCTACTTATGAATCTTTATATTGTTTCAAGGAGGTATTATTAAGATATCTGCATCATAGAGTTTCAATTTTGAATAAATTATAAATAAAATACATTATTCTTCAAAATAACTATTGATTCATGGTTGATTCAGTAATTGGAGGGGGAATCATGATGAATACCTTTATGAATGCCCATGTAATTTTATATGGTCTCACAAAAATATATCCTTATAGTATGGGAATAAATCCCCCTAAGAAAAGAGTATATCATGACTAGGTGATGACCATGTAGGCTTCAAAAATTGATCTAATGAAGAAAAATAGAGTATTATCTTGCCATCCATAATCAGGAAGTAAAGCCCAATCCTCCCCAATTTTTTTCATTTGAGAAACTTATAAGACTAAATATTTTTCTAGACTTCCATTCATGATATGAAGACATTCTTATGTGTGGCATTAGTTATTTGAGCTACAACTTAACTCAGTAATATTTTTAAAATCAGTTTGGTTCATAATCTAGGTCTAATAATCAAAATTATGGTTGAAAATTTTTATGATGGAAAAATAAAATTCATGCCCAAGGTCCCATGGGTTTCTAATAAGGATAAAAAACATTCATGGATATAGGTAAACCAATCATAGCACAGAGACCAATTTTTTTGTGTATACTCATCCATAGCTCCAAACAATTTCCCAATCCCCCCATATCTCATTCAAAATGTTAGTGCTGATTTATATTTAGTAGAATGAATAATGTATATTTCATGTAGATAAAACACTTCAAAATCGAGATAATTATTTAAAAATTACCATGATTACTGATGAAGAATTGAAAATAAATTAGGATATATTTTATAAATGTTATACGAGAGACCACTCAATGTTTTATAGTGAAATAATGTTGTTCATTGAGTGAATGAAAATGTTGTGACATAAATAAGTTGGAAGGTTATACATAAGGTCAAGAAACACATGGAAAAGGAAATAAGGCCAAAAAAATAACAAATTAAAAAATAAACACATGATAATAAACCCAAAAAAAATGAATAAGCCATTGAATAAAATTTTAAAGAATAGGTTGCATGAGAGGAAATAAGAGATAGTTTCATGATGAATAATCCAATATTTTATCCATTCTATCCACCATTACTATTTTAATGAGGATTTTCCAATGTAATATTGAAGAACAAAGAAACATGATTTTATATATGTGTAAATAAATTCACATTAATATTTCATTCCATGAGATAATTTCCCAAATACTAGAATATTTCTTGTTTCATAAGGATATCTTCCTGAAAAAAATTAATTAGATAACTTTTGATTTACCCCCCCCCCCTTAGGGATGATTTATGAAAAAATTACTAGTTAGGTGCCACTAAGAGGGGTGGGGTGAATTAGTGGTACCCTTGTTTTATGAATTTTATCTTCATTTGAAATCTATATCATAAATAGTTCAATGTTATCGATTGACTCAGTGATTTCTCAAATACTCACCATAATGTTGATTAATAAATAATAGAGAGAAGAACAATGTATATACATTATTCAGTTGAAAGAAACACTCCTTACCATGTTAGTAAGACACAAAAACATGGATTCTCTTCACTGTCTCACATGTGAATACAACTAGTTAGATAGAACAATTAGAATCCATGCAAAATTGGTTAGAAACCATAATTTGTCTACTTATCTAATTGGATAGAACCACAATCATAAGACACCAGAAGCTGTTTAGACACCAGAATCTACAATATTTCCCAATAATTATGATCTTGAGATAGAAATAAATTCTTCACAGATATCCTTTCTCCAAAACAATGTTATATGTCCCTTCTTTTTCTAATACCACATTATCTTTAGCAATGCTAGTCTTGTGAATCCTTTATAATCTTTAGTATAAAATAATATTGATCAGCACCATTTTCCTTGAAAATGACTTTCATTTATTTATTAATGATTTTATCAAGATAACATAATAAAATTTAATATAGGGGATATAACTTCTCTCAATATTTTTTAACAAAAATAATTCATCACATGTATTCACAATTTATCCAAAAAATCAAATAATTTTTCATGTGATAATAAATCGTTATTACATGATTTAAAAACCATCATTTAAATAGTATTTTAAATGTTTATATTAATAATCAAATTTATTCAAAAATTAAATATAAATTCATGTTTATTTTTATTTCATATATATATATATATATATTATCATAAATACCCTATAAAATGATGGTATTAAATTCATGCATGGTGATTTAGAATACCTGAGAGATACTATGAGTATTCCATTTTTCATGGATTATATATCCAATACAATAGGGGTTTATATATTATATTCTTATTATCACATATATTCTTTATCACATGGTTATCACCATGTATATGAATTCAGGAATACAATCATTTATCCTATTCTATGTAATATCTCATACTATATATTAATCATTATATAAATTCCTAATGAACCATTCGTCCGGTTTTGTCATGCGGTATGAAAAACACCACAACACATTTAATCTTACAATATTTTTGGACATTATTATTGAAAATACATTTCCATGTTTAATATCATTGTAATAGTAATCCATAAATACATGGAACATTATTAATACATGTATCTATAAGGACCTAATTGACTTGAGATGGCCAATTCATGTATCATGACTCCTTTAATATTGTCTATTATTCGATTTTCTTGTATGAAATATGAATCTTCCTGCATGATCATTTATATTGAACTGACCCAGTATTTATCACCTTCTGTTTCATTCGAACTATATACAACCACATAAGCGATATCATGTCTCATTAATTTTCATTCATACCTATATGTGTATTAATATTGTGTATACAAATTCTTTTAACCTTACTTAGAGGAAAAGAGATCATATAATTCTTCTTTTATGTGGTCCAAGACTTGGTTTTATCTTTTTGGAATCATCAATGGTTAATACACCATGTTTTGAAGCACCCATGAACATGTTATGAAGTTGATGACCACTAGAAGAGTTTTGATGGAACAGATCAACTTGACTATATAAATAATGTAATATACATATGTTCTTAGTGGTGAATAGTTTCATATTCATTTAACCATCCCAAAATTGGCTCACACCTGGTTGGGTGCTTTATATTATTATGCTTCCTCCCATTAAACCTCTATATGCAAGTACTGAGGTCTTGTCCAAATCCCCAACTAGGAATTGCATGTGTTTTATTCTATACGAACGTGTTGCATTGCATGTTGGTTCCACTATACTATGTGAACTTCCACATGAACACTCAGAATCCCCTATGCATGCACTCATGATTCCTTAACTGTTATCATGCCTAGAATTTAGAAAAAAAATCCCACCTAATCAGTGACTATTGGGTCCTGGGGATATCCATCTTGGTGGAACATGTTTTTACGGTGAAGTATTATCAATAGAGTAAACCAAATATAATATCAAATACAATGAAATTATTTATAGATTTCAAAGATAAATTATCATCTTATTTTCTTAAAAATTTTATCATGAAAAATATATAATTATATATTTTTCATCTAATACATTAATTACATCATGAAAAAATTATTTTGGAATGGAAAACCTTAAATCCCTATGCAAATAATTAGTTTCATTATCGTCTTTAACATGATTTGATTTATTCCTTTGAATAATGACACTAATAATAATCACATTTAACATATAGAATTTTTCAATAATTATATACAGTGTTCACATGAGCCTCATCCCAGTTGGTGAGGACTCCTTAAGTGCATCTAGGAAACCCATGATCAAATCTAGAAAGTGGCTAATTTCTAGGGGTAATGTAGCAGGGTACTATAATAGTACTGTAGCAAGTACTGTAGAAATAATTTAGCAGGTACTGTAGCAGGAAATATGTAGTAATTTAGTAGGTACTGTTTAGGACTATAACAGGTAGTAATATTCCATCGTTTGGATCTTCGGGCCACCAATTTGGTCCCCGAGTACTTTAAGGTCTTTGGTTCACATAGGCCTTTGGGTCAGTAAGGCCTTCGGTCCACCTTAAGTGCAGATACAAACAAGGAAACGTACAACGAATAAGCTTTAGAAGGAGGATGATAAAGGAGCCTTCGGCAGTATAGAAGCTAAACGGATAGCATAAATGAGAGGGTATGGAACCATCCTTCGGGACAAGCCTGTGCATGCACAGGAAAGCCTAGCCAAATAGCCATGCGAAGGTGGAGAGCTAATTTCATGATGATGATGCTGGGGTGGAGTAGTTCCAAGTAGTTAGTCTGGGTTGTATGTAATGTTTGAAGATTACGGGAAATGAATTCCTCTATGGCTTATGGGATATGAAATACTTACACCTATGGGCCTTGTAAGGGTTCCACCTCACCCCTTGAAAGTAGGATTATCTAAATCAATAAAAAATGAAGTCTTTAAGTCCATTGGAGGCTGAGGACATAAAGTTTCATTAAGTGAATACATATTTATTTTTTAATCATTCCCACATCACATATTGGCCCATTAAAAATTAATTAAACACTTTTGATTAGTAGGATAATGCTAAGCTTTTGTGTAGAAAAAATTCCAATTTTTTTTAGAGATATTGAATGTTACTTGACTCCTTATATGATTAGATATTATAATTAGGGGATGCTTATGGATTATCATGGATCAAGAAACAATATAATTCCATTGAACATATTAAATAAACTTAGGCATGAAACCTGATTCCCATAAGTTCTACTTAATAATTTAGTAGATAGATCAGTGAACTAAAAAAGTTAGATTTATTGATGATTTTTTAATTATGGCAGGAAAGTTTATTTCCCATATTAATATTATAATACTATAGATATATGACTAAGGACATGATATTATAATTCTTGGTTTCCCAATCCTAGCCAAAGGGAAATGAAAAATATGAAGTTAATCCTTGACATTTAATTTTTTTGATTCAGAGAAGACAATGTTCAGTTTGACATCATAAAGGTTGTGAAATATGGAGATGAAATGAAGAGTTATCTTGTCATCACAAATTATAAATAATGATTCGGATCATTAGAGATTCAAGATGTATTGAAATATATAATGAATCTGGCTAAGGAAGAAAGGGACTAGATAAAAGACGAAATCATTGAAAGAAATATATAAAGAAAATAAGAATGTGTGATTGATGTGGAACATATTTCAAGGTATTATTTTACAAAAATAAATTCATCAATAATAAAAGAAACCAAAAATAGATTAAATAAATTGTATGAAACCATTGTCATTAATTTTAGGAATAAAGACATGATCATACATTCACTATGATTACAATCCTTTAAAAATTCTAAGAGAAACATTGGATTTATATAAAAAAGATTGTGTGAAACAATATTAGATTGAGAATCACTGATATAAAATGAATCAATAAATAAAATTTATACACATGTTGGGGTTGGAGGAATGGATGAAATAATATAGGCATCCCAAAATGATATCTACACATCCCATGAGGTATGAAAAGAACTTAGAGGTGCTTCTGTTATTCGATACTGGTATAATATACCCCATTTAGAATATAAAATGTGTGATACCACATCATGTTTTCATAAACATATAATGAATGGGTATTAAAGATAATGATGATGAGTTGATATCTAGAGAGATACGGATAGCTTGGACCATTTATGTTGATTAGATAACGATCAATGATGCAACACATACCATTTTACTCTTCTATTCATTAACTAGATATTAGAGATTCTTTTTAGGGAAGAGTGATATTTATTTCATCATGTTAATATTGAGTATAACCAAATACCCATGTATGATGAGGTTAGATATATAATGATAATAAAATTCCCATATAGAACCAGCACATACTAACACATGTTATTTGGTATGTTTAATTCATCCTACACATTCCAGTGATGCATGGACCACATTTTTCATGGGATGGGGATGAATTCCTTGAAATATTCATTAATTATTTATTGTTTTAAGGAATATTATTTTAATTATTATTGAAAATATTTTTATTTATTATTGGAATAATGGAAATACATTTACTATGTTCTCAATTGGGATAACTTCCACTTTATGGTAATTGATCACATTGTATTTTCCATAAATTTAAAAAATAGGAATCAAGGTAGATCGAGTAAAAATAAATGTCATCATGGAGATATTAGAATAAAAAAATATGAGGTAGATTGAAATATTCTTATGAAATGTTGGTTTATACCAATTATTTTTAATAACATTAAACTATTTTTTATACCCTTCACCCAGAGCATTGCAAAGCACATCAAATTTTATTTTGATGTAAAATTAAAACAGTATTTCAAAGTGTTAAATAAAAGAATTATCATTATTCATGTATTTCTGCCTCCCAATATTGATGATCATTATTAGTAAATATGTGATCAAAATAATATCAAAGAAGTAGAATGCTAATGCAAAGGTCATAGAGAATGTTATGTCCATATGCAATGGTATTTGAAACTTGAAAGGAGCACAACATAATTAAACAACTATAAAGAATGAGATAAATATATTAGTTATATATTATTACATTTTTATATCTGTAAATGTGCTCCCTAATAATGTGTTTTACACCAATCATTTAGAGTTAATGTATTGTATGATGAAGTGAAATTACAGCATATGATTAATTTAGTAGATTCCTTTTCTAAATTAATTTATTGTAAAGACTAAAGATATTAAAAAAATCAATGAATCTCATTAATAATGTTTAGTAATGCCCAAAAAATCCAAGGTAGGAAAATATTATTCAGTATTGTGATTGAAAAAAGACATCAAGCATGTAAGGAAATATAATATATCGATATTTTATGATATATTTTCTTTTTAAAATAGATTCAATATATTCAATATATTTCTATTTATGAAACACTGACTTTTATTAAACAATAATTAAAATATAATAAGGGAAACAATAGATGTTAAATTAGTCGTTATGAACAGTAATAATTAACTTATGAAATTTATGTTTTAAAAAAATATAAATTCATCGAATGAAAATTAATTAGAAATTAATATAACAACTAATTAAATATAAAAAGAGTATTTTTACAGAAAACTATTTTTATTCCTAAAAAAACTGTTTGACCCTTATAAATTAAAATAATTACAATTAGTGAGTAATATTAATGTAATGTGTATATATATATATATATAATATTTAGTAAATTTTTTTTGATAAGAATAAGATGAGTACATTCTCAATGTTACGCATGAAACCCTATTTTTTAATGCAGAACATATTTTAAATTAAATTTTTTAACTTCTCTATATTATATATGTAAAAATAAATTTATAACTTGAATTAGAAACATAAAAACTATTTTAGGTTTATTTTTTTGGTATTTTTATCTAAAGTTTTATTTTTTAATGAATAGTGAAAAATATTGAAATTTAATTGAAAATTTATTTTTCATATAATTTATTTATAATGTTGAAATATATTTTATTAGTTTTAAAGTTTAATTATATAATATATTTATCAACAAATCTAATTTGGTTCACTGGAATAAACATCTCTTTGAAATTGACTATAAAAACATAAAAGAATTCTAATGTTTTTACTTTAAAATCCCACACTATCATCATGTTTGTGAGATTAAATTTAAATTAATTTCTACCACTTATATAACTGGAATTTGTTAAAATGGAATCAAAATTTGAAATCTATTTAATTTAAAATATCTATTATAGGCAACATAGGTTTTGAACAAAAATATTAGTGAAATTATTTATAAATAATTAATATTACAAATGAATAATTAATCTTAATAGAGGATTAATCCTTTTACTTAGGGGACCAATTGACCTATAAACTTTTCCAAAACCCATTTTATAGAAATAATTAGGCTATAAATCTTCCATTATTGAGTTTTTTTTGTTTTCTAATGACATTGGTTTGGTAAAAACTTGGTTACACCTAACTTGTCTTAAAAAATACCAACTGAGACATTTTACCCCTCTATAAAAGGCCACCACCTCTCCTCCTTCCTAATAAATCTGAAGACACATTGGTTATAACATGTTCTTCCCAAATATCTTCTCAACATACCTCCCCTTGGGCATAATGAAATCCATGCAATCCTTTTGTTAAAACAAAAATGAGTTTA
The DNA here is from genome assembly GCA_963277665.1 of Viscum album. Classification (NCBI taxonomy): domain Eukaryota; kingdom Viridiplantae; phylum Streptophyta; class Magnoliopsida; order Santalales; family Viscaceae; genus Viscum; species Viscum album. Next base: position 1,114,523,783 of record OY728132.1, on the reverse strand, counting down.
AAAGGAAACATATTTCCTTTGGCTTTTTATTTTTACTTAATTTCCCCACTCATATGATTTTCATTATTCTATATTTATATAAAAACTCTAGTATTCTAAATATGATTTTATTTTTTTATTATAAGGGTTCTACCTGTACTTATACACACCTCCATCAAATGGATACCGAAGATACTGTCAAATATAAGAAAAACTACCACCTCACAAAATGAGTATTGTTCAGATTTTCTTTTAACGCCTCACATGGTGGACATAATTATGGAAAATATATTTATATATGTCATATATGATATTTATTATTTATTTAGGCTTCTATAATTATTCTACAACAAATATCATTATACTATCCATTTTGTTTACAATATATATCATCGTCTGTGGAGGTGTGGACTACCGCCCCCTCAAATGAATGTGATTCATTCACATGGCACGCTGAATGTATAATGGATGGTTTTAACTAATAATATTATACAAAAAAATTATTTTATATTCATGGAATAATTAAATTTATGAAAATATAATATATATCATTTTCATTATTACCCTTTCTCACACTTAAAAAGTGATAATGTTGTTCACAGACGTGGGCACTACCTCCTCCTTAAATTAATGTGATTCATTTTACATCAGAAAAATTTTATATATAAGTATATATAATTAGATAATATGGTATAAATGATCTAATTATAAATCTAGAAATATTATTTATTTCTTACCATCTTTCCATAATGATCATTGAAAAATGGGACCGATACTAATGTGTACGTAAAACCAATAATCTGAATGAGGGTAAGATTGGGTAATTTCTCATCACCATATTTAATAATTGGTTTTAAAATCATAATATATGTATAAATATAATAATTATTTCATGATTATTTTTTTTATATGTTAAATAATGACCCCTTGTACCATAGTTGATACACCACAGATGTTTTCGACACCTAATATGATTTTGGTCAAAACACCTAATGTAAACTTAATTATTTAAGTAGTTTTATATGACATAGCAATAATTGGAATAAAATTTACGATAAAATGAAAAATTATTTCAATAAAGTACATAATTAACATTTTTTTACTATTCAAGTTTATAAGTACACACCTAACAAATTTTTCTGATGGTAATGGATTATTATCTAACTTTTTACTTATATGGGATAAATTTTATGTTTACTAGAAAATTATTTTGTGTGTTGTATCCACTAACCATTTTTATATGTTATATAATTAAATAAATTTTCATTTTGTTATTTAAAACATTCACTTAATATTATTTCTTCATGATGGATATAATTTAAAATGTTTCAAAGTTGTAAAGGACACATTGAAATGTTTAAAGATTATTTTCCCCAATAATAGATTTCATGATATTTCAATGGTATTTAAATTTGAAGAAATTTTATGAACATTTTTCAATAAACCATTCATTTTCCTCACTTGTGGTTATTGTTGACCTTTTTCCTATATTAGTACATTTCTTCCCATATTTAGTGCACAAAATGTTTTAGAAAATGTTTTTTATAACACCCAAGATTATTTTTCTCTTTATACAGAGAACATTTTTTTCAAAAAAAATGTTTTATTAAACATATTTCAACTTTTCTTTTAAATCTATTTGGTAATGAAATTTTTTCCCTTTTTTCTTTTACAATTTTTTCTTCAATTGAATCTTCTTGTCGCTTTCCGAATAATACTAATTCCAAACCTTTTACTGTGAAAAATGAATGTACATTTTATCTTGTATGACATTTAATAATTAATCATCAATAATTCCTTTAAAGATTTTATATAATATCTAAATGGATAATATTTAAAGAAAAAATTTCTGAATTTTATTTTGCAGGAAAATATTTTTCAAAATTATTTACAAAATAAAAGTATATTTTCCTATAGAATTTTTTTAAAATGATATGTTTATATCCTTCCTATTAATCAATTAAAAAACCTTTATTTTTATTCCACTTTGGATATTTGGTATTAATATCATCCTTATTCTTCCTCTGGATGGTTTATGATTAATTTGACTGAGGATATTTTTCAAAATCAGTTCCTTGATTTTTTTCTTAGACCCATTGAAATATTTAGTATCCTATTATCATTGAACATTCAATTTTCCCTAAATTATCCATATCATGTATCGTGGATATTAATATTTCTTAAAACATATACCATTTTATATCTGGTTTATACCTTGATAATTATTTGATTATTTAGGGAAATATCAATAATTTCATATTCATTATTCAAGATGGATATCTAATAAGTCATATTATTTATTTGGATTATTTGATATAATGAATGATTTGGAATGGTAATGAATGGTGGATGCCAGATATTATTTAACCCCTCGATGCATTTTTAGGTTATCATGAGATTAATAAAATGTGAAAATTAGTCAACTTTTTATGCATAGTTTAAAACCATCCTGTGAAATTTTTTAACGGTGTAGGATTTTATGTTCCTTAAACATTAAATCTTTTAATAAATAATTGAGCTTAGTTATTTTTATTTACAATTAATCTCTACTATTTTTCAACGACGTATCTAAGGATTCATTTCATTTTCAGTTATTTAGATTGAATTTGATTCAGTTTATTACCTTCGCATATTTATTTTAACTTATCTAGTTATTTGAATTTGATGTGTTTCCAGTTATTACCTTTCCATATTGATTATGAAATTACTTCTCAATTTTTTGATTACAGGGTATGTGTGTTTAGTTATTTAACAATCCATAGTTATTGCACACATTGATTAATTTTTTTCTTTTGTTATATTTTACCCTTTTTGAGTATTTGAGCTCACCCTAAATATTATTCCTTATATAGTAATAAATAAATAATACTATGAATGATATAATGGTATATACTAGATGGAATAAGGTTACAATTATAGTTATTTAGAAATAAGATAAAAATTATGTTGTAATTATTGTAGTCATTTATAATACATTTCTCATTTATATATCTGGTTTTCCAAGACTTTTAAACTCCTAGTCCTTTGAGATTTGATTCCTTGTAATAAATCCAATACAATAGTAGAAAAGACCACCTCTGAGCCATCTAGGGTTGTGTCACTATAGTTGGTATGAGAGGACGTTTGGTAGAATCCTTGGTAACTAGATTTAGGAAAACATAGGTTAGTATATATCTCTCTAACGTACAATTTGAGGATTATAATAGAAGAAAAACCATTATTTTGATAAAGTATAAATTATGTGGGTCTTAAAAAAAATAAATCCCTATATAGATGTTAAAACGGACATGTTTCTAGAATATATGTACCCAAGAGATAAAACTCTGATAAGGAATGTTGATCTTAACTCAGTGTAACTTGGTACCCAACCATAAGCATTACTGCACATATATTTTGACACACCAGAATGATATGCTTAGGATAATTCACGTTTTCTTTATTAACCACTATGAAGTATTTTAGAAGGTAATATCCTTTGTTATACATAATGTCTTTATATTAATGATAAGGTTTCATGATTATAGAACATACAAATGATATTATGGACAATCCCTTGACCAATGAATGACCCCTGTCGAAATAAAATGGAAGGGGGTATTTGTATATTGATGATGTATTGAAAACCTTAGTTAAATGTATATTTATTGAATTAACTTAATTAATGTATTTAAATTATATTTATTATGTAAATTATATCAATAACATTTTTGAAAAAGAAAACATATATTTCGATTGAAACCCCACCAAGTTCGATAAGGTCATGGGGCTTGAACTCATGACCGAATAACGATTAGGGTTTTGTGCATATCACTGGACTACACGATATCCTGGTTAATGTGTTATTATTTAAACATGTTGAAAAATAATTATTAATGATGAACTTATAATGTTTTTTTAGGTTTAGATATTAATTTCCTTACCATATTTGTTTTTCAAAATAAATAGAGATAAATAGTTATACTTTTCACACTTTTAAGAGCTGTAAGATCATTTAGAAATGTATTTTAGTCTTTTAGGAAAAAAATTAATGTTTGGGATGAATTTGAATTTGATCTAAGAAAAAACAAATGATGGAATTTTGTTTATATAAATATAACACATCAGTAGATTTCATTAAATTTTTAGGTACTAAAATAATTTCTCAATATTAAAAAATGATCAAAAATTGTGTTTCGAATACATTAATTTTTATTTAAACTATGACATTATAAATAATTACTTATTTATGGATTTTAGTCCCTAAACATTTCATTTATCATTATCATGTTTTTTATTGATGGACTCAATAATTCAATATTAATATTTACACTATTCCTCCAAGAATGTATCTGTACATTATAGTAATTCCCTCCTACTTAGACACCCAAATATATATTTTTCCATGTGACCTTTTTACTTCCCACTATCTCATTTAATGAATCTTTATTATGAAACCTTATCCCGATGTGAGATTTAGATTTTATAAATATCAAATAATATTCTACCAAGATCGAGTCTGAATTTTGATGACACAATTTAATTATGGTTGGGAGAATTTAACGCCCCAAACATCAAATAAAGGAAAATTGTATTTGATAGCATGTTTGAAACATGACACCAAGCGCATAAGGGAAGATAATATCCCCAAACTTTATAATATATTTATTATTTAAAAAATATTCAACATATATTATATATTTCAATGCATGAAACACCTAATTATCATTCCTTATATGCCAGAGGTTAATTCTTCAATGGCTTGCGTTACACGCAAGAACTATGATTTATTGAAAAATATTTAAAAAATAACAGGATATGAAATAGATGATAAATTAGTAGTTATTAATATTTATAACTAACATACCAGAATCATTGTTAAAATGAATATTAATTTATTGGTTACAAATTAATTAGAAATGAATATAACAACCAAATGAATATGAAAAAATATATTTTTATAGAAAACTATTTTTATGCCTAGAAAAGTTGTTTTACCCAGATAAATTTAATTAATTATATTTATTTAAGGATATTAATGACATATATATAAATATTAAATTTAATCAAATATTTTTTATATTCATTCAATATATTTGATAACCATAAGATAATAACAAACCCAATTGTTCAATTAAATACCTATATTGCGATAAAGAACATATTTTAAAATCAATTTTTGGAAAATTTATAGATTTCATATGTCAAAATAAACTTCATATTTGAATCAGAAGCCTCAAAATTTGGATAATGATAATTTTTAGTATTTTTTGGGATGTTTTTTAATGAATAATAATAAAAAAAAATTATTCCAAAAAATAATTTTCATCTAATTCATTTGTAAGGTAAAATTATACTTATTTTTTTTAATTTTAAATATATGTAATTTTTTCAATTAATAAATTTCACGTTTAATTTCACTATGAAAATATGGAAAACTTTCAAAAATTCATAAATTAAAAACCTACATTATCATCCAATCCTCATGACTAAATTTAAATTAATTATTACCAATTATATGATAGGAATCTGGAAAAAGGGATTCCATATTTGGAATCAAAATAATTTATAATTTATAGTATGTTCATCTTAGTTTGTGACCAAAAAAATTTATGTATGTAATTAAAATTAATTACAATTATTAGGGCTACAAAATGTTTAATAATGGAATGAAACATTAACATAGGGGACAAAATGACCAATCCACTTGTATGAAACCCGTCTTATTGACATAATGTTTCCCTAAATCTTTTATTATATTTCTTGGTTTTTTATATTACAATGTTTTTGATAAAAATGTGGGTAAAATTAACCTGTATTACAAAATACCAAGTGAGTCATTTTCCTCAACTATAATAGGCCCCCACCACTCCCCATTCCTCACAACTTTGAAGCCACATTGGATCAATCAGGATTTACCCAAAGAGCTCCTAAAATTTATACCAACTTCCTAGAAACCTACCCCTTGTCATAATTGTAAAGACAAGATATTTTATGAATAAAATTACCTTTATTTTAATGTCTTATGGATATAAAAAACAAATGTAATTTTATTTATTAGGTTCAAATAATAGTTAAGTATCACTATCATTGATAATATAGATGTTGAACAATGATCACATTACTAGTATATATATAAAGGGTTTTAACTAAACATTTTGGCACATACAATTGAATTTAGGGCCTTGACCAGTAGGATCATTCCCTTTTAATCCCTTTTAATTGATCATTTGAGGGAGATAACATTTATAGTCATTCCCATATACCAATCCTAAGCCGATATCAAATAACATAAGCATGATAAAAATGGTTTCTGGGAGAAGTTCAACCTCATCGAGATCATAAACAAAACCATGTTCACCGAATGATACCAAGAAAGCCCCATCATTTCACAACGTACTCTTATTGAAAATGTTGGTTTAATAAAGAGATATGTAACAAGGCCCTATAATTTTTATTATGTGCATTATATTTTTTTTGTAATGATGAATATACATTCCTTTTTTTATTTTTACTTTGTAAATGGTTTTGAATGACAAAATAGTATATTTAGTTAATATTCCAATTCAATTAAGAAACCTATTATGATTAATTAATGGATGTTTAATTAAATAATATTTTAATAAAATATTACTACTAAGTTTATTTTTATTAAATATTCATTATCTTATAATTTTTGAGAAAATAATTGTTATTTTTTACGGTTTTGAAAACTATTTTTGTCTAACCCGTGAATTTTCAATAAATGTCAGTTTTCATTTTAAAAGTGAATATTCACATATTTAGAAAACTATTTAGATAAAATTTATATAATTTTTGGATTCATATTTTCAAAATTATCTATTGTTGAGTTTTTCTTATTTTTCCGAGATAATCAAATTTTTGGGTAAAAATTAAATACCATATAAATATTTAATGTGTTAATGACATTATAATGGCCCAATAGTGATGTAATGAAATTCCATAAAAGGTTAATTCGTCATATATATGTTTTAACATTAAAATAATGTGATTTTATAGTTGTTTGATTAATTTTATAATGCCTTAGAGGACCCTCTAAGACTTATATGATATTTTAACATTTTCAAATGATTTCCTTGAGAGTGTCACTCACCTCCATAGAAGAGAGCCTAATATTTTTATATCTTCGGACCCTATCCTTATATAAAATTGTATACCACTCCCCTTTCATAGAATCCTTCGGAAAAAAATATGTTATGGTTTGTGGTTTTGAATATTTTAATCTGTAGTGTCAAAAACCTAACTAATAAGTAATTCTATCTCATTTCGTATTTAAACCCACCAAATCACCCATTCCTCTTCACTAAAACCATTTTAAGCTCTAAAAACCTCTTCCCCATATTATTTATTGTCCTACCAAGGTTCCCCAATCTCTCAATAAGATTATCTCAAGTCTTTCCCATGCCTTTAGAATCACACATCCACATACTGGATCATTGCATTCCTCTCTACCATTCAATTTCAAGCATCTTATTCAAAATTATTTCTTGTAATTTCAAATGGTTATAATTTTATTATTTTATAATCATTGTATTAATTTCCATTTTATGTTATTTTAATGATGGATTATTTATCCTCTCTTATTTTTACCCTTACCTAAGCCATTGCTATGCCTAAATTTTGTAAGGGATCCTCCACCATCCTCTTTTGTCAAGCATTATTTACATGTTATGTCTTTTAATTTCATTAATTACAATGTGGGATAGGTTATTACATATAATCCTTACATTCCATTTGATTTATAAATTAATAGATCCCCTTTAACTATGATTTAACTCCATTATTAACCCTTATGTTAACTCTTTACCATACCATCTTTTCGTAAGGTATTCCTTTCTATCTCTTTTGTATCCATGATTCTTTATATTTAAATACCCTTTTACTTTCAATTAAAAATGTTCTGGTATGATTTTTGACATCCCCCATACATCCCTACTTATTTTAAAAGTATGAGATACTACTTTCTCTCTCATTAATCCCTCTCATGTACACTTATTACCATGCTAATATTTCATAACACTTATTTTATTTACCTATTTCTTGAAGTTACTATATTATGTTATGCCTTCCATTTAGAACAAAAATGTGTTGGGATATGTATTTATATGACCCAATTACTATTAATTTAATTTATATATGATGAGATACCCCTTTCTCTCTCTTAAACCTTTTTTTTTAATTATTATGCCACGTCGTTAGACTGCAAAAATAGCTCCGCGATTTTCAAAGCCAAAATCATCATGTACAAAATACCATACCCATTTCTCTATCAAGGGTATATGGATTTATGTACATATAAATATTTGATGGTAGTTAAGCAAATTTATTCAACATTAATTAATTATGGAATAGCTTATCATGATTAATTATTCGATTATATGTGATCCATGTGGTCTACCTATAAATGGAAATAAATTTTTATAGAGGGTGGGCCCTGATAGAGCTCCAATGCATTGGGTAATGTATTGTATCAGGATACACCATGTTCAATGTGGTTTTAGTAACGATAATTCATGTTAAATGAGGGTTTAATCATGATAATATATGTTAAATAATCCTTGTCTCATGCTAATATCATGATGTTTGTTGTTGCCACATTTCCATGTTCTGATAATCATGTTATATCATGCCTTTATGTTCATGTTTCTATTTTTCTCCATTGATATTCCTATTGAATAACATGTATTTTATTCTCATGTTATGCCTTGTTTACTCCCATACTGGGATTTATAACTCACCCTTTTTTATGTATATCCTCATGTTATCTCATTAAATGCTACATAGTAAGGAATGTTGTGGTCATGTAAAAAATGAGTTTTTAATAAAGATGTTGTATTTTATGTATTATGTTGTAATGTAATGTTACTAAAACACAAAGAAACTATACTTATTGATCTTATGGGTTGTATTATGTTCTATTTTATGTAATAAATTATTTTTAGCTGTATAATAAAGATCATGGGTTTTATAGTTTGTATCAAAGGATAGGTTTAGTTATTGTTTGGATTAGGATTAGAAAACCCTAACAAAATCCTTAAGGAAAAGACTAAGTGTAATTAAAAAATCCCTAAATTTTGGTGACTATAGAGTAAGTGGTTTATCAAGAGAATACATCCCTTTTTGGATATGAAAAAGTAGGCGTGGCTCTGGAATAGATGTTTCTAGGGGTAAAACCTGAAAAAAAAAATACTTTTAGCTAGAATCAAATGAGGACAGGTGCACAACAATTGGTCCTACTACACTCTTGGATCGAAACACCCATGGGATATGCACTGAAAAATTCATAACTTTAGTGTGAACTATTATAAATAGAATAAAAGAAGTTCCCCTAAGAATATATGTTTAGATTAGCACCAAGATATCATAGATTCAATCCTATAAATTCATTTGTTAAGTAAAAAAATGTAATTTATAAGTTATCACTTTTTCCATTTGATTCCCCTTATGTATTAATAGTTTAAAATACTCATACCTATTTTAACTTTTATTCTAGGAAATGGATGGTAATTTAAGGAATATGGGTAAAAACTAATGAGAAGGGAAACATGATGAATGTCCTAATGAGATTCCCAATCAAATATGAGCTCATGTAAGACATATCATGATTATGACAAACTAGTTATCTTAAATCACAAATAACAATTGTCCCTTTATTGAATTCCCCTGAAAATAAAGGAAGAGGATGAAAAAATCTCATGAAAGTTAATCTAACAAATGTGAAATGGGAAAGATGTCCCAATTTCCTTACTATTGTATGTGTTCAAAGAGGCACAAAAAAAATGTCACAAAGGGACAATGAGATGTTTTATGTGTGGAAAGGAAGTGTAAAATGTATCCAATTGCCACACAAAAATGGATAATGTGATGGATGGAAACAATTTTTATCTAAGGAATCTTACATACTTCTATGCTATAAATGTGTAGATGTCGGGAAATACTTAAGACAATATACTATTATATGGGATGAGAAAAATAATGAGCATCAATAATCTCCACGATCAATGGAGTACAGGAGGTACAATGATAATATGGATAATGATGAATGAATTATATGTAACCGCTACTTAATAGTAGTTTTTTTCCTAATGTATTTCAATTCATGTCCTATTACTATATCTTTTATGTTTTCTAAGAACATTGAGTCCCCAATAGTAATGATATTAAATCATTAGGGAAAAACATCTATAAGTGTTTTATCCCATATTAATGTTTGTGGGAATGTTCTTCTTGAAAATTTTATAAGTCTCCCTTGGATGGAATTTGGGGAAAAAAATACAAAGTCATTGCCTATGCCACAAGGAAGTTTAAAAATCATGAGAAAAACTATACTATGCATGATCTGGAGTTAGTAATAGTGGTGTTTGCCTTAAAAATCAGGCGGCATTACCTTTTTGGGGAGAACTGTGAAATATAAAAGGATGAAAAACACCAAGTATATATTCACATTGAAAGATATGAACATGCACCAACAATGATGGTTAGAGCTGATCAATGACTATTAATACTCAATTAACTACTATCCGAGATAAGAGAATAAATTGGAAAACAATCTAAGTAGAAAGGATCCAGCAACAATTTCATTGATTAGAATTTAAAAAGGATTCAATCATACTACATTTGATGAAGACGAAAATATGAATCATAAAGAAGGGAAAATAATCAATCCTTTCACAAATTATTGTTCAATCATCTATTTTGGAAAGGTTGAAGGATTCTATCAAGGATGATGTGGGAATTCATAAGAAATTAAAAACTAATAGAAAAGGGAAATCCTCAAAGTTAAATGTTAATGAATTGGGAATAGTGAGACTTGGGTCAAGATAGTGCATTCCATCAAATTCGGAGTAAATAAAAGTTATTTTGGATGATGCACATAGTTAGAATTTCTCCAATCACACATGAAACACAAAGATGTATCAGGGTCTTCAAGAGCAATATTGGTGGGATAACATGAAGAAGGAGATCACTGAATATACATCAAATTTCTTGGTATGTTATAAAGTGGAGGTTGAGAGGCAGAAGCCTATGGGGATGATGCAGCCATTAACTATACCAACATTGAAATGGGTAAACATCACCATAGACATTATCACTGGACTTCCGATTTCATTAAAAGTAAACAATCCTATTTAGTTTGCTGTAGATAAAATTACAAAGACAGCACACTTCATTGCGATTTTAGGGGATTTCTCTTGGATCAACTAGTATGAATATACATCATAGATTTGGTATTTATATATGGTGTACCGCTATTAATTATATCCGATCGAGACCCCAGATTCACTTCTATGTTATGGAAGAGTTTCAAACATTCTACGAATTATGATTTTAACTATAGTACGACTAATCACCCTCAAACTGAAGGCTAATATGAGTGGAATATACATACACCTGAATAAATTTTTAAAGAATGCCCAATAGACTTAAAATGAGGATGGGATCAACATTTTTCTCTAATTCAATTTTCTTACAATAACAATTTTCACTCAAGCATCCAAATGGCTCCTTATGAATCCCTTAATTAAAAAATATGTCGAACATGGGAATGTTTGGATGATTTTGGAGAGTGAAAACATCTATGTCCAGAAATGGTCTATGAAATTGTGAATAAAGATTAAAATATCCAGTTATTCCTCAAAACTTCTTGGAGTTGAAAAAAGAGATATGCTAACAACCGTTTATGAGACCAATAGATGATGTTGGAGATATGTTTTACCTCTACATATCTCTATGGAATAGAGTGATGACATTTGGGAAGGATGAAAAATTTAGTCCAACGCACATTGGATTTTTTAATATACTAGATCAAATTGCAGTAGTGGCCTATCGACTATTATTCCTACCGAACCTATCTCAAGTACCCGATGTATTTCATGTGTCACTCTTACAGAAGTACATACTTGACCCATCACATGTAATCAATCTAGAGGTGGTACCATAAGAGAATGACATATCCTATGAATAGAAGTCAGTAAAGATCATAGATCAATGGGAAAAAGTTCTACAAAATAATACAATTCCCCTTGTCAAAGTGTTGTGGAGAAACCAAAAGTTTGACAAAGAAATGTGGCAACAAGAGGAAGTGCTGAGGCAGAGTTACCATCATCTTTTTTAGTGTGGGAAAAGTAAATTTCAAGGGAGAAATTTCAAAAGCGGGAATGTTGTAATGACCCAATAATTTATGAATAAAATTAACTTTCTGTTAATGTCTTATGGATATATAAAACACAAGAACTTTTTATATTGGGTTCAAATAAATGTTTTGTATCATTACCGTTGATAATATATCCATTGAACAGTGAGCACATGACAAGAATAAATATAGGATTTTATGTAAACCTTTCAGTACAGGAAAAGGAAGTGATGTCCTTGACCCGAACGAGCATTCCCTTTAAAGTCCATTTATCAGATCTTTCAAGAGAGATAGAATTTATGAGATTTTCCCTAGACAAAGACCAAGATGAGATCCAACAACTTCTATATGAGTGGAACCGTTTACATGAGATGTTCATGACCAGCAAGATCACGACCCAAACCATTTTACCGAATGACTCCATGAAATCCCCATTATCACACACTATACTCTTATGGCATTTTCTGGTGTAATAATGCGATATGTAACAAGACCATATAATTATGATTATGTGTATTATTTTTGTATAGAATAAATAATATACATTCATTTCATTATTTTTACTTTGGAAATGGATTTTATTGAATAAATAGAATTTTTAGGTAATATTGAAATTCAATTAAAAAATATATTTTGATGAATTAAGGGATTTTAAAATTAAATAAAAATTAAATAAAATATAATTACTAAATTAATTTTTTTTAAATTGAAATTATTGTATAATTTTTATGAATACAATTGTAATTTTTCAAAAGGCTTGAGAACTGTTTTTTTTACTTCTAAATTATCAATAAATGTCATTTTCATTTTAAAAGTAAAATTCACATATTTAGAAAATTATTTAGAAAAAAATAATATATTTTGGATTTTGGATGTTCAAATTATCAAACAGTGAATTTTTCATAATTTAATGAGACACTAAAATTTTCGGGAAAAAAATAAATACCATATAAATATATAATGTGTTTTCTGACATCTTATTGACCAAATAGTGAGGTAATAAAATAATATAAAATTCATATTCTGTCAATATATTTTTTACTATTAAAAATTGTTATTTTTTTGTTTGATTAATTTTATAATGCATTAGTGGACCCTCCAAGGCATATAAAATGTTTTAACAATTTTAAATGATTTCTTTGAGAGTGTGACCCACATTCACATAATCAAGAAAAATATATTAATATGTTCGACCCTTGGCCTTATAAAATATTTTATACCACTCCACTTTGGAAGAAATCATTGGAAAGACCATAGTATGGTTTGTGGTTTTTAATATTTTAATGTGTAGTATCCAAAACAGAAATAATAAAGAGTTCCCTCTCATTCCCTATATAAATCCACCCAATCTACCATTACTCTTCACTCAAACCATATGGATCTTGACGAAACACTTCCCCATACTCTCTAGAGTCCTCAAAAGTCTCCACCAATCTCTCAAGAAGCCTCTATCAAGCCTCTTCCATGCCTTCGGGATCACAAATCCAAGTAAGAGATCCTCACTTTCCTCCCCACCTTTCAAATTCAAGCCTCTTATTCAAAAGTAGTTCTTGTAATTTAGAATTTTCAAAATGTCATTATTTTATAATTATTTTATTACCTTCTATTTGATGTTATTATAATGAGGGATTGTTTTTCCTCCGAATTTTTTACCCTTAGCTAAGCTGTTACTATGCTGAAATTTCGCGTGGGATCTTCCACCCTTCTATTTTATCAAGCATTATTTTTCATGATATTTCTTTTAATTTATTTAATTATTTTATTGGGATATGTTATTAAATATCCTAATTAATTTAAATTTTATTTATACATGAAGATATCCCCTTTCACTCTAATTTATCCATCTTATGATACCTTATGTACACCGGTTACAATAACGAATTTTCGTATGGGATTCCTTCCTTTATCAATTTAATCCAAGTTTCATTATACTGTAATAACCTTTTACATTAAATTAAAAATGTTGGGGTATGATTTTTCAACTACCCCATATTTCCCTCCATATGTTTGAATGATGATATACCACTTTCTCTCTCATTAATCCCTTGCACATACACTTGTTACCATGTCGGGATTTTATAGGATTTATCCCATTTCTCCTATTTCTTTAAGTTAATTTGTTATGTTATGCCTTCTATTTCAAAATACCTTATGTTGTGAAATGTATTTATATGAATAAATTAATGACCATTTCATTAATATATGATTAGATACCCCTTTCTCTCTTATCAACCTTTTTTATGAATTTTTATGCCATGTTGTTAGGCTGCCAAAATTCCACTGTGATTTTCAATGTCAAAATCACTGTGTAGTAAACACCATACCAATTTTTCTATCAAGGTTATTCACCTTTATGAACATATACATGTTTAATTGTACTTATATGTATCCATTTCACATTCCCTATTCACGAAATATCTTATGATGTGGAATGATTCGATGTTATAAGATCTATGAGGCACACTTATGCCTGAAATGAATTATTATAATGGGTGTGCCTTGATAGAGCTCCAATGCCTTAGGTGACATTTAGTATCATGATAAGACATGTGAAATTAGGGTTTACACATTCTAATTCATTTGAAATTAGTTTTTACTCATTCTAATTCATGTTTAATGATCTTTGTCTCATGCTAATATCATGTTGTCTGTTGTTTCGACATTTCCATGTTACGATAGTCATGTTGTATCATGCCTTTATGTTCATGTTTCTATGATGATCCATTGATATGACTATTGACTAAAATGTATTCTATTCTTAATTTTATTCCTTTTACTCCCTTACTGGGATTTATAGCTCACCCTTTTAATATTTATATCCTAAGGTTATCCCATGAAATTTGAACATTGAAGGAATGTTGTGGTCAGGTAAAAAGAAATTTTCAATAAATATGTTGTATTTTATGTATTATTTTTTCATGAAATGTTCCTCTTCCCGAAATACACTATACCTCTCTATTTTCAGGGTTTTATTAAGTGAAATTTTATGTAATAAATCATGTTTAATTGTTTAATAGAGAGAATGGTTTTTATAATAATTAAATCCAATGAATACACTGTTTCACACCAAAAGTAGTTAGAGGATTAAGAGGTAAAATCATTCCTTAAGTATTTTATTTTTATTTCATTTATCCACTCTTCAAATGATCCTCATTAGATGATTATATATTAACTATAGTATCCTAAATATTCTAGGATGTTTTTTATATGTTTTCTACCTACACTTATTTACACCTACATGTAATGGATAACGAACATAATGTTTATGTGCACAAGAAACTACCGCCTTAGAAATTGATGATTGTTTATATTTCCTATAAATCCTATCTGGGTGTATTAAGATGTAAAATTATTTTATATATGTTATATATGATATTTATTATTTCTTTATTCATCTTTAATTATTTTACAACACATATATTTATAGATTTTATTTTGTGTATAAGTACAACATCGTTTCCGGATGTGTGGACTAACTCCCCCTCAAAGCTGTGCGATTCATTCACATGATACATGGAATTTCTAAAGGATTATTTAACTTAAAAATATGATACAAAAATATAATATATTTTATATTAATTACATAATTAAATTTAATATATATCATATTCTTTATTACCCTTTTATATAATTAAAAACTGACAGCGTCATTCACGGAAGTGTGGACTACCACCTTCTTTACATTATGTGATTACTTTTAAATCATAATAATTATATATATAACTACAGATGATTAAATAATGTGGTATTTATTTTATAGTGACAATTTTTGAAAGATTATAATTACTTAGCTTTTTTCCATTATGATCATTGAAAAATGGGAACTTTACTCAAACGTATATACACCCTACCTTCTTCATGTGTGTAACATTGGTTAATTTTTTATAACAATATTTAATTATTAGAAATAAAAGTACAATATATTTATATATATAATAATAATTTCATGATTATTATTGTGAATATGTTAAATAATTATCCCTTTTACCATATTTGATCTACCAAAGTTATTTTCAACGCACAAACTGAATTTGGTCAAAACACCTCACATAAACATAATTGTTTAAGATGTTTTATAATACATGGTAACATGTGATATAAAATTTATGATAAAAATGAAAAATTTTCTCAATAATTTAAATAATTAACATAATTTTATTATTCTAGAATATAAATGCACAAGCGATAAGTGAGATGAAAGGTAAGGGATTATCATCTTATTTTATTCTTTTGTGAGATAAATGACAGGTTTACCACACAATTATTTTTTGATGTGTATTTACTACACATTTTTATAAATTATGTCATGAAATCATTTATCTAAATTGTATTTAAAGAATTCATATAATATTACTTTTTCATGAGGTTTATGATTTAAAATTTTCAAAGTTGTATGAGACACATTGGAGTGATTAAAGACTATTTTCCTCAATAATGGATTTAATGATATTTTAATGATATTTCCATTCATGAAATTTATATGAAAATTGTTCAATATTCTTTTCACTGTCCTATCCTATATATATTCATGACATTTTTCTAGTATTAGTTCCATTTTTCCCGTAATGGTACTCAATATTGTTTTTGAGAATGGTTTTAAAAAAATATGACTTTATTTATCACTTTTGTAGGAGCGCCCATTTTCTTTTGATAACCACGTTTTATTAAAAAAAATATTTTGTAATTAAAATATTTCCCTTTTTTATTTTACCAATGATTTCAAAGGAATATTATTATCTTTTTCCAGAAAAGTCAATTTTTTCTGCCTTTTAACATTCAAATGGAATGTTCTTTTTACCTTGTTAGACCTGTAAAATTTACCCTCCATCCTTCCTGTTAAGATTTCTTCACATGTTTTATAGGTTAGTTTTTAAAGAAAATGTTTTCAAATTTTCTTTCCAATGAAAACATTTCTAAAAAAAGGATACTTTACACTTAAATGTTTTTAATACTATCTTTTTATAGTATAACATTTCATCATAAAAAACCCCTTTATTTTTACTAAAATTGAGATATGTTGTATTGATACCATTATTATACTTCCTATGTATGGATTATGATTAATTTTACCAAGGATAGTATCCACATCCAATTCCTTGATTTATTTTTTAATCCCCATAAAATATTCAATTTCTTATGATCATCAAACATCAAATGTTCCCAAAACTATCCATTTAATTTATCATTGATATTACTATTGCATAAACCAGATAACATTTTACATATAGTGTCTACATTGAAAATTAATTGATAATTTGGGGAAATTTGTTAATTTTTTAATCTTTATTCAATATAGATATCTGATAATGAATATTATATATTTTGATTATTTGAGTCAGTAAATTTTTTGTATTGGTAATGAATGGTAGACCACTTAATTTATATGGCTACTCAATTCCTCGAAAGGTTCTTAGGAGTCAAATAAGTTTCACAAATTAAATGGGTTTCTATCCATATTTTTAACCCTTCTTGTGAAAGGTATTGATGTTATAGTTTTTCATGTGCCTTAGACATTACGTCTATTAAGAAATAATTTTCTTCATTTAATTTAGGTTATTAATCATAAATGAGATTTTGTGTCAATATATATATGGATAAATTTTATTTTCACTTATTTTGATTCTATGTGATTTAATTTATTACCTTTTCATATTTATTTTTCCTTATCTATTAATTTTAATTGCATATGTGTCTAGTTTTTACCATACAATATTTTATATGAACTTCTTTATTAGGTTTTGATTACATGGTATGTGTATTCATTAATTTATCAACCCATTATTATTACTATAAATTATTCATTATTTATTCCACCATATTAAAAACTTATTGATCATTTGAGCTCATCATTATTATGTTTCCTTCCACAAGAATCCAATAAGTTTAATTTTAATTATATGGGTGGATATACTAGATGAAATAATGTTATTTTCAATATTATTTAAGAAGAAGACAAAATTATGTGGTAATTATTGTAGTCATTTTTAATGAAAGTCACATTTATGTAACTTGTTTTCCAAAACTACTAAACTCTCCATCCATCAAGATTTGATTCCTTGTAATCATTCCAATGTAATAGTATCATACACCGGCTCTGAGCCTTCTAGGGTAGGGTCACTATAAGATATTTCAATGATGTTACTACCCATCTGAGTGGGGAATATAATGCTGAAATTTTAGATGAGTTTCCAAATGAATGTGTATTCATAATATATCTTGTAGAATGACCATGCTTAACCAACATCAAAAAAATAGTTGTAAAGAAGAACCAATTTATGCTTATTTTCATAAATTATAAATATGAGATTTTTATATGAGGATCGCCAATAATTATTTACTTACTTTATATTATTCAATTACTGGGGACATGATCTGATTTAGAGGTGTATGAAAAAATATTATATTTGAAGTGTGTTAAAAATTTATCACTCCTCACATATAGGATTACATTGTGTAAAAGAAAAAAATATGTAAAATATATATAAACTGTTGACTATCATGGAAAACAATAAACAATGATTTCAGGATATTTGTGGTACATTGAAACCATTTTTAATATAATGTAATATTTGGGAAGAAGGATAAGATTTCACAATTCCCATCTATAGAGGATGATGTTTTTTATTTTTGGGGAATAAACCAAATGGGTCCTTTCAATATTTAATTCCAATACCCATAGATATATGTATTTATACATTATATTTTGATGTTTATTAAAGAAGAAGTTTTCAATTCTAGGACAGTTAAAAGGGGTCCCCAAATTTGTGAATAAAAGAATATTTTCTAGATTTATAGTATTGAATTTATTGATATGTGGTCATGGAACACGTTTTGTTAATCATATTTTTTTATAATTTTATTGGAAAATTACAAGGTTAACTGTAATACAGCTACCCTATACCACCCTTAAAAAAGTCTAATAGCCTTGTCAACTAATAGATAACTCAAAAATAACCATGAGAAGACCCAAAAAAAATATAAAGTTTTGGTGAAGAAAACATGGTGATGTTTTCTGATAATATGGACCAACCTATAAAACTATACTGGTAATGTGTCTATTTTGATTGGTTTACGTAAAAAAATGAAACATTTTGGTGGATCACACCCAAATATCACATTGGGTGGTCAAATATTTTAATTAGTAAGGTAAATTTAGTTGGAATATATTATTAGGGGTATATAAGAATGATAAAATGTGATGTTATGTCTATATATATTATATAATTTAAAAAATATATATAATGAAATTTTATAATAGACACATTGCAATGAAATAACTACACCAGAGATAGAAGTAATTTTCATTTATAATAAGTTTTAACTTGATTATAGATAATTTTTGATCATGATGATGGGTCTTATCATTATTAAAAAAGTTTTCTCATCGGTATATAGAGATTTAAAATATAGAGAACTACCCTTTATAGTCAATGGACATCATCTCTTTCTTTACAATGAAGACTCCCAATTTTAGAGTATTGTTTCACATAAAATTGAATTAGGATCACAAGGTTTGATCCGATTTTATAATTAAATCAATCACTAGTGGGTAGGAAATAAATGTACACAATATTTTCTTTCATTAATGTATATTATTATGGTAATAGATTAGATGTTGTAAGGATAAAATAGTTGCCTTTATAATCTCAGAAATATTCTTTTCAAACCCTCCACATTGGGAACACTAACTCTCTCTAAAAAAATGGAAATGTTATTTCATGAAGGAATATATAATCACTTGATTTTAGGAATCATATAGATCCTATAATGGAATGATCTATCATATAACAACTTAAGGATCCATTCCAATGATATTCAACACCGAAGTCTTCTTGACTTGTAGTATAGGGAACCATAAAAATTTTTATCATTAGATTTAATGAATTGTATAATCATTTTTAATTGAATTTTTTAATCTATCAATTATTATCCAGGTTTCTATACCATTGATGTTATATGAAGGATTAATTTAATCTTACGTAGGAATTTCACATCCCGTAATTGAAAGGATCATTGTCGTAGTGTCCTGGGTAGAAAAAATTTAAAAATATATAAGAGTTCAACATGGAACCACAACATCATAATACTAATCCCAAACTATAGAGTCCTATATAATATATAACTCATAAATTAACCTTTGTATAATATTAAATATATATGTCATGGTCAATCATACCTTTCCAAAATTACAAACAATATACCTAATAACCACCTTAGCCTCAGACTTTGTTGCCACAATTTCATACACAACACCTCTAATCACAAAAATTAAAAAAATTTAGGAAATCTGATATTATATATAATTGAATTTCACTATAGTGAAATGCTGAATCCATGACACATGAAAAAATAATAAAAAACAAACCCTTATGAAGGAAATAAACATGTCATGACCTATAGAGACACAATATAAGGACATGAGCATTGGGATTAGGGAATTGTGGATATAAAATTTCTTTTTCATGAATTATATAACCAAACCTAGTACAACACATCCTAAATGTTTAAAAAAATGGTTAAAATAGAAAATTATCTACTAAAATTCAATGGAATCTCCCACAACATGATATTTAAAAATCCTGAGAGGTAAAATATATATAATCTTAGAAATATGAATATGTTACATTGTATAAATTCATAACAAAAAATAATAGTTTAAAAATCAATAAATATGTGTCTATACTTGAAAATCATATTTTGGTTATTTTCATTCCATGTTATAGTTCTCCCATGATTCAAATATCAAAACTCTAAAATCTACTCCATCACCCTAAATACAAAAAAGAATTTTCCTTAAAAATCCAATGGAATGATTTCAATGGAAATATTTTATTCCAATGATCAATGAAAAACACTACATAAATTATATCATAATTATATTCTTTCTTATCTATTTTATCCACTCCTCATGTACATTTAATTATAAATTTTCCAGAAAACCAACAAATTATGTAATATTTTGAATAATGGTTAATTCATGTGTTAGGGACTGATAAAAGTACCCCATTTGACATTATGATCTTTATTAAGTTATAAGAACTCATTATTTAGGAAATTTATTTTTTCATGTTAAAAAAATTAGTTGATTATAGTCATAAATAATAAATATATAATTGATGTTTTTTAACTAATTCATGACCATTACAATTCTAAGCTATTCTAAAATGATTGATGATACTGTTATGAAACTCATGTTTTATTCATTAATGTTTTTATTTGATATACTATTTAATTTCTATCTATTAAATGTTTTTATTAATTAAAATTAAAATTCCCTTTCACAAGAGGCATTATGATCCCATTTTCACATATTATTTATAATGCCATTTTTATTGAGTGTTTTTTTCTATATTTTCATGAATACCAAAAATTAATTTTTTACCATAAAAATTTAATACATTAATCCACTTTAAAATGATTTTGACCATCGATGGGAAAAGTTTTTATCCATTTCATCATGAGACCAACCCCCACAATTAATTCATTTGTTAGCCGTAGAGCCATTTATTTACTTAAATGAAGCCTCATTACAAGCCTAATTTTTTTCCTAACCCAAATCATGAGTATTATTGTATAATCATCATTTTATTGGAATGATGTTGTAGGTTATATAATGAATTTTCCATATACTATTTTCCGAAATAGAATTTTTTGGATTGATCTTTTATTTTTAAAGTTATTTTCCTTTATGAAATTTTAAATTATGTTTATAATAATTCCAATATATTTTTGAATTTAGAGACAGTAAAATCAAGGAACGAAAATACCTTGTATTAACCAATAATTTTAATTTATTCACTTTTTATAAAAATTATAACAATTAGATTCTATAGAAGATTAATGATTGTGATAGATGAGTTAGGATATTTTTACTTCAAATATCATGAAATTAATTCTTTCATAGAATTAATTTTTCTTAAAAAAATAGATAATTTCTATTCTTAAAATAGAAAAACTCATTTTATATATGAATTTAAAATTATGATCCACCGAGGAGTGTGCGTAAGAAATGACTGGGAACTTGATTTCTATGAAGGAGAAGGGGATTTGTTTTCTATTAAGAAAAATTAAATATCATAATTTTACACTAAAGTATAGCATATTTTCTTGAAATTAAATGTAGGTTTTCATATCATAACAAAATATTTTAATTCTTAGTGACATTTGAACTATAATAAATAGTCTATTTTTGTTTATTGATTTTTATGTATAGATTATGATAATTAGAAAGCCAATGGATAAACTAATTTAAATGAGATTTAGGATAACTATAAATAAATTATTTGGAGTGATGAATGAATTTATTTTCTAATATATTAGATTATATGTTGAAATTTTTTTAATATAAGAAAGAACTATGTGATTGGACGAGGAGATAAGTGTTGAATTAGAGTAAAAAATGAAGCATGATTTATGAACTATTAATTTGATTTGTCTTCTTCTTTAGGAAAACATAATGTTTGAAATTATAATTAATAGTCTCATTGATCTAATGATTATGTTATTATATTTTATCTCCTCAATATTTGTTTTCTGAATGTTTTTCTAGGCAATAAGTAAATTTTTATTTTTGGGGGTAGTTCTGATGCGACAAAACATTGTTCATGATTTTTTCATAATTTATGTATCATATTTGAAAAAATAATTAATGATGTTTTTATATTTAAATTATTATCTATAATTATTAATATATTTAAATAATTTTATAGTTTTTAAAAATAATTACATAATTTTAAAATTATTTAATGAAGAAACCAATCACATTCTGGCATGGGTGAATATAGGGAATTTTTGAGTTGCACTAGGAATCACCCATATTAAAAATCCCCATCCCACACCACAACCGATGAGGGTAGAATATTAATATATGATGTCTAAGAAGAAACCATGGTGAAATCCTAAGAATTTTACTGATATTACCATATGAAATATTTACATGGGGGATGTTTCTAAATAACTTGTGTAATTGATGAGAATCTTACTTCCATGATAATTTCCTTTGAACCATGGTTCACCTATACGAGGATATAATTGGACCTAAATAAGAGTTTCTCGATTTATAAGAAGGTCTTAGAGAATTTTAATCATTATGAAAAGAGAGAAAATTACACATACAATTTAATAAAAGAATAAATCATAGATACATTTTAGAAAAATAGAATGTAATCATTCCTTTGTAAGAATAATTTTTGGAGTGTTGAGAAACTGTTGTGTCCTAGATTGATTCTAGCACCTCAATCAATATGTATGTAATATTAATAATGGAAAAAGATGACAAAAGATTATTTCCTAGAACTAAAATTTTATACTAAATTAATATATATAAAATTAGATAATATTATTCATTATATAACATGCCACAACCTATGTAAGACATAATTTGGGATCAAAAAATAATAGAAGAAAATGTTTTTTGTCAAAAAAACCCTCACATTATATTATAATAGTTTAATAGTAAACTATTCAAATGGAACATTGGATAGATTTTAAAAGTGACCAAAAAACGTATAGGATACTCAATGATGTAAACTAGATTTAAAATTTTGAATGATGATATTTCCATATTTCAACAAAAACATTCCTTCTGGACTACAAATATGGTCATTAAGGGAAGATAACCCCATAATTTTAATGAGACACACTGATGGAATCTTGGTTGTTCTATGTAGTTTTTTAGAAATAAATCATGTTTTAAAATTTCAAATTGGGATTTAGAAAATAATTATATACATAAGAGAATATGAGACATGAAAATATATATAAAGACTTATTTAGGTTGTCATATACTCATTCCAATATATTTTTATATGCTTAATTGTTATTACGGAATGAGGATTGAACTATGAAGGGTTATTCATGTTATATATATTCATATATAATTATCTTAAATTTTTATTTTATGAATACACCCCTTTCGTCCTTGAAGAATACTCATTCACTCTTGATTGATGGTTGTTCCATCATGAGTCAATAATTTCTTAGGTGGTGGTGGATCAAATGTAATTGGATGATTTCATTATGTCATTGATTAAATGGTTTTGATAAATGAAAGTGTATAATAAAATCCCAATGAGCTTGATTTTACTCATATTTTAGGTTTCCTTGAGATTGTAATTCAAATTAATTTTCTAACCACAATCGTGTATTAATGGATGAGATTTTGATCCCAAGCATGTTCTTTCATTGATTTTGAGATAAAATAAAATACAATTAAATATTTTTATATTACATTTACCATAGTAATTAAAAAAATTGTGGATTTTTAATTAATTTTAACCATTATGGATTAACTACATATTAGTATTTTGTAACTATTTAATCATTTTAACTTTCAATACACTAATATAACAATTTTTACGAAAATATATCCTCTTAAATCTATAAATTATCTCCATGTTTATAAAATATTCACATCACTCCTATAATTTTAAATAATTTTTATTGTATATAATTTTACATCTATATTTGGTTATATTTATTAACTAATTTTCCTTCCATTCCATTTGATGAAAAATATATATAATTTTACTAATTTAGGTTTTAATGATTCATTGTGGTTTGACCTAGAAGTTACCATTATAGTAAATATTCTAGTGATTGGTGTCCAAAAAAATAATTTCTAAACATCAAATCCCTTTCTCCGATAAGTAGTGAAACATGAGGGTGTATGACATGACCATTATTTACTTTTCACAACTACACACCCAAATCTGTTTTAGAATGAAGAGCATATCTATAAGGGAAATTGGATAATCAATAATTTAGAATCATTATGAAATATTTATCTATGTCAAAATACTTCAAAAACAACCTTAAAAATCACTATATAAGGGTATATAGAAAAGAATAAATTATATGTAATGTATAATATCTAAAAACGCCCTAAGTTGACAAAATATAATTTCATGTGGGTGTGATCCTCCATTTGTGAACCCATGGATAACCCAAAAACAATCATTTTTAATGTCCTCAATAAACTCTAAAAATTATCATCCAAACATTATAGACCATTTAAATTTACCAACCATCCTCTCATGTCCTCAAAACTCATGTTTAGGTTCTTTTCCATTACCTAGGTCAATTGAAATAAGGACCATATGTATTCCAGTAGAACAAATGTAAGGTTTAATTGCATTGTAACATGTATAATTCACCACTAATCATCAGGTAGTTTTTCATTAACCAATGTTAACAAAACAGTAATACAAGTCTGAAATGAAATAAGAAATAAAATAATGGTCAGAATATTTAAATACCTTTTTTCAAAATTAAAATACAATGTTATACTATACTGTTAAATCAATATTCTTATTATAACTAAAATAAATTTTTTATTGTCACATTTTCCAAACCTACATTTAGAAATAATTACTTTATATATAGGGTAAATATTCTCCATAAGTAAAAGTCCTATCAAGGATATATGAACAAACCCTTCCTCTATAGAACACATCATAGAAATGTGTGTGTGTTTTGGGAGTGTGTGTGTGTGTGTCAGTATATGGGTGTGTGTGTGCTTTTATAAGAATCATACCTAGTATGCCACCCTCTTTTCATAGAAATTAACTATACATGAACATGAACATCATCACCATTAAAGAGTGTTTATCTTCTCATAGCAAGGAATATGTGTGTGTGTGTGTGTGTGTCTATAATAGAACACAAATATGTAATCATAAATATATATTATTACACTTTCCTAATACGAAGGTACATAACAAAAATATATATAAATAATATTTACTGTATCATGTAGAATAATATCCATCAAAATCCAACAAATCAAGTTCCAAAAATCAACCCACAAGAGTTTGATACCTCTATTTAGGTAAAGTTCTCCATGATTGATGGAATTTGGATCGTAGAACTAGAATACAAGAAATAAAAATTATCAAATAACAAGAACACCTCAATTTTTTGAATATTTTTAAAATATATAAGAATTATTATTGTATATTTAATGATTTTAGAATGTATAATTAAGATGAAGAAATTATTTTCATTAAAATAATAAAGGTGTTTCAAGAATCTTATAATTTAGGAACACATAAACAATGTAACAAATTTAGAATAAAATTACAATAAGGTACAAAAGAAAAAAATTCTCATTTCCATCCTAAAATATACATTAAATACATATTTTGAGATATTTTTTTACCACAATTCTATGAATGTCATCCCAATAATTAAGGTGCTAAAAAGGGAGAGATAAAAGTGAAACATTGACTTTACTATCATTGACCAATGTTATATTTAATATTTTGTATCCTTATTAATCAATTTTAATGGAATTCAAGGTGAATGATTTTTGAAATATTTTCCAAATTGAAAATATATCTCGATATTTATTTTATAATATTATATATTTTCAACATAATTTTATTATCCATGAGGATTCTATGATAAAAAATTGTGGGCTATAATTTTAGGCCTTTAAATCAAATATAAAATTTCATCTTCAACTTGTCCTTCCATGATCGCCATAAAATCATTAGAAATTTCTTAAGAAATAATTTAATGAAATTTTATTCATTAATTTCTCTATAAAAAATAATATTTAATATTCTTTAGAATTTAATTATATTTTATAATTAAATATAGTTTCCATGTGTCACATTTTATTTATGAATAATTTTAGGAATCAAGACCCACAATGTCTATATTTAGTTGGGAATTATCCATTCCTCTAGAATAAAAAATATTACCCAAAAATTGGAAAATATTTATCTGAAAAACTGAAATTCAAATTAGTACAGTATATTTTTCCACAGTGTGATTTTTATATGGGCTACGACTACTGAATTTTAAATAGATATTATGAACAATATGATAAATAGATATTTTATTATAAAATTAACTAACCTCAGAATTTATGAATAATGAATCACAAGAAAATTCTCCAAAAATTGAAGAAAATTATCCAATATCAATGATTAATCACAACCACCCCCACCCTAGTATGGTTTTGAAAATCTCTAAAAAATCACTGGGTCACATATATCAATATTTAGTTTCCTTATCTAAACACATTTTATCCTACAACATATTCTCTAATAAAATCATTTAAAACTTCCATAAAAACAATAAAAATAATTTTAAAAAGCGCATGTAAAAAATAATTTCTCAATCCACACCATATTTTGTTGTTATAATTAAATTCATTATTTCATCCCATTCCTATTATTCATAAACATTCATTATTCATCTGAAAATACATTACAACTAATTTTTTTAAAGGGAAAAATATCATTGTGTTGTAGTATCCCTCCCCTCCCCAATCCACATAGTAGTGACCTGAGATGGTTGAACACATGACCTCAAGAACACCTCCCTCTATATCATAGGCATCCAACTAGCAGTGAGAGACAAGGGCGTGTTTATGGGGACATTATTCCCACATGATTTAAATTTATGAATAGTAGTAATATATAAATATAAAAAGTATAATATGGAAAATAAATAAACCAAGATAAGTAAAGAGGTATACGATGAATAATAATAGTAGATAAATGATGATTATGATTATTATTATATTAGGTATCTATACAAAAATGGGTACAAGTTATACATGGGATTAAGAATATACCACATTCTAACAAATAAATAGTCCAAAAAATTGTACTACTAGCATCACAAGTTTAGTCTTACTGCTTTGTACCCATTCTCTATCCTAGAACTGAGAATTACGAATTAGAAGCTAGATTGATCCCACTGTCTATACCTGCAGTCATGAAGTTTTCTACGATACCAAATGTGTCCAAAGTAGGGTCTGTGATATACTAAATGGGACACTACAAATTGTGTCTAAATAAATCCAGGTAGTTCATATAATGTGAAAAGTATTCCAGTAAACATAAAATGAAATCAATAAATAAATAAATACATCAGTCTAGGTTTTATGTGGGATTCAATAACAATACCTACATATTTCAGCTTAATCCATATTTCTTTAAGTGTGGTAACCTATACATATATGAAAAATGGTATATTGGATCATAAAAAATAAGCTTCAATAGGTGGACCATCCCTAATCATCCGATTCGTCTAGGTTAGAGAATCATTGGAATATTAGTTACCCATTAATGATCATTATTTTAAAGGTCATATTTCTAAATTATTAAGAAGAATCCATATCCTATCAATGGAAATATAGAAATAATTCAAGGTATCACTCTTTTGGAACTATATATAACTAATATAATATAATTCTATCTAAGCTGATCCATAAATGGAATCCATTGTATCACATCCAGTATGGCGTGAAGGAAACCCTCGAGGCTCATCCATAGTATCTCATGTGGGAGATCAAGTATCACATGTGACTCGGTCTGACCATCTATCCACCAAGTCCGTCTACAATGTATTCTCTAGGAAACTGGTTTCGCTTATATAGATGTACGACAGACACATACTATTACCATCTGAAGCATAATCATTGTCTCTTCCAGTTTTTATACAACCTATACAAGAAAACTAAATATAAAACACAAATATCCCATATAAGGAATCTCATAAGGATCCATGTATCACTCTTAACATGAATATGGGATAAATGGAAATAACTAAAATTATTTTCATTTAACAATTCATGGAATTTAGTATAAATTAATCTAATTAGAAAATTCATTTACTTAATAAATTCAGCTAGGTAATGGTGTATAGTGGCCTAACTCATGTCCTACCATTTTTTTAAATTTATTGGACAACTCTAGAAAAATTATTAAATTAAAAAATCCCTCATGAATGATTTAATAATTAAATTTAGAAGGATCATTGGATTACATGGAAGGTAACACCCATAGGGGTGGCCCATACTAAAGAGAATGAACTAGGAGGTGATTCTCCATTATGAAGGATCACTTTACGGATGATAAACCATTTAAATAAATTTGAAAAAAAAAAATTAGTGGAATCTCTAGAAAGCATTAGCAGGTGGAACAACTGTTCACAATAAAAAAATAATTAAACAATTGATAAAGAATGGATACTAACTTCTTTTGGTTCCTATGGACCTCTAGTCTAGTTTCAAACTTTGATTCAAGCTAAAACATGATAAAACAGAGGAAGAATGAGGAGGAAAGCTCATGTTCAGGTGGTATTCAATGGATGGAGGAGATATATGAATTGTTTTTTAATGGTGTAGATCGACCTATCCTTCCAAAATTGTAAGCTCTGAGCTCCGAACAAGCCACATAATCACCCAAAAATATTAAATATACAATAGATAATAATTTTTTAAATAAAATTATTTTTTTTTGAACAATAAACTAAAATTAATTTCTTCTACAAATATCTAGGAAATTATAACCTCCCCTACTTAGAAAAACACATCCTCGAGTTTCCCTTATAAGGGTGGAAACACATAATTTGAGAAACATTCATACCACTGCACACAAACATTGTTCTACCTCTCCTAAGTCTCATATTATACACATCTCTGCTACCATAGCATTATGAATAGTGGTATTGAACTACCTAGAGAGACTTCATGCTCTAATCAATGAAATATATCAGATTCTCCTCAAAGGGTTCTTCCTCCTCCATATCAATATCCACGGGGTCAAATGAATGAGATGTGTCAACATGATATTGGAAAATCTATGATATATATTTGTTTTTGGGAATGGAATGGTACCTCTAATGTAGCTACAACGAATAGGGCAGTTTCCCAACTCTCTCTGCTATCTCGAATGGCCCTACATAATAAGGCAATAGCCTTCCATGAATCCTAATTTTTCATTGACCTAATATTGGTGAAAATCATATAAATACTCAATTTCCATCTCAAATTATAAAGGTTGAAATAGATGACTAACATAAGAGTAATTCCAGGATTTATTTTTATTCATAGGATTATAAATTATATAGAGCCTCTTTGAATTCTCCTAAACTAGATAAGGACCCAGTAGTGCTGTCTCACTAGCCTCTAATGATAATAGAGGTGAATGGAATGAACAAACATTAGGGGCCTCATATGGAGCCAACACATTTTTACTCTTGAAATCAATTATTGAAAGAAAAATCTTCCATAGGTACATTTTTCTCCTCTAAACCTCCAAAATCGAAGACTCCTGCGCAACCCATGTCCTATAACACCCAAAATGTCTGCTGAGACTGTCTTTCAGTTTGAGTGTGGTGCTCTGTTCTTAAGATATCCTCTAAAAAATTTATTTTCTATCCCCTACCAGAACTGTGATGTAAAAGAGGCATATTGATCTGGTACAATGGAATAGGGAACATCGTGATGGAACACAATATCCCAAATGTGAGACCTTTCTAGCTAATCAACTCAGAATATATCACGAATTTGTATAACATGTTAAACATTGGTCAACCTATCAATGATCACCCATACAATATCACTGCCTTAAGGGGATCTCGGTATGAACAGAAATACATCCATGATGACATCATTCCATTTTCAATTGGAAATTGATCATGTTTTTAGAATTAAAACATGTCACTAGTGTTCCACCTCCCCCCATTAATAGTAAGAACACATAATGATGAAACCTGAAATCTATCTCTTCATACATTGCAATCATTACTAATGATGTATGACTTGGTACATATTTTTAAGGACAAGGTATACTTCCCCAAAAAATCACGATATTCCAACCTCAGCTCTTCCTGTATTTCTGCAGGGACCAAAACACACTTGTGGAATTACAAGATATCATTATCATTAATAACACAACTAGTTAGTGGGTTGTCACCATAGACACTCTCCATTTGGATGTGGCCCTTGGGATCTGATTGTTGTATCATTCGCAGCTACTCCATTGGATAGGATTTCACTTCTAAATCTATTAAACCATGCTTCTCATCTTGTCCTTGAACCAATAGGTTCATCTCAGGTAAAAAAGAAAATCGACTTCCAATCATTTCTGGCCTTATAGATGTATTTTTTGAGTCTTTTAGCAAAAAACATTGACCATTATATGTTCCATTCTATGTTTATATGCAATATCAATGTATAATGAATTCAGGTACTCTAACCACTTTCACTGACTCAGATTTATGATTCCTTGTTTAGAGATTTATTATATTTTTTTTATCCATGTAAAGTATGAACTAGTCACCCAATAGATAATTCATCCAACAATATAAAATATTGATGAAATATGGGAGCTTTTTGTCAGGCTTAGGGTAATTCTTCTCGTGAGTCCTCATCAAGTGGGAAATATAAGTTTCAAACTAATCAAAATATATCACAATCTCTTTTAGCCATAATCAAGAGGCATCATAGAAAATAGTATATATTCTTCTCAAATATGGAAGAATATGGATTAGCACTGAAGATGATATTCCATTCAAATACTGAAAGTCATTCTGACAAGATTCTAACAAGATTAATTTCATACCATTCTTATTTTGGACCTTAAGAAGAGTTTATAGTAATGCGAAATCCTAAAGCAATTTCTTCTAATATCCAGTGTGCCCTAAGCAATAGAATATGTCCAATAAATTCATAGGCACCTTCAGGGAACCATGATGACCACCTTATCAATGTTAACAAATATTTCATCCTGTCAATTAATATGATCCATGAAGATAACCTTATCTATACAAAATTTGAATTTTTAAAATTATCATATAGCTAATTTTTTTTCATTTTATTTTGCATGATATCTAGAAGCGGTAGCAAGGTAATGTATGGTGTGATGATACACAAATATGTCATCAATAAAGACTTCAAAAAATGAATCCAATTATAGGTTGAAATATTGATTCATCAGATCCATAAATAATCAATGTTAATTAATAATCCCGAATGGAATAACTATATACTATAATAAATTTTACATTAATTGTAACACTATATTTGGTATGTCTTAAGACCAAAAATGAACGTGATGGTAGAACAACCTCAAATCTATCGTATAAATAACTATCAATCCTTGAAGATGGTCTAAAAGGGCATCTTTATGAGTTAATGGATATTTTTTATTTACTACAAGATCATTCAAATAGTAGTAATCCACTAACTATTAGAGGTTATTGTCTACTTTCTTGGTGGAAAGGATATTTAATACCCACATAAATGTGATGGATTGGATAAAAATCTTTTCATCTAGATCATACAATGTTTTTTTTAAGTTCCAAGAGATCAGTAGGTTCCATCCTATAGGGAGTAAATGACACTAGTTCAGTACCTAACATAAGATTAAGGGTGAAACCCCCCTCTCTCAAGAAAGGTAATCCAGAAAAATCATTAGAAAAGATGTTTATGAAATGGTCCACAATAGGATGTAATTCTATGAGCTATATTACAAGATCGATCATAATGAGACTATCCATCTGGGTTTTCACTCAACATATAATAGTAAGCTCAGGTCCATCTCGACTCACCTAGATATCCAATTATCCCTTATGAATATAAGTGCCTCCCCCCGGTGATAAGAAGGAAACCCAATTTTTTTAGTATTCTATATTATCATGGAAAGGGGAATGACCTTAAATTTCAATAATGAAATAAAATCCAATAATATCATGGAAAAAACTCTATATAGAATGATATCCACCTTTCCCAAGGAGGAAATATTTCACTAGAATATATCCTCTGATCAGACCTCTAACAGTTTTTCGTGATTCATAACACCACTGATAGACACTATCTCTCATTCCAGACTCTACATAATTATAGTTGATATAATAGAGTCTGATGAGCCTATATCAAATAGGGGTGAAACTAAAGTAGATCCTTGCAGAATAGTAACTCGTATAGTAAAAGGCCTTGGAATCTTCTCATTAGGTTTAGGCTACACGACATATATATTTCCAGAACTGAGTCCCTGAGAAGCAACCAAACTAACCTTGTCACCCCTACACTTCTGACCTAAATCCACAGAGGTTTGATTACCTAGGCCATGTACACCTCCTTATCATTATCAACCAATAGTGGGGAATCTATTAGCCTTGCATTGACTCACTAATCATGTACCTGAAAGTTATTTTAGTAAAGCTATAATGTTACTAGTTTCAAGTGTATGATTATGTAATAAGCACTAATGTTTACCACCCTAGTGAAATCCTGACACTCGATTGAGTTCCTCCCGCACTTTGGATTCATTTGGGATATCCTTCCACATTTGTGACACAATATATAACTATTTCTGCATGTCATTAGGATTGTAATATTCCCATGTGCACCCTCAAAATGTCACATCCTGCCACAAGATAAATCATCTCCCTACCTAAAAATAGAACTGCCCTAGCCCACATTGGCATATTTCCTCTAGTTCAACTCTATGATGAAGTACTGGTTCACTATTTCTGAAATAGTGGTAAACGTGTAAATGATCACATGTAATCGGATGTAATACACAAATCCATCCATGAAATTCCTCTCAGTGGACAACCCATCACTGGAAATAGTTAATGAAAAGAAATAGAGCTTGGTGAAGTTATCCAAGATCCCCATAAGGGAAAAAACTTAATAAAGATGTATAAACTCATTTGAACCATCTTCTCGTAACATATGGGGGAAGAAGTAGCATATAAGGCTATCAGGAAGCCCACCATGACCATAATGTGAAATAAGATGTCTCAGAACTGAGAATTGATGCCCAAAGGTGGAAGGTCATGGGGATATCTGTATGAACTATGTAATGTGAGATAAGATTTCTCATAACTGAGAATTGACGTGCAATGGATTATTAACAGGTGGATCCTCAAGTAGAACTACATGAGTTTATATGGGTTTCTCGGGGTCCACCAACTCCATAGAGTGGCCTTATTCACCCTCCAAGTGCATGAAAAGTGGAAATTGAGGATACATAGGTCTAAAATTTCCAAGCACATACCTCAAATAATATTTCGTATAATAATATGTTAAACAACAAAACCTGGAAATGAAATGTCCACAATATTCCTATAATGAGTCACATATCAGATCCTACATCCGAATCTATGTCTATGTGATGAATGTGATCATAACAGCCTAGAAAAGACACATCCTACCACCCACTACTATGGTTTGGGAAATTTACAATTCTCATAAAACACAGTAGAGGTTCTAATATATAGAGTGTAAACTGAAAGGTATAGAAGAAAACACACCTTAATTTCTAATTAGAATCCCAATTTAGTTGTAACCATTTTAATTTTATACTTTAATTTACAGAGATATACTCTTATTTATTTGGATACAAACATATCAATCCTATTAATTATGACACCATTAAAAATTTTAAAAAGTCTCATAATCTTTATAAACTAAAATTGTTATTCCATGTAACTACAATAAAATAATTAAATCTTATAACATGATATAACAGGTTGTGGGTAATGATTTTATTAGATGAACTGCCGTTATCAATTTATTGAATCGCATTATTCATAATTTTTTTGGATTTTATAAATCAAATATCTAATATTTCATCCTCTAGAACTAGTGTTTCACAACTCAAATGAGGAATAATTAGTTATCTAAGGTGTCATAGTCAATCAATGATGAAAAAATTGATTAGATTTCTGTGGGGAAACTAAATAATGAGATTATGTTATTCCTAAAGAAAATATTCAAAATTTAAAATATAAAACAATAAAGTCACACACCACACAAACATGAAATACATGAAATGAACATAGGAATATAGATATATCATAGCATAATACATGTCATTAAAGTTATATGGTACAAATAATGATGCATTAATTAATACACCATCTTATCCTAATGTTAGTGTGAAATAATTACTATCATAATTATATCAACAATTGTAATAGAACAAAACATTTGTGTTACCCAACTATGAAATACATAAAACTATAATTAGAAATAAAAATAAGTTTCTTAATCCATTGAATGTTATTTGGTTTCTCTTATATGTGTGTAATCCACTCCTTGGAAAAGAATAATTTCAAAATTCCATTATTTCCTAATCACCTTTCTAATACACAAAGTGTACAAAAAAAAATGAAAAAATGAGGCTCTGATACAACTTTGTAATTTCCTATCAATAAATCCACTTAGTGGTGCCCCGAGATAGTGGGACACATTAACTCAAGAATGCCTCCCCATATGATTGAGGAATCCAAATTGAAGTGAGGGACTAGGGTGTGTCTATGGGAAGACTATTTCCACATGATTTAGAGTGCATTAAAGTGGTAATATATTAAAATGTCCATTAGAATATGAGTAATACATAAACCATGCGAAGTAAAAAAGACGAAGAAGAATAATGATATATGAAAAATGATGTTGATGATCATGTCATGTATCTATAAAAAAATAGATTTGTGGGATACATAGGAGCTGGAATATACCTCATTCTATACAAAAACAAACAAAAGACCAAAAACTGCCACTACAAGCATCTCGAGCATATGATCGGTATTAAAAATTCATACACCATCCAACAACTCATAATTAGGAATTATGTGTTGGCCTCTTCCCTTTATATAAGCATGTAATCATGAGTATTTATTGGGTTCCATAGGTGGCCAAATATGGGTGTGATATATACTCAGTATGATAGCACCAAAAATATCTTGATCTATCCGTCTTGTTCATAAAAAGAAAGAAGTGTCCCAATAAAAATAAAATATATAAAATATATAAATAAAGACAATATTTTATGGTCCTCATGGTATACCATACTACTTTAACATACTTTATCCTAATTTGGATGACTCTGAGTGAGGTAACCTATATCAGAGTTGAATATGGTAAAGTGGGTCATAAAAAATAAGCACCAGGAGGAGGAATGTTCCCAGGAATGTGATTTGTCTTGTTGGGTTAATCCTAGGAACTTTAATTACACATTAATATTCTATAATTTAAATTTCATATTTGGAAATTGTTAATAAGCACCCTAATTTGGTGCAAGACTATCAAAAACGAATCCCGAGAATCGCTCTTGGGGAACTATATAAACAAATATTATAGAAGTATTTCTAAGGCGGTCCATAATAGAATCCCTAAAATCACATTCAACATGGCATGAAAATAACCCTCTTATCACATCCTTGGTATCTTATGTAGGGTTATAAGTATCACTGTTTACCTAGTCTATCCATAGAGTTCATCTACGGTGTCTCCCCTAGGGAACTAGTATCGCTCACATGGAGGTAAGGTAAAGACATGGTGATCGTGTACATGGCATGAACAGTATCACTTCTAGAATTTATAAAATATATATAAAAAACCAAATATAAAGATCTATGATCCCATCAAAGTAATTCCATAAATATCCTAGTAACATTATTAAGATAGGCACGAGATTAAGATTTAGCTATCACAGTTAATTACAATTATAACGAAATGGAGTTTATGATACTTTAATCTAATTATCCAATTCATTTACATTAGAAATTAGATTATGTAATGAAGTATAGAGGCCCAACTCAAGTCCTAAAAATTCGGATGACTCAATTAACTTTTGAAAATATTTATTATATGGTAACACACCCCTAAACAATGGTTTAACAATTTAACTCAGATGGAAAATTTTCTACCAAGGAAAGCCACACCTAGAGGGGTGGACAAGGAATGGAGGATAACCAACGTAGTGGTTGGCCACTCGGTATGATCACTTTATGTATGAGAACCCAGTTAAATTAATTTTATAATCATTTTAGTGTCATCATCAAAAGATTTGATCTGTGTTGCAATGATGAAAAATAAAAAAGATCTAAAAATTAGGGAAAGAGGCTAAAAAACATACAGTAGGTTCATAACACTTTAATATTCTATATTGAACACTTGAATCGAGCTAGAATTGGAGAAAGTGGAATAATCATTAATTTTATCTCATCTTTCAATTTTATATAATAGTGAAGGAAATAGATAATGAATCAGATAGATACAAGAATTACTAGGAAGCTTGAAGATGAGAATCATGTATGGGGACATCCACTACACAATTAAGAAATACAGAGAGGGTTTACAACATATCATAGTGAATATTTTAATTTCCCCATTAAAATTGGGGTCACATTGTTTTTCAGTATGGTTGGACAGACCATGATCCAAATTTGCGATATCTAATACCCATAAAACCCCCTCACATAGGATAAACTCATGTTTTGACTAACTATATAAAGACTATTTGAAAAGGCTATATGAAATGTATAAGAAAATTAGCATGGTCATGCGCCCTGGCATGCATGGCTGAAGAGTAACCATTTGGCCTCCTCTTGTACACTGAGTGTTCACACAATTAAGTCACATTGCTATCCCTAATTATTCTCTAACCATGCGTCTCATCCTATCCATTGAAAATCTAGAGTTAAATGCTCTAAATGAACCCTGAACACTCCAAAAAACATTCCTTCTCCAATAAGGAACATAATTAACATAAAATTATGGTTTTTAACAGTAATATAAAAGTTTTTACCTCTTAAAAAATTTATGGTGTGAAATTTTCTTTGTGGGAAACAAATTTTATCCTTAAGGGAATCATATATTTTATTTGTTTTTATATTTTTTCAAGGTTAATTGAAATTGTGTTCAATCAAGTCAACTTATAAATATTTTCATTCCAATAACTGAAATGATTGATGTACATATGGAAACAAGTGAATCTCTATATAACCTTATACTCGTTTTATGATGTGGAATTTAGGGGAAATTTGAGGTTTATAATTTAGAAAATTTGTAATTTTATGAGCTGAGACACAAAATAGTATTTTGACTATTTGGGAATCTCAAAACAACGATTTTAGTGTTGTTTTATGGATCATAAGAGAAGTTGGTGATTTGGGAGTGTGGTAGACGTGGAATAGAGTCATTGGGGCTATAATAGGTCTCTACTACATCCACTGGTGAGAAACCAACTACCTAGTGGAAATCTGGTGGACATAAAATTATGAAATGTAAAAAAATTTCCCTCAAACTTATATATAGTAACCCCTCCTCTTATCAATCTCTTACTTAAAAAGGACAATGCCGAACCCCCTTTATCATCTTTTTCTCTTGATAAAGGGGGTGTCTTTAAGGAATTTTCACGACGGATAAGATATAATTTTTCAAACATTAATCACATGGTATTATCATACCCTTTTCATAATATTTCTTATCTTGGGTTAGTAATTTAGTGTTGATTCCTATAGAACATGGTGGAATCTACTAATTTGGTTGGGTCTTCCATGATTTCAATATTCTATAAATACCATAATTCATTATTCACACCATCATTTATAGAATTGGTTTTGGTATTTTTGTCACTATTTTTACGATATTTTTACATTTAAATTAAATTTAAATGTTTTTAGAATATAATTTTAAGGTAAGGGATGTAACATCTTGATACTATAATATTTTCATTTTAAAAAAAATTCTCTTCAATATCTAGTGATGCACAAAAAAAAGCCTCCATTATTGTTATTGAATGTTTTAATTTTATTAAAATACAATATAATAAATAATTTTACATTTTATTAAAAAAAATCCAATTTGATTGAATTAATACCAATATTTAACTTCCTTGGTCAAAATAAGACTAGAAGTAATCTCTTCTATTTCACCTTATATTTTTTATAATGTAGTATTTAACTATTCTTAATTTTATTTACAATAATTTATTATAATATTTAAAATTTAAAATTTTTATCCTATAAATTTTATATAGATATTGGTACGAGCATTTGGAGGTAAAAGTTGATATTTTACATAAAATATGTTTTTTATTCAAAAATTTATTTTTATAAGATATAATGTATGTACATTTCAAATAATTTATAATTATAAATCATATAATTGATATTAATATATTATATTTATAAATATATCAAATAAAATTCATCTTAGGAATATTACAAGTCATGTAGTTAATATAATATCATCTTACGCTTAAAAAATGAATTTCCTAGAAAAAAGTTTTCCAACATATTTTATACGATTTTTTAAATTAAAATATTCCATTTCATAAAGATGAATTTTATAAAATGAATTAAATATTTTTAATTGTAAAAATTAATATTTTTTACTAGTTTCAACTTAATATTATTCTATAATGATGATTAAAAATTCTGATAAATTAATTGACATGATTAAGGTTATAACATTGGTTTGCATGTTACATGAACTTGTTTTAAAATTAACTTTAAAAAAGAAGAAGATTATTAATTAACTAATCTTATTAAATAATTATAAAAACTAGGACCATATTATCAAATATGTTTCATTTCATTTTAGGGTTTGTGATTCAATTACCTAGGATAATAAGATAGTTACCATGGTGAAAACTGAAATGGTAAAATTAAGTTAACTTAGATGATAGGGGAATAACATGTTTAAAACGTGTTAATTTTTATATGGTGGATTGAACATAACTTCCTTAAAATGTGTAATTAATATATTTTAGATTCACAATGGGTGTGAGTGACTTCCCATTATAGAATGGTTTTTTTCTACATATATACCACTCATTCTATGTTATAAAATCTAACTGCATACCCTCACTTATTCAAAAGTATCATGACATTTGGATCAACAGATTTATAAAAAATATATCCAAAAAATCCTTATCCACATTATATATCTTCTCTTCATCCCATAATATTGACCCTATGGTCTACTGTTGGATATACAAGGAGGTTTTCTAAGGGAAGGTAATCATCTTTAAAAAGCTCCTTCTTTATGTTTATTCTTTTACAACCTTCAATTATGACTTACCACATTCAATATAATAAAAACATGTCTCCCATAAATTGATATGTTATTATTTTTTATGTAATAATACATATCATTATCCATCTCCATTAAATGGGAAACTAAGACATCCCTTATGTGTAAGTCAATCTACCACCTCAGGAAAAGATGTAATTTTTTTCAGGATCCGAATCAAAAAAATAGTCATGATAATGAGAATAATTAATATTTATGAAAAATGTGATATTATATAAATTAATAATGTTAGTATATCATATAATTACATATTATTTCACCCATTATGGGAATGATATCATCCCGTGTGTGCATCCGACCAACAATCTTCATGAAACAATGCTTCTAATTTTCCAATTCCATCAAACAATAATGATTATAAAAATATATATAATTAGTAAATATGATATTTTTAATATTAATAGCCTTCTATAGATGATGTATTGATACTATACGATCAAAAAAATGGACATTGATAAAAAACATTCCTAAGAAAACAAGACAATTAACACCTGAAACAATAATAATTAGGAAATATTATTAACAAATGGGTGGTAACATGTTAAGAGAGGATGATATATGATATAATAAAAATTAATAAGATTCTATTATAAATTAATTACATTCATACGACCAATATTAATGATGTTAAATCATGTTAAATTGGAGGGAACCATGATAAAAGGTAACTCATCCCAATTTCCATTTCATCAAGACATATTTTTTAATATTTCCCTATTCAATTTTATGTAGTGTATATAGTAACCCTTTGATTTATTTAAAATAAATTACAATTTATTATATATTTATAGTGTTTCAATTAAAATTTATAATATATAATATTATGATTTAAATGGTACTAATATGTTAAGAATACATTTTATAATATTTGTTTATTTTGAGACTATTTTTACATTAGTTGAAGTAATCTTATCATTTATCCTTCATAATCGATAATAATTTTATTATCCAATAGATATTAATAAAGATTATAAATTTTATTCAATATTTCAATATCTTTGGAACTTTCAAATAAATTATTAAATAAAAAATTGATACAATATCCCTTTAAATCAGTGTAATTTGTTTCATATCCAAGGGTTGCGAAAATATTTTCTCATAAAAATGTTATTTACTAAAATTATTTTTACAGATATTATAAGTAATTATTTAATTTTGTAAGGGATTTGAATTAAATGTTACTTGATTTTTTTTGAAAAGGGGTGTTTTTTACAAAAATTCCTCAAGAATGATTTTGACGTATCAATTCATTTTGAGATTG
This sequence comes from Viscum album, assembly GCA_963277665.1. Lineage (NCBI taxonomy): Eukaryota > Viridiplantae > Streptophyta > Magnoliopsida > Santalales > Viscaceae > Viscum > Viscum album. Next base: position 1,114,482,779 of record OY728132.1, on the reverse strand, counting down.
CTAACTTTCTCTTAAGATAATCACATTTTTGTAAAACATTTTTGATAGAAATTAAATTTTTCTCAAATATCCATATTATTTTTATCCTGGATAAGATAATTTCCTAAACTATATTCTATTTTATCATTGATGTTTACATTTAATGTTGTATGATTAGATGAGTAAATATTGATAAATCTGTATTAATTACTCAATAAGAATATGTGGTGATAAGGAATATTATTCCAGAATTTAATAAATTATTTCATATATGATGAATTCTTTGAGATGTATTGGCTGGTGTTTCCTGGAATTTTATATCTCATTGATCCATCAATAAGTCTCATCATAAAAATAATTTTTCCAAATTAAGTGTATGATATCTAGCATTTTGTTGTCAAACATTTTACATGTTTTTCGATGTTTCCTTTGAAAAAAATGATTGAATTTATAGTTCAACATATATTGGATTTTATATTGTATTTTATTCAGTCTATATGATGGATAAATCACAATTGGGTCCTCATTAAAAATTATTTTTTTATCCACAGGTTTTTGAAATAATAATTGGTTATTTATGGGATGTTTGTTGTTTTAATTTTTTAACATATTTTGAAAATGGTTCGTTTTAATTTATGTATAGTTTTTTGGGTATTTATATTTATTTTAATTTATTCATGTTTATGGTTTTTGTTTTTTATGGATGTATACTTGGTTTTAAAGTTTCTTTAAAAAGAGTTTTTTAGATATATACTTACTAAGCATTGAGTAAATTCTTAGTGTGCATCTTATGAGAAATAAATTTCATTATTTTATGGACACACCATTCATTAAAACTATTAATAACCATTTTCTATAGATGTATTCTGGTGTTAATGGTAAAATTATTGTTGATTCAAGTTTATGTTATTAAAAATGGGGATCATTTTTTAAAGTGGTGTATTATAGGTTGGATTTATATTATTATTGTGTTATATTTCCATTATGATATGTGATTTTCATGTGATTGACATTTTCTAAATAGTTTCCCACCTCGTTTTGTTATATAATGAGGAATGATATGCTGATAAGTGGGTGAACGGTAGATATTTACCTTACTTTTTTATGTTATGAACTAGAATGTATCTTCTAGTTTAATTTTGTAACACATATTGTAATGTCGTAGAAATTATATATATTTTTTAATTATATGGAATTATTTCAAGACTGCGAAATCTGACAGTACACGATTCTGAGGCCCTTTAGTGCCCATAATTATCCGTTGAACTTTTGTTAAGCTTTAATTAATGCACATAAGCAGTTTTCATGAAATAGTGTAATAACTCTTAAGCAGTTACTCAGATCAGAAATCCGAGGGCATTGTTTCCCTCAGGATTGTGGGTTTACCCAAGGTGCGACTTAAGTTTAGTCGGTGCGGGCCTCCTATGAGAAAACCGGAAAATGGCATAATAGTAAATAAAATAATTAAATAATGTTATTTTATTTTTCCAATGATTATGACTCACAAATGGTAACTCGGATTAAAAATCTATGACCACCACTTAAATTTTGAGGGTATTCTTTGTTTAGATAGATACTAACATTGTCCATCATGAGCCACCAATGGAAGTTATATTTTGGCCATAAATAAAATAATTAAGTGAAAATTATTTTATTGCCAAATCTATAACTTTAAAAAGGTAACTAGGATAAGAAATATGAGAGTATCATTGAGTTCGTTGGGGAGTGTTTCATTTAGGAAGATACTAACCTCGACTGTGTGGGTAGAGGGTGACTGTTAATAATTTTCAAAACTTTTTTTTGGGTACGTTCAGTAAATGCATGAGCGGCATTTTCTTTTTTTTTTGAACTGGTAATCAAATTATAAATATGAGGGCACCATTGAATCCGCAAAACCACAATTCCCTTAAGGGTGGCTTCACTTCGACCGATGTAGGTCCGGAGAAAAATTTTGTTTTTACGGTTTTTAAAAGAATAACAAAAATAACTAAATTAATTTTTATTTTCCTTCTTTTCCTCCAACGGACAAGCGGCAATGTGGGACCAGTGACGTGTCAATCCAATCAATGGATTGACCTTTTTTTCAAGGTAACTGCACCGTTGGGGAATTATGAAGGTTTTTAATCAATGGGCCTCTATAAGTTCCATGAACATTTCACACCCTCCTTGTCTCTTATTTATATGGAGCTTCAAGAGATGTGTCCGCACTGCCTCGCCAAGAAACGAACTGCTGAAAAAGTGCAGTGACACCAAAACCATAGAATACGAAGCCAGTTCCAGTAAGTGGTGGTGATTGACATCGAAACCCTAAACGAGGATCTATGATCAAGTGATGTCCTTGGCGGCTATTGCGTGAACGACCAACACTGACCCACTTCCTCAACCACGTGTGTTTCTTCATCATTCACGTGATAGGGATTATATATATATGTTTGAATTTATTTTGTGATTCTTAATATCCTAAATCCACGACGATGATGGAAAAATGGACATGGACATTTTCACGCACATAAACCTTGGTCTGTTTTCTTTTTATTCTTTGTGCGTTCTCTATGCGTTCTTCGACGGCAAATATTTATTGACTGTGGAAACACAGAGTTTTGTTGAGCGTGATATATGGACATGGATCCCTTGATATAAGGATCACGAATATATGATCGTTTAATTTTTCGGTCTTGGCATGAAGGCACCATGGATCGAGGAAGAAATCGTTGGCGGGCACCCGGTTGGCTACGAGCAAGGTGGGGTGGTTTGAATCTGCACCGTCGGTTCAGCAAGAAGCCACAGATCATTGGTCATGGCAGAACAAGGTGGCAGCTGGCATCTGATCAGCTGCATGGCAGACCAGCGGGCCGCGTCCATGCCACCAGTGGAGAAAGAGGCCGCAACCACTGGGTCGTAGCGGACGTCGAAAGCGGCAGACATCTGGCCTCCTGTTGGGGAGCAGGGACGCGTGACCACGCCATTGGGAGGGAGAACGGTCGGCCTTATGGTCGGCCACGCCACATCGGGCGGGACCCCTCTGGCGAGCCCCACGTTCCAGTAGCCGAACGGTTCACATATCATTTTGGAAGACCGGGGATCACCTCCCCTTCGGGTGTCGGTCAAGGAGGACCCCACCTCACTGGACCACCAGCCATAGTGGGCCTTTCCGTAAGGGGTCGCGCCGCACCAGTGGGGTGGGAAGGGCTTCCCCCTACGTGGTCTATGCTTTACCCTGGCCTAGCGGGTCAAGCCCGCCAAGGCCCAGGCCATTCGTGTCAGACCCCTATCAATCTGTGTGAACACGAACCGGGTTGGGGTAGCCCAGGCCGGGTCGGGTGCGGTTGGTCCCACCGGGACGGACCGAACCCAGGCCCATCCAGACCCCTTTTCGCCGTTATGGTCATATCATGATAACTGGGACTCCGTTTGATGAACCGTGTATGGTACATGATTCCTTGGATCAATATGGTCCTTTAGTTATACTCCACTTAAATTTTGATAAGTTTGGAATATGACAAGGTTGGATCAGACCCCGAATCCAACCGGGCCCTCGAGGGGAAAATGATAATAACATACAGATTGTGCGTCCAATTGACGCGCCGTCTATTGCGTTGGGTCCCTTATTATATGATGGATATTTGGGATACTTTTTTTGGAATTTAGGGGTGGATGAGGTATTATTGTTGGATTGGGGAGTGGTTTTCTCAAGCACGCTACATATGGAACCCTATGACTGGATGAGACATGATGACTGCTGACCATTTCAACTCGGAGTGACTCAACAGACCCAGTGGGGTGCGCCTTTGTGTGAGGTAGCAGACCCACGGTGGGGAGTGCATATGTGTGACTTGGAAAACCCATGGTACTTTACATGAGGAGTACCTTAGCAGACCACAAGTGGGAGCGCCACTGTGTGACGTGGCAGACCCACGGTACTCGACAGGAGGTGTACCTCAACCGTCAATGCATAGTGGAATGTGCCTCTGTGTGATGCGGCAGGTCCACTGTACTCATTAGAGGAGGATTTATCTAGAAGATGAGGTGTTTGACATTGTGACTGAGAATGTTACTTGTTATTATCCTTAGATAATCACATGGCTGGCTATCAGCATTCTTAGCAATCCTCTGTGGGTCATATCTTGTGTGGGTAAGTGCTCAGTGATCTTGTGTGGGATAGCACATACCGATCCTATGTGGGTATGATTTTGTATGAGTTATTATAGGGGTTATTACCTATCGATCATTTGTGGGTCAGACTCTGTATAATCAGTAGCAGTGCCTATTGTTATAAAAATATGATCTTGCTTCGTGACTAATCAACTGTACTTCTATACTTCACTAAAAACCTAGTTTGAGCAGAGACTATTTTTGTACTAAGACTTTTACCTTTGTGGAGATACCTGTATGTTACTTTTACCTTTGTGGAACTATCTTTGTGGTGATACCTATGTGGCACTTTTACCTTTGTGGTATTATCTTCGTGGTGATACATGTGTGGTAATTTTTCCTTTGTGGTGTAACCTTTGTGGTGTTACCTGTGTGGTACTTTTACCTTCATGGTGTTACCTTCAAGGTGTTACCTTTGTGCTATTATTCCATCATTTATGATATGTGTATATATTGATAAGTTAGGTTTATGTATGATCATATGCCTAAGTAATGTTGATGTCTAGATTTGTGGTTTTCCTTTGTAGAACATTAGGAGACCTACAAGGTCTCGGGCTCCCTACAGAATATTGTTGTACTCAGCCCTGCACGAGCTTCTCCAACAACTTGTTGTGTCTGGTGTAGACGACGTACAATGTTGATCAAGGTTGAGGGAGCTAGGATGGGATGCTGTGTGGAGGTAGACCATTTGTCGAGGCGTGACGTAGAGGAGACGAACAGACATGGAGTGTTGAGGATGAGATATGTACTTACCCTTCAGGTAGGATCCATGGTGGATGATCCTGGAGCTTCTTTTAACTTTTTAGTTTTATTTGTTCTTTTGAGTTGTAATCATACTTTTAGTTGGGCTTGTATTCTGGCCCCCTTTTTTAGCACTCTTTTTACTACATTGGTTTACATAGTGGTTGTTCTTATTGAGTTCTACTTAGTTTTTATGTACATGTTTATAGCCAATGCCTTCCCGTTTTAGGGATACAAATTTCTTATAATAGTCTCCAGCCCCTGCCCTATGGGAGAAGGGCTTGGGGTAGTCGCATCACGGTCTTCAAGAGACGGGTCGTGACAAATTGGTATCATATGATTTCAGTTCTACCGAAGAACTAGAACTCTGATGTTTTCTTTGTGGCAATAGTGTTAAGTGAGATAAGTGTGGTTCTCGGTTCAGGGATTCTAGTGTTGGTGTGGTGGCCAACATATCCATACACTAGGACCCTGACTTCGGATTTCCGACTTAGTGCATGAATACACTAATTGCGTTTGTGTTTTAAAAATTATTCTCTGTGAACTCTTTGAGTCTGCTCACCAAGTATAACTTAATGACTATGGCGCACCTGTTCTTTATTTGGTGCCGCCACATAGACAACTAGCTAGGATTCCTAAGAGAGTACACAATGATCACCCACCGAGTGATGAGGCTCTGGTGTAGGGCCCTCTTACATTGTTGTCACCTTAGGGTGGTGTACCAGTAGCAAAACCACCTATTAGGCAGTAGTTACCACCAGTCGCACTGACAGACAGTGCATGTTGATTGAGTGCATTGCATGAGTTCGAGTGGTAGAGGCCTTCGAGGTTTTGAGGCGAGGCAGATTCCCAACCCGTTATGGACTAGCTGGAGGATGTGGCTAGAGTTTTCTTCCTAGTTGAGACACCAGTATAGTAAATAGTGATGAGGCTTCGGTACGTGGACTGTTTCCCAAGATAGTAACTTTGGGTAGTGTTTCACCTATATCATTTCCCGTTGGTCAGCAGTTTCAACCAGTGGTACCAGTAGAGGACACATATAGGCTTAGTTCCTTACACATTTTTCTACATAAGATACCCCTCATTTTATGAGGCGATCCCAACCCACATGTGGCGGAGGATTGGCTTGAGGAGGTATCTGAGAGTCCCCTAGAGCTTTTTCACCTTTGGTAAGACTACATGTCGATAGATGAGTATTCATCGAAGCATACCGCCCATTCCTGGTACTCGTGGAATATGATACGATCGGTGCTTTAGGGCTTAGACCCCCAAGCGAGATGTGTTTAAGGACCACCGAGGTATCACTATTCCTCAATTCATTCCTACATATGTTAGGGTGCTAGAGGGAACCTTTGTGGTTGAATATTCATTGGATGAGCGAATGCATCCAGTGAATGTCATTAGTGGGAAAGTAGGAAAATCATGCCAATCTTAGAGACTTAGGCATGTAAAATGATTCGAGAAGAGGAAGTGTTTGGGATAGATAAATCTGTAGGGTAGCAGATGTGGAAGTGGAGTTGGGAGAGCAGCATGAGGTGGTATTCTTTTCGACATATTACAATCAACACCTCAATGTGGTCCCCATCAGTATCAAGGAGCTGGACTATAGGGAAAGAGAGTAGTTGTATGCGGTCAAAAAGTGTGAACCAAGGGCTCCAGGAGTGATTTGAGGTATGGTCCATGGCTTCTAATAGCTTTTGATATAATAGACATAGATACGAATCATTCCTTCCTTCCACAAATCTTCTCCAAGACCTATATTATTTGGTTAAACCGTTGACATGACACTCTTGTCTGATGATACCTTTAGGTGGAGACTCGATAATCACATTTATGTTGATGGTGTGATATGAACCTTAAGGTGAGAGTTTCGGTTGGGACCTATTGGTGGCAGCGTCGAGGCCTTACGATGTTAGTTTTGGTATAGACTGGACATCCAAAGTTCATAATCATATTGAATGTATTAGGAAAATAGGTTGTGGTTTATCTACAACATTGGAATGGGTTTTTCTTTAGTCGGTGAAAAAGGAATCCTATGAAGTACCAGATAAACTCATTTATAGGAGGGTTTGTCCAATCACTCTTGATTCGTCCAGGCATATCCTTGTAGAAACAAGAGTTTTGATTTTTTATAAGAAGTGGAAGAGTTTGGGGACATCCTTTCAAAGCATGTTTCTAGGTTTACCTCCCCAAAATAAGAGGGACTTCTGCTTTGGCTGGGTACTACTAGAGTTTTGAACCAGAATTCTCCAGGGTAGTGACACCCTTGTGAGCATGATGGAGGTGGGGGATCCTTTCTTATGGAGGGAGAAGAGTCAGAATAAATTTTAGGAGATGATACAGAGACTAACGAGAAATACTACACTACCCACGACCTATAGTTTGTAGCAATAGTCTTCACCATGAAGATGTGGTGACATTACTTGATGGGTGGACATTTAACAGTCTACTCTGATTAGAAAAAAATCAGGTATATATTATCTTTGAAGCACCCAAACCAGAGAAAGCGTCAATGGCTATAGTTTATCTAGGACGATGACTTTAATATGGTATTTACTCCTAGGAAGGGGAATGTGATAGCAGACACACTTAGCAAGAGGTTTGGTCAACAGCTACTGAGTGACGCTTCAGAGCAGCTAGTCATAATAAAGATGTCCTTCATGGATAGAGATGGAGCAACTTACTTCCAGTCTATGACTATCACTCCCCCACTCCTTCAGAAAGTCAGGGAGGCACAACTTAGGGACTTTTATTATGAGGCTTGATGTGTTCAGATATCCTCGAGATAAGAACCTGATGGATTTTATTAAGGTGGGGAGGATGTCATCCTTTTCAGAGGACGCACCATGGTACCAGTGACGATTTGAGAGGAGGTGTTGAGGGAGATCCATGCATTCCATTTAGTGTAACATATTGGTGTGGTGAAGGTGTAAAAGGAATTCCGACATCAGTACTGGTGGTCAGGGATGAAGGAAGCAGTTGCAGAAGTCACCTGTTGACAGGAGATGGATACCCTTGGAGTTCTAGGAGGGTGACCTTGTTTTCTTGTGAGTCTCTCTACGATAGGGAATACAGATATTTGAGTGAGGTGTCAAGTTATCATTGAGTTTTATCAATATTTTTCTGATTCATTGATGGATAGGTGAGGTAGAATACCGCTTGGATCTTTCACCATAGTTGGAAATGGTGCACGACGTCTTCCACGTATCCAAAATAAGGACATACGTGCACAACCCATCTCACATCATCGACCATGGAGAGCTGAACTTCGATAATGGGTTGACGTTTATAGAGGTTCCAGTGGATATTTAGGATCGAAAGGAGCGAGTCCTTCGTGGGTGGTTGATACATCTAGTGCACATACACTGGAGGCACGGGAACCTCCAGGAGAGCACATGGGAGTGGGTGGATTAGATCTGAAAGTAGTACCACCATTTTTCTCCTTAGTCTATGTTGTGGATTTTGGGGACCTAAATCCCTAAGGTAGGGAGAATATAATTTCCTTGAAATTTTGTATATTTTTTTTAATTATGTGGAATTATTTCAGGACTACAAAATCAAACAGTGCACGATTCTAAGGCCTAGAGTACCCAGAATGATCCGTTGATGTTTTGTTAAGCTTTAATTAACACACATAAGAAGTTTTCTTAAAAAAGTGGAATAACTCATAAATGGATACTCGTATTAGAAATCTTAGGCCACCATTGCGCTCAGGATTGTGGGTTTACCCTAGGCGCGACTTAAGTTTAGTCAGCACGGTCCTCCTTTGAGAAATCCAAAAAATGGAATAACTGTATATAAAATAATTAAATAAAAGATTTTTTATTTTTCAAATGCTTATAATTCACAAATGGTAACTCGGAATAAAAATCAGATACCAACACTGAACTTGTGAGGGTATTATTTCTTTAGGAAGATACTAACATTGGCCTGTGCGGGCCACTAGTGAAAGTTAGTTTTTGGTCAGAAATAAAATAATGAAGTGAAAATTATTTTATAATAAAATATATAAAATTTAAGGGGTAACTCGGATTTGAAATCTGAAAGTACTGTTGATTTTCTTTTGGCATGTTTCAGTTAGGCAGAGTCTATCCTCAACTGGTACAGGTTGAGGGTGACTGATAATAATTTTCTGAACATTTTTTTGGGTACGTTTAGTAAACGCACGAGTGTCATTTTCTAACATTTGAACCAGTTATCATATTAGAAATACGAGGGCACCATTGAATCCATAGTGCTGGGATTCTATTAAGGTAGGCTTCACTTCGACTATTGTAGGTCCTGAGAAAAAATATGTTTTATGACTTTTAAAAGAATAATAAAAATAACATAGTTATTTTATATTTTCTTTCTTTTCCTCCAACAAAAAAGCGGCAACATTAGACCGACGAAATGTAATGACAATCAATTGAATGACCTTTAATTATAAGTATCAAAACTATTGGCGAATTAAGAAGATTCCAAATTAATGGGCCTCTACTTATTCCACAAACGTTGCACACCCTATCCCTCTCTTATTTATATAGAGCTTGGGGAAAGGTGTCAGCACTACTTCACCAAGAAACGAAGTACTGAAAAAGTGCAGTGACACCAAAACCATGGAAGACGGAGCCAGTTTCGACGAGTGATGTTGATTGACACTGAAACCCTGATCTAGGATCGACGATCGAGCGACGTCATTGGAAGATGTTGCAGGAACGAAGAACATCGACCCACTTCCTCAACCATGGGTGTTTCTCCATCAATCATGAGTTAGGGGTTTTTATTTATGTTTAAATTTATTTTATTGATTCTTCATCTCCTAAATTCATGATGGCGATGGAAAAATGAACATGACCATCATCCTGAACATAAACCAAGCTCCTTTTTATTTTTATTCTTCGTGCATGCTTTATGCGTTCTTCGACGCTAAATATTTATTGACCCTAGAAAAAAATTGATTTTATGATTGTGATATTAGGACGTGGAGCCGTCTATATAAGGATCATGAATATGCGATAGTTTAATTTTTCAGTCTTGGAATGAAGCTGCCACTACTAATGGAAGAAATTGGCGGCCAGCACCACCGATGGAGTAGGGGGTTGCGCCCACGATGTCATAGTGGAGGCCAAAAGAGGCTAGCATCCGGCCTGCCGTGCCACACTAGGTGGGAACGCTCCGGCGGGTCCTGCGTCCCAGTAGTCAAATGGACCACAGATCATTTGGGAAGACTAGGGGGCCTCTTTCTCGGGTGCCGGTCACAACAGAACCTGCCTCGGCAGACCACCAGCCGCAGCGGGCCGTGCTGTAGAGGGCCGTTCCAGTAGGCTCGGCCCGGCCACCCTCTCCGTGGAATAGGCTGGGCCACGACCCTACGGGTCGGGCGCTTCAAGGTCCCATCCTTTTGAGCCAGACCCATGTCAGGCCCTTCCGGGTCCGGCAAGGCCGAGTCAGGCCGGGTCGGACCGGATCTGGGCCCATCTAGGCCCATTTTCGCCATTATGGAAATATCTTGAGAACCATGTGTCTATTTGATGAACCGTTTATGGAACCATACTACTAGGATTGAGATATTCCTTTTGGTATACTTCACTTGAGTTTGGATAAGGTTGTAGTATGGCCGGGATGGATCGGACCCTGAATCTAACCGGGCCCTCGGAACGGAAATGCTAATAACTTACAGACCGGGCATTTGATTGACTCGATTTCTATTGCGTTGGGTCTCTTATGATGTGACAGACCTTTGGTATACTTATTTGTTTAAATTAGGGGTGTTTTATGTATGACCGATGGATTGGGGAGCATTTCTCTCTAGTGTACTACGTACATAACTCTGCGACTGGCTGAGACTTGACGACTGATGACCATTTCGACTCGGAGTGACTCGACCGACCCAGTGGGGAGAGCCTCTGTGTGACACAGAAGACCAACGATGGGGAGCGCCACTATGTAACACAGCCTACCCACAATACTCAATAGGAGGAGTACCTCAGTAGGCCATGAGGGGGATTTCCTCTGTGTGTCTTCGCAGACCCACGGTGGAGAGCTCTTCTGTGTGACGCGGCAGACCCATGGTACTTGATAGGATAAGTACCTCAACAGTCCAAGGTTAGTGGGAAGTGCCTCTGTGTGATGTGGAAGGCCCAATGTACTCATTAGAGGAGGAGTTATCCAGCAGTTGATGTGTTCGACGTTGTGACTGGGAATGTTACTTGTTATTATCCCTAGATAATCTAGTGGCTAGCTATCAGCATTCATAGCGATCTTGTGTGGTTTAGTGCTCAGAAATTCTGTGTGGGTTAGTGCATACTGATATTGTGTGGGTCAGATCCTGTGTGTTTCATTTGGGGGGTTGGGTTAGTAACTATCGATCCTGTGTGGGTCAGACTCCGTATAATCAGTAGGAGTGCCTCTTATTAGAATAAGATGATCTAGCTTCGTGACTAATCATATGTTCTTCTATACTTCACTAAAAACCTGGTTTGAGCAGAGACTCTGTTTGAACTAAGAATTTTACCTTCGGGGTACAATCTTTGTGGCGATACCTGTGCGGTAATTTTACCTTCGTGGTAATATCTTCATGGTGATGCCTATGTGGTACTTTTAACTTCGTGGTACTATCTTTCTAGTGATACAAATGTGATACTTTTAACTTCGTGGTGTAACCTTTGTAGTATTACATGTGTGGTCCTTTTACCTTCATGGTGTTACCTTCGTGGTGTTACCTTTGTTTTATTCTTCCCTCATGTATGCGATTTGTATATATTGATAACTTAGGTGTATGTATGAGAATATGCCTATGTAGAGTTGATTTCTTGCTTTGTGGTTTTCGTTTATGGAACATTAGGAGACCTGTGGGGTCTCAGCATCCCTACTAAGTATTATTATAGTCACCCCTACATAGGCTTCACCCGCACCTTGTTTTGTTTGGTGTAGACGACGTACAATGTTGATCGAGGCTGGGGGAGCTAGGACTGGATGGTGCATGGAGGTAGACCATTCGGCGAGACGTGACACGTAGGAGACGAATATAATTGAAGTGCTAAGGAGGTGATATATACCTACCCTTCAGGTTGGATCTATGGTGGACGATCTAGGAGTTTCTTTTCAATTTTTAGTTGTATTTTTTATCTTTGGGTTGTACTCGTACTTTTAGATGGGCTTGTATTCTGGCCCCTTTTCTTTCATCACTTGTTTTACAAATGCAGTTTACATAGTGGGTGCTTCTTGTTGAGTTCTACTATGTGTGTATATACAAGTTTAAATGCAATGCCTTCCCATATTAAGGATATGCCTTTCGAGTTATAGTCTCTATCCCCTAGCCTATGGGAGGAGGTATTTGGGTAGTCATGGCATGGGCCCTGAGAGACGGGTCGTCACATGGAGAGTGTATGGGTCATTGAAAATGATAGTAGAGATTAATATGGGTGATGAATGGTGGGCCTTTAATATACTACTAGTTGGTTCGAGATAACCATGTCTAATATTTTTCTGTTTCTCCTTAATTTTCCCTCATTATATGTAGTATCTGTTATGATTCCTTATTTATTACTGGTATGCACATTTCTTATTTCACGAAAATTAAATATTTCTAAGTATTGATATTTATTATGGGATATTTATAATATTAAATTGTAATCCCCTATTTTTATTTTATCACTATTCTATTACATTTCATTATATTTACGTTCCTTTTTTGTTTATACATTCGATTTATCCATTATAGAAAAGTGTGTGAATATTTAAAGTTAAAAGGGAGTATTTTTTTCAATGTTTTAGACATTATTAAAAATCATTTGAAATGTTTTCAAACCATGTAATGTTTTGTTTTTTAAAGGTGATGATTTATTGGAAAAGGGAAATGTTGGATTTTAAATGATAATTACCTTGGATGGCCTCATTGTTGAATGTTTTTTAATGATGGGTTTTTTGAAAGGAAATGAGATGTTTGGGTTTATTTCAATATTTTGTAAAGGAAATGAAAACCTATATTTTTTCACCTATTTTCAAAATAATTTTTTTGGTTTCCATTATAATTTTGAATGTAATAGAATCATGGTGGTATCCGTCTAGCCTTTGACTCACACCTTACATACCCGTGTCAGTGGGTATGTATTTTTCATATTTTATGTGGGTTCCATGGTTTTAGATTTCAAAATGGGATACTACCACTCTCCTATTTTAAGTGGGTGATTTTATATTATTCTCAGTTAATTTAGAGTAACATAGTGGTGGTTGGGTTTTCATCATAGGTTTGTCAGAACAATTTGGGTCATGTAGTGATTTTCCAAGAGTAAAAAAATTATATTTTCAAGGTTTATTATGTGTCTTGGATTATAAAATTTATGGAAAATGGTTTTATTTATATTGAAATTTTTCTTTTAAAAAACATTTGGTTTTCATTGATTTTTATTCCATGTTTGAATGGATATTAATTAAGAACTTCTTATATTCTTAAATGTGGTTTTCCATTTTATTGAGACCTCATGTGAGGATCTAAGTCAAAACATATTGTGTTCCCTTATTTTTTAGGTTTAATAATTCTGACATTATTAGTTACGATAAAAGAGTTCTAGTATTAAGAAGATGTTGACCAGGAATGCACCTTAGGATTTTTTTTGGAGAGGTTTGGGTGATAAATTAAGATAATCCATGATTATTCATTACAAAATGATACCATATTCCCATTTGGGGGTGGGGGTTTATGGTATATAGGATTTATGAATTTCTATAATCATGTTGTTTTTTAAATGTTTTCCTGGTCAGATCATCCTTATGCTAGGCCTCAAGTTTCCATCAATGATTTTTAGTTTTTGTTTTGAATTTGGAATTTAGAGTTGTTTATTTTTTTAGATATTTTTCAATGGCTTATTGTGAATCTTATTTTTTGAGAGATCTTGAGATATATCTCAGAGAATTACTAGTTTTCTAATGAATATTTATATTATATAAGGGTTAATGGTTAGGTTTCAAGGTTATTCAAACCACGAACAAGAAATGTTAGAAAATTTTATAAACCTTCCAGTGGCACTCACATAGTTTTCACATGGTCTAAATAACTGTTTATACATACTATATACAACGAAAAATGTTTTAAAAGTTTGTTTTTTAGTAATATGGTGCTTCTAATATCTCTTATTATTAGTGATTATTATTTTTGAATATTTGGTGTGAAATTTTATTGATCATAATTTTTTTATAATTTAATATTAAGGTAATGTGTTATGATTTATTGTGTATGTTTTTTATAACCATGTTTTGGATATTTCAAATTTATTTATTAATATGTTTCTACACATAGATTAAATTATTTTAGTATGTTTGGTTTGAAGTGGATATTGGTTTTTAAGGACTATTATTCTTCAATAATTTTTCATAAAAGGTTTTAGGTATTTTGAAATGAATCTTTAAAAATGGATTTTGATGAACCCATAAGGTGGTGTTTTGAAAATGATATTACAATTGGATTTTCTAATTTTAGTTTGTTTTAATTGTTCTTTTATATACCATTTATTAGGTTTTGGTATGGTTTTATTAAATTTGGGGTTTTTGGAAATGTTTTCAAATGTAAACCCAAGAAAGGAATTGACATGTCAATAATATAATTTCTAATTCATTAATTCTAATGATATAGGATTTTTTATTCCAATCTATAATTTTTTATAGACTCTGTATGGGGTGGCATGTACATTTTCTCTTTAGATCATTGATCATTCATAAGTGTTTTTAAATGGAATCCACCTTTGTTCATTGGAGATCATGTATCCTAGAAGAAAACAATGTGACTATCTATATTCGCTAAATTATTTGATTCACTGGTAACTCTATGAACCTCTATGGGAGGGGACCCACTCATTTCATAAAAGTATTGGGTTTTTTGTAAATGTAAGATCAATTTATAGAACAAAAATGTTAAGGATAATTCTTGGTGAAATTTCATGTCTTCATTAGTTCTGTGAATTTAACATTAGGATTTGAGTGTTGGGAATGATTTTCCCCCGGACGGATAAACAAATGGGGGTGAATCAATGGTTCTGTTTTGTTAATTCTCTTCATTTCCAATTCACCCAATCAATTTTGATATGGTTATCCAACCCATTAATATTGTGTGTTGACTTCAAATCATGTTTATTTAAAATATAATAGAGACTAGATAAATTATTTACAATGTTTATTATAAAATCATTCTCTTTACTATGATAGTAAGACCCCAAAATAAAGATTCTTCGATATAAAAATTGATTATAACAAAAAATAATCCCAGTCTGATCAAAATTGTGTCTTATTGTTTTCATATTATTCCAAATTCCACTGGAAGATAAACACCATTTCTACAATGGGGATCTATAACATAGAGATCTTCTTCCAATCAATGGTTAATTATGTACCACTTGGGAATAAAATCTTACTCCATGGTGAAATATTTTCAACTCTATATATGTACCACCTTAAGGGTGTTAACACAAATGGACATGAGAGCCTTCTCTAGATCTGGTGTGATCTTGAATATCATCTTATTATTTTTTATTAATATTTATGTTTTATTTGTTCACATAAATCTATACCAATATTAATATTGAAAATTTACCTTATTGATTTCTTTTTTACTTGTATTAATATATTCACAAAAATGTCTTGTATATAAATTCACATTGATTATTTTATTAATAGTTTCCATAATTCATGGGAACACCACTATAATTGAAAACAGTTTTTTCTTATTTTAAATTTAGTAATTAACTCACAAATTTAATCCTAATTGATTCTAGAAATTATTTATTGTGAAATACAAAATAAAAACTCCGTATTTAAATGCGCATTCAATTTCCTAACGGGGTTAAGTATTCTTGTCCTTTATTATATTTCATACATTTATCACATACCATGACTCATTGTTTTTCACATTAAATGGTAAAAAAATAAAGATCCTTATATTTTCATATTATCCATTGAGGTAATTTAATTATATCATTATCAAAGTAATTTAATTAACTCATAATTACAATGGGTATTATTTAATGTTTCATAACCCATAATAATTCCTCATATTAAATATCCAAAAAATTTAAGTATTCACATATATTATTTACTCACTTAATAGATAACAATGTTATAATTATTTTACAACTAAATAATTTATTCATCTTGAATTGATAATTGAATGCATGAACAAAAATAGTAGATGTATTAATTGTTGTAAATCTTCTTCATTCATCCTTAAATGCATGAAATCATCAAATATATCTCCATTAATCACATGTAATGCACATACTCATGATATTCTAAAATTATAGATATTTAATAGGGTGGGATAAATAATTGACGTAACATCTACCCATTTAGTTCATGAAGTATCAATCAACCTATCTTTAACAATTAAATACCTAAGAGATTTAGGTGTTCCACTTCCCAAATTATAAAAACCTACAAGTCATATGTCAAGAAAGAATAAAACACCTCATGTTCAATGAGATTAAAACTTATCTCAATTGCATCATCAACGAAATATCACATCTTCCCATTTTCACTTGATTCACACACATGAAAGAGAATCTACACACATACCTAGATAAATGAAAGTCATTGATACCCTCTCCTAGGAAAGTACGAATAATCAGTATTTCATAACACATAGCTTCATATCCATTCATGGTGAATTAAACGATTACCATGTAAGATAAATATTAACTCACAATCATTATTCTCATGTTAATGAATTCAGTTCCGTGATGTTCTATTTAGATAACAACATGTGAGGATCTATTAAAACACATGTGGTCAGAAAAACTATACGTGATTGATCTAAATAATCCTCTCTGTAGATCTACAACATAATGACGATGTTGATCATTAATAGGTATGAATTAAACCATCCTATTAAAAACCAATCAAATATAATGTTCGGTCAATCTATGGTATGATTTGTGGTCCATCTTCCTGATCAAAGATGATATATGGCCCTAATGTTTTCACTATGGGTGTTTTCTTATAGAAGAACCTCACATGAGGTAGGTTTAGGATGATGACATGGAGGATTATGTAGTGTGGTATTTATTTTGATATAATTAATATTTTATATCCACATCATTTTAAAATGTGTATCAACTTGATTATTTTTGATTTTTTTCCAAATTAATTTAATGTTTTTGATATTTTTCATCCCACGCAACACTGAATATAGATTACTTTACATTAAAGAAACATGGATGGCTTCTATTATAAATAAAAACATGTTAATAATGAAATTAACATAACAAAATTTTACCTTTCTCTACATTAAATACCAACGTTATCTTAAATTACATGCCAGATAGACCTTTCTCGGTGGCTTCCTTAACAGGCATGACTGAGTGTTACAGAAAAATAATTCATTATCAAAATATTTTTATTTAAAATGATATAAAATCTCTATTAAATAAAAAATTGTAGTACTTAATATCTTATGAATATATATATATATATATATATATATATTTATATATATTAATTCATTGTATGTCTAAGAATTATAAAATAATATAGAAACCAAATGAATATAAATGGGATGATTTTATAAAAGTTTATTTCTATGTTAAAGGATTGTTTATATTAAATAGTTAAATGAATTAATAATATTGAATGATATAAATTAAATTAAAATATTATATATTCAATGAATTATTTTTGATAATATTACAATAGATTTTATAGATATAAGATAAGTACAATTCCAATTTTATGCTTAAAAGCATATATTTATATTATGGTTGTTTTAATTCCATTTATTATAGAACCTATTTTAAATCCACAGTTTGGAACTTTTATATATTTAATATATCAAACTAAATTTAATATTGGAATTTTAATCATAAAAATTATGCTTCAATTTTTTTTGGTATTTTTCTTTAAGGTTTCATTTTTAGTGAATAGTTAAAAATATTGAATTTTAATTCTAAACTTTTTTTTGTCTAAATATTTTATATGGTTAAATTATGTTTTAATTTTTTTTTGTATTGTCCAATTAGATAATTATTTTACAAATTATTCCAATTTAATTAATTGCAATCAATTTCACCTTGAAATTGGGTATAAAATATAACAATCTTTTGTAAGTTTTTAATTTTGAAACCCGAATTATCGTCCTATCTATGGAATTACTTTTTAAATTAACTGCTTCAAATTATATGATTAGAATTTAGAAAAATAGATACAATATTCTTAATCAGAATAATTTCTAATTTATAATATGTTCATATTAGTTTTGTCTAAAAATATTAGTGAAAGTGATTAAAATTAATTAGTCATTAAGAGATAAAAATGTATTAAGAATGTAATAAACCTTAAATTTAACCCCCAAAACGACCTAGAAAACAATCCAACACCCAATGTATGTATATTAATTAGAAATAAACCTTAAATTATATATTATGGTAGTTTTAGTATTACTTTTTTATGTAACAATGTGGGTACACATAACTTGTTGTAAAAAATGCCTAGTGTATCCTTTTCTTTTCCCTATAAAATCCCACCACCTACCCCTCTTCTTCACATCTCTAAAATCAATTATGTTTGGAAAATATATACCCAATACACATAGAAATTTCCCTGAGTTACTAATATATAAATCATATTTATTATTAAATTAATATAGGTAATCCTTTTGCAACAAATCAAAAGCATTGATCCGATTAAAAGTATAAACATTTCTCAAGCTCCTTTATTTTGTTTTATTTATCCATGAACTCCACTCTCTTTATTCCATGAATGTATTATAAAAAAATTATACTAAATATAATAATATTTTTTATTCTATTTTTAAACCTTAACATACACACACCTCTATCAAATGGGTAATGACATATTGTTTATGTTCATGGTGAACTACCGCCTCACAAAATGATGATTGATCATTTTTCCTTACCACCTCTAATGGTGAATAATATAATGAAAAATATGTTTATAAATGAAATATTTTATAATTTTTTATGTATTTATGTATTTAATAATATTTATATTTTTTATGACACATATATTTATAATTTCCATTTTGTGTAAATAAGATGATATTGTTTGAGGAAGTGTGAACTACCCCCCCTCAAAGTGATGTGATTCATTTACACACAATCCAGAATGTATATTGAATAGTTTATTGATAATATATGATATATATGATATAATAATTATACTACAATAATTATATATCTATATATATATATATACATATCAATCATTTACTTACTTTATTTCAATACGGCTATTAAACAGAAACTCTGTTCATGCGTATGTATGACCTACTGTCTCCATGAATAGTGTAATCTATTTTATACTAATATATTATATTGATTATTATAACTCAAAAATAATTAATATAAATGATATATATATATATGATTCTGTACATTCTTTGAATCATGATATAATTATAAAGACCAAACTATGAAAAATAAAGACATGTGAAAATAATGAAGCAGATATTAACTGAAGTGAAACCTTAACATTGAATTGTTAACAAGATGGTAATGTAAAGTCATAATAAAACCATATATGATATTATATATAATAATATGTTTTTTGGATATATTTAATATAATATTACAAATATTATATATGATTTATGAATGAGTGCGATGAGAGTCAAGACATGGGGTAAGGGAATTTCATCTCACTTTTTATTTTTGCGACATACATACCTTATTCACCACTCATTCAATTGTGTGGTGTGTATAATACTCAAAAAAGTATTATATTATTAATATAAATAAATTTATAGTTATTTAAAAATCTATTTTGTTATATTTATTTCATTGGTAATATGATATAAAAGTCAACAAACTGGTAAATTGATTTTTTCTCAGTTTTCATTCTATGGGACCCATGCCATGTTATGCACCGTTATTTTTCCACGAGGTGTATATAATAAATTTTAAATGATATATCAAGATTATATTTCTAGTTAATTATATTTTATTATTCAGTTGATATCATTTTATTAAAAGGGGAGTGTCATTCAAAGTTACGTTGTTGTAAGAGTTTTTTTAAACAATCTCTTTATTTTTTGAAATTGTTTATAATTCTGCTTACTTTGATGAAATATATTTATCCATAGCTCAGGAAAACTCATTAAGTTTATTATTATCATGTTATTGAATATATATTAATGTATTGGTTCCATTTTTTAACTCATTGGTACATAATATAGTTAAGGATGTTTTTTTGAAAAGCATGAATTTACCCTTTCTTCATCCCGAAATATGTGTTCTTTCAAAAACATATTTTCAGAAAAGGTGGCCGAGAATATTCTACTATTCTAAAAGAATTAAAAGTAATTTTTATAGTTATTTTATTTTACCAATTATTTCAATGGAATATTAATTTTGTTTTTGGATCAAGTCATTTTTCTTACATTTTTATCATGAAAATGGAATGTTTTTTTACCCCGTACAGCATGTACATGGATTTAATCACCATAATTTATGTAAATATTCCTCTCCATGTTTAAAATGATAATTTTTTAGAAATTTATTTTAGATTAATTTTCAAATAATTCATGTTTGAATAAATCAAGCAACTTTTACATGGTTTCAAGTAAAATGGTTTTCAGAAAAATTTCACACCTTTTTATAAGTTTTCATACTATTTTCAATGAAATTGTTTCCAAAAAATTTTAAATATTATTTTAAATTTTTTAAAATAATTTTTTTAACGTTTTCAGGATTATTTTATATATTTTCATGGGAAAATGATTTTAAAATTGTTTAATCACTTCAATATAAGTTTTCAGTGCATTTCCATGAAAATGTTTCTATAATGGTTTTATATTTTAAAATAAAATTTCAATGAAGACAGAATATTTTCATGAAGATATGTTTTCACAATATCCATCCAAGATATTTTTCATCCAATATTAATTTCGTTGAAGTTACTAATTCTTTTTAAATAAATGATCCAAATTCTCTATACATATCCTTTAATGAATGGATTTTTTTTGAAATGATCCTTATGAAACTTATTTCCATTTCATAGGTTATATTATTTTGAAACCTGATAAAATTTATGGGTTTTTCTTTGATTAAATTATTATGAAACCTATCTATTTTTCATAGGTTATGATGTGATGAAATTTTAATGATACCCATGTCAATTAATGGGTTATGATTTTTATATAAAACACATCTCTTTATATAGGTTGCGAAAAGTTGAATGTTTTAATTATGTTGAGGCACATGTATGAAGGAATTTATTTTTATATTGGTGGGTCCTCTATATACCTCCAATTAAAAGTGTAACTATAGATGAACCATGAGTATAAATGTTATATGTCATCCTAATTAAAAGTTCAAAATATTATTCATAGACCTAGTTTCATGGCCATAAATTTATGCGTGAACTTTATTACATGTTCAATATGATATTAGTAAACATTATCATGTGTTCATAATGTTATGTGTGAACCTGATTACATGTTCAAAATGTTATGATTGAAATTTATGTTTTCATAATGTTATTCATGAACCTGATTACATGTTCATAATGTTATACGTGAACCTGATTACATATTCATAATGTTATGCATAGACCTAGTTTCATTTCCATATGTTTATTCATGAGCCTGATAATATGTTCATAATGATTTGAATGAACCAGATTTTATCTTCAAAAAAATATATGTAGACTTGATTTAATGTCCATAAGTCTATGAGGGAGCCTGATTTCTGGACATTAACTTAATTCATGAACTTGTTTCTACTTATATATGTTCATGATGTTATATGTTGATGTGTATTCGACAATTCTATGTCCTTTTCACATGTTATGACTCTCTAGAATATGTGCTTTCTTTCCTTATAATTCATGCCTTGTGAAATTCCAATATTAATGTCATGTCTCATGATTATGATCTTTGGTATGCAGGGTATGATCTTTAAATTTTATTCTCACGTTCGCATACCATTATGTTAATATTATGCTTACACATTTCCCTTATTTAACCTTACTAATCATTCGATCTCACCCATTTCATATGTTTCCTTTCCATAGGTTTTGAATGAATGTTTTAGGTATAATAAATAAAGGTGTATATTTTTAATGGATATATTGAAAATATTTCCCTAGGTTATAATATTTTTTTAATGTTTCTAGAGACACTAAACTATTACAGTATTTAAGATTATACTTTTGTAATATGCATAATTTTCATATGAAATGATGTAGTATACTTTTATGTTAAACCTAGTTCTATATAGTTCGTATCAAAATAAAGGATTTTTCATCATTTGAAAGCTACAATGAGGAAACCTTAGTGATAACCCTAATGAAATGTCTAGGGATAATTCTAAGGATGAGGAAATTTATTAAAAAATGTCATGAAAATTTGGTAAAGGATAGAGTGAGTGCCTTCTTATAAATATATCCTTGTCTATATACTAAATGGATATATGGCTCTGGAACATGTGTTCCAAAGGGTAAAAAATATGACACCATGTCTCGAACTCAACTCGGGGTAAGCTAGTACACAACAATGGGCCTTACTGCACACCTTGTTTGACACTCCTAGGGGATATGATTTGAAAATTCACAAAGTCTTTATGAACCATCATGATGAATTTAATTAGGGTACCACTATAAAGAACCTACGATAAACCTATAGTGTCAATAATTAAAGATGCAGGATACATGATTTAGGTACCCTATAAGTATATTTTCATCACTATATGGCATCCCAATATGATTATTGTTTCTCACACTATGATTTATTGTTTTAGTCAATGGAGAGAACTTAAAGGAACATGTTTAACATTTATTGTTTTAGATAAATATTTTATGGGAATTATAATAATATATTTTCCAAATGAAAATATCATAAATAGATGTAGTAAGGTTGTACTATTATTGGACAATACAAATTACCCTATAACTGATTATTGAAAATTTGTTCAATGTCATCAAGGATGAAGATTAAAAATTCCTGTATTTAAAGAATATATATAGTATTCATTGTAATATGTAATGATTAATGTTTTCCAAAATTATTTTTGGTAATTAATGTTGTTACATTGTTTCTAGGAAATATACAATGTCTGTATTCACATGATTGGAATGTAACAACCAATAGATACATTATGACATATATGATTAATGTTAAGATGATTTCATGACTTTCTTTCTAATGTTTTCTATTTTCATCCTTCATAAGTATTATAAGGTTAAAAATTTATGGAATGATAATGTTTCACTTCAGATAGAGTTTTTTTAGATTAAGGTATTATCTCACCACATGAAGATTTATTCATATTGGATGACCTTTTCTAAAACCCTTGTGTTGATGATAACTAATGATAAATGGGATGACATATCATGGATCTCATTATCTGTTTGTTCATTAGGAATTAAAAATTCACCTTAATTTTTAGAGAAATAGTAGAAGTTGGTAAATGAACAGCAAAAGGTGATGTTTTCCTAAAATCATGAAAATATATTTTTTGATGAAAATTCATCATCTTTTTGAAAAATGATCTCCAAAAAAATATTTTCCTAGCACAATCAATCTCGATAATTCAGAAGTTCCATTAGGTCATCGCATATTTATGGATAATTTATTATTATCTTTATCCTAACTAATTTATATTTAACTCTCCTCTAGAACATTACAGTTGTATATATCTTCAATGTCCAATATTCAGTCGCTTCGTATGTTCTCTTATGTGTAAACAAAGTTATTTGTTACTTTGGGTAACCGTTATGGTTCTGAAATTCCCTTTTAAGGGAAGTTTTAATATTCATTTTAATGATTTGGGTTTCTATAAATGAAAATTTCAATTACTAATCCTATGATAACCCAAAATAATTTTTGGGGAAAAATTAATTTTAAGGGGGGTAGAATGTATCAACATGAGATTTTTTGAATAATTTTTCTTGAATTAATTTAATATTTTTATATATTTCATTTCATGAAACATTGAAAATAAATTATTTAATATTATAAAACTATTTATGCCTTGTTTTCTATGATACATCAACTTAATCATGCACTATACGCTACATAAATTCAATATTCCTTTACACAGAACACCAAGATTAACCTATGTTTCATGCAAGAATGACATTCCCTGATGGCTTGCATAACACACAAGACCTAGTGTTACCAAAAAATAATTCATTATTATAATGTTATTATTTAATTTTATATTACACATCCATTATATTGAAAATTATAATATTATCTAAATTGTGAATATAAATATTTTAATTCATTGGTTACCATATAATTAAAAATTAATTGAGAAACCAAATTAATATGAAGGGATAGATTTTATAAAAGTTTATTTTTATGTGAAATTGAAGATTTATTTTAATAACTTAAATTAGTTAACAATACTGAATGAAATTAACTAAATTTATATGAAATATATTAAAATAATTTGTTTTTGATAATCATCCAATAGATTTGATAGATATAAGATAAGAATAAACCAATTGTTTTCTTAAAAACCCTATATATTTATAAAGGTAGTTTTTGTTACATTAAATGGTGACCCAATTTTTAATTTTTATTGAAAAACATAAACATTTAATATGTATAAAAAATTATCTTTGAAATAGAAAAAAAAATATTTGGATAGGATAATTTTTTTGAATTATTATGTAAAGTTTCATTTTATAGTAAATAATTTAAAATGCTGAATTTGAATTCAATACATATTTTTTATGTAATTTTTATACAAGGTAAAATTATATTTTAAATTAATTTTAAATATTAATTAGATAATAATTTTATAAATTAAACAAATTTTACTCATTTAAATCAATTTCACATTGAAATTTGTTATAAAAACCTAGCAATATTTGGATATTTTTACTTTAAAAAACCTTAGGGTTGTCCCATCTGTGGGATTATTTTTTAAATTAATTTCTTCCACTTTGATGATTATAATTTTGAAAAATTAATTCAATACTTGGAATCAGAATAATCTATAATTTCTAATATTGTTATATTTTTTACCAAAAGTTTTAGTGAAGGTGATTAAAATTAATCACAAGGTCTAAGAGAAATATTCTGTTAACAATGCTCTAAAACATTAATTTAAGACCAAAAATGACCTAAAAACATGTACAAAACCATTTTCTAGACACTCTTTTTCTAGGAACCTTAAATAATTTTTTGTGGTATGTTATGACCCTTTCTAGGTAAAAAAGAGGGTACACATGACTTATTTGAATGAATGTCAAGTGTGTCCTTTCCCATCCCTATAAAGGCCACCACATCTCTCTCTTCTTCACACCTCTCAAACCCATTAGGATTGGCCATGATATAAACAATACACCTCCCAAAATCCCCAGTTACTCATAGAATCCTCCCCTTGAGATGAGATTAATCCATGGAATTATTTTGGCACAATCTAAAAGGAGTTACCTGATTAAGAGATAATGACTTCTCTCAAGCTCATTCCTTTTATTTTTCATTCTCCACCCCTTCAATATCTTTATTCAATGATTGTATAAATATAAATATATTAAATATAATATTATGTTGTTATTATAAATTTTATACCTAAAATTACACACATCTCCATCTAATGGTTATTGAAAATATTGTTTACCTGTACGGCGTACTACTACCTCTCAAAATGATGATTGTTCGTTTTTCCTTAACACATCTCATGGTGGAAATTATGATCTACACAAATTTAATATATCATATATATTATATTTATTATGTGTTAAATCTTCTTATATTATTTTAGAACACATGTATTTGTAATTCCATTTTTGTGTAAATACAATGATTTCGTTTGAGAAATTGTGGACTACCTCCCCCTTAGAGCGATGTGATTCATTCACACACAACATGTAATGTATTAAGGATAGTTTTAGTGAACCTATATGATATATATGATATAATAATTATAATTTAATAATTTTATATAAAAAAATATATACATATATTTCATTTACTTACTTTCTTTCAATATGACTATTAAACAAAATTATTTTTCATGTGTACGTACGACCTACCATTTCCAGGAATAGTGTATTCCATTTCATACTTATATATACTATAGAATATTAATAAAAAATATAATGAATATATATGATATTTATACCATGATTTTAATTACTTAAATCATTATGTAAGTACCATTATTAATGTTAAACCAAATTATGACACATGCAATGAACAAAGTAGATATTACCTGAAGTGAAACTGTAACATAGATTTGTTAACAAGAAGGTAATATAAATTTATAATAAAACTATATAAATAATATGATTCTGTTATATGTTTATAGTAAATTTATATTTATTATTATGTAGGATTGAATGAGTTTGATGAAAGAGAAGACACAAGGTAAGGGAATTTCATCTCACATTTTATATTCATGACATGAATCCATTATTCCAAACCCATTCAATTTTTGTGGTGTGTATACAAAACATGGATGTATTATGTAGTTATTATAATCAAATTTATGTTTATTTACATATATATTTGATGATATGTTTATCATGGGGTCTATGTTTCAAAAGATACCAAATCAGTAGAATTATTTGTCCCAATTTTTCATTCTTTGAGACCCATACCATGTTATGCACCTATATTTTCATATGAGGTGTATATATTTATTTTGAAATTTTATATCATTAATATCGTCCTATAAATAATATTTTATGCTTCATATAATTTCATTTTCTTAAAAGGTGAGTATGGTTCAATGTTACCAAGTGGTAAAAGTTTTTTTTGAATCAATTCCATAGTTTTTCTGAGATTGCTTATGATTATGCTTCTATTGATGAAATATTATGATACAACTCCCAATATCATGAATGAATTTTCTTTTTATCAGGTTATTCAAGATATATTAATTTATTGGGACCATTTTTCCACTCTTCGGTACATAATATTATTATAAAAGTGTTTTTTAGAAACCCCGACATTACCCTTCCATCAGTCAAAAATCTATGTTCCTTCAAAGCTATATTTTCAAAAAGGGGTTTGAAGAATATTATACTATTACATTATCATTTAAAGTATTTTTTTCTCTTTTTTCTTTTGAAATTTTTTTCAAATTAATCTTTTTGTTGCTTTTTGATCATGGATTTTTTATGACCTTTTTACCGTGAAAAATGAAAGTTCTTTTTACCTCACAATAAATGTCCATATTTATAAACCTTTATTTCTATAAAGCTTCTTTTGAATGTTTAAAAGGTAAATTTTCCTGAAAATTATTTTTTAAAACTAATTTTATATGAAAGGGTTTGCAAAAAGTTTTCAAACATATTTTACATGTTTTTATTGAAATTAAATTTTAAAATGTTTTGAATAATTTTTTAATAAGTTTTCAATGTATTTTCAAAGAAACAGTTTTAAAACGTTTTTAATATTATTTTATAATTTTTTAAGGAAAAGGGGTTTAATTTTTTTCATTATTATTTTATAATCTTTCCAGTGAAAAGTTTTTTAAAATGATTTAAATCCATCATTCTATGTTTTCAATGCATTTCAAAGAAAATGGTTTTCTAAAGGTTTTGAGTTTTAATAAGTCTTTAAAATAAGAAAAGATATTATCATTGTGAAATGTTTTCAAAATATCTTTATTAGTTATTTTCCATCTCAAATTACATTTTTTTATGTTAGTCATTACATTCTGGGAAATGAGCCAAAGGATCCATTTAGATCATTTCATTAATGGTTTGTATTTTTAATGAATTATTATTATGAAACCTATTTCTATTCCATGGGTTATATGATTTTAAAACATCTTCTCTTTATGGTTTATTCATTGATGAGATTTTTATGAATCCAAACTATTTTCCATTCGGTTATTATTTGATAAAATTCTAATGATACCCATTTCATTTCATGGGTTATGATTTGTTTTGAAAACTGATATATTTATATGGGGCATGATATGATGAAAGTTTTAATTATCTTGTGGAACATTTATGAAGGATTTTATAATTAAATATGTCGGACCTATATCTCCCTCTAATGCATTAGGTTATGATGGATGAATCATGAGTATAAATTTTATGTGTGATCCTGATTATATGTTCTCAATGTTATGAAATGTCCTAGTTCTATTTCCATATGTTTATATGTGATGTTGATTATATGTTCTCAACATTATGAGTGAACCACATTGTGTGTTCATATTGTCATGAATGAACCTTATGAAATGTTCATAATGTTATGAATGGACCATGTTGCATGTCAATAAGTTTTTGTATGAACATGATTACATGTTCCCAATGTTGTTAGTGGACTTTATTATATGTTCATAATGTTATTAATGAACCTAATTACATGTTTAATATTTTATGCATGAATTTAGTTTCATATGGATAAAGTAATTCATTAAACTCATAACATGTTCACACGGTTATGCCTAAACCTGACTAAATGTTTATAAAATTATGTTTGGACCTAGTTACATGTCCATAAGTCTTTGAGAGGGCCTTATTTCATATCCCTAACTTAATGAATTATTTTATTCTTCTTATATATGTTAACGAGGTTATAATTTTATGTTTATTAGAATATTCCATTTCTAATTCATATGTTATGATTCTATGTATTATGGTACTCATTTCAATATGATTCATGAATTATTAAATCCCAATATTTATGCCATGTCTTATGATTATTATCATTGATATATGGGGTACAATATTCAAATTCTAGGCACATATTATCATACCCATATGTTAATGTTAGGCTTACAAAATTATCTTATTTACCCATACTAACCATCCAATATTATCTATTTCTTATTATTCCTTTCCCTAGGTTAAAAAGTTTTTTTTGTAGAATAACATGAGGGTAAGATCTTTACTGGAGAAATTTATTCTCTTTCACAATTTTCAAATATTTTCTTCCCTGTTTCCAAAGACACTAAACTCTTATGGTCCTTAGGCATGAAATTTTGTAATATTCTGAATATTTATAAATTTTTTTGTAATATCCATTTATCTTAAGCCCTATTATGTAAAAAAAGTGTGAAAATTGAAACTACCACATTTTACCACATCAACTATGTTTTCTACTTGGTGCTAAATAATAACAAAAAACACTTAAAACTACTCAGGCCAGCACTAAGTCCAACACCCAAAATATACTTCACAAATGACCATCATGGTCTAGGAAACCCCATTATGTGGTTCAGCATGGAACTCACATATGTTCCTGGTGATTGGGTGAAGAAATATTTTTAAGGGGGCCATGGAATACTATATTATTTTTTAAGGATATTTATGATGGGACCAATAAAAAAATTATTTTTCCTGAGGTATTTATATGGTATTAGAGAAGTTTATATTTCATATAAAGACTATAGAATATTATTTATTTATAGTAAATGATGAATATTTTGAGTATATATTTTAGATTCTTAGAATATAATTTATTTTTATTTAATATTTAAATGTTGGACTTCTATTAAAAAATGGATAGCAATTGGAAAACTAAGGAACCACCTCAAACACATAATTGGTTCCATGTTAAACCGCATGATTCTCAGACAAATTTACCCAAGAGTAGAAGGTAAGACGGTCCTTGTAGTTTAGCTTGGGTTATCGAATCCACAAAGACCTAAGAAGAAACCTATAGACACGTACATTCTATGGACTGTTTTCGGATATGAATTGGCCAAATTGGATTGATTTTGGATTGGTTTGAAAGATATCTAATGGATTTAATTGAATTCAATTTAAAAGAATGAGTTGATCCTAGATTATCGCTCGGGGTGGATTGGATGAATTACTTTTTTAATGATTTAAATTTCTTATAATTGAGATGGATTCATTTAAGAAGATCAAACGAAATCATCACTTACTATTTTAATTCCTACACACCCTAATAATTATCACCTATACAATTTCAGGATAAAAGTTTTGAGCACTCCAAGGTAGAGGTTCGTATTAGCACTTGAATGTGTGACCTTAAATTCAATAAAGATGAAGATGTTTTAAAATCATCAAATAAAAATCTAATTTAAAAGAAGTGATTTTCCATTAATAGAGTAATAAATAACATCCAATCCAGCCCCTTGATACTCCCTTGGATCAACCCATAAAAGATTTAGCCCTCCATTGATGACATGTCTTCAACGGAAGCGGGAAGTAGACTTACAAAGGTGGAATTGAAGAAGTAAAAACAACAACAAAAAAAGATCACTCCTCTGTTGTGTGATAAATATCACAAGGTTTGTTATGAACAAGTTCACACCTTGAACCAACAGTATCCAAGTGATAAGGATAAGAACATAATAATAAGAGAAGAAGAAATTTTATTAAGGAACAAGGATGATTTAAAACAACATACATGTGGAAGATAAATTTGAGACAACAAAACCGCAGCATAACATTACAATGAAAGAAAGCTCAAATATTTCTCAATCCTCCAACACCACTGCCTTAAATAATCATTTTTGAGACCTTGGGTCGAGCCTCCAACAGTCCAAGTCTCCTCAATTAATTTTGGTAGGCCATAGGTGGGTGGAAAGTAAGGGAGAGTTGATTTTTCCACCCTTGAACCGAGGTGGAAGCCAGCTTTCCTTCAACAAACAGACGCGTCTGGAAGGCCTTCTAGATGGCCGAATCAGAGTGGTCCATAGAAGAAGCTAATGGAGATCCGGATGTCTTCTAACATAATTTAAAATTTGGGCCCATGTGGAGTTGTGGATTCCGAGATATGATTAAATTAGTGGGATGTTTTTCTGGGCCGCAGAATCTGGCCCAGAATTGTATCTCTAACTTGTGCCGCTTTAATGATCACCATAGAGGCAGAATTAGAATTATCTCCTGAAGGGTTATTTGTTCCTATACATGTATTCTAGCATCCCAAAAAATTTGAGATTCATTGGGCCTGTATTTGGGGCCTCATAGTATCATTAGTGGGCTGGTTTCCAATCTGCCTTCTCTTAGAATTGCTTCCATTCATCTCCAAATATCTCCATCATTGTTTATGAATCACCCATTGATCCCTGAATGAAAAATGTTCACATTTAAGTGTAGATATTGTTCCCAAAATATCAAATTAAAATATGTATAATTAGATGAATAATTTGGTACTTCAAATTATGTTAAAAAATGTACCACATAATAGTGCATTTTAAGAAGGTATTACAATTATAATGTGAAATGATGTTAAAATTGTACAATTCAATAAAATGTTGTTTATGAACAATAAAGAACATGAATATTATATATATTACCAATGAATATTAGTCTCAATTAGTGGCTAATCACACCCCCAAATTGAGTTTTTCTAGTCCCGAGAAAAATATATCTCAACAATATGAAATTTGAATTCCCTTTTCCAAAAAAAAAATTTAATACACAATGATCACCAAAAAACCATATACCAAACAATCATGAAACCCATAAAATTTTTTTAATACAAAATAGTTTCATAAGAAGATCCCAATCCCAAGCCCATTCATTCGTTCAAATTCATTGCCATATTACATCCAATATCAATTAAGTATGAGGATATGTTGTGCATCAAAATAGACATGGGGGTTCATCTTTATTCAAGGGGGAAATTACGGAAGCGCTAGGTGGAATCACATTTCAATATTAAGATGAGAATTCTTTTTTTTGTATAATTTTTGTTGTTTTTTTTGTTGTTGTTTTTTTGTTTTTTAAATATTTCCATGGTAATTGAAGTTTCACTCAAAAGAGTCAACCCCTGTAGCGAGACTTTGCCGATGACTCCCAGGCTCAAAGACCTTAGGGAACCAAGTGAATCCCACATACTCGGGCATCATCTCAAATTAACTCAGTCAAAAAAAATTCAAATTACTAAAAATAGATATAAAATTACTAACTCTGGGCCAGACAACTATGGAGTCACAATCCCCAAGTTCCGAAAGCCACGCATTAGGACATTTCATTGCTTTACACACACAAAAAAAATTAATTAATTTTTTTTGAATACTCATATTAAACTAAAATGATCACCAAACCTATGCTATTTATTTAGGGGACCCCATGAACTCAAACTAATAGCCCACTATCCAAAGGACATGCATTGTGATCTTTTTTATTTGGATGAAAATATAAACGATGAAATATCACATTAGACAGACACACTTTCCAAAATCTATGCTCATGAAATTATACAAGGATTAAAATCAGAATCAGGGTATGCTAAATTATTTGATATTCAGTTTCAAAGTGTGCAATGTGTATTACCATGTTTAAAGTTAAAGGAATTTTTCCTTCCATTCAATTTTTTTTTCAAATCATTCATTTTTTTTGACACAAAAGAATTTTTTTTATTTTATCTCTCCCCCCAACTTAAAACAACAATGTCCCCAGTGTTTGAAGAAATAAAAATTTAGAAGGAGTAGAGGTAGATAATGGATGTTCAAAAAGAAAATTGAAACAGAGGATCATGGAATGAAATCACCTGGTGGTTGAAGCTGAAGTTCTTGCTACTCCAAATTAGTCCTTTGATCTCTTGGGGGATGTAGGCACCTCCTTGATTGAACATGTATCACCCAAAATAGTACCTAAACAAAAAGAAGAACAATCCAGTCAAAACAAAAAAAAACAACGACTTATTTAATTCCATGTATCATCATTTTAATGGTTTTCCTCCTTTTCTATTTTTTTTAAATCAAACTAATGATACATTGTCTTCTTTTAATTTTTTGGGTAAGGTATTACTCAGGGATCACACCGTGTGACACGGATGAATACGATGCTCCCCCTTCATACCCATCCATAATCATAATAGAAGAACAGGTCAAAAGTCCTTTTTTTAAATGTAAAAATGATTAATTAATCCTATTTAAAATATAAAGTTTTTTAAAAAAACAAAATGATAAGAAACTTGAAAACCACGGGTAGCCTCCCATGCAACACTTTGTTTAACGTCGTTAGCCTGACATGGACCCTAAATCTATCAATTTTTCTCTTATTCATAGGTTGGCTCAGTTAACGCAACCTCTATTTCCTATTTATTGAATGGTCAATGAATGGTTTTAACCTTTGACCATTGACCTTGAAAATGTAACCACTTATGGGATCTTGAATCTCTACTGCCCCATGGGGGAATACATGATGCACTATGAAAGGTCCTGACCATCTAGACCTTAACTTTCCCGGATGTAAATGACGTTCTGAACTATACAAGAGCACATGTTTTCCCAGTTCAAAATGTTTGACCTTGATATTCCTAGATTGGTAGGCTTGAACTCTATCTTTATTGATCCTTGAATTTTCATAAGCCTCCATCCTATGTTCCTCCAGTTCATTGAGATCTAATTTCCTTTTTGTTCCGGCCAATGAGAGGTCATAATCCATTTTTTTAATTGCCCAAAAGGCCTTATGTTCAATCTCCACTGGAAAATGGAATTCTTTTCCATAAACCAACCTATATGGGTACATTCCTATAATGGTTTTGTATGCTGTACGATATTCCCAAAGAGCATCCAAGAGTTTCTCAGACCAATCCTTCCTAGTGGGGTTGACAGTTTTTTCACGAATTGTCTTAATCTTCATATTCGCTAACTCATCTTGACAATTGGTTTGAGGATGGTATGCAGTGGACACTTTATAAGAAATCCCATACTTAGACATGAGTGAGGAGAATGGGCGGTTGTAGAAATGGGTTCCTCGATCACTGATTATAGCTCTAGGAATTCCAAATCTTGAAAATATGTTCTCTTTCAGAAATCGAATCACAACTTGATGATCATTGGACTTAGTGGGAATAGCCTCAACCCATTTTGAGACATAATCAACAGGTAAGAGTATGTAGAGGTATCCCCAAGATTTTGGGAAGGGACCCATGAAGTAAATTCCCCAACAGTCAAATATTTCAACCACTAAGATGGGAGTGAGTGGCATTTGATTCCTTTTTGTGATGGACCCTACTTGTTGACACCTAGGACAACTTTTACAAAATGTGTAGGATTCCCTTGAGAGGGTGGGCCAGGAAAGAACACATTGAAGAATCTTAGCAGATGTTTTCTTAGAGGAAAAGTGACCTCCACATGCCTCACTGTGACAGAATTTAAGGATGGACTCTTGTTCAGATTCTGGAACACACCTCCTAACGACTTGGTTAGGGTAGAACTTATACAGGTATGGATCATCAAACACATAGTGTCTAACATCAGAAAGGAATTTCCTTCAAGCTTGAGTCCCTAAGAATTTTGGAATGACTCCTGTCACTAAGAAATTTGCTATGTCAGCATACCAAAGGCAGTCACTCACAGAGTATAGGTGTTCATCATGAAACGAATCAGACATAGAAAGGTGATTTGAGTTGTCTTTGAATTCAATCCTAAAGAGGTGATCAGCTACAACATTTTCAACTCCCTTTTTATCCTTGATTGTGAGGTCAAATTCTTGTAAGATAAGGACCCACCTAATCAGCCTATCCTTAGAATCTTGTTTTTGGAAGAGGTATTTTAGTGCAGAATGGTCAGTGAACACAGTGATGGGGGATCCTAAGAGGTAGGACCTAAACTTCTCTAAACAAAACACAATAGAAAGTAACTCCTTTCCAGTAGTGGTGTAGTTTATTTGGGTATCATTTAAGGATTTGCTTGCATAAGCAATGACATAAAGAGTTTTATCACAACGTTGTCCTAACACAGCTCCAACAGCAAAGTCACTGGCATCACACATAAGTTCAAAAGGAAGGTTCCAATTTAGAGATTTCATAATGGGAGGAGAGGTGAGAGAGGATTTGAGGGTTGAGAATGAACCCTCACAGCTTTCTGTCCAAACAAATGGAGCATCCTTTACTAGGAGAGCACAAAGGGGACGAGATATTGAACTAAAGTCATTGATGAATCTTCTATAGAAACCAGCATGTCCTAAGAAGTACCTCACTTCCTTGACATTTTTGGGTGATGGAAGGTGACGAATGATGTCAACCTTTGCTTTATCAACTTCAATCCCCCTACTCGAGACCATATGGCCTAGAACAAGTCCCTATTAAACCATGAAATGGCATTTTTCCCAGTTTAGGTCTAGATTATTTTCTTCACATCTTGACAAGACTCTCTCTACATTCCTCAGACATCCCTCAAAAGTATCCCCAAACACAGAGAAGTCATCCATGAAGACCTCTAGAAAATCCCCTACCATGTTTGAGAAGATTCCCATCATGCACCGCTGGAAGGTTCCAGGGGCATTGCATAACCCGAAGGGTATGCATTTGAAAGAAAAGGTTCCAAATGGACATGTGAATGTAGTCTTCCCTTGATCCTCTAGGGAGACCTCAATTTGATTGTACCCCGAGTACCCATCTAAGAAACAGAAGAAGGCATGACCTGCCACTCTCTCAAGGACTTGGTCAATGAATGGTAAGGGGAAATGGTCCTTCTTGGTGAATGAGTTTAGCTTCCTGTAGTCAATTCAGACCCTTCATCCACTACTCACCCTTGTTGGAAGAATCTATCCATCCTCATTGGTTATCACTGTGATTCCAGCCATTTTTGGAACCACTTGGATTGGTCTCACCCACTCACTCTCAGCTATGGGATATATGATACCAGCTTTTAACAATTTCAGAAGTTCCTTCCTTACTACCTCCATGAGATTAGGATTGAGTTTCCGTTGAGGTTGACGACATGGCGTTCAATCAGATTCCAGAACAATCCTATCAGTCCCGATAAGTGGGCTAATCCCAGGAATATCAGAAAGGGTCCAACCAATGGATTTCTTATGCTTCCTAAGGACATCCAGAAGAATCCTCTCATGATTGGCTTCAAGATAAGATGAATTTACAATAGGATGTGTTTGATTTTCCCCTAGGAAGGCATACTTTAGTGCAGTAGGAAGTTCCTTCAATTCAAGATCAGGTTGGTTCAGAATTTCAGCAGAAGATTGGGACATCAGATCAAGATCAATTTCTTTTTTTAGAGTTTTAGATAGGATTGATTCCCCACATGTAGAAGTTTCAGCTACTAGATTGGCTTGATCAAATTTATGGAAGGAAATTGGAGTGGTCTCCATGAAAGTGGTTTCTTGAAAGGTTTCACAGATCGTTGGACCTAAGACTTCATCATAAGAGAAATTTGAAAATGATTCAAGCCAAGGAGATAAACTTCCTTCATATGAACAAAGGAAATCAATCTCATTCTGACTTAAACATTCATCAAATATTCCTTGATGTTCCATGGATTCATTATCAATGCTTTCTATCATGTTTACTTCATTAATGTCCTCGTCATCCCCTATTTGTGAGATTGCATTATAGATGATCAAGTCTAGACTCATATTCCCAAAGGTGATGGTCATGTTCCCATTTCAGACTCGGATAACAGAGTTGATTGTTGCAAGGAAAGGACGTCCAAGGATGATTGTGGTTTGTTCCTTATTTCCTAAGTTTGGATGGTTGTCAAGGACAATGAAATCAGCAGGGTAGATGAAATTTTCAACCTTTACCAGAACTTCATTTAAAATCCCCTTTGGAACCCTAATGCTACGATCCGCAAGTTGAAGTGTGGCAGATGTGGGTTGGAGTTCTTCTAGGCCTAACTGGCAGTACACAGCATATGGGATGAGATTGAAACTAGCACCTAGGTCACACAAGGCCTTGAAAACTCTACTTTCTCCTAGTTCAATATTGATGTAAGGGTAACCCAGGTATTTCAACTTAGGAGGAATGGTCCCTTGAATGGTGGTACTCACATTATCAGCCAAAAGTAATTGGAACTTATGTGAAATCTTTCTTTTAAAAATACAAAAGTCCTTAAGGTACTTTGAGTAGGCAGGTATGGTTTGGATTGCATCGAGAAGGGGTATGTTCAACTTGACTTGTGAAAAGATTTCCCTCAATGTTTCACTCAGTTCAGGCTTGGTTTTCCCCCTCATGCGTTGGAGAAATGGTGTAGGTTGTGGGGTTGTTTGTTGAAGAGTTGTTTCTTTCACATTGTTATCCGTTTCCTCAGTTTGAACTTGTGGTTCATTTGAATTTTCATCCAAGTTTGAATCTTCAATTGGGTTATGAATTAGTTGTTCAGGTTTCTCAATTGACTTCCCACTTCTTAAAATAGTCACCGCCATTAGTTGTTAATGAGTTGTTTGAGCACAACTTGACTCTCCCCTTGAAGTTGAGGATGGCACCACTAGAGTAGGCATGGGTGCCTTTCCAGTTTTGATGTTTTGGAGTTCTTGTTTTAGGGGAGATACCTCCGAGTTCATCCTTTCCATTTGTTTGCACAGTTTTTCTAGTAGACTTTGTGGAATAGTTTGGTTTGGTGGTTTAGAAGATTGGTTTATCCCACGGGGATATTTTGGAAGTGGGATGGTTTGTTGAAAATGGACCGGTGGCTGTTGGTATTGGATAGGTTGGGTTTGGAACTGGTTATGGGTTTGGTAGTTCTGATGGGGGTAAGGATTTTTTCCCTGTGGTTGGCTAGGTTGTTGGTTATCTTTCCAGTGGAAGCCTGGGTGGTCTTTACACCTTGGGTTGAAGGTGTTTTGGTATTGAGGATTTTGAAAGTTCAAAGCATTTACTTCTGCCGGGGTTCCTCCTAAGAGAACATCCTTGATGGATGAAATGGTTGGGCAGTTGTCTGTCTTATGGTCATGTTTGTCACAAATTGTTCAAACATGGTCAACAGTTTAAATTTCATGGACTTTCCTAAGGTTTATCTCTTCAACCTTCCTAGAGAGTGCTGCGAGTTTAGGCCTAAAGTTTTCCTCTTCTCTAATTGTATGAATTCCCGTAGTTATTTGTGGCTTTTCATAATAAGGTGAAGTTCCCCATGTTTGGTTTTCTTCAGAAAGGCTTTCTAGATACTCATAAGCATCATTTGGGGCTTTGTTTTTAAAGGTTCCATTACACATCATGTCAATGAATTGATTGTTCCCCGGACCCAACCCTTCTTAGAAAATTCTAAATTGTTTAGGAATAGAAAAGCCATGGTGTGGAACCATGTTTAGAGTGTCTTTGAACCTCTCCCATGTTTCATAGAATGAATCCCTCTTTTTCAAAAAAGTTTTGGATACTCTTTTTAAGTGCAATTGTTTTATGGCGGGGAAAGTTTTTTTGTAGATATCTCTTTGTAGTTGGTCCCAAGAGTTGATGGATGATGGTCTCAAATTGTGTAGCCAATTATTAGCTCGATCCTTTAAATAAAAAGGAAATAGCCTCATCTTATCTGATTCTAGTTGATGTGGGGGACACATGGTTTCTACAATTTCATTGAACTCCTTAATGTGCAGGTAGGGCATCTCGGACTCCATTCCATGGAATGTGGGAAGGTGGTTTAGGACAAGGGGTTTAAATATGTAGTTGGAATCTCCTAGGGAATTGTGTCTAATGCATGAGGGGGAATTGGTCCAGGAAGGTGTGAGGTAGTCATTCATGGTTTGATCAATTGCATTCCCTATGTTTGGGGCTGCCTCATTTGGGTTTCCATTTTGGTTCCCACCCGGGTTTATGAGTTGGTTTCTTTGAAGACCTTCCATTGAAATTGGCTCAATTTTGGACTCTAGAGTATTAGGAAGATTAGGATCTAATGGAATGAGTTCCCTTGGTGTACTTGACTCCCCAACCCCATACTATCCACCCTAACTAGATGGTTTGATTGATCGCGGGTGTAGGCGGACATGCGCCAAAAAAATGAGAAAGCGACAAGATAAGAGAATTTGGATGGGAAAAGAAGAAATGGGGGAGAATAGAATGGGTGTTTAGATGACTTACTTGGGTCCCCGACAATGGCGCCAAAATTTGATTCTCGCTCATATTTACCCAAGAGAAGAAGGTAAGATGGTTCTTTTAGTTAAGCTTGGGTTATCGAATCCACAGAGACCTAAGAAGACACCTATAGACACATACATTCTATAGACTGTTTTCAGCTATGAAGTGGCCACCTTGGATTTATTTTGGATGGGTTCAAAAGATATATAATGGATTTAAGTGATTTCAATTTAAAATAATGAGTTGATCCTAGGTTATCGCTCGGGGTGGATTGGATGAATTACTTTTTTAATGATATCAATTTCTTATAATTGAGATAGATTCATTTAAGAAGATCAAACGAAATCATCACTTACTATTTTAATTCCTACACAAACTAATAATAATCACCTATACACTTGATGGATCAATGTTTTGAGCACTCCAAGGTAGAGGTTTTTATTAGCACTTGAATGTGTGACCTTAAATTCAATAAGGATGAAGATGTTTTAAAATCATCAAATAAAAATATCATTTAAAAGAAGTGATTTTACATTAATACAGTGATAAATAACATCCAATCCATCCCCTTTATACTCCCTTGGATCAACCCATAAAATATTTAGCCCTCCATTGATGACATGTCTTCAACGAAAGCGGAAAGTAGACTTACAAAGGTGGAATTGAAGAAGTAAAAACAACAACAACAAAAAGAACACTCCTCCGTTGTGTGATAAATATCACAGGGTTTGGTATGAACAAGTTCACACCTTGAACCAAAGGTATCAAAGTGATAAGGAGAAGAACAGAATAATAAGATAAGAAGAACTTTTATTAAGAAACAAAGATTATTTAAAACAACTTACATGTCGAAGATAAATTTGAGACAACAAAACTGCAGCATAACATTACAATGAATGAAAGCTCAAAGATTTCTCAATCCTACAACACCACTTCCATAAATAGGAATTTTTGAGACCTTGTATCGAGCCTCCAATAGTCTAAGTCTCCTCAATTAATTGTGGTAGGCCATAGGTGGGTGGGAAGTAAGGGAGACTTGATTTTTCCACCCTTGACCCGAGGTGGCAGCCAGCTTTCCTTCACCGAACAGACGTGTCAGGAAGACCTTCTAGATGGCCGAATCAGAGTGGTCCATAGAAGAAGAAAATGGGGTTCCTGATTTCTTCTAACCGGCTGTATAATTTGCGCCCATTTGGAGTTGAGGATTCCTAGATATGATCAAATTAGTGGGATGTTTGTTTGGGCCGCAGAATCAATCCCAGAATTGTATCTCTAACTTGGGCCGCCTTAATGACCACCATAGAGGCCGAATTAGCATTATCTCCTGAAGAGTTATTTGTGCCTATAAAGTTATTCTATAATAACACAAAATTTGAGATTCATTGGGCCTGTATGTTGAGCCCCACAGTCTCATAAGTGGGATGGTTTCCAATATGCCTTCTCTTAGAATTGCTTCCATTCATCTCCAAATATCTCCATCATTGTTTATGAATCATCCATTGATCCCTGAATGAAAAATGTTCACATTTAAGTGTAGATATAGTTCCCAAAATATCAAATAAAAATATGTATAATTAGATGAATCGTTGGGTACTTCAAATTATGTTCAAAAATGTACCACATAATAGTGCATTTTAAGAAGGTATTACAATCATAATGTGAAATGATGTTCAAAGTGTAAAATGAAATAAAATGGTGTTTATGAACAATAAAGAACATGAATATTATATATATTAACAATGAATATTATCCTCATTTAGTGGCTAATCACCACATAGGATGCACATCAAACTGGATCGCCATGGAAGTATGTGAGTATGTAAAAAATATATGCTCCCTATTTGCTCACATATTTTCCCCTGGGGGTGCTATACGTTCTCTCATACTCACTTATAACCATGACTATATTATTTGACATACCTCCAATGTAGTGGACCTAGGTTCAACATGTGTGGTTGAGGTGCGTCATTGTTTGATCAATGGATGGCCAATTTTTTAATATAATTCTAACATAAATTTATGTAATAAAAACATTGTAAATTTAAAGGAACTCGAAATTATTGTTCAATTATTATTCATGAAAAATTAGAAATATCTTATCATGGTTTTAAAAAATAAATCCATAATTCTCTAATTCTTTATCAATACCTCATGAAAATATATTTTTAATGCACTAACTATAAATATCGTCATGAAATAATTTCGTACTAAAAGGCCTCCATGAAAGGTTATTTTTTTTCTAATTATGTGATGGTTTATTGATTATTAATTCATCTTTTATTATAACTTTTTTAAAAAATATTAACATTATTATAACATCATTTACATTAAAAAGTATTCAAAACTCATCGAATAAGAAATTTGTAATTTATTATATATAAAATATAATTCCATTAACTGAAAACATAATAATCCATTAAGCACCATCACGTCATAAAAAATTCTCCAAACACATTTTGACTCACTCAAAACAAATGAAACAATTGGGATCAATAATCTTCCACTTTTTAATTTTTTTTTCAATATCCCATATCATCATAAAGGCTGATATGTGTGCTTAAATATTTATCCCCCATATTAGAAATCAAATGAAATGAGAAATTACAAAGATTTATTATCACATATTCTTATTTTTATTGAACTCAAGACACTTTCACATTTTTTGAGAGATGGATGATAACACATGGTTCTTATAGGAAAGTGACTTTAGTTTGTGTAATCTATATCTACATGGGTAACCCTGCTATAGAAAAATATCTAGATTAACAAAATGGTTTTTATGATATAAATAATCTACCTTGCATCTAATATTATAATCATAACAATCATATGACTCAATTTTGGGATATATAAAATATTTTTATTAAGAAACATGTAATCCTACATACTTAAAAAACATATCAAATAGTTGATGTGAATGATTTGTAATTCCCCATTTTCTCATCATTTTCATCAATCATAACAATTTCTATCATTTTTTGAAATAATAAATATATAGTATTTAATGTTTGATAGGCATAACTCAAAAATCCAATTATAAAATATCTCCAAAATTTCTAGATTCATTGTAATATTGAAAAGAAAAATTCTTATCATAGTTTCTCCTTAATAATATATTAAATAGTATTATGTTATTTCATGATTGTTAGTATAATCCATATTTTAAAATCTCTTCATATTTTACAGAAGTGAAAACATAAAATTTATTTTTCAATTCCCAACAAGTTATCACAAATTAAAAAAAAGGAAGGACATCTAGGTTTCTCAGGAACCACTTTAAGGTTGAATGTTTCCTCTCAACATGGAAATTCTTTTCATTATATCAATATAAGAGAAGTATGATTTGTATTATTATTTTATTTTAGTTTCTCATAGGTTTTCTAAACAAATTTATCCCATAGAACTTATTATTTATGTGGATAATATTTTTCCAATTTATTCTTTTGAATCTTGAAGTATCTATTTATGGATACCTTATTATAAATTTTCACCTCACATTCCATATCAAATTTTATATCATTAAACTCAAAAAAATTACATTCATCTATTTTTTTTAACAATTTAAATTTATTTTACCAAAAAACTTCTCAATATTTATTGCAATTAAATGTTTTCTTTTAATCATCAGATTTTATAGAATTACTATTCTTTTCTATCATTTCCCCTTTTCCCACCTGAGTAAAATTACCTTCCATCCTTTTCACGTATAACTCAGACATGTAACTTTCATTGATGCATATGGAAAAATATTCCTCCAAGATATGATATATGTTTTGATTAAATAGGTATGGTGTAGATTTATTCACAAAGTTTTTCCTCTAAATTATTTCCCTTATCTTCCGACAGAAACTACCCCTTGATTAATTCCTCTTTCCTAGTAATGAAAAATTAAACCAACAAGAATGAATTGTTTATCCATGATTACCAAAACAACAGAAAACCACTTGAATGTTTGATCATATTGGTTGATTTCAGTTCCATGCTGATTCATATTGATGTTGTTGTTCTATCAATGTACTAGTTTTTTTAATACTATATAATCAGTTAAAATAGATTTATCTTGATAAATAGAGAAAGTATATTTTAGCAGATATTTACAACCCTTAAACTCTTTAACAAAAAATATTATCTATTAAATTAAACTTATTTATTTTAGTAATAAACTTCATTGTTCATCTTATGATGAACTCTGAACCATATGGATTATGTTTCGTATTAATATTATTCTTGTTTTTCTATATTTTCATCAAGATCACTCACCATTTATTGAAGCTCCGAAGACATCAATTTATAATTATTGATATCATCAATATAGACTTCTTCTTTCTTGATTAATTCTTCTAACTTTTTAGAAACCATATTTTTTTGTCAAGATATTTATTATCTTATATGAGGTATTTTATATGTACCATTAAAAATTATAATTTTTCTTTATATTCCCACTCAATAA
The DNA here is from genome assembly GCA_963277665.1 of Viscum album. Taxonomy (NCBI): domain Eukaryota; kingdom Viridiplantae; phylum Streptophyta; class Magnoliopsida; order Santalales; family Viscaceae; genus Viscum; species Viscum album. Next base: position 1,114,439,829 of record OY728132.1, on the reverse strand, counting down.
CTATGTTATCTTCTCTACAAGCACTGTTACATGATGAATCAGATTTCTTATTTATATGAGTAAAGATATTATATAAATTATTCGAATAAATCTTGGAGATGAATATTTATTTTTATTTCATATTATATTACTCATATTTATGATTAAGTGATTCTTATTATTATTACACCATTAGTGATTGTGAAATATCTCATCAGATGATTTTTATTTTAATTCATCAACAGTCTTACATGTAAATATTTTAGAAAAATGACTAGAGTGACCATAGTTGTAATGATTTAGTGGTTTTTGACTCCTTCCATTTCAATTTCCTCTTTCTAATTCTTTCGATATAAGAGGAATACTTTAATTGATAACTTCATCATCTTGAACAGTATATAAATCACCTAATTCTAATGTCTCTTCTTAATGGACATTTCTTTTTCTCATTACTTCAATGTCCATCACAAAATAAATTAATCTTGAATGATAGAGTTTTCATAATCTCATAAGATATGAAAATATTATGAAATTCATCAAGAGAAAAATCCTATCTCTCTTCTAGTAATAAAATTTTAAATAAAAATGATCTAGAAAATTATTCAAAAAAATTTTTTGAGTGAATTAATCTTCATGATTCTCTATAATATCCAGGATTATTCATATAATCTCATTCACTATTGTAAAGAAGTCATAGATTATCCAATCATGGGCCATATTTATGTGTTCAAATTTCCTTCTAAAAACTTATCCCTTGGAGAAATTGGATTTATTATTATATTCATATTTTCTTCTTAACTTTTCATAGTTTAAATAGAACTCTAGAGGCCCATGGACATTGTGTAGACCATTTCCATGGGAGAAATTTTGATATAATTTTAATCCTTTTCATCTAACTAAATATTCCTCTTATATTCTCTTGTCAAATATTCCTCATCAATAATGGGTTAAAACCCAAATACAATTAAATTTATCCTTTATATTATAAGTAATAGATGGTAGGGTAGTATAACATTCCACCAATAGTGATATTTGTTCCCATAGAATGTGGGAACACCTCGACTACTAATTGAATTTTGACTCTCTATCTCTCAAAATTCATACTTTTATCAATAGAGGGAACCTCCCTATCCAACCAAATGATATTTCCTATGCTAGATGAACCCTAGGGAGGGGGGTGAATCAGATGTTTATTTTCAATATTTATCATTTTGTCCATTTGAGACTCTCAAGCTTGTTATGGTTCTTGATCCACTAATTATTTTCTCCAAATTCCAAATTATATGCAGTTGTGATATAAGGGAGATAAAAAAACTATATTTAAAAGGCTTTGTATAAAACCCTTCACCTAATTACATTGGCTGGAAACTCCAATATAGATTCTTCACTATCACTAGTGATAACAACCACAAAAAATCTTAGACTGATCAATGCAGAGTCCCACTATGATTATTCACTTACAAAGTCCACTACGAGATAAAAATTTCTTCTACAATGAGCATCCATACCATTATTAATTTTTTACACTCTTATTATTTTAAACCACATTGAAATTAAATCTACATCTATGAGAAGATTAATCTATAGGACTTCATTTCTACTTCCTCAAGAGAATCAACATTATTTACCTCCAGACTCAACTTTACATCTTATGTGATCTGAATTATACTCATCTTCATTCTAAGTATATATATATTGTAACAACTGACTGAATTCTATCAATAATTATTTTAAAAAATCAAACATCTCTATTTATTTTTTTTCCAAAATTAATATCTATAAAAATATCATGTATATAAATTCACATTGATTATCATAGTAATTTATTCTATAAGTCAGGGAGAGTCTATGATCATTTATATAAGGTATATTATTTATATTCAAAACGGTTATTAGATCATAAATTCTATAATCATTAGTTTTATACATAATTTCATGTGAAATGTATGAAAATAAATCTACATATTAATTTTTATTCAAGTACACAATTGGATAGATTTTTTTACCCTTCTTCACATATCTTTTTCCATAAAATATGGTGAAACTTTTTTTTCTCCTTAAATGATTCATAAATCTTGATCCTTCCATAATGATATTTTTCATTGAATTTTTTAGATAAAATCATCATCATAATAATTTCATTAACTCCCTGTTATCATGGGAATTATTTTATGATTAATAATCCATAATAATTCGTTATATTAAGTATCATGTGAATTAAACTATTCTCCTTTATTCTTTATGTGGTCTATATATTACTGTATTCTCATTATTTTTCAAACTAATGGATTAAATTAGAATGAATTAATTACATTTTTAACGTATGGTACCTATAACATGCATTCAATTTTAAGGAAATTATTGATCCATCCTTAAAATTTAATAAGAATCAGTTTTTATTCATTCTTCATGTCTAATAAAAATAACAATGATATGTATGAATTACTGATAACAAAATTATTTGGACAATCCATTAATATCTATATTCTCATTTTGGTCATACAGTATCAAAAAATTTTCTTTCTTAATTAAGTACCTGAAAAATTCAATATATTCCACTCTATGCAGTGTGTACACCCGCATCACATATTATTTTCAACTATCAACCTTCTTTGATTCAATGATCATCGAACTCAAATCAGTGAAATCATCTACTGAATTTCAGGTCATCCCATAATAACTCGATTCGTTTGCATACATGATAATCTAAATGCATGCATTGATATGTCAAAATCGCTCATCCCCTCTCTCATTAAAGTATGGATTATTTATTGTTTCCCAAACATAGCTTCATCTTTATGAATATTCAATTAAAAAATGTCCACAAAATCTCAAGATGAAATCACAATCGATCTTATAATATTTTTAAAATTGGATCAGTGATTCACATCATGAGAAATATATTGTTTCTAATCTATTTTTACTCAAATAGTCACCCAAACTATGCATGATCAATCCTAATAATCCTAATAGAAAATCATTAGCCTAATAATGTGGTTGATTATATTTAAGTAATCTAGTTGATCCTCCATGGTAAGGACCATCAAAAATAAGGTACGGTCGATTTGCGGTAAGATATACGGTTGATCCTCCTAAACAACATTGATGAAAATAATCCTTATGGCCTATCTGTAGCATGATTTTGTGGTCGATTAGATTTATGTAATCTGTTTAATCCTCCATGGTAGGCCATGTGGTTGATCCTCCTAGGCATGGTAAATATATATCCGATGTTCCGTCACATCAAGGGTTCCCTTACAAAAATCCTTCACGTGTGGTATCTTGAGGATGATGATGTAGAGTTTTATATTTAATCATATTGTTTTCGATCAAATGATCTGGTTATATTTGTAACATTTTAAAACATGTTCACATTGTGATAATTGTTTCATCTGACATTAAATGTATGTTCATCTTAGAATTTTATAAAAATAAATCATGCACATTAAATGACTTGAACAAGAACATGGGTTGAAATCTTTATACAATTCAAACACACACACACACATACATCACAAGTTATTCCATCCCATTTCATGGTCCACTACAGAAGTCACTTGTGGGTACTCTATGATCCCCTTGTACACTAATATGTTCCCCCTTATGAGAACAATTCCTTATCTCATACTCACATGTCACTGCGCCTAGGCCGACTAAAATATATCCCATGTTGTGGTCAAAAATCACACATGTGTTATTAAGGTGCATCCATGGAAGGATATATTTTTTATATAATGAAAAATTAAATTTACTTATTATAAGCTATACAAATTACTCGCTACACAATATTATTCTTTAAATATTATTCCATAAAAATTATAAGTAGTTTTTTTATGGTCTCCACTATGAATCTGAATTTCTCCATTGAATCACTAACAAAACAGTAAACATATATTTTCCTTTAAATTAAATGTAAATATTCACCTGAAATAATATATTATCACATTGAAACTATAATATATTTATCTCTCCAACAAAGGGATGTTTTCGCTATTTTTAATTCCATAAATTTTGAAAAAATTACGAGAAATACAAACACAATTAGAAGATGTCTTCATCATGTGTACCAATTCTAAATTCATCAGATAAACTTGGATAATTGCTCAACCATGAAATATAATTGCATTAAATGAATCTATAACAATTTTAAAACTAAAAACACCATATCTAAAGTCACCATAATGATATTGACTCATTGAAAACAAATGAAACACATGGGATCATTATAGAAATCATTTGACTTCATGGTTGTTCATCAGGTTAATTAGTTAGTGAAGGACAATAATGAGCCTTTTAGTGGAGTGGTACCTTCCTCACCAATGATATTTGTTTATGATTGGAGGATTTCATAGTTCTTTATATCGGACTCTATCTAGATCTTTTCATGGTGGTGTTTCAGTATAACCAAACTTCTTATCTGGAGTTGATGAGTAATATCGTCATCACTGAGGACATAATTGAAGGGAAACCTATGAAAATGTATTCTTTAACCTTATTTGGGGTCAATAAAGGTGATATTACTAGAAATATGTGGGTGTAGTATGGTGATGATGATGTTAATACATCTTCTCAATTTGTTATTCCTAATTTAGTAATGTTAAATCCAGTGAAGTGATTATAGTGTACGATGTTTGGTTACTCGTTGTACTCTTATTAGATATATTCAATGGCCTATCTTCATTTTTTTCATCATTTTCACCTCTAATGTTTTGTAAATATAATGGAGTATCAAAATAAGAAGTATTAGACAGAACCTTGATTTGAGTTGTTGTTTGGGGGTGTTTCATCAAATTTGGAGTAAGAAGTTGTTTTATATTTTTGGGGATGATATCTTTGATAATTTTTTCCCTACTCTATATTTTTTGTATACCTCATATTGTTACACCCCAATATTCTAGGGTACGCTTGTCTTTGAATAATAAATTAGCGTGTTTTGTACGTAACTTCGAGTTCTAACACACACCACAACCAATCAAAATAGCGGTTATGAATAGTAATATCAAATTTTTGAAATTTTATACGTTTTATCATTAAAAATGGACTTCATTTTTTGATTCATAATATTGTAGTTATGTTAGGGTGAATTTTTGGTATTTTTCTGAAAATATTAAATTTTTGATGAATAGTGAAAATCACTAAATTTTAATTAAGAACAACTTTTATAATCGAAATAATTAATAGTGATAAATTATGAATTTTTGTGGTTTTAAATAATATTTAGAATATATTTTTACCATTTAATACAGTTTTGGTCATTGGACATAATTTCACATTTAAACTGGATATAAACAAGTGACAATCTTTTGATAGTTATTATTTCTTAAAAACACACTTTTTGTATTTATAGCGGAGATTAATTTTAAATTAATTTCTATCACCTAGGTGTTTTAAATTTAGAAAAATGGATTACATATTTAGAATCAGGAGGTCCAAATAGTGTAAATAAGTATCTTTTATTTTTAGACCTTTTGAATAAATACTTCGGAAAATATTTCATTTAGCATGGTTAAAGGGTAAATCCAGTAAATAAGGGTAAAAAATAATATTATGATAATAATAAATTACCTAAAAAAATGTCCTAACCCTATTGGTTGATACATGTTCGACCATGGACATCTTTGGGTCGATTTTGGAACCCCATGGATCCACTTGTAAGTGATAATGACACTTTATATTAATTATGTTAAAGTAAATACAAAAATTACAAAAGCAGATATCTTTTAAAAAACAATTTTTATATAGGGTTATATATTTTATATTTTCGACTATAAATATTTATTAGAAATTTACAAATATTTAATACATAATGGTATTTTATTTACAATTTTTAGACATTGAATAATTGAATTTATCGATGACACAACAATGATGTAGTATTTTCCTTATTAATGAAAGAATCAAATATTAGTATTATAAATGTTAAAATAATTATAATTTGAAAGTTATTACTCTATACAAGAATTTTATTATTTAATATGACATGTTATGATTTATTAAATTAATTTTTTTTATAATTAAATAATTTTTTAAGACTTTTAAAAAAATCAATTATCAAATATTGTCAAAATTGACATAAATGAGTTTTTAAAACAAAAAATATATTATTAATTGGTATTCTATTCTTAAAAATATAAGGTTCAGCCAAAGGACTTATATAATTATAGTTATGTCATTAATGAACTAATTGGGGTTCTCTTGGAAGTTTATAGTATGTTTATTAACCATATAATATAAAAATACAAAGAGACATGGTAAATGTCAAACTATTGAACTAAGAGTTAAATCTAAAAGATAAGGGTAAAATGGGGACCCAAACTTGTCTAAGACATATTGGTTGAGTTGTTTTAGACCCATCCCCACCATAGAATTTTAATAATCTTGTTTTGAGACATTGTAAACCGAATATTGATTTATTATAAAATAATACATTAAGTTTTTCCTAAAGAGCCCCTCCTCCACCTTATAAAAGGACACCACTTCTAACCAATTCATCACACCTCTCAAGTCTTTTGGCTCATCCAAAATCTTCCCAATTAAGCTTACTAAATCTCTCTCCTTTTATTAGATGCATTACCTTAGGCATAAGGCCCTTCAATATTTCTTTTTGGTTCAAACCAAAGCGAGTTAAAATCAATTATTAAATATTCTAAAAATTGACATAAATGAGTTTTAAAAAAAATATTATATTATTAATTGATATTATATTCCTAAAAATATAAGGTTCAGAATAAGGGCATATATAATGATATTTATGTCATTAATGAACCACTTGGGATTCTCTTGTAATTTTATATTATGTTTATTAACCATATAATATAAAAATACCAAGAGACATGGTAAATGTCAAACTATATTACTAAGAGTTAAATCTAAAAGATAAGGGTAAAATAGTGACCCAAAATTGTCTAAAACCTATTGGTTGAGTTTTTTTCGACCCATCCCCACATTATACTTTAAATAGTCCAGTTTTGAGCCATTATAAACTGAATATTAATTTATTATAAAATAATACTTTAAGTTTTTCCTAAAGAGCCGATCATCCCCCTTATAAAAGGACACCACTTCTAAAAACTTCCTCACACCTCTAAAGCCTTTGGGATCATCCAAAATCTGCCCCATTAAACTCCCCACATCCCTATACTCCTCTTAGAAGCATTAATTTAGGAATAAGGCACTTCAAGAGTCCTTTTTGGCTCAGACCAAAGGGAGTTACCCAAATTAAATGTAACGCTTTCTCTTAGCTTCTTTTCTTTTATCTTACTTTTCAGACCCTTAAACTCTTCTTATTATCTTCATTATTAACTAAACTAGTATCCAAAATATACTAGGAAATTTTTATTAGATGTATTCTAACTACACTTACACACACCTCCATCTAATTAATGAAGAACATAAAGATTTTCTGGATGGCAACCAAACGCCTCACGCAACGATGATTGTTGAATTATCTCCAATTGCCTCTCATGGTGTCCATTATAATGGCACAATAATTAAATATGATATTAATTATATTTAATTTATATATATTCTTTTTTAATTCCATTTTATAGAATACCATTATTCTTTTCATGTTGTATATATATACACAATAATTTCATTCCAGGAAGTGCAGTCTACCTCCCCCTCAAAGTGATATGACTCGTTCATACCATACACGGAACGTATAAAGGATGGTATTAATGAACATAAGTAAAACATATAAGATATTAAATTATAATAGAATAATAATATACCTATGTATCATTTCGTTTTTATTCCTTTTAAAATGAAAAATTAAATGGAAGTAGCGTTCGTGCGTACGTACGGACTATCATCTCCACGAACGCGATGAGATTCATTCCACATCATATGCATTCAATTATAATTATCATTTAATGATTAAAAATAATTTTTAACGACTTGATAATGTTCTGTATGTGAATAAGATACAATCTATCGATAAAAAACATTGCTTATGTAACAAAACATATAAAATAAAACGAGTAAGTTAACACCCAAAATGATGATAATACTAAGATATTATTAACAAAGCAATATAAAAAGATCATATATGATATCATATTAATGTATATTATTCTTTTATAATTTAATAAAAATAATTTAGCCATTATACTAGAGGTTAAACTACCATCAACAAAGAAAATGTACAAGGTAAGGGGTTTTCATCTCGCTCATTATTCTCGTGAGATTCATGCCATATTGCCACTATTAACTTTTGTGTGGTGTCTGTACTGCCGATAATTATATTCTTTGTGTAATAAACATTAATTTATGTGTATTTACATATTAATTGTATGATACCTCTTTCATGGGGTGTATGTTTTGTAAGATACCAAATTGGTAAGGGTGTATTTCATAGTCTCTTCATTATCTGAGATTGTTTATACACAATTATCTACTGGGACCTCTTTATCATTCACGTCCATGTTTCTTAAAAATGTATTTAAAATCATTATTACTATTTTACAAAATTTCGGTTAAAGTCATTTATACCCTTTTTTGACTTTTTATAATATTTTTATAAAGGAATCATTCCGTCGTTTTCCAAACAATATCATTTTTAACCTTTTCGACAAAATTAAGGTAAGAATGTTTTTTAACTTATACGACGGGTGCATCTATTTTTCCCCGTTATAAAATTGTTGAAGCTTCCCTTACATTATTATAAGATTATTTTCAAGGTAAATGTTTTCTTTTATAATTATGTGACTCTTAAATGATTTAAAAAAAAATATTTCTCTCAAATAGTTTTGATTTCATCTATGTCAACATCATTTTAAATGTTTTAAATATTTAATCTTATAAACCATTCTCATTAATGTCCATATTTGCAAAATGCTTTTAAGGATTTATTTAAATGGACATCAATGTTTTAAAATGTTAATTACTTTAAAAAGTTTCAAAGTTGTATGGGACACTTTGATTCAAAAATGTCTTTAAATGTCTTCCTTTCTAAATTGTGTGACTTTTAAATGTTTCAAAGAAAAGGGATATTTCAATCAAAGAGTTTTAAAAATCATTTCCATATATTTTATATCCTTTAATGGATTTTAAACATTTTTTGATGTTGGTTTATTATGATACAAAACATCCATATTGTATTGAATGTTTTGTGATATGTTTGACTGTGGATGTATTATTTTTATACCATTCATGTTTTATGGTTAAAGTATCGACATCTCGTATCCTAGTTCTCATATGAATGTTTATGTTATGTTTCAACCTTTTCATATGAGGAATTTATTGGACATAGTAAATGACAGGTGGATCCCACTATAGCTCCTTGAGGCATCGGTAGGTCTCATGAGATAACTAGACGTGGAATTGACTGAGGCATTTTCCCAATTTGATTTATGGTTTTGGCCGAGGCCTTAATCATTTTTAGATATCTTGTCCGAGGGCTTGAAAAAATGTTTTAGAATGTCTGGCATTATACATTCCCTCATTATGGAAATAATATTGATGGTTCATGTGGTCATTCAACTAATAGAGTACCCATGATTATGTTTTATTATGACATTATTTACTTAGATCACATTCTTTCCATAAAAGTATTCATGATTATTATTTTTAAAGGAATGTGGTTTCAATTATGCATCATTCTTAATATTTATGTTATTTTCCGCTGTATTTCTTACCCTTACTGAGCGTTTGAGATCACCCCTTTTAATGTTTTATGTTTTCCAGGATTCCAAGAAGTGTATTATGATTGATATGCAGGGTTAAGATAATGGAATAATGGCGTTCATAAAGGATTATTTATGTTGTGTTTTATGTTATAAAGTGTAATGTAACATTCATGTATGTAATCTATTTTCCAAGACTGCTAAATTGATCGGTCCTTCGGGATATGATTCCTTGTAATCATGCCAATGTATTAAAATAATGCACTGAATCTGGGTTACTGGGGTTGGGGCATTACAGTTTGTATCAAAGGAAGTTTAGAAATAACCTTGGAAACTATATTTAGATAAACTCTGATTATCGCACATTACCCTAAGATTGAATTTGAAGATTAGTATACAAGAACATCCTTGAATTTTGGAAATGTAGAGATTTTGTGATTTTTTGGAGCAATACATCCCTATCTGGATACAAGCAGGTAGTGGCAGCTCTGGAATAGATGTACCTAGGGGTAAAACCCAAAAAACCACTTTGAGCTAGACTCGAACAGGAACTGGTTCACAACAACAGGCCTTTCTGCACTCTTGGTTACAACACTCTCGGGGGATATGCTTAGGATAATTATCATTTTCTTTACAAAACATTATGAAGGGCTTATGACTATATACTTACTCAAAGAAAACATTTTTATGATTATGGATTATATCCATAAACTGTTCAATTTACATTAGGTAATTTACAAGTTTGGAATTATTCATTTCTATTCATAAACTGACCTAGTGTATGCCGTTGTATAGAAATGGCGCCCAGTAGAAGAAATGTGAACTCCAACAATACATATGATCCGAAGAGTAAGAAGGATCATATCTTCCATGGTATTAAGCCAAAATTTAGAAGGTAAATAGTCTCTCATGTTTTCTCAACATATAAAGAAATAATATCATGTGTTAATAAGATAAGTAAAGAATTATCCAATTCCTATGGCTTTGATGGTAAGCAGGAGAGGAAATGATGGAAGAGAGAAAGATGGATAAAGGTAAGAGGGATGAGAAGAATTTTTCCACATGTGATAGCTGTGGGAAGAAACACCCTGGAACTCGCCTGAAGGGAATGAGAGTTTTTTATAAGTGTGGAGAAAAAGGACCCCAAGTACGTGACTGCAAGGGTCAGAAAAATGTTTCAAATGTACAATGCTTCGTTTATAAAGAGTTGGGACACTATGCGAACCAATGTCCAAATCATCAGAGTATGCCCCAAATGATGTTATTGGATAATAATAATGTTATGATACTACCTCAGATGAAGACTAATGACTAGTGTTCTTATGTTGTTATTATAGGATTATTTCATTTGAGTTTTGTGTCAATAATATACTAGTTATATGAATTATGGAGATAAATAAGGACTGTACTACAGTACTATTTTATTAAGGATTTGAGATTATATGGTTCTCTGAAAATATTCTTAATAGTGAGCTATACTTTTGGTAAAATACATGGTTGATGGAATGGTAATCATTAATATGATCCCAATAATGTGGTAGTGATTTTTGAATAAGAGATGGTTAATTTGAATAAAATATATTGGATATTCTTGACTACATTGAAACTGATTAATGATTTTTCATTGTTGGAGTGTACAAAATTTTTGGATAGAAGGAGTATATCCAGTATTCTACAATGAATACGGGAGCATGAATGTAATCAATAAGTTTTTATGGTAATTCAGTTTGTTACCATGTTTTAAAATAATACATGATGAAGGTGTTCACATGTTATTACATTAAAAAAAAGATCTTCATTGTGTTTAACATCCTTATATATTTTGGACTGTGAGTTTGGATAGAATTATTTTGTATAAGTCTAATGGTTGGAATGGATTATGTTTGAAAGGATATTTTTGGATTTTTATAAAAAGACAACATGCAGGCCGTGTGACAACCCGTCGCGTCGGACAAAGCTGTGGGAATCGAACCCACAACCATAGTGCGATTGGGATTTGTTGCTTACCAGTGGACTACATGAATTCCCTGGATGGTATAATTTAGCTTATATTCTTAAAGGTTCTGATATGTGAATTATAAATTCATTATATATGTAACCCTATATGATTAGGATAAATAGAGTATTTTCGAGTTATGATTTTGAGTGAAAGATGTGTTTGTGGAAGAAATTTATTAAGGGATAAAACTCTAATTATAAAGTAGGTATATCTACTTGTGATCTCATCCAATCTCATTAATAAAATCCTCAAAATTAATAAAAGGAACTTCGAACAAAAACATGGGCGTAGATGGTACCTTAGATCATCACAAATTTATGGCTTTTTTATTGTTGGCCTTTTCATAGCCATGTTCTCTACCACTCTCTATCAGATATTGATAGTTATTTTTCTATTCCATATCCATTTTTTCCTACATGGAAACCTAGTATGTGTTATTTTTTGTAACCTTTATACTTACCACTCTTTATTTTAAATAGAGACCTCATTAATCCATTTTTCGATGTTGGATTTCAACTAAGATATTTTGAAATGTCAACCTCAAGTTTCCAAAACCGAACATAAATTGCGAGGACACAATTTATTGAAAGAGAGGAGAATGTAACACCCCAATATTCCACGATACACTTCTCTTTGAATTATATTGTAGCGTTTGTTGTACACAACTTCGAGTTCTAACACACACCACAACCAATCAAACTAGCTGTTATGAATAGTAATACCCACTTTTTGAAATATTAAAAATTTTATATTTCAAAATGGACATAATTTTTGGATTCGGAATATTGTAATTAGCTTATGGTGAATTTTTGGTATTTTTCTAAAAACATTCAATTTTTGATGAATAGTGAAAATCACTAAATTTTAATTAAAAACAACATTTTTAATCGAAATAACTAATTGTGATAAATTAAGAATTTGAGTGGTTGTAATGTATATTTAGAATATATTTTTATCATTTAATACAATTTTGGTCATTGGATGTAATTTCACATTTAAATTGGAAATAACCAAGTGTCAATCTTTTGATAATTATTATTTCTTAAAAACACACTTTTTGTTTTGATAGTGAGAATTAATTTTAAATTAATTTCTGCCACTTCTGTGTTTTGAATTTAAAAAAATGGATTCCTTATTTATAATCAGGATATCCAAATTGTGTAAATAGTTAACTTTTATTTTTAGACATTTTGAATAATTATTTCGAAAAATATTTTATTTACCATGGTTAAAGGGTAAATCTGGTAAATAAGGTTAATATAATAATATTATAATAATAATAAATTACCTCAAAAACATGTCCTAACCCAATTTTTTGATACATGTCCTACCATGGTAATATTTGGGTCGATTTTGGGACCCCATGGATCCACTTGTAAGTGATAATGACAGATTATATTAATTAAGGTAAAGTAAATACAAAAATGACAAAAGAATATATCTTTTAGAAAACAAATTTTTACATATGGTAATATATTTTAAATTTTCACTATAAATATTCATTAGAATGATAAAAATATTTCCTAAATAATGGTATTTTATTTATAATTTTTAGACATTGAATAATTAAATTTATTTATGACACAATAATGATGCAGTATTTTCATTATTTATGAAAGTATCAAATAATTAGTATTATAAATGTTAAAATAAATATAATTAAAAGGTTTGATGCCATACAAGAATTTTATTAGTTAATATGACATGTTAGTATTGCTTAAATGAATTTTTTTTAATTAATAAAGTTGTTATGATTTTAACAAAAATCAATTATTAAATATTGACAAAATTGACATAAATGAGTCTTTAAAACAAAAATTATATTATTAATTTATATTATATTCCTAAAAATATAAGTTCAGGCCAAAGGATGTATATATTCATAGGTATGTTATTAATGAACCACTTGGGGTTATCTTGGATGTTTATAGTATGTTTATTAACCATATAATATAAAAATACCAAGAGACATGGTAAATGTCAAACTATTTAACTAAGAATTAAATCTAAAAGATAAGGGTAATATAGTGACCCAAACTTGTCTAAAACCTATTGGTTGAGTTGTTTTCGACCCATACCCACCTTATACTTTATATAATATAGTCTGGAACCATTATAAACCGAATATGAATTTATTATAAAATAATACTTTATGTTTTTTCTAAAGAGCCCCTCCTCCCCCTTATAAAAAGACACCACTTCTAACCAAATCCTCACACCCCTCAAGCCTTTTGGCTCGTCCAACATCTGACAAATTATTCTCCCTACATCATTATCCTCCTAGAAGAATCATTACCTTTGGCATAAGGCACTTCAAGAGTCCTTTTTGGTTCAAACCAAAGGGAGTTGTCCAAATTAAAGGTAACAATTTCTCTTGGCTACTTTTCTTTTATCTTGCTTATCCAACCCCTAAACTCTTTTTATTATTTTATTTTGTAACAAAACCAGTATCATAAATATAATATGATATTTTTTATGAGATTTATTCTAACTACACTTACACACACCTCCATATAATGGGTGAATAACATAATGGTTCGGTGGATGGCAACCAAACGCCTCACGAAATGATGATTGTTCAATTATTTCCTACCACCTCTCATGGTGGCAATTATGATGGAACTATAATTAAATATGATATTTATGATATTTATGTTATATATAAGCTCTTTAATTAAATTTTATAGCATACCAGTATTAGTTTTATGTTGTATATATATAAGATTATTTAATTTGAGGAAATGCGGACTACCGCCCCCTCAAAGTGATATGACTCGTTCATACCATACATGGAACGTATAAAATATGGTATTAATGAACATAAGTAACCCATATAAGATATTAAATTATAATGGAATAATAATATAACTATGTATCATTTTATATTGATTCATTTTAAAACGAAAAATGAAATGGAAGTAGTGTTCGTGCGTACGTACGAACTACCGTCTCCACGAACCCAATGAGATTCATTCCCCATCGTATACTTTAAAGTATATTTCACATTTTATGATTACAAATAATTTTTAAGGACTTGATTTCATTATGTATATGAATAAGATACAACCTATCGATAACAAACACAACTTTTGTAACAAAACATAAAAAATAAAACGAGTAAGTTAACACCCAAAACGACGATAATACTAAGATATTATTAACAAAGCAATCTTAAAAGATAATATATGATATCATATTAATGTATATTATTCTTGTATAATTTAATGAAAATCATTTTACCATGATACAGGATTTTAACCAACCCTCGATAATGGAAAAGTACAAGGTAAGGGGTTTTCATCTCACTCCTTATTCTCGTGAGATTCATTTCATATTGCCACTATTACCTTTTGGGTGGTGTATGTACTGAACATAATTGTATTATTTGTGTAATACACATTAATTTATGTGTATTTACATATTCATTGTATGATACCTCTTTCATGGGGTGTATGTAATGTATGTTACTAAATTTGCCAGAGTTTATTTCACAATCTCTTCATTATCCTAGATTGTTTATACACAATTATCTACTGGGACCTCTTTGTCATCCACATCCATGTTTCATAAAAAAGTATTTCAAATCCTTCTTACTATTTTAAATACTATGAGTTAAAGTCATTTATACCCTAGTTTGACATTTTATAAGAAGTTTATAAAGGAATCTTTCTGTCATTTTCCAAACAAGGTCTTTTTTAATCTTTTCAAAAAAATTATGGTAAGAATAGTTTTTTTTAAATTATACAGTCGGTGTAGCTATTTTCTACGGTTATAAAATCATCGAAGCATCCCTTACGTTCTTCTAAGAATATTTTAAAAGTAAATGTTTTATTTTATAATTATTTGACTCTTAAATGATTTAAAAAATAGATATTTCTCTCAAATAGTTTTGATTTTATCTATGTCAACATCATTTTAAATGTTTTAAAGATTTATTCTTCTAAAACATTCTCATTAATGTCCATTTTTGAAAAATGGTTTTAAGGATTTATTTAAATGGACATGAATGTTTTAAAATTTTAATTACTTTAAAATGTTCCCATGTTGTATGGGACACTTTGATTCAAAAATGTCTTTAAATGTCTTCCTTTCTAAATTGTGTGACTTTTAAATGTTTTCATGAAAAGGGATATTTCAATAAAAGATTTTTACAAATCATTTCAGTCTATGTCACATCATTTAATGGATATTAGACTTCTTATGAAGTTGATTTATTATGATAAAAAACTTCCATATTTTATTGAAGGTTTTGTGATATGTTTGACTACAGATGTGTTATTTTTATACCATTCACGGTTTATTGTTAAAGTATTGACATTTTGTATCCTAGTTCCCATACGAATGGTTTTTTTATGTTTCGACCTTTTCATATGAGGAATGTATTGGACATAGTAAGTGATGGGTGGAGCCCACTATAGCTCTTCGATGCATCGGTAGGTCTCATTAGACAACTCGACATGGAATTGGCCGAGGCCTTTTCCCAATTTGATTTATGTTCTAGGCCGAGGCCTTATTCATTTTTAGATGTCTTGTCTAAGGCCTTGAAAAAATGTTATAGAATGTCTAGAATTATACATTGGCTCATTATGGAAATAATATTGATGGTTCATGTGGTTATTAGACTATTAGAATATGGATGATTCTGTTTTATTATGACATTATTTACTCAGCTCATATTCTTTCAATAAAAGTATTGATGTTTATTATTGGTAAAGGAATGTGGTTTCAATTATTCACCATGCTTAATATTTATGTTATTTTCCATTGTATTGCTTACCCTTACTGAGCATTTTATATAACCCCTTTTTATGTTTTATTTTTTCCATTATTCAAAGAAGTGTATTGTGATTTTGTAACACCCCGAGCTTCCACGATACGCTTCTCATTCAATAATGCAATAGTTTGCATTGTACGCAACTTCGAGTTCTAAAACACAGCGACTAATCAAAGTAACCGTTATGAATAGTAATAACCACTTTTTAAAATTATAGAAATTTTATATTTCAAAATGGACTTCATTTTTGGATTCGGAATATCGAAATTAGCCTATGTTGAATGTTTGGTATTTTTATGAGAACTTCTAATTTTATATGAATAGTGAAAAATACATAAAAACAAATTTTTTAATCCAAATAATTTATAGTAATAAATTATACTATTTAGTGGTTTTAAATTATAATTAGAATATATATTTACCATTTTATCCAATGGTGGTCATTAGAATTAATTTAACATTGAAAATGGACAAAAACAATTGCCAATCTGTTGATATAAATTGTTTCTTAAAAATACGCAATTTGTTGTGACAGCGGAAATTAATTATAAATTTAATTAATGAAACATATATGTTTGGAATTTTTTAAAATAGACATCATTTTTTAATTCGGAATACCAATTATAGCTTAGGGTAAAATTTTGGCATTGTTCTGAAAAACTTCAATTTTTGATGAATAGTGAAACCACTAAGTGGTAGTTAAATAACTGATTTTTTATTTAAATGAAATATTACCACTTCTGTGATTTTATTTTAAAAAATCCTACATACATGGTTGTCATTAAGAAGTAAAATTTGGTTCAATGAGATTAAAATAATTTTTGGTGAATAGTAACTTTTAAGTTCTTAATCGCGATTAGAGGTAATTAATCTAGTTTAAGGTAAAAATGATATTATAAAAATATGAAAATACCCTTACACTTGTCCTAACCCTATTGGATGAGTAATGGCTGACTGAGACAATCCATGGGTCAACTTGGGGACCCCATGGAGCCACTTTAGTTGGAAAATGACATAAATACATTTTATTTAATGTTAAAGTAAAAAATGACACAAACATGAAATGTTTTACTAAAACAATTTTTACATGGGGTTATACAAGTCATATTTTTGACTATAAATAGTAATTGGAAATATAAAAAGATTTCCTACATAATAGTATTTTTTTTATTATTTTTAGACATTAAATAATTTAAATTATTTATGACATCATTATGATGCAGCGATGACCTCATTATTTAACGATTTTAATAAAATGAAAAGATATTGTACAATCCAAGGCTTACACTTGTCCAAAGACTATTGGATGGGAATATTTCGAACCCTTATCACCTTAGCAACGAATTATATAAGTGTGGGACCTTTAGAATCCGAAAAGCATTGTATAATAATATAAAATTTCCTTACTTTCCAAGACTGCCCCTCCTCTCCTCTTATAAAAGGCCCCCACCTCTACCACCTCATTCACACTTTCAAGCCATTTGGATCGGCCAAACTCTTCCCAGATAATCTCCAAACTTCCCCCCCTTACTCCTAGAAGCTTCACATTGGGCCTAACTCTTCCCAAGGAAGCCTTTGGCTCAAATCAAAAAGAGTTACCCGATTTTGAGGTAATGTCTTCTCTAATGTTGTTTTGTTTTATTTTTCTTCTCCAACCCCCTAAACTATTTTTATTCATTTCTTTTGTAACAACACCAGTATCCTCAATATACTAGGATGTTGTTATAAGAAGGATTCGAGCTACACTTACACACACCTACATCTAGTTGTTAAAGAACATACGGTTTCTGTGGATGGAGAATTTCTGCCTCACGAAACGATGATTGTTCAACACTCATATAACACCTTCAAAGGTGGAAATTAAGATGTCACTATATTTATATAGGATGTATAATATGTTTATGTTTTACTTATGCTTCTGTATTTCTCATTTATGGCATACCTTATGATTTCCATTATGGGTAAACACGATAATTTCATTTTAGGAAGTGTGGACTACCGCCCCCTCAAAGTGATGTGAATCATTAATGCCATATGTGGGATGTATAAAGGATGGATTAAATGATATTATATATGATATTATACTGGAACTATATTATACCTTTATATAATTATGATTTCATTCCATTAAATACGAAATAGAAATGAAAGTAGCGTTCATGCGTACGTACGGCTTACCATCTCCATGAACGGTGAATTTTATTTCTTACCTCTAAATGTTATGTAATATTATAAATACATGTATATACTGAATATATATGATATATATGATATCTACATCATGAACATAATTATGGATATAATGGATATATCAACACATGAACAACTTGTAATTATAAGAATTTTATTTTTGACTCAAGTACCTAAGATCGACAAAATGACCGTTATAAACTTAAATAATTACATAATGTTCATAACATGGTAATAAGGGATATAAAAGGAATAATGAACATGAAAAAGGTTCTTAAGTAAATAGAAATTAACTCTAGTTTATTATTCAGGAGGTTAAAGAACGGTCGAGTTAGGACAGGACGCAAGGTAAGGGAACTTCTTAACCCAATTTCCATTCTTTGGGTTAATCTCCTACTTTCAAATTATGTCATGATATTATTATGTCCAATATTTTATTTGTACTTTCTTTATGTGTACTTATAGTTAATACACATAATAGATCTATTTTAATTAAAAAATGATCTTTGTAAGGGACTTCGTGTCAAATCTCCTTTCATTGAGGCATATTTTTTTTATACAAAACTTTCTTTTATACGGTGTATAAACCCATTTGACTTTTACGTTTATTCAAAATGTTTTATTTTATAATTATGTTATTTTTAAATGATTTCAAAAAGAGATATTTCTCTAAAATATATGAAAATTCCGTGTAAATGTATACATATTTAATGCAAGCTTAAAAATGTTTTCAGAAAACCCGACTCTCGAGTGTGGTAGGCAGGAAGGGATTGGGCGTGGACCCATCATGGCCTATAATTAGTCGAGCAGTCTCAGAATTAGTTATTTTATTTTCAAAAGCTTGCATAATGTTTTCAGAAAAACACTGGAGTATATTTGAGAAATTTTAAACGTAAGTATCTTCTAAAAAATTGCATCGGTAGGTCTCATGCGACAAACTAGTGTCTTGGCACGAGGCCTTGACAAAATCTTATTTGTGGTCTTGGCACGAGGCCTTGACTACGTGGTTATGATAGTCTGGCATTATGCGTTCCATCATTATGAAAGTGGTTAATGATATTTCATGTGATTATTCGACCAGTAGAATATCCATGTGAAGAAGTAAATGGAATTATCTCATTTTAATTTTCCCATATTATGTTGATGTTCAAGTTTAAAAGGCTTTTGTTTTAGTTATACATTGCCTTAAATGTTAATGTTTATTTATGAAAGCTTCCGCTATGTTGTTATCCTTACTGAGCATCTGAGCTCACCCCTTTCAATGTTTTAATTTTTCCAGGATGTGAAGAAGTATATTATGAATGACCTGCAGGGATAATATAAGGGGATATGAAGAGAAGATGGTGTAGTTTTGTTTTACTTTATGATGTAATGTAAGACTTATGAATGTATCTTGTGTTTCCAAGGCTACTAAACTAATCGGTCTTTCGAGACTTAATCTTTTGTGATCATTCCAATGTTACGAAGTAATGCACCGACTCTGGGTAGCTGGGGTCGGGGCATTACAGTTGGTATTAGAGGTAGTTTAGTACTAACCTTGGAAGCTAGATTTAGATAAACACTGATTAGAGCACATAGCCCAAAGATAGACTTTGAGGATTAGTATAGAAGAACTTCCTAGAATTTTGGTATTATAGAGATTTTGTGATTTTTCTTAGCAATACATCCCTGTCTGGATACGAGCAGGTAGAGGTGGCTCTGGCACAGATGTACCTAGGGGTAAAACCTGAAAACAGCGCTTTGAACTAGACTCGAACGGGAACTAGTGCACGACAACAGGCCTTGATGCACTCTTGGTTACGAAACTCCCAGGGGATATGCTTAGGATAATTCTCATTTTCTTTACAAACCACTATGAAGGGTTATGAGTATATAATTCTTTAAAGAAAAAATTTCTTTTTATGATTATGGATTATATCCATAAATAGTTCAATTTATGTAAAGTGTTTTACAAATATGGAATTGTGTATTTTAATTCATAAACTAATCTAGTTTATGCCATTGTTCCGAAATGGCGCCTAGTGGAAGGAATGGAAACCGTATCAATCCACGCACTCCGTGTAGGGATTTCCCTCCTGCTCAAGATAATTATTTTGGATCTGGAGATACAATTGGTGTTGATCAACTTATTACCATACTGGGACAACTCACTCAGGTTATGAATAATAACCTTACTCGTATGGAGCACCCTGATCCGCAACATGGAGGATCAATGTCAGACCGCTTCATGAGGCAACAACCACCAACATTTAATGGGGGTACAAATCTATTAGTAGCTGAGGAATGGATAAACTCCTTAGGGAAAATATTCCATGCCTTGGGGAGTAGTGAAAGGGAAAAGGTTATCATGGCAGTTTACCGCCTCACTGGAGATGCTGATCAATGGTGGTCATTGAATCAAAATACAAAGGATGATGATAACGTATCGAATATGGAATAGAGGGAGTTTAAAGTGCTTTTCTTAGAAAAATACCTCCCTCATGACCATCGAGAAGATATGGAAAGGCAATTTCTGAGTCTGAGACAAAAGGAGGATGAGAATGTCGCAAAGTATGAGGCCAACTTTACAAGGTTGGCGAGGTATGCTGCAGATTATATACGTAAACCAAGAGGTAAGATTGATCATTTCTTTGATGGGTTAAAACCATTTCTACATAGATCTTTAGTATCACAATCTTTCTCAACATACGAAGATATTATCTCATTTGCTATCAAGACAGAAAAGGAATTCTCTAAGTCTTATGACAATAAAGTAAAGCAAGAGAAGAAGATAACTATGGAGTAAAAGACAGATAAAGGGAAAAAGGGAAAGAAGGATTTTCCATTATGTGATAATTGTGGGAAGAATCACCGTGGTACTTGCCTAAAAGGAATGGGAGTTTGTTATAAATGTGGAGAAAAAGGTCATCAGGTGCGTGATTGCAAGGGAAAGATAGAGGCTGTCAATGTTAAATGCTACAATTGTAGGGAAATGGGGCATTATGCAAATGAATGTCTTAAGCGTCAGGGAAACTTACCTCAGAAAAGGCCAAGGGATCAAGGAAAATCTTATGCTGTTACTACAGTTGAAGCAGAATAACTAATGTATTGGTGCTTTTGGACTCATGGATTATATTCTGGTTATTAGAATAATGTGATATATATATAAGGATTGTACTGCGGTACTTGTTGTTTCATTAAGGTTTTAATATGATGAAGGTAATCATATTTTTAGTATGTGACAATAAGAGAAACTTTACTTTGTTTGGGGAATCTGATAAATTGATTTTGGAATATAGAGACCTTTTAGAAAAAGTCTGGACGGAGGTATTTTGGATAACTATAAAGGTTGGAATGGATTAAGTTGATCTTTGGATAGTATTGTTTAATGTTAAAACATTTCTGAAGATTATTTTTGGAATATTATTATACTATAGTTTTAGGAAAAGGACAACCTGCAGGGTGGGGCATAACCCGTCGCGTCGGACAAAGCTGCAGGGATCAAACCCACAACCATAGTGCGACAAGCCTTTATTTCCTACCACTAGCCTACAGGAAGTCCCTGGTTATTACAAAATAATTTTACTAATCTAAATGGTATGTGTTAACATTTGGAACCTTATACAATTAGGATAAGTATAATATTTTTGAGTTCTATTATCTTTTTGAGTGAAAGATGAGTTGAAGGTTGAAACTCTAATTGTCAAGCATAAATATATATATACCTATCTCTTATTCAATGAATAAATTAATTATTAAATTTTATTAAAGGGATATTAAAACAAAAAAATGTGTTATCCTAATACCTTATGTCTTATTGAACTAATTATATTTTAAATCAACATAGATTGAAGGCTTTGAGGCCCTCAATTTGACAGTTGATTGTGATTGATGACCTCAATCACTCCCTAAAAATATTTACGATTTTCCTCCAATTATATGTCTCTAATTGCCACCAATGTTATCCTCATCGAGATCATAATTGGGTGGTGACTTTTTCATTTCCCTTTCCCTCTTATTGAGGCTAAATTTTATTAATCTTACTTCTGATGTGGGTTTTCCACAAATGTATTTTTATTTTCAACCTTTTATTTTCCAAGAAAAAATTTCAAATTGTGAGGAAGCAATTTATTGAAGGAGGGGAGAATGTAACACCCTGAGCTTCCATGATACGCTTCTCATTCCATAATGCAATAGCTTGCATTGTACGCATCTTCGGGTTCTAAAACACTACGACTAATCAAAGTAGCCATTATGAATAGTAATAACCACTTTTTAAAATTATAGAAATTTTATATTTCAAAATGGACTTCATTTTTGGATTCGGAATATCGAAATTAGCCTATGTTGAATTTTTGGTATTTTTCTGAGAACTTCTAATTTTTTATGAATAGTGAAAAATACTTAAAAACAACTTTTTTAATCAAAATAATTTATAGTGATAAATTATACTATTTAGTGGTTTTAAAGTATAATTAGAATATATATTTACCATTTTATCCAATGGTGGTCATTAGAATTAATTTAACATTGAAAATGGACATAAACAATTGCCAATCTTTTGATATAAATTATTTCTTAAAAATACGCTATTTGTTGTGACAGCAGGAATTAATTATAAAATTAATTAATGAAACTTATATGTTTGGAATTTTGTAAAATAGACATCATTTTTGAATTCAGAATATCAATTATAGCATAGGGTGAAATTTTGGCACTGTTCTGAAAAACTTCAATTTTTGATGAATAGTGAAACCACTAAGTGGTAGTTAAATAATTGATTTTTCATTTAAATGAAATATTACCACTTATGTGATTTTATGTTAAAAAATACGACATACATGGTTGTCATTAAGAATTAAAATGTGGTTCAATGAGATTAAAATAATTTTTGGTGAATAGTAACTTTTAAGTTCGTAATCGCGATTAGAGGTAATTAGTGTAGTTTAAGGTAAAAATGATATTATAAAAATATGAAAATACCCTTACACTTGTCCTAACCCTATTGGATGAGTAATGGCCGACCAAGACAATCCATGGGTCAACTTGGGGACCCCGTGGAGCCACTTTAGTTCGAAAATGACATAAATACCTTTTATTTAATGTTAAAGTAAAAAAGGACACAAACATGAAATGTTTTACTAAAACAATTTTTACATGGGGTTATACAAGTCATATTTTGGACGATAAATAGTCATTGAAAAGATAAAAAGATTTCCTACATCATAGTATTTTTTTTATAATTTTTAGACATTAAATAAATTAAATTATTTATGACATCATTATGATGCAGCGATGACCTCATTATTTAACAATTTTAATAAAATGAAACGATAATGTATAATCCAAGGGATAAACTTGTCCAAAGACTATTGGATGGGTCTATTTAGAACCCTTATCACCATATCCACGAAATATATAATTTTGGGACCTTTATAATCCTAAAATCATTGTATAATAATGTAAAATTTTCTTTACTTTCCAAGAGTGCCCCTCCTCTCCTCTTATAAAAGGCCCCCACCTCTACCACCTCATTCACACTTTCAAGACATTTGGCTCAGCCAACCTCTGCCCAAATACTCTCCCAACTTCCCCCCTTACTCCTAGAAGCCTCACTTTGGGAATAACTCTTCCCAAGGAAGCCTTTGGCTCAAATCAAAAAGAGTTACCCGATTTTGAGGTAATGTCTTCTCTAATGTTGTTTTATTTTATTTTTCTTCTCCATCCCCATAAAATATTTTTATTCATTTATTTTGTAACAACACCAGTATACTAAATATACTAGGATGTTGTTATAAGAAGGATTCGAGCTACACTTACACACACCTACATCTAATGGTTAAAGAACATACAGTTTCTGTGGATGGCAAATTTCTGCCTCACGAAACGATGATTGTTCAACACTCATATAACACCTTCAACGGTGGCCATTAAGATGTCACTATATTTATATAGGATTTATAATATGTTTATGTTTTACTTATGTTTCTGTATTTCTCATTTATGGCATACCTTATGATTTCCATTATGGGTAAACGAGATAATTTCATTTTAGGAAGTGCGGACTACCGCCCCCTCAAAGTGATGTGAATCGTTAATGCCATATGTGGGATGTATAAAGGATGGAGTAAATGATATTATATATGATATTATACTGGAACTATATTATACCTTTATATAATTATGATTTCATTCCATTAAATATGAAAAATAAATGAAAGTAGCGATCATGCGTACGTACGGCTTACCGTCTCCATGAACGGTGAATTTCATTTCTTACCTCTAAATGTTATGTAATATTATAAATACATGTATATACTGGATATATATGATATATATGATATATACATCATGAATATAATTCTGGATATAATGGATATATCACCACATGAACAACTTGTAATTATAAGAATTTTATTTTTGACTCAAGTACCTAAGATCGACAAAATGACCGTTATAAACATAAATAATTACATAATGTTCATAACATGGTAATAAGGGATATAAAAGGAATAATTAACATGAAAAAGGTTTTTAAGTAAATATAAATTAACTCTAGTTTATTATTTAGGAGGTTAAAGAACGGTCGAGTCAGTACATGACGCAAGGTAAGGGAACTTCTTAACCCAATTTCCATTCTTTGGGTTAATCTCCTACTTTCAAATTATGTCATGATATTATTATGTCCAATCTTGTATTTGTACTTTCTTTATGTGTACTTATAGTTAATACACATAATAGATCTATTTTAATTAAAAAATGATCTTTGTAAGGGACTTCGTGTGAAATCTCCTTTCATTGAGGCATATTTTTTTTATACACAACTTTCTTTTATATGGTGTATAAACCCATTTGACTTTTACGTTTATTCAAAAGGTTTTATTTTATAATTATGTTATTTTTAAATGATTTCAAAAAGAGATATTTCTCTAAAATATATGAAAATTCAGTGTAAATGTATACATATTTAACGCAAGCCTAAAAATGTTTTCAGAAAACCTGACTCTCGAGTGTGGTAGGCACGAAGGTATTGGGCGTGGACCCATCATGGCCTGTAATTAGTCAAGCAGTCTCAGAATTAGTTATTTTGTTTTCAGAAGCTTGCATAATGTTTTTAGAAAAACACTGGAGTATATTTGAGAAATTTTAAACGTAAGTATCTTCTAAAAAATTGCATCGGTAGGTCTCATGAGACAAACTAGTGTCTTGGCACGAGGCCTTGACAAAATCTTATTTGTGGTCTTGGCACGAGGCCTTGACTACGTGGTTATGATAGTCTGGCATTATGAATTCTATCATTATGAAAGTGGTTAATGATATTTCATGTGATTATTCGACCAGTAGAATATCCATGTAAAGAAGTAAATGGCATTATCTCATTTTACTTTTTCCATATTATGTTGATGTTCATGTTTAAAAGGCTTTTGTTTTAGTTATACATTACCTTAAATGTTAATGTTTATATATGAAAGCTTCCCCTATGTTTTTATCCTTACTGAGCATCTGAGCTCACCCCTTTCAATGTTTTAATTTTTCCAGGATGTGAAGAAGTATATTATGAATGACCTGCAGGGATAATATAAGGGGATATGAAGAGAAGATGGTGTAGTTTTGTTTTACTTTATGATGTAATGTAAGACTTATGAATGTATCTAGTGTTTCCAAGGCTACTAAACTAATTGGTCTTTTGAGACTTGATCTTTTGTGATCATGCCAATGTTACGAAGTAATGCACCGACTCTGGGTAGCTGGGGTCGGGGCGTTACAGATTTATAGGCAGGGTTAATCTAAGGGAATAATGGCATTTATAAAGGATTATTTACATTGTGTTTTATGTTATAAAGTGTAATGTAACCTTCATGTTTGTAATCTATTTCCCAAGGCTTCTAAACCGATCGATTCTTCGAGACTTGATTCCTTGTAATCATGCCAATGTATTAAAATAATGCGTCGACTCTGTGTAAGTGGGGTTGGAGCGTTACACATATCATTAATTTTAATATATGAAATAGATATTGGGTTGAGTTTTGACACTTTAGAGGTTAAAATTCCACATTAATTTATAATGGATATTGTTTCTTTTACATGGTGTAAGCCATGGGCAGATATTTTCTTATTAGATAAAATTGAAATGAATTAGGAGAAACATAATATAACTATGATAGAATGTTGGTTTCTATTAAGACCATAAGGGATACCTATTTGAGATTTTTATTTGGGATCACCAAGACTGGGTGTTTTATGACATTTCTTATTGCTTCCCTCTGTATAGTTTGACATACCATGTTTAGACCCATTTCATTATATATTGATTCATTCTTTGAGTTTGGGGT
This sequence comes from Viscum album, assembly GCA_963277665.1. Lineage (NCBI taxonomy): Eukaryota > Viridiplantae > Streptophyta > Magnoliopsida > Santalales > Viscaceae > Viscum > Viscum album. The sequence continues at coordinate 1,114,412,949 of OY728132.1, read as the reverse complement.
GATATTTTATTTTTCCTAGAAATAATTAACTCATTGATCTTGTATGGTGAAAATTTGGGGATTTAAAACTGGTTGGTTGGGGTTGGTGGGTTCTTATCATTTCATCTATTATTAGTTGTGTTATGTGTTCCTTGTTAGTGATCATTCTTCCAGGTGTACATATTTATTATTTATTCATTATAAGTAAATAATGAATGATAGAGAAATATTTACACGATATATATGTGTATCCCCCATTCATATGGGGTTATCTTTTAATATTCTTTTATTTTGTAAATTTTATGGCTTATAGATCTTGATATTTTGGATGTTCTGGTGGTGTTTGTTTTATTTTGAATTTTATTCCAGCTCGAGACATGGAAAAAATTTTCTTTAAAATTTTTATATTATAATGTTCCTTAATTATGATTATATCAAATAAATCATAATCAAAATGTCTCATCTCATTTGTTTCCACTCGTTACTTTTAATGGGAAATATTCCTTGTTTGTTTCAATGAATACATTTTTGGGAGAGTTTTGAATAATTATAGTATAGTTCCACTGAGGAGTGGACTGACCATGTCTTATCTCATTGGATTCATGTTTAGTAATTATTCTATTTTGGTTGTTACTTTATTTTGGTGAGTTGTTAATTAATTTTACATTGGACTACATTATTTATTAATTTATATGTGTATAAAGTTGAATAGTGGGAAGAATTGTGACACCTCGAAATGTCAAATTCTTATTTATGATTGTAAGGTTAATTTATCCCTTGAGATGAATGTTTATTGGGGAGAAATTTGGTATTTTTGGATATTTTACATGGATTTATGTTAATTAATAGTTTTTTGGAAACCATATAGTATTAACCATGTGACCTCAATAGTATTACAGAGTGGTGGTCACATATATACCACAAAATTTGAAAAAAATGATATAATAAACCATGTGATCTTCTTGGTTTTTGATATTTATTCATTTAATGTTATTTTTGGAAGATTATCCCATACTCTTCCCACAATCAATCAATTCTATATATGAACATTATAATAACCACTTTTTCATTTCCAATAATCCCAATTTTGGGTTTTATGTGATTTCTTATTGGTTTTATTAAGGGATTAAAACGAAATGCATTCTACTTCCTTCTCTGCATGGGGTTTCCCTATTTTTATAACCTTATATTACCCTAGTGCCAATGTCAGATGATTTTATGTTCTGTTATATCTAGTCATTGAGTGATTTTATTTATAGGGTTTGTGACCCTTCTCTTCAGACACAATCTCACATCGTTTATCATAGGTGGGATGGTTATTCCTATTGATATAGGGGTTTCAATTTCATTCCCTTATTTTGGAAATTCACATAGATTCATATTTTCCTAAAAGTTCTTCTGAATGATAATAATTAGTTATATGGTATATATCATTGTTTTATCAATGGTTTTCCATGATTTCTTGGGTGTTTCTAATGAAAAAAATTAGTGAATTTTATAGTTTAGAAAAAATTGGATTTTAAATGGAATTTTATGTATCCTAAGAGTTTTAAAAAATAAATATAGGGGTTCTCATTACGATATATGATTTATTCATGGTGTTTTAAACTAAAATTATTCATTAGCTGGGGTATTTAGTGTTCTAATGGTATTAAATTATTTAAATATGGAATGATTGGCTTATGGATCATTTAATTGGTTTTTAAAATTTATGATCCCACCATGTTGTTGGTTGTGATTGACCTTAGACATAAAATTATTTTCCAAGAAATTTAATGATTTATTTTTAAACCTATACATTCTATTTATTGTGTAATGTCGTAGTTAACACCCTATGAGAAAGGTATATGTTTGTTTCCGGGTTACACCATTAATGAGGCATGTAATTTCACACTGTTTTATATATACATGTATTAATGTTTAAATAAATTTTGATTCATGTTTATTTGTTTTTTAATGAAGATCATTATTGAAATGGGTGGTTTGGAGGTGGGATATAGATGATTTTTTATATTTACCTTATGACATGTGATTTTTATGATATTTTCATTAGCTAAATTGTGGTTCAACTCCTTTTTTAAGACATGTGGAACCCAAGTCTACTATGTGGTAGATTAAGGGATGTGTTCCTGACTATTTTAGAGTTTCAAACTCTCTAGTATCCTAAAGTTGAATATTAGGACTTTTATATATTTTGTATCCCAGCTGAGTATAGTTGAGACCAATTTGAGTGTTGAGTTTTGTGATCATTAACATGGTGAAAGTTGGTTTCAACTACGCACATCTAGTATTACACCATTATTCCATAACAAGTTTCCTAATTTTATTTACCATATGTTATACCTCTTTGTATTTTATTTGAATGAATGTTTCTAATTTCTTATATGAGTCTTATTTTGATGTGTTGGACTTTGATTTGGTTTATTAAAAATATTTATTGCTCTTTCTCCATTATTATACATTCATTGTTTTTTATATTTATATTGAATTATGTCCAATTATTCTTTTCATTTCCTCATTACCCATTTGGAGAAGCTTTTATGATGTTTTAAATGGGAATATGAGAGTGTTTTCAATGCACTATACATTATTGAAATTCTTTTTATTTGTTTTCAAACCATGTGATTTTTTTTGTAAAATAGTGTTTTAAATAAAAGGGAATGTCTGGTTTTGAAATTATAATATCACTGTGAAGCCTATTTTGGGTTTATAGTGAAAAAAAATTATTTCGAATAAATAAAAGGTGTAATTTATTTATTTTTACATAATTTAAAGGAAATGAAGTCCTTTTTATCACTTATTCTCAAACTATAATTCTTGGTTTTCATTATAAATTTAATGAAATAGAGTCATGGTGGTATCATAATAGCCTTTATATAACACCCTATATACTCACATCAGCGGTTATATAGTATTCATGTCTATTTTAGGTTCCCATGTATTAAAATAAATCTTGGTTTTCTACCTTAATCATTTTGGTAGTAGGTGATATTTAGTTCTAGGTGTTTTCTCGAGACTCACATGGTAGTGGTGGGGATTGACTCCCTAGTTTTTTGGAACTCTTTCGGTCATATTTTTTTGGCCTCCCTGACCTTCTTCTTTAGTATATGTTTTTATTCTATGTTGTATATTGTAAAATAATTTTAAAATTTTGTTTTATTTAAGTTAAAAAATGACTTGAATTTTTTTATAGATTATTGTAATTCCTTATTCAGTTTATTCATTTTAGAACTATTTATATTCATTGGTGTTGTTGTGTTATTAATGGAGACATCAATTTGTGTTCTTGGTCAAAAACTATTGATTATCTCCATTTTATTGAGGGTAAAATTATTTTCACATTTTCACCTACGATACCCCAGAACTAGTTTAAATATATTAACTACTGATAATGTTCCTCGATCATTTTAGGGGAGTGGTCTAAGAAATTTGTTGGATTGACTCAATCACATTTTTTACACAAGTATTAATCACTATGGTTACTCCATTATGATGTTTAGTCTTATAAATATTTCATAATATCAAATTTCTATTGATGATAAGGAAAAAATGGACATAGAAAATAGAATATAGATAATAACAACTGGAAAATGCCTTATTTGGGGTTATTTGGACTATTTTATAAAGACAATGATGCATCGTTTTATAGTTATGGAATGAGGGTTGATATTTTAATAGTAGTTGGTTTCACTTTATATTATTCCATGTTTATTTTAATCAAATTTTATATAAATACACTTTATATATCAAAGATAAAAACTCATTATATCATGATTGATTACCGATTTATCATGGATGACTAGTTTCATTGAGGATAGTGGATTGAATAGAAGTGGATTGTGTCATATTTTCATCTATTACTTCTTTTGTTAATTTCACGATTTTCATAGTATAACATTGATACGAGCTTAAATATTATTCCTTGTTTCCTACCATGTGTTTAGGTACTTATGGGAGAAAAATAATGGATGGGATTACAAGAGATGACCTTATTCTCTAATTTCATTCAAGATAAATTTGGAATGCACTAAAATCATATTAAACATAATAATCCAATAGACTAATTTATTTTTAATCAAAACAGATATTGAGGGATTACTTACTTCAAAGTAATTAAATAAAAAGACAACCACTTTAATTTTCAATATAATTATATCAGTATTTTAAGGGAATTACATCCCTTAAAAGTGACCCACAACTTTTATCTGAATAAAATATTTCAATCAATATAAAAAGTTTTGTAACCACACATACATTTTAAATGATTTTTGATTCATGATTTTATTTTGAACTTTTGTACCTTACACAAAAAAAACATATCTAATTAATAATGATGTGTGTATAATGGGTAATTTTTCCCTCAAAAGTTGACAATTTTTTTATCATTGGAACATATGACCATTAGAAACCATACACATTGTAATATTGTTTTTGTGTTATAATTCGTATATAGAAATGATAAAGAATAAATAAAAAATAAAGGATAAATGAAGACCTCAACCAAAGGAGTTGTCTCATATAGAGCAGTTTTTTAGAGCTTAGGAGGGATGTATCATCACTAGAGTCCTCTCTCGACCAATCCCAAGATGATCCTCAATAAGTGAATATTGAAGAAAATCACATACATGAGAAGTTCAAATTACTAGAAATTACTAATTGGGAAATGTTAACTGACCATTCCCATATATCTATCAACATCATACACATTAACCTTAGGATTTATGTGTGTGTTACAAGTGGATAGGTTTCGATTTACTAGTTACATAAATTTTAATTTCATTGTATAAATAAAATTCTCTCAATCAAATCTTTTTTAATAATAGTATTACTTAATAAAATTAAGATGGGATATGAAAAATTGATTTTTCAGACAGGAATTATACATTCTTGAAAGGAAATGATTATTTATAATAAACTAGTATATTTTGAAAATAATTATTTTATTTAAATAATTTGATAAAAATACCCTTGTTTAGATATTAATTATAAAACAATTTAATTTTATTTATATCTCATAAATCATACTATGCATTCTAAATCAGGTATTATTTTTAATAAATAATGTTTTTTATATTTAAATTTACTAATTATTTCATTTAGAGAGTTTTTTTGGTAAAATAAATATCATTTTTTTAATCAGCGCTTCAAAATTAGGTTAGGGAGAAGTTATGAGCATTTTATAAAATACATTATTCATTCGTGAATAGTAAAAATATATTATGACTTTTTTGATATGTTTATTGACTTCATAATTATTTCGTAATAATATAATAACTACATAGCCACAATAAACAACCTGAAATATAAAATTCTTTTAATATCAATTATTTTAATATATTTTAATCAGGTTAGAAATAAATAAATTACTTTCTAAACTCTAAAATGGAAATTCTTACATTTAAAAATTATTTTTGTGGAAACATTACCTTTCCATGCCAAAATAATAAATATAAAATTAATATCAACCCTTTTGGATTAAAATAATTTAAAATATAACCCATGTTTCCTATACTACTAGAAAATTCCATGATAAATCCTATGTTTTTCATTTTCACCGACCTTTGTTTTGAAGGCCTATATAATGAAATTTAATAAAAAATCATCCATTTTTTCTATAAATTTCCACTAATTTATTATTTTAAATTAACTAAAAATATATCCTACAAGAATCAATGGTAGCTTAACCAGTCATGTAGTCCTCACATGGTGTTTTCAATCCCTAAGGTCCCCACCCACATGTTTTTGTAGTTAAATTGCATGGTAAGGGAATTATCATTTTTTTGTTTTCTACTCAATAACTTCTTTTCATATATATATTCTAAATATTAGGGTAGAAATATTATATCATCCTTTATGTCACACTCTTACATAAAAAATAATTTTTATCAATCAGATACCCTTATGGCCTCTATATATACCTTTTTCCAAAATAATATTTTATACAAGTTTTGCTGTCGAATTTAAATTTCAATATTTCCCTCTTCTCATCAATAAATTCTATTTAATTTTATTTTAGGGTATACAAAAGATAAATTTTATTCCATGAGTATTTACCTAAATGTCAAAATGATTTATTTTATTCTATAGTTAATATACCTGAAACCCACATTCCTTTACGTTTGGTTGAAAATGACATAATTTTCATGTTTTTAATCACTTTTTAATCACCTTGATTTTGTTATGAAACCCATTTATTTTATTCTCTATAGCTTATTTATGAAATTTATTATTATGATATATGTGGATCACATTAATTAAAAAATATGAAGGGTGGAACCTGATAGTTATCCAATGAATTGGGAAAATAATTTAATCTCTCAAATGACATGTTTTATGACACCATGGTGAAGAACCTCTATAAATTTCATTTATGACACCTTGTTGATTATCTTCGGCTATATTCTTATAAATGTATAAAATAATTTTTTAGCCATATTTTCAAGTAATGATACTTGTTTTTTTTATTTTATTCCTCATTTTCTTTTTCTCATGCCACAATGACCTTCCTGATGTTCTTATTGATATTCATATGGATCATATAAAAATTATTTCCCATGATTATTCCATTATTAAGCCTTATGATTTCCCTTTCCATTTATGTAAGTTCATAGGCTAAAAGATAGAGTAGAATTACAAAGTATGAATGAATATATAATACTTTTAAATTGTTTAGAATAATTTTTTAAATTTTTTATGTATTCTGTATGTTTTTTTCAAAAGATAAACATTTAATGATCCTATATTTTATACAATATAATGAAATGTTATGTATTAAACAGAATTTCTCTATAGGTGTTATGAGAGGATATTTAGTTATTTTTGGAAATTAATATTAGAAATTTTTTGGAGAACCATAAAGAAAATTTTAAATATAATAAATCATCATGTTATTTTGTTGAATTGTTAAATAAGTTGTTTCTGTGAAAAGAAATACGTTTATGGACATAATAATGTGGATATGGCTCTAGAACAGATATATATCGGGGTAAAACCTAAAAAAACCTCTTTGAGCATTACTCAAACTAGAATTGTTTCATGATAATGGGCCTTCCTATAGTCCATGTTTGACACTCCCAAGTGATTTGTTTGGTTAGTCACATGATTTTTATGAATCCTTTTACAGTATTTATCTAATTTTTTTAATTTATAAAATATTGAAGCATGATGTTTTATGACAAAAATTTCCATTATAATTATAATATTCTTAAAATAAACCTATTTCTCACTTAGGATGTCATGTTTTAAATAATGGAATGAAATATGTGGAACCACATAATAGGTGGGAATAATGAAACATGTATTGATAGACGTTTGATGGAATATAGAACAGAAAAATACATAATAATGATGAATCAAATAACAAGATTTATGAACTATAACATGAATAAAGTCAAGATAATTGATTCACCTTAAAGGGATCAACTTTCTATTGTGTCCACTGTGAATCAACGACAACATTATTTGTGTCATCCTACTGGCCCGTTGATTGCTAAAAAGTGAATATGATCTATTGAGAATATATCTTTTTTATTTCATTGTTCAGAAGAATATAATGTAACCCTAGTTGTGCACCACGTAGAGGGAGAATCTGGCCAGTGGTGGAAAATTATTAAAAAATAAGGGCAATAAGGGTGATTGATGCTATGGAGGGGAAAGAGTTTACGATATAACTTTTCAATAAATATTCCCCTCATTCGATGAGAACGAGATTGGAGAATTAATTCCTAGAACTATCATAGATGAAAAATGAATTCGTGAAAATATATGAGATGAAATTTACAAGACTTTATTGTTGGACCTATAGCTGTTTATGGATCCTAATGGAAAGGTTAAAGATTCTTCTATGGACTAATATTCATCTATGGATGAATCTAGATAATCAAGACTATGATAGCTATAAATGTATATTAAAGAGTTCTATTAAGGTTGAACTAGAGTTTGGATATACATTTTGGTCACACAAACAAAATGAAAAAATGATATCTTTTAAGGCAAACATAGGGAGGAACCTGGATCATGGAAGATGTGGAATGAAAGTGAAACATAATATATGCCAAAAATATTTGAAGAAGAATTTGGGGAACTTCTTGATTGAGAGAGGAAAATGTTACAAATTTGAAATAGATGTCTGTATAGCTTGTATCTATCATAGTGAGGTGATTCCTCTACTTCTCAACACTAACGAAAATGGGAATTTGGTGCGGACTCATCACAAAGTCCGATTCTATATGTCTGGACAGTAGGGGTAATTTTTTAATCACTGTTAAAATCATAAGGTAAGGAAAGAGAATAAATATCAACCTCTTCTTAGTGAAATAGATCAAGGTTGGGAATTTTCCCTCTCAATGGAACATGTAGAGGCTCTAAAAGATAATGATGAAGGTACTCTAATTGTTCTCTCAAAGATAAAAAGTACTTTGAATGATTATGATTATATGGATTCTTTATTTCTTTTATTATTGAATAAAATATAGAATCAACCATTTAATTGATAATGGTAGAGTTATCGGTCAATATTAATAGAGGTATTATCCAATAATCAATATTTAATAGAAACTATTGTATTTAATTTGGTGAGAATAATCTAATTGAAAATCTAGTAGTCATTCCCATGATAGAATTTGATACTATACCTAGGATGGACTATCTATCAAAGTATAATAAAATGATCAGCTATATAAGTAAGGTAATCATAGTAGTCTTGAATGGAAGTCCTAATTTTTTTTCCATGGATAGATATCTTGACATGATCTATGACTAGTCGCACCTCCTGCGGACTTCTTTATAGTGAAGGTCAGTGAATATGAAGATGGAAATAAAAGTATACGAATAGAAAATTTCCCCATTTTTATAAATACATTGACATATTACTTATATAATTAACATGCCCTCCATTAGAAAGAGAGGTATAGTTCTCCATTTAACTTATTCGTAGATATAACTCAATATAAAACCCTATAGATAATTGAAAATATGGAGGTGGATGAATAAATTAAATAACTGTGAGATCTTTTGGATTATAGGTTTATCCAACCATGTGTGTCTCATTGGGGAGAACTTATTATCTTTTTGAATAAGAAGGATAAACCAAGGTAGATATGTATTTATTATAGAGAACATAATGTGATCATATTGCAGAATAAGTAGCATCTTCTAAGGATTGCTGATTTATTTTACTAGCTTCAAGGGGCTCAATTCATCCAAATATTGATCTTCGATCAGGTTATTATCAATTGTTTTTGAAGAAAAATGTTATTCCAAATACTACCTTCCGATCAATATATGGAAATTATGAGTTTTTTTCACGTCTTTTGGCTTGACTAATGCTCCAACTATTTTTATGGATGATATGAATTGAGTCATTAATGACTAACATTATAAATTTGTTTTATTTTTTTTATTGATGATACTCTGATATATTCCAATAGTAGTGAGGATCATGAGGATAATCTAAGGGTTATATTGAAAAGCCTTATAAAATATAGTCTATTTATAATTTTTGTTCCAAAAAGTTTCATTCTTGGAGAACATTGTAACCAACGAATGAATCTCAATTCATCCATCCACGACAAAGGATTTGCAAGAGTGGCTTTATCCTACAATAGTAACTGAGACGTCCATTTTTCCTTGGTTTAGAGGGATATTATAGGAGGTTAGTGAAACGAAATTCAGGTAATTATAATACACTAACCATGATAACTTGAAAAGGTTCCAAGATTATCTGGACAAAGAAGTTGGAAGAATTTTTCCAAGAGTTGGAGACCAATTTTTTTAGTACACCTATGCTAATTTTACCCTCTATAAAAGAAGGATTAATAATTTTTAGAGATACATCCCTAATGAGGATTTTTGCGTCCCCATGAAAAATGAAAAGGTGATTTCATTTCCAACTCGACAGCTAATGCCTCATGAGAAGAATTATCCTACTAGAGATATGTGCCTTTTTCTCTCTGAGGATATTTATAAACTTTCTTTATTCAGAGAAATGTAATATAAACATAGAATACCAAATTTTGAAGTGTATTTTCAAAAAAAATTAATTGAACATGAGACATAAGAGATCGAATGAAATTATAAAACAAAATGGCTGTTTAATTAATCAACATTATGAAATAGAAGACAATGTCAGTGATGAATTAAGTTGGAAAGGTACTATTTTTTGGAAAAGATGAGGATTTAAGGAGATCCTTGGAATGAAGACCTTGTAGAACTGGACATAGGAATCGTAAGGGAAGGGAAATCATCAGCCCTATCCCAAATTATTTCCATACCATCATTAAAATTTAAGACCTTTAAATCCATAAAAAGAAGATCCCTTATTATTAAAGAAGATAGAGGCTATAAATAATGTGAAGATTCCTGAGTTCAATATTGATCAAGAAAGTTTACTGAAATTTCATTTAAGCTTATGTGTTCCAACGATTAAAGAAATAAAGAAGGTGGTTATTAATGAATCTCATAGCTTTACCATCTCCATAAATCCTAAAAGCACTAAAATTTATATTGAGATTCATGATAATTATTGGTGGGATAACATGAAAATGGAGATTTTTTATTAAACTACATGTTTCTTGGTGTGTCAACAAGTGAACGAATATAGACAAATTTTTAAAGGGGTATTACAACAACTATCCATACATACATGGAAGTGGGACAATATTACTATCAAATTTTACACTGGTCTACAAAGAAAATAGAAATTAAACAGTATGATTTGGATAATTATGGACCGTCTCACCATGAAATTCCATTTCATCGCTATTCGGGAAGATTTTTCTATTGGACTACATTCCCAGATTAATGTGAAGGAAGTGGTGAGGTATCATGGGGTACCACATTCTATTGTTTTTTATCATTATCCAAGGATCACATCCATATTCTGGGTAAGTCTTCAACATCCTCTAAATAATGAATTGAATTTTAGTATAGTCGATCAACTGTAAACCGATGTCCAATTTTAATAGAGTATTTAGACACTCCAGGAAATGCTGAGAATATGATCAATGTAATTTAAATGTGGATGGGAGAAACTTATACTATTATTTGAGTTCTCATACAATAAAAACATCCATTAGAGTATTCAAATGATAACCTAAAAATCACTATATGGGAAGCGATGTAGAACTCAAACTTGTTGGGATGAATTTTCTATAATAAACCTTCAATGGCCTAATATTGTGATGTGATGACTAAAAAGGTTCATTCCATCCAACACCAAATTAAGGATGCTCCATTCCAGAAGAATATTTGTGTTGATGATCATTGAACGAACTTGTATTTTGATGTTGGTGTCATTGTTTTCCTTTGAATATCACAATTGAAGAGATCTTGATGTTTGGGAAGAAAGGGATGCTTAGAATCAAGCACATTGGCACCTATGAAATCCTTGATCATAAAGGAGAGGTGGCCTATCAACATGAAATTCCACTAAATATACCTCACATTCATTATGTATTCCATGTATATATCTTATTTAAGGACATACCAGATCCCTCATTTTTTATGAATCCTGAGGTGGTACAATTGGAACATTAACTATCTTATGAGAAGAAGCTAGTGGAGATCTTGGAATGATGATATAAGTTTCAATATATAAATATTCCCCACCACATCAATGTTTTTTTGGAAAACATATATATGATGTGATGTGGGAACCAGAGGCGATAATGAGACAGAAGTACCCATATCTTTTCTCAACTGATATCACGAGTTTAGATTTCAGGGATTCAATTTCTTAAGGGGCGTAGGAATGTAAAGACCTGAAATTTTTAAATCATATTCAATTATTAAAAAAATAGTGTCATTTTGTATCATATATAAAGAAATCATATCCCTTTAATAATTATTTTTGTTTAAAGGGAAATGTGACCATTGGTATTTGGTTATTCATGACCATCGGTCAAATATGACAGTGGGATAATCTGATTGTTGGAAACTATTCTCTTCGATATAATATTTTATGTTATAATTTTCACATAGAAATAATAAATAATAATTAATGTAGAAAAAAGGAATTCATTACCCAAATAGTAGAGTCATTCCCTACTAAGCCCATTTTTTGGAGATTAGGTGCGAGGTAGCATCACTGGGGTACACTTTTGACCAATCCAAAGTCAAGCTTCAGCAATTAAAGATCGAATTAAATAGCCTATAGGAGAAGTAAAAATTAGTGGAAATTACCACTCAAGAGATCTTATTAGAGCCACCCCATGAATCCATCACCATCACAAATATTACACTTAGATCATATTCTGGTGTTATTAGGGGTTCTTTTTTTGGTCCCTAGTTATATAAATTGTAAATATATTTTATAAATAAATTTTTTTTCAATCAATTTCATTTTAATAATATTTTTTCTTCATAACATTATGGTGCAATTTGATAAATTGATATTTTGTAAATAATTCTAAAAAATATATAAATATTTATAAAAAATTAATATATTTTTAATAATTTTAATTTTAAAGAAATAAAATAATAAAAACATTAATATTGAATTATTAATGATAAAATAATTTTTTTCATGTTTAATCCATTTTACTATGCCTTTTCAATCCTCTATTGTTGTTAAAAATATGGATTTTTATATTTAAAAGTTATAATTGCAATTATTAGATAATTGCTTTGATTAAATAAATATCAATTTTTAAATTATCACATAAATAGTAGGTTATACTGAATTTATGAATACTTTCCAAAATAATTTATTTTTTGTGAATATTAAAAAAAATATGGTTCGAATTTTTAGTATGTTAAATGACATTATAATTATGTCACATTTATGTAATAATTTACTAAGCTTAATCCATGACCTAAAATACATTATTTTATTAATATCATTTATTTCAATATATTTTAATCTTTTTCTGACCCTATAATTTACTTTTCAAATTCTAAAATGGAAACCTTAACATTAAAAAAATTATTATTGTAGAAACATTACTTTTCCAGAACAAAATAAGTAATATAAAATTATTGTAGTCTATTTAAGATTAAAATAACATAAAATATGACCCAATTTTCTAAAAGAAAGGGAAAATACTATGGTCAAGAACAAAGATATTCATTTTACAAAACCTAGATTTTTATGGCCTATATTTGGAAGTTAATAAATAATTCCTCCACTTTTTCTATAAATACCACCAACTTTATGAATTTATATTCACTCACAATACATAATCCAATAATATATGGTTTTTTCCCCAAGAGGTCCTCCCAAAGTTTACTCAATCCCCAAAGGTCACAAACCTCATGTTTTTTGAGTTAATTTTCAAGGTAAGGGGAATTATACTTATTTTCTTATCAAACAAAAAACATATTTTCGTATATTTCTTTTTTATGTTATGATAAATATATTATATTACACTATATATATCATACCATTTCTTAAAAAATTATATTTTATCAACGATAGACCTTTTTCCCATAACTTTTTCCCATTTTTAAAACCAAATTTTATAGCTGTTATACTAGTGAATTTACTTCTCAAAATTTCCCTCTTCTCTTCAAAAAATTCCCTTTAATTTTATTTTTTTGAATATCCATGAATCATTCAATTACAAGAGTAATTAAATAAACATAAGAATTTTTTATTTTATTCAATGATTAACATACATGACACCCTAATTCCTTTTTTATGGGTTGAAAATGTCATAATATTCTTTTTTATGCACATATAAAATTCCATCATTTTGTATGAAACATTTATCTTTTATTCTCCATATTTCATTTATGGAATGGATGGTAATGTTATTTTTGGATTACATTATTTAACACATATTATGGTTGGGGCCTTATAGTTCTTAAATTGATTGGGTAATTAATTTAATCTATAGAGATGACATGTTTTACAATACCTTGGTGAATAACCCTAGTAATTTTCATTTACAACACCTTGGTGATTAACCTCAGTGATATGATTATGAATTTATAAATTAAATATTATAGAAAAATTTACATGTTATTATTCGTTTAATTTTTATTATTTTATTCCTCATGTTCTATTTACTATTGCACAATTATATTTTTTATATTCTTATTGATATTCCTCAACATACCTTGTAAACAATTTCTATTTCTTATTCCCTTAATGGGACTTATTCTCACCCTTCCCTATGGTATATGCACCTAGGTTATGAGATGTATTAAAAGTACATATTATGAACCAATTACGAATGGTTCCTTTTTTGGAATTTTTTTTAATATATCATATATTATGTTCATTTTTTAAAAGAAACTAAACTTTAAAAGATCCTCTATTTTGTATAATTATTGATAAGTTTTGTAATAAAAAGGTGGGATGTAAAAGTTCTCTAATTTTTCATATATTAAAATTTTATTCTATCCTTGAATAAATTTTTAAACATTAATTACATCCAATCTGTTATACCAATATATTATAGATGTTTATTTGGTAAGGAATCAACAATTCCTCTTGGAGCACATAATACTTCTATAATACTCAATGTGATATTTTTTATTAGGATACATTATGAAATAATTTCAATACATTTACCCCACAACCATTAGAGGTAATTATACTTAATGTAATGTTATATTATTTAACCATTTCCATGTATTAGTGTTTAAATTTCCAATATAATAAATATTTTTTTTATTTTTATTTTTATTTTTCCTTTCTATTTGATTCTTTTTTTCATTACATGTACAAGAGTTCATTCTATTATCACAACTGAGAAAATTTATATGAACAAAATTCCACATAATAAATCAAGTATTCGGATTAGGGGAAACCTATTAAGTTCCATCCCAAAATCAATTACAAACTTTTCTAATATAACAGAGTACTGATAGAAAACTATGTACCTCATGTAGTGTCCAAAGATTATCTAACATCATCGACAGAGCCCAGTTAGTACCCAATGAGATGACACAAATAGTTTACAAACTTCTGTAAATAAATATAGATACCACTAGATTAGTTAGTTCACTGCTATAGATCAAAAAAAATTAACTGAATCCAATTGTTTTTAAGATGGTTCAAAATATTGGTCAATTTTTGTGAATGGAAAATGATGACCACCATATACATGTATCAATGTTTTTAGAAATATATGACATGTTCAAGAGTAATGGTGTACTCATAGATTCCATAAATTATGACCCTTCCTTTCATTTTAATGGGACGATACATATATTGGTTAAAATTCCAACAGCCATGATCTACCAAATCATAGCATTATAACATTTAATTATTCATTGAGAAGTATATTTCAATGATGAATATCGAAAATAAATGAAGTGGTATTCAAAAGTTTTATCTAATGGATGTGTGTATACTTATGAATATTCATATTGTTGAAAATATGTAATATGAAGATATCCAAATCACATATTGTCAACTTTTTAGAAATTATAAACAAAATAAAATAGTCATCAAAATAACTACTAACTTGTGGTCGATTCAATACTTGGAGAAGGACTCAATAAGAATACCTCTATTAAATCCCATATAATATTAGATGGTCTCAAAATAATATATCTCTATTATAAGGGGATAATATCCTACCTAATAAAGAATAATATAATGACTAGGTGATGACTATGTAGGCATCTAAAATTTATGAAATGATGATAAATAGAAGCTTCTCTAACCATCTATAATCAAGAAAGAACACCTAATCCACCAATGATTCTTTTTTGTGAGATCCATATTGGACTAAATACTTTTCAATACTCTCATTGATGAGATGAAGACATCCACTTGGGTGACATGATTAATTTTACCTAGAAATTATCTGATCCATATTTTTAAAATCAATTTGGTTGATAATCGAGGTATAATAATCAAAATTATGGTCAGAAACATGTATGATGGTAGAATCCAATTCATTCCCAAGGTCTGATGATTTATTAATAATGATAAAAATCATTCAAGCATATAGGGAAACTACTCCAAGAATAGAGATCAAATAGTTTTGGGTAAACTCGTCCATAGCTCTACACACATGCCAAATCACTACATATCAATTTTACAAAATTGGTTCCAATATATATTTAGCAGAATGACTAATGTATTTTTTAATTATAAAAAACACATAAAAATAATGATAATTATTTAAAAACCCACCATGGATCATACTGAGACATTTATAATAAATTAGGATATATTTCATAAAGGCTATATGGGAGACCACTCATTGTTTTATTGTGAAACAAAGAGGTGAAATGAGAGAAAGAAAAGGTTTGGAAATAAATAAGTCCCATGGTTATAAATAAGGTCGAAAAACCCATGGACAAGGATTCTAAGGAAATGAAGAAAGAAAAAATTAAAAAGGAATCACATGAGAATAAAAAATAATAAAATAAAATCCTATTGAATAAAATATTAAAAACTTGGTTGTATGGGAGGAAATAATAGATAGTTTCAAGATGAAAATTCCATAATTTTATCATACCAGCCACTATTTCCATTTTAAATAGGATGTTCTAAAGGAATATTGAAGAGAATGAAAATAGGTTTATATAGATATGTAAATAGATTAATGATAATATTTCATTCCATGTTGAAATTTCCGACAAACTAAAATATTTCATGTTTCATAATGATATGTTCCTAATAAAAATTAACTATATGACTTTGTCTTGATCACAGTTAGGGAGAATCTAGTTAAAAATGACTAGTTAGGTGCCACTGAGAGAAGTGGGGTGAATCAGTGGTACCCTGGATTTAGGAAATTAATCTCCTTTTAAAATCAATATCTTAAATAGTTTCAAGTTCTTGATTCAGCCAGTGTTTTTTCACAGCCTCAACTTAATTTTCATTAAGAGATAATAGAGAGAAAAACATATTATTTACATTATTTTGGGGAAAGAAAAACTCCTTACCAAGTTTTTCATACACCCCAACATGAATTCTGTTCACTATATCCACTTGTGAATAGAACTTGTTAGATAGACTAGTACAATATATCTGCAATTGGTTAGACACCATAATTTCTCTTCTTCTACAATTAGAAAGAACCCCCAATACTAGGCCCCCAATAGCTGTTTAGGCACTCGAATCTACAATATTACCCAATAATTATGATCTAGAGATAGAAATAACTTCTTCACATATATTCTTCCTCCAAAAAAAGATAGATGTCCCTTCCTTGTCTACATCCCCAGTATATTTTTAAATGTTATTCTTTTGGTCCCTTAATTATATTTAGTAGCAACTAATATTGATCAACTCCACTGGCCCCGAAACTGACTTTCATTTATTTATTGAAGATTTTATCGGGATTACATAATAAAATATTACATAATCGATATAAGTTCTCTCAATATTTTTTTGTCAAAAATAATTCATAACATGCTTTCAAAATTTATAAAAATAAAATAATTATTCATGTGATAATAATTCATTAGGACACGATTTAAAATCCCTCATTTAAATAATCTTTTAAATGTGTTTATGAATAAAAAAATATTTTCCCCAATTAAAAATAAAATAATGTTTCTTTTTATTTCTATTATATATATTATTAAAAATAACCTATAAAATGTTTGTATGAAATCTATTAAATCTCTTTTAGAATACATAAGAGACACTGTGGGTATTAAATTCTACATGGATTATATATCAAATAAAAAGGTGGTTTGGGTGTTATCTTCTTAGTAACACATAGTTTTTTATCACATGGGGATAAAATCCTATATTTTTTAATGCATGAAGTCATTTATCCTATTTTATGTACTATCTCATACTGTATTTTAATCCGCATTAAAATTCTCAAAGGACTAGTCTTCTGTTTTGGTCATTTAGTATTAAAAAAACTATAACACATTTAATCTCCTAGTATTTTGGGTCATTATTATTAACATGATATTTTCCATGATTAATATCTTTGTTACATAAATCCGTAAATTAATGTAACGTTCTAATCAATTGTTTGTATAACCACCTTAAGGACTTGAGATTTATAATTCATGTTTTAAGCCTCATTTGATATTTTCTATTTTTATATTGTCATGCATGCTATGAAAATCTTTATAAATGACAATTTCTAGTGAACTTACCCATTATTTATCACCTTTTGTTTCATTTGAATTCTAAACTAGCACCGAAGCGATATCATGTCTATATGATTTCCATCAATTCACGGAATTGCATTAATATTTTGTATAACAAATTCTTATGACCTCACCTAGATCGTAAGAGATCATTTAAGCCATCTTGAAGGGGGAAAAGTCCTTGGTTTTATCGTTCTGGAATCTTCAGTTGGGGACAATCCATGTTTTGAAGCACCCCTGAATATGTTGTGAATAAGATTATTGCTATAATAGTTCATATGGAACAAATCAACTTGATTGGATGAACAATGTAATATACATATGTTGTTAGTGGGGGAATAGAGTCCTATTCATTTATCCGTCCCACATCGAACTCACCCTCTGTTGGATGTTTCATTTTATTATCAAACATCTTATACTACCTTTAGATTCATGTACTGAGGTCCTATCCAAATCCCCCCCCCACCACTGGCCTCTATTTTTTTTTCTACATGAACATGTTTCCTTGCATGGTGGTTCTAATATACTTTGTGCTCTTCCTTATACACACTCACCTACCCCTATTCATGAAATCATGATTCTTTAGCTATTATCATATCTTGAATTTGGCCAAACCTACTCACCTAGTCATTGACTATGTGGTCCAATGCATGGGAAACTATATGGAACATGATTTGTTTGTTGAATTATTGTCAAAAGATTCGACCAAATATAAAATCAAATACAATATAATTATTTATATATTTCCAATATAACTTATTATCTTATATTGTTAAGAAATCATCCGGGAAAATATATAATTATATAATTTTCATATTGTTCTTTAATTCCTTGATGAAAAAAAATCTTTTCGAATGTAAAACCTTATATCCTCTTGAAAATAATTAGTTTCATAGCCTTCTTTAACTTGATGTAAATGATTCCTTTGAAAAAGGAAAAAAAATAATCACATTTGACATAGGTAATTTTTTATGAATGACATACAATGTCATTAAGTGAATTAATATATATTTTCGATGAATCACCACTTCACATATTAACCCATATAAATAAAATGAAACGTTAGGTATTAATAGGATAATGTTAAGCATTTGTGTAGAAAAAAAATCTAACCTAATTTTAGAGATATGTAATGTTATCTGAATCCTTATATGATTATATATTATAATTATAGGATGTGTATTTATGATCATAAATCAAGAAGAAATATAATTCCATTATATATATTAAGTAAAAATAGGAATGAAACATGATTCCCATAATTACCACTTATTAATTTTGTAGATAGATCAGTGATGTAAAAAGTTAGATTTCATGATGATATTTTAATAATGGTGGGAAAGGTTATTTTATATATTAATATTATAATATTTTAGATGGATGAAGAAAAATATGACATTATTATTCTTGCTTTCCCAATCCTAGAAAAAGGAAAATGAAAAAATTTATGTAAATCAATGGAATTTAATTTTTTGATTCAGATAAGAGAAGGTTCAGTTTGACCTCATGAAGGTTTTGAAATATGGAGATGATATGAAGAGTTATCATGTTATCACTACTTATAAATAATTATATGGGTCTTTAGAGATTCAAGATGTATATAAATATATCATGAAGCCAGTTGATTAAGAATTGGACCAGTTAAAATATGACACCATTAAAAGAGAGATGGAAAGAAAATAAGAATGTGTGATTGATGTTGAAATATTTTTAGGGTATTATTTTAAAAAAATAATTACATAAAACATAAAAGAACAAAAAAATAGATTTAATAAATCCTATGAAACCTTGGTTATTAATTTTTAAAATAAGGATATGTTCATACATTATTTTTAAATACAAACATTTCAAAAGTCCAAGAGAGTAATTTGACTTATCTATAGAATAAAATATGGAAAGATATTAGATTGAGACTCACTAATATAAAATGAATAAGCATAAACATTTTTATACACAAGCTGGGGTTGGATGAATGGAAGGAATAATATAGGCATCCAAAAATGATATCAACACATCCCATGAGGGAAGAAAATAAGATTTAGGTGCTTATGTTTTTTTGATACCGGTATAGTATACTCCATTTCGAATATAAAATGTGTGATACCACATCCTGTTTTATTTAATATATCATTAATGAATATTAAAAAGAATGATGGTGAGGAGATATCTAGAAGGATACTATTATGTTGGATCATTTATGTCTATAAGATTATGCTAAATGATTCAACAAAGACCATTTTACTCCCCCATTAATTAAATATATAATATAGATACTTATTAGGAAAGAGTGATATTTATTTCATCATGTTAATATTGAGTAAAACCAAATAACCATGTAATATAAGTTTCAATATAAGATGATAATCACATTCTTCTATAAAACCATCACGTACTAACACATATACTTTGGTATGTTTAATTCACCTTAGACATTACAGTTATACATGGACCACATTTTTCATGGGATGGGGGATGGATTCCTCGAAATATTAACTAATAAATTATTGTTTTATAGTATATTATTTGATGTATTATTAAATAATTTTGTATTTAGTATTATAATGATAGAATAAAATTTACTGTGTTCTCAATTGGGATAAATACCACTTTATGGTAATGGGTCACATTTTCTTTTCCATAAAATTTCAAAATAAGGAATAAAGGTAGATCTAGTAAAAATAAAGGTCATCATGGAGATATTAGAATAAACAATAATTAGGTAGATTAAAATATTTTTATGAAATGTTGGTTTCTATAAATTATTTTTAAGAACTTTCATCTATTTTGTAGACTCATCTCCCATCTATTTTCAAAGTACAGGTTATTTTATTTTGATGTAAAAATAAAATAGTATTCCAAAGAGTTAAATTAAAAAATGATCACTATTACCATATTTATACCTCCAATTATTGATGATCCTTTTTAGTTAATATGTGATCAAAATAATTTCAATGAAGTAGAATTCTTTTACAAAGGGGACATATAATATTATTCTCATATACAATGGTATTTGATCCTTGAAAGTAGAACAACATAATTAAAAACCCATACAGAAGGAAATAAATATTTTGGTTATATATTTTTACATTTTTATATTTTAACATCTGCTCCATAATGTTGTGTTTTACACCAACCATGTAGATTGAATGTATTCTCTTATGATTTAAAATTCCAACATATTCTTAATTTAGTGGATTCTTTTTTTTATGAATTAATTCTTGGGACTTTATATATTAATAAATCAATGAATACCATTAATAATGATATGTAATGCCCCAAAAATCTAAAGTAGGAAAATTTTATTCCTTAGTGTGTGTGACACATGACAGCAAGAACATAAGAAAATATATTATTTTGAGATAATATAATATATTTACTATCTAAATTAGATTCAACATATTATAAAAATTAGAATTCTGGAAACGTTGAGTTTTATTGAACAATAATTAAAATATTTTAAGAGATAAACTTGCTGATAAATTAGTATTTATGAATATAAATTAATAAAATATGAAATTTACAGTTTAAATAAATATAAATTAATTAATATGAAATTTAATATAAATTAATATAAAATCAATTTAATATAAAAGGAATATTTTTATAGGAAAATATTTTTATTCCCACGAAACGGTTATACCGTAATAAAATTAAATAATTAAAATTAGTGAGTAAAATTAATTAAATATACATATATACATATATATTATATTAAATCAAATATTTTTTATATCTATGCAATATATTTGATAAGAATAATATAAGAACAAACCCGATGCTGCACATGAAACCCTATATTTTTATGGATAACGAATATTAAATTCAATTTTTTGTAACTTTTTTATTTTATATATTTCAAAATAAACTTATAACATCAAATATAAACTTAAAAAATAGGTTAGGATTATTTTCTAGAATTTTTCTATGAAGTCTCATTTTTAATTAATAGTGAAAAATATTGAAATTTATTTCCAAATTTATTTTACATATTTTTTATTTATAATGTTAAATTATAATTTTAATTATCTTTAATGTTTAATTAGATCATATTTTTTCTAATTAATCTAATATATGTAACTAAAATCAATTTCACTTTGAAATTGACTATAAAACATAACAATCTTTCTCACATTTTTACATTAAAACCTCACTTTACCGTCTTTTCTCTAAGATAAAATTTAAATTAATATCTGCCACGTCGGTGATTTCCATACAGGGAAATGGATTCCATATTTTTAATGAGAATTATTTAAAATGTCTAGTATAGTCAACATTGGTTTTGACCAAAAATATTAGTGAATGTAATTATAATTAATTGATATTAATAAAGAAAAAATTAATCATTATAAAGGAATAAACATTTATCTTGGGGGCCCAATTGACCTAGACACTTGTCCAAACCCCATTTTATAAAAATAAATATGTCATAAACCTTCCTTTATTGTGTTTTTTTTGTTTTCAAATGAATTGTTTTTAGTTAAAAACTTGGGTAGACCTAACTTATTTTAAAAAAAAACCAAGTGAGTCATTTTCCTCATCTATAAAAGGCCACTACCTCTCCCCCTTCCTCAAAAATCTAAAGACACATTAGATCGAGCATGTTCTGAAAAAATATCTCCTCAAAAAACCACCTACCCTTGAGCAGAATGAAATTCAAGGAAGCATTTGGTTCAAACCAAAAGGAGTTTAAGAGGTAATATCTTTCCTTAATCATTTTGTTTTTATTTCCATTCTCTACTCCTATGATTTTAAATATTCCATATTTATATAAAAACTCAAGAATCCTAAATATAATATTATTTTTTACAATAAGATTTCTTCCTACACATACACACACCTCTTTCAAAAGGATAACAAACATACTATTTATTTATACGGAAAAAGACCCCCTTAGGAAAATATGATTGTTAATTTTTTTCATTTAATGCCTCTCATGGTATAAATTAAGATGGAAAATATATTTATAGATGTTATATATGATAGTTTTTTATTTCATTAAGATTCTATAATTCATTTACCTAATATATCATTATAATTTTCATTTTTTAAAAAAACAATAACATCGTATGTGGAAGTGTGGACTACCACCGCCTCAAATGGATGTGATTCATTTACATAATACATGCAATGTATAATGGATGGTTTTAATTAATCATATTATACATTAAAAAATAATTTGATATTCATGAAATAATTAAATTTCTTGAAATATAATATGTACCATTTTATTTATTACCCTTTCACACACTGAAGAAGTGATAATTTTGTTCATGGACGTGTGGAATACTGCCTCATTGAAATGGCAAGATTCCTTTTACATCAAAAAAATTATATATATATAAGTATATACGATTAAATAAGATGGTATTTAGGATCTAATTATCATTGTAGAATTTTTATTTTTTCTTACCTTCTTTCCATATTGATCATTGAAAAATGAGTATGTTACTCATGTGTACGTACAACATATAATGTCCATGAGGATAACATTGGTTCATTTTTCAAAACCATAGTTAAAGAATTATTTTAAAATTATAATAAATATATAAATATAATAGTTATTTCATGATTATTATTCTATATTCATTACATAATGACCCCTTGGACCATTGGATATCTACCAAAGATGTTTTCAACACATAAATCAATTTTGGTCAAAACACCTGATGTAAAATTATTTGTTTATGTATATGTATAAGAAAAGGTAATAAGTGAAATAAAATTTATTATAAAAAAGAAAAAAGAAAAAAATAAAGTAGATATTTAAAATATGTTTATTATTCATGAATATAATAACATACAACTCAATTTGGACCCTAGGAAATGGATTTTCATCTCACTTTTTTAATTTTGTGAGATAGATTTCATGTTCGCCACTTGTATATTTTTGTGTTGTATATATGTCCAATTTTTTAATGTTATATCATTAAATAAATTATAATCATGTTATTAAAAAGTATCATTTAATATTATTCATTTATGATGTTTATAATTTAAAATGTTTCAAAGTGGAATGGGACACTTTGGAATGTTTAAAGATTATTTTTTTGAACAACAGCTTTAATGGTCATTCAATGGTTTTTCAATTTGAGGAAATTATATGACCATTTTTCAATAAAACATTTATCTTCCTCTCCTGTGGTTATATATGTACTTTTTTAAGTATTAGTGACATTTTCCAATATTTTTTACCCCAAATGATTTAGAAAATGTATTACAGAAAATCCGATATTATATTTATCCTTATTCGGAGAACATATTTTTTTCTAAAAAAATTCCCATTAAAACATTTTCAAAAATGTTTTAAAATTATTTTGTTGAGAAAATTTTACCCTTTTTATATTGCTAATTATTTTAAAGGAATATTTCTTGTTTCTTTCTAAACAATACTATTTCTGATACTTGTAAAATGAAAAAGGAATGTTCTTTTTAGAATTTATGACAGTTATAGATTTAGCATTTATCTTTCCTTCAAGGTTCCTTTTAATTTTTAAAACGATAATTTATAAATAAAATGTTTTTAAATTTTTTTTTCAAGGAAAATATTTTCCAAAATTTTTTACATAACAAAAGGATATTTTCTACTAGAATGTTTTAAAATGATCTGTTTATAGTCTTTATATTCATCAATGGAAGAACCCTTTATTTTTACTACAAATAGGATATGTTGTATTAATACCATTCTTATTCTTTTTTTGGATGATATATGATTTATTTAACTAAGGATAATATTTATAATCACTTCCTTGATTTATTTTTTAGTCCCCTTAAAATATTCAATCTTCCAATATCATTGATCATTGAATTACTCCAAAACTATTCATTTCATTTATCAAGGATATTATTATTTCTTAAACCATATAACATTTTAGATAAGATGTATGCTTTAATAATTATTTTATTATTTGGGGAACTATTTATAATTTCATATTCTTTTTCCAATATGGATAACTAATAAGGAATATTTTTTATGATTATTTTATATAAGCAACATGATTGGCTAGTAATGAAAAGTGGAAACCTGAATTTATATATCCCCTCAATGCACGGATATGTTTTCATGAGACAAATATGTTTTGAAAATTAAAAAAATTTCTATCCATAGTTTAAAACCATCATATGAAAAGGCCTTAACGATATATGATTTCATGTGCCTTACAGAAGAAATATATTGATAAATCATTGACCTCATTTAGTTTTATTTATTATTGATCCATGATATTTTCCATCGAACTATTTTTGGATGCATTTCATTCTCAGTTTTTTTAGATAGAATTTGATTTATTTTCTTACCTTGACATATTTATTTTAGATTATATAGTTATTTGAATGGAATATGTTTCTTATTTTTACCATTCCATATTGATTCTAAAATTACTTCTCAATTTTTTGATTATATGGTATGTGTGTTTAGTTATTTAACAACACATAAATATTATTCTCCTTGATTAATTTTTTCTTCTTTAAATTTAACCCTTACCAAGCATTTGATCTCACACTAACTATGATTCCTTACATAGGAATCCATGAAGAATACAATGACAATTATGTAGGGATATACTAGATGTAATAAGGTAACTATCGTAGTTATTTTTAAATAATATGAAAATTACATTTGTAACTGGTGTTGTCATTTATAATACATGTCTCATTTAGGAATCTGGTTTTCCAAGACTATCTAACTCTAAGTACTTCGGGATTTGATTACATGTAATCATGCCAATATCATAGTATAAAACACTAGCTCTAGGCTATCTAGGGTTGGGTCACTATAGTTGGTATCCATGGAAGTTTAGTATAAACCTTGTCAACTAGATTTAGGGAAACTTAAGTTGGATAATGTATCCCTAATGTATAATTTGAGGATAATAATAGAAGAACAACCTATAATTTTTTTAATGTATAAATTTTGTGGGTCTTCTTAGAAATACATTCCAATAGATATTCTACAAATAAACATGGTTCTGGTGTATTCACACCTAGGAGTATCATCGTGGATAAGGAATTTTGATCTTGAATCGGTGTAACCTGGTACCAAAAAACGATCCTTATTGTGCATATAGATTGATAAACCCGAGGGATATGCTTAGGATAATTCACATTTTCTATACAAACAACTATGATGTATTTTTGGAAATGAACAACCTATGTTAAACCAAATGTGTTTTATATTATAGATAAGGTTTCGTGATTAGAAATCAACAAATGATATTATGAATAATCGCTTCACTAATGAAGGATCCATTTCAAAATAAAATGGATGAGGTTTTTTTGTATTGAGGATGTATCGAAAACTTTAGTTGAACGAATATTTGGTGATTCTTCTAAATTCAAGGATTTAAATAATTTTTCATATAAAGATTATATCAATATAGTTTTAGAGAATGAAAAACTATATGTTGAGTGATAACCCATCATGTTTGGTAAGGCCACGAGGTTTGAACCTATGACTGAAAGATGATAAGGGTTTGGTACCTACCACTGGCCAACACAATGTCCTGGTTAATGTGTTATTATTTAAACAAGTTGAAAATAAAATATTAATGATGAAGCAATAATTTCACTTTTTATTTGTCGATATTAATTTCTTTTCCATATTAGTTTTGGGAAATAGATAGAGATAAATATTAATAATCATTACTATTTTATAAGCTACAAGATCTTTTAGAAATGTATTTTAGTGATTCGGGCATCAAAATTAATTTTTAGGATGAATTTGAATTTCATTGATTCAAAAAAAAATATGAAATTGCGTTTATTTAAATATATAAAATATTTATATTTTCTTAAATTCTTAGATAGTGAAATAATTACTCATTTTTAGAAGAGTGATCAAAAAATGTTTTCCTAATACATTAATTTTTGTTGAACCGATGGAATTATAAATCATTATAAATTTATGGATTTGAGACCCTCAACATTACATTTATCATTCTATTTTTTTTATTTATAACCTTAATCAATTTCTATTAATATATACAATTTTCTTCCAAGTACGTATCTTCAATTTCCACTAATTTTATCCAACTGAGAGGCCTATATATATATTTTTTATGTAAATTTCCCATTATCTCTCTTAATGAATGTTTCTTATTAACCTATATCACGATGTGGGATTTAGAGTAATGAAATATCAAAAAAATTTACCAGGATCAAGTTTGAATTTTGAAGATGCAATTTAATTATGGTGTGGAGAATGTAACACCCCAAAAACCAAATGAAGAAAAATTGTATTCGATAGCATCTATGACACACGACAATAAGAACATAATGGAATATAATATTAATATACATTATAATATATTTATTATTTAAAATATATTCAAAATTTAATATATATTTCAATGTTTGAGACACAGAGTAATCATTCGTTAGACGCGAGAGATACCTTCTTCGATGACCTGCATTACACACAAGACCATGTTTCATTGAACAATAAATAAGATATAATAAGATATAAACATACTGATAAATTATTAGTTATGAATATTAATAACTAAAATATAAAAATTAGTTTTTAAAGAAAAATAATTTTATTTATAAAAAATTAATTATAATTTAATATAACAACAAATTGAATAAAGAAAATATTTTTATAGAAAAGTATTTCTATTCATAAAAAGTTTTTTTACCCTAATACAATAAATAAATTAAAATTATTGAGTGATATTAATGTAATATATATATATATGATATTCAATAAAATATTTTTTATATTCATCTAATAGATATGATAAACATAAGATAAGATCTAACTTAATTGTATAAATAAACACCTATATTTTTATAAAGAACATATTTTAAAATTGTTTCTTGGAAAATTTATAGATTTTATCTATAAAAATGAACATTAAATTTGAAATATAAACATAAAATTTTGGTTAGTGTAATTTTTTGGCATTTTATGTGATGTTTCATTTTTAATGAATAGTGAAAACTAAAGAAATTTAATCCAAAACATATTATTCATCTAATTCATTTATAATGTAAATATATAATATTAATTATTTTTAAAATTTAATTATATCATAAATTTATCAATTAATATAATTTAGGTCACAGTAATCAATTTTTATTTGAATTTAACAATGAAAACAAAGCAATCTTTGGAATGTTTTTACTTTAAAAACTTGCACTGTCATCCCGTCTACATGATTAAATTTAAATTAATTTCTACCAATTTTATTATTGTAAATTATAAAAATGGTTTCAATATTTTGAATCAGAATAATTTATAATTTATATTAAGGTCATATTAGTTTTTGACAAAAAAAATTCTAATTTAATTAAAATTACATATAATTTTTAAGGAAAAATAAATCATAAAAAAGGATTAAACTGTTAACTTAGGGGCACAAATGGTCTATCTGCATGTCTAATCCCATTTGAGAGACATAATTTGTCCCTAAACCTCCCAATATTGTTTTTTATTACTTTTTGTGGTAATAATTTGGTACACCTAACATGTATTCCAAAATACGAAGTGAGTCTTTTTCTTCTACTATAAAAGGCCACCACCACTCCCCCTTCCTCACACCTTTCAAGACACATTTTCTAAGTCATGATTTAGCCAAATAAATCATAAAAATCCCTACCCTCATCATATAAGCTTAACCCTAGTTATAATGAAATAAAAGGAATCCATTTCATTAAGCCCAAAGGAGTTAAATGATTAAGAGGTAACATCTTCCCTTATGCATTTTTTATTCCATTTTTCTACTCCTCCAATTATCTTTATTACATGATTATATAGAAACTATAGTATCATATATATACTAGGATGTTTTCAATATATGTATTATACCAAAACTTATTCACATATGTATCTAATGGATAAAAAACACATTGTTTACGTGTACGGAAAACTACTGCCTCATGAAATGATGATTGTTCATTTTTCCTTTAACACATCTCATGGGATCCATTATGATAGAAAATATATTTATATATATTATATATGATATTTATTATGGATTTATTCTTCTTTAATTATTTTAAAACACATAAATTTATACATTCCATTTTGAGTATAACGGTAACATCGTGTGCGGAAGTGTGGACTAGCTCCCCCTCAAAGCAATGTGATTCATTCACATGATACAGAGAATGTATAATATATTGTATTAATTAAAAACATGATATATAAATAGAAAATATTATCTATTAAGGAAATAATTACATTTAATATATATCATTTTCTTTATTACCCCTTCACACAATTAAAAAGTGACAACGTTTTTCGTGAATGTTTGGACTACCACCTCCTTTACACGATGTGATTACCTTTACATAAGAAAAATTATATATTTTTTTACATGTAATAAATAATATGTTATTTATTATATAGTGATCATTTTTGAATTATTATTATTACTTTCCTTCTTTCTATAATGATCATTTAAAAAACGGAATGTTACTCATTCGTACGCACGGCCTACCATGTCCATGAGTGTATCATTGGTTCATTTTTTAACCATATTTAATTATTGGTTATAAAATAATTATATGTGTATAAATATAATAATTATTTCATGATTATTCTTTTTTATATGATACATAATTACCCCTTTGACCATATTTTATCTAACAAATTTGTTTCGACACATGAACCAAATTTAATCAAAACACCTGATATAAACCTAATTATTAAAGTAGTTAAATATGAAATGCTAACAAGTGAGATAAAATTTATGATATGTATGAAAATTTTTCTATATCATGTAAATAATTAACATAATATTATTATTCAGAAATATAAAGACACAGGAGATAAGTCGTAACCATGGTAAGGGATTATCATCTCAATTTTTAACTTCTGTAAGATAAATGTCATTTTCACCACATAATTTTTTATTGTTGTTATTTACTAACCATTTTTAAAAAATATATAATGAATTAATTTAAGTTTATGTTATTTAAAACATTCATTTAATGTTACTCCTTCATGAGGATTATGATTTAAAATATTTCAAAGTGGTATAAGACACCTTGGAATATTTAAAGATTATTTTCCTCAACAATGGATTTAGTGATCATTAAATGATATTTTAATTCGAGGAAAATATATGATAATTATTCAATATACCTTGAATTTTCCCCACTTATGGGTTTTCATGACCTTTTTCACGTATTAGTACCAGTTTTCCAATTTTTGGCACACAAAATGTTTTATAGAATAGTTTTTAGAAAACCCCAATTTATTTCTCTATTTTGTCAGAGAACCCATTTCCTTTTAAAAACAATGATTTATTAAAAAAATTAAAATAATTTTGTAAATAAAATTTTACCCTTTTTTATTTCACCTATTATTTCCAAGGAATATTCTTTTCTCTTTCTAAATAAGTCATTTTTTATCCTTTTACCATTCAAATGGAATGTTCTTTTTACCTTTTATGGTGTGTACAAATATTCCCTCCACCAATCCTTTCATTCTACCTTTGCTTTCATAATAGGTTATTTTTTAAAGAAAACGTTTATAAATTTTATTTTCAAAGAAAAGTTTTTTCAATAGGGTTTTCAAAACAAAAGGTTATTTTCCTCTTACATGTTTTTAAAATAATATTTTTATAGTATTTTTATTCATAAAAGAAATCAACCCAATATTTTTAATCATATTGAGATATGATATATTTATACCATCATTATTCTTCTTATATATGTATTATGATTTATTTTACCAAGGATATTATTCACATCCACTTCCATGATTTATTTTTTATTCCCCCTTAAGTATTCAATCTCCTATGATCATTGAACATCAAATTTTACCTAAACTGTCAATTAAATTTATCATGGATATTAATATTTCATAAAACATATAATATTTACATAAGATTTCTACATTGAAAGTTAATTGATAATTTTGGGAAATTTTGATAATTATGTATTATTTATTCAATATGGATATCTCATTGGAAATTTTTTTATTTTGATAATTTGAACTGATGAATGTTATGGACTGGTAATGATGGGTAGAGCCTGAAATTTATGTAGCTACTCAATTCATCAAAAGGTTCTCATGAGTCAAATAATATTATGAAACTAAATGGATTTCTATCCATAGTTTTAATCCTTCTTGTGAAAAGACTTGATGGTATATGTTTTCATGTACCTTAGACATGACATCCATTAAGAATGAATTACTATCATTTAATTTCAGTTATTATTCTTCCATGAGATTTTATGTATATATATATGGATTAATTTCATTTTCACTTAATTAGATGTCATGTTATTCAATTTTTTACCCTTCTATATTTATTTTTCCTAATTTGGTTATTTCAGTTTAATAGGTTTCTAGTTATTACCATACCATATTTTTAATGAAAATCCTTCTCTGT
Source organism: Viscum album (assembly GCA_963277665.1). Lineage (NCBI taxonomy): Eukaryota > Viridiplantae > Streptophyta > Magnoliopsida > Santalales > Viscaceae > Viscum > Viscum album. Next base: position 1,114,381,612 of record OY728132.1, on the reverse strand, counting down.
TTTAGAATACATGGTATGTGGGATCAGTAATTTATCAATCCCTAATTATTACTTTAATTGATTATTTATTTATTACACTATATTTTACTCTTATTGATTATTTGAGCTCACTCTTATTTTGTTTCCTTCACTGGAAATCCTTGAAGTGTACTATGAATGATAATCAAGGATATACAAGATGGAGTAATGATATTCTCGATGTTATTTTGGAAGAATAAAAAATTATGTGGTAATTAGTATATTTATTTGTAATAAAAGTCTAATTTATGTGTCTAGTTTACCAAAAATACTAAACTCTCCATCCTTCAGGATATGATTCCTTATAATCATGTCAATGTAATAATAGCCTACATCGTATCCGAGAATTCTAGGGTCTAGTTGCTACATGATATTTCAAGGTTGTTACTGCCCGTTTCAGTGGGAAATATGATGTTGAAATTTTAGATGAGATTCTAAATGAATGATATTCATAGTAGAGCTTGTAGAGTGGACATGTTTAACCAAAATCACAAACTAGTTGGAAAAGAGATCTATTTTATCACTATTTTTTACCTTAAAAATATAATACTTTTAGATGATGTTGGTCAATAAATTTTGAATGATTTTCTATTATTCATGTAGTGAAGATATGATCTGATTCATAGGTGTATGCTAGAAATTTATATTTCAAGTGTGTTTCAAATATATCAATCATCACATATAAAATTACATTATTTATAAGAAATAAATATACACAATATATTAAAAATTGGATTATCTTGGACAACCATAAAAAATGATTTTAGGGTATTTTTTGTAGATTGGAACAATTTACTATATATTGGAAACATTATGGAGAATGATGAGATTTCACAGTGCTCATCTATAGAGGATAATGTTTTTTATTTGAGGGGAATAAACTTAATGGGTCCTTTCACTATTTAATTATGATACCCATACAAATATTTGTTTATAAATTATATTTTGAAGTGGATTAAATATGAATTTATGGATTCTAGAATAGATAAAGGGGTCCAAAATTTCGTGGATAAAAGCATCATTTTTAGATTTGTTTTATTTAAGTGGTTGATATGTAGTCACAGAACACATTTTCATAATCTTATTTTTATAATTTTATTGAGGAATTTTAAGGTTAATTGTAAATTCATTACCCTATACCACCCATAAAAAGTCGAAAAAGCCATGTTGACTAATAGATAACTAAAAAAATATCCATGATAAAACTATAAAAAAATAAAAAGGTTTGGTAAATAAAAAATGAAAATTTTTTCTTAGAATATGGGACAAACTATAAAAATATATTCAGAATCTCACTATTTTCATTGTTATATGTAAAAAATGAAACATTTTTCTAGAGCCCACCCAAAAATCATATTGGGTGGTCAAATAATATATTTGGGAGGATAAATTTGGGGGGAGTATATTATTGTAGGTAGATGAGGATGATTAAATATAAAGGGATGTCTATAGAATTGATATAATATAAAAATAAAAGACTATAAAATTTTATAGAAGACACATTTTAATGAAATTGCTACACCTGGGGCACAAGTAATTTTAATTTGTCTTAGGTTTCCACTTGTTTCAAGATAATTTAAGAACATTATGGAGGGTCTTATCATTATTATAAAAGTATTTCTCTTTAATATATTATGATTTAAAAATATTGAGATCTACCTATCCTAGTTAATAGACATCATCTCTCTCTTTTCAATGAAAACTCCCATGTTGGGAGTATTGTGTCACTTACTATTGAATGAGGATCACAAGGTATGTTCAGATTTAATATTTATATCAATAAATATCTGGTAGGAAATAATGTTACACATTATTTTATTTCTTTAATATCTATTACTAAGGTAATAAATTATATGTTGTTCAGATAAAATATTTACATTTCTAGACTATGAAATATGATTCATTACCTCTCCCCATTGGGAACATTTACTCTCTAAAAAAGGGAAAATTATTTCTTGATGTAATGTGGAATCACATTATTGTTGGAATCTAAGAAATCTTATAATGTAATGATATGTCATAACACAAAATACAGATGAATTCCAAAGATATACAACAATAAATTCATCCTATAATGTAGTTTAGGGAAGCATATAATTGTGTACCATGGGAGTTAGTGAATTGGATAATAATTTTTTATTGGTTTCTTTAATAGATCAATTAATATCCATGTTTCTATACCATTTTTTTATATGAATGATGAATTTAATCTTATATATAAATCTCACATCCCACAATTGAAAGGATCTTTGGTGTATTGTCTTGGGTATAATAAATTGTAAAATGTATAGGATTGATACTTCGGTCCACTACATCATAATAATAAGCCCACACAACAAATCCCTACATAATCTATAACCAATAAATTATCCATTGTATAATATGAAATTTCTATGTCATGGTCAATCATACCATTCCAAAATCACAAACAATATACCTAAGAACCACCTTAGCCTCGGTCTTTCATTGCACAATTTCATACACCACACCTCTAATCCCAATAATTACAAAATCTAGGACATATAATTTTAGATATAATTGAATTTCAATACATTGAAATGGTAAACCCATGCCACAAGTATAAATAATAAATAAAAAACCCCTTTGGAAGGAAATAAACATGTTATAGCCTAGAGAGACAAAATTCAAGGACTTGAGCCCTAAGATTAGGGAATTGTGGATATAGATTTTATTTTTCATCTATAAAAATCGCATATTACTGCATAAAATTAATAATGTATGAAAAAAAGTTAAAAATAGATAATTATCTACTACTATGTAATGGAATATCCCAAACCACAATATTTTAAAATTCTGATATGTAAGATATATATGATCTAATAAATATTAATAGGTTAAATTGTAGAATTTCAGAATAGATAAAAATAGTTTAAAAATCAATAAATATGTGTCTACAACTCAAAATTCATATTTTTATGATTTTCATTTAATTTTCATGTGCTCCCATGATTTAAATATCCAACCTCTCAAATCCACTCCATCACCCTAAATACAACTTATAATTTTCATTAAAACTCCCAAGAAATTATTTCATAGGAATTAGTTTGTTCCAATGATCAATGAAAAACACTTCATAAATTAAATTTAAATTCGATTGTTTCTCATCTATTAAAACCATCCCTCTTATACTTTTAATTAAAAAATTTCATGAATCCCACTTAAATTTTTAAAATAGTGTGGAAAATGTAAAATTCATGTGTGGTGGATTGATACAATTACCCCATTTAAGTTTTCCCTATTATTAGTTAGAATAATTTTTTATTTAGAAAAATTATTTTGTAATGTTAAAAAACATAGTAGATTATATACATAAATATTAATTATATAACTGAAATTTTCTAAAAATTTCATGGCCATTAAAATTATAAGACACTATAAAATGGTTACTAATATAATTATTATCCTCATGTTTTATTCATTAATGTTTAATTTGATACACTAATTATTTGTTATCTATTAAATTAGTTTATTAACTAAAATTTAAATTCCCATTCACAAGAGGCGTTATGATCCCATTTTCATATATAACTTTTAATACCTTTTCTTAGAGTTGTTCAATATTTTCATGACTACATGAAAATTATTTTTTATACCAAAAAAACATGAATACATTGATCCACTTTTAACTAATTGAGTCCATTGATGGGAAAAAAATTGTCCGTTTCAACTTGAGACCTACCTCCATAATTAAGCATTTAATTAATTATATAGACCATAGTTACAAGGATACGTTCCATTAATACCCTAACACATGATTATTATTTTATAATAATTAATTTATAAGAATGTTGGTGTTAGTTGTATCATGAATTTTCAAGATACTATTTTCCAAAATGAAATTTTATGGATTGAACTTTTTATTTTTTGAATGATTTGTTTTCAAACAATTTAAAATTATGTTTATAATAATTCCAAAATATTTTTAAGATTTAGAGAGTTAAAATAATGAAAAATAATACCTTGTATTAGTCAATAACTTTATTTATTTCACTTTTTATAAAAACTATTAAAATTAGAATTGATAGAAGATTAATGTTTGGGATAGATGTGTTAAGAGATTTTTTACTTCTAATAATGTGAGATTAATTACTACATAGAATTATTTTTTCATAAAAACAAATTTATAATTTATTTTGTAAAAAGTAAAAAATCCATCTTTGGTATGAATTTCAAATTGTGATCCACTAAGGAGTGTGTGTATGAAATTATGCGGGAACTGGATCACTATGATGGAGAAGGGGTTGTTGTCTAAAAATAAAAATTAAAGATCATGATTTTTCACTAAAGTATAGAAATTTTTTTTGGATTAAATATAGTTTTTCATATCATGACCACATATTTTAATCCTTAGAGACATTTTATCAATATTAAATTTTCATTTTTTTGATTGATTTCTATGTATATATTATGATAATTGGAAAGCCTATGGACAAAATTTATTCAATTTAGATCTAGTATAACTCAAAATAAATGATATTTAGTGATTAATGATTTTCTTTTATATTGAAATAGATCATGTGTGGAATGGTTTTTAGTATAAGAAAGGACAATTTGATTGGATAGAGAGATGAGTATTGAATTAGAGTGAAAAATTAAGCTTGATTTGTATACATTTTAATTGATTGGTTATCTAATTTAAGAAAAACATCAAGGCTGGCATTATAATTAATAGCCTCATTTATTTAATAATTCATTTTTTATATTTTGGCTCCTCATTGGATTTATGTTTAATTTTTTTAATAGTAAATAAAATATTATTTGTGGGGTTGTTTTAATGAGCCAAAAATATGCAAAAAATTTTCCATAATTTATGTATCTTACTTAATCAAATAATCCATGGGGTTTTTAGATTTCAATGGTTATTTAGAATTATTAAGATATTTAAATAACTCTATTGTTTAATAATAATTATATAATTTCAAAATTATTTCATAGAACAACCAAACACATTATGGCATGGTTGAATATGAGAAATTTAGGAGGTGTACTTGGAATCACCCAAAATAAAACTCCCAATCCCACACCACAGCTAAGGGGTGTAGAATATTAAAATATCATGTTTAAGAAGAAACCATGGTGAAATAATAATTATTATACTCAAATTAGCATATAGAATAATTACATGTAAGATGTTTTTAAATATCTTGTGTAATTAATGGGATTATAATTCCCATGATAAGGTCATGTTCACTACAGTTCAAATATATGAGGATATAATTCAAGCTACATAAGAGTTTCTATATTTATAAGAAGGTATTAGAGAATTGTATTCATTATGAATTGAGAGAAAATTCTTCATACAAAGAAATAAAAGAATAAAACATTGATTTATAGAATTAAAATACTATGTAATCATTTCTCTATAAGAATAGTTTATGGAGTGTTGATAAATTCAAGTTTCATATACTGATGTTATCACCTCAATCAAGAAGAATGTAATATTAATCATGGAAAAATATGAAAAAATATATTTCATAGACCTAAAATTTTATAAAAAATGAATCTATATAAAACTTATTTAGTGAATTAATTTTAGATCATGCCATAACCTAGGTACCACATCATTTGGGGATCACAAATCAAGAGAAAAAATATATTTTTTTGAAAACCCTCACATCATATTGTAATTGTTTGATCGTAAACTATTCAAATTGAACATTGAAGATATTTCAAACATGACCAATATTTTAGAGGCTACTGTATCATCTATAATATATTTTGAATTTTGAATGATTATATATCCTTATTTCACCAAAAACATCCCTTGTGGACTATAAATATGTTCATGAAGGGAAGAGAAACCTGTAATTTTAATGACACACACTGATGGATTCTTGTTTGTTCCATAGAGATGTTTTTTATTATAAATATATCATGTTTTCAAATTTCAAATAGGGATCTAGAAACAAAATTTATAGGGAAGATAATATGAAGAAAAAAACAAGATAAAGACATATTTATGTTGATTTAGACTCATCATATATATTTTTATGTGATTATTCTTGCATACATATTGAGGATTGAACTGTAATTGGTTGTTTCATATTATTTATTTGTATATATAATTATTTTATTTTTTTATTCAATGAACACACTTCTTTCATCCTTGAAGAACACTCATTGACTCGTGATGGATGTATATTCCATCATGAGTCAGTATTTTTTTAGGGGGTGATGGTCAAATATAAGAGGATGATGTCATAGTGTCATTGATTAAATTGTTCGGATAAATGAATGTGTATAATATTATAACATTGGGCTTCATTTAATTCATATTCAAGGATTCCTTGAGAGTGTAATTAAAATTAATGTTCTGAAACCAATATTGTATGAATGAAATAGATTTTGATACTAAAAATGTTATTTCAATAATTTTGAGGTAAATTAAAAATACAATTAAATAATATTATATAACATTTACTATTGTAATTAATGAAATTATGTAGTTTTAATTAATTTTAACTATTATGAATTAATAACATATTATTTTTTTTGTGACTATTGAAACATTTTAATTTTCAATACTCTGATATCACAATTTCTAAGAGAATTTATCTTCTAAAATCGATACATTATCTCTCTCTTAAAAAAATAATCACATGAATTCGGAAATTTTAATTATTTTTTATTATATATAATTTTCCATCTATCTTTGATAATATTTTTTGACTATGTTTCCTTCTAATCCATTAGAACAAAAATTATAGAGAAGTTTACTAATTTAAGGTTTAATGATACATTATTTTTTGACCTAGAACTTACAATTATTGTAATTATAATAGTGATTGGTGTCTAATATAAAATAATTTCTAAACATTTAATCCATTCCTATAGGAGGTGGTGAATCATGAGGTTGTATGAAATGACTATTAGCTACTTTTTACAACTACACACCCGATGTTGTTTTTGAATGAGGTGACTATCTGTCTCAGAAACTTGATAAAAGATAATTTACAATCATTATAAAATGTATATCTTTGTCAATATACTTAAAAAAAACAACCTTAAAACTCACTATATAATGGTATATATAAAATAATAAAATATATTTAAATTATAATATCCCAAAACACCATATGTTGACAAAATATAATTTTATGTGGTTGTGATACTCCATTTGTGAACCCATGGATAACTACACAACACTCACATTTAATTTCCACCATGGACTCTTAAAGTTCCCATCCCAAAATTATACACCATTTATAATGACCAACCATCCTCTCATGTCCTTAGACCTCATGTTCAGGTTATTTTCCAGTACCTTGGTCAATTGAAATATGGTCTATATGTATTACAGTGGAACACATATAAGGTTTGAGTGCATTGTAACTTATAGAAGTCACCACTAAATATCTGGTTGTTTTTTATAAAACCATGTGAACAAAACAGTAATACAATTTTGAAAAGAAATAAGAAATAAAATAATGTTCAACATATTTAAATATCTTTTAATAAAATTAAAATATTATGTTATACAAGATAGTTAAATCAATTGTATTGTTATAACTAAGATAAATTATTTGTTTCACATCTTTCAAACCTAATTTGAGCCATAATTAGATTATAGAATATGTAACTATTCACCATAAGTAACATTACTATCAAGGGTTTCTGAACAAACCCTTTCTCTTTAAGACACATCATAGAAATGTGTGTGTGTTTCTGTGAGTGAGTGAGTGTGTGTGTTTGTGTCTGTGTCAGTATATGGGTGTGTGTGTGATTTTTTAAGCATCATCCCTAGGATTCCACTCTATTTTCATATAAAGGAACTATACATTCACATCAACATCATTCCCACTAAAGAGTATTTATATTCTCATAGGAAGGAATTTTTGTGTGTGTGTGTGTCTATATATATATTAGAATACATATAGGTAATCCTCAATATGTATAATAACACTCTCCCCATGTGAAGGTACATAACAAATCTATATGAAAATAATATTGATTGAATCATGTAAAATCCATCCAGAAACAAAAAATCATCTTCCAAAAATCAACCCATAAGAGGTTTATCCCCCCATTTATGTAATGTTCTCAATTAATTTCAGAATTTTCTCATATAATTATAATAGAAGAGAGAAATATAATATAATAAAAAATTAATATATTTTCTGAAATTTTTTACAAGTTATAAAAAATAATATCTTATATTTAATGACTTCATAATGTTTAATTAAGATCAATAAATCATTTCATTATAAAATTACAGTGGTTTTGGGAATCATAAAATTTAAGAACACACTTACAATGAATTTTATTTTGAATAACATAACAATAAGGTACAAAAAATCCTCATTTCCATCCTAAAATATACATTAAACAAAGATTTTAGAGATTTTGTTTTACCACTATTCTTTTAAAGTAAACCTAATAATTACGGTGCTAAAAAGGGAGGGATAAAAGTGAAACATTAACTTTACTATCCATGACCAATATTGGAGTATTGGTTTTTTTTTCTCTTTATTAATGAATTTGAATGGACTTCAAGGTGAATGATTTTTGAAGAATTTTTAAAGAGAAAACATATGTTGATATCTATTTTAGAATATTATATAATTTCAACACAATGTTATTATACATGATTATTTTATGAAAAAAAGCAGTGGTCTATAATTATTGGCCATGAAATTAAATATGAAATTTCATCTTCAACTTGGACTACCAAAATCACCATCAAGTCATTAGAAATTTCACGAGAAAAAATTTAGTTAAATTTTATTCATGTCTTCCTCTATCCAAAAATAATCTTTAATCTTCCTTAGAATGGAATTATATGTAAACATTAAGTATAGTTCTCCGGTTTCCTATTTTCATTTCTATATAATTTTAGGATTCGGGATCCAAAAAGTCCATTTTTAGTTGTGAATTATCAATTTCACTTGAATAAAAAATATTACCCATAATTAAAAAATATTTATACTAAAAATTAAAATTCATATTATTACTAGATAATTTTCAATGGTGTTACTTTTAGATGGTTTAAGAGTAATGAATTCTAAATGGAGATTATAAACATTATTATAAATAAATATTAAATTATAAAATAGGTTAACCTCATAATTTATGAATAATTAATGACATGAAAAATCTCTAAAATTTGAAGAAAATTATCTAATATTGTAACAACCTGATATTTTATGATAAGTATTCTTTTTAATTTATTTGATGTCATGTGTTTTATTCTATAACAAGATTATCTTGTGCTATATGCCACATTGTATTAGCTTGAAGTATACACAACACTATTCTTATATTGTGTTACACACAATTTCAAGTTCGTTTTATAATAGTCATGCTACGCAACATTGAGTGTATATATATATATATATTCAATGTATAAATGAAATATGGATGGATTCTGTTATAGGAAATAATAAAGTATTACTGCATAACACGTAACCCTGACTTGGCTTGCATTACACGCAATCGCGACCTTCCTCGATAGCGTGTGTTGTACACAATACGGGGTTTTACGCAACAATGATATATTATTATAAAATTATTGTGAACTAGCCGTAGTGAATAGTATTAACTAAATTTTGAATTTTATAACATTATTATTCATCTTACACATTTTCTAGAACATGGTATAAGAATAAAATAAATTTTTCGGGTAAAATAAGTATTTTTACAAAAATGCAGTTTTGTCGCCTTTTGATGGAGCACTCACTTTAAATATAGTTTTTGACATGTTTATAATTTTAATTTTACAAAATAAAATTATTATTTGGAATCAGGATATAAAATTTTACCTTGGATAAATTTTTCATATTATTATGATAACTTTTATAATGTAATGAATAGTAAAAACACGCTATATTTTAATTAAAAACAACTTTTTTTCATCATAATAACTAATGTGATTAAATTATAATATTGAATGGTTTAAGAGTATAAATATAATATATTTTTACCATTTAATATAATTTATGTCATTAGCCTTGATTTTACATTGAATTCGTAGGTTAAATAAGTTCAATCTTTTGCAATGTTTTAAACAAAAACTCGTTCTCTTTCGACAATGGGATTAAATTTAATTTAATTTCTGAAACATCTGTGTATTGAATTTGGAAAAATTTATTCCATATTTGGAATTAGTGGGTCCAAATTATATTAATATACCACCTATTATTTTTGGGCTTTATGAATAGTAACAATGGTAAATTTTATTTACCATAGTAAAAGGTGAAATTAGTAATTAAGGGTAAATATAATATTATAAAATTATCCTAATACTTGTATTAACAAAATTGGATGATTATAATTTGTCCTAAGTCATATTTTGGTTGAAATAGAATCCATTAGAATCCACATAGAGGTGATTAAGACCTTTATTTTATTTTATTTAAAGGTAAGTGAAATATGTCTCACTCAAATTTAATAATTAAAGTATTTTTAATATAAGTTTATACAGAATATAAATTCAGTTATAAATACTCATTTGAAAGATAAAATGTTTTTATTTGTCATGGTAATATATTTTTAATTTTTTATATTTATTTAATTACCTTATTATCCTATACATTAATGATGCAGAAATTATTTATTTAGTAAAAAATCAATAATATAGTTTTTATTGAAATAGTAATACATATCAAAAGGCCCACAAATCTGCACAAAACTTAATATTAGTGTATATATAATCCCTAATCATCCACTGGCCGAATTTATGACCATTTGGATCCTTATTAAGGTGATTATGACACTTATATTATTTTATTTTAAATGATGAGAAAGTTGTCACCTTCATAATTTAATAAATATTATAATTTAAATATTATAATTTTAAGATGATAAATTCTAGTAAAATTATTATTGTGAAAGGAAATAGATTTATATTTATCATAGGATATTATTTTTAATTTTTATGCAACAAATATGTATATTAATTAATTATAAAAAAATGTTGTAGTAATTATTTTATTAAGAGATAAACCAAATAAATGGTGTTAAAAATAATAAAATAAATATTATATGAACTATTTAATGTGCTCCACGAATTTTCTAGATACATATGACCTATTATGAATCTATTAATGTTTTTATTAAGAATATATCTTCTGTATATATTTTATTTAAATTCAAGTAAATGAATAGTGTCAAAATTGACAGTATTGTTATTTTATAAAAATAACATATTATAAAATTGTTTAGAAATCACAAAAATATTTAAAAATTATAAATTTAAATTTATATGGTCTAAGATGTTATATATTATCCAATTATGTAAAATACACAACAAATATGTAATTATTTGTTATAATTTAAAATTTAGAATGTTATTACCACAAATAAAATTAAATTGATTAAATAAGGATAAATCATGTTGATAATGTTTAAAATAAATTCCTAACATGTATAAGTTTTATTGGTTTATGATATTACAACCTTGTATCATCTATGATTCTGATATGAGTCATTTAGGAAGTTTTTATGTGGGATTGGGATTTAATATAAACTAATATTCCTTATATTTCCAAAGGTGCCCCTCTCCTCCCTTATAAAAGGGCACCTCCTCCCTCTCTTCCTCACACCACTTTGAGCATTTAAGCACAGCCAAACCCTGAAAAATTATCTTCTACACTTTCATATAAACATCCTAGAGGTCATGGTCTTCTTCAAAGTCCAATTTCAGTGCCCTAAGAGTAGGTTTCAAAGAGGCACTTCAAAGAAGAGGTAATGTCCGTTACCGATTCTTTCAACTTTATTTCTTCTTCCACTTCTTCTTTTTTAGTTGTTTCATTATGAAGTAATAACATAAGTATCAATAATGTACTTATATGTTATTATAAGTATTAAACAACCATATTTCACCATCAATCCATTCTACGGAAAACGAAATCACTGTGCGTGCGTACGAACGGAATACCGTCTCCACGCCGTGGTGTAATCTATTTTCCACCACCACCTTACATGGATGGGTATAATGGTGAATGTAATGAATATATATGATTATTATAAAGTGATATTGATTCTTCAATATTATACATACACTTTAATACAATTCCACGATCATGGGAATGATATCATCGCACGTGCGTACGTACGGAATATCGTCTCCATGACGCGATGAGATTCACTATCCATGATAACCATTCAAGAATGATTATAAAGTATATCTAATAAGTAATCATGAAATATATGACATAATAATTCTACTGGATTTATGTATATATATATTTATGTCATCTACTTAATTCCATTCAATTCAATAAGGAAACAAAAACAGCGTTCATGTGTACGTATGGCCTACTGTCTCCATGAACGGTGTATTTCTTTCCATTTATCGATCCATTATATATATATTCTGAATATATATTATATATAAATCATTTTTTACATTCCGGATGTAAGTAATCATGATCTAAGTAATCATATGAATAATTAAATGTTAAAACACGAATGACAAATGAAACGATTTTACCCAAAACGCTACTTTAACATGAATTTACAAAAGAACTGGTAATATAATGTCATAAGTGAACCGTATATGATATAATAACAATGAATATGATTCTATAATATGTCAATGACATTATTTAAATCATTATACCGGAGGTTTGGATACGTACGAACCATATCGGACATATGGTAAGGGATAATTTTACAAATCTCATTTTTTACTTAGATTGCTTATTCGTAAGTATTTTCTGGGGTTATTGCTATAATACTTGTCCATGTTTTTTAAAAGTGTATTCATGTATGTTTTTTGTCCTTTTTACCCATTTTTGACTTTTACTACATGGTATGTATGGAATCCTTCTTTTACGAGGTACTTTTGACTTTTTCGGAAAATGTACGAGATGAATATTTTTTTAACTTATACAGCATGAAAGGAATTTTTTACGGTTTCATAAAGGCTTATTTTCATGAAGCTTCCTCAAAAATATTTCATGAATATTTTCAACAAAATCCTTTTCTTTTAAAATTTCATGACATTTTGTTAAAAGAAAATGATTTTGAAGAAAAAATGATATTTTCCTCAAGAATTCATTTCAAGTGTTTTATCAAAACTATTTTTCATCTAAGATGACATTATTTCATATGTGTATGTTTCAAGTATATTTTCTCTGTGATTTACATGGTTTCACTTCTCTTATTATGAAATGATATTCATTTCTTTTATATGGATTATGTGATGATGGGATGATGTTTATGAAACCCATTTTATTTATTGGGTTTTTATGAATGATGTATTTTTATTTTGTGTCACAAGTAAGAATGATTTCATTATGAGTTGGGTGGGACCTATTTATCCCTCCAATGCATTGGGTAAAGATTTATATCTCATGAGATAGACATGGCTGGAACGGTAAGTTAATCCAGTTCAATATTACATGACTGGAACGAGGAGTGAACTCGATTCAGAAAGGGACTTTGTCCACTAAGATGGTCTTAGAAGCAATGCCTTGGCTACTATGGAAATCATTACATGTGATTAATGGATGTCACAATTACATGTTTTATTCCCATGCTATTTTATCATGATTTATGTTCCATTATAATTTATGCCTTATGTACTTCCACGATTTATGTCTTTGCTCAAGATTTTGATGTTTAAACATTATGTTCATGTTTTTAAGTTCAAATGTATATGGTATGTTTTATTTTATCCATGCATACCCTTACTGAGCATTTGAGCTCACCCTTTTTATGTTTTATTTTCCCCCAGGATTAAAAGAAAGGTTTTTGGTAAGGAAACAACAAGTGGAAGATCTTTATGGGAGATATTGAAGATCTTTCACCACGATTAGAAGATTACGTTCCATGTTTCCAAAGACACTAAACTATTACGGTCCTTGTGTGTCTGTTTTTGTTATGTATTATGTATTTCGCAAAAGTAATGTAATATTTATGTACTTTAAGCTTTGGGTTTCTACAATTGGTATCAGTGGAAAGGTTTAGTTAACCTTTGGAAACTAGGATGCGAAAACATTAGTGAGATCCCTAGAGATATTTCTAAGGTATGTCTAGGGATGTCCCTAAGGTTAAGTATACATATAGGATATAGTCCTAGAATTGTGCTAACAATATTAGAATTAAACCTAAGATGTTAGATATTGACGGTACTCCCCTTTATTATGTTGTTTTCGCTAGCATGGTATTTGCCTCTCAGACTACTATTTTTGGGTTTTAGATGATGGATAGAACCTGAATGAACCATGTTGATCAATGTAATGGACAATGCAATGATTGTCCTCCTGACCAAACAAATGTCATGGGATATGGAGTGCACAATTTTATTTCTATACTTATACAAGCTATGAATCATTCTGGATTTCAAAATGAGCAGAGAAAGGAGCAACATTCTGTTGAATCCTTCATGAGGCAGCGTCCACCTTCATTCAGCGGGTCTTATGATCCCTTAGTGGCTGAACAATGGATCATTACTACTGAAAAAATATTTTTAGTTCTAAAATGTTCTGAGCCTGATAAATTCATCTTAGCGGTATATCATTTGGAAGGTGATGCTGATCAATGGTGGAATCTTATCAAGAATACGAGGCAAAGAGATGAAATTGAGTCCATGGAATGGGAAGAGTTCAAGAACTTGTTTTTCAATAAGTACTTCCCTTGTATTCTTCAATAAAAGATGGAAAAAGAGTTTCTTGAGCTTAAGCAGAAGGATGATGAATCTGTTGGTATATACGAAGTGAATTTTACAAGACTTGCAAGGTACTCATCTGGCTTTATCATCCAACCTGAAAGTAAAGTTGATCGATTTTTCAGTTGCTTAAAACCAAGTCTTCTAAGGGCATTAGCTATAATAGAATTCAGTAGCTATGAAGAAATTGTGCATTGTGCTATCAAGGTAGAACTGGAAGTTGCTGTAATATATCCATCTCATGGTTTTGACAAGAAACAAAAGACGGAGTTCATGGAGAAATCTCCGAACAATGGTGAAAAGAAGATGAATGTTTCTTTATGCTCAAAGTGTGGAAAGAATCATGGTGGATATGGCCTAAAAGGTACTAGAAAATTTTTTAAGTGTGGAAAAGAAGGTCATCGAGCAGATTATTGTCGAAGCAATAGAATAAGGTTTCTAATGATGTGAATAGAGAAATGACTACAGAGAACTCTCCACCAACACTTTAATGCTTCAAGTGCAAGGAAATGGGGCATTATGCTAATAAATTCCTTAATCCACGGGTTAATGATGATCAACGTGAGAAACCTCTTAAGGAAAGGGATAAAGGGATGTCTCATGTGATCACTATTTGTGATGTTGAGTATAAAAATGATTTTGTGTAGTGATTAAGTGTTTAAGTAATGGGATTTCAAAATAGTATCATGGAATCTCATGTATGGTATTGTGGAATATTGGATTATCTATGTATTGGTTTTCAATAATTATATGGTACTGGTAACCATGAAAATGTGATTGAAATATTTTTGGAAAGTATATGATATGCGCATAATGAAGGGATAAGAAGATAATGAGATGTTTGACTGTATTCATGAGCTCATAACTGATATAAAGACTAAGTGATTTTATGGTTTGATTATATAGATTTTTATTTGGGATTTTGGTATGTGGAAAGAGTTACCTTTTGATAGTATTCATGTTTTCACTAAGGTTATATGGTAATTTATGTTTCAATAGAATATATGACTATGGTATTCATGTGTTGGTAATGCAACCAATAAGATATATCTTATGACATATGTGGGATAAATGCTTGTATTCACATTCTTGTTAGATAACCTTTCTAGTAATTGTTTTCTTTATACTATGAGCTTGGACCGAAGTATTTTAGAGAAGCATAAAGATTGGAATAGATTATGTTGGATATAAGTTAGAATTTTTTAAGGATAGAAATTTTTTTCGATATTATTATAGTAAGGTAGTTTTAGAAAAGGGACAACCTGCAGGACGAGCGACATCCCATCGCATCGGACAAGGCTGTGGGAATCGAACCCACAACCGAAGTGCGACTGGCCTTTATCGCCTAGGACTGGCCTACAGGAAGTCCCTAGCTAGTAGAAACTAGTTTCATTTTATTAAGCGGTATGATATATGAAGTATAAGTTCATTTTTAGAATCGTATATGATTAACTTCACCATAGATGGACTTATGTATATTTGATAACTTTTGCTTGAAACAGATGGAGTGGCCCATCATTCTATCACATGATTTGCTAACTCTTCACGAATAACAAATTCAACTTCATTTCTTTAAGAGATGAAGTGGAAATTGTTCAAAGCACGAACAACAGTGAGATTGTACCAAAATAAAGAAAGTATTTCTTATAATTCAAAATTTTCATCTTTAGGGCAATGATATTGAAAACCAAAAATGTTTTCCTAGTGCTCTTATATCCGATGAATCAGATGGTACCTTAGATAATCACAAATCTAAAGATTTTTGATTGATCGCTTTTTCATAGCCATGTTCTCTACCACTCTCCATCATAACTTTATGGTTAGATTTTTCTTCCATATCCATATTTTCACCTATGTTCTCCTACGTGGAAACCCAGAGGTGAGTTAATATGGGTAACCATTACGTTTCATACTTTAGTTTTTAAAGCCATGTTTTGGTATTCCTTTTTACGATGTGGGTTTCTATTAAAGAAACTTTCGAGTAGTAAACCATTTATAACCCCGACGAATTTTGAGGGCGAAATTCATCTTAAGGGGGGTAGAATGTAACAACCCGATATTTTATTATAAGTATTCTTTTTAATTTATTTTATGTCATGTGTTTTATTCTAAAACAATATTGTCTTATGCTATACGCCACACTGTATTAGCTTGAAGTATACCCAACACTATTCTTAGATTGTGTTACACACAATTTCAAGTTCGTTTTATAATAGTCATTCTACGCAACATTGAGTGTATATATATATATATTCAATTTATAAATGAAATATGGTTTTATCCTGTTATACGAAATAATAATGTATTCTTTCAAAACACGCAACCCGGACTTGGCTTACATTACACTCAAAGACGACCTTCCTCGATAGTGTGTGTTGTACGTAATACCAGGTTTTACTAAACAACGATATATTATTATAATATTATTATGAACTAGCCGTTATGAATAGTATTAAATAATTTTTTAATTTTATAACATTATTATTTATCTTACACATTTTCTAGAACATGGTATAAGAACAAAATAAATTTTTCGTGTAAAATAAGTATTTTTCAAAAAACGCAGTTTCGCCGCCTTTCGATGGCACAACCACTTTAAATATAATTTTGGACATGTTTATAAGTTCAATTTTACAAAATAAAATTAATATTTGGAATCAGGATATAAAATTTTACCTTTGATAAATTTTTCATATTATTCTGATAACTTTTATATTTTAATGAATAGTAAAAAACGCTATATTTTAATTAAAACAACTTTTTTCATCGTAATAACTTATGTGATTAAATTATAATATTGAATGGTTTAATAGTATAAATATAATATATTTTTACCATTTAATATAATGTATGTCATTAGCCTTGATTTTACATTGAATTCGTAGGTTAAATAAATTCAATCTTTTGCAATGTTTTAAACAAAAACCCATTTTTTTCGACAACGGGATTAATTTTAATTTAATTTCTGAAACTTATATGCATTGAATTTGGAAAAATGGATTCCATATTTGGAATCAGTGGGTCCAAATTATATTAATAGACATCTTTTTATTTTTGGGCTTTATGAATAGTAACAACGGTAAATTTTATTTACCATAGTAAAAGGTAAATTGGGTAATTAAGGGTAAATATAATGTTATAAAATTATCCTAATACTTGTCTTAATACAATTGGATGATTATAATTTCTCCTAAGTCATATTTGGGTCGAAATGGAATCCATTAGAACCCACTTGGAGGTGATTAAGACCTTTAGTATAATTTATTTAAAAGAAAGTGAAATATGTCTCACTCAACTTTAATTATTAAAGTATTTTAATATAAATTTATACAGAATATAAATTCAGATATAAATACTCATTTGAAAGATAAAATTTTTTTCTTTGTCATGGTAATATATTTGTAATTTTTTAGAGTTATTTAATTACATTATTATCTTATACATTAATGATGCAGAAATTATTTATATAGTGAAAAATCAATAATATAGTTTTTATTGAAAGAGTAATACATATCAAAAGGACCAAAAATCTTCACAAAACATATTATTAGTGTATATATAAACCCTAATCATCCACTGGCCGAATCTTTGACCATTTGGATCCTTATTACGGCAATTATGACACTTATATTATTTTATTTTAAATGATGCCAAAGTTGTCACCTTCATAATTTAATAAATATAATAATTTAAATATTGTGATTTAAAGATGATAAATTAGATTACATGTATTATTGTGAAAGGTAATAGATTTATCTCTATCATAGGATATTATTTTAAATTTTTATGCGAAAAATAATTATATTAAATAATTATACAAAAATGTTGTAGTAATTGTTTTATTAAGAGATAAACCAAGTAAATGGTTTTAAAAATAATAAAATAAATATTATATGAACTATTTAATGTGCTCCACTAATTTTATAGATACATATGACATATTATAAATCAATTAAAGATTTTAGTTCTAACATATATTTTGTATATATTTTATTTAAATTCAAGTAAAATGAATAGTTTCGAAATTGACACTATTGTTATTTTATAAAAATAACATATTATAAAATTGTTTAAAAATCACAAAAATATTTAAAAAATATAAATTTAAATTTATATGGTCTAAAATATTATAAAGTATCCAATTATGGAAACTTCACAACAAATAAGTAATTATTTGTTATAATTTAAAATTTTGAATTTTATTACCACAAATAAAATTAAATTGATTAAATAAGGATAAATCAAGTTGATAATGTTTAAAATAAATTCCTAACATGTATAATTTTTTTTGGGTGATTTTATTTCAACCGTATATCATCTAATATTCTGATAAAAGTAATTTTGAAAGTTTTTACGTGGGTTTGGGATTTAATATAAACTAATATTTCTTATATTTCCAAAGGTGCCCCTCTCCTCCCTTATAAAAGGGAACCTCCTCCCTCTCTTCCTCACGACACATTGAGCCTTCAAGCTCGGCCAACCCCTTCCAAATTCTATTATACACACCCCTAGAAACATCCTAGTGGTTCTGGTTTCTTCAAAGACCAATTTTAGTGCCCTAAGAGTAGGTTTCAAAGAGGCACTTCAAAGAAGTGGAAATGTCCGTTACCGATTCTTTCAACTTTATTTCTTCTTCCACTTCTTCTTATTTATTTGTTTCATTATGAAGTAATAACATCATTATCACTCATATAATGATATGTTATTATAAGTTTGAAACAACCCTATTTCACCACTTATCCATCCTACGGAAAACAAAATCACCGCGCGTGCGTACGTACGGAATACCGTCTCCACACCGTGTTGTAAGCTATTTTCCACCACCACCTTACATGGATGGGTATAATGGTGAAAGTAATGAATATATATGATTATTGTAAAGTGATATTTATTCTGTAATATTATACATACACTTTAATACAATTCCACGATCATGGGAATGATATCATCGCTCGTGCGTACGTACGGAATACCGTCTCCACGACGCGATGAGATTCACTCTCCATGATAACCATTCAAGAATGATTATAAAGTATATATAATAAGTAATAATGAAATATATGAAATAATAATGCTACTGGATTTCTGTATATATATTTTTATGTCATCTCCGTAATTCAATTAAATTCAATAAGGAAACGAAAACAGCGTTCATGCGTACGTACGACCTACCGTCTCCATGAACGGTGTATTTCATTCCATTTATCGATCCAATATAAATATATTCTGACTATATATTATATATAAATCATGTTTTAAATTATGGATTTAAGTAATCATGATCTAAGTAATCATATGAATAATTAAAAGTTAAAACACGAACGACAAATGAAACGATTTTACCTAAAACACTACTTTAACATGAATTTACAAAAGAACGGGTAATATAATGTCATAAGTGAACCATATATGATATAATAACAATGAATATGATTGTGTAATAAGTCAATGACATTATTTAAATCATTATACAGGAGTTTTGGATACTTACGAAGCATATCAGACCTAATGTAAGGGATAATTTTGCAAATCTCATTTTTATCCGAGATTGCTTATTCGTAAATATTTACTGGGGTTATTGCTATCATCCATGTTCATGTTTTATAAAAGTGTATTCATGTATGTTTAAAGTCCTTTTTACCCATTTGTGACTTTTACTACATGGTATGTATGGAATCTTCCTTTTACGGGGTACTTTTTTACTTTTTCAGAAAAAGTACGAGAAGAATGTTTTTTTAACTTATATGGCATGAAAGGATTTTTTTACGGTTTCATAAAGCCTTATACTCATGAGGATTCCTCCAAAAATTTTCATGACTATTTTCAACAAAATCGTTTTCTTTTAAAATTGCATGACATTTTGTGAAAAGAAAATGATTTTGAAGAAAAAAGGATATTTTCCTCAAGAATTCATTTCAAGTGTTTTATCAAAACCATTTTTCATCTAAGATGCCCTTATTTCATATGAATATGTTTCAAGTATAATGTCTCTATGATTTACATGGTTTCACTTCTCTTATTATGAAATGATATCCATTTCTTTTATATGGATTATGTGATGATGGGATGATATTTATGAAACCCATTTTATTTATTGGGTTTTTATGAATGGTGTATGTTTATTTTGTGGCACAAGTAATAATGATTTAATTATGAGATGGGTGGGACCTATATCTCCCTCCAATGCATTGGGTAAAGATTTATATCGCATGAGAGAGACGTGGCTGGAATAGTAAGTTAATCTGGTTCAGTATTACAGGACTGGAACGAGGAGTGAACTCGATTCAGAAAGGGACTTTGTCCACTTAGATGGTCTTAACAGCAATGCCTTGGGTACTATGGAAATCATTACATGTGATTAATGGATGCCACAATTACATTTTTTATTCCCATGCTATTTTATCATGATTTATGTTCCATTATGATCTATGCCTTATGTACATCCACGATTTATGTCTTTGCTCAAGATTTTGATGTTTAAACATTATGTTCATGTTTTTAAGTTAAATGTATATGGTATGATTTATTTTATCCATGCTTACCCTTACTATGCATTTGAGATCACCCTTTTTATGTTTTATTTTCCCCCAGGATTAAAATAAAGGTTTTAGGTAAGGAAACAAAAAGTGGAAGATCTTTATGGGAGATGTTGAAGATCTTTCACCACGATTAGAAGATTACGTTCCATGTTTCCAAAGACACTAAACTATTACGGTCCTTGTGTGTATTTTTTTGTTATGTATTAAGTATTCCACAAAAGTAATGTAATATATATGTACGTCAAGCTTCGGTTTTCTACAAATATCAATTTTTAATCACAACCCCCCCCCCCACCACATGCTTTTGAAAATCTCTAGAATATAACAAGGTTATGTAGACCAATATTAAATTTCCCTCTCCAGACACATTTAAACATACAATGTCTTCAACAAAAAAACTCATATAATACGACCCTGGAAAGTATTTAAATAATTTTAGACCAGTCATGTACAAAATCATATCTCAACCCGCATGAAATTTATTTGTAAAAATTCAATTCAACCCTTCATCCTATTCCAATTATTCATAATGATTCATTATGCATCTCAAAATATATTGGGGTTCATTATTATTTGAGGGAAAAAATATGAATGTGTTGTAGTATCCCACCCCAAAATTAACATACTGGTGCCTCGAGATGGTTGAACACAAGAGCTCAAGAACACCTCCTCACATTCTATAGGCTACCAACTAGCTGTGAGGAAGCAAGGTGTGTCTACGGGGAAACTATTACATCATGATTTAGAGTGAGTCACATTAGTAATATATAAATATAAGACGTATAATATGGAAAAAAATAAATTAAGAGAATAAAATAGGTATAATATGAATAATAATAGTTTAAAAATGATGATCATGATGATGATCATCATGTCATGTAGCTATATAAAAAATGATTCATGGGATGCATGGGGGTTGGAAGATACCACATTATAAAAAATTAAAAGAGTCCCAAAACAACAACTACTGGCAGCACATGCTTTGGATTAGTGCACTATATCCATTATCTATTCTAGAACCCGAAATTATGAATTTGAAGCTAGATGATTTCCATTTTAAATACCATCAATCAGGAAGTATGATTGGGTACCAAAGGTGTCTAGAGTAGGGTGTGTGATATACTTAGTGGTCCACCACCAATGGTGTCTGAATCAATCTAGTCAGTGCATATAAAGTTAACAATATTCCAAAATACATAAAATGAAATAAATAAATAAATACATTGGTCTTTGTTTCTTTTGGGTTACCAGAACAATACCCACTTACTTTAACCTAATACATATGTATCTAAGTGAGGTAACATATAAGGGTATGAAAATTATTATATTGAGTCATCAAAAATAATCATCAATAGGTGGACCTTCCCAAAGCATCTTATTTGTCCTCGCGTGAGAATCCATGTAATATTTGTTACAGATTCATGATCATTATTTTAAAGTCCATATTTTAGAAATTATTAAGAGTCACCCAGATCCCATCAAAGGAGATCTAAAAGCAATCCAAGGCGTCACTCTATGGGAACTATATAAAAAAATATCATATAATTCTCTCTAAGGAGATCCACAAATGCAACCCCTTGTATAAATTCTTTCATGGTGTGAAAGAAACCCTCTAGGCTCGTCCCTAGTATCTCACGTAGGGGACCCAGTATCACGTTTTACTTTGTCTAACCATATAGAAACTTAGTCTACTTACAATGAATTTTCAAGGGAACTGGTTTCACTCTTATAGAGGTATGGTGGACACATAGTGTGCCCATCCTACGCATAATTCATATCTCTTCTAGTGCATATACAATCCATATGAGAAAACTAAATATAACCCTCATTTATTTCAAAAATTAATCTCATAAGGATCCATGTATCACTACAAACTCGAGTATGATTTAAAAAAACCTAAATTCTATTCATTTAACAATTCATGGAATTTTGGATACTTTAATTTAATTATAAAATTCATTTACATAATAAATTCATCTAGGTAATGTTGTGTAGTGGCATAAATCATATCCTACAACTTTATTCAATTTACATCACAACTAAAAAACCATTATTATCTGAAAACACACCCCTTATGAATTGTTTAACAGTCAAATGTTCAAGGAACATCAGATAAAATGGAAGGTAATACCGGTAGGGGTGGCCCAAGTGAAGGAGACTGATCGAGGAGGTGATTCTTCATTATGAAGGATATCTTTGTGCATGATAAACCATTTATCTAAATTTGAAAATTATTTCAGTGGAATATCTAGAAATTTTTGGCGCACAACACAATGATTTACGATATAAAAAAAATTAAACATTTGGAAAAGAAACTATACTAACTTCTTTATGTTCATAATGCTCTCTAGTCTAGTTTCAACCATTGAATCTAGATAAAATGGGAGAAAATCGAAGAATAGTCAAATTACTCTTATATTTCCAATGTATATTTCAATGAAGGAAACAAATGATGGTTGATAGTGATACTAAGATTCCAAGGAATCTTGAGGAGGAAAGAACATGTGTAGGGGATCTTCATTGTAGGAAAAAGTTATATGGATGGATGTTAAAAAACATGATAAGGGGAAAATGTAATATCCCCTTTAATATTGGGGCCTCTCAGTTTTTTCCCATGGTTGGCTAAACTGTGAACCAACCATGTGGAATCTACTGCCCAAAGAATCCACTCACGTGTGTTTTCCATACGGTTTGAGTAATTATGGGAAGATAGTGCGAAATGGATCTTTGACTTGTCAAAGTCAATTTGAATAGTCATGTACCTAGAATCACATGTTTGTAGAGTAATATTGCGGCCTACTCCTTCACACTTAGTACCCACATGGTTGAGTCACATGTTTATCACTAACAGTGCGCTAACCATGTTGCTCAACCCATCCTTTAAAAATTGGAAGCTCTGAGCTCTGAACGAGACTCATAATCTCCCGAAATATTCAATATACAATAGATAAAC
Source organism: Viscum album (assembly GCA_963277665.1). Lineage (NCBI taxonomy): Eukaryota > Viridiplantae > Streptophyta > Magnoliopsida > Santalales > Viscaceae > Viscum > Viscum album. The sequence continues at coordinate 1,114,357,470 of OY728132.1, read as the reverse complement.
TTATTTTAATAAAATTAGTTGGTATTAAACTATAATGTTAAAAATATATCCTCTAATTTTTTTAGGAAATTACAACATTGCTTTATTAGATGAAATGGTCCCTGTGTTTCCCTTCCAAAGGGTGTAAGGTATCATCTGAGAAACATTTATACCACTATACACAATCATCGGTCTCCCTCCCCTGGGTATCATCCTATACAAATCACTGCTTCCACAACACCTTTACCAGTTTTATTGACTTAACCAGAGGGCCTTAATACTCTAATCAATGACCCATATTAGACTCTCTTCAAAGGATTCATATGTTTTCATATCAATATCCATGGGGTCAAATGAATGAGTTATGTCAACATGATATTGTAAAATATATTATATATAAAATATTTTGTACCTATAATGGTGCCTATGAGGTAGTTGCAACTAATAGGGTACCATCCCCACTCTCTCTAGTATCCTTAATGGCCCTACATAACAAGGCAATAGCTTTCCTTGTATCCAAATTTTTCTTTAACCTAATATGGGTGAAACTCATAGAAATACGTGATGTCAAACCTCAAAATCTACAGGTCGAAAGAGTTGACCGACATAAGAGTTATTATAAGATTGAGCTGTAACCATAAGATTCATAATTATCTAGACTTTCTTTGAATTATACTAAATAGGACAGGACCTAGTAGTGATGTCACAGTAGCCTATAATGATAATAGAGTTGAATGACATGACCAACCATAATGGGCCTCAAAGCAAACAAATTTTTTTATTGAAATAAATTATTTAAATAAAACTCTTCCATAGGTATATGTTTCTTAAATAAACCTCCAAAATGAAGGAATGATGCCAAGTATATGTCCTATAATATCCAAATTCTCCGCTCAGACTGTATGTCTATTTGAGTGTGGTAATCTGTTTATAAGAGAACCTCTAAAACAGTTTCCTTATGTATCCCCTTTAAGAACTATGATGTAAAATAAACATATCAATTTGGTATAATGGAATAGGAAACACCATGAAGGAACACAATATCACATATGTGATTCCTTTCTTTCTCATAAACTTAGAATATATCTAGAATTGGTATGAAGTTTTGAACCTTGGTCAACACGTCAAGGATCACCCATAATATATCATTTCCTTGACGGGATCTCGATATGAACATCAAGAAATCCATGATGACATTATTCCATTTCAACTTTATAATGGATCAATTTTTTAGAAGTCTAGCATGTCACTAGTGCACTACCTTCACCAACTAACAGTTATAGGACCTAATGATGAAACAATAAATATTCCTCTTCATTGTTATCCATCAGTACTAACGACATATGTGTTCACAAATTTTTGTAATCCCATTGTAAACTTCTAAAACAAATCATGATTTTCCATCATCAACTCTTCCCATATATCAGTAGGGACCCAAAAACACATACAGAATTACATGATATCATTATCATTAATAACCCACCTAAGTAGTGGGTTATCATAATAGACACTCTCCATTTGGATGAGTCCCTTGGGATCTGATTGTTTTATCAGGCCCAACTGCTCCATTAGATATGATGTCACATCTAAAGCTATTAAAAAAATCTTCTCATCTTGTTCTTCAACCAACAAGTGCATCTTAGACAATAATTACAATTACTTCCACTCACTGATGGCCTCCTAGATAGTATATTCTTGAGTCTTTCAGCTAAAGGATCCAAACACTATATTTCCCATTCCATGTTTATACGCAAGCTCAATGTCTTTTGACTTCAAGTGCTCTAACCACATGCACTTCCATAGATTTAAGTTTCATTGTGTGGAGATTTATTTGATCCTTTTTTGATCTATGTAAATAATGAAACAGTCATGCAATAGCTAATGCCTCCAACAACATAAAATATGGACAAAAGATGCTAGATCAAGGTTGGGAATAGGGTAATTATGCCCATGATTTATCCTCATGTGGGAAATGTATGTTATAAACAAATAAAAATACATCAGAATTTATCTTATCCTGATTCATGAGACATCCTAGAAACCAATATATCTTCTTCTCAGATATGGAAGAATTTGGATTGGTGCTGATGTTGATATTCCATTCACCTACTGAAAGGATTTCTTAAAAGAATCGAAAAATAAGAATTTCATACCATTCTTAGTTAGGTCTTTAAGATAAATTTCTAGTTACATGAAATACCGAATGATTGTATTGTAATATTTAGTGAGCCACATGAAATAGCAAATTTAAAAAAATTAATAGGAAGCTTCTAGGAAACCATGATTTCCAGCTTCACGAGATTAACAAATATGACTTCCTTTCAATTAATATGATGCATGGAGTTATCATTATCTATTAAAAATTGTTATTTTATAAAATTATCTTATATCTAGTTCTATCTTAGTTTATTTGGAATGATATCTAGATGGGTAGCTAGATCATGTATCGTGTAACAATACACCAATATTTCTTCAATAAATACTACCAAAAATGAGTCCATGTGTAGGTATAAATCTGGATTCATCAGAGCCATAAAGACTACATGTGCATTCATAATTCCAAATTGAATTATTATATACTCCTACAAACCGTACCTACATAATGAAAAAATATATGTTATTTTTGATGGCATCAAATTAACCTGATTGTAGAACGACCTCGAATATATCTTAGAGAAAATGCTCACTCCTCAGAGCTAGTCTACGAGGTCATCTCTATTAGGTAATAGATATTATTTATTTACCGTAGGATCATTCAAATGTCAGTAATCCACTCAAAATTATAGGTTATTATCTACCTTCTTGGTGGAAAAGGATATGTAATCCCCACATAAAAGTGTTGTGTCTAATAAAACACTTCTCCTATATACCATCCATCATCTTCTAGAGTTCATATAGTTTAGTAGGTTCCATCCTATAGGGAGGAAATGACACGAGCTCCACACATGGAATAAGGTAAATGGTGAACAACTCCTCTATCATCATAGTTGATCCATAAAAATATTTATTGAAGAAGCACCTAAAATGATCCAAAATATGATATAATTATACGACCTGCATTCCATGATCGATCATGAAGATTGTATCTATCTGGGTTGTCACAATTCCTAGACTAGTACACTCAGGTCTATCTCGACTCACATAGATATCCAATTATCCCTTATGAATATAAGAACCTCCATGGACGATTTGAAGGACACCAAATGGATGTAGTAATCTATACTATCATGGTAAGGGTAAAGAAATTAAATTTCAATAATGAAATCATATCCAAAAATCTCAAGGAAAATGAATCAATATACAGAATGATCCCCACCATTCCCAAGGAGAAACTCTTTCACTAGAATATATACTCTGATTAGACCCCTAACGGTGTTTCATGAGTCAAAACACAACTGATGTTCTCTATCACAAATTCCAAACTCTTCATAATTGAAGTATATATAATGGAGTCTTATGCGCCTACATCAAATAGGGTAGAAACTAAATTAGATCATATAGTACCTCATATAGTAGTAGGCCCTGGAATATTCCCATTAGGTGTAGGCTACATAACATATATATTTCTTAAACTGAGGCCCTGAGAAGCAACCTAACTCTCTTTGGTAGATCTACACATTTTGTATTGATCTAATGAACCTAACTACCAAGGCCATTTACACCTCCTTAGCATGATCAGACATTAGTAGGCCATCTGTTTGTCTTGAATTGACTCACTGATCTTATACCTGAATCTGGGTTTAGTAAAGATATCATGTCACAATGTGAAAGAGTAAGAGTATGGAAGATTCACATAAAGTTACCCATCCAAATTCAAGATCAAAACTTTGTTGGGTTCCTCACACAATATGGGTTCATGTGGACTGTCCTTCCACATTGGGGAAACACCATATAACTATTCATGCATGTAATCTAAATGGCACTGCCCCTATGTACACCCTCAAAACATCACTTCCTACCATAAGATAAACCATCTCCCTACCTAGAAACCAAACCACCTAGGCTCATTCTATCTTCTTCCCTCAGGTTCAACATTGTGATGAGGTCCTGGATAACTATTTATGAAATGGTGGTCAAGCTACAAATGATCATATGTAATCAGTTGAAATACACAATCCAATCCATGAAATCCATCTCAGTGGTCAATGCACCATTGGTAAAATTCAACACAATGAAATAGAGCTTGTTTAAGTGATCCAAGAACCCCATCACCAAAATAATGCCTTAATAAAGATTCATAAATTCATGATAATAGTCTTCTCGCATCATATAAGGGAAGAAGTAGTAATATAAGGCTGTCTGAATTCCCACCCAGACCATAACCTAATGATATATAGCCTGGGAATTGACATCCCGCCAACGTTTAGTATAATCATATAGTATAAAAGTTGTAATATTGACTCTCCACTCTAGAGGTGCCTTAATATGGTTAAATATGGAAAGTATGACCTCTATCCAAGAATTAGAAGTCTGAGGTCCGCTATCCCCCCAAAAAATGTGTTGATGTTGCTACTTGAGTTCCCATATAAGATCTACCATAATAGTGTATGTTCATGGAGCTCCTTATATGAACTATATAAATAGAAATAATATTTCATGGAACTAATAATTGACTTCCTGTGGATGATTAATATGGGGTTCCTCAGGTCGCACAATATGAGTTTATATGGGTTTCTTGGGGCCCACCATCTCCGGAAAATGGTCGTATTCAAACTCCATTTGCATGAAAAGTGGAAATTGAGGAGAAATAGGTCAAAAATTTCCATGAACATGCCTCAGATAATATTTAGGAGATGAATATGCTAAACAACAAAAGAAAGAAATGGTTGTTGTACAACCTTCATATAATGAGTCACACATCTCATCCTACTTATGAATCTAGGTCTATGTGATGAAAGTTATCATAACAGACTATAAGAGACACATACTAAAACCCACTACGAAGGTATGAGAAAGTTTCAATTCTCATTAAACATAGTAGAGGTTCCAATATATGGTGTACCAATTGCAAGGTATAGAGGTGAACACCCTTTACTATGTAATTGTAATCCCCATTAATTTTTAACCATTAAATAACAATACATTAATTAATTAATATTTAAATATATTTATTTGGATATAGACATATCAATCTAGTTAATTGTGTCAGTAATACCAAATTTATAATGTCACATTCTCTTTATAAATTGCAATTAGTATGTCGAGTAACTGTAATAAAAAAATTAAATCCTATATCATGACCTAACATGTCGTGAGAAGATATTTGATTAGATGAACTACCATTATAAATTTATATAATCAAATCATTCATAATTTTTTTTGGAATTTATAAATCAAATCTCCAAAATTTTAGGCTATTGAACCAGTGGTTCACAACTCAATTGAGGCATAATTGGTTAGTGAATTTTTCATCATAAATCAATGGTGGAAAAAATTGAATAGATTGATGTTGGGACTTTAATTAATCTCATTATGTTATTCCTAAAAAATATAAAAAATTTAAATGTATAAGATTCAAGTCACACACAAAAAACACATGAAATTCATGAAATGAACACTGGAATATAGATATAGCTTAGCATAATGCATGTCATTCAAGTCCTATGGTGCATATTATGATCTATGAAATAATAAAACCCCCTATCCTAAAGTTATGGTAAAATAAATCTCATCATTATTATATCAAAAATAGTAATATCACAAAACATTTTTATTACCTAACTATGAAATAAAAAAACATTAATAAGAAAATAAAATAATATACTAAACCCAATGCATGTTATTTTGGTTTCCCCTATATGTGGGTAATATACTCCTATAAATATGGTATTTTTCAAATTCCATTACTTCTTAGTCTCCTTTTTAATACCCATATAGCAAGAAAAAAGAAAAACGAGGCCCTGATACAACTTTGTAGTGTCCCGTCAAGAAATCTACTTAGCGGTTCCCTGAGGAAGTTTTCCACATCACCTCGAGCAAGCCTCCACATTTTCTTGAGGCATCCCACATGAAGTGATGGACTAGGGTGTCTATTGGAAGATTATTCCATCGTGATTTAGAGTGAATTATAGTGGTAATATATAAAGATTACATATATATTATGAGTAATAAATCAACCATGTTAAGTAAACATGTGGAAGATGAATAGTGTTAGATGAAAATGGTGAGGATGACCATGCCATGTATCTATAAAAAAAGATATAAATGGGATACATGGGAGCTATAATATATGTTATTCTATAACAAAACAAACAAAAAAGGCAAAAACAACCATTACTGGTATATCGAGTATATGATTGGTCTTAAACAATCAAACACCATCCTATAACTCACAATTAAGAATTAGAAGTCTGTCTCTTCCCGTTATCTAGGCTTGTAGTCATGATTATTTAATGGGTACCATAGGAGGCCCAAGATAGTTGTGAGATAAATTCAGTAGGACATCACCAACTTTTTCTAGATCAATCATGTCTATTCATATCAAGAGAGAAGTATTACAATAAAAAATAAAATGAAAACAATATATAAATAAAAACAACAGTCTAAGATCTTCATGGTTTACCTTTCTGATATAACATACTTTAGCCAAATCTGGATATCTCTTAGTTATATAACCTATACAATTGTAAAATATGTTTAAGTGGTTCATAAAAAATAAGCATCAAGAGGAGGAATGTGCCCAATAATTTTATTTGACTTGTTGGTTTAATCCTAGGAACTTTAATTACACATTCAAATTATATAATTTAAATTCCATAATTATAAATTATTTAGAATCACCCTATGTTTATGGAATGATATCAGAAAATAATTCCATGTATTACTCTATGGACACTATATAATCTAATATTATACATGTATTTGTAAGGAGGTCCTTAAAAAGAATCCCTTATATCACATTAATGATGGCATGAAAATAACCCTCTAATCCCATCCTTGGTATCTCATTTATTTTTATATGTATTACTGGTTACCTAGTACAGCCACAGAGTTCATCAATGGTGTCTACCATAAAGAACTAGTGTTGCTAACATAGAGGTAAGGTAAATGCATGGTGATATTTTCCCTGTCATAACCCATATCTATTCCGTAATTTATATAATCAATATAAAAAAACAAAATATAAATCACCATGTTACCGTCCAAGGAATCCCACAATGATCCATGTAGCAATGTCTACTTATGTAAGAGATAATGTTTTACCAACCAATATTCAATTCATTTAAAAATGAATGGAATTTGTTAAACTTTAATATATTTATACAATTCATTTACATTACCAATTCGGTTATAGAACAGAGTGGTGGGAAATAACTTAAGGGAAACCAATTCCCTAGATTGAATTGACTCTTTGAAATCATTTTTTATACGGTAACACACCCCTCAATGATAGTTTAACAATTTTAGTCAGATGGAAAATATGATAACAATGAAATCCACACACTAAGGGGTGGCCCATGAAAGGTTAATGACCTAGAAGGTGATTGGCCACTAGGTAGGATCACTTTTAGCATGAGAAAATATTTAAATTAATTTACTAATCATATTAGAGTCATCATCAAAATATTTTAAACTGTGGCGCAATGATGCACAATATAAAAGTAGTAAAAATTGGAAAATGATACTAGACAACCTATATTAGGATCAGAGCAGTCTAATTGTCCAGTTTCATCACATAAATCAAGATAGAATGGGTGAAAATAGAATAATTCTCAACTTTCCATCATCTTTCCAATGTATATAATTGTCAAGGAATGAAATGAAGAATAAGGGAAATAATTAATTATAAAAAATCTTGAGGATAAGAGATCATGCATGGGGGATATCTACTGTAGTAGAACGAAATAATGATTGACAGTTTACACTATAACAAGGTGAAAATTTGAATTTCCCCATTAAAACTGGGATCACATGGTTTTTCAACATGGTTGGAAAAAACGTGATCCAACAATGCAGTATCTACTACCCATGGAACCCCCACACACATGTTTCCCTCACAGTTTGACTAACCCTGTGAAGACCATGTGAAAAGGCTTTAGGACATGTCTAAGACAATTCTCATAGTCATGAACCTCCACCCAAATGGATGCAGAGTAACCATTTGGACTCCTCTGGTACACTACGTGCTCACACTGTTATGTCACATAGTTATCCCTAATTGTGATCTAACCCTATGGCTCAACCAATCAATTGAAAATCCAAGGTTCAATGCTCGAAATGAACCCTGAACACTCCAATATAATTCCACACCCAATAGAGAACCATATTAGCATAAAATTAAAGGTTTTTTTTACAGTAATCTGAAATGGTGTACCTATAAAATGTTTTTGGTATTATATGTGCTTGGTGGGAAACATATTTTATCTTAAGGGAATTAAATATTGTTTTTTCATCCTTTTTTTTAGTTTTAATTTTCTTAGGTTAATTGAAATTGTATTTAAAAAATTCAACTTATATAGATATATATTCCAATAACTCCTAGTAATGATTTACAGAGGGATCCATGGGAATATTTATATAACCTTATACTCATTTTATATTTTGTAATTTAGGGGAAATTTGAATTTTTGAATTTTGTAAATGTGTAATTTTATGATCTGGAAAAAAAATGGTTTATAGATTTTTTGGTAATGTCATAACTAAAATCTGGGTGTTGTTTTATGGATCATAAGGGATCCTAGAGATTTAGGAGTGTGTCTGAGGTAACATAGAGTGGTTGGGGATACGGTAGGTCTCTACTACATCCACAAGGGAGAAATAGAATACCTAGTGGGAATATAGTGGGCCTAAAAGTGGGAATTTTAACGAAAAATCCCTCAAACTTATATAGAATGTAACCCCCTCCACTTATCCCTCTCTTACTCGAGTAGGCCATGGATGAACCCCCATTTTCCCCTTTTTTATCTTGATTAGGGGGTGTCTTTTTTAAATTTTCATGATGGTTAAGATATGACATTTCCAATGCTAACCCCAAGGTATTATACATCATTTTTCTTAAATTTTATTATCCTCATTTAATAATTTTGTGTTTATTCCTATAGTACATGGTGGGATCTACTGAGTTGGAAGGGTCTTTTATGTTTTTTATTCTAGCCATAACACAATTTATTATGCACACCATCATTTATAGAAATAGTTTTGGTATTTTGTGTCACTATTTTTACTATAGTTTTACATTTAAATTAAATTCCAATTTTTTTAAAATTAAATTTAGAGGTTAGGGATGTAACACCTTGAGACCTCATTATATTGTCATTTTTTTTAATTTCAATCTCTTAAATAGCTTTCGATACATGCAAAAACAAGCCTCAATTACTATTATTTAATATTAAATTTTGATAAAAATATAATAAAATGAAAATTTTCACATTTCATGGAAAAACAACATATTTTATAGAATTGATAACAATTTTTAACTTAGTTGGTAAAAATAAGTTTAGAAGTAGTCTCTAATATTTTACCTTATAATTTTTTTATGTAGTATTTCAATATTCCTCATTTTATTTATAATAATTTAATAAAATATTTTTAACTAAAAATTTATTACCAATTAATTTTACAAAGATAATGCTATAAAAATTTGGAGGTAAAAGGCGATATTTTTCTTAAAATGGTTTTTTATTTAGAAAATTGTTTTTGTTTTAAATATATTTAGTATGCACCTTTCAAATAATTAAAATAATTCATAACTATAAATGATATTAATGATATTAATAGATTATTTTTTTATTAATATAAATACAAATTAATCTTGGGATTATTATTATTCATATCTTTATTATACGATCATCTAATACATCAAAAATTAATTTCATCGAAAACTCTTTTTCGACATGTTTTATAGGTTTTTAAAATTAATAATTTCCACTTCTGTGAGATAAAATTTATAAAATGTGTCTAAAATTTTTAATCATAATAACTAATATTATTTACTATTTTAAACATAATTTGATTCCATAATGATTATTAAAAATGGTAATAAATTAATTAATTTGACTGAGTTTATAACCAGGTTTTGCAGGATACATGAACTTAAATTAAAATAAAGTTTAAAAAAGGAGAGTATAATTAATTGATAAATTTGATTAAATACATTGAAAAAATGGTTCCAAATTATATAATATGATTAATTTCATTTTATGTATTGTTATTTAACGACCTAGGTTAAAGAAACTAATTTCCATTATGAAAACTAAAATGGTAAATGTAATTAGACTTAGTGGATAAGGGAATAACAGTTTTAAAACATCTTTATTTTTATATGGTGGAGATGTTTATGAAACGTAACATCAAAAAATTTATAATCAATAGATTTTATAGGCCCTTGGTGTGAGAGTGGCTTCCAATTATTGAATAGTATTTGTTAACTACATATATTCCACTCATTGTAGGTTATAAAATGTAACTCCATCCCCTCACTTATCCAAACTTATAAAGACATTTGGATCAGACAATTCCTAAAAACTATATGTCCAAAAAATCCTTATTCATATTATATAGCTTCTTTTCATCCAAAAATACTTACCCTATGGTCCATTATAGGGGATCCAAGAGGTTTTACTATGTGAAGGAAATCATATTTACAAAGCTCCTTCTTTTTCTAAATTCTTTTAGAACCTTCAATTATGACTTACCACATTCAATATAATAAACCAAAGTATCCCAAAAAGTTATATTTTATATAATTTTTGTAATAAATAATATCATTCTTAATATCCATCAAATGGGAAATAAAGCCATCCCTTGTGTGTTTTTCAGACTACCGCCTTAGGAAACGATGCAATTTTTTCCCTAACCAAATGACATGGATAGTCATGATAATGAAAATAATTAGTTCATATGAAAAATATTAAAATATATAAATTATATAAAATTAATATAGCATCCACATCCATATTATTTCACCCATAATTTTAATTATATCATCCCTCATGTGTGCATGCAGCATAAAATCTCCGTGAAGCAATGCGGTTTATTTTCCATGTCCATCTTTCAAGAATGCTTAAAAATATATATATATATATCTAGTAAATTTTATATTTGTAAAATTAACACCATTCTATAAATAATTTATATACATTCTATGTTAAAAAACAAGGACCTTTAAAATAAAACATTCCCCGGAAACAAGGAAATTAACACCTGAAATAATAAAAATTACGACATATTATTAAAAAATGGGTGGTAAAATGTTAATAGAAGATCATATAGGATATCATAAAAATTAATGTGTTTATATTATAAATTAATAAAATTTATACAACCTTTATAAATGAGGTTAAATATTGTTCAACTAAATGGAACCATGAGATAAGGGAACTCATCACAATTTCCATTCCATAAAGACAGGTTTATTAATATTCACCTATTTACTTTTATGTAGTGTATATATTACCCCATTGATTTATTTAAAATAAATAAAAATTTATTTTAAATTTATATAGATTAAATTCAAGTGATTTATTTATATTTTTATTAATAAAATTTTACCAATATGGAAATAATATATTTTATAATCTCTATTTCTTTTAAGAATACATTTACAGTAGGTGAGGGAATTTTTTCATTTATCCTTCATATGCCACAATAATTTTATTATCCAATAGATATTTATATAATTTCTATATTTTCTTCAATATTTTAATAACATTTTTATTTTAAAAAAATTTGTTTAAAATAAAAATTGATACCATATCCCTTTAAATTGGTGTATTTTCTTTCCATATCTATGTGTGAAGAAAATATTTTTCAAATACAACATTTATTTACTAAAATAATTTATAACAAATATTATAATTAATTATTGAATTTTATAGGGGATTGGAAATAAATGTTTCTTCATTTTTTCAGAAGGGATGTTTTTGAAAAAAAAGTCAAAAGGAATGTTTTTACCGTATATGGAGATAATGGAATTCTATGCCACTAAAACTGTTTTAAAAAATGTAGCTTCTTTTAATAAAATAAACTGTATTACAAAGAAAAGTACTTTATGAATTATTATTCTAATATCTCACTACCATTGTAATTATTGTTTAATTGAACATGATTATATTAAAAAAATTTATTCCCAATGAGCTGATAGTCACCTCTCATTTATTGATTAATTTTTAGATTACTAAATTTCTATTAAAAATCACATTCTTGTGATCAATTTTCAATTAAAATTAAGTTTCTCTCAAATATCCATATTCTTTTTATCTAAGATATGATTATTTTCTAAATTGTGTTCCATTTTTACCTTCATTGTATACATTGAATGTTTTTTGAATAGCTGAGGAAATTTTGATAAATATGTATTAATTACTCAATAAGTATATTTGAAGATAAGGGATATTATTCAAGAATAAAACCAATTATATGATTTATGATAAACGATTTGAGATGTAGTGATAGGTGATTCCCAGAATTATATAGCTCATTGATTCTTTAGAGGGTCTCATCATAAAAACCAATTTTCCAATTTAAATGGTTTTCCCATAGTTTAAAATTGCCTTTGGAAGGTCTTGATAGTATATTTTTTTATCATACCCAATAGAATTAATTAAAATAATTAAGAATTTTATTATTTTATAATTCTTTTGATACCATTTACAATGTTATTTTTTCATTGCTATTATGTATGTATTCTTTTCATTATACTTTTATTTAATAAATGTAATTTTTTTATGTTATTTAACTATCCATATTGATTATTCCTTTTCATAACATTATATTTAAGTAATTTATTAAATAGAAATGTGTTTTAATTTAGTTACCTTTTTTTATTTATAATGACTTATCCAATTATGATTTTTATGTAATTGATTAAATTTCATTTTTTTAGTTATTAGATTTTTCATATTGATTATTTCTTATTAATTGATGATACCATCAATTATTCATACCCCTTATAGATAATTTGATCTCACTCTTATATTGTTTCTTTTACCTATGATTTGAATAATAATTATTTTAATTATTTAAATGATGTTGAATTTTTAAAATTGTTTTATGTTTTTTATCCCCAATTTTAATTGGGTATCATATATGTATCTTGTTATCAAAGACTACCAAATTGAACAGAATTTTGGGAATCTTCATCATGTATCTATGCCAATGTAATATTGTATACAATAGCTATAGGTTACTAGATTTGGTGTTGTTACAATTGGTATCAGAGAAATATTATTAAAAATATTAGGAACTATATTAAGAAAAACATATATTAGTGAAATAAACCCTATGGTATACCTTAAGGATAAGTAAGGATAAACATTTTAATTTTTTTAATGATATGATTATTTTTTTCCCCGTGCAATATATCCTTGTATAGATACTATAAGTGGATGTGGTTTTGGAACATATGAATCATGGTGTAAAAACCTTGGAGATAGTCGTTCAATCATATATTGGTCATAAATGTACTACACTTTGAGTGTGCCCCTACTATACACCTAGTTTGAATATCCTGGGAGATATTATTAGGATAATTTAAATTTTCTTCACAATAAATAATGAAATATTTTATGATAAAGTTATCAATAAAGAACCTAATTTTAAGATTATGAGATTATCACAGTATAAATTCAACTTATTCTAACTAATACACCATATTTATAATTATACATTAGTATTTAAAATTGATAATTTTATGACCTAATAAAAAAAATTCAATCATTTAGAAAGGGTTCCCTGAAAAAATAAGGGTATCAATACTAATGGCCAATGTAGAGATTGCCCAGCTGAGAAAGTCAATAAAATTGGAATTGGAATTAAGTAGATCATTTATATATTAGGTAAAATTAATCAGGTTATCATAAATAAACATACCTGAATGACAAAACATGTTCTTCCACAATGTGAATCTCATATATTGGATCGATTCATGTAAAATAAATCTCCATAATTTAGTGATAATTTTAATTTTATTGGTATATTTTCAATTGATTGATTCTCTTGATTAGACATTTTTGTCTTTGGATGTAGTGAAAATGAAATGGTTAAACATGGAGTGTATTTTCAAGTTGGTGATTCTGATAATTGGTGGTCATTGATCTATAATACTTGGGAGGAATATGATATATAAGTCATGGAATGGAGCACTTTTAATGTAACATTATTCGATAAATAATTTCCCTCTTGTTTAATAAACTAAAATTGACGGGAATTTTGTTATCTTAATGAAAATAGAAGAATAATTGATTTTAGAGTATGATGATACCTTTGAAATACTTGAAGGTATAATACAGATTACATACATAATATAGAATTAAATATTGACCATTTTTTTAAGGTCTTAATCCATGTCTCTTAAAGTCAATCATATCTCAAGATTTTTATTCATATGATGAGATATTTTTATATACCATAAAAATAGAGAATTAATTTACTAGATCATATATAATCAATGGGAATCATAAGAGGAAAAGGATGGAAGAGTAATATATTTATATGGGGACAAGATAAAGAATATTTTTCCACATGTGATAATTGAGTAAGGAAACATATAGGTACTTTCTTGATTAGAATGATAGTGTACTTCAAGAGTAGAGAGAAAGGCCTTTAGGAATATGAATTAAATGGAAAGAAATAAATCATTATTATTCACTATTTCAACTATAAGGATATGAGGAACTACCCAAATTAATTCCACAAGAATTAGAGTAATATAACTTAAAAGAAGCTAAGGGACTATTTCTAGTCTTTTTTCATAACTACAGGTGAAGTGGAATGATTAATTATCATGTGTTTTTGGATTAAATAATTATATTGAAAATTTATTTTATCAATTAAATTATAGTTATAAATACATTGAAATTTAAAAGTATTTTAATATTTTCATTATTCATTAAGGATTTGAATTCATACGTTTAATGGTACTAATAACAATTTAAATATATTTAGTGTTATGGTTATATTTTTTAGAACACATTTTTATGGGAAAGAGATCCCTTAAAATGTTCATAAAGGTTTTTCAATTTTGTTTAGATTGGATTAATTGTTTTTTCAAATTGAAAAAATAAATGGGATATTAGTAATGAACTTGGAAATAATTAGCGGTTTGGTGAAAAATATGGTTTTTGATCGGATAGAGTTTACATCATTTTTAGATTTATGAAATATATTTAATAACATTTTATTTTATTTATGGAATGAAGGTGGATTTAATTTTTGGAATCATGCTTGTTTTCACAAAGGAATTATGGTATTTCATTTTATTATTATGATTTAATAGAATATATAAGTAACATATTAACATATTTGGTATGTAATATTATGACATAAATCATATTTTCTAGGGATAAATTTTTGACCAAATCATTCAAATATATTGGTTTTGAATTTAGTCAGAAATATTTTGAAGGACTCTTAAGTATTCATATGGTTCCTCACGAAGACTTATATGGAATGTTATGGCGTACTCCAACATCATGGGATGAATCTAGGGAAAGTAATCTTGTTAGACTAGAACTTCTGGTGGATACAATATAAATGGTAGAGTCTATTCAGAACCATTTCAAAGAAGTCTAAAGTAAGAAAATGATTTATGCCAAAAATTAGAGTAACTATTTAGAATTTAACATGTGAGATCACATTTTCGTGAAATTATCTCAATTGATGGGAGTTATAAGGTTTTGTAAGAAATGGAAATATATTCACAAGTATATAATAACCCTTTAAATTTTAGAATGATGTAGAGTTGTGGATTCTCAATTAGAAATTCACTAATACTCACTAAAGTACCTAAAGCTTCCATATATAATTTTTATATAAGAAAATTATAGAAAAAATATTTGTGCTCACTTATAAAGGGATATAATTGGAACCTGATTTATCTTATCGTGATGAAATCATCATGATTCTTGATACTATATATAAAGTATTATGCAATCAGACAACTCTATTGGTAATGGTACCATAGAAAATTAAAAAAATGTAAGATGAATAGTGGGAACAATATTATTTTATGATGAATAACTGTACTAAATTTTTAGATGTCAGTATTCATGATGTTTGGATCATGAAATGATTATTGGAGGGAATAATGTAACACATCAATAAATTATGATATTTTCTATTTTTACATAAATTCAATATCTTCAATATATTACGATACATACAACCAAAATCCCCGATTACAGTAATTGAACATTATATTTTAATAATATTTTAATAAAAAGAAAATTTTAATATTCCATAGAAAAAAAATTATAATATCATAGTATGAATATCAATTTTGAACTTACTTCATCAAAATAAGACTACAATGGATTTTTGTAATTTTCCCTTACAAATAAGCATTTATAATACAATATTTAACAATTCCTATTTTTATTAATAATAATTTATTACAATATATATAATAAAAAGTTAATTTACAATAAACTAGATTGAGATAATGATAATAACATATTGAGGTAAAAAAGAAATATTTCTTAGAAAAATCAACCTTTTTCCTACTGTTATTTTTGTTTAAAAAGGAATAATATTTCCCCTTATTAGTTAATTAAAATAAAATATAATGATGAATGATAATAATGAAATTAAAATATTATATATAATAATATATAAATTTAAATCCATCTAATAATCATTATTATTAACATATTTCATATAAGATCAGCTTATTAATGAAAATTGAATTTCATGATAAACTGTTTTTCGACACATTTTTCAATTTTATATTAAATAAAAATATTACAATAATATTAGATGAATTTGATAAAATTGGGTTTATTTTTTAAAAAATAATAATCTTATGTATTAATTTTATTATTTTTTTCATAATGATTATTAAATATAGTTACAAATTAATTTACATAGTTATGGTCAAAACGATGTTTTGCGCATTACATGTGCTTGTATTAAAATTAATTTCCCAAAAGAATAGATTTCTAAATTGATAAATTTGATTTATATTAATAATAATCATGACCTAATTATAAAATTAATATCATTTTATTTTAAGGTTAGTGGATAAATATCTTAGGTTAGGTAAAGAACATGTCTTTATTGTGAAAACTAAATCTGTTAGAGTATGAAAACTTATGGATAAGGGTGATACATAAAACATGTTTATTTTTTTAGGGTTTTCTTTACCATAAAATCCCTTCACTCAATTATATATCATTTTTGACACACATGAGGTGATTGTGACTTCACATTTTTGAATAGTTTAGGGTATTTAAAAAATGACACTCCTCATTTATAAAAGGGACCCCCCCCATATCTTTAAACCTATGAATACATTTTCCTCAAAAATACATTGAATGAAATATCTCAATAATATCCTTAGTCACATTATATATATTTTGTTCATCTCAAAATACCATCATTTTGGATAATAAATGGAGATCTAATGTTGGTTTCTCTAAGAGATCGTAATCAACTTAATGAAACTCAATATTTTCATTCTTCTTTTACAACCCTCAATTATATAGTAATATGTCCAATATAATAAATAATTTATATCACATATACATAAGTGTTATTATTCTTATTTAATAATATTTATCCATCCTTTTAACCCTCAAATTAGAATCAAATCCATCGCTAATGTGTATGGTAGACTATAGACACAAACAACGATGTAATTAGTTTTCCATCACCAACTCACACAAATTATCATAATGTTAGAAATAATGAATATAAATGATAAATATGTAAATATGTAAATTATTTTAAATAAATATGTCATCCACATTATTACCCTTTCTCCAATTAAGTGAATGATATCATCAATTATAGATTTACATGGCCTACCATCGACACGAAGCAATGCGATTCGTTTTCCACGTCAAACCTTCAAGAATTATTTTAACATAGTATATAATAAATAAATACGATATTTATAAAGTTGCTATATTTATTTATATTACATATCTATATCATGGGTTTAGTAACTAGAACTTTAATAACCAAATATGCATGAGAAAACAATGGAAATAACACCCGAAAATAATAAAAATAATGAAATATAATTATAAATCGGTGGAAACATCTCATAGGAGGATAATATTTGATATAATAAAAGTTAATATGATTTTAGTATAAATTAATAACATGTTAAAACCATAATATAGAAGTTTAATTAAAATTCAACCAATGGGAAGTATAAGGTATGGAATTTTTTCTCAGTCTTCATTGTATTGAGAGATATCAGTTAATATGGAACTGTTTACTTTTATGTGATGTATATACTCCACCATTGATGTATTTAACCTGAATTTCCATTTATTAATGATTATTAATATTTAATCTCTAGTTTATTATTTAAATGGGAATAATTTAAAAGTTATTAATTTGGTATATATCTATTTTATAATCTCACATTCTTTTCAGATTTCATTTACTTTCATCGAATAGATATTATCATGTAACCTTTATAAGACAAAATTATTTTATTATACAATGGTGGTTTTTGTAATTTCTATTTTTTCTTAAAATTTTCTCCTTCTTAGTTACATGGATCATTAAAATAAATTTATTAATGAAATTAAATATTATTTCCTCTTAAATTAGATATATTTTTCTTCTATAACCATGTTTCTGAAATTATTTTACGAAGGTCATCCTATTTACTCAAATGATTAATTATGGAAATTGTATGTTATACTTGATCTTTAAGATGAGTTTCAATGTAATCCTTCTATGTTTTCTAAAATGGAAATTTTCACCCAAAAAAATAAGAGGAATGTTTTTTAGCATACTCAATGATAATGGACATCTGTGAGACCATAACTATTTTTAAAAAGGATTATTTTATTTAAATTTTCAATGGGTTTAAAATGATTTTTTATCAAACAGTATATTAATTTCTCACTTACATTTAATTTATTTTTGCTATATAAAATATTTTATTACAAAAAACACTAATTCTGATAAACCAATGGCCAACTCTCATTTCAAGATTAAATTTATTATTACTAACATTCTCTTAATATAGTCACATTTTTTTATGTTTTCATTGTAAATTAAATATATATTAAATGTCTAAATTATTTGTATTATACATATGATGATTTTATAAATTGTATACAATTTGAACATACGGTTTTTACTTTGATTTTTATTTTATTATGTTGGGAAATATTGATAAATCCATATTCTTTACATAATTTAGATTTTTTAGGACAATTAATATTATTCATGAATTAAATTTATTATTTGATATAATAAAAATTATTTGGAAATTTAGTGATGGGTTGGACCAAAATTATATAGCCTCTCGATGCACTGACATGTGTCATGGGAAAAATGAGTTTTCAAAATTAAATGGGGTTTTAAATACATTATTAAATTGTCTTGTGAAAGGTCTTGAAGGGATAGGTATCTTGATCTATATGATCATGACGTCCAAAAATTAATTATTCCCATCATTGATAATTGAGTTATTTTTATTATCCATCCTATTTTGGATTCATATAATCTATAGTTGCATTTAATTATAATTTTATTGATTAAATGTAAAGTAATTAAAGTTATTTATGTCTCCATATTGATTATGAATTATATAATTATAATAGTTAAGTTATTTATTATAGTGTTGTGGGTTAAATTATTTACCATGACATATTGATTATATATTATCAAATTGTTATACACAATTTATTAATTTAATGGAATCTCTGTTTAGTTATTTAACTTTCTATATTTATTATACCTTATTAATGCATGGTATATTTCATTATACATAACCCTTCCTGATGATTTTAACATAGCATTATTTTTTCCCTTTTCAAAGGATATGAAGAAGAATTGTCGGAATGAGTTCAAGTTTGTTGAATTGTTTCCATTACCACGTGTCTCCCCAATGTAAAATTGGTATCTTATAATCATAAAAGATACTAAACTGATATTTTTTTTTGGGATTTGACCTCTAGTATCTATACCAAGGTACTGATATGACACAATAGTGTTATGTGCTCTCAAATGTATACCATTTTATTTAAGATATGTTCTATATTGTTAATTAATTATATATTGAATAAAATTAATCTATTTGCAGTGTATAATATGATTTCGGGGCTTATACGATGATATATTTAAGAGTTGACCATGGATAGACCTTGGACATGCATCAAAATTAGATTTCTACCTATAGAAGTAGGTGAAGTTTATATTTAAAGAGGTGTGTTTTATTTGTATAATCCCTATAGTATTTATGATTTTTTATGACACAAGTGATAAATGATATTATCACCATAGTAATTTATCTATTAAAAATGAAATAATTTTTTTATTTAAAATTAATAAATTTTCATAATTAAAAATCAATGTTGTGAATTAAATATATATTTTTAAATTTAGTGGTTTTCCTTGATGAAATTTAGAAGACAATCGCATAATAATTCAATTTATATGAAGGAACATTGATCATGGATTCAGTTTCCTCAACTTCTCATTATAAATGTCATGATATAATAGCTTTCCCTTTATATATGTGAACACCATGTGGTGAAACCTTAAATGTGTTTCAAAAAACAAGATACATCTCCCAATAAGTATCTTAGTGACCCCCTAGTGTGGGAGTTAGATGAAGTAGATTTTCAAGACCTAGTAGGACTTAGTTGTCCTTATAAAATATAGTGATTATTTATAAATGGATAATACTCTTTTTAGAATGGTAGAGAATTATTTTTCCCTTAAAGGCTATAGGATTGATGAGTTGGATTGTAATGATATATTATCATTGTTCTATCTTTTCGATGTGATGCCTATGAGGGGTGACCCATGAGTCCAGTGAGGTTATATAATGTCCCTGCTTTCATTGAGGGTTGTAATTATATTTTAATGAAGGAAATTGATCCAAAAACAAATATTGATCAAGAGGGCCCCTAGTTGGTCACCCCTTTTATGGGATAACCATAAGTCCCTTAGAAGGTTCCATAGTGATAGGTTGACCGTCAATATGACCATGATAAATGGGAACCACAAAGGATTTTTGTTCCATGATATGAACTTGGGATAATGTGGTATGTGATCAATATAAACTAAGCATCACTACAATATATTTAACTTTCTCCAATACACACATATCAGTTGGAAAAGGTACATTTTCTATAGGAAAAATATTTTTCCAAAAGATATGTCCCTATCACTAAACATTCAGCAAAAAATAATTCCCAAATTATTATTACAATATATAAAATAGTTTTGTTTCAATTATTATAATACCAAAAAATAATATACATATATATAGGTGAATATTTTTAGAAACATATTCATATGAAAAAAAATTATATGGCTAATAATATTATGAATATATAATATATGTTTATAAATTAAATTTAATTAATCATTATAAATTTTTATTATCAGTAAAAATCATACAATATTTAATTATTTATCAAATATAATACACAAATTTTAATTATCAAATTGATGACTCTTTTTATACATGGTTAAACATAGAAAATAATCAATTATATTAATATGTTGATTTTGAAATATTAATAAATAAATTTCTTGATAGAGAAAAAGATCATATAAAATAGAAAATCATAGGATCCATCTATGTAACCCATCTCCAACAAGTATGTCATATAATCATTTTAGCCATGTTATAATCATAGTTACACCCTCCAATGAGTTTTCATCTCCCCCAACTAGGTCACTAGAAGAAACAAAAAAATCAACTCTAATACAATTAGGGAACCTGATGTTGCTATTATGACACACCCTTCATCTATATGATGTACATGATACACAACTAAAGTGAATACACATGAATCAATGAATACTGTACACTTGAATTGAATCCAAAAATAAAAATAAATGAATGTGAAAATGTGAATTTCATAGATTGGTCATTTTTATCATGTGTGTCTAAAAAAAGATATATTTTGAAATGACTCATATATAGGTATCATATCACCAAAAATATGAATACTAGATCTCAGACACTATTATACCTCAAAATATAATTTCCACCTTAACTGTGTAGTGATAGAATTTATTAAAAAGTGTTACATACCGTCATTATGACAAGAATCAGAATTTAGAAAAATCTCATTGAATAAAATCTCAGCTCAGCTATACTAGTTAAATGTATATGGCATATAGAAAACCCAAACATTTTCAAAAATAACATTCTATCCTGTACAAGTATAGAGGGAAAAAAACAAAAAAATTTATTGATATGAATAACAACTAAATTCATTAAAATGATACATGGAAGTTGTTTAATAAAAAAAATGATTCCCAATAACATAAAAATCATTTATAACACATACATTAACCATTCATGTTCTTTCTATTTCCTTAAAATATCTTTTATTCAAGCTTGGAAAATATGATAAACTGTATAGAATTAAATAAGGGGAAGGTAAAAATGACTGTCCAATAAAGATCTATTGAATGGATTCCAACTGGCTAGTATCCATTATATGTGATGAATTTGTTACTCTATAATATGTGATCTATATGCCCCAAAAATATCCCTGGATCATTATTTTGAATATAAATCGTCAACCATGGTTTTTCCAAAGTTAACAAAACAGAAAATATCAGGAATTACTTGGCCTAGGAAATAAATATCAATAGATATGGGAATAACAAACATTAAAGTATTTTTAGTAGTTTATTTGATATTCTGGAAAATGTGGGATCAAATATTTAAAAAAGTGGTATATTTCTTGAAAATAATTCATAAAATTAGAAATAAGGAATCAGAAAATGTTGATAATATCATTGTAATGATGGATCAACATATTCACATCCCATTTATATATAGGATCATAATTTACATAAAATGATCATGTTGAAATTAAGTATATAAAAATGTAATTTCACATAAAAATTTACAATTTTAGTTTAAAATTGTTTAATTAGAATGACTTTATTATGAAGGAAAAACTAATATATATTATAAGGTAGTAATACTATGAGACAAAATTGACCTAGGATTTTTGTAACCATAGGGAAATATTTATCAATTTATTTTTGAGATAGATGAGTGCGTCTTCCAAAATTATGTCAATTTTAATAACAATATAAATTGAAAAAAGTGACAACTATATGTGTTCCGTCGTATAAAAAATAATGAAAAAGAAAACCAAAATTTCCAACCACATTTTTATACAATTTGATCCATGATTTTATTTCATAGGTAGAAATCCATTTCCCTACCAATTCAAGTTTTTATTTATGACCAAAATCATACTCCTTCATTTTGGAAATTTGAAGATGAATTTTTCTGAGAATATGCATAGTATCAAGTGTTCCTAAATGATATTAAATTATTATTATGTAATTAGTTTCTAAATTATTTATATAGTTTATCACTTATGATATGTGATTCATTTCATGTGTTCTTAAATTTATTATTTATGTTAACACTTATTTACATGGTTTAATTCATTAATTTAAGTATAATTATTATTTTTAGAAATAAAAGTAACACAACTCAATTTTTATGAAAAGACATATCAAAAGTGATAATTGGAAATATTATACCTTAAATAATCAAATAAAAATGTTTAAATGAATACTAGTTTTCATGTTTTTAAAATATATAATTATGACACATTCAATAAAAAATGATGACCCCTTCAAAGTAGTTTTTGCAGATTCTATAACTTATTACAACCAATTATTTTTTAAAAATTATTTAAAATTCAATAGGATCATCAATATAACATTACCATGCATTGGAAAAAATATTAAATGTTAAATTGTTACGTTGAAATAGTGACATTAATTCATTTTCGTGATGTAGTTATGATACAAACACTAATTGGGTGACTATATTATAATTTATAATTACTTATGTGTGAATCACCTCTATTTGATAATTGTTTTTGGGGTAATACTTTATTATAATATATTAAT
Organism: Viscum album; assembly: GCA_963277665.1. NCBI lineage: Eukaryota > Viridiplantae > Streptophyta > Magnoliopsida > Santalales > Viscaceae > Viscum > Viscum album. The sequence goes on along the minus strand of OY728132.1, from coordinate 1,114,333,680 downwards.
GTAAATTTTTAGCTGCTAATAGGCTTCCATTTATCATGATACATTGATTGATTAAATAATGAAATATATCTTTATTTTTGAAATACATAAAATTTATTTTAAGACATGTTTTCATTCCAATGGTCATGGATTCATTTTTTTGAATTATTCATTATATCGTCTTGAAATTAGTTTAGACTATGAAATTGGTGTTAATTTTCCTTTCATAGGATAATACATTATAAACATTCCCTTAAATAATCACAATTATGATAAAGTAAGCCATGGGTATGTCTCCATGTATGGGATTTTTTTATTGAAACTAACATTATTCTAATTATACAAAAAATTAAGGTTTATATGTATTGAAACATTCTTTTGCATTCAAAAACTATGAAAGATTTTTGGTTTATTCAAAATATTATTTACTTTAAATATATTTTAAACCATTTTTTTGCAATATGTGATTTGATATATTAAAGAAAAAAGAAAGGGGTCATTTAGTTTAAAAATTAGAGTGTTTGAATTGTTAAATGTTATTCCGAAATTAGCATGTGTTTTAAGTTAATTAATGATCATATGGGGTGACTGATTTTGTCTCTAGTTAATAGTAATTATATAAAAATTATATTTCATAAAAAGTTGATTAAAATATATATAAACAATCCATGACATAAAATAAATATTATTAAAACCTTTTAAATTATTTTAGGCAAATTTACTATACCTAAATTGAATTATAAAACCTCAAATTTTGATTCATCAAATTACCATATCTCCAATGGAAATATGAATTGATTTATCTTAGTAATATCCATGAAGAAACCTTTTTTTAACAAAAAAATTATCCTAATTCATATCGAGATAGTTTTTTAGTTACATGATTTTAAAACTAGTATAACAATTTTCCAGAATATGAGGTGAAATTTCATATAATTGTTCTTATAGTTTCACTAATATTCTCATTGTTCCAACTAATATAATTATTTATATACAATTTTTTTTGTTTTTATTGTTTGGTTCCTATCAATATCTCTATCCATCCAGGGTAGTTGATCCAGATGTATTTAGATATAGTAACTTTTGCAGTGGGATCACCCATAGTGGACCCCTTCTTTGAGTGTTGCTCAACTAGTTAGGGTGAGGGTGATAGATGAAAATAACTCAAAAACACATGTACTTTACCAAAAAAACATATTTCATATAAATCTGTTTAGTTATTTTAAAAAAATATATGGTTTATTTCCATTGAATTTAAATATATCAGGTAGGTCTTTCAATAACCCTATTGGTTCCAATTGCATGAAATTAAGAATGTAATAAACCTACAGTCGATGAAAATTCATAATTAAAAAATTCCTTGGGGTCCCATAAGAAATAAATAGTGAAATGGAAATAGATGAAATTATCATACCATAAATAATTTTGATATTGTGTATAAAAGACGTGTTATTGTATATTAATTATTAGTGTGTGTATTTATTTATAAACCCACTAGAGTATATAGATATTAAATAATCAATTCACATTTTTATTTGATTGTTAGTGAATTATTGATGTGTGGATTCAATGATCCCCTTATAAAAATATTTTCTTCTTCATCAAATCAAACCATTTTCTATAGGTACATTTATAAAGAAAATACAATAATATTTCTTGCAAAATCATAAAAATTTACCGACATAATCTTACAATAAATCTTAGGTCATGGTAAACAAATATAACATCTATATGTCCAGATATCATGACAAAAAACCAATATAAAATAGATACTCACATTCACATCCTATTTTTTAGCACATTATAACTATTTTAATCACATAAAAACATCTACTTAAAAATAAATAATTTTTTTTCAAACTACATATAAAAATGGGAAATAAATAGATAAACATTTAAATAACTAATATCTCTAGGAAGTTCACACAATGCTAAAGTGGAATAAAAATATGAGAAACCATTACATGTCATATCAAATACCCTAAAAACCCTAAAATAATATTATAAAAAATTCATAAATCACAAACAAAAAATATCATTTTAATAAGGGATGTGAAAAAATTAAATAGTATTAGTTTTTATTTCTCTGCATGAATTCCCATTCCAAATTTTTTTAAATTTTAAATATCATTATTTTTGGTATTTTAGGTATTTGTAGACTTTTATATATGATTAATAACTAGAATAAAATCATGTAGAAATAATAATAATAATAATAAAAATAATGTGTATTTTACTTCATTGGAAAAATCTAAAATAATACACTGACTCAATCTCTTATAAAATCAGGTCGTCGATGGGTCTCATGTTTAGAAAATACATTTAAAATAAATATTATTTATTGAAAAAACGAGGCATTAAAATCATAGCTTTAAATTAATATAATCCTAAAATATCAAATGTTAGGATATTTAAATATGTTAATTGGCCAAATTAAAATCAATTTATAGGCTGACCATGGATTTTTACCATAAAATTATCATTCTGGATAATGTGAATCAAAAGTTATATTTTAATAGAATAATAAAAATTATAAATATTAATTCATAAATAAATATAATTCATGATCATATTAAACTATAAATTTTATTATTATATATGAAATGAGTGTGTATATCATAATAAAAATATTTATATTTCAAAATAAATTTGTTATATCAGCTATGTTAAAATTAATTTCACAAAGGCTCACCATTCCTCACATGGGATAATGTATTCTGAAGCTATGTATACTTTTTTTTGGAGTAAATATTATCTACAGACTCCTAGGAAAAATCATAAAAATAAAAATTATTGTTAACTTAGTAAAAATGGTATTTTATGAGAATAATTTCTTCATACATTGGAATATACATCAAATATCACATCTAAGGTTGTATTCTCACTTTTTACTGTACACTTATATCACCAATGAAATATTTTATCTTTGACCCAAATATTTTAAGGTTTATGTCATTATAATTTTAATTAATAATGTGAATTTGTGATGAATGTTATAACAAAATTTCAATTGATTTAGTAAAAAATTAATGATTTTATGAAAACAGATAAAATTGATTGTCATCATATGTATTGAGAAGACAAACATATCTAGTTTTTAAAAAATGGTGAAAAATGATAAACAATTATCATGCCAGACATTTAATTGAACCTTTTCTATAGTGAGAGAAAAAAATTCAAGTAAAAACCAAATGACGAAGCATAAGTATAAAAATAAATAACTATTTAATAAATAATTAGTTAAAAGATAATACCTTTGAATAAAACATGGATTGAAACAGGATGGTAGGGGAGGACCTGATAAATGAAATTTTTCACACAGTATCATATACAACCCCTTGACACAATTTCTCAAGAAGATTTAGTAATTTCATAATAAGAAAAAAAAATAAAAATGAAAAGTATTGAAAAAAATGGATGCGAATATATTTCTATAAAAAAACATGACTAGATTCCAAGAGGATTTATAAATTACCCACTACTGAAAAATGCATACAGATCAAATGAAATTATTTGACAATTAATTAAAAAATGTAACCATGGTCAATGTGAGACAGAAAAGGGTCATTAAGCATAATAAAGAAAAATATATTCTAAATATTAATTTCTAAGTAAAAAATCAGAATAAAAACTAACATTACTATAGATCCATATATCAAATTAAGATTATCCATCTAAATAAACTCTAATTAAAATATAGAATGTTGACGAGATATGAAATATTAGGTAGATTAATTTTCATGAAAACATCCATTGTAGTGAGAATTGAGAACATATAAATCTAAGGAGAACTAGTGGATTATAAAAATGTGAAGTAAGTTATAATTGTGTGTAATGGGATCAGATTCTTGGGATGGTTAATGTTGAGCTAGTGTTCCAAGGATAGATAGGTCCTCTACGAATGCAAGGATAAAATGATGTCAATGATGGGTGTTCATCAGGCATGATTTCTTGGAACACTAATGATAGAATGGTCCAATGGGATATTTAACATGAGGATATCACTTTGGAATAGGTAGGGGGTTTACGTAATGATAGTAGGAGGTTCTCAAAAAGGGAATTCTAGTTGGTAATAGTGTCGGGTTCATATGAAGGGTCCACAAGGAATGCTGATGACGAGGCTAGAAGGGTTGGGGGAGTGGTTGAGGGGAATATGGTGGGGTTATGACACACATTGGGGAGGGGGTTCTATATATATTGATAATATTTTTTAATTTATATAAATTTTTTATTATATATGGATTATATATACTATTAATAAATATTACTAAATTATGAATATTTTAATAAGTCATAAATATTTATTATCATAATGATATTCCTGAAATACGTAATATATATATTTATTTAATTTTTGGTAAAATATTTTATATTATTGGATAATTTATCACTAATAGAATAATATTTTATGGTAACAATAGTTAATAACAACTAATTCATTTATTGGCAAATCAGGTGCTCATATTATTATGATTAATAGAAATTAAATTCTATTAAAATATTTGTTGGTATTGATGTAAGAATATTAAAATATATATCTATTTGTAATACTTATTGTTGATTCCTAATGGTTATATCAAAATAATTTAATATATTTTGAAGTTATTCATTTCTACAAATAGATATATTATCATCCAAAAAAATTTTATTGCTGATGTCCGCTTTTTTGTAGCAAATTTTTGTTTCTGTTATTAATGAAATGGAATAAATAATAATTTAAATATTTTCTATGATACACAAACACCACTAGTGGTGGTCTTGGTAAATTAAATATCAACTCCATTATGGGAATTCTTGATATATTTAATGTAAACTCTGTTAGTTTCACTCTCAATATATAGGTGCCATGAATATTCAGAGGGAAGGGTTTCATATATAACATACTACACTCTCAATTAGTGGTTGACTTGTGTTATGGTATGCACTCACAAAGTTGTTTAATAAGAATGCATGTTTAGGCGCTGGGGTTGTAAAGACCCGTAAAATTCAAGGGAAATTTTTTCTTAATTTTCTTTAGAATTTTACAAGAGCGCGGTTTCAGATGGCACCTGATTCCGAGGCCCGGAGTGCCCGGAATTAATTTCCGAAGTTTGGCTCGGGTACGTTCAGTGAACGAACGAGCGGGAATTCCTAAATTTTGATCCGGTGCTCGGAATTGAAATCCGAGAGCACCGATGAACTCGCAGCACCGATTTTCGCTTAAAGAGACCTTTTCGGGAGTTGCGTTTGTTGCGGGTTGAAAGTTAATTTTTGGGGTTTTTAGTTTGAGTTAAATAAAATTTGTGTAGAACAGATTTTATTATAACTTCTTAAAACCTATCAAAGGAGGTTGGAAGTGGGACCCACACCCACTTAACCTCCCTTGAGAGGATTAAGTGTGGTGGGGTCCACACGAACCCCCTTTTCTTTTCAAGTTCCCTAACTCCCCTCTCTCCCTCATAAAGGCTTGACAAGTTAACTTCTATTTAATTATACAATTCATGTATATTAAATAAGTGAGTTAATTATGGGAGTTAAACCCTTTTGAATTTCAAACATTTGAAATTCTTTTGTGTTATGTGTTAATAAAATAAGATGTTGTCTTATTTTATTTTGAGTTCTTTGTTTTGTCATTTGAGAGCTCCCCTTCATCTTCAAGCTCTGACGAAGAACGAAGAACGCTCAAACTCCGACGAAGAACGACGCCTCTCTTCTTCGTCCTCGGTGTCAACAAGAGGGAACGCTGCTTCCTCCTCGGACCTTCTTCGTCGGCAAACGAAGATCCGCCAACGACGTGTCTCCTCGGGCATATCTCTTCATCAACGGATTTGACGAACGGCGACCGCGACGCCCGACCTCCGCGACGCCGTCTTCCGCAGAACGTAGACGAATCTTCGGATCTTAAACCCGAGGTAGGGGTAGTTGAATTCATTTTGGATTCCTTTTTCTTTTCTTGCTCGTGGATCGCATGTCTACGTGAGACATTTGAATATTTATTTAAGTGTTATTGTTAACGCGAGGGGGGCCGGACCGCACGAACACGGCCGAAACCCCCTCCAACGTTTTGTTTAATTCTTGCGGTGGAAGCAAAGTGGCGTGGTGCCGTCGCACCACGCGGATTACCGTAAAATTATTTTTACGCGGCGCCGTCGCACCACGCCGAGGTAGAAACAACAAGAACACGACGCCGTCGCGCCGCGTTGAATGATTTTTCAAAGCACGGCGAAAGGGGCGCGGTGCCGTCGCACCGCGCCGGATGACGAACGCCGCGGCCGGTTCCGGGCCGCGGCGGGACGAGGAGACCGCGGCCGGTTCCGGGCCGCGGCGGAAGAGAAGACCGGCGGCCGGGCCGCCGGCGTCGGAAGCCGAAGAGGGGACCGGAAATTCCGGTCCCGTTGGAGAAAACCAGCCGGCCAGCTGGCCGGCCGGATGCCGTTAAACCGGGGAATTAATTCCCCGGCCAGCCGCTAAACCCCCCTCTTAAAGAGGGGGGCGGTTTTATTTTAAAGGGAGGGGGCCGGCTGCCCCCTCGGTTCGTTTCCAGCAGGCCCCCCACGTGGGGGGGGCGCTTCCTAAAATCAAACGGCGCGGCAAAGTCGCGCCGCCTCTTGGAAAGGGCGGGGGCTCAGCCCCCCGCGTGTGCCGCGGCCCGCCGCCGCCACCGCGGCCCGCCGCCGCCGCCGAACGCCGCCGCCGGCCACCGCGCCGCCCAGGGGGGGGGGGGTCGGGCCGGGTCGGCCCGGACCCGGACCCCCCCGTTTCGAACCTGTTTTGGTTTTTGGCTCATAACTTGAGCCTCAGAGCTGAGACAGATGTCAGCAGAGCTTCCAGGAGCTGAGACAGAGATTGACTAGCACACCTATCTTGAGGTTGCCTGAGAGGGGAGTAGGGTACGTAGTCTACTGCGATGCATCAGGGACCGGACTCGGATGTGTTCTGATGCAGGAGCGGGCAGTGATCGCCTATGGATCACGACAGTTGAGGCCGCATGATCAGAACTACGCTACCCATGACCTGGAGTTAGCAGCAGTGGTCTTTGCTCTGAAGACATGGCGACACTATCTGATGGGCGAGCGCTTTACAGTCTTTTCTGATCATCAGAGTCTCAGGTATATCTTCTCGCAGAAGGACCTGAACCTGAGACAGCGACGATGGCTCGAGTTCCTCCAGGACTATGACTTTGAGATAGTCTATACTCCTGGGAAGGGGAACGTAGTAGCCGATGCCCTCAGCAGGAGGACGGGCATTCAGCTACTTGAGGAGGCGACGGAGCAGCTGGCCTCTTTGCAGATATCCTTCGTGGATAGAGATGGAGCAGCCTTTCTTCAGTCTCTCACAGTCACTCCTCCACTACTGCAGCGAGTCAGGGAGGCACAGCGCGGGGACGTTGACTGTGAGACGCGGCGTGCACAGATATCCTCGGGACAGGCACCTGATGGTTTCTCCCTTGGAGCAGAGCACGACATCCTTTTCAGAGGACGTACCATGGTACCAGTCGCATTGCGTGAGGAAGTGCTGAGGGAGTTTCACACTTCTCCTTTAGCGGTACATCCTGGATTGGCGAAGATGTACCAGGACCTCAGACGACAGCATTGGTGGCCGGGTATGAAGAAGGCTGTAGCAGAGTTCGTTTCTCGATGCCTCACCTGTCAGCAGGTGAAGGCAGAGCATCAGGTACCAGCAGGCTTGGTACAGCCCTTGGAGGTTCCGGAGTGGAAGTGGGACAGCATATCTATGGACTTCGTGACTGGACTTCCACGCACTTCCAGAGGTCACGACTCCATCTGGGTGATTGTTGACCGACTGACCAAGTCGGCACACTTCTTACCCATCAGAGAGCAGGGCTCAGTGGAGAGCTTGGGACGTCTCTACGTTCAGGAGATTGTGCGGCTCCACGGCGTGCCATCATCTATCGTTTCCGATCGAGATGCCCGCTTTACTTCCCGGCTTTGGAAGGGGTTACAGGAGGCGTTCGGGACGCAGCTACGTCTGAGCACAGCATTTCACCCTCAGACAGATGGTCAGATGGAGAGGACCATTCAGACACTCGAGGACATGCTCCGCGCATGTGTCCTCGACTTTGGTCGTAGCTGGGAGGACCACCTACCCTTGGTGGAGTTCGCGTACAACAACAGCTACCACTCCACCATCGGGATGGCACCGTACGAGGCATTGTACGGCCGACCATGTAGATCTCCTTTGTGCTGGACAGACCCCGGGGAGTCAGCACTGGTGGGACCGGAGATGGTCCAGGCCACGACAGAGAAGGTCCAGGTCATCCAGGAGCGGATGAGGACAGCTCATAGCCGGCAGAAGTCATACGCTGACAGGAGGCGGAGGCCACTGGAGTTCGAGGATGGCGACCACGTCTTCTTGCGCGTCTCACCTCGACGTGGTATTCGGAGATTTGGCCGAGGCGGCAAGTTATCTCCGCGCTTCATCGGACCTTTCCAGATTCTCAGCAGGATTGGCGAGGTGGCTTATCGCCTGGCTCTACCACCTCAGTTGCACCGGGTGCACGACGTCTTCCACGTATCCCAGCTGAGGAGATACGTGCACGACCCGACGCACATCATTGACCATGGGGAGCTTGACGTTGACGATGGGGTGACTTTTACGGAGGTCCCGGTGGAGATAGAGGATCGACAGGAGCGGGTCCTGCGTGGGCGATCGATTCCTCTTGTGCGCATCAGATGGCAGCACGGGAATCTCCAGGAGAGCACATGGGAGCGGGAGGCTCAGATGCGTGCTCAGTACCCTCATTTGTTTCCCTAGTTTTGATGTATCTTTACGGGGACGTAAATCCCTGACGTGGGAGTAATGTAAAGACCCGTAAAATTCAAGGGAAATTTTTTCTTAATTTTCTTTAGAATTTTACAAGAGCGCGGTTTCAGACGGCACCTGATTCCGAGGCCCGGAGTGCCCGGAATTAATTTCCGAAGTTTGGCTCGGGTACGTTCAGTGAACGAACGAGCGGGAATTCCTAACTTTTGATCCGGTGCTCGGAATTGAAATCCGAGAGCACCGATGAACTCGCAGCACCGATTTTCGCTTAAAGAGACCTTTTCGGGAGTTGCGTTTGTTGCGGGTTGAAAGTTAATTTTTGGGGTTTTTAGTTTGAGTTAAATAAAATTTGTGTAGAACAGATTTTATTATAACTTCTTAAAACCTATCAAAGGAGGTTGGAAGTGGGACCCACACCCACTTAACCTCCCTTGAGAGGATTAAGTGTGGTGGGGTCCACACGAACCCCCTTTTCTTTTCAAGTTCCCTAACTCCCCTCTCTCCCTCATAAAGGCTTGACAAGTTAACTTCTATTTAATTATACAATTCATGTATATTAAATAAGTGAGTTAATTATGGGAGTTAAACCCTTTTGAATTTCAAACATTTGAAATTCTTTTGTGTTATGTGTTAATAAAATAAGATGTTGTCTTATTTTATTTTGAGTTCTTTGTTTTGTCATTTGAGAGCTCCCCTTCATCTTCAAGCTCTGACGAAGAACGAAGAACGCTCAAACTCCGACGAAGAACGACGCCTCTCTTCTTCGTCCTCGGTGTCAACAAGAGGGAACACCGCTTCCTCCTCGGACCTTCTTCGTCGGCAAACGAAGATCCGCCAACGACGTGTCTCCTCGGGCATATCTCTTCGTCAACGGATTTGACGAACGGCGACCGCGACGCCCGACCTCCGCGACGCCGTCTTCCGCGGAACGTAGAAGAATCTTCGGATCTTAAACCCGAGGTAGGGGTAGTTGAATTCATTTTGGATTCCTTTTTCTTTTCTTGCTCATGGATCGCATGTCTACGTGAGACATTTGAATATTTATTTAAGTGTTATTGTTAACGCGAGGGGGGCCGGACCGCACGAACACGGCCGAAACCCCCTCCAACGTTTTGTTTAATTCTTGCGGTGGAAGCAAAGTGGCGTGGTGCCGTCGCACCACGCGGATTACCGTAAAATTATTTTTACGCGGCGCCGTCGCGCCACGCCGAGGTAGAAACAACAAGAACACGACGCCGTCGCGCCGCGTTGAATGATTTTTCAAAGCACGGCGAAAGGGGCGCGGTGCCGTCGCACCGCGCCGGATGACGAACGCCGCGGCCGGTTCCGGGCCGCGGCGGGACGAGGAGACCGCGGCCGGTTCCGGGCCGCGGCGGAAGAGAAGACCGGCGGCCGGGCCGCCGGCGTCGGAAGCCGAAGAGGGGACCGGAAATTCCGGTCCCGTTGGAGAAAACCGGCCGGCCAGCTGGCCGGCCGGATGCCGTTAAACCGGGGAATTAATTCCCCGGCCAGCCGCTAAACCCCCCTCTTAAAGAGGGGGGCGGTTTTATTTTAAAGGGAGGGGGCCGGCTGCCCCCTCGGTTCGTTTCCAGCAGGCCCCCCACGTGGGGGGGCGCTTCCTAAAATCAAACGGCGCGGCAAAGTCGCGCCGCCTCTTGGAAAGGGCGGGGGCTCAGCCCCCCGCGTGTGCCGCGGCCCGCCGCCGCCACCGCGGCCCGCCGCCGCCGCCACCGCGGCCCGCCGCCGCCGCCACCGCGGCCCGCCGCCGCCGCCACCGCGGCCCGCCGCCGCCGCCACCGCGGCCCGCCGCCGCCGCCACCGCGGCCCGCCGCCGCCGCCGCCACGCCGCGCCGCCGTCGGCCGCCGCGCCGCCGCCGTCCGCCGCCGCCGACCGCCGCCGCCGTCCACCGCGCCGCCCAGGGGGGGGGGGGGGGTCGGGCCGGGTCGGCCCGGACCCGGACCCCCCCCCCCCCCCCCCCGTTTCGAACCTGTTTTGGTTTTTGGCTCATAACTTGAGCCTCGGACCTCCGATCGACGAACCGTCAGCGGCAACGCGATCCTCGGATCGAGCCGGTCGTTTCGGTATATCACACTCAAGGTTTCGGTAAACTTTGAGTTCGGCCGGGTTGGTTCGTTCACGAAACCAACCGGGCCATCGGAGCGGAAACGCTCATATCTTGAGCTACGGACGTTCGATTGACGTGCCGTCAGTCGCGTAGTTTTCCTCTTAGTGAGACGGATCTTTTGGCATACTCCGCCCGAGGTTTGGACGCAGGTGGAGTACGGTCGGGTTGGTTTTGCCTTAAAAACCAACCGGGCCCCAGAGACGAAAATGCCAATAACTCTCAGACCGGGCGTCCGATCGACGCGCCGTCTGTTGCGTTGAGTTCCTTTTGACGATACGGAACTTTTGGATAGATCAACTTCGGTCTTTGTGACAGTTGATGTATCAGCCTCTTGGCTCGTGGAGCGGACCCTCCGAACGAGCTTGCTGTGTGCGGGAACCCTAGTGCTGGCTGCGACTGCTACTACTGCTACGACTGCTACTATGACAACGATGACGACAGTACAGAGATCCTGTGTGGATTCGACGACGACAGTACAGAGATCCTGTGTGGATTCGACGACGACGACTACAGCACTCAGCGATCCTACGTGGATCAGTGCTACAGGTTCTGTGTGAGCCCGATCCTGTGTGGGTCCTTGCGCTCAGCGGTTCTGTGTGAGCCAGCGCCTACAGGTTCTGTGTGAGCCCGATCCTGTGTGGGTCTTCTGCGGGGGTTAGTTACCTATCGATCCTTCGTGGGTCCGACGACTTAGATGGATCAGTGATCATCTTTATCGTCCTTTGAAGAAGTATACCTATGTGAGCTGAATCCTATTGCTTTCCTGTGTGGATTGTGTTGTGCAATCCTGTGTGGATTACGTTTTGCTTTCCTGTGTGGAATACGTTTACTTTCCTATGTGGACTGAGTTGTACTTGGGCTCGGAGGTTGGAGCGTATTTAAATTGATGACTTAGGTATATGTATGGGCATATACCTAAGAAGTGTCGGTTGTTACTTCGTGATTTGTTCCTTTCTTCGTGGTTTATCCTTTGTGGATTTTTGAGACCTTCAGGGGTCTCGGGGTCCCTACTGAGTAGCTTATACTCACCCCTGCACGGGCTTTGCCCGCACTACGTTGTGTTGGTTGCAGACGACGGACAGCGTTGACCTTAGCTGAGGATTGCAGAGCAGGACGGTACCCGGAGGTGGACCACTGGGCGAGACGTGCACGGAGCGGACGGCGGGACCCGTGGAGCAGAGGAGCTATCTGTACCCACCCTTCAGGTGGGATTTCCAGTGGACAGCTCGGAGTAGCGGCTTTACTTTTCATTTGCTGTTTTTCCCCTTTCGAGTTGTACTTTACTTTCAGTTTGGGTTTGTATTCTGGCCCATTTACTTTTCCGCACTTTCAGTTGTACTCTGTTTTTGTTTAGTGTTTGCTTTCCGCTTGTTTACTCTGTGGTGTTTGTTTACTTTACAAAGGCAATGCCTTCCCTTTTTATCGGGATTTACGCCTTGGTGCTAGTCGCCAGCCCCTGGCCTATGGAAGGCGGGCTTGGGGTAGTCACGGCACGGACCCCGAGGGCGGGTCGTGACAGGGGTTAGTTAATACAATTAGCTAAACCATACTAAAAAACTAATTACTGGGATGTCATGGATACATTCCTCAAGTTCATGGGTATGGATTATAACACCCATAAATGATACTTGATTTCTAGTATTCCATAGACATAATCATTAGGTCCTTATATAGGGAACATACCCCCCCCCCTCACACACACATTATACTTGATTGCTGGGATGCCTTGGACATTCTCCTTGGGCCTGTGGGGAGGTAAAGACCCAATTCACATGGATATTGGATAATTGGATTCCTTTTAAATGATATGTGGTTAATTTGTTTGGGAATATACCCCCAAGTGATTGATACTTTATTTTAGGTCTAATTAGAATCATAACATGGCTCCATGGGTAAAGGAAATACCCCTCGTACACTAATACCTGCTCATATTAGATTTTATTGGATGGGTACCTTGTTTTTTAGGTATGGATCACCCCTCCCCCCAACAGATACCCAAACATGCATATTTTGAGCACTATGGTTGGAATGATATCGTGACATGATTAGAGAATCTATAGAACTAATCAGAGATGGTATTTCATGGGTTACTAGTTTTCATTGTTGTACTTGGTCCCCTGTGATTTTTTATGTTTGAAATGATTATGTAATGTGGTAAGAGAAATTATGGAACTTGATGAAGCACATATAACCGGCCTCGAGTGTCACTGTGGAATTCGAGGCTAAGAAGTGTTTATTTATTTTGGTTTATAAATAATTTATATTATCCAGAGCATGTCACATGCACAAATCATTTATTTTTATAGATATATATGGGACCATGTGATTGTGACCCTACTATGTTTTGTACTTACACACTTCTCAAGAATACATGGCACTCATGTAACCAAGAATCCTATTACTTTGTTACAGGTATAAGTTAGGATGAGGCACAATATTTGGGGATTGAGATGAAGCTACTTGAGTGGGATGTGGATATCAAGACAGCGTAAGACTCATATATATATATATATTAGAGACTCATAATGTTATATTTATTTTCCGTCAATAATTTTTTGATGTGATTTTTCCAATGGATATTATGTATTTTATAATCAAAAGTTATCATTTTATTATTATCACACGTTTTTGTGTTATTATCTTACAAAATATAATGTGATGGATGTCATTAATGTTTTCTAATTTCCAAAATTATTGATACTATAATATAGGGGTCTAGTCTCCTCATACTACAACCCTAATCCCCCACACAACTAGTCAATAGCCTCTAGCGTATGAGGGCAGATGCCTAAGGCTATGTAGTCCAACTGGTATGATTACATTTCCTAAAGAACTAAGATATGTTGTTATTAAGTGGTATCTAAGAATACATTTTATTATCATAATATCATGTATATGGTTGATAGTATATATATGAATGTATTGGATCTTCTGATAGAAATCAATCATATGTGTTGAAAACACCATTCGTGATTGAAGACTAGGTTACAATGGATGGGATTAGTGATGTTTTCTTACAATGTTACAATAAAATGATTTCCCCTTGGTGAAACATATGGATTTTATGTATCATTTCTTTTTATAGATTTAGGTATTTTATCAAAGAGCCTTGTGGAATCTCATGTATCATGATCATCACACCTCGGGATTTCATGAATTTTTTCCAAATATATTTTTCTTCTTCGATATCATACATTACATTGAATTCGGATTTTCAAAATCATTTATAATAGTATACCATTATAACATAACTGTTAAATTAGAAGGTATAAATATAAATATCTAGATTATGAAATTTATATGGTTTACGCATTTATATAAAAAGTTCATTTGTTATCATTTGATAAGAAATGAAAATGAAAATCAATTGAATGTAATAGAAATATCATTATGAAAAAAATGTTTTTTAGGCACAAAATGTGTTTAATAAATTATATTAATATTGTTTTTTGATTATTTTAATTATATTTATATATTTTATAGTCAATATTATTTTCATTAACATAAAATTTTTTATGAATGAGAAAAGAATAAGTCCGGTTTTATGCTTAAAATTTATATTTTTTTTGAAAAACTATATTCATCCCTTTTTTTCACTTATTTAAAAATTATTTTTTCCCTATATTAGAAAATTTAATTTAAATAATGGATTTTATTTTTTAAATAGAAATTTAAAATTTTAATGAAGTTATTTTTTGACAATTTTTATAAAAGATTAATTTTTCAATGAATAATCAAAATACTGATTTTTATTAAGAATTTATTTTTCATTAAAAGAATTTAAAAATATATATTTAATTTTTAAATATTAAAAAAAGTTAAATTAATTTAAATAAATTATTATTAAACAAAATTATCTCATTGGAAACGATTTCATGATGATTTTTAATATAAAATCTTTTTATACTTATAAAAACCTTGCCTTTGAAAAACGGCTTTTCATCACGTCTGTGGGTTTAATTTAGAATTATATTATGTCAATTATATGAATTCAATTTTTTAAAATATAATCCAAATGTAATATAACAAAATTAGTACTAGATAACAATTTCAACTTAATTTTACATCATAATGAATAACAGAAATAGTTAAAAATAATTTCCATGATTAATGTTAAAATAGATTTATTAAGGGTTAAACTAAAGGGATAAGGGATAAAAAACCCTATGAAGATGTATAAATTATATTTTTGGGCCATATATAAAACTGATATCATATATATTTTTAAAGTCCACTTTTATTATTTTCTATTTTGTAAAACATGGGTATATTTTTTTATTTTCAGAAATTCCAAGGGTGTCAACACCCCCTGTTATAATAAGGAACCACCTATCATATCATTATCACAATTAAAGGGAATTTTTGTAGAAACAATATACTAAAAAACCATTAATTAAGTCCATGCACACTACTTACATCACTTATTGATAAAAAACTATCATATGATGAATATATTTATAAACATAAAGAGTATTACAAAAGAAGAGGCATAGATCTTAACTGTGTGTTTTCAATTTATTCCATCCTGAACCAACATAAAATAGTCTCCCAATATTATAAAATAAGAATAATTTTATCTTCCATTTACTAAGATTTTATTATTTAAATTTGATAACCTATATCCATGTCCTCTCCTATCAAATGGGTGACAAAAACGTCGATCATGTGTGTGAAAGACTACTGCCTCACAAACCTATGTAATTCATTATCCATCACCAACTTTGACATGTATATATAATGATGAATAAAAAATATTTATATTATATTTATGAAATAATTATAATTTTTTAATTATAATATAAAATCTAAATTTTTACCTTCAAATATTTTGAAAAATGATAATATCTCTCATGAGTATGTGTAGACTACCACATCAACGAAGTGAAGTGATGCGTTTTCTATTTTATTTGGACATAGATGGTAATAAACGTTGTATTAATTAATATATTTATTTATTTGTTTATATAATAATGTTTATATAATTGTATAATAATATTTACAATTAATTTGTTTTATCCTTTGAGAAAATGGAAACAATGTTCATCCATACATATAATATATCATCTCCATGAACGGTGTAATTCATTTTTTTCTATATGAATTTTTTGTTGAATTTAAATGTTTATTTAATGAATATATATGATATTTATATTATTATTAAAATTATTAACATTATGAAACTAAGATAAATTTATATGGAACAAAAACTAACGAAACAAAACATACATGAATAATGAAGTAGATATCACATATAATACTATTTTTAGTAATGAATTGTTAATAAACTAGGGATAAATGGGTTTTATATAATAATATATGATATGATATATATGATTATTTATATTTAATTTTTTTATAATAAACCTATATTTGCTATATATTATTTTCTAACGTGTACAACATAATTTGATACTTGCTGTAAGGGATTTTGGTCTCCCTTTTATTTATGTTTGATAGATTTCTTAAGAAAAACATGTTACTTTAATATGGTTTATAAAAAACCCATTAAATCATTTATGATTCATAAAATTAGATTTATTTGGCATAAATATCCATCTAAGTTTCATTCTTTAATGGGCCTCACAATTCCAAAGTTACAAAATTGGAAAGACTTTTACATTATAGTCTCATTGTTTATAATGATTATTTTATATTATGTTTCTAATTACAAAATATTATGATATTTCCCCAAATAAACTCATTAATTTTCTTATAATAATTTTATTTCAAAAAATTACTTTTTTCTTATTTTCATCTCTTTATTAATGAAATAAAAAATAATAATTTCTTGAATAAAACCAACTTTATATTTATCTTCAATAAAAAATCATATCATCAATGTCCATGTGACATAAATTTATCTTTAATTTTTTAAATATTATATTTTTTTTAAAAAAATATTAAGGTTGAGGTATGTTTTATTTTTTAAAAAAAATAAAAAAGTTATATTCTTTTCACTTTCTGAAACAACATAATCTTAAATTCTCATCGAAAATGCGAAAAGAATGTGTGTTTTATCATGAATGAAATGAATGTAATTTAATTCCTTTATGAATTATAAATGATTTAAAGATTAATTTATGCTTTTACAAGAATATTTTAAAATATCTTTTTCTTTAATATGTGGTATTTTTTAGGCTTTATATAACTGATTTCAAAGGAAAAAAGGTTATTTTTTACAATAAAGATTCATGTGTTATTTTAAAATCATTTTCTATCTAAGATGATATCCTTTGATGTATCCCAATCATTACATGGGGTTATAATACAGTGATACCCTCCCTTTTTTATTTCTAATGATGGTATGTGATTATAATGACAATATTTTTATTGATCTTTTTTCTTTTCCACGAGTTATCCTTAAGAATCCCATTTTACTCTATGGGTTATACTATGATGAAATGTCTATGAAACCCATTTAATTTCTAAGGGTAATGTTATGATTCAATTTTATGATCTTGTGGAACACATATATATGATTTCACTTATATGATGGGTGGGACCATAGTGATATATCCCACTATTTCATTAGGTAGTAATTAATGTACTACGAGTTAGAAAGGGTATACAAGAGGTTATACCATGCCCGAAATATGGCACAAGTGAGTTAATCGCAATCCTGAAGTAGGAAAATTGGTGGTTAGCCCTAGACTAACATGTCAAGAATTCCTCTGTATGTATCCTTGACATAAGATTTATTATTATTATGGGTATGCCACATATCATTGTTTTATGCCAATATAATTCTCTCATGGATCATCTTTATTGATTACTTTATGATTAATTCATTATAAAATAGCAAGAATTATTCCTGATTTAGGATTGTGATCTATTTTATACGTGGCATGACTTGTAAATGGTATTCTAATATTCTCAGACCCTAACCCTCATGTTAGGTCAATATATCCTTTTTTACCCTTAGTAAGAATCTAAGATCCCTTTCTATTAGGTTTTCTTCCCCTAATTTATAATAATGGTATTAAGTGTGATAGTTATAATAAGGGTTCTAGTTATGAATAATAAAGTTGTAAATGATATAGTTAACGTATTTACTTGGTGTCTATGTTGTAACATCCTGGCCCGACTGAACAATACTCCAATGGATGAACCAGTTTCCACATGCCATTAAGTGTATGTCATAGTACTCTAGAGGACATATACTAGTAGTCATGGTTTCAATGTAGGTCAGTGGGGAGACTATACCCTCATATTCAGAGTGCACAATGGTGAACAAATAGTAAACAGATAGAAACAATATATTCAATATAAAGAGATCATAAAGTAGTGGAAGACAAATATAATCGAAATTGAATATAGAAATTTTCAAATGAATGTTTATACTAGTATGAATGAAAGATTACATAAAATAAAAGACTGGAAAACATCATAATTTAAATTTTAATACAAAACTAACGAAACTACAGAAATGTCCCATGGGGTATCTCTATGAGAACCCTGATCTCCAAATTGGTCATTTGATCCAAACTATCTGATACAAGAAAACAAAAAAAAAGATCCATATCCCTTCAAACAAGAATGGTGTACTCGGGTACAAATGGTATGCAAGTAGGGTGTGAGGTAAAATCTCAGTAGGCTGGCACCCATGGTGTATATCCCAATCCAATTGTGCAATATAAATGAAGGTAGTGTGTAGTTAAACTGGTAAGTAGAAAATACATGTAATGATTACCATGGAATGTAATCTTCTATATAGTGATGCTAAAATAGTCCTGCATGGCTCCTTGCACAAGATAGTAAATCTCCTATAATAAAGAAGCTAAAAAATTAAAAAATAAAAAGAATGACCTTAACGTTCTTCCATACATGTTTAACCGCCATGAACATGCCTTATACCCAATGTTCTATATCAATCACAATCTTGTGTTCAACCAAAAGAGTCATACTATTCAGATATGAGCCGTATAATTTTACATGTCCTAATTTACCATTTCAAACCTATGTATTCATGTGTATCATATTCCTTATGACTATTCCATATGACAAAGAGTCTGACCATAAAGTGAAGTATCCAATGTGTTAAAGATCAAGGAATCCTTGTTGAGTCCTAGGATCATCTTTTTAGAAACTCATTTGGGAACTAGTTAGAGTCCAAGGAGAAAGTATTACTGATCTTGTCCTACCTGAGTCTAAGAATGTTTGATCCATGGGGTGGTATTTTCCAAGTAAGCTCATAGAATCAATACACAAGACACACAATCAACCCAAGGAACTGACTATCGCATTCAACACCGATTATGATCCATCCATGGAATCTATACAATCATTCATTCATTTCATATCATTTATCATTCAACACCATATGATTCTACCAATTCATATATAAACATTTGTTTTAAAAACATACAATGAGTAAACTGTAACACCCTACTATTTTAGGAGAAGTATATTTTTTTATTTCTTATGTAATACGCAACATCAAAGGAATCTTTCACTGCACACAACACTAGTTTGGCTTATGTTGCACGCAATCACGACCTTCCTCGATAGCATGTGTAGTACGCAATACCGGGTTTCACTAAACAATGATATATTATTATAATATTATTATGGACAAGCCATTATGAATATTATTAACTGATTTTTTAATTTAATAACATTATTATTCATCTTACATATTTTCTAGAACATGGTATGAGCACAAAATAATTTTTTTCGGGTAAAATAAGTAATTTTCAAAAAATGCAGTTTTGCCACCTTTTGATGGTGAACCAACTATAAATATAGTTTTTGACAAGTTTATAAGTTCAATTTGACAAAATAAAATTCTTCTTTGGAATCAGGTTTTAAAGATTTACTTTGGATAAATTTTTCATATTATTCTGATAACGTTCATATTTTAATGAATAGTAAAAACACACTATATTTTAATTAAAAACAACTCTTTTCATCACAATAATTTATATGGTTAAATTATAATATTGAATGGTTTTAAAGTACAAATAGAATATATTTTTACCATTTAATATAATTTATGTCATTACAATTAATTTTACATTGAATACATAGGTAAAAACATTTCTATCTTTGGAAAAGTTTTAACTTTTAAAACCCGTTTTCTTAACAATGATATTAATTTTTAATTAATTACTACAACTTCTGTGTTTTTAATGTTGAAAAATGGATTCCATATTTGAATTCTGTGTGTCCAAATTATGTTAACAGGTTACTTTTTTTTTGATATTATAAATAGTAACTACGGTAATTTATATTTACTGTAGTTAAAGGTAAATCGAGTAATTAAGGGTAAATATAAGATTATAAAATTACCCTAACACCTGCCAAAATTCTATTGTATGACTAGAAGTCGTCCCTTATCACCTAAGGGTTGGAATAAATTCATTTTATGGACTTTTTACCATTAAAATAATTTAATTGTTAACAAAACCAAAGAAAGTGACAACATGTCACTCTCTTAAAAATTATAAGTATAATAATTTTAATTTAGTGATAAACTTCATGAAAATTCGAACATGAATAGTATCCAAAAATATAATAAAATTATCAACATCATGAAAATTTATTTATAGTTTTATGGGATAAAATAATAATCATTAATGAGGACACAATAGTGATGTAGAAATTAATTCATTAATTCAAATATCAAATAAATGGTTTGAAAATATTAAAATAAATATTATATGAACTAGTTAATGTTATCCATTAATTTATAGATAATTATGACATATTATTAATCTATTAAATATATGTTTTTGAACATTTCTTCTGTGTGGATTTTATTTAAATTAAAATAAATGAATTGTGTCAAAATTGACACTATTGATATTTTATATTATTAAATTTTTTAAAAAACACAAATATATTTTAAATATTAAAAATTATATGATCTAACATTTTATAAGGTATAAAATTAGTTATAATTAATAACACATAATTAAGTATTTATAACCATATAAAATTTATAACATTATTACCACAAATGAAATTAAATACATTAAATAAGGATAAATCATTATGATAAGGTTTACAATAAAATCAAATCATATATAAATTTAATTGGTTGATGAGATTACAACCCTATATTATCTAATATTTGAATTTTACTCACTTTTTAAGTTTTTATGCGGGGTTAGAGTATATTATAAATTAATATTTTAGAGGTTTCCAAAAGTGCCCCTCTCATCCCTTATAAAAGGGCACCTCCTCCCTCTCCACATTACACAACATTGGGCCTTCAAGCTCGGTCAACCCCTGAACATTACTCCTCTAAACTCCCCTAGTAATATTCTAGATGTCCTGGTCTTCTTCAAAGACCAACATTAGTTCCCTAAGAGGTGGTTTCAAAGAGGCGTGTCGAAGAAGAGGTAATATCTGTTACCGATTCTTTGAAATTTATTTATTCTTCTAATTCCTCTAATATAGTTGTTTCATTATGAATTAATAACATCATTATCACCGATATACTTATATGTTATTATAAATATGAAACAACCCTATTTCATTTTCGATCCATCCTACAGAAAATGAAATCCCCACGCGTACATACGTATGGATTACCGTCTCCACGCCGTCGTGTAATCTGTTTTCCACCACCACCTTACATGGATGGGTATAATGGTGTAAATAAAAACTATATATGATTATTTTAAAGTGATAATGATTCTGATATAGTATACATACACTTCAATACAATTCCACGTTCATGGGAACGATATCATCACTCGTGTGTACGTACGACCTACCGTCTCCACGATGTGATGCGACTCGTTATACATGATATTCATTTAATAATGACTATATAAATGAATTTAATGAATAAATATAATATATATTACAATAATACCATTCTGGAAATGAGGTATCTATAACCTAAAATGAAGAATAAGAATTTATTCGACAAAACATGCATAAGAACATAAGGCAATAAACACCTAAATAACAAGTAGAAATGAAATATTACTAATAAGAAGATAAGAATATGACCATATATGATATCATAACAATTAATATGATTCTGTAATAAGTAAATGACATTATATAAATCATTATACAGGTGGTTCGGAAATGTACAAAGAAAATCAGACCTAAGGTAAGGGAAAATCACGCAATCTCAATTTTTATCCGAGATTGTTTATACATTGGTATTTACTAGGGTATATTTATCATCCACATCCATGTTTCCTCAATATGTAATATTATTTCTATCCTACTAAAATTTTTTAAATCAAATTTTACCTATTGGTTAATTTTTAGTAAAAATATGAATGGAATCTTTTATCGTTTGCAGTATGAGGTACTTTTTGAATTTTTTGGCCAAATACGAGAATGATGTTTTTTAACATATTTGGAATGAATGGATTTTTATGATTTCCTAGAAAATTATTTCCATGAATCTTCCTTTACAAGTTTTCAAGTATATTTTTAATCAATTTCTTTTAGTTTATAATTGTATGACATGTTAAGAAATGAAAAATGTTTTTGAAGTAGAAAGGATATTTTCCTCAAGAATGGAGTTCAAGTGTTTTATCAAAATTATTTTCCATATAAGATAATATAGGGTTCTATTTATATCCCTATTTTTACGTTGATTTGATTATGTTATGATGGAATTATTTTTATGATGTCCTTTTATGGATTATGTTTTGATGACGTGATGTTTAGGAATCCCATTTTTATTACATGGGGTATGTTATGATGTATGATTTATGATTTTGTGGAAAACATAAGAATGGTTTCATTATGAGATGGGTGGGACCTGCATCTCCCTCTAATACATTATGTAAAGATTTTTATCTCATGAGATAGACATGGCTAGAATGGTATGTTAATCTGGTTCAGTGATACATGACTGGAACGAGGAGTGAACTCGGTTCAGTAATGGACATTGTCCACTATGATGGTCTTGGAAAAGACACGTGACTAATATGAAATTATTTTCTATGATTATGCATGTATGCCAAAAAATTTCATGTTTTAAGTTTTGAGTATCTATTATTACTTTTCACTACTATGATTCATCCCTTGTAATGATACTATGATCTCTTTTGCAAGATAAGATTTTCAAAATGTTATATTCTTATGGATATGATATGACTGATATTTCTTTTTTTTACCCCTTACTGAGCATTTGAGCTCATGCTTTTTTATGTTTTCTTTTCCATAGGTATGGAAGAAGGATATTCAGTAGAATATTCCAAAATGGACTCTAGATATGAGGAAATAAACGGGAGACAATGTAAATGATTTATCAACTAGTTGTTTATGTTTCCCAGTTTCTAGAGATTGTATACCTTTATGGTCCTTTCATGGTTTTGTTATATGTTGTAATATGTATGCTCCAATTCTGAAGTAATAACAATGTATGTAAAGTATGGGTCGTTATAGTTGGTATTAGAGGAAAGGTATAGTCGACTTTGGAAACTAGGATGTGAAAGCCTTAGTAAGAACCCTAAATATATGTATAAGAATATAACACAATATTAGTGTTTTAGAAATGGTCATGACCAACCTATGATAAGACCTAAAGTGTGAAATATTATTATTGATTATGTGGTTTTCCTATTATGATTAGTGTTTCTCACACTATGATTATTGGTTTTAGTCAATGGCTAGAACCTGAAGGAACCATGTTAATGCTGAATGCGACGGGCAATGCAATGATTTTCCCCCTGAGTATCCAAACATTATGGGAGATAGAATGAAAAATATTGTAGCCATGCTCACTCATCTTTCTCAAGCTATGAATCATGAAGGATTTCCTAATGAGAAAATTAAAGAGCAACATTCTGTTGAATCCTTCATGAGGAAGCGTCCACCTTCATTCAGTGGGTCTTCTAATCCATTAGTGGTTAAACAATGGATTAGTACCACTTAAATGATATTTTCAGTCCTGCAATGTTCTGAACATGATAAATTCATCTTAGTAGTATAACGTTTGGAAGGTGAAGCTGATCAATGGTGGAATCATATTAAGAATATGGGGCAAAGGGATGAAATTGAGTCCCTAGAATGGGACGAGTTCAATAACTTATTTTTGAATAAGTAGTTCCATTGTATTCTTTGAACGATGATGGAGAAGGAGTCTCTTGAACTGAAACAAAAGGATGATGAATCAGTTGGTACCTATGATGCAAATTTTACATGACTTTCAAGGTACGCTTCCGAAATTTTTCTCCAACCTGAGAGTATGATCGATCGATTCTTTAGTGTCTTAAAACCAAGTCTTTGAAGGGTGTTAGCCATAAGGGAATTCAATAGCTACGAGGAAATTGTTCGATGTGATATTATGGTTGAGATGGAGATTGGAGTAGCCATCAGTCATATGGGTTTGATAAGACAAGTAAAATGGAATTCAAAGGGAAATATAAAGACCACAATGAAAAGAAGATGAGTTTTCCCTTATGATCAAAGTGTGGAATGAAACATAGAGGGAATTTTCTTAAAGGGACAAGTAAATGTTTTATGTGTGGAAAATAAGGTCATCAGGCAGTTGAATGTCGAAATAATGGGAAGAAGATGTCTAATGATGCGAACAATGAAAGGGATACACAGAATGAACCTCCTACACTTAAATGATTCAAGTGCAAGGAAATGGGGAATTATTCCAATCAATGCCCTAATCCAAGGGTTGTTGAAGATGATAGACGTCAAAAAACTCTTAAGGCCAAAGACAAAGGAAAGTCACATGCAATTTCTAGCAGTGATGTGGAGTATGATAACGAAGAGGTGAATGATACACTTACCATCCACTCTAAAGTAGAAAATGTTTTATTTGATTCTGGATCCAGCCACTCCTTTATTTCCGAAGAATTTCGTAAGGGTATCTCCATATTACGTCATCAGTTAGATATAGAGTTAGTCGTGATAACCCCTAATGGCACAACAGTTGCATCAAAAGTTTACAATTCTTCTCCAATTGAAGTTAGTGGGAAAGCACTTCCTTCAAATCTTGGGATCCTTCCTATAGTTGAATTTGATGTGATTCCTGGCATGGATTGGCATTCTTTATATGGAGCACATACCAATTTCCAAAGAAGGGAAATCACATTTAATTTTCCTGATCAATCTACTATCATATATCGAGACAAGGATTAATATAACCTTATATTGGAAATATCTTCCATCTTATGGGTCTTGATTCCAATAAATGAAGGTTATTTATCTCAAATGGTTGGAGAGAAACTCACGATTAAGAATAGGCCCATTTTACGGGAGTTTTATGATGTCTTTCTGGAATAATTGCCATGTCTTCCACCAAATAGTTAAGTTGAGTTTTCAATAGAACTCAAACCGGGTTCTATGCGCATTTCAAAGACACCTTATAGAATGACCCCAATTGTGTTGGTGGAATTAAAGAAGAAACTCCAAGAGAATCTTGATAAGGGATTCATATGCCCTAGTGCATCACCATAGGGAGCACCTGTTTTTTTTTTGTTAAGACAAAGATGGATCAATGAGACTCTGCATTGATTATCGAGAACCTAAAAAGATCACTATCAAGAACAAATATCCTCTCCCACACATTGATGAATTATTTGACTAACTACGCGGAGCTCAATAATTTTCCAAGATTTATCTTCGTTCAGGGTATCATCAATTAAGTGTCAAAAAAGAGGATATACCAAAGACAGCTTTTCATACAAGGTATGGACACTATGAATTTATAGTGATGCCCTTTGGTCTTACTAATGATACTGATATCTTTAGGGATCTAATTAATTAAGTATTTAGAGACTATCTTGATCATTTTGTGGTAGTCTTTATAGATGATATTCTTGTCTATTCAAAAATCAAGGAAGAACATAAAGATCCCTTGAGAATTGTAGTAAAGACCCTATGAAAGGAGATGTTTTGGGACAAATTTACAAATTTTGAATTTTGGCTTAAAAGATTTTTATTTTTGGGTCACATAATCTCAAAAGAGGGGATATCTTTGGATCCAGCAAAAATAAAGGTTATCAAAAGATGGTCAATACCAACAACAGTAACTGAGATCCAATGTTTTCATGGTTTGGCTGAATATTATCTATGATTTGTGAAAGATTTTTCACGATTATAGAATCCACTCACCAGGTTGACTCGAAAAGGAGTTAAGTTTGTGTGGACAGAGGAGTGTAAAGAGAATTTCAAGGAGTTGAAAAGAAGGTTATCTAGTGCACCTGTGCTCACACTGCTTTATAGTGGAGAAAAGCATGTGATCTATAGTGATGCATCCACGAAGGGATTGGGGTGTGTTCTCATGAAAAAAAATACGGTGATATCTTATTCCTCATGACCGTTGAAAATCCATTAGCAAAATTACCCAACTCAATATTTGGAGTTAGCTGCGGTAATCTTTGCATTAAAGATTTGGCGGCATTATCTTTATGGTGAAAGGTGTGATACTTATAGTAATCATAAAATTTTAAAGTATATTTTCAAAAAAAAGGAGCTGAATGTGTGCCAAAGAATATGGTTGGAGCTGATTAATGATTATGACAAGTAAATTCTTTATCACCCTGAGAAAGCAAACAAGGTGGCGGATGCATTAAGTCGACAAGACCATGCTATCTTATCCATGATGAGGATCACAAAATATCCAATATTTATGGATTTACAAAGGATAGATCATGAATTATAATGGAAGGGGAAAAATATTATCTTTCTTAAATGAATGTTCAACAATCTATGCATGTGAAGATTAAAGAGGCACAAAAATAAGATGTAGATATCCAAAAGAAGGTGAGAAATGTTCCTGAATTCAACCTTGATTGTGATGAGATAATAAAGTCTAGGAATCGGGTTTGTGTTCCTCCCAACCCATAATTAAAGAAGGAGCTATTGAATGAGGCTCATAGTTCTTCATTATCTATTCATCTTGGAAGCACGAAGATGTATAGGGACCTGAAAGAGTACTTTTGATGGGATGGCATGAAAAAAGATGTTGTTGAATATGTCTCTTGATGCTTGGTTTTTCATCAAGTTAAAGCTGAGAGAAAAAAGTCTAAGTGGATATTACAACCATTACCCATACTCGAATGGAAATGGGAAAACATCACTATGGACTTTGTCACCGGACTACCTAAAACATCCAAAGGAAATAATGTTATCTGGGTCATAGTTGATCACCTTACGAAGTTGGCACACTTCATTGCTATTAGAGAAGATTTCTCTCTAGATCATCTTTCCAGGATATATGTGAAGGAAGTAGTAAGATTGCATGGAGTAACACTTTCCATTTTATCTGATCGGGATCTGAGGATTACCTCAACGTTATGGCAAAGTCTTCAGTATACATTAGATACAGAGTTGAGTTTCATCACTGCTTATCATCCTCAGATAGATGGTCAGTCCGAGAGGAAAATTCAAAATCTAGAAGATATGTTAAGAGCATCCTCTCTAGATTTAAAAGGTTGTTGAGATAAACACCTACCTTTGGTGTAATTTTCCTATAATAATAGCTTTCACTCCAGTATTCATAAAGATCCTTATTAATCTATCTATGGAAAGAAATGCAGGACTCCATCTTCCTGGGTTGAAGTTGGGGAAAGAAATCTATTATGACCTAATCTTGTTGATGAGATGGCAGAAAAAGTCAGATCTAATCAAAAATGCATAAGAGCAGCTCAGATTTGACAAAAAAGTTATGCCGACAACCGAAAAAAAAGAACTAGAGTTTGAAGTGGGTGATAAAGTGTTCTTACGAATATCTCCTTGGAAGAGAGTAATGAGATTTGGAAAGAAGGGAAAGCTGAACTCTAGGTATATCAGTCCTATCGAAATACTAAATCGTGTTGGGAAGGTAGCTTACAGATTGGCACTTCCCCCGAATCTCTCTCAAGTTCACGATTTGTTCCATGTATCTCTCCTGAGAAAGTACATACCCGATCCTTCACATGTACTAAGCTCAGAAGTTGTACCACTGGAGAAAGATCTTTCTTTTGAAGAATAACCAATAGAGATTTTGGATTGTAACGAAAAAGTTCTACGGAACAAGACCACTCGCTTGGTGAATGTTTTATGGAGTAACCACCAATTAAAAGAAGCTACATAGGAGCTTGAGGATATGATGAGGGAGAGGTATCCTCATCTGTTTGTTATGAAGTGACGAATTTCAAGGGAGAAATTCATTTAAAGGGGGGTAGAATGTAACAGACTAATAATTTATGAGATGTATATTATTTTATTTCTTATTTTATACACAACATCAAAGAAATCTCTCATGGTACACAACACTAGCTTGGCATGCGTTGCACGCAATCGCGACCTTCCTCGATAGCGTGTGTAGTACGCAATACTGGGTTTCACTAAACAACGATATATTATTATAATATTATTATGGACTAGCCTTTATGAATAGTATTAACAACATTTTTAATTTTATAACATTATTATTCATCTTAAATATTTTCTAAAACATGGTATGAGAGCAAAATAATTTTTTCATGTAAAATAAGTATTTTTTTAAAAATGCAGTTTTCCCACCTTTTGATAGCGTACCAACTTTAAATTTAGTTTTTGACAAGTTTATAAGTTCAATTTGAAAAAATAAAATTCTTCTTTAAAATAAGTATATAAAAAGTTACTTTGGACAAATTTTTCATATTATTCTGATAACTTTCATAATTTAATGAATAGTAAAAACCCGCTATATTTTAATTAAAAACAACTTTTTTCATCGTAAGAATTTATATGGTTAAATTATAAAATTGAATTTTTGAAAAGTATAAACTGAATATATTTTTAACATTTAATATAATTTATGTCATTACCATTAATTTTACATTGAATTCATAGGTAAAAACATTTCAATCTTTGGCAGTGTTTTAACTTTTAAAACCAGTTTTCTTAACAAAGAGATTAATTTTATATTAATTACTGCAACTTCAATGTTTTGAATTTTGAAAAATGGATTCAATATTTCAATTAAGAGGGTCTAAATTATGTTAATAGTTTACTTTTATTTTTTTGATATTACGAATAGTAACTACAGTAATTTTTATTTACTGCACTTAAAGGTAAATCAGGTAATTAAGGGTAAATATAAGATTATAAATTTACCCTAACACCTTCCAAAATTCAATTGGATGACTAAAAGTCTACTCTTATCACCTAAGGGTCGGAATAAATTGATTTTATGGACTTTTTACCATTAAAATAATTTAATTGTTATTAAAACCAAAGACAACATGTCACTCTCTTGAATCTTATAATTATAATAATTTTAATTTAGTGATAAACTTCTTGAAACATCAAACATGAATAGTATCAAGAACTCTAATAAAATTATCTACATCATAAAAATATATTTTGAATTTTTAGGGATAAAATAAGTATCATTAATGAGGACACAATAGTTATGTAGAAATTATTTCATTAATTGAAATATTAAAGAAATGGTTTTAAAAATATTAAAATAAATATTATACAAACTAATTAATGTGATCCATTAATTTTATATAAAAATATGACATGTTAGGAATCTATTAAATATTTTTGTTTGAGCATATCTTTTGTGTGGATTTTATGTAAATTAAAATAAATGAATTGTGTCAAAATTAACACTATTGATATTTTATATTACTAAAATGTTTAAAAATCACAAATATATTTTAAAAATTAAAAATTAAAAATTATATGATCTAACATGTAATAAGGTATAATATTTTTTATAATTAAGAACACATAAGTAAATATTTATAACCATATAAAATTTTTAACATTATTACCACAAATAAAATAAAATTGATTAAATAAGGATAAATCAAAATGGTAAGGTTTAAAATAAAATCAAAATATGTGTAAATTTAATTAGTTGATGATATTACAACCCTATATTATCTAATATCCGAATCTGACTCACTTTGGATGTTTTTCTGCAGGGTTGGGGTTTATTATAAATTAATATTTAAGATGTTTCCAAAAGTGCCCCTCTCCTCCGTTATAAAAGGGAACCTCCTCCCTATCCTCTTTACACAACATTGAGCCTTAAAGCTTGGCCAAACCCTGAACATTACTATTCTCAACTCCCCTAGTAATATTATAGAGGTCTTGGTCTTCTTTAAAGGCCAACATTTTTTCCTTAAGAAGAGGTTTCAGAGAGGCGTGTCGAAGAAGAGGTAATATCCGTTACCGATTCATTAAAATATATTTCTTCTTATAAATCCTCTTATTTTGTTGTTTCATTATTAAGTAATAACATAATTATCACCCATATACTTATATGTTATTATAAATATGAAACAACCATATTTCACCTTCTATCCATCTTACGGAAAACGAAATCACCACGCGTGCGTACGTACGGAATACCGTCTCCACGCTGTGGTGTAATATGTTTTCCACCACCACCTTACATGGATAAGTATTATGGTGTAAAGAATAACTATATATTATTATTGTAAAGTGATATTGATTCTGAAATAGTATTTATACATTTCAATACAATTCCATGTTCATGGGAACGATATCATCGCTTGTGTGTACGTACGGCCTACCGTCTCTACAATGTGATGCGACTTGTTCTACATGATATTCATTGAATAATGATTATATAAATTAATTGAATGAATAAATATTATATATATTACACTAATACCATTCTTGAAATGAGGTATCTATAACCAAAAACTAAGAATATTAATTTATTCGAAAAAACATGCATAAGAACCTAAAGTAATGAACACCCGAAGAACAAGTAGCAATGAAATATTACTAATAAAAAGATAAGAATATGACCATATATGATATCATAAAAATTAATATTATTCTGTAATAAGTAAATGACATTATTTAAATCATTATATAGGAGTTTAGGATACGTACAAAACAAATCGGTCCTAAGGTAAGGGAAAATCTTGCAATCTCAATTTTTATCTCATATTGTTTATATACTGGTATTTACTGGGGCATATTTATCATCCACATCCATGTTTCCACAATATTTAATATTATTTATATCCTCCTAAAATTTTTTAAATAAAATTTTATCTATTGGTGATTTTTTAGTGAAAATATGAACAGAATCAGTTTTCGTTTGCAATATGAGTTACTTTTTTTAAATTTTCAGCCAAATATGAGAATAATGTTTTTTTTATCTTATAAGGCATGAAGGGATTTTTATGATTTCATAGAAAATTATTTCCATGAAGCTTCCTTTACAGGTTTTCAATTTTATTTTTAATCAACTTCTTTTAGTTTACAATTGTATGACATGTAAAGAAAGGAAAAATGTTTTTGATGTAGAAAGGATATTTTCCTCAAGAATGGTGTTCAAGTGTTTTATCAAAATTATTTTCCATCTAAGATAATATTGGGTTCTGTTTATATCTGTATTTTTTACATCTATTTCATTATGTTATGATGGAATTTTTATTATGATGTCCTTTTATGGATTATATTATGAAGACATGATGTTTAAGAATCCCATTTTTATTACATGGGTTATGTTATGATGTATGATTTATGATTTTGTGGCACAAATAAGAATAGTTTCATTATAAGATGGGTGGGACCTCTATATCCCTCCAATGCATTTGGTAAAGATTTTATCTCATGAGATAGACATGTCTAGAATGGCAAGTTAATCCAGTTCACGGATACAGGACTGGAATGAGGAGTAAACTCGGTTCAGTAGTGGACTTTGTCCGCTATGATGGTCTTGGAAAAGAGCCTTGACTAATATGAAATGATTTTCTATGATTATGTGTGTATGCCACAAAGTTTCATGTTTTATGTTATAATTATTTGGGATTACTTTTCACTACTATGATTCATCCCATGTCATGATATTATGATCTCTTTTTCAGGTTAAGATTTTCATAATGTTATGGTTTTATGGATATGATATGGTTGATATTTCCTTTGTTTACCCCTTACTGAGCATTTGAGCTCACCCTTTTATATGTCTTCCATTCCCCATGTCTTCAAGAAAGTTATTAAGTATAATATGCCAAAAGGGACACTAGATAAGATGAAATAAATGGGAGACAATGTAGATGATTTATGAACCATTCTTTTATGTTTCCCAGTTTCTAAAGACAATATAACTATATGGTCCTTTCATGGTTTTGTTATATGTTATAATAAGTATTATTCAATTATGAAGTAATAACAATGTATGTAAAGTATGGTTCGTTATATAAACCCACTCTTTTATCACATTTCATGACCAAGGAGAACAATATATATACCCACTCAATTATGAATTTTTCATTCATGTAATTTAATGAGTATATTCACTCATTATCCATAAATTGTATTGAAATTTTGTTCAATAGAATACACACTCATATAAATATTCACCTTAAAACATTCTTATAGGTATACCCACCCTTTTAATAGCAATTTTATTTTACCATAATACATTGTTTACCAACCCATTCTCTCAATTCTCTTTTTCTGAAAACTATTTAATTTATTCAAGTTTCTATAAGACATTATGTGAGGGACATCACATTCCAAGTGGGAAACATATCTTTGGAATAATTAAACAATTTACTTTTTATTATAAGTAAAATTATTTTAACTATGGAGGATTTGGAACAAACCCCTAGGGTGGTTCCAATATAGGAAATTCAATTAAAATTGGGAAAGATGGCATATAGTAGGTGAAAAGGTTTTGTAAATATTCATAAAGGGAAACAGAATTTTCTAATTATGTTAAAGGTCATGTATTAATGTTCCTCACATAAATAATTTATATTAAATAACAAGGTAAATAAAAAATCCAAGAATATTATTAACAACTACCAATACATTTTGGATTAGGATACAATCCACCTCAATTGGAGGGGTTTTATTATAAAATAGTTATAGTGTTTCTAAAACAAATCATTTATAATAATTAATTTTTTCATTCAATAATTTCAATTCAATTTATTAGAGAATCGTTAAGATATTAAATAAATAATTCTTAAATTAAATGGTAGGATTTGGGACCCTACCTCAAAATAAAACCAAGACAATTCTTCAGTTCTTAGAACCATTGAAAAGATTTACCCACACTTTCACACACATAAATTCACAAATATATATATATATATATATATCCCTTAACTCAATTCAAGTATTACACTCTCTATGAGAGACCATATACAAATATGATATATATATATATACCTATTTATATGAGAACAAGACTCCATGGAGTCAACAATGCTCTAATAACAGTTACCATGACCCCTAAATCACCAATGGACCAAAAAATAATGTCATGAAACAAAAAAGAGGGAGAAAAACCTTACCTCAAATAGCCAAAAAAACCAAAATGAAAAGAAACACATATCCTTTATTAGAAAACACCAAATCCCACACAAGGGAGTCCCAAGAATCCTTTCACAATCCCTTGAACTAGAAGAAACCCAAAAATGTAAAATTATACCAACCCTAGGTTTTCGGTCGTATGAGATTCAACGATGAAGAGATGACAAATTAAACCTAGAGGTAAGGATGGGGGGATATTGAACTCTTACCTTGAAACCTCCACCCTGAAATGGGAGAGAAAATGGATGAAACAATATATATGTGTGATTCGTAAGGGGGGTTCATCACATAGTTGAGGGGAACCCCCAAGGTGTGTGTCATGTGAGTGGAGGGAGATCGGTGTGAGTTTAGGTTTTAATTTCATTTAATTTTAATTTAATTTAATTAATTAAAATTTTAAAACATGGTTAGATAAATGGTTTAGGCCACATGGTTTATCAAACCATGTGCCTTTCGTGTGGCCTTTACTAGGCACCCGAGGCACTGTACAAGGGCTAGCCACACGATCCGGAAACTATGTGACAATAATGTGGTGAATAGTTCATAGGTACTATATCATCCACTAGCCTTCTGGTATAGGAATATAGTTTGTAAATCCATGTGTATCTTGTAAGACAGACTTAAACCACCCACAATAACCATCATAGTTTCCTTCATTGGGCCGCACAGTTTTAGAAAAGACATGCACGCTCTACATGTCCTTTAAAACCTGACATTTCTAGGTACAACACCCTGAAACTTATCAAGACACTGAGGAAACATCCTGAGCCATTATCTAAGACTAAAAATCACTTTAAATGGTTACAAAACTAGATACATCATTCTAATCCTCATTTTTAACCTTATCCCATTTATTAATTTCCAAAAACTCAAATTACCTTTGTAACGACACAAAATTTTATTAATGAAAATTACTCTTGATATAGTTAAATTTCTAATTATGTAAGATGGTTTTATAAGAAATATTAAATTAATTTGTTTTAGGTTTTTATATTTTAAAATATCATTAATATTTGTTATTGTTTCTTATATTTTCATTGAATAGTGACCACATGATTAGTATAAATATAGGGCTTTAACAAATCGAATTTACTTCGAAAAATGAAGTGATGGATTCATCCTGTAAAATTTCTTCATACGAAGCCATTTTCTCATTGCTAAAGGAGGGGGTAGTGTCATTGGGAATCACTCTTGACCAATCCCAATCTGATCTTTAATAGGTTAAGCTTGAACAGAATCACCTACGGGATAAGTGGAAGTTAATAGAGATTACCAATCGAGCAATGTTATCTAAGCCACCCC
Source organism: Viscum album (assembly GCA_963277665.1). Lineage (NCBI taxonomy): Eukaryota > Viridiplantae > Streptophyta > Magnoliopsida > Santalales > Viscaceae > Viscum > Viscum album. Next base: position 1,114,299,289 of record OY728132.1, on the reverse strand, counting down.
AAGAGTATGCCACCATAGCACACCTTACCCTTATTTATTATTAGGGTGTTATATAGAGTTATATAACAAGACCCTTGAACTATGATTATGTGCCTTATTTTTTATAAAGAATATACATTCATTTCATTATTATTACTTTGTAAATGGTTTTTAAACAACAAATAGTTTTTGTAGAAGATGTTTAAATTCATTTAATAAATCCATTTTTATGAATTAAAGGAATATTTAATTAAATAATATTTTAATAAAATATTATTAACAAATTTCATTTTATTAAATATAAATGATCATATAATTTCAATGATTACAATTGTAATTTTTATTAGGGATTTGAAAATGTTTTTTAAGCCATTGATTTTCAATAAATGTTGGTTTTTATTTTAAATGTTGAAATTCACATATTTAGAAAATTATTTAGATAAAATGATTACTGTTTTTTTAATCAAGACATAAAAATTATCCAACATTGAATTTTTAATAATTTTATGAGACAATCAATTTTTTGAAGAAAAATTAAATACTGTTTAAAAATATAATGTGTTTATGACATAAGAACGACCCAATAGTGATGTAATAAAAAAATATAAAAGGGGTATTCGTCTAATATATCTTTAAAATTTAAAATTAAAAGATTTTAGATTTAATTCACTAATTTTACAATGCCTAAGTGGACCCTCCAAGACATAAAAAACATTTTATCATTTTAAAATTATTTCCATGAGAGTGTGACTCACCTCCACATAAGAAAGCCTAATATTTTAATAAGATCATACATTTTCCTTATAAAATAATTTTTTCTACTACCCTTTGGAAAAACTATTGGAAAAAATCATGGGTTGGTTTTTGGTTTTTTTTAGTTTATTGTGTAGTGTAAAAAACCTAAATAATAAAGAATTCACTGTCCTTTCCTATATAAACCCACTGAATCTCCCTTTCCTATTCACTAAAACTATTTTTAGCTTGACCAAACTCTCCCCTACTGACTTTATAATCCTCCAAATGGGCCCCCATATCTAAATAATCCTCTCTCAAGAATTTCGTAAGCCTTTGGGATCACACTTCCATGTAAGGTATCACTTTTTTTCACATTTATGTCCACATTACTTTAGATTGTTATGCCCATTTATTTTTAATTAAAAATGTTTGGGTATAATATCTCACCTCCTCTATATGGACCTCATTATTTTTTAATGATGATATACCCCTTTTTAGTCATTCATTACTCCCATGTACAACTGTTACGATGTAGAAATTCTATAAGGGATTTCTCTCTCCTCATTTACATTCAAGAAATTATTGTATATTATGCTTCTAAAACCCATTACATATAATGGGATATTGTGTTCCATGACCCCCATACTGTCAATTTCATGTACAAATTATGAGATACCCCTTTATATATCATCAACCCATTTTTTGATTTATATTTGACATCATTATGCTCTTGAAGTGACCCCAAACATTATCATGCCAAAATCATCGTGTAAGTGAATACCTTACCCATTTCCCTATCAAGGGTATTCTCCATTATGAAAATGTACTTGTTGATTGAGGACTTAAATTTATGTATTACATATCTCTTATTCAAGAAAAAAATCATGATGTTTAATGAATCCACGTTGTATGATCCATATGGCACACTTATGAATGAAATGAAATGTTTATTAAGATGTATCCCTATAGTGCTCCAATGAATTTGGTAAAGATTAGTATTAGGATACATCAATTGCAATGAGGGTTTAAATAATACAATTAAAGTTCAATGAGGTTTTTCTAAAGCTAATTCAATTTCAATTAGGGTTTACTCATTCTCCATGTACAATGCCCCTTACCTCATTATAATATCATAATAATTGGTGTTACCAAATTTCCATGTTATGATAATCATGTTATATCATGCCTTTATGTTCATATTTCTCTTATGCTTAATTTATTTGTCTATTTCCTAACATGTATTGTATTATTCATGTTATACCTTTTTTACTCCCTTAATAGTATTTATAGCTCACCATTTTCTTATGCATGTCCTTAGGTTATCCCACGCAATGATATGTACGATGAAATGTTGTGGTCATGTAAAAGAATTTTTCAATAAATATGTTTTGTTTTATGTTCTAAGTTTTTATGTAATGTTCATAATTTCCCAAGACACTAGACATCTCGATCCTCAAAGTTTTTTAAGGGCATTTTTATGTAGTAAATCATGTTAATGTGTGTAATAAAGGGCGGGGTCTATGTAGTTGCTATCAAAGGATATGTTTAGTTATTTTTGTGATAAATATTATAAAACCCTAGTGAAAGCCTCATGGATAAGAATAAGTGTAATAAAAACGTACCTAAATTTTTGTGAGTATAGATTAAGTGGTTTATCATGAAAATAAAAACATGCCTGGATATGAACAAATAGAGGTGGTTCTGGCAGAGATGTATATAGGGGTAAAACTCAAAAACACCACTTTGAGCTAGAATCGAAAGGGAAATGATGCAAGAAAATGGTCCTTGCTACACTCTTGGTTACAACACTACTAGGAGATATTCTTTTGTATATTTATAATATTATTTTGAACCATTATTATGGGAATAAAAATTACCCTAGGAATATATGTTGGGAACTAGATTGTGGATAACATATATTGAAGCCTCAAAATTCATAATGTAAAGAAATAAATGTAATTTATAAGTTACTTCTTTTTTATTTACATTAACCATTATTTGATACCCCTAATGTTCCTTTTATTCCATAAAATGTCTAGTAATAGGAGGAATCAGGCTAACAATCAATGCAAAGATCAATGTGACGACTGTTCTAGGCAGATTCTGAATTCAATGGGAGTAGGAATCACAAATGTTGTTAGGTTACTCTCTTAGTTAAATCATTTTTTTAATAGAAACATGGGTCAAGAGAAACACCCCCCCCCCACACAGAATAAAGAACATGCCACAATTGAGATCTTCGTGAGACAGAGGACTCATACATTAAATGGATCATCTAAACCCTTAATTGTCAAACAATGGATCAACTACATTCAAAATATATTCTATGTCCATCAATGTTCTGAACAAGAGAAGGGTATTCTGGTTTCTTATCATATGGAGGGTTAAGTTGATCAATGGTGATCATTTATCAAAAATATTAATCATGAGAAAGACATTGCGGAATTCTAATTGAAGTATTTCCAGAAAATGTTTTTCGATAAATATTTTCCTCTCACCCTCCGAATTAAGATGGAAATGAAATTATTTTCCCTCATGAAAAAATGAAACTGATCCATAGAAACTTATGAGTAAAACATCAAATGGAATGAATGATATGCCCCCAAATTTTTTTTACCCCTTATCACAAGTTTTACCACCACTTTGGTGGGATTAAACCTAGCCTACAGAAATCCCTAGAGATCCACTACTTTGATAACTTTGAGGAAATTGTCTAATGTGACACCACAGTCAAATTGGAGATTATATAATTTCAAGGGTATCATGGGGATAATAAGTGTAAGGTGTACATTCATTATTGTAGTCTAATAAATAAATTAAATTGGGAATATAAATTTGAGCACCCAACTTTCCAAAGGTACAGAAAGAAATACCCTAGGAAATTGTCTAAGGGGATGAGGAAATGCATTAGGTGCGGAAGAGAAGGGAACCTGGCCATTAACTGCTGATAAGAAAAACCCACTACAACGACAGAGGAGAGGAAAGATTCATTTAACCCTCAATGCTTTGTTAATTGATTCCACTACAAATTACCAAGGCACTTTTCAAACTAGTACCCAAAGTCAACGGCTTTTTGAGGTAACCAACAACCTCTACGAAAGCAAGGGTGATATTTTTCCATCACTGTTGCTGAAGAGAATCCCGAAAACAAAGTGGTGACATGTGTTCTAGTTATTAATTATAGAATAGATAATTTACTTTTTGATTCTGGTTCTATGTATTCTTTTATATGCCTATTGTTTAGTAAAACAATCCCCACACCACCACGAATCAAGGAAGTAAAGTTGTCGGTCAGAATGAAAAATGGGGTAGTAATGTCATCGCATGGATATAACTCCTCCCCTGGAAAAATTTGTGTTACGTACTTCCCATAAATCCTCTTCATACTCCCTCTAGTGGAATTTTATGCAATTCTTTGCATGGATTGGATTTCCCAATATAGAGCCGACATAAATTTCCCTAAGAGGGAAATCACTCTCTATATGGAAAATCGACCCCAAATTCTGTACAAGTGAAATGAGGAGGATGAATCATCTTTAGCATAAGCATCACAAGCATGGATATTAATACACTATAAGAATGCGTATACATCTCTGATGAATGACTATATGGAATAAACCATCCCTGAAGAAATGCCTATTATGATGGAATTTGATGATGTTTTTCCCAAGGAATTATTTGGTCTTCCTCCTAGAAGAGATGTTGATTACCAAATTGATTTTATACCTGGGTGAAAATATCAAAGACACTCTATAGAATGGATGTTTCGGAGATTGAGGAGATAAAGAAACAAAAATAGGAGATTCCAGATAAAGAGTTTATACGCCCATGTGCTTCACCACACTACTGGAAAGGGGGGTTTTCCCAACACTTGTATACTAACGGTTCAAAGAACCGTTGGTATATGTTGTCTTTCCCAACAGTTTATATAAACCGTTGGTAAAGACCTTAAAGAACTGACTTTCCCCCACGGTTTTATGAAACCGTTTCGAAAATTGGGGAAAAACATAGTTTTCCCAATGGTTCTATGAAACCATTGGGAAAGATTGGGTTTTCCCAACGGTTTTTATGAACCATTGGGAAAAAAATCCCCAAATACCCAAATGCAGGTAGCAGCGTCCCCACGATTCCAAAAGCCTTCTGCTCGTCTCCAGATGCGATTCCTTGGCAGAAGCACCTCCCAATCTCCACATCTTCCATCGGATCAGTAGCTACCATGTTATAATCCTTCTATATTTTATCAAGGATATAGTTCCACCTCTTATAAAGAATAACCTTCTATTCTCAACAATTTCGTTATTCCCAATTTTTAGGGTTTTTGTAAAATTTTATGATTGTTCCACGAATTGTGTACTGAAATCCCTATATTAGTGTCTGTCCAATTAATGTTTTCATTATACATTTACAATTATAAGGGCATGATGTCTCCTTATTATGTTCTAATTTTGAAGATTCAATTTTTTTTATCTGGTTCAAAAATTATAGGTTCATGTATAGGAACTAATAAGAAATTGTTTGTAATATTTATTGATATTATTTCATGAAAATCACTCTTTCATTAAGATCATGCCAAACATGGAGATCTTGTTCATATTAATTTTTGTACACTATGTGTATTACATAATAAGTATGTATCATGTTTCTATCAAAATCTATATATATATATAATGACACACTGTTCACTTATCCTTTAAACAATAGAACATATGGAGTATCTTTTTGAACTTTTCCAAATAGTATGTGGTCCCTAATTAGTACTTCTTCCTTCTTCATGAAACTAATTCACAGAATGTCACATTCGCAATATTAGTGAATATTATTTTTTCTAATATAACCATTAATCATTCTGCCTTCGACATTGTACATGTGTTATTCAATCACCTCTTTAAAACATAATGACCATTTTCACTGATTTGGGGTTCCTCAAAATGCTTGGGAAAATCAGAAAAATGCATCTATTGAATTTTGTTTCTCATATGATTTCATCGATACAAGTTCATCTCGAAAATCATGACTGCATGGTTCAAATATCATGAGGACCATGAGATTATTATTCTTCACACAAATGAAGTTTTTTACTACAACTATGTGTTTTTGTTATCACTTTTGATTTAGCTGAAAGAGGAGCTTTGTGGTCATTAATCATGGTTGCGGGTGGTCATTTATGATGTAAGATAGTATGACTTCATTTTACTTTATATATCCAATATTATTATTGATTTATGTTTAATTTCATTATCTTTAATAATTTATGTTATTTAATAAGTTGTTATTAATGGTTGTAATAATGAATATATGGTATAAAGGTTCATATGGTGTGTATAAGGGTTCACATGGTGTGTATAATGGTTGACATGGTATCAGTGAACTCAAGTCATTAATTTAAGTCTTCATTCTCACTAGCATCTAAGAAATTGAATGGTGTAAACCCATCCTCACATGATTTCTTACCTTAGATAGTGTCCAACATATGGAATACGTTCTTTTGAATTCATCAGTTAACCAGGATCATATATTCCCTTTCCCCCAAGATGACTGTACTAATATAACTTTAGGGTCAACTAAACATGGTTCTCATTGTACGTTGTATATTATGTGTCCTTCTTGGCCAATACTCACTTTTATGAGGGTGGGGTGATTTTCACTACATCGACTAGAAACTTCTTCCTTTATCATTTACTTAAATGTATTTTCTATTAAAGTTCAATCCTATTGAATTGTTTATGACAAAATGACTTATATAAATTATTTTTACAGAATGGACAGAAGTTTGATGTATGAAACCGATCGGATCTCAAGTGATTTTCAAAACAATTTGGAGAGCTTTATAGATTTTTCATCTCACAATGCTTCTGATAGTGGTCGCATACACTGTCCATGTTCTAATTGTGTTGGTAGACCTTGGTTGAGCCGTGAAGAATTCAGCTACCACATAACCAAAAATGGTTTTCAAGCAATCTATTTTGTGTGGAATCACAATAGGGAGAAAATAAAATCACAAATTGGTGATGATCGAAATGAAAAGTTTGGAATGGGGAATTTGATAGATGATCGGTTTCCATTTATTCATCACCATGAAAAAGAAAGGATTTCGACTCAAGAAGACTTCGATATGAGCATAGCTGATGCATCTAGTGAATATGATGATATTGATAGGGTGAAAAAATTGAATGATGCTTCCACGACTCCAGTATATCGACAATGTGATAAAATGAAAAATCTTGAATTTTTAATCCGATTGTTTCATGGGAAAACAATGTATGGGATTTCTAAAACAGCAATCGATTACATTCTTACCCTCTTGAATGATTTACTTCCAGATGACGCAGATATTCCCTCAAACCACTATATGGCATGGAAGTTAGTTGAGGAACTTGGATTTTCAAGAAACAAAATTCATGTTTTTCTGAAATATTGCATTTTAATCTGGGAGGAAACCGCTGAACGAAATGATTGTATTAAATGTGTCACATCCCTCTTGAAGTCAAAATCTGATGGATCACCATCCTGCGTTCCACATAAAGTAATGTGGCACTTTCCATTGATCCCCAGACTCCAGAATCTTTTTATGTCTAATGACATATCAATAAAAATGAGATTGCATGATACCGAGAGAAATAAGACTAATGATGAGTTGGTTCATCCTGCAGATGGATTTGCATGACAGAGATTTGATGCACGACATCCTGATTTTGCAGCTGACGTGCATAATGTGAGGCTGGGTCTTTCATGGGACGGTTTTAATCCATTTGGGCAGATTCCTACTCTGCACAGCACATGGCCAGTTTTTATACATATTTATAATCTTCCCCCATGGTTATGTATGAAAAAACTTTTCACTTTAATGAGTATACTCATATCTGGTCCTTCTGATCCCGGCATTGATATTGATGTCTTCATGAAACCTTTGATAAAAGAGTTGAAACTTCATTGGGATGTGGGTGTTCACACATACGATGCATGTTCGAAAGACATATTTCAGATGTGTGTTGCGCTTATGTGGATGATCAATGATTTTCCAGCTTATGCAATGATGTCTGGATGGAGCATGAATGGAAAATTTTCATGTCCATCTTGTATGAAGAATACACGATCTAGAAGACTGAAACATCGCTGTAGTTTCAGTTTTATGGGACATCAGCGATTCTTTCCAAAGGATCATCTATATAGAATGAATCGTCGGAGATTTGATAATACCGTAGAGACTGATGATTCACCTTAGCGTATGTCTAGAACTGACGTGCTTAATGATTTGAAAGATTTCAGTTTTTCGTCCGGGAAGGGTCAAATGAAATCTGGAAAGAGAAAGAATGTTTCCACTGAAACCTATTACAATTGAAGGAATATGAGTATCTTTTTTGATTTGCCTTATTTTTCAACCAATTTGTTACGTCATTGCTTAGATGTAATGCATATTGAAAAGAATATATGTGAAATGTTGCTTTCGGTTCTTCTAAATGTCATGGGGAAGACAAAAGATAATTTATGATCTCAGCGTGACTTGGTGGATTGGGGCATCAGACCAGAATTACATCCTGTGCGTATCAGTGAAAATAAATGGCAACTTCCATGTGCTTCTTATGTGATGACACCTACAGAAAAAAAACAATTTCTGGAAGTATTAGAGACTGTTAGAGTTCCTGATGGCTATTCAAGAAACATTTCTAAACGTGTCAACAGAAAAGAGTTGAAGCTAAAATCTATGAAGACTCGTGATTATCACTTTCTACTACATCTGTTGCTTCCAATATCAATCTGTCATCTTTTTTCCAATAATGTAAGGGTGGATTTTATTAGGTTGTGCAATTTGTTTTGAGATCTTTGTGCTAAAAAGTTGTCCAAGTCTTTCTTGAAGAAAATGCTGACAGATTCCCCATTAATATTGTGTGAGTTGGAGAAAATATTTCCTCCATCATTTTTCACATGCATGCTACATCTAAGTATCCATATTCCCATTAAAATATTTATCGGAGGACCTATTTCATTCCGTTGGATGTATCCAACTGAAAGAAATATGTTCACATTAAAGTCTTATGTCCGAAACAGAAATCATCTTCAAGGTTCTATCTTGAATGGTTACTTGGCTCAAGAATGTATGGATTTCTACTCGACGTATTTGTCTGATATTACTACAAGATTGAACAGACCAATGAGAAATGAAGAAGAACAGTATGAGAAAATTGAACCTAGTTTTCCATCACTTCTTCAAACAGGAGGAATTCATGGATCATATACATTGAAGACATTAATCCATGAAGAGTGGGAGATGGCACATCGCACATTTTTGTTCAACTGTGATTTGTTCGATGACTATATCAGGTTACTAAATTGATTATGTTTATCTTACATATATACCTGTTAAACTATTCATATTTTTTATCTATTGTGAACATAAAACAATGATAAATAGGAATCATCGTTCTTTATCTTTGAGAAGGAGAGACACTTTTCATAGCAAAGAGTTTTCTGCTTGGTTAAAATTTAAGGTATAAAAAAATTAATGTTTAAAATAATTATATCAATATTTAATTAATTTTAATATTCATTTATATTTCAGGTATTGAGTTTGTCTGTTGACTCTGTCTCTGAGGAAATAAGAGCTTTGGCTGTTGGTCCTAATACTGTGGTTCGTGACTGTAAATCAATTGTTATCAATGGGTACAAATTTATTGTTACTAAATGAACAAAGATCATGAGAACACAAGATGATGGTGTTATGGTTACTACCACAAAATATTGTTATGCCAGTGCATCATATAGTAGATCGCGAATTGAAAATGTGGGTTATTATGGAGTTGTTGAGAAAATAATAATATTGGATTATTACTCTCATGGACGAGTCATAATGATGAAACTCCATTGGTATGATTCGATGATGAGACATGGCATATTTATTGATTATTGTGGATTTCGAGTAATTAATATGACTCGCACTCTTGCTATTGAAGAACCATATTTATTGAACTCAATGGCTAAATAAGTTTTTTATGTCAAAGACCAACTTCGACCTGAATTTTATTTCATATTTGAAGTAATTCCAAGACATATTTTTTATGATAGTGATGATGGAATTGACACTTTTCCTAGTGCCATTGGAACCAATCCATTTATTTCTTTTGATGACTCAAATAGATCAGTTGTCAGAGTTGATTGTGAACCTGAAGTTGTGGTTGAAAATATGTAGAGTCATTCATCCATGTTCTCAATTCTTTTGGTTTACCTCGAGTTGGTTTGTTAAGGTTGGTAATATTCAAATTGATTTAGTATTGATCACAAATATGTTTTAGCTGACTTGACCGTTATGTGAATTTTGAATGTTTATTGGTTTCAGTTTTTTTTAATTGCATTTTCTAATTTGGAATTGAACTGTATTCACACATAGTCAGACAATATTTCTAACTTGGTGAACATTACAACTTGTATGATTTATTAAATCCATTGAATCACTTCTAAAACAATTGATAGCTGACTTGACCATTATGTGAATTTTCAATGTTTATTGGTTGCAGTTTTATTTGAATTACATTTTCTAATTTCGAATTGAACTGTATTCAAACATTGTTAAACAATATTTCTAACTCGGTGAACATTACAACTTGTATGATTTATTAAATCCATTCAAGCATTTCTGAAACAATTGATAGCTAACTTACCAATCTATCCCCCTATTCCCTCATATTTTTAGTTTTTTGGGTTACACATTAGTTTTCTTTTTCTAATTAATTACATATTTGTTTTCCAAAGTAAGAAATGAAGCTAATTGAAGAGAGATGAAGGAAAAAATGATGGAGTACAGTCATCGAATGACGGTGTTTGGAGTTCCATCATTAGTGCATGTAGTGAGTACTTTATTTTAAATTGATATATTTAAAGAATAAATAATGTCATGTGATTATTTTTTTGGTAAACATTTTTGTAGGATCCACCAATACGCCGACAGTTATTCAACGGGGAGCGTAGTACTGGTCCTCATACTCAGGCCGATGGTATGATGAGGGTTCGTACCAGAGGTGGACGAGAAGCTACGCATACCCGACTAGACCTTGCCCCTCCCACTGACATGTCATCCTTCCCACATTCTGATCCCGGTGTGTCATTAGGGACACATGGGATATTTAGGCCTCCCATGTTTTCGCTACCTTCTGCATCTTCTGACCCATCATTTTCACATCCCATGATGATTCCCACTCCTAAGTCAGCATCCAGTCAGACAGCTATCCCATCTTCTTTTCGTTCTACTTCTGTCTCTCTAAGATTCTATATTCCATCGTCTGCGACTCCTGTTCCACCACAGGGTGGTCCATCAGTTTCTGTGGATCCAATGGCGCTCAGTGACCAGACTGGCACAGGTATATTTATAGAACCCTAACAAATTTTTATAGAAATATTTATTTTCATTATAACATGTTTTGATAAAATATTTGTTTTTCTTTCTTGACAGATACATCTACTGACAGGAGGCGTGGGCGGGGGAGTACATGCATGTGTTCGGTGTGGAACTTTCACACACAGGTTATGGTGGATTATAATGAAGACAACCAAATGGTTGAGAAAATAGGGCAGTAGTGTCAGAGTTTTTTGTCGACGCTTGCCAAATACTCCGACATCATTCCCGTCAGCCCGCTATCATGGAGACATTTGCCACATGAGGTCAAGGATAGATCTTGGGCAGAGATATGGGTAAAAAAATCTGTAATGTCATGAATTATTTTTTTTATTTATATGTATTAATATTTTGATTTCAGCTTCGATTTAATTTTCCCGATGGTGAGGGTGCACGACTGGAACGTCTAAAGGATTTATGCAAGCTTTGGAGAGCCTACAATCATGAGTTGTATATTGGATGGGTTGCAAGAGTTGGCACTGAGTTAGAGGCGGTACCAGTGGTTGATGATTTTCCTATAGAGCAGTATCGTCAGATGATTACTCATTGGATGAGTACCCAGTTTAAGGTATTAATAACATTTGGGGTATTTAAATAATAACCTTCATGTTTTGAATTAATACTATCTGTTTCATTTTAGAATTTTATTTAGGAATCATCTGGAAAAAATAAAAAGAACATTCATGCAAAAACATACCTCCAGACACTGGGAGGCACTACGATGCCTGATCATGAGAGGAAGCAGGTATGACGATTTTTTATAAGTTTTCTTTACACCTTATACTTTATTTTGTTTCCTCAATTATTTAATAGTTTGGTAAAGTTTTCATATAACATTATTTTTCAATGTCATTGTAGAGGAAAATACAAAACATTTAAGGACGTGTGCCTCGAGCAATACTATTTTTCTCGAGTAGACGGAAAAAGGATGGAAGTGCCATCAACGAAGCGACTCAGCAGCAGATTGTAAGTTTTAATCTGTTGAATTTATATTTTAATATCTATTTTGTAACTTAATGATATATTTATATTTTAACAGGATGCTTTAGAGGCCCTCGATTCCCATGAACCAGACAATTTTGGGCTAATAGATCACTTACATCATGTCTTGGGAGAGGAGAATTCTGGCAGAGTATGCTGCCGACCTAGGATAGCCCCGACAAGGTATTGGACATCCTCAGGTACAATCTGTAGTGACACCGAGCTGTAGCAAGTTAGGGCACAGATAGCAAAGGTTGAGAAAAGGGCCACAGAGACGGCAGAACAGTCTTCTAGGGCAAACAGTGCGTTTATGAAATTTATTGATGTTCTACGTCCTACACTTCCAGCAGAGGCCAACCTAGATTTTGATGAGTATATGTCGTCGATAAATTCTATATACGGTGCACTAGGTGGCCGTTCTATTGGTGGTCATGATGATGTCTAGCTTGATGATGATGATGGCAAGGAGTCTGATGCGGAAGAGGAGGGAGAGGAGGAGGGCAAGGCGGGTGGCGACGGTGAGGAGGAGGGCGAGGACGAGGAGGAGGGTGAGGGAGAGGAGGGAGAGGACGATGATGGGGACGAGGACGAGGGTGATGATGATGGTGATGACGGTGATGATGATGTGGGACAAGTTTATCCATTACATTTTTGACTGATATTACTGAGATTTGATATTTAATTTATTATTGTTGTTGGTTTTATCTAGACTCGTAGTATAGTATTGGAGTTGAGTTATTTTTATATATTATCTGTTTTTATGGATGTTGCTGTCTTTTAGTGGTTGTGTGTTTGGGAACCCCCCTCCTTCATGGACCCTGGACAACCCCCCACCCTCCTCCCTGGACCCCGGACAGCCCCCCAGATAGCCCGTCGGACAGCCCCCCCCCCCCCCCCACCCTCTTCCTTGGACCCCAGACAACCCCCCGAACATCCACCGAACAGCCCCCGGACAGCCCCCCGAACAGCCCCCCGGACAGCCCCCCCACCCTCCTCTCTAGACACCGGACATCCCCCCCCCCCCGGACAGCCCCCCCTTCCTTGGACCCCGGACAACCCCCCGAACACCCCCGGATAGCCCTCGGACTCCCCCACCCTCCTCCCTGGACCCTGGACAACCCCCGGGATAGCCCCCCGGGATAGCCCCCCAGACAACCCCCTGGAAAGTCCCCCCACCCTCTTCCTTGTACCCCAGACAACCCCCCGAACACCCCTGGACAGCCCCGGATAGCCCCCTGAATAGCCCCCCCACCCTCCTCCCTCGACCCCAGGCATCCCCCCAGACAGCCCCCAGACAGCCCCCCACCCTCCTCTTTGGACCCCGGACAACCCCACGAACACAACCCGGACAGCCCCCCCGCAAAGCCCCCCCCCCCCACCCTCCTCCCTGGACCCCGAACATCCCCCCCCCAGACTGCCCCCCCCCCCCAGACAGCCCCCCCACCCTCGTCCTTAGACCCCAGACAACCCCCCCGCACAGCCCCCCCACCCTCCTCCTTGGTCCCCAGACAGCCCCACGAACACCCACCGGATAGCCCCCCCACCCTCCTTGATTTCATTTAATACTAGAAAATCTATAATATATATTTTATTTATTTTCATCATGATAATTAATGTAAATCACATTTACACTTCTAATCAATATCATAAAATCTTGGTATGTTATAAAAGAGATGTATTCATTGGGCATGAATCTGGGGCGCGGTGTGGCCGGCACCACTCAAACGCATTGGATTTCTGTTGAAAATTTAGGAGAATGATCCATGGGTCATATGTGACATGTAAGAATCAACCTCTCCTCAATATGAGGCACGGTGTGGCCAACACCACTCAAAGTGTCTGCCTTTTGTTTCAAAAGGACGTCATCTTAATAGAAAATTATCAACTGGCATGCGGAAAACTGACCAAACGCATTCAGATTATGTCGATACATTAGAACAACTATCAATGGGTCATATGTGACATGTACGAGTCAACCCCGCCTTAGTCCGAGGCGCAGTGTGGCCGCCACCACTCAAAGTGTCTGCCTTTTGTTTCAAAATGACGTCATTTTAATTGAAAAACATCAACTGGCATACGGAAAACTGAAAAATGCATTCGTATTGTGTCGATACTTTATCACAATGATCCATGAGTCATATGTGATGTGCACGAGTCAACCCCGCCTCCATCCGAGGCGCGGTGTGGCTGCCATCACTCAAAATGTTTGTCTTTTGTTTCAAAAGGACGTTATTTTATGTGCAAAATATCAAATTTCATATGGAAAAGTGACCAAACGCATTCAGATTGTGTTGATACTTTATCACAACAATACATGGGTAAAATGTGATGTGTACGAGTCAACCCTGTCTTAATCAGAGGCACGGTGTGGCCGGAATCACTCTAAGTGGATCTCTTTTGTTTAAAATGGACAACATTTTTAAGTAAATACGGAAAACAGAACAAACGCATTCGGTTTCCATTGAAAATTTAGGAGAACGATCCATGGGTCATATGTGACGTGTACGAGTCAACCTCGCCTTAATCTGATGCATGGTTTGGCCAGCACCACTCAATGTGTCTGCCTTTTGTTTCAAAAGGATGTCATTTTAATTGAAAAAACATCAACAAGCATACAGAAAAGTGACCAAACGCATTTGGATTGTGTCGATACTTTAGAAAAACGATCCATGGGTCATTTGTGACGTGTACGAGTCAACTCCGCCACAATCGGAGGCGTGGTGTGGCTGCCACCACTCAAAGTGTCAACCTTTTGTTTCAAAAGCACGTCATTTTAATTGAAAAACATCAACTGGCATATGGAAAAGCGACCAAACACATTCAGATTGTGTCGATACATTAGCACAATAATCCATGGGTCATATGTGATGTGTACGAGTCAACCCCACCTCAATCTGAGGCACGTTGTGGCCAACACCACTATAAGTGTCTACCTTTTGTTTCAAAACGATGTCATTTTAATTGAAAAACATCAACTGGCATACGAAAAACTGACCAAATGCATTCGTATTGTGTCGATACTTTAGAACAACGATCCATGGGTCATATGTGACGTTTACGAGTCAACCTCGCCTCAATCTGAGACGCGGTGTGGCCGCCACCACTCAAAGTGTCTGCCTTTTGTTTTAAAAGGACGTCATTTTAATTGAAAAACATCAACTAGCATATGGAAAAGCGACCAAACGCATTCATATTGTGTAGATACTTTAGCACAACAATCCATGGTTCATATGTGACGCGTACTAGTCAACCCCACATTAATCGGAGGCACGGTGTGGCCTGAATCACTCTAAGTGGCTCTCTTTTGTTTAAAATAGACAACATTTTAAGTACATACGGAAAACCGACCAAACTCATTCGGTTTCCATTGAAACTTTAGGAGAACGATCCATGGGTCATATGTGACGTGTACGAATCAGCCTTGTCTCAACTAGAGGGGAGGTGTGGCTGGAACCACTCAATGTGTCTACCTTTTGTTTCGAAAGGATGTCATTTTAATTGAAAAACATCAACTGGCATACGGAAAACTGACCAAACGCATTTAGATTATGTCGATACTTTAGAACAATGATCCATGAGTCATATATGATGTGTAAGAGTCAACCCCGCCTCAATCCAAGGTGCGGTGTGGCCGCCACCACTCAAAGTGTCTGCCTTTTGTTTCAAAAGGACGTCCTTTTAATTGAAAAACATCAACTAGCATACGGAAAACGACCAAACGTTTTCGGATTGTGTCGATACTTTAGCACAAAAATCCATAGGTCAAATGTGACGTTTACGAGTCAACCCCATTTTAATTGGAGGCACAGTGTGGCCAGAATCACTCTAAGTGGATCTCTTTTGTTTAAAATTGACAACATTTTATGTACATACGGAAAACCAACCAAACGCATTTAGTTTCTGTTGAATCTTTAGGAGAACGATCCATGGGTACTATGTGACGTGTACGAATCAACCCCGCCTCAATCCGAGGTGCGGTTTGGCCGGAACCACTCAAAGTTTCTGCCTTTTGTTTCAAAAGGACGTCATTTTAATTGAAAAACATCAACTGACATACAGAAAAGCCACTAAATGCATTCGGATTGTGACAATTCTTTAGCACAATGATCCATGGGTCATATGTGATGTGTACGATTCAACCCCAACTCAATTCGAGGCACGGTGTGGCTGCCACTACTCAAAGTGTCTGTCTTGTGTTTCAAAAGGACGTTATTTTAATTGAAAAACATCAACTAGCATACGGAAAAACGAAAAACGCATTCGGATTGTGTCCATACTTCAGCACAAAGATCCATGGGTCATATATGACGTGTATGAGTCAAACCCACCTCAATCCGAGGCTCAGTGTGGCCACCACTCAAATTGTCTATCTTTTGTTTCAAAAGGACGTCCTTTTAAGTGAAAAACATCAACTAGAATACAGAAAACCGACCAAACGCATTCGGATTGTGTCTATACTTTAGCAAAAAAAACCATGGGTCATATGTGACGTGTACGAGTCAACCTCTCCTTAATCGGAGGCAAGGTGTGGCTAGAATCACACTAAGTGGCTCTCATTTGTTTAAAATGGACAACATTTTAAGTACATGCGGAAAACCGACTAAACGCATTCGGTTTCTGTTGAAACTTTAGGAGAACGATACATGGGTCATATGTGACATGTACGAATCAACCCCGTCCTAATCCGAGGCACGTTGTGGCCGGAACCACTCAAAGTGTCTACCTATTGTTTTAAAAGGAGGATATTTTAATTGAAAAACATCAAATGGCATACGAAAAACCGAACAAACGCATTCAGATTGTGTCGATACTTCAGCACAATGATCCATGGGTCATATGTGACGTGTATGAGTCATTCCCGCCTCAATCTGAGGCACAGAGTGGCTGCCACCACTCAAAGTATCTGCGTTTTGTTTCAAAAGGACGTCATTTTAATTGAAAAACATCATCTGGTATATGGAAAAGCGACCAAACACATTCGGATTGTGTTGATACTTTAGCACAATGAACCATGGGTCAAATGTGACATGTACGTGTCAACCACATTTTAATTAGAGGCATGGTGTGGCCGGAATCACTCTATGTGGCTCTCTTTTGTTTAAAATGGACAACATTTTAAGTACATTTGGAAAACCAACCAAACGCATTCAGTTTTCGTTGAAACATTAGGAGAACGATTCATGGGACATATGTGACGTGTACGAATCAAGACCGCCTCAATCTGAGATGCGGTGTGGCCGACACCACTCAAAGTGTCTGCCTTTTGTTTGAAAAGGACATCATTTTAATTGAAAAACATGAACTGACATATGGAAAACCAACCAAACGCATTTGGTTTCCATTGAAACTTTAGTAGAATGATCCATGGGTCATATGTGATGTGTAAGAGTCAAACACGCCTCAATCCGAGGTGTGTTGTGGCCTGTAGCACTCCAAGTGTATGTATTTTTGTTTAAAATGGACATCATTTCTGGTAAAAATATATGGTATACAAAAAACAGATCAAATTATGAATTGACTTCTAGATTCCACATGTAATTGTCATCTAAATTTTAAATTGAATTCTAAATGAATTATTTATGTTTATAATTATGTTATGAATTCTAATTTAATTATGGATGTGTATAGTTCTAGCATTATATTTTAAATGTGTATGAATTTGTTCTCTATATGTATGTGTTAGTTGGTTATTGCAGGTACAATAATTGTATATGTATGTTAGTTTATTTCATGTATAAAAATTGGATTGAAAATGAGGGGGATCCCACAAAATGGGACCTAGTGGGCAAAGTGGAGAGCTGCTGGGCAAATTGCAGAGCTGCTGTGCAATTTGCCCAACATAGGCTATGCCAACGGTTTTAAACCATTATCATAGCATTTTGTGTTCTGTTTTACCAATGGTTCATCGAACCATTGGTAAAACACTTTTTCCAACATTTTAGAAACCATTGGGAAAGAGGAGATCTTGGTTTTTCCCAACTGTTTTGTCAAACCGTTGGGAAAGCCCTGGTAATTTTCAGCACATTATCCCAACGGTTGAAAATCGTTGGGAAAAAGCTTTCCCAACGGTTTTCCAGAACCATTGGGATAGGGTAATTTTTCTCCACCCTATCCCAATGGTTCACTGTAAACCATTGGGAAAAGCTTTCCCAACGGCTTGTAGAACCTTTGTTATAACATACAACAAATGTTCTGCAGCCTTTCCCAACGGTTTTAAACCATTGGGAAGTCCTCTATTTCCAGTAGTTCCATGGGGTTCACCAGTCCACTTTGTCATGAAGAAGGATGGGTCAATGAACCTTTGCATTGATTATCGTGTTCTCAACAAATTTACAATAATGAACATGCAACCTCTTCCTCGAATTGATGACTTCTTCAATCAGCTATATGGAGCACAATACTTCTCCAAGGTGGATCTATGGTCAGGATATTACCAATTATTTGTGAACAGGGGGATATCCCAAAGGCTGCTTTTCATACAAGGTACAGGCACAATTAATTCATAGTAATTCCATTCGGACTCATTAATGCTCTATTAATCATCAGAGAATTCATGAATAGTCATTAGAGATTACCTCAATAAATCTTTCTGTATTCATATATGATATTCTAATATAATCCAAAAGTTAAGAGGAGTATGAGGATCATCTAATAAATGTTCTAGAGACCTTGAAAAAGGATAATCTCTCTGAAAATTACTGCAAGTGTGAGTTCTGGTTGAAGGAAGTATCATTATTCACACATATCATCAAATGCAATGGGATATCTATGGATCCCTCTAAGAAAAAAATAATTAAGGTATGGCTAATGCCAACATCAGTGACAAATATCTATAGATTCCTAGGGTTAGATGGATAGTGTCGCTGATTTGTGAGAAATTTCTCATGATTCTCAAAGACTATTACCAAGATAACTCAGAAGAAAGTTAAGTTTTTTTGCAGTGATGAATGTGATGATAGCTTCAAAGAGTTGAAAAGGAATATTATCATCATTATAGGCTCACACTGCCCATAAGTGGGGAACTTTTTGTGGTATTTAGTGATTCTTCGAAAAAAGGCCTTAGAAGTGTGTCGATGAAAATGGAAAAATTCATTACATATGCTTCAAGAAAATTGAATGTTAATGAGAAAAACTATCCAAAACATGATCTGTAGTTGGATGTAGTGATCTTCACATTAAAAATTTGGTGCCATTACCTGTTTGGGGGGATGTGTGAAATATACACGGATCACAAAATCCTTAAGTATATATTCACATAGAAAGAGACGAACATGGGCCAATGGAGATGGTTATAGCTGATAAAATACTATAATGCACACTCCAATACATCTCTAGGAAATAAAACAAGGTGGTGGATGCTCTAAGTAGAAAGGAACCAACAATTCTATCATTTATGTTAATTGAAAAGGATCCAATCTTCATAGATTTGATGAATATAGACATGGGAGTCATAAATAAGGGAAAATCAACAATCCTTTCAAAAATAATTTCTCAACTGTATCTTTTGGAAAGGCTATAGGATGCTCAAAAATATGATGTGTGAATTCAAAAGAATGTGGAAACTATCATAAAAGGTAAATCCTCAAGGTTTAATGTAAATTTAGAAAGAATTGTAAGATTCGGGTCAAGAATATGTGTTTCATCAAATCCTTAGTTAAAGAATGAACGTTTTGATGATCCACATTGTTCAAATTTATCTATTCACCAAGGAAACACGAATATGTATCGAGATCCCTGAGAGAATTTTTGGGGGTATAACCTGAAGAAGGAGATCGCTTAGTATACATCAAATTGTCAGTTATGTCAGCAAGTGAAGGATGAGAGGCATAAGTATAAGGGGATGATTATATCATTAACCATAACAATGTTGAAATGGTAGAACATCACCATGTACTTTTTCACTGGACTTCTGAATACATCCAAGGGAAACAATGCTATCTGGGTAGTTTTGGATCATCTTAAAAAGACTTCACACTTTATTGAAATTTGGGAGTATTTCTCATTGGATCAAATGGTATGGATATACATTAGAGAGGTGGAAAGGATTCATGGAGTACCACTATCAATTGTATCTGATCAAGATCCAAGATCCACCTCTATGTTCTTGAAGAGTCTCCAACACGCTCTGAATACTGAGATGAACATCATTACTGCTTATCATCCTCAAACTAATGGCTAATCTGAGTGGACTAACAAAACACTTGAGGATATTTTGAGATAATTCTCAATGGACTTTAAAGAACAATGAGATCAAAATAATCCCCTTCTTGATTTTTCCAACAGTAATAGTTTCCACTCAATCATCCAAATGAATCCATATAAAGCGTTTTATGGGTAGAGGTGCAGAACACTGGCTTATGGGGGTGAAGTTGGGTAGTGAAAACTCTTAGGTCCCTAAATGGTTGAAGAAATGTTGAAGAAGGTTAAGACCATTCATAACCACATTAAATCTACTCAAAGACGACAAAAGATCTATGCTGATAATCGTCGACGAGACCTATAGTTTTATGTTGGAGACATCGCATTTATATAAACATCAATATAGAAGAGAGTTATGATAATTGGTAATACGGTAGGGCATTTTCCATGGTACATCGTCCCTTTTGAGATTATTTGATCGCATTGGAGTAGTGTCCTATCGACTAGAACTCCCACAGAACCTATCTCAAGTACATGACATATTACATGTATCACTATTAGGGATGTACATACCTGACCCATCAGATGTACTCAATCTAGAGGTGGTACCTTTGGAAAATGACCTCTCATATAAAGTGTATCTATTGAAGATCATAGATTGTAGGGAAAAAGTTCTATGAAATAAAACAATGCCCCTCGTCAAGGTGTTGGGGAGAAACCACAATTTTGTAGAGTCTAGGTGGGAATTAGAGGAATCAATCAAGAAGAGTTACCTCCATCTTCTTTATTGTGGGAAAATAAATTTTTGAGGGAAAAATTTATTAAGGGGGAATATTGTAATGACCCAAACTTTTATTAATAAAAATTCCTCTTGATCTCATTAAATGTATTATTATATAGAATTTCTATAAAAAAACATTTAAACTTTCTCGGTTATATTTTTTTAGATTTTAAAATAACGTTATGAATCTTCAATGTTTCTAATATAGACATTGAACAATGACTACATGAATAGTATAAATATAGGGATTTAACAAATATAATTTATTCGATAAAAACAAAATGATGGTCTCATCTAGTAGAATTTAAGCATACGAAGCCAATTTTTCAGAACCCATAGAGGAGGTAGCATCATTGGACTTCACTGTCGGTGAAGCCCAAGCCGATCTTCAACGCGTTAAGCTTGAACAGAATCACATACAGTAGAAGTGGAAGTTAATAGATATTACCACCCGTGAAATGTTATTGGAGCCTCCCCAAGAGTATGTCTCCATCACACATGTCCCCCTTAGGTATTATGCGGGTGTTATAAGGGGTTATGTAATAGGACCCCACCACTATGATTATGTGCTTTAATTTTATTATAAAAAATATACATTCATTTCATTATTGTTACGTTGTAAATGTTTTTTAATGGACAAATATTATATTTTGTTTCTATTTAAAATCAATTTAGAAATCTATTTTGATGAATTAATGGATTTTTGAATTCAAATTTATTTTAAAAAAATATTATTACTACATTTCTTTTTATTAAACATAAATGACCATATAATTTTTATGAATACAATTGTAATTTTTATTAATGTTCAAAAACAATTTTTTTTTCAAAACCCCTGAATTTTAAATAAATATCGGTTATTATTTTATTATTGAAAACTAACATATTTAGAATATTATTTATATAAAAGAAATATTATTTTTAGAATTAGGATGGCAAAATTATCCAACAGTGATTTTTTTATAATTTTTTAAGATAATTGATGTTTTGGGTAAACATTAAATACCCTTTTATGTATAAAATGTGTTTTAGGACGTCATAATGACCCAATAGTGATTTAAAAAAAATAAATTAAAATTTATAATCGGCCAATATATTTTATAAATTTAAAATATTTTGAATTTATAATTTTTTGACTAATTTTAAAATGCCTTAGTGGACCCTCCAAGATATATAAATCATTTTCACACTTTAAATTGATTTTCTTGATAGTGTGACTCACCTCCAAATACAAAAGATGAATATTATTATAAGTTTATCCATTATCCTTATAAAATAAATTTTTCCACTACCTTTGGAAAAAACAATGGTAAAACCCCATGGGTTGGTCTGTGGTTTGGATTAGTTTAATGTGTAGTGTCCAAAATCAAAATAATAAAGAATTAACTCTCTTTTACTATATACACCCACTCAATGTCCCATTAATTTGTAGTCAAACCATTTAGAGCTCGACCAACCTCTTCCCTTCTCTCTATTTAATCCGAAAAAGGTGCCCCATGCTCCCAATAATCCCCTCTCAAGACTCTCCCAAGCCTTTGGGAGCACACTACCAAGTAAGGGATTTCTTCCTATCTCATTTATGTCCATGTTTCTTTATGTTGATATGCCCTCTTATTTTCAATTAAAAATGTTGGGGTATGATTTCTAACCTCCCCTATGCATCCCTACTTATTATTGAATGATGATATACCCATTTCACTATCATTAATGCCTCTCATGTACAACTATTACCACACCCATATCCATGAGTGCTTTCCCTCTCATCATTTACATTCAGCAATTTCTTTTATATTATGAATCTAAATTCCATTAAATAGGTGGATATAGTATGTTCTATGACCCCCTGACTGTCCATTTCATGTATATGTGATTAGATACTCTTTCTACCTCCTCAAAACATTTTATGATTTCTATTTGCGTCGTTATGCTGTCGAAGTTACACCAAACATTCCCATGCCAAAATCATCGTGTATGTGAATGCCATACCCATTTCTCTATAAAGTTTATTCACCTTTATGAACATGTACATGTTGATTTTGGACATAAATTTATGTATTTAAAATCTCTTATTAATGAAATAAATTATTATGCTTAATGAATCCATGTTGTATGATCCATGTGGCACACTTATGCATTAAATGAAATTTTTATAAAGGGTGCACCCTGATATCACTCTAGTGCATTGGATAATGATTAATAACATGATACGTCAAGTAAAATGAGTGTTTACTCATTCTAATTCATGTGAAATGTGGGTTTAATCATTCAAATTCAATTGAAATGAGGGTTTACTCATGCTTCATGTGCAATGAGCCTTGGATCATGCTAATATCATGTTAAATATTGTTGCCACATTTCCATGTTATGATAATCATGCTATATCAGGCCTTTATGTTCATTATTCTATTATGATCCATTGATATTTAAACTTCCTAAAATGTATTATATTATTAATGTTATTAATTTTTTACTCCCTTACTAGGCTTTATAGGTCCCCTTTTTCTTATGTATGTCCTCTCGTTATCACATTCAATGCCATGTAAGAAGGAATTTTATGGTCATGTAAAACAAGTTTTCAATAAAGATGTTGTATTTTATGTTCTATGTTGTTATGTAATGTTTTTAATTTACCATGACATTGGACCTCTAGATCATTAGAGTTTTATAAAGTTCATGTTTATGTAATAATTCTTGTTAATGTGTGTAATAAAGAGAAGGGTTTTTATACCCTTGGAAAACCACCATGTCCAAAAACCAGGATTCTACAATCTCCCCACCAATGAACGTATCATCCTTGAGAGTCCTTAGACGACAAAAAAACATCACCCAACCTATAAGGGACATGAAGTCTCATTCAAACTGTCACTTCACTTTTCCAAACATCAAACATGCCGTAAAGCATTTTCAAAAGCTTAAGACAATTACACTTCAAAACTTGAGCCAATGATCAATTTCCAACTAAAACATTGAATAAGTTCTTAACCGGTCTAGATTATGTGGAGACATGATCTCATAATTTCCACTTTATATAAAATCGCATTGGTGTTATCCAACATGGGTCATAGAATTTGATGGCCAATTCTAATCAACATCTCTTCCTCTGTTGCAATTTCCTAAAAAATTTCCTAAGAATTCTATCGAGGATTGTCATGTGATTTATATAACAGGGTGAACCTAATTACATATGAGGTCATATCAGAGCACTTAATTAATGTGGCAGTCAAATCTTGTTGTATCAAAAAAATTATGTGCATGCAATCCTAAAAATACATCACTAACTAATAAAACATAGTAACTGTTAAATTTAATACATTATATTAAAAGGGTTTCATCACCAACTGTGTACATTGAACAGGAGGGATAAAATGTTGAGTAACTCAGATCGGCCTATCTTGTATCTTAACGTCTTAAACGGTTGGTTCATTTTAAACTGAACTACAATGACCATACCCAAGGAATTTTAAAGTTAACCCAACGATGTACATCAATTTTCTTAGGTAACATCCAGTGAAGTTAATAGATTAGGTCCTCTCTGAGAAATTCTAAAACCACAATTCCTTAGAAAAAATAATGTTGAATCCTAGATCCAGACCACTGGAATTCGTTATCCTTTTGAACACACCTCTATTCCTGACAAAAATTATAGGGAAAACTCTAATTCATCAAAATGGATTACATTAAACTATCCCAAGGTAGTCTATACTTCATGTTATAAATGAGAATTTGGTACTAATCCAAAACATCCAAATCATACCATCGACTGATCCTAGAATAGAATCTTCCTGATAGTCATGTCAGAAGGAAACGATTGGTGTCCAAGGGTCCATCCAAAGAATTTATGTACTGGAATCCAAGTGTCAATCTAAACTAACCTAGCATATAAAGACCAACAAATCCAATGTAAAACAAAGATAATGACCAACTATCAAGCCCAAAAACATTGAAAACATTAGGGTAGTATATGACCGACACATTCATAGTATATCAATGACAATGTCAATAAAGGGGACTTGATAATATCATTCAGAAGAGTAAACTAAGAGTGAACCAAAGGATACCAAGAAGATCATTCAAACCACTACTGGTTGACACTTTATAGAAATCTCATCTTTATCATCCAACACATCATAAATTTAATGGTGATGCTTATACCACCCATGAATTATTGATATTTCAAACATCACCACTGAAACCCTTCCATGACCAGCGTTGTTTCTAAAGGGTTTTATATACCACCAACCTCCATGGTTTCATTTTTCCATGAAATAAACAACATGTACACTTGAAATGATGCAATTGTCCTCACCTTAAGAGTGTCAAAGTGATCAAAAAGAAGGCGAGACTAGCCGCTCATAAGAGATCTGGTTCTTGAAAAACTAAAACACTTGTGTGACATTTCATAAAAACATGACCACCATGTAAAATCCTCTAGCATAAAATCCAAAATCAAACCAACTAGTATGTAAAAACAACTGATTCTTAGAATGTCCTTAGAGCAGTAGGATGAACGTGTTTTCTTAACACCCATGTCACCATACTCTAGAAAACTCCCGATAAGATAGTTATTAACCCATGGTTCAAAAATTAAACTAAACTCAACCATCTTGTTACATCATTTAGCACTCTATGGGTACCACATATACCAACACATACAACCCCATGTTTACAAGAGAAACCCACATAGCCTGAGTACTATCTATAGACTATACTCTCTTTGAAATAAACTATTATATGGCTTCTGTAGAAACTATATCAGAATAACATATTCTAATACACCCATTAAACCAATTGAAAACATACTGACTTATCCATCACTAGAGAAAATAAATGGTCACATGACCTCCTATGTAGCTGACCATGCCTGAGGCATGTCTAACCAAGTTAACTACGAATTCCACAGAGCTCATTCACAAATCATGAATCAATATGTAATGATCAACCATCCATACATTGGTGTCCATTAAAAAAACATACATCCTACTTGGGATAATTGAACCTAAATGGGATACAACATCCAAAAGATCATAGTAGACTGTGAGGAATCAAACTCTAAGGGTGTTACATAGCGCGAGCTAGCCCCTTACAAATCGTATGTGACGAACCCGTAACTAGGTCACATATAATAGATTTAACTAAGATAAATATCCCTTTTAATTTAATCCTTTTATAAGAATAATTATCCTATAAAAAAATATAATGTATTAATTTGAAGGTATACCACTAGATACATTTTGACGATACTTACACAAGGGTTTAAACAAATGACACCACATCAATTTTCATTTTAAATCCATTTCATTAATTCACATAAACATTTTCTCATTTGAATGAATTTAAAACAAAACCCTCATGTAAAATTTTATAAAACAATGTACTTAGTATCCAATTTAGCTAATAGATCAAAGAAAAAATGGGGAATTCACCTAATCTGTCTTTGTAATCATTTAATATTCATTGAAATTCCATATTAACCATAATTTTAGCATCTAAATTCATTTTATTATATAAGGAGACCTATGAGGGCCTCATTAAACCAACATAGGTTCTTCAAAATGAAACATTGTAGAAGCTATTTAACCCCTGAAGGCATATTCACCCATAACAGTTCATCTCATAAAAACATGCCACAACTGAACTACTTGGTTCTGGTTAATAATTTTTTAATGATAACCAAACCATTTCATATTCAAATTGAATATCCTTGACCTTTATTGGTCACTTCACAATATAAACTTATCATATACTTAATGATGCAGTTAAATGAGAGGCCATATAATAGTCCTTAAAGATCCCATCCAATTTACAGGTGGCATTTGAATCCCATTCAATCAAAATCAATTTACTTAAACTATTGAAGTCTTGAGGCCTTTTAAAATTGTTCATATATATGAGTTAAATTTTCTTATTCATAAGGTACCCATACACCTTAAAAGTGGAATTTGGTTTCCATTAAATCAAAATAAATTTAATTTAACCATTGAATTATAGAATCCTTTTATAGTGGTTTGTATACAAAAGTTACCTTTTCCCAAATATAAGGCACCCATATACCATAAAATTGAAAATGTGTCCCATTGTAAACAAACCAATAAATTATATCCCTTGAAGCCATTTACACATCAATACATCTCTAGGATATTATCATAATCATTAACATAGAGTAGTTATATAACATATAAGCATGTAATATCAGCAAAACATGGTAAATATATAGGAAACATGGAATATATTCATATAAACATGTTACACAAGAATCCATGATGAAATAAACCTAAATAAGTTTAACTAAGCATGGTTTAACTCTCAATCAAACAATCAAAATTAGCCGAAAACCGATTAATGCAACTACAGGGCATGGTATATGTATAACTTGTCAATTTCTATATGCATAATATGATTAATGTAATGATCCATACTCTCAATACTTGGAAAATGGGAAAATACCATAAATCCCATAAATCAATCACCGTTTCAAAATACTCAAGTCACCCCGGGTGAATTAATAATTAATATTAATACCAAATAGCACGAACAACAATTATTAGCCCTAACCACTAGGTCATTTCCCATACGTTGGGTGATTAGTACCAAGAAAGGATATTTACCAATTGTCGAAACATACCTATTCTCCTACCTACCATCCCAGAATAGTTAGAAAAATTAGAAAAAAACCATTGATACCACTTTGTTACATTCCAACCTGAATTACCACTAATCCAATAGCCGAATCGTTCACCAGGATCCCTCAATCATGTCTCCCCGTACAATAGTGGTAGTAGACTACTAGCAAGGTCGTAAAGGTAGTTCAGTGGGGAGACAATACCCTCATACTCAGAGTTCATATTGGTAAACATATTATTAATACAAAGAAACAACCAGTAAAGTATAAAGTACTGATAATGGAATAGAAGAAGAATGTATTCAAAACTAAATATAGATATTTCACAACACCGGTTTATACAAGAATGAATTAAAGATTAACATACATTATCTTAAAGAGTGACAAACAACATGATTAAAATTTATGTCAAAAACTAATGAAAAAACAGTAGATCCCCATGGGAGATCTCCATGAGAATTATGAGATCTATCTTGGTTTGTTTCTTCTAAGTCCCAGGTACAAGAAAACACAAAAAGAAAAGTTCCATATCCCTAGAAACAAGAAGGGTCCTCTCAGAAACCAATGGTACCCTAGTAGCATATTAGAAAACATCTCAGTAGGCTGGAACCCATGGTGTCTATCCCAATCCAATTATGAAATATAAATGGAGGAAGTGTGCATGTAAAATGGTAATCAATAATTTCACGCAAACATGCCCATTGAATATAAATTTCTATGTATCCATGGATCCTGACACAACATAGTCACGATCCTATAATAAGGTTGGTACAAATATAGAAGAAATTAACAAAACATCCTTGTCATTCATTCAAACTTGTTAAACCACCATGTCCATCTCATATACCCCCTATGCAATATCAATCACATAATTTCCATTCAACCAAAATAGTCAAATTGTTCACGATGAAAATATATAATTGAATATGTCCCAATTTACCATGGCCAAGTTGTATATTTGATGGTATAATAAACATCATGGTTTGGACATATGTCAAATATTCTGGCCATGAAAGGCAAGATCCATGGTATTGAAGACCAAGGCATCCTCATCAATACCTAGGATCATCTCGATGGAAACTAGGTGACGCACTCGTTGGAGTCATAAGAGTGTGGAATACAATACATTTCAAACATGAGTCCAAGGAAGCTAGATCAAAGGGGTAGATGTACCAAGCCGTCCCAGGGAATGAAAAAATAAGGGTTATACTCAACCAAAGGCATCCACTACCACATTCAAGATCCATTGAGATCCAACCATGGGATCTATTTAGTAATTTCTTCATTTCACATCATTTACTTCTCAACACCATATTAGTCTACCCACTGAAATAAAATCAATTCCATGAAAAACAAAAAATAAGTATACCCACTCATTTATCATGTTACATGACCAAGAAAAATAATGAGTAAACCCACACTTTTATTGATTTCCCATTCGAGGAATTTAATGAGTATACCAACTTATTATCCATATTTCATATTCAAATTACATTCAAGAGTATAACCACTCATATAAAGAATAACATTCAAACATGACCTATGGTTTTACCCACCAATTTATTACCAATTTCATTTATTCATATTTAATGGGTATACCTCCCCATTCATCTCAGTTCACTTTTTCTAGAAACAATTTAAGAAATTAGCATTCCTATAATCCATTATGTAAAGGACATCACATGCCAAAGGGTGGAAGTTGTCTATGAAAGATGTAAATAGATTCCCTTTTGTTATAAGTAACCATCCTCTAACTATAAAATCTAGGGAGAATAGACCTTGGGTTGTTAAAGAAAGTTAAATTCAGTTAAAAGGGGGTAATATGTTACTTCAGAGGTGAAACGGTTCTATAATAAATTATCAAGGGAAACTGCATTTCCAAATTCGATTAGAGGCCATGTCATAACATGAATTACGTCACACTATATTATCAAATCATAGTATAAATACCAAAACATTATATCAGGATTACAATTAATAGCTAACAATACTTTTTAGATTAGAAGACAACACAACTCTGTTTGAGAGGATTTATTAGAAAACAGTGACATTATTTCTCAAGAAATCCTTTTCTCATAATTAATAAGTTCATTCAAGAACTAAAATTCAACTTATGAAAGTAGTTTTTTGTTTGAAACTAATTCATTCTTAAATTAATGAGAAATATTAGGGAATATACCTTAATATAGGACCAATCCAATACTTCTAATCTTAGATCCTTTAACAGTATCTCTCAACACATTCATGCACATACATTCATATATATATATATATATATATATATATATATATATATATATATCCCTGAACACAATGAATGTATCCCCCTCTCCATAAGGGTCTATTTTCATGGGAGATATATAAATATATATATATATATACATACTTATGTATATAAGGGAAAGTCTCCAAGGAGTCAACAATGCTCTACAAATAATTATCATGGTACTAAAATTACAAAAGGACCCAAAAATAATGGTGAGAAACATTTTGGGAGAAAAAAATTACCCGATATGGTTGAGGAAAATAAAAACGATTGAGACACATCACCGTCAATGGATAACACAAAAATCCAGAAAAAGGATTCTTGAGAAGCCTTTTTCATGCCCGAGAACTAGAAGAAAACCAAAAATTCAAAATTAACTAAACGTAGGGTTTCAGAAAAAAATTGGGCGATGGGGGAGACTAAAAATTGACCAAATATGGAATGAGAGTTGAGATAGAACCCTTACCTCATATCCTTGACAAATAATCAAGAGATAAACTAGAGGAAATAGAGATCAAAGAGGTTGTTGGAAGGGGGGGGGGTGAAACACATGAGTTAGAGTGAGAGAGGGGTGAATTTAGGTCTTAATTTTATTTCATTTTAATTTAACTAATGTAATTAAAATTTTAAAATAGGGATAGGGGAATGGAATAGGTCACATGGTTTATCAAACTCTAGGCCAACAACTTATCCTTTCTGGGCACCAGAGGCACCCCACATGGACAAGAAACTATGCACCAACTATGAAGTGAGTATTTCTAAGGTATAATGTCTTCCAATAACCTTGCTGGTTAGGAATATAGTTTGTAAAACCCTGAAAATGCCATGAAACAACCTCGATACACCTGAAATAAAATTCTTGGTTTCTTGCTATGGGCAGCATAGTTTTAGAAAAATATTGTACTCTATATGGGTCCTTTAAAACATGATTTTTTGGGGACTGGAACCCCCAAAGATCCTCAAGCCTCCCATGAAACTTATCAGACCGTTATCCAAGACAACAAATATCACATTAAAGTGTTACGACTCTTGTAACATCATTCTAAAGCTTATTTTTTAATTTTTCCCATATAGTAATTGCCAAAAACTAAGATTCCCTTGGATAACCATCTAGTCAGAAACACAGGATTCTACAAATATATCCATGTTTCCAATGAATAAAAACAAGTACATCTTTCATGTGTGTGTTTTTATAATGAAATTAATTTTCATTATTAATATTTTATATATGTTCATATAATTTAGGGTTCACTATGGTTGGAATCAGTGGATAGGATTTTTAAACCTTTATAACATACATGAGGAAACATTAGTGTGAACCCTTGGGTTAAGACTAAGGGTATGTCAATGTATAAGAAAATATCTTTGAATTTTGGTGAAGGACATATCAATTGATATCCAGGAAATTATGTCCCTCTCTAGACACTAAAAGTGGGTGTGGATTTGGAACATTTTTAAAAAAGGGTAGTCACTCTGAAAAGGTTGCATTTGGATTTGACTCGATCATCAGCTGGTGTAAGAAAATATGTCTTATTTCACATTTGGTTTCACAATCCCATGGGATATTATTTTTAAATTCAAAATATTCTTAAAACTAATCATGAAGTATTTTAAATAAGACCATAAATGAACCGATTTTAACCTATGGTGTCATATATGGAAACAAATGTGTCATGATTTATAAATATAATAAATGATTTTTCATGATTTTGTGGTTCAACTCTATAAAAATTTTTGTTCACCTTATGATTTTTGGTTTTATTCAATGGATAGAACCTAAAGTGACCATGTTAATTCTAAATGAGATTGAAATTTTAATGATTTTCCTATGAGAGAAACCAAATGTTATGGGAGTTGGAATTAAAAAAGCATGTCTCTATAATCACACATATTTCTAAGTCTATGAATCATGCTGAAATTCCAAATGATCATAGGAAGAAACAATGTCCTAATGATTTCTTGATGAGGAAACTTCATCCTTATTTTTGTTGTTATACTGATCCACTAGTTGCGGGGAAATGGATTCATATGTTTGAAATGTTATTTTCCATTTTCCAATGTATAGAGATTTTTAAATACATTTAGTATCTATATCATTTGGTAGATGAAGCATACTATTGGTGGGATCTTATCAATAATATGAGATGACATGAACAAATTGACTATATGTATTGGTATGAGTTTAATAGTTAATTAATCAATAAGTACTTTCCTCGTATTATTTATATGAATTTGGAGAACAAATTTAATGGTCTATGGAAAATGGATGATGAATCTATTGGTATGTATGAGGTAAATTTTACAAGATATTCGTGGAATGCTTATAGTATTATCTTCCAACCCAAATGTAGTGATTTATTATTTATTAGATAAAAAAAATTTCTTGAAAAGGAATGATCCATAAGGTAGTTATATCGCTATGAATAAATCATCCTATGTTATATCAATTTGTAAATGGATATTGGAGTTACCAATAAATAACATGATTATGGTAAGGAAAAATGATGTAATTTAAATGAAACTCTAAAAAACATGGACATAAGATGATGGGGTATCCTTATTACTTATGTGTGGAAGAAAACATGGAATAAAATATCTTTATGGGAGTAGTAAATGTTTTATGTGTGGAAAAGAATGTCAATAAGGGATTGATTTTCCAAGTGATGGGAATACAATAGGTAAGAATGTAAATAGATATAAAAATCCACATAATCCTCCACTGACACTCCATTGTTTCCAAATGAAATTTTATCAACACTATGCCAAACAATTATAAAATAAGAAGGATAATAAAGATGATCGACAACAGTAACCACTAAATCCATAATATTGAGGAAAATTTCATTAGATCATTATTTTTTGTGAGTGGTAAAATAATGATATAGTGAAAGGTAGACATACCATCCATTGTAGAACTTCTAACTTTTTTTGTTGAATATGGATCAACCCATTCTTTTATATTTGAATAATTAATTAAAATGAAACTAAAAAATTTGATGATCAGTTAGATGTTAAAACCCCTAATGGAACAATGATGGCATCTTAAGTCTATGATACTTATTTAGTGATTTTTTTTTGTATTTTGATTCCTATAAATATTTTTATTCTCTATTTGCTTGAATTTTATGTAATCTTAGGTATGGATCAACTATATCTACATAAATCCTACACCAATTTTTGAAGAAGGTAAGTCATTTTGAAAATACAAAGCATCCTATAATCTTCTATCTTTGTGATCATATGTATGAACTTCTAATAGAAATTAAATCCATCATACGGCTCATGATTCGTACTAAAAGGGGTGTTTATCTTTGATGGTTGGGGATAAACTAGTAATTGAAGATATTTATATTTTTTTATTTTAATGGTGTATTTATTATTGGGTTTTATATTCTTCCATTGAACCCTAAAGTTTATTTTTCAATAGAACTTGAACCTAATATAAATCCTAATCCAAACAATCCTTATTGAATGGACCTAATTTAATTATACAAATTTAAAAAGATAATACAAGGGAATATTGACAAGAAATTTATTTGGCCAATTGTTTCACCTTTGAATGAACATGTTTATTTTTTAATATGAAATATAAATTGATATGAATCTGTATTGGTTTTTGAGAATTGGACAATATCAAAATCAAGAAAAAGTATCATTTACCCCATATTGATGACTTGTTTGATCAACTATGTAGAGATCAATATATTTCCATGATTGACCAACATTTTGGATTTCATCAATTATGGACCAAGAAATATGATATACCCAAAATAGTTTTTCATAAATTCTATAGGCACTATCAATATATAATTATTCCATTTTGGTATTATGAATCCCCCACTATAATCACTGATTTAATGAATATGATCCTTAGATATTACCTTGATCCATTTATGGTAGTCTTTATTGATTATATTTTTATATATTTAAAATATAATTTATAGATTATGAGGATAACATGAAAATTATATTGAAACCCCAAATAAATGATAACTTCTATAAAAAATTTTCAAAGTGTGAATTTTTGAAACAATAGGTTCCATTTTTTGAAATATAATAAAAATAGAAGTTACAACAATGTATCCATCAAAGAGATAGGCTATTAAATTTTGAAACAGACTACCCAATAAGATTGGGATCTGATGTTTTCATTTTTTTTTCTGGATATTATTGAAGGTTTGTGGAGAATTTCTCATGACTATCAACTCTACTCACCCTGTTAACTCAGAGGAAATCCATATTCCTTTTGATAAAACAATTTGAATAATTTTTCAAGGAATTGAATTAAATGATAGACAACACAAATATGCTTACATTATCTTGTAGTAGATTAGTGTTTGTAATATATTGTGATGCATATATGAATGTATTAGGATTAATTATCAATGAGAATGACATGGTTACATCTTATTCCTCATTATAATTGAAGGTTCAGAGAAAAATTACCCAACTCATGATTTGGAGTTTTATATGTTATTTTGTTAACTCAAATACAAAAATGTATTATCTTTATATGAAAATATATAATATATATATATAATGATAATAAAATATTAAATTATATATTTATAGAGAAATAGTACAACATTTTTCTATAGAAGTTTATTGGATCTGATTTAATATTATGACTGGTCAATACGTTGTCCCCAAGAGAAAGTGAAGAAGGTGGATGATGCTTTGAGTCAAAAGGATCTTTAAATCATATATATGATGGGAATCACAAAATATAAAATATTTATTTATTTTAAAAGTATGGATATATAAATTGTAATGGATGGGGATAAATATTATATCACTAAAATGAGCATCCAACCATTTATCCATGTGAAGATTAAAGGGGTGTAGAAGAAAGATGTAGTGATGTAGAAGAAGGTTAGAAATGTTCATATGTTTAATCTTGATTGTGGTGGCATGATTGTTTTCAAGAACTATGTATTTTTTTCCATATAGAATATATTTAAGGAATGAGATATAGGAAGAGGCTCAAAGTTCTTAATTATCTAACCATCATAGTAGTACAGAGATGTACAAATAATTGTATGAATATTTCTGGTTGGAATGAATGACGGGAGATACTGATTAGTTTTTACCTCAATGATTATTATGTACACAAGTTGATTTTTTGAAACAAACATATTAGGGTATGTTAAAACAATTACCCATAATAGAATGGAAATGGGAAAACATCATCATGATTTTTTTTCTTTGGGATCCCCAAGACATCTAATGATAATATTTCTATATGGGTTGCAATCGATAACCTATCAAAATCACCACACATTATAACTATTAGAGATTATTTCACACTAGATCAGGTTACTAGGATATATATTAAGTGGTAACGATACATGGAATACAAAATTATATTGTATCTTGTTAACGATGATGGTTTACCATGATGTTTTGGAAATGTCTTTAGTGGGATCTTGATATGGTGGTGATTTTCAATATTATATATAATCCTTAGATATATTTTTGTATTGATTGAACCATTAAAACCATATAAGATAGGTTTATATCTCATTATAATTATTTCAATGTTGTTTGGGATCAACTACTTCATCTAGTTGTGTTTTTATTCAGTAATATCTTTCATGGAAGCATTCAGACAACTCATTATGAAGCCGTCTACAGAGAGAAGTTTGAAAACTAAATTTTGTGTTGAAATGGGAGAATGAAATTTCTTGGTACGTAACCTATATGAGGAAATGGATAATAAACTCTTATCAATTCAATGACACATCAATGCAACAATAATTTGATTGAAAAATGACGCTGAAATACATCACTATGATCAAGTGTTTGAATTATTTAAGATGATTTGACATTGAATTTGTCAATGTAATAAGTTTATGATATTATGGAATGAATGAATGAAGATACCTATTTATATTTTACATTTATTAATTAATTTTTTATTATATATGCTTACTTATCATTTTGAACTTCCACTGAACAACTCTTAAGACCACGATGTGTTCCACATGTAGTAAACTCAATGTTCAGAGGATATACCTAACTAAACCTTCACATATACTAACCTCAAAGTTAATTTTACTATATTAGTATCTATATTATGTGGAACAAAAATTTTATATTCTATATCATTGTAAGAATGTATTATATAACAATATTACTCACCAGATAAAAGTTTTCTGTCAAACCCGCCAATTTGAGGAGGCTGTATGGGCAACTGAAGTTGTGATGGGGAAACAGTACCATTAGTTTCATATATTGAAGTAATATAATTTTGTGGGAATATTTATTTTAAGGGTTACATAAATTTTCACCAAGATATTTTATGAATTTTTTGTTCAAAAATATTTATCTTCCTTGATAGCATTCCTTACATAGAACATCTAGTTTTAAAGAATTGTAATATAGTATATTGTTATAAACATGCCATTAAATTTTTGGGAATGAATATGATCAACATAATAATAGAAATTATATAGTATACATATGTAAAAAATAAATTATTTTGTTTTAAATTTATTTGAAATTAAAATAAAACCCAATTTATTGTAAAAGAAATGTTTTCCCAAAAACAATTTTTTATGAACATAGTGTTTTTATATTAATCAATTAAATGTATCACTATATATGAATGATTTTAGTTAAATATAAATCTTAATTATTCAATAAAATTATTATTATCTATCTAATATTTTTTATTACCATGGGATATAAATAAATCTTTATTATGCTTATAAATTATATTTTTCTATAAAGGGGTTTCATCCCATTTTGCAAACTTATTTTAAAAATATTTTCTCCAATTTTAGAAAAAAATATTAATAAATTAAATTAATATTTTAAATAAAAAATAAAAAATTATCTTATGGTTATTTTTTTTGAGTTTTATAAAAATAATAATTTTTCAGTTAATAGTGAGAAATAATATTTTAATTAAAGATAATTTTTGGTTTAAAGCTTTTAAAAAGTTACGTTTTTTTCAAAATTGAATAAAAGTAAAATTATTTTAATTATATTATTATTAATACAATTTATTTCATTTGAACCAATTTCATTAATAATTTGTATATAAAAACCTTTTTATATATGAAATATTTTTCTTTGGAAAATATATTTTTCATCAAATCTGGAGGATTAGTTTTAAATTAATTTATACCACTTGTGTGAAATAAATTTTGTAAAATGGATTCCATAATAAGAATCATAATAATTAATACTACTTAGTGAGTTAAAAATTATTTTTTATCATTATTAATATTAAAAATTGATTATTGTAGTTATGGTTAAAACATGATTACTGGGAGTTAAACTAAAAGAATAAGGGTAAAAAGGACCTAAAAACGTGTTAAATTTGTATTGGATATCAATATTTTAACCTTATATCACATAATATTTAAATGGATCATTTTATTTCATTTTAGAGTGTAAAATATGTTGTTTTATTTTATTCTTTTCAATAATTTCAAGTGTGTCCACGTCAGAATTATAAAAGAAACCCATTCTTCTATCCTTTTACACTTCAAGAGCCTTTTTTATCTTAAATGAAATTAAAAAAATTATTAAATCTATCCCAATGACCTACATCCCATATATTTATGAAAAACCCATACAAGGAATGCTTTAGGTATAAACCTAAATAGGTTATCTGAAGAAGAGGTATCATTCTTAAATAGGTATTTTACTTTTATTTTCTCTACCACCTCCTTTACATATTCATCAAATTTTATGAAATAAAAAATATTCCATATAATAATATTTTATTATTTCAATTTCATAATATATATCCCTCTGTTTATCCTAAAATGGGAAATGAAATCGTCGATCATTTGTATGGAGGACTACGACCTCACAAACTGATGTAATTCGTTTTGTATCACTTCCTATCACAAATTGATATAAAGAAATATTTTATATAATTATATGATAGATATTACATAATTAAAATTATTTTATTATAATATCACATCTACCTTCTTACATTTCAATCTGTAGTAAAATGAAAATGCAACTTGTGTGTACGTGTGGACTACAACCTCCATGAAGTGATGTGATATGTCTTTCATTTTGTTATGAAATGGATGGTAATGGGGATATATTTAATTCATACACAATATTTAAGTCATATAAAAAATTATTCTAGAAAGGAAAATTATTATTTAAATTTCATTCATTTCATCAATTGAAGAAATTGGAACAATATTCTTTCTTACATTTGACCTACTATAACCATTAGTGGTGTAATTCATTTTTCTATATATAAATTGAATAAATGACTATAAATATGTATAGAATGAATAAATTTTATTTTTATATCATGATTAAAAATATTTATATAATGCATCCATGATAATATAGCAATGAAAACATACTACTAAAATAAATCATACACAAAAAGTGATGAAGTTATTACCCAATACAGTGTTTTTAATAAATAATTGTTATTAAATGGGTGTTATAAGGGTTTTATGCTATTATATATGGTATTATATATATTATTATCATTATTCAATATATTTATAATAGACTTATATTTACTTTACATGTGTTTTGAATGTGTTCGAAGGAATTCAATACTTGATATAGGTATTTTGGTCTCACATTTATTTTTGTTGGATGTATGCCTTATAAACCACTTATTTTATTCATGTATATAATTAAAATTAATTCCTTTTATTATTATTATCATAAAAAATATTGGATCTAAATATCCAAATAATTTTGATTCTTTCATGGGACTTACAATTTAAAAGATAGATAAGTGATAAGGGTTTAACGTTATAATAACAATGCTTGTCAGGATTTTTTTTATTTTGTTTTTGATGATGAAATATTATCATATAATGCTAAATAAACTCATTAATTATTTAATCCTATAGTTATTTCTGGAATTCACCTTTTTCCATTCATTTTTCTCTCTTTATATAATAAATTTTTCAAAAAAATCAAATGAAAACTTACTATATTTATCTCTTCATTCAAAAATAAGTTCTCTTCAATGCCCCAATTTTCTAAAAAAAGGAAATTTTTTATACTTTTATCATATAATTATTAAGAGTATTTTGACCCCTTTAGTTTAGAAAAATTGTTTCAAATGAATATTAGTGTCACTTACAAAAATGAGGTACTATTTAATTTTCATTAAAAATGTTTAAAGAATAATAATATCAACATGTGTGGAATGAACACTATTTGTCACCATAATGATGGATCAATGATTTTAAATATTCCATTAAATACTCTAAATGTAAATTTAAATGAAATTTGTTTTCTTTAATATTTTTGAAATATTTAATGTTTAAATAGAAAGTATAATTTTATCATTAAATGTTTGCAATGATCTTTTTTACATCATTCCCCACAAAAGATGAAATAATTTACTGTTTCCTAATATTTAATTGGGATATGATCTTACGATACCGAATTTTTTCTTTCTATGGATGTTTTTTTAATTATGATGACCTTATTTTTATTAAACTGATTTATTTCCCATGAGTTTTACTTATAAAATTCGTTTTTTCCATGGGTTATGCTATGATAAAATTTTTATGACACCCATTTCATTTTTATAGTTGATTCTATGATGAAAGTTTTATGATATTTTGGAAAACATATATATTATATTCATTATTTCATAGGTTGCCTTAAAATTATATAACCCACTAAATCACTGGGTAAACATTAATGTTCAATAAGTTCAAACGATACATAGAAGGTTGTACCAAAAAATCGGGTAATAAGATGATATCCCAAGCCCAATATAGAGTACAAGAGAGGTTAAACCAAACCCAATAGAGGGTACATCATAGGATATTTGATGCCTACACTGGGTATAGGGGTGATAATATCTAGACTAATGTGTTATAAATTTCATGGTTAGTAACATTGACACAAGATTTTGTATTCATATGTGTATGCCATAAATATATGTTTTATTCCACTATTATTCTCTCATGCATCATTTTATTTGATTCATATATGAATCCTACCTTATGAACATCCAAAATATATTCCATAACTCAATATTATGATATATATTATAAAAGTTATACTTTTCATGTTTTATAATCACTTTCCAATATCGTTATGCTCATATTATTTAGATATCTCCCTTGTTTACCCTTAGTAATAATGTGATATTACCTATTCTCATGTTTTTAATCTATAGGTTATGAATTAAGGTATTATATATGAAATTCCTAATATGGTTTATAGTTATGAATAACTTGGTGTTATATGATTTAGTTCACTTATGAACCTGATTTCTATATATCTAAGATTTGAAGATACTAAATATTTATTATCCTTAGGTGGGGTTTTGTAATGTGAATGAATATTTTTATATTATGATATAATATTGATGAATGGAAGTTTTGGTTCACCATAATGATAGGAACATATTATGTACATGAAATTATCCAACATGTGTTTCATTTCACTAATAATAGGTGTATCCATTTAATGTGTTCACAGAAGCACCTAATGAGTCTTTTGTATATGTACTTAGTTGAATTATAATCATCTGGACTACCCTATATTCAAATTTTCTTCTAATTTTTGTGCCATTTGGATATATATAGGGTGATGTTTATCAATGGTGATGATGATTTTAACACTTAGAGACAGTATTTTTTGTGACCTTTAACATATCTATATGGTCATAAGATTCCATATTGGTGAACCCCATGAGGGTTACTATTATATAATTTTAGTTATATAATTTTTTAGTAACAACCTATACGGTGTTATCCAAGATAGATTATAACAACATTCATCTTATTTAAATTAGGGATTATTATTTTCATGTTAATGTCATCTTTGTTCAATGTCACTATATGTATATGATTATCGATGTGACCTAGTCCTTCACTGGGTTTTCTAAAGGGTGGATTATTAGAGTGGATGCATGACTTGGTATTAGGTGTTTATTTTACCCCATTATGTTAACTAACTTCATTTTATAAAACCTTAGTGGGTGTCTTGTAATGATATTCATGTGTTGACACACGCGAGACACGATAGTGGGTAGTTTTCACATTAATGTAGTTTGATTCATGAGATAAGGGAATGTATAAATTCCTATTAGTTATAACCTATGTGATTGGGGATATTTGGGAGATCCTAGTGATCCTTATATGTGACTCATGATGGTATTGATTAAGGGAATTTTTTTATTTAGGGAATCACATGTGACAGGTTTATGATAGGATGTGTGTGCCTTAGTAGAAAAGAGAATTATTAGATGACCATGTCTAATATTGATGTGTGGGATGTGCTACTAACATTCAATATTTGGATGGGATTGAGAATCCATAATTAAGAAAACTATTAAAGGATACTGATAAAATGCATGAGATCGATGCATTGTGTTTGATACATGAACCTATGGGAGTGTTGAGGAAATTCCATGACCTTATTAGTTTTAGATGTTACTTTA
The DNA here is from genome assembly GCA_963277665.1 of Viscum album. Classification (NCBI taxonomy): domain Eukaryota; kingdom Viridiplantae; phylum Streptophyta; class Magnoliopsida; order Santalales; family Viscaceae; genus Viscum; species Viscum album. Next base: position 1,114,257,995 of record OY728132.1, on the reverse strand, counting down.
AGAGCATGGTGGGACCAAGGTAAGGTGCCACTGTGATGGAACATCACTAGTTTGTGGAGAGAATTTGATTGACATGGTCGTGATGATTTTATCTTGTGGAATGTAAATTATTAGTGATTATTCCTATTATAGCAAGTTAATATTATGAAAACCTCATTAGTTATGCGTTGTTTTATATAAGTTTTGACTATTGAGTGGCCTTTAACAATTTAAAAACTAATGGAGATTCAGGAAACACATGTTGGATGATTTTCATAATGGTTCTAGATGATAATATGAAATTTCCCATGGTGTGTTATGATTTCATGGAAGGATTGGGTGTGATGGAATGACTAATATAGTTAGAACCTTGATGAAAGCATTATAGATTGATTTTATGGATATGTTAAAAGGGAGTTGTGTGAGCTGCACACGTTCTATGATGATGGAATGAAATAATGATGAATTTGAGGAGTGGTATAAATAAATTCTTTTGGTAGGTATTTTACCACATTATGTGGAACACATATTTCCTAATCATTATAATAATATTTTTGATTTTGTGGGAATAATTCTATGACCAAGGAAGAGGTGGTGATCAGTGTATCATAGTAAAACATGGTTATGGGTGGGGAGGCGATATTTATACACCATGTTAATTAATTGGGTGAAACATGGTTACTGTTCATCATAAATATGTCAGAACACTGTGATATTAAGGACACACCCATGATATAGAGTCTGATATCAGTTGTGAGTACACCACCCTCATGTTGTAGGGTCCTAGTTGAGAAAATATTGATATGGTAACAAATAATAGAGTGCATATAAATTATATTTAAACTAGATTACTTTGAGAGTTAGTGGTGAATGTTTTATACATGGTACTAGATAGATACAATGTGATGTCTATGGATCAGAATTTCATTTGATGAAATATAAATGATGTTTTAATTAGACATGAGTTAGTGACTTTGGTTCACCCAAGAATGATGGCTCATCTTTGACAATTATGGATTCAACCATTGTTCTTCACAATGATTCAGGAATAGGCTTTGGTGACTGTATATGAATGACCATAGCTTTCCTTTAGGAATAAAGGAATCTAGACAAGGTGTTTGGCGATGCATCGATGGTTGGAGTCAATAATTTTTAGAGGAGTTGGACATAGCAAGTCAAATTAGAGTTGATTTGTTTAATTGGAAAGAGAAATATGGAAACCATGTTGAGGGATTCATTGGAGATGTGGGTGATGATTTTTGATAATAAATGACAATGTTGTCATCCACCATTGTTAATAATTGTATTTGTTTTGTATAAGTCCGATGTTGTGGAGAACTATAGGCATGATGATTAATTTCAGGATGATACAATCATGTATTCAGAGTGATGGGTGATTTTGGGGAATCACCTCAGTGAATTAGAGTTTTTGGTTAGTAGGTGGATTGTGTCTTAAAAACAGAGAATCTTAGTTTTAGAGATGTTGTATAGAAACATGATGGTAAATAATGTTAATAACAAGACCTTTTTAGTTGAATATATGGAAGATATAGGACACGATTCATCATTGGAGAACCACTAAGTCTTTTTGAGGAAAATATGATGTATGGTGGGGGTTTTAAAACCCCATTACCATTTCAGGGTGAGTAATTTAATTGGAATAATATTTTTTTAATTTAGTGAATGATCCATTTTAAAAAACAATACTCAAAATAAAACTATGATAGATTTATAATATTAAATCTATTCTTTTTGTGTTCCTTTTAGGGTCATAAGGGATCTATGAGGTTTGAGAGAGTGTAAGAGGTATCCTAGGGTGGCTTGGTCTATTGCATGTCACTGATGTAGCAACCTAGGAGCCATTGGATACATAGAGTCCTAGTACTAGAAATGTAGTGTTTTTAAAAGGTGAAAAAATGACTACATTTTCCCCTATCACTTAAATATAGGAAAGTAGAACTTCTTATCCCTCTATTTCTCAAGTGGACTACGGTATAACCCCTATTATACTCATCTTATCCCATGACTAGGGGTGCCTTTTTTTGGTTTTTTGGTTGTTAAGGTAAGAATCATCCTCAATTATCCCCCTTGGCCTTCTCCTCCACTAATATATGACTTTACTCTCCCTAGGGTAGATATTTGATGTAGATTATACCAAGACATAGTGGAATTGGAAATTTTGACTGGGGTTCATAGGTTTCTTGAATTGTTGTCACCTTCTAACATCCAATGCAAACCACCATTCACTGAATTGTTAATGGCATTTTGTAATTCTGATTTTACTAAATTTTCACTTTTAATATATACTAAAATAGGGTTTGTATAGGATATAATGTATTTTTTTTTGTATTAGGTCAGTGTGATGAGGTTTATTGTGGATATCTGGTAGTTTATTGGACATGGTTCTATTGTGCTAATAATGTGCAATGAGATATTAAAATTATTCTATTTTATTTTAGATCAATTGAATATTTTTAATTATTTTGTATTTTTGATATAATTAATTTATTTTGATTTTTTGGCTTATGATATGGGCTTGGTTTATAATACAAGAACAGTTTTACATAGGATAGACTGTTGATGTGCCATGGAAGTACCTAAATACCTATAAAATAAAATGAAATTTATTCCTAAAGAGGTAGGTGGTATTAGTAAAATCCCAATAGTATTTATGAATTTTTTATGATGCATGTGATAGGTGGTGACTCCCTTGAGGTTGTTATCCAATTAAAAATGGTAAAAAATTATTTTCTAAAATTAATAAAATATTTTAGTTAAAATTAAATTTTATTAGTTAAATTATTATTATTTAATTAAATGGAACAGAATAATTAAATTCTTCTTTGAATCACAAAATAATAAAAGATCCATGATGTACCCTCAGTAAAAGAATTTATTTCCTTCGTCATTTATTGGAGATGTTGTGGTAAAATTGCATGCCCTTCTTATAGGGGAACACTGACTGGTGAAACCTTAAATTTCTTTGGTTAAAATCTGTGGGAATTAGTTTGAGGGGATTTTAGAATCATTGAGTTAGGCACTAAGATTGATTAGAATTTCAGGACATAGCCGGATTAGTGGGCCTTTATTATATAAGGGAGTGTTGATTATGAAATAGCTAACACTTATGGGACTTTTTTTAACTATATAGTTTCCTTAAGACATATACTATTGATTATTTGGATAGGTATAGATGATGGAACATCTTCCATCACTCTATAGTGATGGCACTACTAGAAAAGGGGGCAGTGGAGGCCCCCTGACTCGGGCGACCGCCATTGGCGGTCGCTATAGCCCACAATTAGCGACCGCCAATGGCGGTCTCTAACCTCCCTAAAAATAATCGGGCGGTTTCTGCGCCCCCCCCCCCCCCCCCGCGCCCTCTCGATCTCGCCCTAACCCCTCGCCGCCCTCCCTCGCGCCGCCCTCCCCTCCCCCGCCGCCCGGCCTCCCCCGCCACCCGGCCTCCCCCGCCGCCCGCCCTCCCCCGCCGCCCGCCCTCCCCCGCCGCCCGCCCTCCCCCGCCGCCCGCCCTCCCCCGCCGCCCGCCCTCCCCCGCCGCCCGCCCTCCCCCGCCGCCCGTCCTCCCCCGCCGCCTGCCTTCCGGCCTCCGGCCGCCGCCCTCCGCCTTCGGGCCTCCGGCCGCCGCCCTCCGGCCTCCGGCCGCCGCCCTCCGGCCTCTCGGCCCTCCCCCCCCCCACCCCGGACGGCACCCGCACCCCGGACAGCCCCCGGTGCGCACTCCAGACCGCCCCCCGCACCCCGGACGCCTCCCCGCACCCCGGACAGCACCCCCCCGCGCACTCCGGACCGCCCCCCACACCCCGGACGCCTCCCCGCACCCCGGACAGCACCCCCTGCCCTCGGACACCCCCCTCCGAACCCGGACAGCCCCCCCGCACCCCGGACAGCCCCCCCCCCCCCCCCCCCGCACTCGGACACCCCCCCTCCGAACCCGGACAGCCCCCCCGCACCCCGGACAGGCCCCCCGCACCCCGGACACCCCACCCCGCACCCCCGACAGCCCCCCTGCACCCCAGACAGCCCCCCCTCCCCCGCACCCCGGACACCCCCGCACCACGAACACCCCTGCCCGCACCCCTGACAGGCCCCCGACACCCCAGACACCCCTCCCCGCACCTCGGAAGGCCCCCCCCCCCGACCTCGGACACCCCCCCCCCCCTCGCTGCGCGTCCCCCGTCCCCTCACCGCCTCCTCTCCTCCAGCTCCCCGCCGCCGCCGCCGCCCGTCCCCTCCCTTGCCGCACCGCCTTTGGCTCCGGCTCCCCTTCGCTGCCTCCTCTCCCTCGCAGCACAGCCTTCGGCTCCCCTCCCTTTCAGGTTTGTAGCTCAATCAGGTAACATGAGCTTTCAGTTACATTATTATTTTATCAATGGTTCATAAACAAATGGTTAATATTTATTTTGAATATAGTTGATTTGAAAAATGTAAATGTAATAAGTATTGTGTAAATGTTTGTTATACAGATATTATTATGGATAAGAGTTGGATTGATCTTCCAAATCGAACGTCTAGAGAATATTTCAATGGCATTATGCAGTTTATTGAGTTCACGAGAGGATTTGAAAGTGACTATATTAGTTGTCCATGTAGAAAATGTGCTAACAGATATCAATTCACACGAGATACTGTGAGGGAGCACCTTTTATTTAATGGATTTCTGAAAAATTATAAGAGTTGGACTCGTCATGGAGAAGAATATGTTCGTTGTCAAAATACAGATGCAGCTCAGATGGATGTTGATGCAAGGATGACTGATCCAATGCATGAAATGCTTACTGAAATGGTACGTGGGTTTGATCCTGAAGGCATTGACATCCAGAATCTTGAGACCGGTGAGATAAATCTTCGCTCTGGTGCAGATCGTGATTCGAGGAGGTTTTATGAAGTACTTGATGATGCGAAAACAGAATTATATCCTGGATGTACTTCTTACAATAAACTGTCGTTTATCGTGGAGTTGTTGCATTTGAAGACTTTGAATAATTGGTCAGACACATCATTCGACATGCTTTTGGTTTTATTGAAAAAAGTTCTTCCTGTCGACGCTAAGATTCCTGAGTCGTATTACTATGCTCGTAAGTTGACAGAGAACTTAGGTTTTACATATGAGACTATAGATGCATGTGCAAACAACTGTATGTTGTTTAGAAATGAAACTGCTCATTTGGATATTTGTACGGTTTGTGGCGCTTCCAGGTGGAAAGAGAACAGGGGAAATAAGACTCATCAAAGTCAGATTGCGATACAGGGGAAACCGATTGCCGTAAAGCAAATGCGTTACTTTCCCCTTAAACCGAGGTTGAAAAGATTTTTTATGTCATCTAAAGTTTCTAATTTAATGAGATGGCATGCAGAAAGAGTTCATGAAAGTGACATGTTAACCCACCCGGCAGACTCTCATGCATGGAAGGATTTTGATAAGAGACATCCCGACTTTGCTAAAGATGTTCGTAATGTCCGATTGGGATTGGCAGCAGATGGTTTCAATCCATTCAAGTCTATGGTTGGTGCAACTCATAGCACATGGCCCGTGGTGTTGGTTCCATATAATCTTCCTCCGTGGCTTTGTATGAAGCAACAATTTATATTACTTTCCACTCTTATTGATGGACCTAAAAGTCCGGGGGATAAGATTGATGTTTACCTTCAGCCATTGATTGATGAGTTGAATGAATTTTGGGGCGATGGTGTGATGACTTATGACTGCGAAACGAATGAAATGTTCAAACTGCATGCAGCTTTATTGTGGACAATCAATGACTTCCCAGCTTATGCAAATTTATCAGGCTGGAGTACGAAAGGGGAATTTGCTTGCCCTTGTTGCAATAAAAGTAAAAAATCTGTATGGCTTAAACATTCCAAAAAATGCGCATACATGGGTCACAGGCGTTTTCTCCCTCCCCAGCACAGGTTCAGAAAGGACAGAGTGGCATTTGATTGTTCTAGAGAGTTCAGCCCAGCACCAAAGATCATGACAGGAGTCGAAATGTTATCGCAGATTGAGGAAGAAAACATTCGCACGGTATATGAAATTCAGGATTTGGTGGCTCCTCCAGTACGTAATATTCGTGCTGTGGGTAGGCAGCGCAGTCACAATTGGAAAAAGAAAAGTATTTTTTATAGTCTTCCGTATTGGAAAACTAACATGTTGAGGCATAATTTGGATGTCATGCACATTGAAAAAAGTGTTTGTGATAACATATTGTGGACCATTTTAGGTGTCAGTGGAAAGTCAAAGGACCATGTTAATGCACGCCGTGATTTGGAAGAAATGGGTTTAAGGAAACAGTTGCATTTACAGTTAGCTGAGGGAAACAAGGCATATATGCCTGCTGCACAGTATTCGATGACTACAGAGGAGAAAAAGACATTTCTTTCCATTTTGAAGATGGTCAAGGTGCCTGATGGTTACTCTTCTAATATTTCAAAGTGTGTGAATCTGACGAGCAAGACATTGCAAGGGTTGAAAAGTCATGACAATCACATATTACTTCAGCAGTTGATTCCAATCGCAATTTGTGATTGTTTATCCCCCAATGTTGTTCAGCCCTTGATTGAGATGAGTAATTTTTTTGGACAGCTTTGTTTAAGAAATCAACGAATGAGTGATTTAAAAAGTTTGCAGGACCGAATTGTACTTACGCTTTGTCACTTTGAGAAACTTTTCCCCCCCTCATTTTTCGATGTTATGGTCCACTTGACAGTGCACCTAACTGATGAAGTAATGGCTGCTGGTCCAGTGCAATTCAGGTGGATGTATCCTATTGAACGGTATTTGAGTACATTGAAAAGATTTGTACGCAACAGAGCTCGTCTAGAGGCATCAATAGCCAATGGTTATTTGATGGATGAGTGTACTACCTTTTGTGCAGAATATCTTACGGATGTTGAAACAAAATTAGATAAGCCCTCTCGGATTCATGATGGTCCAGTTGGAGAAGGAACCACATTTGATATGGACAACATCGAGTGGATACAAGCACATCGATATATCTTGTTCAATACTCCATCAGTTGCACCATTAATGCAGTAAGTATCTTATCAATGTGCTTGTATAACTTTTACATGTTTTCTTTGCATAAGTTGATCTTTTAAACATCGCGTAATCATTTGCAGGAAACACATTAATGAGATAAAAGAAGAGATGCATCGTGCGACTGAGTTGCAAATTCAACAATCTCATTATGCGACATTTCATGATTGGTTCAAGGATTATGTATGTATAAATTGATTTTCATTATGAGTGAAGTATTAAACTAATTCTTTCTGCATATATCAGTATTGATTTTTATAAATTATGTAGGTTCGTAAGCTGACGGAGTTAGGGGACCCCACGCTACCTGAAGTATTTATCCAACTAGCTGAGGGTCCATCTATAACGGCTCGTCGTTATAAAGCTATTGATGCTAATGGTTTTCGATTTCGCATTAAAGATGTTGACGACAAACGAGCAACACAAAACAGTGGCATCGGTTGTCCCTTTGTCGATTCTGGTTATTACTATGGTCAATTGATAGAGTTTGAAGTACATATTGTTAAAGTGTAATTGGGTTGATCCAGTGCGTGGATGTAAAGTCGATCAATATCAGTTTTCATTGGTGAATTTTAACTATATGTTATACAGAAATAATGAACGAGTTGAGAATGAACCTTTCATTTTGACATCACAAGCGGAACAAGTATTCTTCGTTACTTTGCCTTCAGATCCAAGTTGGCAAGTTGTTGTCAAAATGTCTCGGCGAGAAGTGTTTTTATTTGAAGAAGATGAACCCGAGACTGTTCCGTTTGTTTACCAACAACTTGATCAACATACCGTAGTTCAACGTGAAGAAGATATTTATTGGGTCAGAGCGGCTGTTGAAGGAGAAACGGTCGATTTGCATGCTTAATGAAAGGTATAATTGTTTTCCCGCTATTCAGTAGAATGTCCTAGGATATCATAAATTATCTAATCATTTTATAAATCATTATAAGTTTTAATCCTCACTTTTGTAAGTTAATTCAGTCATAAATATTTAGGTTGATTAACTTTCTGATTTTTTAAATTCATTCACAACTAATTATTCAATCCATTTTTTGTTTGATTAACAGTTTTACAAGTTTGATTTATTAAGAACAATCCAATTTATCTTTTAAACACTTTGGACTCATTACTGATATTTTGTATGACTGCAGACATGTCAGGGGAAGAGGCAGAAAATCCACATCATCCATCTGAGGCATCTACGTCTCAGGGTCGAGGTATGTTTGAATGTCATTGTCTATATTTTTTATGTAATTGACATATATATATATATATATAACATTTGTCAATTTATATATAAAATTGTTTTCAACAGGATCAGACTCGGCTGCTTCTTCCTCTCGCAGGAGAGGCCCTGGTCGTGGCATATTATCATGGAATTCCGACACGACGATAGATGTTTCATTTGATGAGGTATTTCATCCCGTGGGACCGAATGCCCCGGCATTTATTCGTCAGCTGGGTCATATCATACGTGACCCACATCGACTTCCATTGACCACGCGTGATTGGGCTTCTATCCCTCAGGACACATTAGATCGTCTATGGAGGGAGGTTCAGGTAAGAAAATAATTTTACTTTATTTTCTATTTATAAATAATACTAATATGTTTGATTATTTTCATTATAGCAAAATTTGAAAGTATGCCCTGAAGAGTTTCGGCCGGTGTGTATGAGCAAATGCCGTAAGCTGTGGAAAGATTATAAAGGCAAAGTGAAGAGGGACCACTGGATACCAAATGTGGGTGCCCTTGACATTTTGGAAAAGGTCCCGAGAGGTGTCCTCCCAGCTCAGTGGCGTGACTTGGTTGCATATTGGTCTACTGAGGGTGTTTCGGTTAGTATATTAATTATTTTTCTGTATATATATTTTCAAGAATATGTGATTTGTTTGAAATTTGAATGAATTGAATGTAGGAGGTGTCAACACGCCATTCGGAGAATCGAGCGTTGCAGGGACCAGCTCACAGGCTCGGGACTCGTCACGTGTCTCAGATCCGACATGAGGTATATATTATTCATTTTTTAATTTATTAATTAATATGGTTTTGTGTTTATATTCTTTTAATATACAGTTGCGAGGGCAAGGTGCAGCAACTGATAAAATGTCGGTGTGGATAAGGACTCGTGATCGAAATGATCCAGAGGTTGCAGCATTGATAGTAAGTGTCTGTACTTACCAATAATTACATAAATCTATATATTAACATATATATATTTAAATATTTCACAGGATCAATTTGAAGCTGAGTTAGAACATCTGCCAGAGGACCAGCGACAGCTTCCCATGCGACGGGATGAGATCTTTCATCGCATTATTGGTCGGGACGGGCATGGCTATAGTTTGACCTATGGAGCAGGGATTCCTCGTTCTGTAGTGTCACGCGTTGCGGTTGTCGGTCCTGCTGTTGCTCATATGACACAGCAGATGTCAGATTTTGAGGCACGGCTGCGCGCTTCCGAGGAGACAAATGCGCAATTGACAGCTGAGGTTAGAGCACTGCGGAAATATGTGCGTCGAGCTGATGGTACAGGGGATCATACGACGCAGGTATATACTGTATTTATTTATTTAATTTAAATTATTTTTGTTATTAAAATATTTATAATGTTTATTTGTTGTAGGCACCTGGCCCACCAGAAGGAGGTAGCAGTGATGGCAACACGTGACGCACCATATATTCACGAGATATGTTTTTTGTTTTTACTGGTAGGGTTGACATTGATGTACTGTATTTATTCATTTAAGTAATGCATTATTACCATCCATGGTGGTCTTTTAAATATTTTATACACATTGAGTTTTTGATCAGATAATCTTGAATGATTCTACATTTGAAAAAGTCGAACTAATTCCAACAGATCAATAAATCTGATATTATAGATTATGTATTATTAATATATTTTTTATAAATTTCTGTATGGTATCGATAAAAGAAATATGTATTAATTAGATATTATCACTTTTATTTTTCACTTTTGTAATCAATGGGATGGCCTTTGCACCCCCGGAGAACCCCCCGCACCCCCGTACAGCCCCCCGCCACCCCCGTACAGCCCCCCGCCACCCCCGTACAGCCCCCCGCCACCCCCGTACAGCCCCCCGCCACCCCCGTACAGCCCCCCGCCACCCCCGTACAGCCCCCCGCCACCCCCGTACAGCCCCCCGCACCCCCGTACAGCCCCCCGCACCCCCGTACAGCCCCCCGCCACCCCCGTACAGCCCCCCCACCACCCCCGTACAGCCCCCCGCACCCCCGTACAGCCCCCCGACACCCCCGTACAGCCCCCCGCACCCCCGTACAGCCCCCCGCCACCCCCGTACAGCCCCCCGCCACCCCCGTACAGCCCCCCGCCACCCCCGTACAGCCCCCCGCCACCCCCGTACAGCCCCCCGCCACCCCCGTACAGCCCCCCGCACCCCCGTACAGCCCCCCGCACCCCCGTACAGCCCCCCGCACCCCCGTACAGCCCCCCGCCACCCCCGTACAGCCCCCCGCCACCCCCGTACAGCCCCCCCGCCACCCCCGTACAGCCCCCCCGCCACCCCCGTACAGCCCCCCGCCACCCCCGTACAGCCCCCCGCCACCCCCGTACAGCCCCCCGCCACCCCCGTACAGCCCCCCGCCCACCCCGCGTACAGCCCCCCGCCACCCCCGTACAGCCCCTCGCCACCCCCCGTACAGCCCCCCGCACCCCCGTACAGCCCCCCGCACCCCCGTACAGCCCCCCGCCACCCCCGTACAGCCCCCCGCCACCCCCGTACAGCCCCCCGCCACCCCCGTACAGCCCCCCGCCACCCCCGTACAGCCCCCCGCCACCCCCGTACAGCCCCCCGCCACTCCCGTACAGCCCCCCGCACCCCCGTACTGCCCCCCGCACCCCCGTACAGCCCCCCGCACCCCCGTACAGCCCCCCGCCACCCCCGTACAGCCCCCCGCCACCCCCGTACAGCCCCCCGTCACCCCCGTACAACCCCCCGATTGTGCTGTTTTCAGCAGCGCAGCGCGCGCTGAAATGGCGCGTCGGGGGGTTAAAACCACCCGAACGACCTCCGAATGCCACGAAACCGTACGACAACATCCGGGGCGTGAATTGTGAAATGGTCGGCCAGACGGCACCTCATTCGGATGTGCCGTGTGACCGCGGCGGCCGGAAACGCGTTTCCGGCGCCATTAAACACGAAAACGGCGTGCGGCGGTCCAATTCGGAGCAAACGTGCTCCGAACGACCTGAAACCACACGGGAACGATAGAAATATTATTCCTGAGATGCAGGAGGAGGCCGCACATCCATCGGACGTGCGGTTCGCGCGGCACGTCCGATTGTGCCGTTTTCAGCAGCGCGGCGCGCGCTGAAATGACGCATTGGGGGGTCAAAACCACCCGAACGACCTCCGAATGCCACGAAACCGTACGACAACATCCGGGGCGTGAATTGTGAAATGGTCGGCTAGACGGCACCTCATTCGGATGTGCCGTGTGACCGCGGCGGCCGGAAACGCGTTTCCGGCGCCATTAAACACCAAAACGGCGTGCGGCGGTCCAATTCGGAGCAAACGTGCTCCGAACGACCTGAAACCGCACGGGAACGATAGAAATATTATTCCAGAGATGCAGGAGGAGGCCGCACGTCCATCGGACGTGCGGTGCGCGCAGCACGTCCGATTGTGCCGTTTTCAGCAGCGCGGCGCGCGCTGAAATGGCGCGTTGGGGGTCAAAACCACCCGAACGACCTCCGAATGCCACGAAACCGTACGACAACATCCGGGGCATGAATTGTGAAATGGTCGGCCAGACGGAACCTCATTCGGAGGTGCCGAGTGACCGCGGCGGCCGGAAACGCGTTTCCGGCGCCATTAAACACCAAAACGGCGTGCGGCGGTCCAATTCGGAGCAAACGTGCTCCGAACGACCTGAAACCGCACGGGAACGATAGAAATATTATTCCTGAGATGCAGGAGGAGGCCGCACGTCCATCGGACGTGCGGTTTGCGCGGCACGTCCGATTGTGCCGTTTTCAGCAGCGCGGCGCGCGCTGAAATGGCGCATTGGGGGGTCAAAACCACCCGAACGACCTCCGAATGCCACGAAACCGTACGACAACATCCGGGGCGTGAATTGTGAAATGGTCGGCCAGACGGCACCTCATTTGGAGGTGCCGTGTGACCGCGGCGGCCGGAAACGCGTTTCCGGCGCCATTAAACACGAAAACGGCGTGCGGCGGTCCGATTCGGAGCAAACGTGCTCCGAACGACCTGAAACCGCACGGGAACGATAGAAATATTATTCCTGAGATGCAGGAGGAGGCCGCACGTCCATCGGACGTGCGGTTCGTGCGGCACGTCCGATTGTGCCGTTTTCAGCAGCGCGGCGCGCGCTCAAATGGCGCGTTGGGGGGTCAAAACCACACGAACGACCTCCGAATGCCATGAAACCGTACGACAACATCCGGGGCGTGAATTGTGAAATGGTCGGCCAGACGGCACCTCATTCGGATGTGCCGTGTGACCGCGGCGGCCGGAAACGCGTTTCCGGCGCCATTAAACACCAAAACGGCGTGCGGCGGTCCAATTCGGAGCAAACGTACTCCAAACGACCTGAAACCGCACGGGAACGATAGAAATATTATTCCTGAGATGCAGGAGGAGGCCGCACGTCCATCGGACGTGCGGTGCGCGCGGCACGTCCGATTGTGCCGTTTTCAGCAGCTAAGCGCGCGATGAAATGGCGCATTGGGGGGTCAAAACCACACGAACGACCTCCGAATGCCACGAAACCGTACGACAACATCCGGGGCGTGAATTGTGAAATGGTCGGCCAGACGGAACCTCATTCGGAGGTGCCGTGTGACCGCGGCGGCCGGAAACGCGTTTCCGGCGCCACTAAACACGAAAACGGCGTGCGGCGGTCCAATTCGGAGCAAACGTGCTCCGAACGACCTAAAACCGCACGGGAACGATAGAAATATTATTCCTGAGATGCAGGAGGAGGACGCACGTCCATCGGACGTGCGGTTCGCGCGGCACGTCCGATTGTGCCGTTTTCAGCAGCGCGGCGCGCGCTGAAATGGCGCATTGGGGGGTCAAAACTACCCGAACGACCTCCGAATGCCACGAAACCATACGACAACATCCGGTGCGTGAATTGTGAAATGGTCGGCCAGACGTCACCTCATTCGGATGTGCCGTGTGACCGCGGCGGCCGGAAACGCGTTTCCGGCGCCATTAAACACCAAAACGGCGTGCGGCGGTCCCGTTCGGAGCAAACGTGCTTCGAACGACCTGAAACCGCACGGGAACGATAGAAATATTATTCCTGAGATGCAGGAGGAGGCCGCACGTCCATCGGACGTGCGGTTCGCGCGGCACGTCCGATTGTGCCGTTTTCAGCAGCGCGGCGCGCGCTGAAATGGCGCATTGGGGGGTCAAAACCACACGAACCACCTCCGAATGCCACAAAACCGTACGACAACATCCGGGCGTGAATTGTGAAATGGTCGGCCAGACGGCACCTCATTCGGAGGTGCCGTGTGACCGTGGCGGCCGGAAACGCGTTTCCGGCGCCATTAAACACCAAAACGGCGTGCGACGGTCCGATTCGGAGCAAACGTGCTCCGAACGACCTGAAACCGCACGGGAACGATAGAAATATTATTCCTGAGATGCAGGAGGATGCCGCACGTCCATCGGACGTGCGGTTCGCGCGGCACGTCCGATTGTGCTGTTTTCAGCAGCGCGGCGCGCGCTGAAATGGCGCATTGGGGGGTCAAAACCACCCGAACGACCTCCGAATGCCACGAAACCGTACGACAACATCCGGTGCGTGAATTGTGAAATGGTCGGCCAGACGGCACCTCATTCGGAGGTGCCGTGTGACCGCGGCGGCCGGAAACGCGTTTCCGGCGCCATTAAACACCAAAACGGCGTGCGGCGGTCCAATTCGGAGCAAACGTGCTCCGAACGACCTGAAACCGCACGGGAACGATAGAAATATTATTCCTGAGATGCAGGAGGAGGCCGCACGTCCATCGGACGTGCGGTTCGCGCGGCACGTCCGATTGTGCCGTTTTCAGCAGCGCAACGCACGCTGAAATGGCGCATTGGGGGGTCAAAACCACCCGAACGACCTCCGAATGCCACGAAACCGTACGACAACATCCGGGGCGTGAATTGTGAAATGGTCGGCCAGACGGCACCTCATTCGGAGGTGCCGTGTGACCGCGGCGGCCGGAAACACGTTTCCGGCGCCATTAAACACGAAAACGGCGTGCGGCGATACGATTCGGAGCAAACGTGCTCCGAACGACCTGAAACCGCACGGGAACGATAGAAATATTATTCCTGAGATGCAGGAGGAGGCCGCACGTCCATCGGACGTGCGGTTCGCGCGGCACGTCCGATTGTGCCGTTTTCAGCAGCGCGGCGCGCGCTGAAATGGCGCGTTTGGGGGTCAAAACCACCCGAACGACCTCCGAATGCCACGAAACCGTACGACAACATCCGGGGCGTGAATTGTGAAATGGTCGGCCAGACGGCACCTCATTCGGAGGTGCCGTGTGACCGCGGCGTCCAGAAACGCGTTTCCGGCGCCATTAAACACCAAAACGGCGTGCGGCGGTCCAATTCGGAGCAAACGTGCTCCGAACGACCTGAAACCGCACGGGAACGATAGAAATATTATTCCTGAGATGCAGGAGGAGGCCGCACGTCCATCGGACGTGCGGTGCGCGCGGCACGTCCGATTGTGCCGTTTTCAGCAGCGCGGCGCGCGCTGAAATGGCGCGTTGGTGGGTCAAAACCACCTGAACGACCTCCGAATGCCACGAAACCGTACGACAACATCCGGGGCATGAATTGTGAAATGGTCGGCCAGAAGGCACCTCATTCAGAGGTGCCGTGTGACCGCGGCGGCCGGAAACGCGTTTCTGGCGCCATTAAACACCAAAACGGCGTGCGGCGGTCCAATTCGGATCAAACGTGCTCCGAACGACCTGAAACCGCACGGGAACGATAGAAATATTATTCCTGAGATGCAGGAGGAGGCCGCACGTCCATCGGACGTGCGGTTCGCGCGGCACGTCCGATTGTGCCGTTTTCAGCAGCGCGGCGCGCGCTGAAATGGCGCATTGGGGGGTCAAAACCACCCGAACGACCTCCGAATGCCACGAAACCGTATGAAAACATCCGGGGCGTGAATTGTGAAATGGTCGGCCAGACGGCACCTCATTCGGATGTGCCGTGTGACCGCGGCGGCCGGAAACGCGTTTCCGGCGCCATTAAACACCAAAACGGCGTGCGGCGGTCCAATTCTGAGCAAACGTGCTCCGAACGACATGAAATATATTATATATATATAATATTTAAAATATATTATATATATAATATTTAAAATATATTATATATATAATATTTAAATTATTATAACACAATGATTTGATATTATATATGTATTAAATATATATGAAAACATTTAAAATATATTATATATATATATATATATATTTAAAATATTGTATTTAATAGTATATATATGAATATTTTTACATAAATATATATATATTTATATTGAATTCAATAAAAAAAATTTTAAAATTTTTTTTTTTTGAATAGCGACCGCCAGAGGCGGTCGCTATAGGGTGCCATGCCGGCCCACTATAGCGACCGCCATTGGCGGTCGCTATAGGGTGCCCGGCAGGGGGCCTTCAGCGACCGCCAGGCGGTCGCTGAAGGCCGATCTGACGGCCTTCTATAGCGACCGCCATTGGCGATCGCTAAAGGCCTCTAGCGACGAGGCAACAGCGACCGCCAATGGCGGTCGCTGCGCGGCCGCTACAGACCTTTAGCGACCGCCAATGGCGGTCGCTAATAGTCTTATTTTTAGTAGTGTGGTGAAAAGGTGTGACCCATGATGTTAGTGAGGTTGTTTAATAACTATTAGAACATTGAGGGACATAAAGCCCTATGAGTGACAAGAGCTAACCCAAAAGTTTATATTTACCAAGAGGTCCCCTAGGAGGTTTCGTATTTTTTTGAAATTTTCAATGGTCACCTAATATGATCCATTGTTATTGTTCAACCACTTATTATACCATGAGGACTAGTACCGATGTAGTGTACATATGTTATAATGTGATCTAGGGGACCCATAGTAGCTTTCCCATGATAGATCATCTATGTGTGGTCGTGTTATTAATTTAATTATTACAATAATGATTTAATTAATGTATATGATTCATAAACACCTTTATTTGTGGTCTTAACACATTTAATGTGGATTCCTTTATTGGAGGCCCTCGTAAATTAAATGAAAACGCCATTAGTAATGGTATTAATATATATGTGACATTCAAAATATCATGGAGTGGTTTTACATTTAAATTGGTACACACACATAGTGGTTGACTTATGTTATAGTGTATAGACATAGAGTTCCCTGATATGATTGTGTTTTCAAAGGATTGGATGAGTAGAGACCATCTTGTAATTGAGACCTAATACCTGATTATAATGATTCCTTCCCCCTTCTCCTTGGGTTTGGGGTTAGGGAGCATACACCCACCACATAAATGAATCATGGTTACTCAACAGCCTTGGTCATGCTTCTTAGGTCAGTGGGTAAAGAAAAGACCCCCACAAATGAGATTTGATTATTAGGATAACTTGAACATGCTCCACAATTCTTTAGGTAGATAACATACCCATGAACAATGATATATGATAATAATATGCCTTATACATGATAATTTTCCCATGGGTAGGGAATGGACACCCATCACATTGATACATGATGTTTGAACTCCTTGAACTCATAATTTGGGTCCAGTGTAGGGAAAAGATTCCCAACACACTAAGACCTTATCATAATGGGATGCTTAAGATATCTACAATGGGTCTACGATTAGGGATTAGACACCTTCCACATGCATTGATACAGACCACAATTGGTTTCATGATATCACGATGTGATATGAGACATTGTGGCACTGTCCAATGTTGGTATGGTGTGGTTAATTAGATTATAAGGTAGGAAATTGTCCCCTATTAGGTTATTATGGATTTAATGCTTTCACAATGTGATAATAGACATTTTAGCACTATCAAAAGCTTGTATAAAGTGTTGTGAGTTTCATTGTGGAACTGGAGGGTTGGAAATGATTATTTATTTTCATTATATATACATTTTATTTCTATTGATGATGTAAAATTCACACATAATTTGATTTATTATGAATGCATACAACTACATTAGTGGTTCCCTACTAATGTTATTTACTCACACTATACATTAGTGTCCATTGGACTTTGGTACCTAAACAACCATTCACTTGGTAACAAGTATAGGTTTGAATGAGTCCTAGTATTTCATGAACGATAAATTGTATCTTAAGTGGGATGTGGATATTAGGATGACATGATTCTCAATGACGTATTAGAGACTCTTTTTTTACTATATTTTAGGTTTTTTATTTGTACATTTGATCGGCCGAGTGGGTGGAATTCTATATATTCTTATAAGACAATATTTTATTATTATTTTGTTCTTTTATTTTATTATCCTATGTAATATTAAGTGATAAATTTTATCGATATTTTATTCTTTCAGGGGTTATTTATACACATATTTATTGGGTATAGTCTCTTCATACTACCACCCTAGACCCCCAGTGCTTTTCCGTAGCCTTTTGTGTATGAGTAGCTGCACCTGAGGCTATGTAGCACCAGTTTTTTGGTTACTATCCAAAATGAGTTGGGTCATGACGTCACAAACGATCATTCTTAGGTATCATCCTATGTTAACTCAATCAAAAAAATTCAAACAATCTGAAATATATGTATAAATATTAATTATGGAATAGAAAACTATGATTTCATTCTCCCTAACTGTCAAAAGACTAGCATTAGTTCAATCCCGTGAGTTATATAAAAAAAGTTTTCATTTTGTCATTTTTTATAACCTCAAATTAAATTAAAATTGATAAAATAACAATGTTAAAAATAAATAGACCATAATAACGTATAATCACACCAAAAAATCTAAACGATGTGTATTTTGATGTTTTTATTTAAATGGATGAAAATATAAATGATGAAAAATAGAAACATAGAACTATGCTTCATAATATTTGGTGTCATGAAATTTTTTTTACATATAACAATAAATGAAACTCTATTATATAATATTCAATTTGAATTTAAAATGTTATGTTACCACATGAAAAATTAATGAAAGTTAATTTTCAAATAATGCCAAAATAAATCACATAAAATCTTTAATTTTTCACCTTCACCCCAAATTTAAATGAAAATTTCCTCGAGGATGAAAAATGAAGTAAAACACATTTAGAATGGAGGTGAAAGAAAGGGGGATGTTGAAGAATTAAATTGAAAATAAAATCATTCAATAAAATCACCATGTCTAAATATGAATATTTATTTAAAGATAATTGATCATATGCGATGCATGTCATACACATACTCCTCAAGAATTATTGACCTTTGGTTTGAACATTCAAAATGTTTTGGTTCAATTGAAAATCATACATCATATTTTACTATTTTATTTCAAGCAAAAACACCATTAGAGATTCATGGATACACCAAGTGGTGCACTTAATGAGAAATGAGAACTATAATTATATAAAAACAAAAAAACACACCTTATTTATTTTCTATAGATTAATATAAAAAAAGTAGAAACAAAAAAACAAAGTAAATAAAAAACTAAATCTGGTTTGGAACTCCAAAATAATGTACATTAATGATATTAGATCGGTAGTATCGCACCCAAAGAGGTAAAAATTATCCATTTATTTGAAATTAACTATACTCTATGGATATTTCCCAATGGAGTTTATTTTTTGAACCAAAAATTCCAAAAGGTTCATGTATCCATAATAACTATATACATGATTTATAATCGAAGGTGTTGTGGTGGGATATTATCTAAAAAATTGTTCTAGTCCTTCTAGGTGCATCAGAGTTATACATAATTTCCAGAGATATTGGAAGTAATTCATCTATAACAAGATGTATATATATCCAGATTTATGATTTATCCAATAAACGGGATCTACCTGAAGTAATCTGTCATTGGTGTTCAATCACCACCACATTCCATCATCCATATGGTGAATTTTCATTATTATATGGGATATCTATCAACAAATAAGAATACGAATACATGGGGAGTTGTTTTATGATTTCCTCCCATTGGATAACATCCGTGTGGATTCTGAGGATAATTAAACTCTAGAAGGAGACATATTAACAACATTAGAGAATTAATTAGGAAAATATATTCATACCAGATCAATTATCAAATTTAGCGACTAGGTGCAAATATTTTTTATATCCTAGCAAGATAAGGCCAACAGATAGGATAACTCATACCACCATTACTCAACAGTCACTATATATTTTGGGCTTATATTTGGATTCCTTATAAGTGGGTCAATAAAACACCTGGGGTTACAAGATCTGGCTAGAAAAAAATCAATGCTTTTTTATTGAGAGGTTTTCACCATGTTTTTATGGGTTTTTCTTTACCCAACCTATGATTATCATTCAAATGTAAGGTTTGATGCCTTTATGATTGAATCTTGATTGGTGAAAGGGAAAACATTAATTAGGTTATTCCATCTCATCTCAAATTTATTGTTTTATTGGTGAATTATAAGAAGTAATGTTAACACATATCCATGGGGGGTTATTTGAGTTTTTATATGGATGAAATGAGATTCAATATACCATTACAATTCCATGTTTTTTATTTCAACCAATTTTTATCAATAGTATTGTTTTTCTCATATTATCCTTAAATATTGATGATTCAATTGTGATTTTTAGGATTCCCCTATATTTTAGTTTCATTCAGCACATTATACCATCTAAAAAATTTACAAAAAAAAGAACTTGGATCACAAAAATAATTTTCTTACATCATCAAATTTCAAGATGGGATTTTGATGTCTCAAATTGATGGAATGTTTATTTATAACCCTTACGCCCCTTATAGGTTTTCATGAATTTTTGGATGTTAGAAATAGGAAACATCCTAAAAACATATTAATATTAAAGAAAGATGGATACAAATATCCTCCAACATCTCTAGTGAATCATGAAGTGTGAGGATAACAACATGAAAGCTATAATGGCATCCATTGGTTCCATGAATAACCAATCATGGGAATATGGTAATGCATGGTAATATTATTTTATTAATACAATAATATGATAACTAGTTCAATGGGTAAATAATACAATAAAATCCCATACTCCATCATTTTCCATTCTTGGGTAACATGTTTTCAGTATGGAATTTTATATGTCAAAAATATTTGAAACATTCCATGTACTTTTCAACACCAATTAACCTTCATTTATGGATTGTATAGAGCTATTATATTCCAATAAGGTTGTTTTTTATATCACTGAAATTGGTCTCACTTTAATAGTGTTGGAAACTATAACAGTGGATGTCACTTTCATCAAACATGTTATTGGAGTTAACTGGAAGGAAATGAAAGAAGGCCCACGAACAACCATGCTACCATTTAGGTAAAGAATTTCCAAAGTAAATATGTTTATATACTATATACATGTAATAGAGAGTAAAAAGAATATATATTCCAATATAGCCACTGAAATTTATTGTATGAGGTAAGGGTCTTGGTGATGATTTTGTTCTATAATAACAGAGAATCCTTTTGGATAAGATTGATTATATGGTGTATATCATTTATCAAATTTTCCATGATTTGGGTGTAGATGGGTATGTCAAATGACACTTGTGTTCGTTGATAAATCTTATTCTCATATCTTGAGAGGATTTGGTAGTCCAAGAATGTGACCTCATCCAATTTGATATTTTCAACCGTCACATAGGGGGTTTTATGGATTCTGATATGGATATGCATCATTTGGCCAGTGAGGAATAAAAAAATCATGATTCTACAACATTGAATACAATAAAAATAAAAATAAGACTAACCATTACCACACTAAATCAATTCATGTTACCAATTTTTAATTGGAAGGGATAACAAATAAGACTAATCAACTGAAGGTTTGTATTTTATAGAATATATTCCTAAAGATATGAATTGGGTTTTTAAATAATTTAAATATTAAAGAATAGATTCAAAAAACTCAATATCTAACTAATTTTATATGGAAAAAATGGGAGGATGTCTTATGGAACCATTATCAAAAAAGTAAAAAATTATTTTAAGGTCAAAAATCATAGAAATTTAAAAAGGGAACAACAACTCAAATAGTAATTACCATCCAAGTATACTAAAATGAATTTTGAACATAGGGGAAATATATTGTAAGTCATAATCCCAGGGCTATCGAATATGGGGTGGAATCATGATACATGTATTTAAGGAATGAATTTGGACCATTTTCTAATGACGAAATCAATTGGGATGATGTCTTTGCATACAATGATAAATGGATTTTCTCATTAGGATTCAAATTCCACTGATTGACAATGCATAATGGTGGTATATATGTAGATCTATATATGTGGAGTATTGTGCATAGTCAAAAATAAATTTTTCATAGAACTCAAATTCTCTCATTATAAATAACCAAGGAAGGCTTGAGAAGATCATAGTTTCTCATGAAATAAAGTGTGGTTTATGAAATTATAATTTACAAAAAAATGATGGATTCATTAATAATAAATCATTTCAAAACTGGGTGATTTTGATCTTATGAGGATGCCAAAAATAAATTTCTTCTTTCTCTAAAAAGGTTTCCCTTCCATATAGTTGGATTTTATTCAGGGAAAAGGGGGCTTTTTGTTTTCATACTTTTAAGAATGGGATAAAGGATCTATGTTTCACTACATATATATTGTGAATGGGAAACAAGCAATGTGTCATTTTGTAAAATAAATTCCCTGACAAAAATTTGAATCATATTTAGTAAAAGGGAAGTTTTTTTTCATATATGAGTTTATAGATGATAGAAATCATGATGTAATTTCAAATGAGGATCTGTATCGTATAGAAGAGAGGTGGAATTTTTTGTGTATTGTGGTTCATAATATAAGGGACTAAAACATCACTATAAATCTCACATCAATGAGAATCAATATACATGTATTTATATCTACATGACCCCTAATATAAACATTTAATGTATTTATGGAGGGTTTATTATTTGGAATATGATGTTTTGGCTGGGATAAGGGCACCTACCATCACTAAAAATCTCATAGGAATTAGAATGATTCCACACATAGTTCTTGTAGAGTTCCTTTCATAAATCTAATTCGCATAAGAATAGTATGGGGAATTGCTGTTATAATAAGTGAACCAACCTTTCAGAAAATAATTCAACAAATATTTATCTCATGTGATAAAATAATGATGAATGAATGGAGTTTTCCACCTTAATCATTTAATATTTATATGAAATGTAATTCTACCTATTTTTTAAATGTAATGAGGATGGGATGTGTATTTTTGTTTTCACATGGGTCTATTTCATATGTGAAACGTATGACCTTGTTTCTTTTATAAGTAAGAAAGAAAAAACATATTGATATAGTGTGAAAGAATTTGAAATTTTGATTTGCAATTATACCTTGGATAAAAAATACAAACATCACTAGACATCTTATCAGAATTATTATCATGCCATACATAGTTCCTGGGTAATTATTCTTGTAGATCTTTCTCATATATATAGAAAGAGTGTTCCATACTAGTGTTCTATTCAAGGAAATTTAATGTCATTAAGGATTAACCAAATGTTAATAATAATATATCAATCAATAAAATTTTAACAAACCTATAAATCCTTAATGATCAAGTGATTAATACTTCAATGAGAAATATGGGTGAATTGGATGATTTCCCAAGTTTTATTATGAAGTATCTAAGGAATTATTTTGAAACGCAAAAATTGATTTGTAATGATGTGATAGAGACATTTTACTAGAGTATTAGATCTTGAAACTATGACTTGTGGTAGTTAGTGTGAGGACATAAATCATAGACTATGGTTTTATATAGTTCAACATTGTTGGTCCTGAAAATTTCCATCTAGATTAATTTCATATTATTGGAATTTTGTACAAACATTTTATCATTGTATGGTGTGAAAGAAGGGTTTTTAAGACATAAGGTCATATATATTTGACAAAAGATTATTCCTTTTAAGGTCTTACATCCAGCAAAACATCAAATTAATTATGAAAATTATTTTGTAAGAATCATTTCATTGGTAATAGAATGATATAAACACCATCCTTTTTAATCGAGGAATTGGTTTCATTTGAGTAGTCCTTGTGTATGAATAAAGTTCCATACCATTTAGAATCATTTTTGAGGTTTATTCCTAGTTATTATTGGGGTCATAAAAACCTACACCAATTCCCCTTGGAGGAATGAATGAAGGGGATTTTTATTGTTGAATGATCACAATAATTAGTTTTAGTGAACCTAAAAATGATGTAAAGTGCACAACTATTTGACATCAAACCATTCCAACTCATCTAATCACTTTTACGATTTCTCATTTATATATAAATTATCAGAAAATTAATCACAAATCCAAGGTAATTTCTCCCTAATTGGTAGAAAAACATTCGTTCTGTATACAAGTTAATATAGGGTATCTTATTTGGAAGTCAAGGTTAGGGTTTTATTTGTAAATAAAGTATGAAGATGTTTATCGAGTCAATTTTTTTTCATTTTCCAACATCATCTTCAGTAAATTTGACAGATTTGTTTATTAAAAATAATTCATTTCTCTATTTTGTCAATATATTTTAGTGAGATGTGTGGTTTGATAGAATTCAATAATTAAAATTAAACCATTTAGTTTAGATGAGATTATGTTATTTCCACTATTTGTCGGTATTATATAAGGGTAACTAAATTTGGTAATGATGTTTTTCATCACAAAAATAATGATAGCCTTTTTCCAACATCAATAAAGGATAAATTCCCATCCCACGTAGATATGATGTTAGTGTCATTATCTATGTACTTTAATTGACGAGTTGATTCTTGTGGATATGTCCACACTACATAAAATCCACATAGAGAAAACAGATATGAAAATTTATGGGTAGACAAGAAATTTGGGGGTTGATAGATAATTTTGGAATATATCTGACCGGAATTAAATTTTGTTGTGAATTTTTTCAATGTGTCATTGAAGTCCTGAATTAATGAATCCTCATAATTTTACATGAAATTTTGATCCCTAAATAATATGGATCTCAATATCGTTTTTAGCATTTTTATGTTAAAATTCATATCTCTCATTCATTTATTATGAGGGGGACTCCATAAAATAATTAACTATAATGGACTATTTGAGAATTAAGGGCACCGAAATGAGTAAATATGACTTCATATCATCATATATATTATTTAATTCTATTTGTCACGGAGAAATAAAACTTTTGATGTAGTAAAATGTGGTAGATAGCCATAAATTTAAAAAATTATCATGTTTAGGGATGTAATTGACCTCCATGATCTCTTCAAATCTATTACCAATGAATGATGAAACCATTCTATAATATATAATTCTTTGTACTATTTTATCTTAGTCTATAACCTAAAAGGTTGCAATTAAATTTTATAATGAAACTTTATGGGCATTATATGATCTAGGACATGAGTCATTTTTAGCTCTTAGAGGAATTGTTCCATCAACCCTCACAAAAAGACAATAAGGGGAATAAACACTTCCTTTTTAATGTCACGGTATCCATTAATCATATTAATTTATATCATTGAATCTATTTTGACATTTCCATAGGCTACTAGTATTTGAAGTTCCATTTCCAAACCTACAACGAGGAACTTATATTTTTCTGATTGTTAGTGAAACTTTCTAACAATAAAAGGGTGTAATGTAAAACTACCTTATCTAGAGTGATAAACATGGCTCCCAAACTTACTTTTTTGAGATTGGGGTATTCTACTATTATCTCTATTGGGCTTCTGGAAACACCATCAATGTACATGTCCCGTGTTGGATGAAATTCATGGATAGAGAAGACATATTCATCAAGAAAACCAAATACAATGATTCATTTTTTGTAAAAGGATGATCTACTAGAAAATCATCAAATACCAATCCTTTTATCACCTTTACTAGTGTGAACTGAATTTTTAACTTCTGTATAATAACCACCCACTATGACAAGAATTCAATTGACATGGGTTGATTGAGGAAATACTTGATAGGTTAATTACTTGATACTAAGTGGAATTAATGGTGTGTAGTTCCTTATTTTTCTAACGACAATGATTAATGGATGGAAATTTTTCACAATATCTGAATATAAAATCATAGTACTATGAAGTGTTCTATTAAGATAATTAATACAATTCTCAATCTCTATATTTTTTTTAAATGCGTGGAATGAACTGAATGATCTCTCCAAGGGTTTCTAATATATTTTGAATGTATTCCTAGCGTTGGAGGGAATTAAAACTGATGGGAACAAAAGGTACATTCCAAAACTATCAAAATATTCTAGACAATCATCAATCCACTGATAAGTTAATCCCTTATCCATCGGTCTTGTGAATGATAATTTTTTTAAACGTTTTTGATAATGAATTAGATGTATTCAATTCCTTCTTAAATCACTATAAACTATTAGATGTTTTAAGGAGGTTTCATATCACGGTAGTGTTCTTATTCATGGGATATAATTCAAGTCCATGGTGGAATACTATACAGCTAAAGAACATATATGAGGTATCCTTGATAGCTTATTTCAAGGGGTTCTTCGTCAACCTTTCTTGTAATATCTTGTTGAAGAAAATATCATGATTAAAAATATAGTCAGATCATTTCAATAATTTTACCACTAGTTAGTAAATGTAAAATTATATGGTCTTCCCTATGAATTGTATAAAAATATCCCTCATGGACCATTGATATATTGTGTAGATATTAATAAAATTGAATGGAGTAAACTGATAACACAATATTTTTTAGGGTTATATTAAATAAGTGGAATCTTGACCTTTTGAATCTATTTGATTATTTGTATCTTGAATATAAATCCATAATGGAAAGTTATTGATATACCTCTATTTCATAGATTATATGTATTGCAAATAAGAATGGAAACTCATTTTTCATATAATACCAGGTGAGATCTCAGATGTTAATGGGAACTCTATTCTGCCTATTTTTTACTAATATGTAAGTGAGACTATTCAAGTATAAGAATTACTGAATGAAATTATCTCTTATATTTTTTCCTTACTTAAGATTAATATTTAATATTTCTATTGTACGTTTTTTTATTTTTTCCTACTTGTAACCATAGAGATCGTATGAAATATCTTTATTGTTGGTAATTATGATGGGATCAAGGCCTGATTTTTTTTATATTTCTTGGTGAACACATATCTATTTTTTATTAAGAAATAGTTATACATGTCTTGTTCTTAATAATTCATTATATCACTTTTCAATGTGGTTATTAACTCATTATATATAAAAAAATTCTTTATTAGAGCTGAACAATAGTCACGATGATACTGTACTCAAATGATATAGGGGTGACATTGAGATCTACCTCTTCCTCTTCCTCTTCACCACCCTCATTAAGAATGGTTGATTAATGGGAATTTCCATAGGTAGAAGTACTATATCTATCATGACATTTAGACTATGTAGGAGGGTCTATAATGTCTTTGATCTAGTTCACTAATAATTAACCAAACCTCATTGGTCCGTATGGCCTTATGCTCACCAAATTTTATTCTAGAGGCTACCAACTATAAAAAGGGTGTATGATGGTATAGTTGGTGAAATATACCCTCTATCTTAGAGTGGTAACATCGATTGATAATTTAAAAACAAATAGAAAAAAATATAATATTGAAATATTGTGACACAAATCATCTAGAAAATATAATATTCAATTGCGAAATAGAAAATGTCAAATAAAACACAATTTCTTCATGCTTATATAAAAATGAGGGGTAAGGTAAATTGATAGCAGACATACATGGAATCATTCTATAAAAATACTAAAAAATTACATAATATATCTCTAATATGATAATAATTAAATTCAAATTCCTCTACTCCCTTAATAAAATGAAGAATATTTTTTTAAGAATCCACATATGGGAACATACCCTTTTCCTGATCTACATCCCTGAAGTGTATCAGGTATCAATTGGTGGCCCAGGTAGTGTGTGAGTAAAACTCTTTAGGCTACCGCAAATGAATTCTACTATTATCTAGTTAGTTAAAATAGAATAACACTGTATTAATGTATAATAAAAGAAAAAAATAATTACAAATAAGCAATTTTGGGTTCAAGATCGCCATGTGGTATATAGAATACCAAAACATTCTTCAACATAAGCTAGATTATATCTGATTAAGTAACCATTTTATTGTAACAATAATATAATACCCATGAAATAAATAAGTTATCTATAAAATTATAAATATATGCTAACTAATTGAAATTACTCAAGTTGTTCATCTATATGGGTCAATTTGTAATCCATGTATGATCCCTCGATATTACACTCCTATAGTAAAATGTTATCATGCCTTAATAACGTGTATCAGGTGTCCTTGAGCTATACTTTATTGAATCACAATGAGATTATACATGGCATTCTGTATATTAATACATCAATCTAAATAAAATGAGAAAATCTAAGGTACTATAAATATGAAGATATTGAATGATTGTGTCTATAGAGCTACTTCTGGGAATTGATTAATATAAGGAATGGACCATGTCTGAGAGGGGGTACCTACTCTTATAGAACACATCAATAAATCAGTTGGTTTCCTCAAGGGAGTCAGGGATATATTTGGGGTAATATAAGACATTCCCATGGTGTGACATAATATTAAAAAATATAATGGAAAAAAAATATAGTCAAATCATACTCCCAATGTTGAGGGCCAAATAATACATTTAAACAATTTCAAATTCCATTGAATCTTATTTAGTCATAGGTATAATTCACAATTAAACATGTTTAATGTGATGTGTCCTCAACATTTAAATTACATTCATTTCATTTTCCCTTTCAATTAATTCAATTTACCCTTTTGAATCTCAAATGTGTAGAAAAAATTAGGATGTTTTTTTCATATAGGAATCGTGAATGTGTCATGGAATAAAATGAACACACCTAATAGGGTGGAACTAGTTGAGGTAGATAAACTCTGATAGCATCATGGTTCTATATGATTATCACAAGAAGGTCCATTTATATTATTAATATAAATATTATTTTAATGGTGACACAAAGAATACCATATGTTCTTCTAAACAATGCATATTTTAAACATCAAAAATTAATGGTACAAGTACTAAAACAACGACAATATATTGGAAGATCAATCCTAATTTTATATTAATGTTATATTTGTCCTACAGCTTGAGAAATCATAAGAAATAAATGAAATTCCTAAAAATTAAGCATATGATCTTTTATAAAAATAGAAATACGAAAGAAAATATAAAAAAAGAAAGGAAGAAAGAGGATTCATAGTCATTCCCATATTGATAAAATGATATGAAATGCACTTGAATCAAAGGTCATATGTGGGAGAATTCCCAAAGCATATATGGAGAGTTAAAAGAGATATTCTATGGTGGTATTATATTGTAAATGATGTAGGAAAAGGGGAATTAGTTTTAAAAAGGATGGTGAAATCATTAATTCCATCTTTTTAAAGTGGAACATAGTTTGGTTGTATAGTTGGAACCATCATGAACCAACCATGTGCTACCACTGTCCAAAGTGTTCTCCCCATTGCATAGTCTTTTCATAGTTATAAAAACCATGTACACACTATGAGGATAACCTCAATAACATTCCTTAACCACTATTCAGGGTTATTTAGACTCCCTCACATGTTTTATGAAACCATTACCCTCATTATATGTGTCACATGGTTGAGTTACAAAGTTACTAATAACTGTGCATCAACTATGAGCCTCTTTATACTTATCTAAAAACCAATGTTCTGGGCATTGAATAATCCCCACATTATAAAAAACCCTTTATTTATTAATTTATGTGATATTTCATGGATATAATAAGGGGATTAACCAGAAATTTAATGGGCATATGCCTCCCTAAAAATTCAGTATTTTAGAACCTCCCCTCTATAAAACAACTTATCCTAGATTTTCCCTTCTAAGGTTGTTCGAACATCATGACGGAACAAGTCAATCAATTGATCATATACTTCAACCTCTCTATACTAGGGCTCATCCGAAACACATTCATACTACAATAACACTCGAACAATAGGATATGACCTTCCTCAGATTGCATTCAAGCTACAATCAACTATATGAAGTAGATATACTTCAAATGAATCATCAACATCTAATTCATCCTTTTTTCATTCAAGAACATGATAGATGTATGAATAGAATTCTAGAAGCTATGAAACATGAAAGACATTATGCATAGCCCAATTATTCTAATGGAACTATAATATATTGTCCATTTTCATAACCCTCTCCAAAATCGCAAAGGATCTAACGAACCTATATGGTATATTCCCTTTTATCTTAATCCATAATTTTCTCAATATGGGAGAAACAAGAAATAAGAACTTATATCCTACCTTAAACTCCAGAGGTCAGTGGAGATGACCAACATAAGACATCTGTATAGATTGAGTTTTTGTTATATGATCCTGATAATATATACATGTTCGAAAACTCCTAAAAAGGTGTGGCCCCATTAGATATTCCTCTTCTTCGTATAACCAAAACATGGTTGAATGGAATGACCCACCTAAAAGGTCATTGTATGGATCCATCTATGTTGTATCTTTGAAACTATTATTTTAAATTAATTAAACAAGAGGAAAAATTTTCTACCAAGAAAATCCAAAATAATTTTTGTGTGCTCCTAGAATTTCCTCTAATACCTAAATCATAAATTCAACTGGAATTCAGTCTAAGGGTGATATGTAGTAATCAGAAGTAACTATGAACCCAAAACATTCTTTAACCCCTTATCAGAACAACAACAAAACCATACATCTCTATCTGATACAATGGTTCAAGATTTACAATGAATTCTGATAATCTGTTGGATATATATAATATCAATAATGTCTACTAAGAAGGTCATAATAAAAGGAATGAATTGGAAGACCTTTGTCATCCTATCCATGATGACACATAAATCATCACTAGGTCGATGCTAATTTGGTAATATCATCATTAAATCCATAGTGACGTCATTCCATTTTGACATATGTTTGGTAAAATGTAATAAAATTCCAATAGGTCACTAGTTCTTTTTCTCCAACCATTTATAGATAGTACACCTTTTAATAAACCCCAAAATATATCCATTGATACCAATCTACCAATACTGGAAACATATGTCATGGTACATATTTGGCCTGTGTTTTCCCTAAAGAAATCTATGAACTCTCCTAATTCTATCCTTTGTCCCTTAAGTGATATTATAAGGATAAAATAATGGGTTAATCTAAAACATTAAGGGATCTATACCTCTATAAAGAGTCAGGATGTTACAACCTATTCTATATATAACAACTCATCCTTGAGTCTCCCTATTGATGGTGTAAGAACATTATCTAATAATAATTCAAGTCCTCGGGAAAATACATTTACCTCTCTCTCCCATATCTCATCTTGTATAAATTCTAATTTCTATAACACGTGAACTAGATGAACTTACCTACCAGAGAGTGATTTTTGATATGATCACCTTTAGAAATTATATATTACTACAAATAGGAATCAATTTCTAATTCAACTTCAATAGGATTAATAACATGAGATGGGTTTGAATAGTAAATGAGAAGTAGTGAACAAAGAAGACATCATGAAATGAATTATAACAATGTGGTAACTGAAATTCATAGGCTACCGACATGAATTGCTCAAAAATATTAAAGGGTTCAATGATCTTTGGTGGAAACACCCCTTGTCTCTAAACCCATCTAAATAGAAACCGTATCAAAACGTTCAAGAAGAAATGATATACCACCTCAGACACTGGAGGACAGTAGTGATGATCGACATAATAATTCTTCCTAGACTGATCTATGGACATACACTCCTGATAAGATATTCCTTATTAGAAGTATCTTAAATGAGACATGGTCCCATTAGTGTTTCCTCACATTCAATTAACTAGCATAGGGGTGAAGGGAATGACCTTCTATAAAGGGCCTCATAAGGATCCATCTGTGTTGTATCATAGAAACTATTATTGTAATTGAATTCTACAAGTGGTAAATGTGTCACCTAAGAACATCCAAAATCAAGGATTCTTTCTTAGATAAATTCACTTAATGCATGCATATTATGATGAAACTAGATTTAGTTACGAGGGAGAAATTTTGTACTCAGTAGTACCTATGATCCAATTGCCTTCAACAATCGCTGCCAAAACATGGATGTAAGTTTATCATATTTTCTCAATACAATGGAACAAATGATTCCATACAGTCTTATAATTTTATGGAATTAGAGACTCCCAATAGAATCCACTGAAAAATTCTCCTTAACATGAAATAAGTGGATGTCCTTTTTCAACCTATCCATAATAAGCCATAATTCATACCTTCTTCCAGGGGACTTTGGAAACACCATCACAAAATGTGTAGTGAATTTGTCCCATTTCCACTCAATAGAGTGAAATGGATATTAAAGTCTAGTAGGGCCCTAGTTATTCAAATCCCCCTTCAAAAAGGTGGAACACCCAATAATAAACCCTTCTATCTATATTTACATACCATCCTGTCAATACGATTAGAGTAAGTAACAAAAAATCTCTGTATGTTCAGGGGGTGTTGACCATTATGATGTATAAGACTCATGCATCAACTCTTCTAATATATATTTTGGAACAGGAACACTCATGTGAATATGTAATATTTCATTCCCATCATCAACCCAACCTAGTAGTGGTTCATCATAAAAAATGTTCCCATAGTACCAGGACCTTAGGATTATAAATTTCTCTCATATATACTTGACCCAGAAGTGAATAAGTCACTTCTGTTGTTGTAAGAAAATATTGGCTATTAAACTCCTAAATATCACGATTTATATTATAAAAAAATTCCACCAATTACTATTTAGTAACGTCCTTAGGATCTTCTTGTGTATCTACCTTCTTGATCGGATCATCAACTACACAATTATTTTCCCGTGAATATAAGAAAACACAAAATAAAAACATTTTTAGTATTCAACCCATATTCCCAATAAGAGTTTCAAGTCTTGATTAGTGAATATATATTTGAGAATTAGTTGATTAATTTATTTAATTAATCACGCTCCTAATAAATAATACCTCAAAAAATCATGTTATGAACCACAACTACTAGATTGAGGTCAAGTGTTACATAATTATGTTCACAATTCCTCGAGTTAAGAGACCCGTATGAAAAGTCTCAATCTCTATGCATTGAAGCTACTCCCATAATAATACATATTAAATTTAAAAAACAATATGTACTCTTCCATGATCAGGTGAAATTTGGATTGGTTCTTAGGTAAGTCTTATTATTAACTCCTAAAAACGGGTTTTCACAATCTTTATACCAAATAAATTTGACACCCTTATTTTTGAGTACCACAATAGGTGAAAAAAAGAATGATAAATATTGAATAAAGAATATTTAATTTCATACTAACCAAAATAAACTCTGTATTCTAACCAAATTCTTGGATCATTCCTAGAAAACCACAACTCTCACATACTCTAGGGTTATAGAAACTCTAGCCTAGAAGATAATGTGACACAAGAAGTGAAAATTTTCAATCTGGAACATAATTTTTTTGTTATTAGCATAAAACCTATGATCTATTAATGAAAAAAAAATATTATATAAATTTTTTTAATGATAATGTGTAGTCTGAGAGAACACTAACATTTTATCCACAAATACAAAAAATGAAAAATCTAACTACAGGTGGAAAACTCGGCTCATTGGAGTTATAAAGAGTGTTAGGGAATTTTTTAGACTGAACACCATTAATAGATACTCAGATAAATCATACCTTCTTATGAACTTTTTTATAAGGTATATATGATGTTCATACATAAAAATGATGATATACCAACCTTAAAAAAATATTCAATATGACATTTCATACTCAGTGTTTATATAATAGATTATCCATGTAATGTAATGGATATTAGTTTTTAAGGGAATTATAGTTCAACAATTAGTAGTCCACACATAGCATGTGAGTTCCATATTAATTTATGGAGAAAATCATGGGTGAACACCAAGGTTAATTACTGGGTTATATAAACACCTTGCCTTTTAGGTCCTTTTACATCATTTTGAGTTACAAATTCTCTGTAGGAACCATTTCTTATGGAGGAATAGATACCAATGATACTGCTAGAACCAGATTAAAGGTGAACTCTACCTCTCTCTCATGATGTTTCCTATAAATTTATTTATGTAAAACATCCCTAAAATGAACAACCTTGGGTGGGAATATAGCATGATGTATTCCTCGATCATCCAAAAAGAGACTAGAAATATGGGTTGTTACATCAACCATCACATGATTATCATTTGTTTCTCGACCTTCATGGACATCCCATTCTCCCTTGTAAATGTACATACCTCCCTCAGGTGATTTGAAAGAAATACTTCAATGATATAAATAAATATAGTCATAATATGGTACTAACTATTCATCCAATGGATGATGTTGAAACTATTCATACGGAGGACGAAATGGTTCCATAGGAAATGATAACCGCCTATCTCCTAGGGACCCCCATGCATAGTTCCACATATTTTGACCAAATATCCAATAGAGTGTGAATATTCTTCAATCCATATAGATACTCAATTAAAAAACTATGTCTATCCTTGATAGATTCATTTATAATGGTTTTGGATTATCTTGTGTCAAATATAGAAGACAATGGTGAGGTTATTAAAACCATACCATGAACCATAGATGGATCAAAACTCAACACCTCATGTGTCAGTTGTACTATATATGACCTAATATGCATCCATAATCTAAAATGAAATCCCCATAAGTGTGTCATCATTGCTAGCATTGTACATGAGAATCCAGAATTCCATTGACTCGTCTAGAACATAGGCCTCTATTCCCGGTACTACTATAACTCCCTACCTGACATTGATATACTAATACTTCTCTAAAACCTAGAGTTTCTTCCAATAAACTCTCACTATACACTAGTGGAAACATTTTTAATTTTTTTTGAAAGGACAAGTAGGCCCCATGCTGGATACTAAATCTGGTATCTAGATTAATAGGAATTCATATTTCCCAGCATGCCACACTACTGACACACATCACTATGACTAGTTTAGACAAATTGGCTTCCACTATCCTAAGGAGAAGTCTTTATGTGACACTTTCTGACAATAGATGGATAGTTTCATTTTCTAAAAACAAAACTCATCTAGCTCACACATTCATCCACCCTAAGGATCCTCTCAAATATGGGATAATGGTTGAATATCATAAAATATTCCACCAGATAAATATCATTTAACTATGACCATATGTCATACTTTATCATATCCTTGAATTGCCTAGATCTAGAAAACTCATAACTAAGGAAAGAAGTAATGAAATTTTGAAGCTCCATGAAATGAGAATATTAGTCCATAATGGAAATTGTTTACATCACCATGTGCATAAACTCTCTAGATTGGTCATCCTTCAATGTCTCATGAAAGTAACATTCATAGATTCTGGATTAAAAATCCATCAATACCATAACCAGATTCTTATCATCCTAGGTAAAAAAATCCCACCATATCATCAAAGAAAATATAATCAAAGAAAAATATGTACCTCCCACACCTTTCTGGAGAACATGAATTGAGGCCATCATGGAGGCCATTATGGAGGCATATTTCAAAAATTAAAGCCATCATGGAGGCATATTTAAAAAATTCCAAAAACATTCTTCAAATCCTAACTTTATATCTAAAATGATCATATATAAAATAATATAATATTTATATGACCTTACTATATAAATGTAAATACCAATATACCTTCTCATTAATCAAGATCTAGGAAAATTAAAAAGTTATAAGGAACATTAGAGACACTCCCAACCCCTGCTACTAAGTTAAGGTCTGGGTCAAGGCCCCATATCTTTTATGAGATGTTCTAGTATATGGAGTGTCATCTGAATTTTATAGAGTAAAATATCCTTTCTGTTGAAATTCACATCCCCATTTAATGGATGAAATTTCATTGAAGAATTATAATTCCATGGTATTATTATATATAATGCTCAGCTAAGATGAGTTAACATTCCTATATTTTATAGTTATAAGATTTATAAGTTTTAATTGGAATTTCATGTCAGTATACAGAACTTTATAAGTTTCCTTTAGTTTTAGTACGTAAATATATATGCACAAGGTCCAATTATATTGGTCACCATTCCCAATTTATAAAGACTCATAGTCTTTATAAATTTTAAATATTATCCATTTATTCAAACTACTAAGTTTCCATACCATGAAATCAGTTGTTCATAGATGAAATCTTTCATGTTGTTTTAGATAAGGAGAAACTATCCAGATATATGGGAATGTAATGTTTATATTGATGTAGAAACT
The DNA here is from genome assembly GCA_963277665.1 of Viscum album. Classification (NCBI taxonomy): domain Eukaryota; kingdom Viridiplantae; phylum Streptophyta; class Magnoliopsida; order Santalales; family Viscaceae; genus Viscum; species Viscum album. The sequence goes on along the minus strand of OY728132.1, from coordinate 1,114,222,338 downwards.
TTCATTAATAAATTATTTATCAAGCTATAAGAAAAATGAGTAAAATAATAGATATAACAATCATTCAAAAACAAAATGCTAAATAAAATGAATGAAATAATGTAAATAATGAATGTCCAATGAAGGATAGATAAATCCAAAAGTCTCTATAATGACTCACTAGACAATACCTCCTTACAATACCGAGACATGTTTAATCGATATACCATAATTAAAATATATTCTATAGTTCTTCTATGTCACCCAATGGTGAAATCAATACAACTATAACAGGGAAAAACTATAACGTACTACCCCATAATAGGAAAAATCAAATTTTCCATGTATTTGTGAAATATACTCTTTATAATGGGCTCATTAAAACATCATTACACTTCCTAATCAGCTATCTAACACCTCAAAATAGTAAGTAAATAAAATAAATAACTGATGCCACTTTGTTTTTTCTTGGTCCAGATTCACTAATATGAAAACTGACTAGCATCCCATATGTTCTAAAAGGTTCCACACTATATGCCATAGGCTTTTGAATATCAATAAGGGTTTATTATTTAATGGTGGGTGGGGGGGACTATACCCTCTTAATTATAATTGGAACACAGGAGCGTAATATATAAACAATAATATGAAATATATAATAGATTAATGAAAGAATTAAAAAGATATAGATAAAATTATAATAAATAGGAAAATGCAGTGTCATATACGATATAATGATGTTGGGATTCTATAAAAAATGATTAGTAAGCTAAAAAGTGATATGCCCCTAATCCCCGAAGCCCAAAGAAAATGGTTACCTTTTTATCCAGAAAAAATATTCATGGTATCACATCCAGAAGGACTGTATTGTTTTGTAGTGATGGTAAACTAGACACATACTTGATTCCCATATTACATTTAAAAAAAATCACAATATAATTTTATTGATAAAGAATATAATTATTCCCTCTATATGTTTCTTTCATATCATTCATAATACTTGTCCTAGAATCTTAGGAATTAGAAAAAATAATGGTGGGCCCAAACTTTCTGTAAGGATTTTTTAAAATGGAAGAAATCATAAATAAATAAGCATAATCAATATCAAAAGGAAAAAAACAAAAAAAAATATTCATTTATTAAATAACATTACTATAATGATTAGACATGGAATCATCAATATGGAATGGTAAATAACATAATACACATTCCATTTAATCAATAACTTGATTGTTATCAATTGATAATGCATAATAAATATGGTATAGTAAATAATTGAACAAACATATCATTTAATTGAGAAAATGGGAATAAAAATTCATCTATAGATAATATCACTTTGAAAATATAATGGATTATAATTCATAATTTCATAATAAAATAAATTCTCAATTATTGTATTGTATGATATCGGGCATCATGATACCTCCACTATTAAGACCTTTCATAAGGTAGTTTAAAACCAACAGGTAGGTAAAAACCATAAATCCATTTAACTAATGTTATCTGCATTATTTATCTCATTAGAAAATGGATGCATTGAGGGGAATTAAATAATGAAGACCCAACTATATCACCATATCCAATGCATTCCTCATATATCAAATGATTTATTTATTTCAAATTCAATATGCCTTATCCAAAAATTTCTATATCATGCAAGGAATACATATTAACAATAATTTTTCCCAATATATCAAATAAGACTATAATTAAAACACTATGTGTATAATTTATATAATTTTTTAAAAATGAGAATATCCATGATAAATAATATGGATATTTAGGGAAAAGATAATGTCTAATGATCATAGAAAATGTATATTTCAAGGGAAAATTAATGACTACAAAAATAAATAAATGAAATGTATTTCATCATTATTCTTGGCCAAAATAATCACAAACCATCCAGAGTAATATAATTTTTATTATAAAACCTCGTGTCTAATATGTAAAATAAAGGATTTGAGTCATTGAGGAATTTAAATCCCATAAAAATCATTAAAACATTCTTGAGGGAAAAAACTTTTTAACTTGAAAGTATTAAATAGAAAAGAATATTCAAAAAATATTGTGAATATATTTTATTAAAATAAAATTTTAAACTTATATAGGAAGCATTAAAACATTTAGTTTTCATGGGGTTGTGAAATTTCATATATTTTATAGATGATAAAACCAAGATTCCTTTTACATTTGGGGTAAAAGACAAATGGGGATTCTTTGAAAATGACATTAACATTACTTTCAAAAATTTTAATAAAAATAAAATTGGGGGTAAAAAATTATTTAATAAATCATTTCTAGAATGATAAACCCATTTTTCAAAAAACATTTAGAAAGCACGGATTTGGATGAAAAGGTATTTTCTAAAAAAGAGATAAATGAAGTCATATTTTATAAAGAGAACCTCCCAAGTAATATTAAGTACCGAAGGGTGTAAAATGGTACTATTACATGAATAATTAATTAATACATAAACAAGAATAAAATATAATGGGTTTACTAGTCAATTATCAAAAAATTTCTATCAATGTAATTTCAAGCATAAATTATCCTGATTAAAATGAGATTTTGTATTATACCCTTACAGTGATAAAAATGTTTAATTGAGAATTGACCAATGAATTGATTATATGTATCAAATGTAATTCCACATAATAAAACTTAAAATACAAGATTTTATTTTAAAAAATTATTACACTCATAATCTAATAATATTGAAGACAATGACCAAGTAATATAAACCAATGAAAATAAATTTAGTTATGATATGTTTTGCCACTTGGTAAATTTTAGTTCGAAATCCATTTTGATGAAATAATTAAAACTGAAATATAAAATAAAACTAATTATTAAGGAACCATGATATTACATGTCAAAGGGGATGTTTATAAACCCTATAAAAGAAATTATGTTCCAAATATTATACTATTCCTCAATGAAGGAAAATTGTTATGAAGTCCCTTACCTGACGCTTCCTTTTGGTTGAACATTATTTAAATTCCTGAATAACAGATTGATAAATTTATTAATTTATAAAATAACTTTATTCATATTTATAATATCATATATGATCCCCTTATAACATTTTATACCCCCTTTTTTAATAAGAGTTTATTATTTTGATTCTTTCATGTGTTAATTATCATTTTTTCTCATGTGTGTTTTGACATGAAAGTTAAAATACTTGCCCATATTATATAGTTACATCACATACATAATGATAGTAATGTTAATATTATCATCTTTACTCATTATATACATTTTTGAAGTAATTTTTGAATGTGGGATAAGGAAAATTGTTTGCATCTCTTCATAGAGACGGTGGGTCGTATGTATGCGTGAGAGATGATATCAATTAATTAATGAATTAAATGTCAAGGTGGAGGGTGATATATTATTTTAAAAAATATTTCTAATATATATCTAATATATTGATGAAATATATCCATATTACTTTCCATGTAAATCATTATTTAAAAATGAATCACATCGTTTGAAAATGCGGTAGTTAGCCGTACACATGAGCGATGTCATCATATTTTAAATGGCATAGAACATAAGAAGATATTTGTTATATAAAAATTAAAAAATGTATAATAATATAATAAAATTTATATACATTTTCTCAATCAATAATTATATACATCCTTCTATGGTTGTCCTGGAAAATGAATTCCATTGGTCTGCGAGGTGGTAGTTTTTTATACACACGATTGATGGGTTTCATTCCCATTTTTGGATGTATAGGTAGATATAGGTAATGAAATTTATATTATAACATATAGGTTTATGTAATATAATTAATTAATTATATTATCATGTTTTAATTATATTTTATGTATTTCAAAGAACAAACTAATAAAAAATGTTTGTCTAAGAACGTTACCTCTTCTTCAGACAATTTCATTATGTTTTCACAAAAATAATTATAAGGATGAATTTATGATAAAACCAAAAACATTTGGATGTTTAAAGGGTATTAAATAAGTTATTTGTGTTGTTATTGGATTCAAAATATAGTTTGGAAAATGTTAAGAGTAGAGGCGATGGGTGGCCTTTTATATGTGGGGGTGAGGACACTCATCGAAATTTTGAAAAGATAAATTGATACCCACATTTTTCAAATTAAAGAAAATCTTGAAAAATGTATTTATGTAAGACATTACAAGTTATAAAGTACAAATATCTCCAAAAATTTTGTTTCTGATATGTTTTAATAAATTTTTATCCCTTACCTCCTTATATTTACCACTAGTAAACACATTTTTACTTAAACTGTGATAATTAATTTTTGTTGTTTTCATTGTTAATTATGATCAAAAATAAATTAAATATTATTATATCTTATAACTTTTTAATATTAGAAATATCATATCCAGTTTTACAAATTCAATTCTCAAATGTTGAAGAATCCAATTTTATATTATACACTCAAACGCCGTGAGAAAGGGTTTCCAAAGAGAAAATTATTATATGTTTATAATTTTTCAATGTAAAAATTAAATATAAAATAGATTAATATGACCTAAACTAGTTATATATTAATATAATTGAACTAATTTTATTTTATAATGGAATGAAAATTTAATTTTACTATGTGATTAATTTGAAATAAATGGTTGTTTTAAAAAAAATAGTATTTTTCAATAGTCATCAAAAAATGAAAGTATTTAGAAAAAAAAACATAAAATTAAACTATTAAATTTTTTATATTGTCATTAAAAATCAGATTTATTAATTGGAAATAATTTATTTAAAGTTTTTTAAATTTTATTTTTGGAATAATTTCACAAAACACGACATAACAATTTTTTTGAATAAAAACGTTTTTTCTAATAAACCTTAATTTTTCATTCATTTAATTATAATTTTATTTATAATGTATAGATATCCATTGAGTTTGTTTTATACATTTTTAAATTATATAATTTTCATAATTTTGTATGTATTATTCATACCTTTTAATTTAACGACTTGGTTATAAGAGTATTCTACTATATGGATCCTTTAGACTCAGCGTTTAATGTTTCTCAAGACATCAATGAGATTAAATATAAAGAAACATATTTCATTCTTTCTTGAGTTTGGTATTTCATCTTGAATACATTATTGAATACAATGATATTTTTTAAAACAATTTGAGTGTTTCAAACTAGAAATAGCCATACATGAAACCATGATATACAAAATTTAAAGGGGAAAAACCTCTCCCAAAAAATTGTATGATCATGTGATCAGTATTATAAAACAATTCTCCATTTTAGAAAATAATTCATGATTCCATAGTTGGGTGATTCCCATTTCCCCTACATGCATCCATGTAGTCCATCCATATAACAATCGATATCCCAAACAAGGTGTAAGTAAAACTCACTAGTCCACCACCATTGGTTCCTAATAATATCCAGTCATTGAATATAAAATTAAATTATGTTCATGTATAATAAATTAAAAACAAAAATGTAGATGAACCATGATAGGTTCATGCTCTTCATGGGGAACCTAGATGACCCATACATTATTTAGCCTAAACCAGAATGTCTCTGACTAAGTAACCATATGATATTAATAATAATACAGGGCCTAATGTGTAATAAATATATCCATAACCTTAAAATGTTTTTCTAAGTAATAGTAATAAATAATATAGCTCATCTACTAGTGTTTGAGTGTGATCTTGGGATGAACAAAATATATTGAAATCCTATAATAAAATGTTTTCAAACCCTATGAACAAGTCCTAGATAGAAACAATCTAGACATGATTTTTTCCCATGGATATAATATGAGGTTTTCAATAACATAAGAAATAATGTCAAATCCATGGAGATAATCCAAGTAATTCTCAATCTAAATAAAAGTAACATATTTTTTAATATAGTTATATTTGTGTATTCATAAATATAATATAGGGATTTAGTCTAAGAGGGGTATCAACTCTTGGAAAATCAATCCATGAATTGGGTCACATCCTCAATTAATTGGATGAAAAACTAGGTGGTCAATCCAAGACATTCTCAATGAAATCAATCCTATAATGGCATATAATAGTCATAAATAAAACTTAATAATACTCTCAATTTAATGTTTCATGTGTTACCTTTATTTAATTTAATATTCCATTGAATTCCAATTGTTTCATAAGCATAATTATAAATTTAACATTGTTCAAGGGACATTACCTTCCCACTCACATTCCATTCATTTCATTTAACATTTATATTAGTAATATTTTGAAATTTTAATCACAAAAATCAATATAAACCCACCTTAGGTGTTGTTTTAGTCATATAGACATGGGGAAAGTTTTATGTTATATAATAGACCCACCCAAACGGGAGGAGCTATTAGAGGTAGACAACTTATAACTATTTAATGTGTCTATTAAAGTATCTCATCAAGTCATATACATTTCATTAAAAGAAAAACACATTTGAGAGGTGAAGAATAGAAGGTCTAGAATGGGAAAACTGGATTCACATTATAAACATTATAATAATAAGGTTTGAGATATAGAAAACCTAACTTATACCAATATGGGATTCATTATCTAATATTAGTTATAAAATCAATATATAATGAGGGACATTAAATGAAATAGGAAAAAAACATAGAATTTGGTCATATGAGTACACATGGTAATGTTATTACAACCGGAAGGATAAAAAAAGGATGAAATATGATTGACTGTTTTCATGGTAATGATCCAATGAGATGAATTTCACCTGAATCATAGGTCATATAAGGAAGGATTCTCCAAGCCGTGGTATAGAGGAAAAGGAGATCTCCAAAAATGGGAACTAACTACAAATGAAGGGAGAATAATATAGTTTTAGTTTTAGAAATAAGAATGTGATAAATCCTAAAATACATCATTTTAAAGGGTTACATGGTTTTTCCCCATAGATGTTATAACCATTCACCTACCATGTGCTACCATTATCCACAAGTTTTATCCCTTGTACAGTTTGCACACACTTAGATGAACAATGAACACACCATGTAGAACACCTCTGCAACATGACTTCATCATTTAAAATAGTCATGATACCTCCATTATATTGTCTAAAAAACCATTATCCTTCGCATATTGTTCATATAAAGGAGTTTCACGGTTCCTAATATCCATGTGTCAATCATGTACCTCTACTAGATTATCCAAAAAATCTGTGCTCTAGGATATGAAAAAGCCATGAAATATCGAGAAACCATCCTTATCCCATAAACAAATACTACAATGATAAAATTAATGGATAAACTAAAATTTATTGTATCTATAACTCTATAAAAAGTTGTGAAATTGAAGGGTAATTCCAAATTTATTGGTGATATGAGATTCTCATATAATTTAGTCGATCATTTTGGGATATTATAAATATTTGCGGACAAAGTGAGGGATTTTTCACGTGTCTTGTTCCTAATGTTAAAGGGATCAGGTGATTCTATGTTATCAAGCTCAGATGACATGACTATGTTCATGATAACACATTCAAATATACCCAAATCTAAACTTTTGTCTTAGATTTATTTATAGAGAATACATTTTCATTGGTAAGCTCTATAAATGTGTTATCTTGGGTCAATCCAAAAAAATTTGAGTAGTAACCTGGATGACATCATTAATCATGGTTTTTTTCATTCTATCTAGTGAAACCCTACATATTTATATTGGGATTCAAAAAAATTGACATTGATCCCTATAATAATGAAATATCCCAATTTTTTCATTAAAATAGTGCTTGAGACATTGATTGATGGATTAGGGAAAATCCCCTTACCATTTTTACTAAGTCATCTGTAGTATGAAATTGAATGAAATATCATGCCAAAAAATAGGGTCTCAAATATGATCCCAAAATTTATCTCTAAGATTTATTTAGTTGAGAGTTTTCAACTAAATCTTATCTTGAACTTGAACTGTTAAATATGAAGGAGAGAAATTTACTTCATTATAATCCAACTTATGATATGACTGAACCTAGATGAGGTTAAATCCTACAATATTATAAATCATGGATTATTGGATGTTAATATAATCCAATATACTATATAGAAATAGGGGTTTACTATGTCCCTATATAATTTTATCTATACCCTTATCTATAAAAGAGATGATCAAAAGATATTATGTTGAATTGGTCTCTAGATTAAATACTTCAATAGTAGTGGCATCAAATTTGGACTCTATAGGGCTTAATAGGGCATCAATAAGAATTTCATGGTGATATAATGATAAATTGAGGGAATCCATAATTTAATGAATGTATGGGACCCTAAATGATTTTATCAAGAAATATTATTTTTGTGCCAAATGTTTGAGAATCCAAATATTTGGTTTTTATTTTTCATGTGCTATAAAAATTAATGTGTTTGTGGAAGATGTGTTTAGTTCCTATCAAGAAGTCGAAGGAATTCCCATTGCTAATGGATTGTGTTGAGCTAGTATTCCCACTCATCTGGGGTTGTCATACGATTTTTCATTCATCAGTTGTTCATGAAAAAATAATAGGGTTGGGATGAATCTTGAATGATAATGGGGTATAAGTGTCTTCTTATATATTTTTGAGTGCTTTCCTCTGGGTTTCAGCCATGTATACAATTTTTAAGGTATGTGTCCTATATATGGGTCTTGACCATGATTGTATATTCCACTACTTACTTGGATCATGAGACCTATATCTCTAGCACCATGGTCATGTATGGGTAACTCGTGATCCTATGAATACTCATCATTATATAAGGGGTCCATTAAAAGAATGAAATTAATAGAACTGAATAGTACCTCTTAATCCAATGAAGATTCCATTTTGTGCAGTAGAGCACCTTATACTATTTGGTGAGATGGTACACATTGACTTAGGGATAATGGCATGATGTTTGGGAGGCTTATGATAAGATTTTAAAATGGTATAAGTTTGTATTATTATACTTTAATTTTTCATTTTTGGATACATTGTTTTAGGACAATTGGATTTTTGAAGAACACTATGTCGATGAGGTCGGTTTCACCATGGTATTAGAGAAATGGGGAATAACTGGCTAGTATAAATGATCCATTTTAATAGTATGACTTTGATTACTTTTCATTCATGTCTTCTAATCATTGAACTTCTATGCACCATTACATGTGATTTGTTATAATTCATTATCTTCTTCTAGAACAGCAATAGAAACTCATGCCACATGTGGTGATGACTTTCCCAATATTACTTGTCTAAAATCTCCATATTCTATATTATTTTATTAAACATAATTCACTCATGGATGGTTCATCCCATTATTTCGTGAGAGGGATAAAATATTATTGATCACTTCGACCGACCTATTTAGTATTTATATTATATGTCAACCATTAAAAATATTTCTCTAGGGATAAAATGAAGTATCTTGGGACCTATTAATAATTTAAGAATTAGAACTTACTCTCTTAATCATTGTTTGGAAAAAATTTCTAATCATTTTTTCACATCTTAAAGAGGTCATTTCTATTATTGTTATCATTTAGGAAGATTTTTCAAATGACATTGTGTGGTATTAGGATCTATATCTAGTGTAAATGCTAGATTTAATATGACAGTTGTGGTTTCCACCTTACCCATTACCTTCCCTTTAATTTATAAAAATGTTTGAGGCATGGTTATGGTTCACTAAATATAATATTCTATTCATTGAGCAACTATATAATGTCCCGGAAAACCACTTGGATATCTGACTGAGATGAGTGTTTTTTTAAACTTGTCACAAAGTTTCACTATACAGAGACCCAATAATTCCTCCTATGGTAGCTAAATATTCAAGAATTTGTTCAAAACCAACCACCATGAAATGAAATCCAAGACACTCCCATTATCACACTATTTTTAATTTTAGAATTTTAGAATTTTATTTCTTTCACAAAATAGAGATGGATGGGCAAGGAAATTGTTTTCGAAGTTCTTCCCACACAACGAGATACCCAACTAGTAAATCGTTATTCTAGAAACTGTTTGGCCCCTCAAACTACTATATAATTCATTTTAGGATTGTTTCATCCTAGTACTCATGTTTCCCCATCATGGTAATTCACCAAGAGATGGAATACATATAGTATTTTTACAGATCTACTAAAATATTAAAATATAGAAATATTGGATTCTTAATGCCTGCTGGGAGAATATTTATATATTTACCTTTAGGATACAATTTTCTCTCTAGTTGTGCCACTCCACACCATACTTCTGTATCCTTAATCCAATATGTTGTTGACTCAGTGGTGTCAATGTGTCATATCTGAATTTTTGGTTAAGAAGCACTTTTAATAGGGGAAGTGATTGGTGGAGTTTTATGTGGAGGGGAGACATTTATTTGTGTAAAATATTCTATTTTTGATTGCAAAATATAGTTCACTTGGAACGGTCTCCAATGATTTCAAAGGGGTGGACCTCCTGATATCATTCTTTTATTATATTAAAGTACATTTGTTTCCTATATCTCATATTTAAAAGATCGCCTTGCTCTACCTTTGTCTTCATAATGGGATCTTCCTACTCAGAAGGATTTTTTGAAAGTTAAAAGTGAGTTTTTTCAAAAATAATAAATCTATTAAGGATATTTTCAATGATTTATTCAATACTAAGACTCTTTAACTCATTCATTTCTATATCATACTAAGAAAGTATTTCCTAAATTTAAAGAGGTTCAACTTTTTTATGTTAGAGGTGATAAATAGACATACATATATAAGTTTATTTATTTTATTCCCATGAAAGTGGAAGAAGTTGAGAATTATAGGTGAATTTAAAAATTTTATCATTCCATTTATTTTTTATGAACGTAATCCTATTTCATTTCTTTTTCAATCATTTTTTAAATATAAACATCATCCTCGTATTATTGTTCTAATGATTAATGTTCCATATCATCTATGGGAATAATTTTGATGATATTTACCAATCAATATTGAGTTTTGGGCAGAAGAACCCCGCTAAAACTATTAGAGGATTTGTCACCCGTGAGAGATCCATTGAGATAAATATTATGAACTTTAGAAGTGAATTATCTCTTTGCTAGTTTCTTTGTTTATGAACTATTCGGGGCATCATCTTTTCTTTCCAATATTCTCCTTAGGGTGTTTTGTGAAGGTTAATATATATAGGGTATCTAAAAAGCATCATTTTACATGTTACCCATAAAGATGATCCATAAGATAGGACAAATTTTAGAGACTCATTTTGAGACACTTATTCTAAATAGGAAAACACTTACTTACATGGTGGGATATTAATGTAACAATTTTACTATCCATGTGGGGTCCTACATCTATTGGTCAATTGATGAATCATTTCAAACAAGATTTTATGAAATTTAAAGAGGTTTCTTTGCTAAAAATTCCCCCCGTCTTGTGGGCTAGGGTTAATCCTTGATTATTTTTAATACACCTGTCATCGATTCTCTCATGGTCTTGAATATTTTTTACTAGGAAGGAGTTAAATCTAATGTATGTCCTTGGATTTTATGGGGACCCATTTCATAGGATAAGAGATGAATATTTGTTTCATTATTTGTAATATATCATTTGGATTGAAGAGTGTTCTTGTGAATGTTCCTATGGTTTTTCAACAAACACAAAAAAGGAAACCTATCAAAGTAGCATCATAAGTAAATAAAAACATGAATTAATTGTATATTCAAATGATTATCATTAGTACCATTATTATTTTTAACTTTAAATGGTCTAATATGAGGGTGGATTGATTATTGGAGTTAATATGAGAACCAATTCATGTTCACCATTTTAGTTATACACTATATGAGGTGGAGGTTATCAATTTTTGGGTAATTACCCATACTATTTATTGTTTTTTCCAATGAGGATTATATATAGAACTAGAAAAACCAAATAGTTCCAATATCTATAAAGAAATACAGATATTATTTCTATAGTTATGTGATTATTAGGGTGTCTTATCCATCAAACATGGGGATATTCATTGTTTCATAAAATGGGATATCCAACTCATAACACCCTATTAAGGGAAATTATTTCCTACTTATGGACTCCATTACATATTTAATACATGATCATGAATCCTTCCTAAGGCCTAATATAGGACTATTCACCCATATATTTGTAATCAGATAATAAAATATGTAGATGTGACAATATTTACATATCATAGGCTCTCCGTGAATGATATTACTATGTGTAACTATGTCTCTCCATAAATAGAGTTGTATTTTTGAATTATAGTCTCTTAATAGATGGTAATATATATATTTATATTAAAGTTTCTCCGTTTTGATTTTGTTATTACTTTATAATGTCGTCCATTTTGTAACTATGGTATAAAGCCGTACTATTGGGCACTCTAGAATTTATCATGATCTATGGGGACAATTTTCTTGATATAGGGATCATGCCCCTTATAGAGATTCCTACATGTCCTTGTGAATGGAATGAAACCCCAAATGGTTTTGGTTATACATAACATGACAGAACATAAAATTTAATGTCATATGACAATGACCAAAACACAAAACATACCATCAACCTGTAAGGTTGTCTATATGAGAGGATCCAAGTGAAGGTTGGTGTGGGCCTTACACTTGAGTGTCCCATTATATTTGAATGGAACTAGAAAAAAAATATGTCCCTTCCGGTGGGGGAAATATATTTTTGGGAATATTTCCTAATAAGAGTGGTGATGGATTGAAGATATTCGGTTTTAACCCCTGGGAGGCATCGTACATATCGCATCTAGGAAACAACCAATAACCATGTAGTTTGGAAAGGTTAGAGAATTCACCCATGGAAGAGGCATGGGATAATATTTTGATAATGATAGTGATATAATAAACTTCATCCTCTAATTCAATGTGAGTTTTTTTCAATGTGAGAAACAAGGAACATGAAAAGATTACTATCATTTCATAATTGGTTTGAAATGAGACTTACACAATAACTGGAAGCCCGTGGTTGAACATCCAATCTCATCCTCTAATGAAAAAGGGGTAGGTAACAAATGAAGGATGTATAATAAATCCAAAAATAAAGGTTGGGGGATTAATCTGGGAGGATTCCAATAAGAATCTTATCCATGGATTCTAAAGATAAAGAAAAATCTTTGGTAGTGTTTTCATGAATAATGGCGATAAGGATACTATAAGTGGGATAACAATTTTTTCTTATTACCAGATTTTAAAATCTAGATTAGGGTTTATGCATCCACTATTTGGGGAACATAATGTGTGGATGCAGCCTGATTTTCTACATGATTTTGGCATCATGCAGGAGGTGGGTGCCACAACTTGAAAAAGGAAAGTTCCCACCACTACCTATAAGATTCAGGTCCACATTACTAAAGGGATAAATAATCCCAAACACCCTAATGTCTCTATCCATTATGATGAAATTGAGTGGAAATATTCAATTAATAAAATTCATGATCAAAGGAGGACACACCAGTGTGCTCTAATAACTCGATCATGTCGCCATCATAGATTTTGACGATCTCTTCATTCGGCCTTCCTATGGATTTGATGTTAGTAATAGATATCCATATGGATACTTCCTGAAAGGGTATATGGTGAATCAATACTCTACAATGATAGATAACTTCATGATTATGGAGATTAAAACCCTAGGTATTCCACATTTTATATAATGGTTTCACTAGGAATGATGAGGGGGTCTATAATGGGTGCATCTAAAAAGGGTTTCCTACATGAAAGACTCACTTAATTTAGGAGAAAATATCCTTCTTAAATGACCGAGCATGCCTCCCCATTTACAAAAGATATCTTTTATGGTCACGTACTTTTATGATGGATGATTTTATATGTAGTTTTCTCTTCCGATGTGGTGGGAATTTTAATTGTGTTTTTTGTGAGATATAGTCACATGGTTCCCAAAAATGAAATTTTCCAATCATCTACTATCCTTTATCATTCCCTTAATTCTATCTTTATCTATGTGTTGGTCTATGTATACAACCTATTGTGGGGGGGGGGAGGGGAGGAGGAAATAATGTATTTATAATAGGTTTCTGAGAAACCAGTTTCTTGAAATTTTCATCTACACAACATGTCATAAAGTATGTGAGGGAGTAGGGGTGACAAAATCAACACATTGTCCCACAAACTAATTTCAGTTATAGGGGTTATAGAGGAACCATGTAACTCCATAAACGAATCTAATTTGAAATGGATGAATGTAAAATACCTCACTCTATAAAATAATTCCATATGGTGGGGGATCACACACACCATCTCATCCAACAAACAAATTTTGATTGAATGTGGATTTTAAATGGAGTACATTCCACAGAGAGTCTTGGTGTTGTATGAAGAAATGTCCAATTACTATGTGGTCCAATATACTTTAGCTAATATAATCTGATTTTCATTTGGGTTTTCTTGTTTTTGCCTCTAATTCATTTAAAAATACCTTTCTCGGTCTCCTTCCAAACTTTTAGGGATCAAAATTTAATTAGGCCCCAACCTACAAAATGTTACCACCTTTATAGATTTTCTTATATGACTCCCATTTGGTTTCATTTTTGTGGAATGATTCTATGAATAGACTTTCCTTATGACCATTGAAGCCAGTTTAATTATCAATATTAGAATCCTAAATCTAATCCTACCATTGATGATTGATATATCTCATAATATAGGGCACCAACCACCTTAGCCTCATATTCCTCAGAGTGGTAGGAGAAACAAATTTCTCATTTTTGTGGTATTTTAAATGGTTTTTTCCTAATTCATTGATTTTATTTGTTATTCAATTAAAATGTTATTGTTTTACTATCATTTTCCAAAAAATGAACCTTCAAAAAATTCACCTTCAACACAAATAATTTCAGAAGGACGATCTTAATTAGGATCTCCCTTGATGGGTAGAGAGATATGTAATCACGTAATAGTCGAGAAGGATTCCCCACATATTTAAACTAATATAAAAGGAATATATTATATACGTAAAACACAAAGGGGTCATGCAATGTAATAGATGTTTCTATTGAACTGTCTATAGAAATCATAAATTCTTATGAAAGAATGTACTTATTTAATTATTTTGTTGGAGGGAAGGAGATTAATGATTTATACCATGGATTCATAAACCTCAATATATTCATATGATATATGATTCCTGATAAATAATCATTCTATTACCACGATATGAAATTTTTCTAAAATTATAAAAATGATTTTACCCTTTAAAAAAGATATAACACTCTGAAACTACTCAAAATCCCTCATATTTATCCCCATAATGTATAATTCTCCCATAAAGTATTTTAGAAACTCCCCTACCTTGATATGGGATACTATTATTATGCATATTTGGATTTTATCAAGGCTTTTACACAACATGAAGGGTGTGAAATTGATGAATTTTTTAACAAATAAATAGATAAAGGTTTTTTACCTTGATATTATAAGGTTATATAAACAAGATAAAACCTAATGTAGCTATCAAGGAAGTAGTATAATTTACATACCTTCACTCTTTTAAGGACATGATCTGTAAAGGAAAATCTTAAGTGGTATATTATACTAGTAAAGTTTAAATAACTATAATATATTCCCACTTTATATATATTTATTTCCCTTTAAAGAGGATGATTACTTACTCATTAGTTATCATAGAAATTATAGATATTCTAGATACCACATGAATTGATCTTAACCACTCATAATTAAAAATTTGGTTGATAATACCTATATTAAAAAACATAAGGAGTTAATTTTATACAAATTACACATGTATGGGATTGATTCTTCTATTTTTTTTCTTGAGAAGGATTAGAATTTATTTTCGATAATATTTTATGGGTTGTTGGGAGTTTTATAATTCTAAGAATATAAAAAATGGTAAATCCAATCATTTTTCTATGCTTACTTAAGTCATCATGAAAAATTATATCATTTTCTGGACAATAGTGAAGAAGAAATGAAAATATAAAGGTTTTTTTATCCTTATGAACAAATAATAAATGGAAGAATTAGAAATATGAGTTCAAGAATGAGTTGGTAAAAATTATATGAGGTAGATTAAGAGATGTAACTAGAATTTTTTTCCATTTTTAAAAATTCTAAGAATAATTTTCTCCCTTTTAATAGGTGGTTCGTCCTTTAAAAGGTCTTGATGAGTGAGGATAGTGTTTATAGTATTCGTGTTAATCATTTTACCTCTGTTTTTTGTATTGTTAGTATTGAGAAATCACCATAAAAGATATATTTAGGACATTCAATCAAAGAATCAAATTTTCTCACATGTGAATGAAGCAAAATGATTTCTTTCTAACTCAAACTACATTGAACAATTCCCATATTTCCTAAAGTTCACATAAAATCATCATATCCAACTCACCTATTAAATCACATTATAATCAGTAATTTTTGATCTTGGATTATATATTCATAAATCAAGGAACATGTTCATGAAGATTATGACAATGTTCCATTTCTTGACATCAGTATATGAGTTTGTTTTTTCTAGTAATGGATAATAAAGGGTCATGGATTTTTTCTCCCAGGATCTTATTTTGGATGATTCAGAAAGAAAATATATTTTATATTGTAAAAAAATTAAAATTTGACTAGACTATTCTTGTATATACAATTTGGTATTGAAACAATATGATTGATCATATTACTAATAAGATATTTGGGTTGGAGCTCCTGATACCCAAATTAAAAATACCATTATTATATAATGATGTTAAAACACGATCTTAGATAATATAAGGGTTTTGAAAAGTATTTTCCTATTGCATGAATGTGAATAAAATTCATGAAGTTGGTGAATTGAAATCTCATATTGACTTAGAGTTTTCATCCCACTTAAAATTTATGTTGTTCGGAAATTATACTATCTAAACAATTTATAGTACACAATATGTACAAAGTCGAATTAAATGAATCAAAATATAAAATCACAATCAATAAAAAATGAGACAAAAAATTAGAAATTTAAAAAATATTCTTATGTAATAAATAATATGCAGAGCCAGGAATAAAAATCCTTAAACTTTTAAAAAATATATTATTGTCATTGTGATTCTAAATAATGGAACCCTTTACTTTATAAAAATTGTAAAGAGGATATATACACATAATCATTTATCTAATTATTATAACATTCTCATATAAATGTCATCAGAAAAAATAGAATCCATGTGAGTAATACCTTTGACAAAAATATAAAAAACATGCCACTCAAGTCTTAGGTACCTTGAGATAAAATGGGTTTCCCCAAGTTCAGATTAGGACTTCATTAAACCAGAGGGATTGGATAATACTGATTCAAACCATATAATCATATTAATATATGCTATTAGAAAATATATCTTTTATAAACAGGAATATTATCAATATTGAACGATTAAAAAATATAACAAATATAAATTACTGTAAATTATTTATTATAATTCCTCACACAAGGGTAGCTCCTGGCCAAAAATATATAAAAGAAAAATAATATTAGAATTTTTCAAAGTGTTAAGATGATTCAATCTTCAAAATGACTATATTAATTCTCATTAAAGATCAAAAACGAATTATTATAATTATATCTTTACCTTGGTTTATTTTTTATGCATCGTTATAAAAAACTCTCATATTAGAATTTATAAATCTTCATATAAGGTTGAGAATACATTAAAAATGGAACATGGTCTTCTAATCTATGTAATCTTTTCATCTATTTCCTGATGATAACATCACCACAATTTTATAATATCTAATATGTTTACTTCAGTAAACCATCTCAACATACAAAAACATTGGTGTGATAGATTGGTTCACCAGATGTTATGGTATCATAATATTGTGCCCAACTAAAAAAATCAAATAGTAAAATTCATGTTAGTTCTGTTCAATATTAAATGTTTCTCTATTATCCAAAAAACATATGTAGGTATATTTACTAAAAATATTCAGGATCATCTCTTCCTTTTGAAAATAAATATACAAACAAATAAACTATGTTTTCCTAAAATATGATTAAATAATCCCTATAACATCCAATAAAACTACAATGGAGTCTAACATCCAACAGACTTTAATTTTGAATAAACTATCCTTTTTAAAAAAATTCCTTTATCTTTCACCATGGATTAACTCAAATAATGGATATAAACAAGATAATTTTTAATGAAAACATTCATTATTAGTTTCTATCTTTTTTTCTTAAAAAGATATTTACATTGGGAAAATATAAAAACTTGAATAAAAGATAAAATAAAAATGATTTAAAAATAGACAATTATCTTCTAACTTCCGATATTCTCCCCTTATTATATATTTCTATTTGTAATTTTCAATAAACTAAGGGCCAAAGGTTATCTTTTTTTCATATGTTCCAGAATCATTAATGACCTTACATTTTTTACATATCTCAAAAAATCATATAAACAAGATAATCATAATAATGGATAAAATATCTTTAAAATATTTTATCATAGATAAAATCATCTATGAATAGGAATTAATATTATTAATCAAATAATTCTATTAAAACACATTTTCACATCAAAAATGTTTTATAAAAAATAAGAAATATGTCTGAAATTTATTATTTAATAATATCTTCCCACCATATAATCAAGATTCTAAAATATATTATCCTATCATTATGATGGTTTCTACTTCTTTTTCATTAAATCATATATTTCTTCCTTAAATTAGTTTATATTTTTCTCTTTATATTTCATCATTTGGTCTTGATCCATTAGCTCCCAATATTTTCCATCATTCAAATCATGAAATATTATAATATAATCTTCCTACTATTTATCGTTATTTTTTACCCACATTATATTATAGAATTTAAATTCATAACATTACATGATGTTTAATGCATCCTCTTTTATATAAACCTGTAGATAAACGATCAAATTAATATCTATAAGTTCCAATAATTGAATACATTATCCTAAAGATGAATCAACCTTTAGTTAATTTGAGATAGGTTAGATATAATATTTGAAGCTCTAAATATATTTTAATACATAAACACATGTTTATTCTCTATTATTTTACTCGAAAATTCCCCAAGATAGTTATCTTTCAATGAAATCTCAAATTCTGATCTTGTTTCACCAAATCTATGTGAACTATCTTGTTGATCCATCTCATAAGGTGAACTATTCATGATTTATATATGAGGATATATTATTTCATCCTAGATTTTATTAATATTGATTCAATTTAGACATATTTCTTCCTATGTTTTCTCTTTCACATATTTAAGAGTTTCTTATGACTACCACAAGTGAAGAGCATATATCCATAAAGAATTATAAAGATTATCCGCATCACTGGATGGAGGAGAATTCTTTATTAATCATTCAAAAAATTTTAAATTATATTTTCATTAATATATGATGAATTAAAAATTTTATAAAATTTTAATTTAATTTTTTATGAGGTGGTTAACTCTGGAGAGTTGATTCAACCCTATACCAAATTCTTCTAATGTATAAGTCAGATTTTCGTTAATAGATGTATCTGAATAAATATTACAATATTAGTCATATATAGCTTTTATAATGATCTTATTAACCATCCGATATTTTTTCAATGATTTTTAACCTTATCTTTTAGGTTATTTGACATATTTTTTGTGATTTCATAATAACCAATAGAGTAATATGGGAATTGTATTTTTTATCCTTCAATGAATAATTATTATTCTTCTTAGACTCTATTTATAGAAAATCACCATTTTTCCAGGCTTTAACATTTTAATAAAATAAAAAAAATTACAGATCTACCAACATAAATTATTATTTTCCCTATTTTATCTACCTTTACTTTTTAATAATAAAAATATTTTTTAATTATCATTTCAAATTCTTCACTTCTCATATTCTCCTTCAGATAAAAGCATTTATTTTCTAGAATATATTCTGGCACTTTTTAGTTATCCATATATATATTTATATCATTATCTATTATATCTTTAATAATATTCTCTTCTTGTGGTCTATTATCTTCTAAATTATCAATTTCTATTTCTCTATCAATACATTTCTTCACATCCATATGAGTAACCATCTTCATCATGAAAAATGTATCAACATTAAATGGAGAATCATTTATATCTCCCATAATAATGTAAATTATTTTAGTTTATCTTTCATTCACTATTTGAATACAATTTATTTTAGTAACCATGATTATGACAAAATCTTCTTCCTAACAATCCTAATATAAATTTCCACAATGTATTTCCAAATAAACATAATAATTATAATATTCTTTATTTTGTGATAAATTATAGAACATAATGTTCCTGAATTTTAATTTAATCTTTCTCTACATTACATGACATGAGAAATCCTTAATTACATTGAAATATTATCCTTATATATAGATGTAGGTTTTTCAACTTATGAATATTATCATTCACACAGAATAGGATTTCTATAGCTATACATATATTGAATGATTTTTTATTTTCTAAAATCATTTGAGCTAACAATAATGTCCATTCTTAACTTTTAATCTATATATCGATCCTAAATTACTTCATAAACATGAAAAATTATTTCATTTAAACTAGAAAAAGTATCCCTTTAATTGTAGACATATAATTAAATACCACTAAACAATAGAATTGACTAAATTAATCCAGATATAATAATTTTCAATCCTCTAAAGGTGGAGTTATGGACTCCCAAAATGTAAATATAATAGCTTTATGTAATAATGATTTATAATTTGAACACCAGTCTCATTTAGTTATCCTTTTAGAAAGTATTTCTAGTGGGGGAATATATTTGGATAAAGGAATCTGACTTCAAAAAAAGAACATAAATAACTTAGATACTAATATCTAAAATAGGTAGAACTCTTTGATGAAAAAAGTTTATAATCTATAGTTTCAGTTCAATTTAAATATAATATTCTCATTTCCAAAAATATTTCTTGATCGAATGGTCTTAAAAACTTCATTTCAAAAATATATCATCCAGTTCGCTTAAAATAATAAATTACATATTTTATAAGAAAATTTCTAAAATTTCAATGGAAATAAATTATTAATGTACACACAATTATAATAATAATTTATATTTGTATTAAAATTAAAATTAACTACCATTAAGTTGGGGATTTTGAGAAATATAAATAAATTGATTTGAACCTTTTATAGTTTATATTTTATTATGAAAACATGATCTTCTACCATGGAATATAGTACTAGAAAATATTATTAGAAAGGAATTCCTATATTATGTTAAAAATAAAGGTAGAAAAAATAATATTTATTTGTAATATATCCAAAAATCCATACTTTATAAAGGAGTAAATGTTTAATGTAATAATTTTGAAGTATAAAAAGAGACATATGAATAAACAATATAATCATAACTTAGAAATATATGATATACTCGGAATATGTATGGTATACATTAATCTTTAAAGATTAAAAACATTAAAAAAATAAATGAAAATTAATAAGGTACAAAATATAGAAAATCATGAGTTAGTTTTCAATAACTTCGTCGCATGAAAATTAGGTTTATGGAATCTAGAGCTAAGTTGGTTCAAAATTGTCTGTGGATAGATCCTTTATAACCCACATATGTAAGAATATTCTATAATCTATAGTATAAAGGTCGCTATAAATATGAACTCAATGCTATCCAAAATATTGACCTATATCCAATGAAAAATATTTTATCAAGTTACTACCTCATTAGCATTTCATTAAAAGTTGTCCACTACTCAATATAATGTAATTAGTCTGGTAATTTAAAATTGTAGTGGTTTATGAAAAATACTATAATGTGATATATTTGGGATTAGATATATATACATACATATATATATATATATATATTTTATCACAATCCTTATTTATTAATGTAAAATTCAGAAGTAACTTTTTCAAACCTTCCACATTGTATTTCAAAATTTCAGTCTCATTTTTATAATTTAATGTTCTACTATAGGTTTATTATCACTTATTATCATAAGAATATTTAAAAATATTATCCTAAAATTAAGTAACCCTTTTCTTTAACAATGATAGATCACTGGTATATTTTGTATGTCCAATCTCAATTTCAAGGACTTCTTATAGATGTTCTATATATTTTTTCAAAATTTTAGTAACATCATATTTAGATTTATTACATTCTTCTTTTATTATTTTATCTCTCTTCATCAAACATGTTACACACATATCCACTTCAATAATATCTAGTACTTATTCTTTTTTGTCGAATTCATATTCCAATGAAATTTAAAAATAATAATCAACATATAATTTTGATTTTGAATTAGGTGTGATTTCCTATAAGGATTGAATTATTCTCTATAATTAATGCATAGAAACCGGTTATGTTCTAGATATAACTCATCTTGAGACACTAATATTTTACATTGATGATGAGTCTTAAATAGAACTCAATGTATCATCATTATTTATTATATATTTCTTTCTTTTCTGTCAAAAATTCTTTGGTATTATTTCTCCTCTCTTTTGAATTTTATAAAATCTTATCTGATTTGACTAGGATTTTTACACTTATAGAAAATAATTTTCATATAATCATTATTTTCATAAGTCCTTTAGACATTTCAATTTATCTAACAAAAAATAATCACCACTCAAGTATCTAATCAATTATCTAACATACTTCAACATTACATTCATGTTAACTTCTGCCCATCTTTGTCTTTTACATGTAATTAGATTTTATATTTATAATCCAAAATTTAATAATCCAAATATTGAAGAAAATGAAACTACATTTTCAATTATTTATTTCATTGTATATTTTGTGTCTACTTTGATATTGCATGACAGTAACAAACAATATATCCAAGTATAGAAAAGTATTATGTTTAGTATCATCTATAAATATCATCTTAGATTCCAACTTTAAAAAAATATCTTCTCCACTAGTTGATAATATATTATTTATTTCACATATAGAGATTAATGACTATGAAAATTTTTCATAAACCTCCAATTCATCTGGGAATGATACTCACCTAGTATAAAAATAAAACAATAATAGAAAGACTGCAACATAACTCTTTTTCTCTAAATATCCTCAAATATTCCAATGTGTGTGTCATGAACCAATTAGATCCCCTAATGTTTTCCCTAAAAAATAAATATAATCGCAATAATGCTACTTTGAAATTAAACCTAGTAAAATAATCATTAATATTTTTTAAGGAAATAACGAATCATGAACCATATCACTAATTAAATAAAATAGATAAAGGGAATAAAAAAACACATTAAATAAAATAGGCATGGAAAAAAACCCCCATGTTTTCTAAGGAAATAGTTTCAAAACTCTATAACTTCACTATATAGATAAATTCACCCAACAAGTGGAAAATGTTCAAGCACCACATAGCATCCATTATCTAGAGTTTGATAATTTATAAAAAAATACATCACTTATGAGGAAAACACACTAAGATACTGGGAAAATATTCTAGAACAATTTACTATGTATTCCTTACAAAATATTTTGGTGTTTCCAAAGAAGTATAACAAATTTCATTCAATTTTTCATCATGTAGATTATATGCATTTCTTATATCAAAATAAAACAAGTGAATGAATCCAATTTATGTATCCAATATATATAAAAACAGAAATACATAAATTTATATGTCAAAATTTCCTTTAAAGAAGTTTATACTATTTACAGACTTTAATACTCTATTTTATACGGATGAGCACATAATAATCAACTTAAAATGGGGTAATGTAGAACCACATACCTTAATTAAAGAAACTATTGGTACAAGGGGTGAATCCATGTGATATGATAACGAGGATTCTTATAAGGGGAATAAAAACCCATAGACACAAAAAAACCATGCCATAAAACAGCGAATTAGAAACCCTAGGCCCCTATAACAATAAAAAGAGGGGAAACCTAAGAAGAAGAAGATATTGTAGAAATGGGAATAGAGGAAACCCACCTACTCATTGATTTCATGATGATTCTATGTGTAATACCACAAAAAAATAGAGTGAATAAATAAGAGTGATAAGGTCATCATTAAAGGGTTACTCGTTCATTCAAAAATGGGGAGAAAATTGGGTTTCTGT
Organism: Viscum album; assembly: GCA_963277665.1. Lineage (NCBI taxonomy): Eukaryota > Viridiplantae > Streptophyta > Magnoliopsida > Santalales > Viscaceae > Viscum > Viscum album. The sequence goes on along the minus strand of OY728132.1, from coordinate 1,114,198,274 downwards.
AACACCCTATGATTTTATAAAATACCTCTCCTAAAATATTTTTTCCCAAATAGCTTCTAATACATTAATCCTTGAGTCTAAATGAACAATAATAGATTATATCACTATAACAAACTAGTTAAATTGGTATTTATGAAAATAATTAAATAATCTACGGTTATATATGTATAAAATAAACTCTTTAGTTATTAATTTGTAAGAAATAAAAAATAAAATAATTTGAATGTAAGTTATGTATTATCTATAAAAAACTTTTATGCATGCAATGTATTATTAAATTAATAAATTAAATTACCCACTATTGGAAAATTATTTTAATGTAATTTATTTTAAAAATATTAAATTAAAATTTTTAGCATTCCTCTATTATTTTTACTATACATGGGATAAGAGTAAATCCAGTTTTATGATTAAAACAATATTTTTCTAAAATAGGTTTTTATTTTGTTTGTGTTACATATTTTAAAATTCATTTCATTCACATACAGTTTTATAATTAAATATTTTAACATATATATTTTCAATATAGAGGTTAAAATTTTCCAAATAAGCCCATTTTATTTCTTGGATTTTTGAATAATAATCATGGTAAAATTTAAAACCTTAGTATAAGGTAAATTAGGTAATTATAGGTTAAAATAAATTTTAAAGACCACTAATTTTTTTCCAAATTTCTATAGAATAATGGTAATTATATCCTTATCACGTAAGGATCCTAATTTAATTTCTTAAGTTTCACTTTTTCATGAAGATGACATATAAAATATTTAATATAAAGAAATAGACAAAGTGTCACCCTTTTAGTTAAAAATATATATTATGTGTTCACATGGGAAATATTAATATTATGAAGGGATGGTAATACTAGTTTTTTGAATAGTTTAATTAAGTTCATGATAAAAATTTATTTCAATTTATTGAAAAATTTAATAAATGGTTATAAAAATATTAAAATTTCCATAATCTGAATGATTTACATTATTCCAATAATTTTATATATAGTTAAAACTAATTAATGATGATCAAATATATTTTATTATAATTTCATCTTTTTATTGGCTTCATTAATGTCAAATCATGTGAATAATTTCAAAATTGACATTAATGATATTCTATAACAAATAATATTTTAATAAATTATTTAAATCTAAAAAAATATTATATTTATCCATTTAAGTGTAATATAATTGAAAACATCATCTATGTCCCATTTATGGCTCAATTTTCCATTTATGATAAATTTTTTGAACATTTATAGGTAAAATGGTTATTATAGTGGTGAAGGTAAAATATAATTAACAAAAGTGTTAACAAAATATATAAAATTTAAAATGACACCTAATGTTATCCAAATTTATATGGATTATTTTATTTAAATATTAGACTCATTTTATTTGAATTCATTACCATTTTAATTATTTTTTCCTATAATTACTTAATATATTTTAATCTTTTAGGAAGTTAAAAGTGTGTTTTATCCCTCCCCTTAAAAGAACACCCCTCATTCCTTTTACTTAAAAAAATTTGAGAAATATAAATCAAAAATACCCTATAAAAATATCTTATAAGCATCCTTGTCCAAATTTTAGAGGTTATAGTGTGCAAAAAAACCAACCCCAAGATCCTTAAAAGGATATCTTATATAGTTATTTCAAAGAAGATGTAATGTCCATTAACGATTAATTTATTTTTTACATATTCATTACCTCCTATAATTATATGTTATTTATAATAAAATAAAAAATTCAGTACCATAAATCGAATTAAATGTAATTGTTTTAATTAAATCTTCATTATACTTCCAGTTTCCCTATCTAATGGTAACTAAAAGTATCACTTGTAGGTACATATGACATATCATTTCTATGTAGTGATGAAAATAATTTTATTCAAACATATTTCATGAATGGTTATTATGATGGGATTAATGTTTATATATGATAAATATTAAATAATTATTCTTCGAGAATTATAATATCCCACCTACCTCTTACATTCTTATTTGTTGGGAAATAATAACATCGCCCATGTGTATGTGTGCAGTACCACCTCCATGATGTGATGATATTTTTTTTCCTTTTCATTATACATGGATGGTAATAAGGATATATTTAATTAATATAAATGATTTATATTATATAATAACAATTATATAAAATACAATTATTATTTACCTTTCTCTTTGTACATTAATAAAAATGTGAACAAACGTTCATGCATATGTATGGCCAACCGTCTCCTTGAATGACATAATTCATTTTTATATCTCTATATTTTATGGATGAATATATGTATATATTTATATATAATGAATATATAAAAATATATAATATTTATATAATTACTAGAATTATTTTGATGATGTAAATACAATAAATATACAGGTATCAAAACTATTGAATTGAAATACTCATTATAAGAAACATTTATTACCTGTAAATAACTATATTGATAAGAAATTATTGATAAATGAAAATTGAGACATTATAAAGATATAATATAGGATATTATAAATAAATAAATTATTATATTATAAAATAATAATAAATTAACATTTATTATACATGAGGTTAGAGTGATTCAAAAGATATTTAAACATGAGGTATGGGTTGGTCGTCTCAAACTCTCTTATCTAGGACATATGTTATGTTATGAACCAATATTATTTTATTAGGTGTGTGTAATGTTCCTTTGAATTTTTTTATCATGAATATTCTTAAGATAATTATTTTTAATATTTCACTTTATTTCATTATTTTATTGGATTTCGATTCAATTATTGTCAAAGTGGTAAGGGTTTTAGGTTAAATTATCATTGTTTATCATGTATTGTTTATGATTATGTTTCCAATAATCATATTTCATGATCCAAATTCCATTAATCTAATTAATTTTATTCTAATAATTTTTTTATGGAGACTAAATATTTTCATTTAATATTAATCTCTATAATAATTCATGATTTTGAAATTATTGTTTTAAGGAAAATATAGTTCATTTATATATTCAGTCTATAAAATTTCACATCAATGTCCACGTTTTCTAAAAAAGTATTGACGAATGTTTTTAATATTATATTATTATTTTTTAAAGTCATTTTTCCCATATTTTATTTTTTAAAAAAATTTAGATTAAAATTCATTTTATTTTAGGAATGATGTACTTTTTGAATATTTAAAAAATATAAAATTAATGTTTTTATTTAATTTATATGGAATGAAAACAATTTATCTCCATAATGACCACTCAATAGAGTAATTATTACTTTAAATATTCAAGGAATATTTAAAAAAAATGATTTTCACAATATTTTTTCAATTTATAGTTTATGAAAAATTAACTTCAAAGGGAAATGGGAATTTCCCTCTTAAATGATATAATGATCTTATAATAGGATTTATATTAATTAAAGAAATAAATACTTGAATTAACTTATTCATTACTGGGGTTATAATCCATGGGTAAAATAATTATTATTCCTCATGATGGGTTTTTATGATGACATTATATTTGTGAAACCCATTACCTTTAAACATATCATGTTTTGATGAAATGATAAAATTTTCATGAAACACATTTATTTTTCATTGTTTGTTCTAGGGTGAAAATTTATCAAACCAATTTTGTTTCATGTGTTATTTTTTTTAATGATTTATAATATTATGTAACACATTTCTATTATTATCATTATGATATTGGTGGGATCGTAATTATTTATCCATCAAATGCAACAGTTAATGATTGATATCTCAGAAGATATAAAGGGCTATAATGATATGTTAACCCATTCATTAAGGGACTCCATCCACTATGATTGAATTTGGAGTTATTTATAAATAATATAAGTGAACCTTGACTATGATGTTATTTATCTTTTACACTTATGTGTAATCCAAAAAATTATGAATTATGCCAATTTTATGCTCTTTGAGATCATATTCTTAGATTCATTTATGATTCATGTATAAGGAAATGAAAAAATAATTCATGAATCAATATTATTAACTCTTATATTCATGTAATTATTTTCAATTGTTATTATCCTGTTCTCATGACCTTGTACTCATGTTATGTTTAATTTATCATTAATACCTCCCTTTTTTTATCCTTACTGGGTATTTAAACTCATCATTTCTAATTCATCCTTTCCCTATGATATGATGAAAGGTTTTTGGTGTGATATATCAATGAAGGGTGATAGTTTTGAAGATCTAAGTGGGAGATGATGTTGATATCTAGTAATCTTGTTTTTTATGTATCAATGTTTCTTAGGGCACTATCACTCTATGATTATAGCCTGGAATATTTGGTTATGTATAAAATATATGTCTAAAATGATGAAATATATATGTGTGAGAAGTTTATATATCTATATTTTGTATCCAATAAAGGTTTAGTTAACTTTTTTAATCTATGATGAGAAATATTTAGTGAGGAAAATTGGAATAAGTGTATGTGTAGGTTAAAATCTTAATGTTTTATTAATAATCATGAATGAAAATGGTTAAACCTATGGCGTTTTATACTTAAAAACGATTTTTTGATTTATACAATATATAAGTTATTTTTCATGATTATTTGGGTTTCCACTCATATAATTGTTACTCACACTATTAAATTTGATTTTATTAAATGGCTGGTACCTGAAGGACTCATGTTAATGTTGAATGTGATGGAAAATGAAATGGGTTTTCTCTTTAGAAACAATGATTTATGTTTTATAGAATGAAAAAATCATTATTTTATTCTTATAAAACATATCAAGATATGAATCATACCAATATTCCAAATGAAAAAATTGAGGGAATGGCATTCTGTTGATTCCTTCATGAGTAAATTCCCACCATCTTTTTCATATTCCATTTACCCACTAGTTACTGAGAATCATATTAGTAACATTGAAAAAATAGTTTCCATCCACTAGTGTTCAGAGTATGAAAAATTAATTCTTTCATAACCTCAATTGGAAGGAAAAGTGGATGAATGGTTGAATCTTGTTAAGAATATGAGGCAACATGCTGAAATTGGATCCATGGAGTGGGATGTGTTAAAGATATTAGTTATCAATAAATACTTCCCTCATATTTGTTTTGTAAAATAGATAAGGAATTATTTGAGATAATAAATAATGATGATGAATCTATTGGTACCTATTACAGAAATTTAATAATACTTTTGAGGTATGCTTGTGATATTATCATCCAACCTGAAAGTAAGGGTGATCATTTCTTCAGTGGCTTAAACCCAATCTTCTAAACGGAGTTAGCCAGATGATACTTCAATTGATATGAAGAAATAGTTTGATGTGATATCAAGGTGGAAATAGAGATTAGAGTTACCCATCTATCCCAAATATTTTATATGAAAATAATGAGGGCAATAAAAGGAAATTCTAAAAATATTTAAGAGATTAACAATAACATTCCTTTAATCTCTATGTGTGGCTAGAAATATGGTAGAAATTTTATTAAGGGGAATATTAAATATTCTAGATATGGAAAGGAAGTTTACCATAAAATTGAATGCTGAAATTAATGGAATAATTTATATAATTTTGTAAATATATAGAAATGTACATAGAATGCACCACCAACACTCCATTATTTCATATGTAAGGATAATGAGAATTATGTTAACAAGTGATCAAAAAAAAGGTAAATGTCATTGATGAAGGTGAGTATCCTATTCATCTAAGAGATAAAGAGAAATATCATGTGATCACTCCTTTTGATGAGGGGTATAACAATAATGTGGGGAAAGGATCACATTCCATATAAACTAGAAATTCTAATATCTTATTTTATTCTATATCTACCTACACTTTTATATTTTAAAAATTTTATAATGGTTTCAAAATGACACCCCAATGATTATATGTCGAATTATTAATGAAAAGACCTAATTGTGTGATTATACCACCACAAGTCTATGATTATTCACTAGTTTATATTTGTGGGAATTTTCATCATGTAAATCTTGTTATCCATCCACTGATTGAATTTCATTTCCTTTTGATCATGGATCAATTTATATAAATAAATCCTACTTCAAAATATAAGGAATGGAAGTCTTATTTGATAATTTGACCTAAACACTGAATTTATATTTTTTTGATGAAAATAATTAAAATATTGTCAAAATCATATCCATTATATTTTTCTTGATTTTGATTAAAAGGTGATTTTTATCTTAGATGGTTTGGTAGAAAATCGACATCAATGATATGCCTACTGTATAGTAGTTTTTTATGTATTTATAGAATAATTTCCTCAAATTATATAGAATCAGGAAGTAGATTTCTTAATATGAATCATACGATGTGTTACAATAATTTCCAAGACTCCATATAAAATAGATATAACTGACTTATAGGAATTAAAGAACAAAAAAAGGTTAATCTTGAAAATGGATTTATTTTCCTAAGTGCATCACCATGGGGTTTACTTTTTCTTAATATTAATAAGAAATATGGAACAATGCGACTCTATATTGATTATAAATTACATAATAAGATCAAATTCAAGAATATGTGCCCAATACAATTTATTGAATATTTTATTGATCAACTTCATAGAGATAAATACATTTCTATTATTGAATTTAACTATGGATGTCATCAATTAAAGGAAGAGAAGGAAGATATTCCCAAGATAATCATTAATAAAATGTATAGACACCATGAATTTATATTGATGTCATTTGGTATTAATAATTTCACTATTATCATTATGGATTTTATGAATATATTCTTATGAGATTTCCTTGATTAGTTTGTGGAAGTATTTCTAAATATTGTTATATATTTAATAATCATGAAATATAATGACAACCATTGGTAAAAAAATTAATACCACTAGAAAGGACATGATTTATTTAAAATTAAAAAAGTGTGAATTTTGGATTAAAAAAGTTTCATTTTTGATTCATATAATCTAATGTGAGGGTATATCAGTACATCCTTAAATGATAGAATTTATTGATCATTAGACAAAACTCTGACTAATGTATATAGTTTTCTTCCTTATTTCTCAAGTATTATTAGAGTTTTGTGAAGAATTTATCTTGATTTTCTAACCTAATATACAAGTTAACTCGAAAGGGATTTCAGTTCATTGGTATGAATGATGTTATAAAAATTTCAAAGAACTAAATAAAAATATATTCCATACACCTATGATTAATTTAACCTATAGTGGATAAGGTATTGTAATATATAATGAGGTATGGAATAATTGGCATTTACATGTTCTCATTCATAATTATATGGGGATAACTTATTCCTCATATAACTTTAAGTTTTAGAAAAAAAATATCCCAAATCATTATTTAGAGTTAGCTGTAGTATATTTTGAATTAATGAATCCAATGAATTATATTTACTAAGAATCTTGTGATATATATAATGCTAATAAATGATTAATGTATATTTTCACAGAACAATAGTAGAATATTTCCAAGAGAAGAAGTTAGAACCTGATAAAGGATTTTTACTGGTAAAAACATTACCACCCTCAGAATGTGAAGTAGGTATAGGATGAACTATGTCAAATGGATAATTTTATATTATTTATGAAGAGGATCACCAAATATATAATCATTTTTTATTTTTAATGGATGGATCTTGAAATCTTGATGCATGGTGATACATATTATATTTTTCAAATGGGTGGTCATCCATCTATCCATATGATGATTAAAGAGGCGTATAAGAAATAAATATATCCACATAATAAGGTGATAAATCTCTTTAAGTTCAAACTTAATAAAAAAATAATTATAATATTCAATAACCATGTATGTGTTCTTCCTATATCATATTTTAATGAGGATTTATTGGATGACGCTCATAGTTCATCATTATCAATTCGTCCTAGAAATAAGAAAGATATATATATACCTAGAAAAGTATTTATATTGAGTCAACATGAAGGGATATATTGTTGAGTATGTATATAAATGGTTATTAAACCTATATGTTAAGGCTAAAAGACAAAATATTAAAGGTATGTTAGAAGAATTTGCCATAACATAATGGAAAAGGGAAAACGTCACTATGGATTTTATCCTCAGGCTCCACAAAATATCTAAGATCCATAATGCCTTTTGGGTTATAGTAGATCACATTATGATATTTGGACACATAATTTACATTAGAGTATAATTTTATCTTGATAAATTTTCCAGAATATACATTAAAGAAGTGGTAAGGTTTTATGTAGTACCAGATTCTATTGTATTTGGTTGGGATCTGTGGATTGCCTCATAGTTTTGGTGAAGTCTTCAGTATGCTTGGGATATGAAGTTAATTTTCAAAATAACCTTAAATTCTCAAATAGATGTACAGTCTAAGAAAACCATTCAAACCCTAGAGGATATGTTGAAATCTTTCTCCAAAGATTTCATTGCTGTTTTAGATGAACATCTTTCTATTGTTGAGTTTTCATATGACAACAAATTTTACTCAAGAATTCAGATGGGAATTTTTTTAATAAAAATATATAAACATGAGTAGAACTCCAACCTAATGGAATGATTTTGGATAATAAATCTATTTTTTCTTAATAAATATAATTAAATGATATAAAAAGATCAATATAATCAGCATAACATCATGGGAACTCAAATTTGATAGATAAGTGATATTGAAAATCATCGATGTGATCAAGAAATTTATGGTTTTGAAAAAAATATATGAATTTATACATGTAAATATATTATTATATTTTAAAATAACGGAGATTAAATATATTTTTATATTTTTCCATTTTGATAATCTTTATCAAGTAGGGATGGTAGCTTATTTCCTGGCACTTCCACCGAAACTCTCTCAACTTTATAATGTGTTCCATGTGTCCCTCATGTTAAAATACATATATTTTCCTTCAAATATACTGAACTGAAATATTTTTCCATTTGATAATGATATTTTCGATAAGTAAAATAAATTATAAATATTGTATTTAGAGATAACGTGCTATGGACCATGACTTCTCACCTGATTAAGCTTCTTCGGAGAAATATGAAATTTGAAAAACCTATATGGGAACCTCTACATATGATGAAAAAAATATGTCCTCATTTTTTTTATCATTGTGATAAAATTTTTGGGGTGAAATTGATTTTAAATAGGATATAATGTGACACCCTGATATTTTATTAAATATTTCCCCTCAAATATTTTTTTGATAGCTTATGGTAAATAAAATCCAGAGACTAAATAAACTGTAATATATTTCACAATTATAACAAAGCCATTTAATTAGAGGTTATAAATATAATTGATAAAATTATGGTTTAATGAAGTGAAAAATAATTTTTTTATAATTTTATTATAAATAAAAAATGAAATCAGTAGAAAATAAAAGATATGTTTTCTAAAAAATTATTTTTATGCAGTTAATGTATTTTAATTTCTAAAATTTAAATTCATCCCAATTTGTGATTTATTTCAATGAAATATATATATTATATATTAAAAAAATATCAATCATATAGTATTTTTTATATGCATGGGATAATAACAAATTTATTTTTATACTGAAAACTGTATTTTTTAAAAAGCGATTGTCATGAAATTTTTTGTACATATTTTAAAATTAATTTATCCCACATATTGGTATTAAATTATATATAATTATTTCCATATTATTATTAATGAGGTCAAAATTTGGTAAAAATGGATATTTTATTTTTTGGATTTATAAATAATAATTTTTGAAACATTTATCACATCGGTAAAAGATAAACTTGTTTAATCTAGGATAAAAATAGTATCAGGGTCACCATTTTTCATCTATATTAAAATTGGATGATTTTATGTGGAATGTTATAAAATTATTCTAGAAATTTAATTTCTTATTATACACTTTTCTTATTAAATGACCTATATAATATTAAAAGAAAAGAAAGTTAGAAAGTTTCACTCTCAAGGATTTAAATACATTTTATGAGGCTATAATAGAAGAAAATAATGTTTTGAATTAGTTCTAATAGAATTTTATTAATAATAAAATTTTATTCATAATGGAATTTTTTTTATAATTTTTAGTGATTAAATAATTACCTTAAATTCTTGTATGATGATTATAGAATATTTATTCAATTAATATATATTCGTAATAAGTGATCTAAAAAATATTATTAGTATTATAATTTGATTAATTCATAGTATCATAATAATTTTATAAGTGATTATACAATATTAAGAATTTTAAAAGTATTATATTACAATTTTATTTTCTTCTTGGTTTAATTAAAGTCAAATTAAATATATAGGTCATGAAATGGAATTGAAGATATACTATAATAAATAATATATTACTAATTGATTTAAAAGTCATTAATACATCACCTATATAAATATGAATTTAATAAGGTTTGAAATATCTTCCATTGTATAATTATGCCTAAATATTTCTTCAATGATAACATTCATAAAATTTTATGGCTAAAACAGTTGTTACCATTGTCCATGTGAAAAAATAGTTAACATAAGGGTTAATAGAAAAGATAAGGTTTAAAATGACACAAAAACATATTTAAATATAATTGTATAATCTAATTTAATCCTTACCCACTCTTTATTTGAATTCATGTCCATTTGGACTCATTATTCTGGATAATGACTTTATTATATTATAAACAATTATTAAATTTCATGTTTTTCCTCTCCCTCTCGTATAAATGGACACCCTTCCTTCATCTTCTATACAATACTCTGAGCCATCTATCTAGATCATACCCTACAAAAATACATTATTAAGATACATAAACACATTATAGTTTTAATAGAGTTCACAAAAGAAAAATTCTATGATCCTTAAGAGGAGATCTAAAGGAATTATTTCAAATAAGAAGTAATCACCTTGACTGATCACTTTCTTTTTACTACTTATTTACCTCCTCTAAATCAATTTATTTAACAATAAAATAATAATCTCAGTATCCTATGTATAATAAAATAATATTATAATTATTTAATCACTATTATATAACCTATTTCCCATCAAATGGGAAGTGAGATTATCACTCGTGTGTACGTATATAATAAGGTTTCCATATAAGGATATAATTAATTTTCAAACATAATATTTTATGGATTTTTATTATGATAGGTTTAGTGTTTATATATGATAATTAGGACAAAATTAGACTTTTTTAATTATAATATATCATCTTCTTTCATACCTTCCAATTCTATAAAAAATTAAAACATCACTTGTGCGTACATGTGGACTACCAACTCTAGGAAGCGATGTGAATTTTTTTCATTTATGTTTTAAATAGCTGAATGTAAAGAAATATTTAATTAAAATAAATTATTTATATGATATAAAAATGATTCTTTAATGGTGAAGTATTATTTACCCTTATTTTATTGCTTTTGTCAAAATGTTAAAATAGTGTTCATGTGTACATGCAACATGACATCTATTTAAAAAATTTAATTTATTTTTATATCTAGGAAGTTTATGGATTAATCTATGTATAAAATTACTATATATAATATTTATATCATTATTAAAATTTTGATTATTATTTAACCACAGTCAAAGAATAATTAAAATAACTAATGAACTGAAATACTCATGATGACTGAAAAAATTGTAACTGGGAAAGGGTGATTTTAATAAGTAATTATTGATAAATCAGGTTTGACAGTTTATAAAAGGGTCATATAAGATATTATAAGTATATGAAAGATTATTTTATAGAATAAAAATATTTTTCTATATATTTTTTAAAAATTTAGAGTTCTTCTTGATAAATTGGAACTAAAGGTAAGGGTATATCCCCTCAAATTGACTTCTTTGGTACATCTATTATGTTATATGACAATATTCTTCTTTGAGGTGTATATACATAATTTTTACATGTTATATTATGTATATATATGTGTGTTAAATATATTTAAATTTTAATTTCATATTATTCTTTCTTCGATCTTATGAATCACAATTTACCAAATAGATATAGGTTGTATGTTACTGTATCAATGTTTAGCGGGATAACATAGAATTTTGTTTCTCATGATGAAATTTCAAGATATAACTATTAAAAAACTATTCTGTTTTCACATTTATACATGATTTTTTACATATGGTTACAAAAAAAATAATTTGAAATATCGATAAATCTAGTTTCTTTTGGAATTATGTACATTATATAACAATTTGAAATAGAAAAAAATCATCTTTATTGAATAATTCCATAACATGATATCATATAAAATGCATGGGATAACATGGGGACATAAAAAAGGGGTGAGATATAAATCCAAATAAGGGATACACATTCTATTTCAAGAATAAATAATACATATTAAACAGTAGTAATATCATCAGAGCATAAAAGGAGTAGGATCTATAATAATGAATAATGAGACCTGATATAATATGATAATCACAAAATAAGCATGTGAAATGTGGAAACAACTTAAAACACTACATCATAAATATAGGTTAAGGATAAATTACATGACATCATGATGGAAAAAGTCCCATAAAGTAATTTGGTTTAATCCCTTCACCATCATTTTTTTGTTATCCTAACTAGGTTAAATACCCTAAGTGGGAGGTAAATCAGTGTGTGATAGACTCAAACTACTTCCCCTTAAAATATTGGTTTATCATTAAACAAAACACACTTCTCTCTCTTTCCCATATAAATTCTTGACTGGAAATTAAATCATGCATGAGACACGATATTTTTTACTTGGTTCACCATCACTGGACTACATACAAGCAGGAGACAGCGACAATGTCTCAATTGTAACAAATCCACTAAGTCTCACTTCAAAGAATGAAGGTTTGGGATAGATATAATCTATACCTTGGATCATTACCATTACAAGGCTTAGGGTCATCTCAATACTTTCCCAAGGTTCCCTCCCTATGTCTCTTTCTCTGTATCGATGATGGTGGAAAGAATCACCTTCTTTTTCTAACTTTTCTCACTTCTCAGGAAAAATATTCAAACATAGTTTATGGACATTTAGGCCCCTTCATTGTATATATTGAATACATAATTAGTTTTAGATAGATGCAATATCGATGTTCTAATTTAATCCAACATATTAATAACTCTTTACCATCGATTTATTATGTGATTTCTTATGAACAAATTTCACGTTGCTCGCTACCATTGAGAAGCTCATCTTTCATGAAACTCAAATAAACTTAATGAATCTACTTGATTTAGTGAAGCTCACTTATCCATACCAAAGAAAAACTCTTTCAAAAAAATTTACTAGAATTTATGAATCACATTCCTTTCATGAATCTTACTTATCCTTCATGAATTTTCTTAATTTCATGATGCTCAAAATTTTTGTTGGATTTTACAACCTTCATGAACTTATTCACATGAAACTACTTCACGACCCACCTTCTAAAATTTAGATCCTTAATATTTTTGTTAAGTATTGGTAGTTTTTTAGGGGTATTGGCTTATTATAGATGTTTCCACCAATTCTGGAACCTTTCATCCACATCATCACCATTCCATGATGCTCCCTATTTTTCAACGTGATTCCCCCTTTTTAAGATGATATATGAAATTTTTCTATTCACAATGTTCTTTGTTATTTTAGATATGACAATAAACTCTTCGCATTGTTGTGCATCTCCACACAAAATTCACAACACCTTTTTCTTTCGTGATGCTTTCATACTCATGGATCTCACCATCAGAATCATTGATCCTTAAAAAACACCCTTTTTGAAGCCCATCTTTACAAAACTAATTAATTTTGAATATTTTCATAATACCTTCATAGAAATACACTTACCAAGATGCTATTAAAACATTGAATTTTGTACTCCAAAAATTTGGTAACCATTGGGAAATGGTGTCACCTTCTGTAAGCAATTTGTTTACTACTTATATGGAAACCATTACTTTGTCTTAGATCATTGTCAGCAATCCTAGTCAAAAAATTCTATCGACTCCTCAATTATCCTTGGAAACACTGTTTTTCAACAAACACAATCAATAAAAAAAATAAATGTTACCTTGAAGGATTTTTTCCCAACAAAACTCTCATGAGACTAGACATTACCCATTACAATTAATAACTATAAAATTCTGGGTGCACCCATAAAATTCATATCATTATGATTCTAATGTTTTCCACATAGATCAAAAAAATGACTCATTCATCATCATATTTTATTACATGACAAAGGAGTGTGGAATACAGACATATATGTATAACAAAAAATTAATATTAGTAAATAATTTTTATTACCCTTGATAAGAAATAGGTATGGTATTCCCTACATAATTATTTTGGCATGGATAATCATGGTGAAATTTCTGTAGCATAATGGCATCACCTAAAAATTCATAAAATGGGTTGATGAGAGATAATGTGGTTTATAATCATTTGAAAATAAAATGGGACGTAATATAGGAATGTAAATATATATCCCAATATTATTAATTTGAATTATATGTCATAACATATTAAAAAAATTTGAATAAAGAAAAGAAGGTGAGGGTCACATGCTAAATTTCGACATGGTAATAGGTGTACATAATGGTTCATGGGAAGTAATAATTACAGTGAAAGGGCTATATAATAATTTATACATTAAATAGACTGTATTTGTGATTTTTAATAATATATAAAGCATGAAAAAATTTCATTTATGAGACATACCATAGAACTGGTTCATGATAAAAAGAGGAGAGTGGAAGATCCTGTACATGAGGGTGTGACACAAAATGCTTCATTGGGGATTATTAAAAACATGGGGGACCTCTAGAACAACTATAAATATGGTAGGTTTGAATAAGAAAATTCTAAAAGATTTTTAATTAAGAAAAATTGGATGTTGGGTGTGTTTATATAGGAATGGATTGGGTAATTCTTTAATGTTTCTCGAACTAAGGTTTTGGACTCTATATATTAAAATGAACAAAACCACAATCCTTGCCATGGATTTTTTCCATGATTTCTGAAAAATGGAAGTGTTTTTAATTATTTTATTAAGCCAAGTTTCTAAATTAAAAAATCACTTTCTCATGTGGAATTGAGTAATAATCTTAAGGGAATGATTTTAGAACATTAATATATATTAATGGATTTAGAGGATTAAAAATGGCTTTATATAACTATTCAAATAAGAATAACACACTATTTTCCATTTAAAATATATATTTTGTAGTTGATACTCTTTATATTAATTATTACATTACATTTGGGTCATTAGGATGTGGTAATACAAATAGTACATTTATAGATAATTTAATTTTTCCTTGAAAATTAGACTGTCTCAAAAAATTATGAAATATTCACAGTTCAATAATTTATAAGTTATGACTCCAAAAAAATATAAATTTTCTCAAAATTATCTTCAAAATATGGGGATTTTTACTTTTAAAATAATAACAGTAATTAGCTGATAATTGATTGTTTTTTTGACAATAAGAGTTCCCGAACCCTTATAAATATTCCATATGACTTCTTAAAATATATTTGATCATTTATATTTGATAAATTGTATTTAGCAATAATATTTTAGTAACAAATTGTTTATTTACAAAATAATTTAATTCATTAAAATAAATTATTTAATTGAATTTTAATATAAACCAAAATAATTTATGTTTTATTACATCAAAATATAATTTTTATCAAACTAGTTAATTAATGATTTTAAAATTAAAAGAAATAAAATATAATTATAATCATAATTTTTTGAAAATTAAATATTAATATTAGGATTAAATTATTTTTTATTCTTCGTTAAAATACTTTTATAAATAATTAACCACTTTTCCTTTAACCATGGTAATTAATTTTTACTACATTTATTATTCCTAATGTAGAAAAATTATGTTAAACTTATTATTTAATATTAATTATGATGAATCTAAATATGTAATCCATTTTATCAAAATCTAATCACAATGGTGGATGAAATTAATTTTATATAAAATCTTCAAGCATAATGAAAATTTATTTTGCAGGAATCACTTTTATTTAAGGAAACAATAACATTACCCTCGCTCTCTATGGGAACTAGCCCAAGATCGAGTCCCGCCAGACTCAGACACTGTGCGTATTATGCATAGGGTGATTCAAAGCCATCTGCATAGCTGGGGAACATGCGGCACGTTTTGGGGCCTTGCGGGGCCCCTTCAGTGAGAGTCGAGCGTTAACCTTTCACGCGTTTTGATTCTAAGGGGGCCTTGGAACGTCAAAGATTTCCCCTTCTGCTGCACTAGGGCTTCCGCCCTGGAACTCACCCTCTCCTCTCCTCCACCCCTCTGGTTTGTCTCATCGGCTTGGGGTTGCGCTCTTTTTAGTGATGATGCCTCTTCTAGTTCTCTGGCTTGGCTTCGGCTCTTTCTCTGTCTAGGTGCTGGCGTGCTTCGGGCTTGTCTGTGATGGGAGAGGGTCGCGATGGCCAAGGCATGGGTCAATGGCCTTAGATCTGGAGTACGGCTGCAAGGTGTGGGCCGACGAAGGGTATTTAGTGTTGGATCCTGGTCTGCATCAGAGGGCATGGAGTCGTGCTATGAGAGGTGTTCTGGTCCTGTCTGGTGGGAATGGCGTCGGCCCCGGAGTGATGCGGAGGGGAGGGGGATTTATGCTGTTTTGATGCCCTGTATTTCATTCCAGTAGGTATGCGGTTCATTTGACAGGTATGGGTTGGATTATTCATTGCTGTTCCTGTGCCACTGTCATAATTGGAGTTCCGTGTTCCTTCCCCATAGGTCCCTTCTTCTTGCAGTGGTCTGGCCAGTTTGGAATCTAGTGGGTGTTCCTCCGTGGTTTTGATCTATCCCACTCCAAGCCCAGAGAGGCGTTGCGGCCTCAGATCTTCTCATTTTCTCTCAACGGCGATGCTCCCTCGAGGTGTGGGTGGGGCTTCAAGTCCTAGGTGATGAAGTCTCATTTTCATTCTCCCTGGTTCTTCTTCCTATCCGGTTTGCTGCGTTATGGTTTAGGAGGGTGTCTTTCGGATGCGGTGGGGTATTTGGTTTCGGTTCCAGTGGTGATTTGCAGTCTTAGTAGAGGATTGTTGTCTGATTTTGACTATGTTGGTTCCATGTGTTTGGTTCTTTTTGGCTCAGGAAGAGGAGGGATTCTAGTTGGTGAAGCATGGATTTCTCCTAGTTTGTGCCGATTGAATTGGGAATGAAGGATTTTCCTCAATGGAGGTCATACTATGGATTGTGGTTTTTGCTTGTATTTCTAAATGTTTCTTGAATCTCGGTAGGATCTTTCACTTAAGAATTGCTTGGGTTGATGATGTTTGTTCTCCTTTGTGGCTTGTATTTTCGGAATATGATTTGGTTTTGGCCTCGATGGTCTGGTGGTCAAGGGTTTCAGTAGTTAATTGTCTATAAGAAGTTGTTCCAGATGAGGTGCAGGGCAATGGCGTCTCACCGTTTCATGGATTTTTAGAATTGGATGTTTGAGAGGGTATGACTTCTGTCATCGGTGCCAGGCCCATGCGCTTTTTCATGGGACAGCTTGTTGTTCAGCTCTAAGACAGTGGAAAGTGGACTTAATGTTTTTTTTTCTGGGTGGATCTTCCTTCTTGTAGTGTAGGTTGTTTGTGATCTTGAGCCTTTGGTCTGTTGGGGCTTTTTTATTGTCTAAGTCAATGATGTCATTATGGGTTTCCTCTCAGCCCTTGAAGAAGGGTTATTCTCAATAAAAAAATAATTTTTAGTTAGTTTTTCATTTTAAAATGGTTTTCTGAAAAATGATTTTTAATTCTAAAAAATATACTAAAATTGTGTACTAATATTATTTAAATATAATTAATTGAATTAAATATAAATAATTAACACTTATGATACCTTAAAATCAAATTTAAATAATAGTAGGGATTTTAAATTAAAATAATTTATAAAAAATTTAAAATGTTTACCCTATATTGATTCTGATTTTATAATATAAAAAATGGATCTCATTTTAACAAATTTATTATAAAAAGTTTCTAGAAAAAAAATATAATATTTTTAAAATAAGATATAAAAATATTTTTGCATAAAACATATTTTGAAGAATAAAACCAAATTACCAAAATAAAATTGATTATTTTCAAAGAAGTTATCAATATATTTAGGATATATATATATATATATATATATTATAATTTAGATAATCCTACAGATATAAAAATATTAATGGATTTTTAAAATGTCCATATTCAAAAAATTATTTTCTATTTGGGTTCAGTGTTGTGTACGACATACACTATCAAACATAATATTCTATTTTAAAAACTAGGGGCATTAAAATATTTCCCCCTTAATAAATTTCATCATCACAATTTAATATTGAAATAATTTTTCCTATTTCAGTCCATTTTATTGAATAATCAGATAAATTAGGGATTGGTATTACTAAAATATTGAACACATAAAGGGTAATCTAATGACATTAATAGGATAACTTATAAAATACATTTATTTCTTATGTTGTGAATTTATAGCCTTTAATCATTGTTATTTATGGTCTACTTACTAACATGTATTCATATTCATATTTTTTTCACTTAATAATGGTTCATAATGATCATAAGAATATATCAAATCATATCCCCCAAAAATTTCAAAATAGGTGTGCATAAAGGCAAGTTTTCATATACCAGGTTACGCTGAGTTGGGCGCAGAGCACCTTGACAAAGTTGTTACCTCTAGTTACATCTTGGATATAACCAAATTAACGTTAAGTATCCATACATAGATTTAATTCCTTGATAAAAAATAACTCTATACAAACCAAAATTTTGGGACATTTTCTTATACATAATCATATCCCCATAGATTTATTCTAAGGTTTTCTATTCCAAATCCAAAAAACATCTTAAAATTTCTTTTCATACCAACTATGAAAACTCGGTTCTTTATTTCACAGTAATAGATGATTTATTTCATAAAGATACAATTAATAAAACATAAAATATTGATATGTATAGTGACTTTGATAATTAGTTACATTACATAGAAATTTAAAACAAGAAAAAAACTCATCTTTATTGAATATATCCTTAAAACACATGCACATAAAACTGCATTGGATAACATGGGGACATAGTTAAAAAAATAGTGATCTATAAAGCCTAGTAACGGAATTAACATATAATTAAATTAAGTAAATAATTAATGTTATAAAATAAGAATATCAATAGATCAAAAAGGAGTTGGAATTAAATACATGAATAATGATACATGATATAACATGATTATAATAAAGGAAACATTGGAATTGAGGAATCAACAAAGAAAATTTCATCATAATAATAAATCAAGGGCAACTACCAATAAATAATAATAACGAAAATCCCATAAATAGATCATGGTCAATCCCTATCCCAAAATGATGTCTCATGAGATTAAAAATTATCCAATGTATTGGACCACTATATAATTATTGGTTTACCCATCACTTTCATTTCATTCTCATTCATAAGTGTGCCACAAGGATCCTACCACATTGATTCATTCAACATAAAATTGTATTCCATGATCATGGAGTTTATAATAAATACATGAATTTTCCAGGTTAATGAATTATATGTGTATAAAGGTAAATAAACTATATATGAAATTGGAATTTTATTCACTACAAAAAATTTTAGCATGGAAAATCATGGTGAAATTTTGAGTGCATAACTATGTCACACAAAAATTTATAAAAAAATTGATGAGAGTTAAAAGGGTATCTAATTATTCAGAAATATAATGGGACGTAATATTGAAAGGGAAATAAATATCCCAACATTATCAATTGAAAATATAATACATAAGGAAAAAAAGTAAACTTGAATAAAAAAGAAAATCATAGGATCCCTTACAAAATTTCTTTGAGGTAACAGGTGTACATAATGATTCATGAGATGGAATAATGAGATTCAAATGGTTATATCAAAATTTATACATAAAATTGATATTTAGGGGGATATGTAATAACTTATACCATTATGAAGAAATTTAATTTAAAAGACATATCATAAAAGAGGTGCTTAATAAAAAGAGGAGAGTAGAAGATCCCTTACTTATGCGTGTAACCCCAAATGTTGATATAGGCTTCATGAGAGCTTGGAGTGCCTTAGGAGGACTCTAGAAAAGGGAAGGTAGACTAAGGACGTTATCATATAATTTTTAGAGATTTGAAATGGGATATTGGGTGGGTTTACATAAGACAATATTGGGGAATTCTTTAATATTTTTCAAACATAGTTTTTGGAATCTATATTATAAAATAACTAAAAGAATAAACATTCCCAGGGTTTTCCACAAGTTTTATGACAAATGAGATTGTATCTAATTATTTTATAAGTAAAAATGTCTAAAATAATAAATTAATACACTTGATTATGTGGACTTTATCACACTCTAGAAGATATTGTTTTAAAACCTTACAATATATTTATGGTTTTGGAGGATTTACAAAGGTTTTATAAAATTAGTAAAATAAAACTAAAATGAAATTAACTTAAAGAATACACTTATATTTGTTTTTTGAGAATCCTTATAGTATTTATTACATCATTGATGGTTTATTAAGATGTCATAATACACACGGTATATTTATATGGTATTTAATTTTTACCCAAATATTGGTTTCTCTTAGAAAATCATGAAAAAATCACCATTGGATAAGTTATAAAAAATGATTCCCAGAAAAAAAATTCATTTTATACAAATAAATTTCTAAATATTTTAATTATATATTTTAAAATAAAAATGGTCATTTATAAAGAAATGTTGGTTGTTTTATAATAATAGTTTTCCAACCATTATAAAAATTATAGTTGACTTCCTAAAAATTATATGATCACTTATAATTGATAAAAATTATTTAATAATAATATTTTAATTAAATATTATTTATTTCAAAAAATCCATTAATCCATTATAATAATATCATTAATTGACTTCAAACATTATCCAGAACAATTTGTTGTTTTATTGTATGAAAATATACTTTTATCAAACTAATTACTTAATAATTAATAAATTTAAAAAGTAAATGATAAATATAATAATAATTTAAATTAAAATTAAATATAAATATTAGGGTCATGTTGTTTCTATTCTATGTTGAAATACATTAGCCTTAATTTATCTATTTTCTATATATTGTGGAAATTAATATTTAATACATTTACTATTCATATTGTACAAAAATTAAGCTGACCTTACAGCCTAATATTAATAATGAATAATTGAAATATGGAATCTCTTTTTTAAAAATTAATCTATAGAGGTTGAATAATTTAATTTTTTATAAAACCCACAAGCACAATGAAAATTGGTTTTCTGATAAATACGTTTTTTAGGAAACATTGATTCTACCATAAATATATAACAAATAATCTTCATTATAGGAATTTTAATTCATAAATATGGAAATATAATCTAAAAGTTTCATTTAGATCATTTCTCATTAGGGGTTAATTTGTTTAATTATAATTTTGAAACCTTATGCATTTCAAAATAGTTTTCAAAAAATGCATTTCTAATGCTAAAAATAAACTTATAAAAAATTTAGTAGAAAGTCTATTTAAATGTAATAATTTTAATTAAATATTATAAAATAATATTATTTCTCTACAAATAAAATAAAAAAATAATTGTACTTTTAAATTAATTAATTAATCAAAACAAATGACAATTTCACTTAAAAATGGTACTTCTCAATACTGAATGAAAATTTTATATTTCAAAAACAATTTAAAAAATTAAACCTTAGTTA
Source organism: Viscum album (assembly GCA_963277665.1). Taxonomy (NCBI): domain Eukaryota; kingdom Viridiplantae; phylum Streptophyta; class Magnoliopsida; order Santalales; family Viscaceae; genus Viscum; species Viscum album. The sequence goes on along the minus strand of OY728132.1, from coordinate 1,114,176,547 downwards.
ATTAGGATTTAATGAGACAGAAATTGATTTATCCTAAAAAAATTCATTTTCTAAATTTTCTACAAAATAATGATATTATTTTTCACAAAAATAAATTGAAATAATTTTAGAAGAAAACATATTTTGAAGAACAAAAATACATTACTGAAAAGTAATTGATTTTTTATAATGAAATTATAAATATATTTAGGAAATTATATATTTTATAATCTATTTGATCCAACATATTTGAAAAAATTTAATGGACGGATAAAATGTTCATATTTATGTTATCATTGTCAATTTCTGATTAGTGTTGTGTAAAGAATACACAATAAAACATAATTTTATATTTTAAAAATGTAGGGCATTATTATACCTCTTAATAAACATATGAATTTATTTATCCAATGGTTATTTATCGAGATTATTTTTTTCCTTTAATTAGACTTTCTTTATCAATTCATGATACTGAACGAATTGTTTTTAGGAGAACTAGCTACATTTGACTTTTTGTTTGAAAATATTTTCTCTTTGAGGTCCATGATAACTAAAAATGTTTTCAATAATATTTTCAATATTATAAAATTATTGATTAATGTCACTATAAACCGTCTTTTAATTATTATTTTATTTTTAAAAAATATTATTCTTGTTTTTTCTGAATAAGGAAATTTTTTACTCTTTATAAAAGTGTGAATGTAATGTTTTATTTTATCTTGTAGGGAATAAATGGAATTTAAAACCATCTTGACCATGAAATACATTAAATATTCATTTATATTATTCCAAGGATATTTTCAATGAACAAAATTTCATTATATTTTGTAAAAAAAAATTGGAAATTGATTCTAGAAGTGGAAAGTTTAATTCTACAAGAATGGTTTAATGATATTGTAATGGAGTTTCTATTAATCACAGGAAAAAAACCTTGATTCCACTTTGGAATTATAAGAGATACTATCCAACCTTATAGTCCTTATTGTTTATTTGGTTGTTTTATGTTTGTGATAAAAATTTGTTTATGAAGCACATTCATTTTCCCTGGGTTGTGCTATTATTAAATGAGGAAATGTCTATGATTTTTTTTTCATTTCCGCAATTAATAATATGATGAAATATTTATAATGACCATTTTATTTCATGTAATTAGATATGATGAAGGTTTTATGACCATCTATTACATGTTAATAAGTTTTTTATTTTTTTATTGGTGGGCCTAGTATTATATATACCTCTATTTAATAAGGTAAATATTGATATCTCATGGGATAATAAGAAATATAATGGGGAGTGAACCAGGTTTAGTAAGGGACATTATCCATTATGATAGTCTTGGGAGTGAACCGTCAGTAATATGATTTTTGGGGGATTAAACCCAATTCATTATGACACTCTTGGTAGTGATCCATTACTAATATGTAAATGATTTTATATGTGTATGTGTATTCCATGAACTTATATCTTATGAAAGTGTCATAATATCATGGATAAAAAATGTTTATTCCATTATCATTAATGTAAAATGAGATTCTAATATTTATTCCTTGATTTATGATAAATATATACGATATGGTGGGAATGGTTTTCAAATGTTATTCTCATTTTTTCATTACCCTTTTCATGTTATGTTTTTGTAACATCCCAGGTAAATAAAGAATAAATAATTTTCATATTTATTAATATTTACGAATTAAATATTAATTTTAATTAAAAGGGGTTTCTACGTTCGATAGCGTACTCGGTACGCAACGATGAGTTTCTTTGAAAACTTACGTTGCACATAAGTAATAAAATAATATTATTTTAAATGTTAGTTAACAAGTAGCCGTTGTACTGGCGGGAATGGATAGAAATAACTAAAATATGATTAGATATGTTTTTAAATGTTTATACATTTACCTAATAAAAGATAAAGGCTTAAAATACGGAAAGAGTTCAATTTTAGGGCATATATACTCTAATTTTCACTAAAGGTTCACTTATCACCTTTTAATGGTGAACCGTCATTAAATATAGTTTTGATCACTCTTATACTTTATTTTGGACCAAATATAACTCTTCTTTAGAATCGGGACATCAAAATTTACTTTGTGTAAATTTTTGGTACCTTTCTGATAAAGTTCATTTTTTTATGAATAGTGTAAAATGTTGTATTTTAATTCAAACCCTCTTTTTAATCTAAATTATTTATATGATTAGATTATTATTTTAATTGGTTTTAAAGTGAAATTAGAAAATATTTTCACCAGTTAATCCAATGGTGGTCATTGGAATCAATTTCACTTTGAAATTGGACTTAAACTGGAGTCAATCTTTTGATACTTATTGTTTCACAAAAACACGCTATTTGTCATGACAGCGGGAATTAATTATTAAATTAATTAATTTGACTTATATGTTTTGAATTTTGTAAAATGGACTTCATTTTTGAATTCAGAATATCAAATATAGCTTAGGGTGAATTTTTTGTAATTTTTTGAAAAACTTCAATTTTTGATGAATAGTGAAACCACTAATTGGTAATCAAGCAAACTGATTTTTCAGTTAAATGAAATTTTACCACTAATGTGTATTGAATTTTGAAAATCCAACATACATGGTTGTCATTAAGAAGTAAAATGTGGTTCAATGAGATTAAAATAATTTTTTTGGTGAATAGTAATTGTTTTTCATTAATCGCGATTAGAGGTAATTAGTGTAGTTTAAGGTAAAAATGGTATTATAAGAATGTGAAAACACCATGACACTTGTCCTGCACCTATTGGGTGAGTCATGGCCGACCAAGAAAAGCCATGGGCCAACTTTGGGACCCCATGGATCCACTTTGGTTGGGAAATGACATTAATATATTTTTATTTAATGTTAAAGTGAAAATGACACTAACATAAATTGTTTTACAAAAATAATTTTTGAGTGAGGTTATACAAGTCCAAATTTTGATTATAAATAGTCATTGGAAAGCTAAAAAGATTTCCTACATCATAGTTTTTTTTATAATTTTTAGACATTAAATATATTAAATTATTTATGACATAATAATGATGCAGCGATGACATCATTATTTGACAATTTAAATAAAATGGAAAGATAATGAAAAATATAAAACCTACACATGGCCAAAACCAATTGGATTAGTGGATTTCGAACCCTTATTACCTTATCCACGAATTATATCAATGTGGGACCTTTTAAAACAGAAACACATTTTCAAATAAAGTAATATTTCTTTACTTTCCAAAAGTGCCCCTCCTCTCTTCTTATAAAAGGCCCCCACCTCTACCCCATTTCACACACTTCTCAAGCCATTGGCTCGGCCAACCCCTGCCCAATTACTCTCTCCACATCCCTCTCCTCATTCTAGAGTATTCCCTTTGGGCAGAATCATTTCAAAGGAAGCCTTTAGGCTCAAATCAAAAGGGAGTTACACTTTTAAAGGTAATTCATTCTCTCTTGTTCATTTGTTTTATTTTGCTTCTCCAACCCTCTAAACTCTTTTTATTTACTTCTTTTGTAACAACACCAGTATCCTCAATATACTAGTATGTTGTTATAAGATTTATTTGAGCTACACTATCACACAACTACATCAAATGGTTAAAGAACATACGGTTTCCGTGAATGGCGAAATTCTGCCTCCCGAAACGATGATTGTTCAATACTCATTTAACACCTTCAAAGGTGGCCATTATGATGTCACTATTTTTATATATGATATATAATATTTTTATGTTTTATTTAAGCTTATGTATTTTTCATTTTGGGCATACCTTTATGGTTTCCATTATGGGTAAACACGATATCTTCATTTAAGGAAGTGCGGACTACCGCCCCCTCAAAGTGATGTGATTCGTTAATGCCATATGTGGGACATGTAAAGGATGGATTTAAAGTTATTATATATGATGTTATACTGGAATTATAATATACCTCTATATAATTATTATTTCTTTCCATTAAATTATGAGATAGAAATGAAAGTAGCGTTCATGCGTACGTACGGCTTACCGTCTCCATGAACGGTGCATTTCATTTCTTATCCCCAAATGTAATGTACTATTAAAAGTACATGTATAAAATGGATATATGTAATAAATGATATATCTAAATGATGAATATAATTCTTGAATTAAAATATACATACCTCTCATTTTGTTTTAATTCCATTAATATGACAAAGAAATGAAAGTAGCGTTCATGCGTACGTACGGCTTACCGTCTCCATGAACGATGCATTTCATTTCTTACCTCTAAATGAATATGTAATATTATAAATACATTTATATGCTGGATATATATGATATATATGATATCAAAATCAGGAATTTCATTCTGGATATAAAGAACCTTTGACCACACGAACAACATGTAATTGTAAGAAGTCCACTTTCGACTTAAGAACCAAATATTGACAAAACAAACATTATTAACTTAAATGGTTACATAATGTTTATAACATGGCAATAAGTGATATAAAAGGAATAATGGAATTTAAAAAGGTTCTTAATCATGTATAAATTAACTCAAGTTTGTTATTCAGGACGTTAAAGAACGATCGAGTCAAGTCGGACCCAAGGTAAGGGACTTCGTCTCAATCTCCTTTCATTGAGGCATATTTCGTTTTATACACAACTTTCTTTTATACGGTGTATAAACCTCTTTGAATTTTACTTTTATACAAAAGGAATCATTTTCTACGAAGCGCTTTACTAAATGACAAAAATGAATGTTTTTTTAACGTATGCGGTGACAACGACCTTTTCCGCTGCCGCGAGTATTATTTGGTCTTTGGCTTCCTCAACAAGCCGTGATGTTTTTAAAATAAAATAAATACCATATACTCTTTTATGTATTTTGGTATTTAAAATGGTTTTGATAAAGCATTCTATTATGTCAATATATTTATGATATATTGTGATTGAAATGTGGAAATGTTTTCATTCCTTTATATTGGTTTTATGGTTTATGATTTTATATTGGTACTTGAACATTTTAATGGGTGGTTACGTTATAAACCATATGACGGGTGGTGCCGTGAATACCAGGACGGGCGGTTACGTTATAACCTCCAATGCATTGGGTATGGAAGTCGGCCGTATGGCTATTCCATTAAGTATGTATGGAAATTGGCCGTATGGCTATTCTATTAATTTATATGTGTGGAAGTCAACCGTATGGTTATTCCACTTAAGTATGTTTATGTCCCAAGTTACCTTTATATATGTTGTGTGTTCTTTATATGGGTTTTATGGTAATTCTTCGGTTACAAAAATGTAAGTAATGATACTTTATTTAGTGAAGAGTTTTTATTACTTCATAAAGGTGAAAAGTATTACTTTGATAAAGTATACATGGTTTAATTGTTGTTTTGATAAACTAACAATTTTCATTCTTTGTGTATCCCTTACTGAGCTTTTTATGCTCACCCCAAGTTTTTTTGAAATGTTTTTCACAGGACTTAATGTGGAATAGGGTCAATGATGGGATCAAAGGAAAGTCATGCTTTATAAAACATAGAACTAGACATGTTTCTTTTTAAGAGTTTTTTTTATTATTCTATAGAAACTAGTAGAAATGTCTACTTTGTAATCTTTTGAGATGTAATAGTTATGTTCTAATTCTCTAAAACTATAAACCTGAAAAGATCCTCAACATGAATTATTCATTTAATTCAATATTAAGTAAGGTTTAAGGCCGGGGCCTTATAGTTGGTATCAAAGGTCGGTTTAGACAACTTTAGGAGTTAGAAATGTGTTAAATTATAATATGATTGAAATGATATAGCATTTACGGATTACCATGTTGCTTCGCCTAAGATATTTCTGTGTTTAGAATGGTTTTCCGCAGAGGAAACAAAGCAGCTATGTTGGGACGACATCAGGAGAAAGATAACCTTCCAAATCAGCAACCTGAGATGGTTGGAATCAGAATTGAATAGTTTGTTGCAGTGATGGCACTGTTGACTCAGGCTATAAATGGTGGTGGTATCCATGCACGAGATTCGCCAGATCAACCGCAGAGGAACATGTCAGTGGTGGAACATTTCATGAGGCAACATCCCCCATCATTCAGAGGATCATCTGACCCTGTGCAAGCTGAAGGGTGGATTAAAGCACTGGAGAAGATTTTTGATGTCATGGGGTGTTCAGAACATCAAAAGGTTAGTCTTGCTGTTTACCGTTTTGAAGGTGAAGCTGATCAGTGGTGGTCGATGGTAAAAAATATAAGGGATAGTGATGAGATTGAGGATCTTCACTGGGACGAATTCAAAGGTATGTTTCTTGAGAAATATTTTCCTAAGGTGGTTCGTCTTAGGATGGAAAAGAAGTTCCTAGAATTGAGGCAGGAGGATGATTCAGTGGCTGCTTATGAAGAAGAGTTCACTCGATTGGCAAGGTATGATCCAAACTTCATACGAGATCTTGATAGTAAAATAAACTGTTTTTACTCAGGGTTAAATCCAAAGTATCGAAGGGCTTTAGCTTCTCGTGAGTTCAAAAGTTATGAAAAACTTGTTCGATGTGCGGAGAAGGTGGAAATGGAGTTTGCCGATGATCAGGTGTTCTATGAAAAACAACAGAATAAGAGGTCCAGTTGGCAGGCAAAGGGGAAGAATTCATCAAAGAATCAAGGAGGTAAGAAAACCAAATATCCATCCTGTGAGAAGTGTGGTAAAATGAATCCTGGAGAATGTTTATCCAAGTCTGGTAAGTGCTTTAGGTGTGGTAAGTCTGGTCATATTGCTCGTAACTGTAAGGAAGATGATCAAGCAGGAAATGAAAAGCCAACGGTAAGATGTTATAAGTGCAATGAGATGGGCCACTATGCAAATGAGTGTCCGACAAGGAGTTTGAGTGATGGGAAGCAGTTAGACTACAAGCAGAAAGGGGTGGTGAAATCCTTTGCAACAACTCCAGCAGATGATGGGCCATCGAATGAAGTGGTATCAGCTCCAGGGAGCTCAGTATTTTTCGAAGATTGACTTGAGGTCGGGGTACCATCAGTTGAAAGTAAAAGAAGAAGACGTTCCGAAGATTGTGTTCCGTACTAGATATGGCCATTATGAATTTGAAGTTATGCCTTTTGGGTTAACCAATGCACCTGTTGTATTCATAGACCTTATGAATAAAATTTTCCATGAGTTCTTGGATAAGTTTGTGTTTGTGTTTTGAGGTTTGGGAAGAGGTTATGTGTGCCTTGTGATTCACAGTTTAAGAATGAGTTGTTATGTGAGGCTCATAGTTCCCCGTTTTCAGTTCATCCTGGCAGTACTAAGATGTACAGAGATCTGCGGGAGTATTACTGGTGGGATGGAATGAAAAGAGATATTGATGATTTTACTGTGAAGTGTTTGACATGTCAACAGGTTAAAGCAGAGCGACAGTTACCGAAAGGGATGCTTCAGCCTTCACCAATGCTAGAGTGGAAATGGGAGAATATATCCATGGACTTTGTTGTGGGATTACCGAGGACATCTCGAGGTAATAATGCAATTTTGTTTATTGTTGATCGCTTGACTAAATCTGCTCTTTTCCTTGCTATACGAGATACTTTTTCTCTAGATCAAGTTTCCCGTTTGTATCTTAAAGAGATAGTCAAGTTACATGGAGTTCCTCTCTCCATTGTATCTGATCGTGATCCCAGGTTTACTTCTAACTTTTGGAAAGGCCTTCAAAAGTCGTTGGGTACTGAATTAAATTTTAGTACATCTTTTCATCCCCAATCAGATGGGCAGTCAGAACGAACAATTCAGACCTTGGATGATATGCTCCGAGCTTGTTCGATGGATTATCAGGGAAGTTGGGACCAACATTTTTCTTTGGTTGAGTTTTATTATAATAACAGTTTTCATTCCAGTATACAGATGACACCATTTGAGGCATTATATGGGAAGCGGTGTCGAACTCCAGCTTTCTGGGATGAAGTGGGTGAAAGGAAGTTGATGGGAATAGAATTGGTAGAAGAGATGGCAGAAAAAGTTCAGCTGATTCAAAAACACATGAGAACAGCTCAGAGCAGGCAGAAAAGTTATGCAGATAACCGGAGGAAGGATCTATCTTTCGAGGTAGGTGATCATGTTTTTCTCAAGGTTTCTCCTTGGAAAAGTGTGATGAGATTTGGTAAGAAAGGAAAGTTGAGTCCAAGGTTCGTTGGACCATACGAAATTCTGGAGAGAGTTGGATCAGTTGCTTACCGAGTGGCTTTACCTCCGAGTTTATCTCAGGTACACAATGTTTTTCATGTTTTAATGTTGAGGAAGTATATGCCAGATCCATCTCATGTTTTGAGTCCAGTGGTAGTTCAGCTGGAAGAGAACCTATCTTATGAGGAACAACCGGTCCAGATTCTTGACCACAGGGAACAGGTGTTACAGAATAAGGTGATTCATCAGGTAAAGGTTTTGTGAAAAAACCATGTGATTGAAGAGGCAACGTGGGAATCTGAAAATGCAATGAGGGATAAATACCCCCACTTATTTTGATAAGTGAATAAAATTGCGAGGACGCAATTCCCAAAAGGGGGGAAGGATGTAACATCCCAGGTAAATAAAGAATAAAGAATTTTCATATTTATTAATATTTACGAATTAAATATTAATTTTAATTAAAAGGGGTTTCTACGTTCGATAGCGTACTCGGTACGCAACGATGAGTTTCTTTGAAAACTTACGTTGTACACAAGTAATAAAATAATATTATTTTAAATATTAGTTAAAAAGTAGCCATTGTACTGGCGGGAATGGATAGAAATAACTAAAATATGATTAGATATGTTTTTAAATGTTTATACATTTACCCAATAAAAGATAAAGGCTTAAAATACGGAAAGAGTTCAATTTTAGGGAATATATACTCTAATTTTCACTAAAGGTTCACTTATCACCTTTTAATGGTGAACCGTCATTAAATATAGTTTTGATCACTCTTATACTTTATTTTGGACCAAATATAACTCTTCTTTAGAATCGGGACATCAAAATTTACTTTGTGTAAATTTTTGGTACCTTTCTGATAAAGTTCATTTTTTTATAAATAGTGTAAAATGTTGTATTTTAATTCAAAACATCTTTTTAATATAAATTATTTATATGATTAGATTATTATTTTAATTGGTTTTAAAGTTAAATTAGAAAATATTTTTACCATTTAATCCAATGGTGGTCATTGGAATCAATTTCACTTTGAAATTGGACTTAAACTGGAGTTAATCTTTTGATACTTATTGTTTCACAAAAACACGCTATTTGTCATGACAGCGGGAATTAATTATTAAATTAATTAATGTGACTTATATGTTTTGAATTTTGTAAAATGGACTTCATTTTTGAATTCGGAATATCAAATATAGCTTAGGGTGAATTTTTGGTAATTTTCTGAAAAACTTCAATTTTTGATGAATAGTGAAACCACTAAGTGGTAATCAAGCAAACTGATTTTTCAGTTAAATGAAAGTTTACCACTAATGTGTATTGAATTTTGAAAATCCGACATACATGGTTGTCATTAAGAAGTAAAATGTGGTTCAATGTGATTAAAATAATTTTTTGGTGAATAGTAATTTTTTTTCATTAATCGCGATTAGAGGTAATTAGTGTAGTTTAAGGTAAAAATGGTATTATAAGAATGTGAAAAAACCATGACACTTGTCCTACACCTATTGGGTGAGTCATGGCCGACAAAGAAAAGCCATGGGCCACCTTGGGGACCCCATGGATCCACTTTTGTTGGGAAATGACATTAATATATTTTTATTTAATGTTAAAGTGAAAATGACACTAACATAAATTGTTTTACTAAAATAATTTTTTAGTGGGGTTATACAAGTCCAAATTTTGATTATAAATAGTCATTGGAAAGCTAAAAAGATTTCCTACATCATAGTTTTTTTTTATAATTTTTAGACATTAAATAAATTAAATTATTTATGACATAATAATGATGCAGCGATGACATCATTATTTGACAATTTAAATAAAATGGAAAGATAATGGAAAATATAAAACCTACACATGGCCAAAACCAATTGGATGAGTGTATTTCGAACCCTTATCACCTTATCCACGAATTATATCAATGTGGGACCTTTTAAAACCGAAACACATTTTCAAATAAAGTAATATTTCTTTACTTTCCAAAAGTGCCCCTCCTCTCCTCTTATAAAAGGCCCCCACCTCTACCCCATTTCACACACTTCTCAAGCCATTGGCTCGGCCAACCCCTGCCCAATTACTCTCTCCACATCACTCTCCTCATCCTAGAGGATTTCCTTTGGGCAGAATCATTTCAAAGGAAGCCTTTAGGCTCAAATGAAAAGGGAGTTACACTTTTAAAGGTAATTCATTCTCTCTTGTTCATTTGTTTTATTTTGCTTCTCCAACCCTCTAAACTCTTTTTATTTACTTCTTTTGTAACAACAACAGTATCCTCAATATACTAGGATGTTGTTATAAGATTTATTTGAGCTACACTCTCACAAAACTACATCAAATGGTTAAAGAACATACGGTGTCCGTGGATGGCGAAATTCTGCCTCCCGAAAAGATGATTGTTCAATACTCATTTAACACCTTCAAAGGTGGCCATTATGATGTCACTATTTTTATATATGATATATAATATGTTTATGTTTTATTTAAGCTTATGTATTTTTTATTTTGGGCATACCTTTATGGTTTCCATTATGGGTAAAAACGATATCTTCTTTTAAGGAAGTGCGGACTACCGCCCCCTCAAAGTGATGTGATTCGTTAATGCCATATGTGGGACGTGTAAAGGATGGATTTAAAGTTATTATATATGATGTTATACTGGAATTATAATATACCTCTATATCATTATTATTTCTTTCCATTAAAGTATGAGATAGAAATGAAAGTAGCGTTCATGCATACGTACGGCTTACCGTCTCCATGAACGGTGCATTTCATTTCTTATCCCCAAATGTAATGTACTATTAAAAGTACATGTATAAAATGGATATATGTAATTAATGATATATCTAAATGATGAATATAATTCTTGAATTTAAATATACATACCTCTCATTTAGTTTTAATTCCATTAATATGACAAAGAAATGAAAGTAGCGTTCATGCGTACGTACGGCTTACCGTCTCCATGAATGGTGCATTTCATTTCTTACCTCTAAATGAATATGTAATATTATAAAAACATTTATATGCTGGATATATATGATATATATGATATCCAAATCAGGAATTTCATTCTGGATATAAAGAACCTTTGAGCACATGAACAACATGTAATTGTAAGAAGTCCACTTTCGACTTAAGAACCAAATATTGACAAAACAAACATTATTAACTTAAATGGTTACATAATGTTTATAACATGGCAATAAGTGATATAAAAGGAATAATGGAATTTAAAAAGGTTCTTAATCAAGTATAAATTAACTCAAGTTTATTATTCAGGACGTTAAAGAACGATCGAGTCAAGTCGGACCCAAGGTAAGGGACTTCGTCTCAATCTCCTTTCATTGAGGCATATTTCGTTTTATACACAACTTTCTTTTATACGGTGTATAAACCCCTTTGAATTTTACTTTTATACAAAAGGAATCTTTTTCTACGAAGTGCTTTACTAAATGACAAAAAGGAACGTTTTTTTAACGTATGCGGTGACAACGACCTTTTCCGCCGCCGCGAGTATTATTTGGTCTTTGGCTTCCTCAACAAGCCGTAATGTTTTTAAAATAAAATAAATACCATATACTCTTTTATGTATTTTGGTATTGAAAATGGTTTTGATAAAGGATTCTGTTATGTCAATATATTTATGATATATTGTGATTGAAATGTGGAAATGTTTTCATTCCTTTATATTGGTTTTATGTTTTATGATTTTATATTGGTACTTGGACATTTTAACGGGTGGTTACGTTATAAACCATATGACAGGTGGTGCCGTGAATACCAGGATGGGTGGTTACGTTATAACCTCCAATGCATTGGGTATGGAAGTCGGCCGTATGGCTATTCCATTAAGTATGTATGGAAATTGGCCGTATGGCTATTCCATTAAGTTATATGTGTGGAAGTCAACCGTATGGTTATTCCACTTAAGTATGTTTATGTCCCAAGTTACCTTTATATATGTTATGCGTTCTTTATATGGGTTTTATGGTAATTCTTCGGTTACAAAAAGGTAAGTAATGATACTTTATTCAGTGAAGAGTTTTTATTACTTCATAAAGGTGAAAAGTATTACTTTGATAAAGTATACATGGTTTACTTGTTGTTTTGATAAACTAACAATTTTCATTCTTTGTGTATCCCTTACTGAGCTTTTTATGCTCACCCCAAGTTTTTTTGAAATGTTTTTCACAGGACTTAATGTGGAATAGGGTCAAGGATGAGATCAAGGGAAAGTCGTGCTTTATAAAACATGGAACTAGACATGTTTCTTTTTAAGAGTTTTTTTATTATTCTATGGAAACTATTAGAAATGTCTACTTTGTAATCTTTTGAGATGTAATAGTTATGTTCTAATTCTCTAAAACTCTAAACCTGAAAAGATCCTCAACGTGAATTATTCATTTAATTCAATATTAAGTAAGGTTTAAGGCCGGGGCCTTATAGTTTTAATGATCATTGATACCTACCTTGTTTATCCTTACTGAAAATCTGATCTCACCCATTATTATAATTCCGCTACACATGTTATAAACAAATGTTGTAGGTATGGTAAGTATAGAAAGTGTTATAGGTATGAAGAATTGAGATGGAGTTGATTTAAATATCTTAATATTAGTTTTTTATGTTTTTATGTTAAAAAAGTCACTAGAACTATATGATTATGGTGTGGATAGTTATTTTATTTAATGAATATCCATCTAAAAAAATTGAATATCTATGTATGAAAAGTATAGGTCATTATAGTTTCGGGGTACCATAATGGAATGGGTTATTGTAGAAAATTCATGGATTTTTTTAAAAAAATGTTAGGTCATATCGTAATGAAATATTCATTTTTTTAAGTGATTCCCCCCCACTATTAACGTGGAAACACTACCTATGGTCATTTCAATGTGTGACAATATAATTGTGGTGTGACACCCGTCCATGAAACTATGGGTTCTTCTATCCAAGGTTTTATCACAATATGATCCATCCATTACAACACAACTCGTATATAGTCCACAACTGAAGACCCAAATAATGATCTAGTTATTACTTGACCACGCTTGGTTATGATGTTATAGTTTTATGGTTCTAAATTATAGACTACTCAAAACACCTGTAAACCACAAAACCCAATAAAATCAAATAAAAATAATATTATAATTAAAAGGAATAAATAATTTAATTACATACCAATGATAAGTTGTTTGTTATAATTCTCAAAAAAATCACTTGTTAAGCCTAAAATATCAACCTAAAGCTAAATTAGATATTAAAGGATGAAATTGATCCTTACCTAATTATAATGTATCCTATGTCTTAGGAGAATCACCCCTACTACTATAACACTAAAACTGGTAGAATGGGTTTTAATTATAACACCTTATCATTGGATTTAATGATCTGGACTAGTTACTTAGTAATTGAAACATCCATTTACAAACTAATATATATCCAGTTAAACATAAGATAATGACCACGGTAGTATTTCTTCAGTTGTGATATATAAAAAATTTCATGGAACACTAGCTGAGGTGTGAAATTCATCTAATAATTAAATTTACCAATCCTTTAAATAATATCAAAGGTTACCATATATCTCAAGGAAAGATTATTATTCTTCCCCTACATTAATAACAGAGTCTAGGTGATGCCTTTAATAATAGTTGAAATCCCATTGATAAATATTACATATGTATTGATGATTGGTATAAAATATGTAGATTTTTTTTTATATTTCCATACCAATTAGGATAATATGGATCTTCTCTGTCATCTCTTAGGAAAGGATTAGTCCTGCAAGAGATGATTCAAAACCTCAGTCAACCATTAGTGGGTAAGGCATGGCCATCCATATAATGATTCAAATGGGACCATCTAAATAGATGATTAATAGAGGTTATAATAATAAAATCACACCATCTATAGATGGAAATTATATAGAGAGAAAATATCTAAAACATATGTCTAAATAATTTCTTTTAGGATTTTAATAGCTCACAGTATATGGTCATCAGTTTGGGAGTCGTAGGCTATGATCATTTTCACCTAGGATAACACCAATTCTTCAATTAAATTCAAAAATCAAGAGGTATACCAAGAACCAATATAAAAAATAATGGAATTGGGATCACAATACCTTTTCAAAATCTCTACAACGTATAGCTTCCCAAGATACTCCACCTATATTTTATCATTTAATAGAATGAAATGAAATGACATCATTAGACAATTAAGAATAACTTAGATAGAATTATTCTGTATATAGGGTATGGGGATATATGATATTTAAAATCATGGATATATCATCCCATTTACAAGTCATTATAGGATGATGTAATGTCCTGACTAGGGTATCCATCACTCATTCCCTAATCCAGTAGTCTATGTGACCTCAATTATGACTCCATGTATACCAGAGGCATCCAAATAGTTACAAGGGTTTATTATCAATCTTGGGTATACTATAAACTCTTTAACATTGTAATACACCAGTATAAATAATCAAATAATAACCAAATTCTATAACCATATCATAAACAATACAAGTTTCATAAGAAGAACAAAATTTGAAATACAATATCAAAACAAAATATTAGATATGACATAGTACATTTCAAGTGTCAAAATAAAAAACCTAAAAGTAAAGACACTGACCTCTCCATAGTAGGTCCTAAACCACATCGGGTTCCCTCGTCTATTATCCATCCCAAATCATCAATCTATTATAAGACCTTTTCCCTTATCCCATCCTGAAAACAAGAATCCTATTATGGTATTGATCAGGAAGCCTGAGTATGGTGTGAGTATAATTTTTTAGGCCACCACTAATGGTTTCTGAAACAATATCCATTCAAAATAGTGTATATAGTTTTATAATTAATAAAAAATATATATAAATAGTTTAACTTTTTTTCAGTACTCTTTATTTAACCACATAACCCTTGGGTTTCCTAGGACCCCCAAACACTTCAAAGAAAAAAAACTACAACTAATTTCAGATAATGTGTTGGTTAATTCCATTCATACGGGATCAACTACTAAGACCCATAAACTATAACATGACCTCCCTGCATCGACACTACTCCAAGACCTATTCCATAGGTGTAACAAAACATATTTTAATACTCACCTGCTTCGAGTGGGAACATGATTGTTGATGTATCCAAATTCATCTTTATCTTTAATAAATCATTCACACATGATCTGGACCAATAAAACATTTCTCCCTTCATGGTAAATCCCATAATAGGTGCATCCAAATGAGAAAATTCTTCAATTAAGTCTGAATAATATCCAAATCAACAGCGTAAATCTATAGATATCTAAATATTACTTGGGTGTATCCCAAAAAAAACACTACATGAACATTCTCTTAGTCTACTAACATAGCTTCCTTCATGATGATGTGATCAACGAAGTGTACATGATAAATCCAAAACTGATACCTAGATACCATGTCATAAAACCAATGCTCTCTCAGTATTCTTGAGTTGATGTAAATGTGTTTCGCATGATCGTTATGAGTCTTAGAGTACACTAATACATCATCTACAAATACAAACACAATCTAAACTAGGTAGATATAGAATATTTTGTTCCTCACAGAAAAAACACAGCAGGTTCATTCATCAACCATTATGTTACTACAATAAACTCTTGCATTCCATACCTACATCTGAAAAGAGTCTGATGTATATCATAAATTTAAACTCTTGACTGATGATACTATAATGTCATGTTGATATTGGAGAAAAAACAAGATCCTCTTAACTAGTCTAAAAGACCATTGATACATGGAAGATGATACAGGTTCAAGAATTTTATATGGTTTAACTTCTGGTAATCAACACACAAGCATATATTATTGTCATCCTTATTAGTGAACAACATAAGAGAACCCCAATGTAACATGCTCGAATGGAAAAATACCTTATCCTATAACTCCATTATCAAAGTATTATTCTCTAGAAGCTCTTTGGGTGGCATTTTTTGTGGTGGAATAGGAATTTATTAGTCCCCAACATGAGATCAATTGTAATTTCCAAATCACTTTCAGGTGGAATCCTAAGAAGTATTTAGGAAACAAATCCTAAATCATATCCAATATGGGAGTTATGGAATCCTTTGTTATGTTTCCACCATCTTGTAAAAAACACAGAACCTAGGATGTATCCTCTCTTTGCTTCTAGTGATATCCCTACATGGCCCATCTTAATATCTGACTGTCTATGGTGAGTATTCTAGTCACCATAGGACACTTAAACATCACTCTCCTCTAGTAGAATTAAATGTGGGGTTAGTATTATAATATCTAGACCATACCTATAATTCGTTCAAAGCCTATCATTTCAAGGATGTAATAATCCCACAGAAAGAGATACTCTCCAACTTCATGAGAATACCCATTACACAAACAGATGTCTCCTTATTATTCTCCCAAAGGATTATCTATCATCAAAACCCCACTCAAAAACTTCACCACTTGGATCAAACCATTCAGAAGTTGTGGATAAATAAAGGAATGATAAGAAGTAGTTTCAAATAAGGAACACGCTAGAGTAAAATCTATGAGAATAATTTCTCTTATAGTTAATGGGCGAGCCTCACTATCTACAATTATAGACCAAATGGAATGTAAATGTCTTAAAACTCCTCCCTATTATGTATTCTAAGCACTCTAATCTATAACACACTATGGATATGGGTGATACTTCCTAGAATCACCAAATCCACTTCCTCTTCCACCTTTTGTTATAGAACACCATCTTCTAAAATGATTAGAAGTCGAGGATCCCCATCCTACACTCTAGATCTATCGAAAAACACCATCACTACTGAACTGTCATCGGTTCCTATAGAACCCCTATAGATTTCATATCATGTCACATCATTAGAATACTAATTTTGTTTAGGGTCACTATCTACAAATGTATCTCGACCTACCACACCTGTGATAAATCATTTTGTTATTATTCGGAGTAACTGACCCCATTGTCTCGATACGCATTCCCCATTACTCAGGCTAATTTTTTCACAGTGATTATTACAAATTTTGGAATTCATACCCCCTATTTTTCTTATTAGAACCACCAACCCACCACTAGAAACTTCCTTCAGGTTCCCCTCATATATGAGATCCTACTTTACCACTTCTACAAACTTTTTCAACATGAATATATTCACATGGGTCTTATTTTTATATTTAATCCCATCCGGAAACAACATTTCCACAATAGCATCATCCCCTTCCAATGATTTAATAATGATATAAAAATAATTACATTGTATAGTATAGTCTATCACAGACATACTCACCAAACTCAACCTCTTGAAATCAGCATCAACCTCTTACCTAAGAGCATCTGGATAAAACTTATCCAAGAAATTATAATGAATTTACATCCACTCAATATTCTCCATCTTTCCATCATGGGACTAGATGTCCTAGAAACAAATTTCATGAAAACATAATATATAGACATCCAATTTGAAAATATTCTCTTTAAGAATATCCAAGTAGTCGAGTATAGTTTATATGTAATCAATCTAGATCTCAGGTACCTCCAGTCTATCCTCTCAGATGAAATATAGAGGATACTACAACTAGAACTCCATCATTAGATTAGACATGATTTTCACAACCCATCCTGGTTCTCCTTCCATGAATTGAACAAATTATTTAATGTTATCTTGTAACTTATATCCAATATCCAAACCCATAACTATCGGTGCCTCAGGTTTCACTGCAAGAGGATAATTTATATCCATGTCATCATGTCATCCACTCAACAAACATTATCATGGAGGTATGTCTTTGGAATGAAAATAACACTTCTTTGGACATATGACAAAACATTAATACATTTCACAAGAGATTCTTCAAATTAATCCACCACAAGTCACTCCACCTTTCACGCCACATGATATAAAACTAAGGCACTATAACTACCCTTAAACATCACATATATAGGTTATGGTTAACATGGTTAAAAAATATTTATATTCATGTTCCTCATTAGACAACCATTTATTATCATAATGCTTCATTTTAAAATTCTCAATTTGATATTAGGAATATTTTAATTTCAATTTCACAAGCAATGAAAAAAATATTTCAAGTTAAAAAAATTCCAAAAATCTATTTTCCCTTTTGCGCCTAAAATGATGCAAATCAGAAAAATAATCCTGAGTTCTTATAATGATTAATTTCAAAAAACAATCATGATTTATAGATATTATTCATCCATTCTCAACACTCATTCCTTACCGTTCCACAAGTAATGTCTTACGAAGTCCTAGAAACAATAATCATATCACACAAAAATTGCATCACCCAAGGTGAAATAACATCCACTATAACATCACACAACATTAACATAAATACGACACCTGGTACCTGGGTTTTATCCCTGGTACATGGGTTAGCTTCTCCCATCAATGATCTTATAACTAAGTCCTTACTATTTATAGTCTCTATTACACCTTCCCCAAATAGTGAAACAATATAAAAGAAAATAATACTCCTATAATACCACTTTTAAACATCCCAATCCATGTTACACACAATGATGCCAAATTTCAGACTGTTATGTGACCTCAAGTGTGTATCCCCATATGCCAGAGGCTTCCGACTAGCAGTAAGGCTCTATTATTAATCATAGGGATACTATACTCTCTTTATGAGAGTAATACACTATTTTAAATAAAAAAAACAATAACCAAATACTATAGCAATATACATAACAATATCAGTATGGAAAGATACCAAAAATTAGAATTATAATATAAAAACGGAATAGAAGATATCCTATAGTATGTTCCAAGGGAAAAAATGCAATCCGAAAATTAAATAAACTGAAAACTCCCAGCGGGTCTTAGACCATGTCTGGTTCCTTCATCCATGCTCAATGTGACATCATCCATCTAACACCAAGCCATTTCCCTTAGCCTTTCTTAAAAACATGAAGTTTATTTTGTTAATGAATAGGCATCCTGAGTATGGTGTGACTTCAAATCAGTAGGCCACCACAAAAATTTTCTAAAACAATATCTAGTCCAAATAGTCTATTCAATTGTATAAAGAATAAAAAAATCAATAAATTAAATAGTTATCCATAGGGTTCCTTAATGGAAATTTAACATTCAATACCTACTTAAAAACTTACTAGAGTATGAAAAAAATTACAAAATATGTTCATTATTCAATATAAAACATGTACTTCAATTATCCATTTTATTTCAATTTATAATATGGATAATTAGAAGCAAGGTACAATGACAACATTTTGGATCGAGGTCACAATTCCTAGGATCCCATGGTCTTTTCATATTTCATACCATGTCTCACACAATTTAATCAATTTATCAATATGGGATTTTTACCCAGTAGGCCATGTCCCACACACTAATATCAATTGATGACTATGCAATTTTTATTCAGTAGGCCATGTACAATACACGAATATCACAATAATCACATGTATAATATTTACAAATATATCAATTCAATAAAGGATAATAAGAGTTATCCTTCTCTTCAAATTTCATGATCTCAAAATATATTAATTAATTCAATAATTAATTTATCCATTGAAAATCACAGTGACCAATTATTATTTCCACCTATAATAGGTCAATTTACAATCTTAATATCCCATAATTAGTTAAAAATATTAATTATTAAATTCAAAAACTCAATATCAAAAAATTTATTCAGTGATTAATTACACAATTCATAACCTCATTGTCACATAATTGATTCAATAATTAATTATTCAAATCATATTCTCAATATTCTCAAACTCAAAATTCTTTAATTTATTAATTTATCAAGTTAATTTATTCAATTTATGAAAATAAATTTATAATCTTTAAAAATAAATTCTATAATTATATACACATAATTGAAATCATGACTTTGGGATTAAAATAATAGACTACCTGGCCTAAGATTGATGATTAACACTCGCCAATAGAAATTCCAAATTTGAGCGGAATAATGATGTAGAATGAGATCTAGATTAAATTCCTAGATCCATGATTTAAATAAACCATGAACAAACAAACATATATATAAATTTAGATCCAACAGAAGCTAAAAATACATCTTTTCTCTGCTAAGAGGAGTGGAAGAGATAGATAATGATCTAAATAGGAAGAAACCACATACCTGAGTGTTTCTGATATTTATGGAGAAACCGAAAGCTAGAGAAAATTTTTGGGGTCATTTTGGGGTTTATTTGTGATTAATATGGGGGTTATAGTATTTTAAAATATATTTTTTGAGTAACATAAAACTCAGGAACATTTTTCTAGTCAAGACTGCATGATTTTCCAAACCATGTGGCTTAACTATGCACTTATTCTAAAACGGTGTGGGTGCTTTGTTTTACCTAATAGGGTGCATGTTTTAATATACCATTAACCCACCATGAAATACCACTCAGTATGGGGTTGACCGGTTTACTAGACTATTTCAGTCAATTTGGAAAAACCGTGTGCCAACAGTGCACTCCCTCCTTTGAAAATTTCCAATTTTCATCCAAACACACCCTAGGGTTGGTCCAAAAAAATCACTCAAAATTGGGATAAATTTTTGTTGTAAACAAGCTGATTAATTTTCCAGAAAACAATAGTATCATATATATGGGTTTGAAGAAAACCAGATAACCTTTGATGTTCATCCCTAAACAACAGAAAACTTAGCACCAACACAAAAAGACATCTATATCCAACCTCATTCATAACAAAAAATAATGTGTTCTCATATATTAACTAACTTTTTGTGGAAAAAATATGAACAGACCCTAATATCATTGTAATTTCTCTATCAACATCTTACCTAATGAAAAGGGAGCGATATTATCAATTCATGAAGCAATAAAGTTCGTATAGGGGTAGAGACCACTCATTGGTAGTATCCCCATCATATAAAGTTTCATTAATATGATATAGTTGTACATACTATGGTTTATAAATAGAATAAATATCAAAGAGATACGGCACCTATATCATATTAGTAAGGAACATATTCTCTTTCCACTATTTAAAATATAAGTAATACTCTTCAAGAGTACTCAAGAGATTTCATTCTTCACATGACCCTATTAAAATTAGAGACGTAAATTTCATCCTTATAGAATTTGTATTGAAATTTACCTTTCTTCACATGTTTGTGATATTGAAATAGAACATTTAAACATAAACCAAACATATCCCTTATATGAGGTTTAAATATTTTCGATAGAATATGTATCTTAGGATTTTTTTATCACTGTATGCCATAACATAAGTCTAAAGAGACAATGCCTCCCACATTAAAGTACCTGCATGAAATATACTAGTTCATGGTCATGGGTGGGATAATTGAACTCTTGTGGATGAAGTAACCATGATTCATAAGCTACCATATAACCACCCTATATGAGTAGAAAACCCATACCCAACCCTAATACATCAAGAAAAACTAAATATGCCTTATTAGCCTCTATAAATTTCAATATAGAGGTTTGAGGTGAACCATCTCTTCATCTCATCAACATATTCACAAAATTATTAGATTCCAATAAATATTATTCCTTTTTGGTGGAGTGAAATAAATAGAGATCCCCCCGTAGAGAAATACACAATAAATCTTCGATAATATTCTATAAACCCTAAGAATCTTTATATCTCAATGTCATTTTATGGTTTCTCCCATGATATAATGGAATTTATCTTCATAGAATAAATCAATATTAACTATTCAAAAAACTCATACACCATGATAACTTTATATATAGGTCCATAAAATATATTTAGATATTTTAATATATTTCCAATGATCCCAAATAATTCCCAATAAAATTCTCAAATTCTAAACAAGATCATTTCTAGTCATATAATACAGTTAGATATCATACACAAATACCATTATAAAAGAATTGAGATGTCTATTTAATATTCTATTCGTCAAACCTATAAACACATCAGAGTTATTAGTCAATCCTAAATTCATAATAATATATTCATAATGTCCATACATGTTTTAGAAATAAGTCTTGGGAGTATTGAATTCTATCACCTTGAACTGGTGATAAATCGAATGACGATTAAAGAACCGACATTTACCCACTTTAACTAATCAATTAAGTCATTGATATAGGGTACGTAGTTTATATTATTTAGGGTGGCCTAATTTATATTTATACAATCAATACAAAATTTAATAGTTCCATAAAAATTGTAAGAAAAAAGTATTGTGTAATATCTTAGAGATTTATATAGATTAAATATCCCTTGGCCTCCAAGGCATCAGGAAATATTTTAAACTCCTTATAGTATACTAATTATATACAATGTTTATTCCATGATATTGGTTTCATCACTAGAATCAAATCAATTTTGATTTTAACATATCATTCACGTGGTAACCTTGAGAAGTCATTTAGGAATACATATGGAATTTTCGGACAACTAGATTTAATATATGACAAAAACACCCATTATTATCTAGATAAAACAAATGATTCGAAAAATGTAGTCCATCAAACTTTATGAAGACTATTTCCTTGCCAATTAGACTATCATTCTACTTCTAATAGATTAACTCCACCATTAGGGATATTGAAGAATACACATTAAAAATAATAATTGGTATGATATTGATTTAACATTATCTAACCCCTCCCAATGACTATATCAAAAAGATTAATTTCAAGGAAATAGAAAAACAAAAACATATCCACTTTATACATGGAGATAATATATCAGGGGAATCAAAATCTACCTACCATTATTCTTTCATGAGTAGTCGATATTTCAAACATATAAGCATATAATCTATATTGAGATTCAATAAATTCATATACAAATACAAATTTTTGAGTTATAAAAATAAATATAAAATAATTCTATAACCATATATGATTCATTATGTAGGGTAACTTTAACATTCAAAAGTTCTATTTTTGGATTCCACAGGTGGAGGATCAATATAATAAAAAATCATTTTTTCGGTCTGAGTTTAAGGCCTACCAATGTCTTGGGGCTCAGTCGTAAAATGTATTTTTCTATATGATACACTAACTCTTTCATTGTGATCATGATGATATATCCATACTGATATTGATGCATCAGAATCTGCTTTATTTTTCTAGGAAGATGAAGAACCACCACTAATTCTTTCTAGAATATTTTTTCTTAATGACATACGAATACACCCCGCTCACCCAAAAACATTGATTTTTTTTAGATTCAACGAAATATAGATTTATGTTACTATATTTTATATGTCTATTGAGAATACGATCCATAATATCAATAGTGGAAAAGGTAATTTTCAATGAATGTATTCATGATCCTCCACTACCAAATCTTCAAGAAACATATTACTTAAAAATACTTTCAGTAAATGAACCCTCACTTCCTTGATGCATAGTAGAGGTATCTAGAAACCTGAACTACCCAATATGATACATTTATACCACCAAATCTTGACACACTAGTTTATTATAGTCTTAAGAATAAAAATAAAGTCATGAGGCCATATTTTTTTCTTAAATACCGATGTAAAATCATTGAGAGGTTAATAAATAATTTCATACCATCTAAGGATCAAAATTAATGATCACTATAAACTGATTGGAATAATATAAGATTGTATGGCTACCAAACTAAAGGGTTAAAAACACTTGATACATTTCAAATGTTATTTTTTGTAAATTTTTTTAGTACAGTATTTTAAATTCTTCCCATTAAATATTATGAAGATGTTTATCCCAACAATATTATTCCAAAAACTGTTATATGTGTCCTTTCAGCATAATTGATTCACATTTTAATTTTAATAATTCTTGAGTCTTATGCAATTCAAGTATCCTCACTATATTATCCAGCCATTATTTTGATTCATGGATATCATTTTCTTTTTGACAAGATAAGTATTATTGATGAAGAAACATTTAGGATCATTCCTTGTCCTATATCAAAACTAGACCTACCTCTTAAGGTTGATCTAGTTCCATGATTTCTCTCTTCTCATATGGTAATATTATTCTTGTCACATCATCAATGAAATTTTGATTCATTGGTGAAATTAATCATGAAAAATTATACACTACTACCTCTAAGGGGTACCTTTGGTATCTTTAAGGGGGTATGGTGCTATATAAAATCAAATGTAATTAAAAAATAATTAAATAAAACAACAAAGAATTGGGTTTTTAATTTGGATAATTCACAAAGAATTTATATATCATAGATAGGATAAAGTATTTAATTGCATACATGTATAAATTATGGTTCATGTGAATATGATGTATCTCATGAACCATTCCCATAAAAGATAGATAAATCTAATTAAAATTAAAAAATATGAATCCCCAATATCCTCTGGTAACATATTTTTTTAACAATAATTTTGGAAAGAAAATAATTCATACCTAAAACTGGTTCTTTGACTTTAAGGTCTCTTATATTAAAAGACTTTCCCAATATCATAAATCAAAAGTAGGTTGTGATAACGTTTTTTCATGAACCATCCCTGACTACCCCTAACTTGGGCACCCGAGCCAGCCCATGGAAAGGAATCATGGTCATTCTAGATCCCCATGTTTTCCACTTGAGATTAGATTATAGTATTTGAAAATTTCATCTTAATTGAAATATAATATAACTTCCATTTTAATATTACTGAAAAAATATAATTTAATCTGATAAATATAGATTATTAACAAACTATGTCAAAATAATCCTCGAATGAATTTTGGAAATTTTCCCTTAAATTTGTTTTTGAATTGTTTAAATTTCAGTATTTAGATAATACGAATTATATTTATAATATTGATTTGTATTATGTAAAATTATTCGTATATTTCATTACAATTGGATAGATATAATTATTATTCCATCAAAAGGTAAAAATTAATATTTTTATGAGATCTGTTTTTAACTACACCATGATTTTCGATTTTAAATAATTAAAATAATCCCCAATTATGAGTTATTTTTATTAAATTTATGTATTATATATATCTCCAAATGAATTTAATTTAATAGAATCATTATTACTTGCTTAAATCTATTGTAACATCTTCTTTATTCTTTAAAATTTTATTTTTATAAAAAAAATTATCATCATGTTTTTCGTTTTTTATTTTAAACTAATGAGTCCCACTTATAGAAAATAAATTTTACTAAATAAATTTCATATTTTGAATTAGAAACATAAAATTTTATAAATAGGTCCCTTTCATTTTTTGGAATTGTGAATAGTAATTGTTGTAAAATTTATCACACCGGTAAAGGGTAAAATAGGACAAATAATTCAAAAACTATAGAATAAGGATTCTAAATCATCCATAGAATTGCATATATATTTAATTGTATAAGTCTAATTCCACCACACACTTATATATTAAAATATATGGAATCTTGGTGTATTTTGCCTTTGATAAGGACCATTATAATGTTTAAAAAAGGAAAATAATAAAATGTCAGTCTAATCATTTTAATTTATCTTATATATTCACAAAAATATTGAAGTTTTTTTGAAAATAAATAATATTTTTAATATAATTAATTTATTATTTTTATTTTAATTTATTTTTAATATTAGTAATTTTATAATTACCTTAATTTGTAACACAATTCTGACACAGTGTTTGTTCAAGGATTAATAAAAGAAAATTATTTTAAAAGCATGAAGAATAATATTTTTCGTATCAATTATAGTGTAAAATGAATTTTATTCTTAGTAATAATTTAATTTTTATGGTTAACTATTTTATATTTTAATTCTATTATTAACATGATATCGTTATTCTAAAAAAATTGGAATACGTCATAAAATTATTTTTGTGGTATTTTATTTAAAATATAATTTAATTAAATGATTTAAAAATATGAAAATTGTGGAAATATGATAATAAAATTGGAATTTGGTCTAATATATCAACTATTAACCTTTTTTAATTCAATAATTAAAATACAATTAAATTTATATCCCTTTAAGAATGAAAAAGTTGTTATCGTGGTTAAAGGAAAAATTAGTTAATGAAATGGTTAAACCAAAATATATGGTATAAAATTCCTAAAAAACCTAAAAAATTATATTGTTTGAAGTTATTTCAATATTAAAATAACTTATATTATGAATATATACCTCATATTTCCACTTTCTCTAGAGATGGATTTTAGTATATTTAAATCTGTGAAATAATTCCAAGTGTTTAATTTCCTTTACTATAAAATAACACCCTATATCTTCTATTATACAAACCATATTTAGATATATATATATATATATATATATATATATATATATATATATATATATATATATATCAACAAAAACCAATAAAAATACGTTTTTTTAGCCTTATTTACATTATAGAGTTTCTGGTCTTCTCGATAAACCAACTCTAGGGTATTTAAGTAAAGATCATATTATGGTTCAGCAAGGAAGAGGGAATCGTCCTAACTAAATCTTGTAAAGTCAATTATTTACTATACGTCATATTAATATTCATTTACAAAATAATATATTACAAAAATAATAATTATATTCATATAATTTTAAATTTATTATGGTAAAACCTTTTTTCCTATACTCATTCCTCTAATGGAAATGTAAACATCTCCTTTGAGTACGCGCAGGCTACCAACTCAGGAGTTTATGTATTTAATTTTTCATACCTTGCTCAAATGGACGGTATATATAGATTTATTTAAAGAAGAAAATTAATTTGATGTAAAATTCTCATTTTTAAATTAATAAATAATACTTTCATCTATTCAAAAATGATAACATCTCTTGGGCGTGTGTGTAGACTATCACCTACCAGAAGAGTTGTGATTTTATTTTTATAACTAATTTATATGGATAATTATATAAATTTATCTAATGAATAAATATAACATTTATAACATGAATTTAATTTTTTATATGATGAAATGATTTTCATTTCACAATAACCATAATTTTTGTAGTAAAATATACACGGGGAAATGAAACTATTAACACATGAGTTATGATTTTACTAAGAATTTAAAATGAATGTTAAATGATAGTATACATACATATATAAATTATTAAAAATATGAATGTCACTATAGGATGATTTAATAACTAGTTTAAAAACATTATACATGAGATTAAATCATGTTCAAATAAGTGGAAGTGTAAGGTAAGTAGTGTTCATCTCAGTATCTACCTCATCAAAACATAATTTATTTTATGCACTTATTTTACATTATGTTTTATAAATACTACCCTTTGTTATATGTAACATGAATTTTAATTTATTCATAAAATTTAATGATTAAATTCACATTTACACTTTCAATGGGATAAAATTAAAATGTTTCTTAAGTTGTGTGAATTTATATTTACAAATTGATTTTTCAATTTTCATATATTTACATTGAAGGGATATTATATTCTATCCTTTATCAATCCCATATATATTATTTTATTCTAATTATTTATGTAATTTCAATGTTCTATTTCAATTTTTCCACATTCTTAAAAATAATCAACAAAATAAATTTTTAAATGAAAAAATTATCCTTTTTCTCTTATTGATTGAGAATATTTTTTCCCCTTATCCATATTTTTAAAAAACTAACTTAAAATTTTCATTTTTATTTAATTAAAAAATTATTTTAGGAATTAATACATCATATTAACTTTATTTTAATTATTTTAATGGAATCATTCTAATAGGTTCATTTTTATCTTTAAATTCAAAAAATAAACAAGAATATTTGTTTTTAACATATATGGTGGTAACAGATTTTCCTATTTCAAAACAATTTTATGCCATTTAGATTCTTATAAAATATTTCACAAGGTTTTAAAAATAATATTATTTCATGAAAATATATGTTAAATTTATCTCTTCCATTTTTTTCTATTCTCAAAAAGACATGATTTTATTCAAAATTATATACAACTCATAAAATTATACTAATATTTAATGAATTTTTAATTATTTCTTCATTAATATTCCATTGAAATATTCACTTTCGTATGATAATCATAAATTTTAAATTACATTTATCTTTCATATATTTTTTTCTATCATGGATACAAAATATTTGCTTTTACTATGTTTTACAGTTTATTTCCAAATTAATAGAGGAATATAGTATGTATCTGTTTCTTTATAACTACTAAGTTGATCATACTGTAGTGATTTGATCCCTTGTATATTTCTACAATTTAATAAAGTCGATATTATACTCACGTTATTAGAGTTGGGATCATTGGATTTTGTATCAGAGTATGTTTATGAGAATCCTTGGGAAGCATATTTTGGAGGAATAAGTTGGAAAAAATAACCTTTTGTGAGACTATAGAGATAACTATAGGTATTGGATAATATCACTAGTTTTGGTAAAGTAGATATTTTGATATATTCATATTAAATATCTCCCTATATAGAAACAACCAAGTGGATTCGGTTGTGAAATAGATGTAGCTTGAGGTAACAACCCTAATAGGTTATATTATATATTAAATTGATTGTCAGAGGTGAAAAATAGTGGGTCTAAAACTCCATAACTTGACAAAAGCTCTAGGGGATATGATTTATTTGGTTCACTAGCTCTTTTTGAACCATTATGAATTCGTTGAAAGTATTATTATGATTTGAGGATATTCCCATAGAAACCATGTTTACAATTACAATATTGGCTATATATAAATTTTAAATTTATATTAAATGTTTTTCTAGATTTTATATTTTATACTCTAATTAAACGTTCATAGTATGATGAGATAATACAATATACAAAAAAAATAATGGATCCTGGATAGAATTTGGTATCAATAATCAATGATAATGTATAGATTTCTCTGCTGAGAAAGACAACACAACTAGTGATGGAGTTGAGCTAATTATGGTAGTGTTAGAGGATATAACCAAGATAATTACTAACAACCTTATGCATATAGATCCATATGATGTTTCCTGAAATAATAAACCTATATTGGATTGTTTTATATTTTATAAGCCTATATATTATACTGGAACTACTAATCAACAAGTATCTAGAGAATTTACTATATCCCTTGAAATGATATTTGTGGCCACATGATATAGTTAAAGGGAAACGATAATGGTGGTAGTGTATTATAATAATTGTGATATTGATAAAAGTTGGTTTTTGATCTAGAATACTCTGGAGTAAATGCAATTGAACATATATAATGGAGATACTTTAATGTAACATAGTTCAAAAAATATTTCTCTCATGAGAAATGCATTGAAATGAAGACAAAGTTCCTTGGAAAAAAGTAAATAGAATTACAAACTAATTTAGAGTATCATCCTACCATTATAAGAATATCAATATATGATTTGGATTACATATGTAATAATAAAATAAAAATTGACCATTTCTTTGAGGGTCTTAAGCTAGGCCTTTAAAGGGTACTGGTTTTATAAACTTTTTCATCATATGATGAAATCATATTTTACACCATTAAAAGAGGGAAATAGTTTTCAATATCCTATATCATGAAGGGAATTTAAGATAATAATGAGGGTTTTGACAACTAAAAAATGATAACATGTCAAATAAATAGGTAGTGGAGAAGTTTCCATCATGTGAAAATTGTGGAAAGAAACATTTAGAAAAATACATGATGGTAATGGGAGTTGGTGACATGTTAGGGGATAAGGATCATTTGGATAATGAATTAAAAGAAAAGAAAGAGACCAATATATCTTATTCTTAAAATATATACAAAAGGAGACTTATCTAAACAAATTTCTAATGAATTATGTGAATATACCATATAAGAGATCAACGGGACAAGGCAAAGATTTTGTGACCACTATAGCTGATTTTGAATTTCTTAAAGATAGGGAAATATAAAATTTAATCATCAAAATAAATTTAGATAATACATTATTTTATTACATATCTTCACAGTCATTTATAACTTCCATGTACTTCAATAATACCAGATATTTACTTAGATCCATAAAAAGTTAGATTTCAATGACTACTCATAGTGTAAATCTTACACCTATAAGGATGTGACAATTAGTTCCCATTAAGATGCATATAGGTACCCTATTTGTATAAATTATTATTATACTTATCGTTCAATTTGATATAATATTGGATAAATAAAGAAATATATATATATATATATATTCAATTATTATCAAAAAAAATATTATCAAAGACTATGATTACAATTCATGACGGATATTTGGAATCTATTTTCATTATAGGGAAGACTTCATCATCCAGGTCATGACTTGATCAATCTCGAATACCTCTTCTAAATGAGATTCGTAAAGAAAAAGAGATAAATCACAATATATATATGGAAAAGGTAAATTTCAAATTTCAAATTTTCCAATTATACCTAAATACATTGTTCTATTTCCTATAGAATTACCAAGGAATCAACATGATCAAGAAGTTCAATTTTTCATTATTTTAATTCCATATAAATTAACTATACCGATGAATCCCAATATAATGACTATGGTGGTATTAATGGAACAGAATGAAGAAATAACTGAGTTGTGTGATAATTGATTTATAGGACCTAGTGTTTCACCATGGGGTCCATTTTCTGTTAATTTAATAGAAACACGGATCTATGAAAATTTTCATTTATTATATACAAATAAAAAGTATTAATATAAAGTGAAAGTATCATATGAATTTAATTAATGACCTGTATGAACAACTTCATGTAGCTTAATATTTTTCAAATATTTACCTTTATTAAGGGTATCAAGATTTCTGAGTAATAATGATCGATATTCTAAGGACAATATTTCATAAAAGGTATAAACAAAACAATTTTACTAGAATACCATTTGGATTGACTAATAAATCCTATTTTTTATGGTTTTGGTGGATAGTGTATTCAAGTAATATTTTGATAATTTTATTTTGATATTTATAAATGATATTTTGGTGTAATCTAAAAGGTATGAGGACCGTGAAAACCACTTTTGAATCTTTCTTAAGAAACGTATAAGAAATGTGTAATATGGGAAATTTAAAATGTGTGAATTATTAATGTTTATTTTCTTGTCTATATTATCTACAATAATGGAATATTAGTTAATTATTTAAATACAACGAAAGTTAAAAAATGTCATATACTAACTAACATAACCAATGTATGATTGTTTTTTCAAAAAAATTCCTCATTCAAAAACTCGTTAACCATGATAACATTTTAATGGGTTATGTTTATATGGATAATGGTCTATAAATAAATTTTTGAATAATTAAATAACAGATCGGTTAATGAAATGATATTGACAATACAATAATGAATGGAAGGATTTTTTATATATAGTGATATTTCACAGGAAGTTCTTAGGTGTGTCCTTATATAGAATGATAAATTTATTACTTATTAATCAAGGAAATAGACGAATCATGAATAGAACTACCCAGCCCATGATCTCAAGTTGGCAGCCATTGTATTTTCTTTAAATATATGGATGTATTATATATATGGTGTAATATCTATGATATTATGATTGAATGTTAAATTTTGATATTATCAAAAACTTTTATGGAAAAAGTGACAAACCAAAATTTCTCCCAAGTATAGCACTAAAATAAACAACATAATTGTAGAAAGAGAGCTTCAGCCTTCAAGAATAAATATTTCTAAATAATTTCCATGTAAGGTTTAGTACCTTTTTATATATATCATCTATTATTAGAACTTCAATGTGTGTTTCCAGATTATCCCATGTTTTCAGATACTCATCTACGTTGATCTTCCCTTCGTTGAAGCCTTGTATTAGTATAATATCCTGCTAGTTAATCCATACACTTTTCTCATGATTAGTGTTCACACGTATCAGTCATTCAATCATCTTTATTACTTCCCCTTATTTGGACATAATTCTAAATACTTTTTCAATTAATTATTATCCTAAATGAATAAGAAGTTGCAAACCTATTTATGTACTTCAAGAACATCCACTACTATAATGACTAAATGGAAATAGTGTCTACAACGTACTCCTCAAACTATACATCCTTATAATTGAATGGAGACTCCCCAGGTTGATTTCCAACCATATCTTCTGCATCTCCTTATGAAATTGTCGAAATTTTTGAATGATAATTCCACTTTATTACCCCTTTAACTTCACTTATTGACCCATGAACTTTGTTATATTTATTCTTCTTACTTCCACCCACTTCATGGATCTCCTCCAACTTGGTGTTATCACCATTTCTAGCTAACCATGTCTTCATGGTTCTAGGAAGGCATGATTACTATTTAATCCCCTTGGGTTTCTTCTAGTTGTTGACAATTAAACTCCATGGATCCATGTTTTATTTATTTCCACTCTTCCTCCTTCTACAATGGAGACACATAACATATTATCCCATTGTATTGTTATCGGAGGTTTCCCTTCCCAAATCTTATCTAGAGATTCATTTGGTGATTCAATCTACTCGATCATAATCATCAATAAAATAAAAATAGTTATTTAGGTTAATATGGTATAGGCTCTTTCTAATTTATTCCTCCTTAAGATTGTATAGACTCTTTCTCAGTTTGGACCCATATTTATAATTCAAAAAACTATAATATCCATTTGTTGGTTCTACCCAGTCCTGAATATCATTAGAGCTTCCCTCACCAGTTGGTTGTGTCACTCCTTCAGAGTTGATACCCTTTAGTTGTCGCACAACCATCGTATAAGTGCATGGACTGGAATTAAATGTTCCCTCAGTGCTACCCTCACTACTTCCTACTAATCTTTATAAATCATTTTTAGTAAACTAGGGAACTCCCAAATCCATTCTAAATTGTTTCAAAAAATCCTTCAACTTTGGTTTGTCCTCTAATCTCATATCCTTTATCATATTTTCCTTAGGATGATCCTTAGAGACATCCAATAATGATGGATCCATTGTACCTTCACCAAATCCATCTACCAAACTGATCAAGTGTCATGATTTATCAATACACTACCACCCAGGGAAGGTTGAAAAGGTTCATAAAGAATTATGAGAGAATCATAAGGGAGTCTGGACTAAAATGAGTATTATTAAGGATATTATGTTCAATGATTTATTATATATGGATATAAGAATTATTATTGAAGGTAAAATATCTCTCAATTTCCAAATGATTGGTAAAACATCTTTATCATAAATGATTAAAAATATCTTAGCCAGATGATGATATTTTTTCAAAGAAAATAAATTTTCTGAATGGTGTAAAATTAGGTGACTTCGTTTATGAAAATGTTGTTATTAAATTTGAAAAGAGGTTATATGTTCCATATATACATGAGTTAAAAAAGGAAAAATTAGATGATCTTCATAACTCAAATTTTTATAAATAGTGGTAGAACCAAGTTTTATAGGGATCTAAAGGAACATTTTAGTTTAAATAACCTGATGTTTTAAAATGATGTTTATGTTTCAAAAGAATGATTTTTTAACAGGTAATTACAGATAAATAACATAGTAATTGGTTTATAAAACATCCACTTATTATTATATGGGAATGAGATGATATAACATTGTGATTTTAATTGGATTTCCAAAGACTCGATGAAGTAATTTTTCTATATGGGTTATCATTTATCATCTTACCAAATATGCAGATTTCCTAACTATAAGTGAAAATTTACCTCTTTTGAATCTTATATTAATCTATATTAATAATTTTTATAGACTTTATATGGACCTTCTCTATATTTAATCTCATCTTAATCCATTAATTAAATCAAAATTCTACAAAGGTATTTAAAAAGATCATGATTCCAAAAAATTATCTATGGCACTTCATATCATCCTCAAAATGATTGATGGTATGAAAGTAAAATTTAATCATAAGAACACATGATGAGTTTATTCCCACTTAACTTCCAAGGTATGTGGTATTAGTATTTACCTTGATAGATATTTTATATAATAATATATTCCATTAATGTATTCATGTGGTTTTGTAAAAAGCATTATATAGACAGAGATGTTATAATTCATTATTTTGGAATGATGTTTTTCAAAGGATGCTTACAAGCTTATAACATATCATGGAAAACATTTTATAGGTGAAGAGATCTTATACATATATTAAATTTCCTCAAATAATTAAATATATCTATTATAATATCCAAAATAAATATTTGGAATTTAAAGTATGCGTTTACATTCTCCTACATGAATCTTTTTGAAATAGTGTTAAGATTTAGTAGGAAAAGGAAACTACGCACTTGGTACATTAGAACTTTTTTCGAATTTGAATGAATTAGAGTTTGAACTATCATTTTTAAATTCCACTATGAGTCTTTAAATACCATGATTTGTTCCTTATCAAATTATTAAGTATGTATATAGCAAACTCACAGTATGTTCACACTACAGAAGTAACACAATTATATCCTTAGTTATCTTACTTCAATGAGTTTATCCAGATTTGTAACACTAAAGAATAAATTTTGTAGGATAGTATGAATTTATTGGTAAAATTAAGTTATTGAAATAATAGCATTGTGGAAGAAAATAGGGATCCCGATGATGATATGAACAAGAACCACCCTGATTTGTTTAGAAATCTATAACCTTGATGATTTTGACGATGATATTTTTGATGGAGGGGAGATGTTAACTATTGAGATTAAATAATTATAACTGAATTTATCTTAATAAAGTAATAAATAATTTAGAATTTTAATATTCATGGTACAAAAATACTAATTTTATAGGATGAATTTTGATTTTGAACTTAGTAGAGTAAAAAATAAAACCAGTATAATCTTTTTAAATTTTATCTTAGAAATATGATTTTTTTAATTATTATAAACATAATATATAGATAATAGTCATTTTAATTAAATTAATTTATTATTATATAAATAATTAATCCTATATTGATTATAAATCTGATAGAAAATAAAGATAAACCCATATCGAGGAAAAATGGGATATTTTTCAAAAAACTCTTTTTATATGAATAATCATTTTCCATTTTATTTAATTAAAATAATATATAATAATGAATTTTTTAGATAAAATAGATTATTTGTATATATATACATATTAATTTAATTTCATATCATGATTTTCTCTAGTTAGAGAGTTGATGTAAGATCATTTTATGCTTGGAAAAATCATCTTCCTAAAAATTGTTTTCACCATGTTTTGTGGCTTCATTTTTAATTGAATTTATATCCTTATAAAAATCTAATTTAATAAAATCTATTCCATATATTTAGTTATTATTTTTTGTTTTCATAAATTTTTCTCATTTATTTTTAGGTATTTTGAATAGAAATAGTGGTGAAATTTATCACCTTTCTAAAGGGTAAAATGAGATAAACATGGTTATAAATATAGAATAAGTATTCAAAATCATCTATTCCCTAGAATATATTTAATTTAATTATTTTAGTTATATATCACAATTAATATATTAAAAATTATGGAATCTTGGTTCCATTTTTTGTTTCTAAATATCATTATAATATTTTACATAATAGAAAATTCCAAAATATAACTCTCAGTATTTTAATTTCAATAATATATTAACATAAATACAATAAGATCTTATGAACTGGTATAAAAGTTAATTTTTAACAAAAATTAAATTATGTTAATGAATTTAATTTATTTTCATTTTTTCATGAATGTACACATACAATAAATTCTTACACAACTCTTTCATTGTGCTTGTACAAGCAGTAGAAAAATCAAAGCTAGTGATTATAAAAAAAATAAAAAGTAATATTTTATGGACTAAAAATGGTTTCACATTATATTTTTTGCCTATAATAGTTTATAATTTAATTATAAATATTTTATATTCTAATTCCATTTCCATCTTGATGTATTTAATGTCAAAATATGTGATTCATTTTTAAAATAACATTAATGGTAATTTTTTTATATAATATTATATTAAATTTTTTTAAAATCATGAAAAATATTTAAATAGGACAACATGGAAGTAATGTGATCTTAAATTTCCTCACATGACCTTTTGTGTTCCATTTTTTACCTTGAAAGAAAATTTATAACCCTTTAATAATAATAAAAGTATGTACCACTATTAATGATAAAATTTCTTCATAAAAGGGATAAAACTAAGAAAAACTTAAAAAAACACATAATACATTCAAAAATAATTTATTTTATCTTATTTAAAACACAACATATCTTATCAAATAAATTTTTTCCACTTCTTGCCACTTTTCCATGAGAAATATTTATTATATTTAAATGTTTCATGTAATTCAACGTGTTTCCTTTGTATCAAAATAAATTGAAACCCCCTATCCTATACTCTTTATAGAACCATGAGCTAATTATCTTGAACAAACCATGAAAAAAACACAAAAAATAATTAAACATATTTTAGAGGTGAAATACTTCTCAAAATAAAAAATCAAGGTCTTTTAAGTGAACATTTAAGGGAGGTTTTATAAAAAAGATGTAATCATCATAACGAACTCTTTTCATATCAATTTCTTATTAAAACTCATTTAAATCTGGAATTTCCATCAAAATATAATATAAAAAGTAAAATTATATTAATATATGGTTATTATGCTTATGGTAACACACATTTAGCATATACTAGTCCATCTAATGGAAAATAGAATAATTGCTTATGCGTTTGTGCAGAGAGGCGCCGGGCAAGTCAATGTATATAATTTTTCAAAAAAAGTAAAAATTTTATGAATATATAAATAAATTTAAATAAAAACATAATTTTTATGATATAACTTTCATTCCTAAATTATTAAATATTACATGCCTCTTTTCCGTCATATCCATTCTAAAATGTTAAAATCTCTCATGTGTATGCGTGGACTACCACCTCCATGAAGTGATGTTATTAATTTTTCAACACAATCATACATGAAATGTTATAAATATGTATCTAATGAATAAATATTATATATATATATCTATTGAAGATAATTGTCTATATTACAAAACTATAACCTATAAAAAACTAGACCTTCCCTAATGAACTATGCATGTAAAAACTAATAAGTTAATATATAAGGACCCGACCCTAAACATTACAAAATCCTGAGTTTAGTCAATAATTTTACCTTATTTACAATTTTATAAGTATTCGGGTTTATGGTTTTAGAGAATTAGAACATATTTCATACATAACAAGACCATAAAATAAAAAGTGGCTACTTCTGATAAGTTTTAATTTTTTCATAATATAAAACATCCAATAAAAAGCATGAATTGTTTTCATGAAATAAATCCTATACTTTCAACTTGAATTATTTAATGCTCTTACCCATCATTAAATATAGTGAATTTTTTTAAAAACATTGGATAAAAATAAAATATCTTATAGGGATTTAAAAATAAAAGAAATTTTATGTTATTTGTAAAGATGAAAACACCAATAATGTTTACCTTTATCTTTATGGTTCCTTGATAATATGAAATAAAACATTTTCACATTATTTACAACATAAATTTTCTCAAATAAATTCATTAATACATGTAGTAAGAAATTAAAACATTTTTGGTTACTTAGAGAATCATATATGTAAAACCATTTCAAAACCCTTTTAATATAAATAACTATATTTTTGACTTCCAACATTATCATTACCCAATTAATTAGAGATCTGTATTTCAGATCACCCTTCTTAAAAGCTAAATAATGCTCACCTCTTTTCTATGAGCTATAATGAGGCTCCACCCTTTGTATAAGAGATGTATAATGGGGAGAAATCATTGGTATAAGATATATCAGGCTCACTTATTTCATATAATTTTGATGTACCATATCATGACTAGAAAAACAATCATCATAAAACCCTTTATTTACTCTTTTAAACTCATGTGATAATCACTTTCAGGTATTTAAAACCCATTTTATTAAAAAAACCCCAAATTTCAAAACAAAATAGACATTTATTTTGAAAAAAAAGTGAATACCAAAACAAAAAAAATTAATTTTTTTAATTTAAGAAAAAAATAAATATTTTAATGGAATAAAAAATAAAATAATTTCTATACTGGTGGAAAAATCATTTTCATCAGGTGTATTAATAATATATCATTTCTTTTTTTAATCTGTCAAATAATTCCTTATAAATCATGTCAAATAGATTAATTTTTTTAAAAAAATTAAATAAAATTAAAAATAGAAATAAAATTCACTATATAACCCATTTATTTCAATACAAATAAATATGTAATAAGATATAAAGAATATTTAAAGGTCTAAGTTGTTAAAAATTCAAAGCATCCAACACCACTTTGAACATTTAAATCATAATAAAAATGATATAATAGCATTTTAAAAAATATTAAATAACATAAGAATACATATAGAATAGAAAAATAATCTAAATGGGACTATAGATAAACTTTATTAAAGTATCATGTTGCATTTCATCATGAACTGTCACCTTGAAAAGAGATTGAGATTAAATCCCTTACCTCGAGTCTGACATCTCTCATGCATAGTTACCTTCTGGAATAACAAAAATATATTAATTATATAATTTCTAAGGAAAATTTTTCATGCTTATTATTACTTTTATTTAACTTATTATAATATTGTATACAACTACTTAAACAATTATGTTTACATCGAGAGTTTTGACCGTATTTAGTTAATGTGTCAAAAATAATTTGCCAGGTCATCTATGGTCAAAGGTGTTATTATATGAACATCTCCAAAATAATATTAATGAAATAATTATCATATCTATAGATTAATTACACTTTAAAAACTAATAAATAAATGTGTTTATGAAAAATGAACCAATGTTACAATCATGGAGACGATAGGTCGTACGTACGCATGAGTAACGTTCTCATTTTTCAATGATCTTTATCAAAATAAGGTAAGTAATAATTTATCTTTCCATAATTATAATTTTATAATATATAAAATATTATTTAATCATATACAATAATATATATAGTTATGGTGGTGTAAAAGGAATCACATTTCTTTGAGGAGTTGGTAGTCCACATATCCACAAATAACGTTACCACTTTTTTAGTGTGTGAAAAAGTGTTAAATAAAATGATGTTTTATATTTCCATAATGGTAATTATGTCATTACTATAATATGTAAGTTATTTATCTCACATATATTTAATTGAAGTAATTCGTAATGTGTTCCATGTAGTTTGTGAACATATCACATTACTTTGAGGAGGTGATAGTCAACACATTAAAAAACAATGTTATCGTATTGACACAAAATGGAATGTATAAAGGTATTTTTTATAAAAGAATTAAATAATAATAAATAAATTATAAATATAATATATATAATATATATCATTTATAAATATCATTTCCATCAAAATCTCCACAATGACTGATGGTAAAGGAAAAATAAACAACCATTGTTTCGTGAGGTGGTAGTACACCATACATATAAACGGTCGGATTGTTACCCATTAGATGGATGTGTGTGTAAGTGAAGGTCAAAGATATAACACTAAAAAAAATTCAAAATATTTAGGAGACATATGTATTTATTTATTCATATAACAAGAATATTTTAGGGACTTGAGATTCAATATAAAATAAAACGGCCCCAGGAAGGGTGTCACCTCATATTTAGGTGACTTCTTTTGGTTTGCACTAAAGGGAATGCTTGGGTGTATTTATGTCAAAGTATAATATTCTATGATTAGGAGAGGGATTTTTATAGTATATTTTATTAGATCACAGTTGATCCAAATTTTCTTGAGAGATGTGTAGTAGTGGTCAAGGTGAGTGCCCTTTTATAGTGGAGGGAAAGAGCACACATTGTATTTTTGAAAAGAATTATGTGTTCAGAAAGTATTAAATTTTACCAATGTTACCAAAAAGACCATTTTTTACCATATAGGTTTAATGTCCTAATTATTTTCTTAAAATATGTTTTGAATTTTTTTTATAGGTAATAATTCTCTTTAAGGTTATAGTGTAGTAACTTGTTAGTCATAATTTCACATTAATCGATGAAATTAATTTTAATTAATTTTGAAATTGTCTTTTGTAAAAAACTATGTCGATCTTATTATAAAATATAAATTATACTTATTAAAAATATGTACTCCATTTTTTTAAAATCCAATAACATAATTGGATGAAATAAATTTAAATTTTGTCCCACAGATGGGATGAAAAATTGGGTTTTTAAAGTAGAAACGTTCAAAAATTTACAAAGTTTTGATATTAAATTTCAATGTTAAATTGATTTAAAAACCTAAATTGGATTAATTGATAAAAAATTAATATATTTAATAGTTTAAAACATTTAAAAATATAACTAACCTTATAAATATATTATATGAAAATAAATATTGAATTACAATTCATTGTTTTTACTATTCAACATCAAATGAAATATCAAACAAAAACTAAAAAAAATCACCCTAAGATAATATTTATGTTTCTATTTCAAAAATAATATTTATTTTTACATATAAAAATTTTAAAGTTTCAAAAATTATATTTCACATAAGTTCTCCATTAAAAGGCTATAAAACTACCTTTTAAAAATATAAAGATTTTTTGGAATAAAATTGGATTTATTATTATTTTAATTCTATAATATATATTGGATTGGTTTTTAAAAAATATATATTAAAATTTATAAACATAGCATGGTAATTCATATTCATTCCCAATAATACAATCTCTTGGTGATAACTACAATTTTATGAACTAATATTAATTATATATTATTGACTAGTATGAATTTTACATACAACACAAGTTTCAAAAGAAACTCATAGTTATTTATTGTGTATGCTATTAAAGATAAAATCAAATTTAAGGAAACTATTACTCTATATTAAATAATTAAAAATAATAAAAATACTTATTTTTTTATTACCTATGATATTACATCATTTGCATTCAATTAGTCAGTGTTTTCATTTATAATTTATCATTATCCAATGAATTCAATTTACAAACATGTTTAAACTCTAATTCCATAATTTAGTTAATCTCTTTCATTTCCTCTATTCTAGTTGAATAGTGATAATTATCATAATAATATTTATATAATATTTTTTTTCTAATAATACATGGTCTTATGTCTAGCCTTAGACATTAATGGTAGTTGATGTTGCGTTCCAAACAAGAAAAACATGGTGTTTCATGTGATTCAATCCATATAATGCATTTCATGTACCATAACATGTTAAATAATTTATATTTATTGGAAAAAATATATTTCATTAAATATCTAGATTTTATATCCTACCACACAGAAAATTAATTTCTCCCTCAAAACAGAAATTGGTTATAAAATGATTAACATTTCCAGAATTATTTTTTGAAACCCAAGTCGTGAAAAGGGTTAATAACCCATCCTCTTAAATTGGAAACTGGGACACACTAAGTTCAACAAAATTTACACATAACTAGGATTCCATATATGGATAAAATTGATGGGAAATTAAAAGATGGATTTTTATTGGAAAACTAATTCTTGTGGGATAACAGAGAGTGATAGGGAACATAGTTAAGAGAATGTCAATGTTGAAAAATCATTATCCAAATAGGTGTAGAAAAGGCCATTGATATCATCAGAAATGATAGTAATATGATACAGTTTTATATCTTATAGATTCATTTCCTAAAGTTGAGGGATTATTTTTCTATATACATTAATAGAATTAATAAATTTATTTACATGATGAGTAGAGATTCTTTCTTTAGTCATTTTACAACATACACTCATCTATTTCTCTAAACAATGAGTATACAATATGAAATTTCATGGATAAATCACTAGAACCATCTTCCTACTAACCATATATAATGAAAATGTTAACATTATATTCCAATTATATTTAGATATCAAAATAACCAAAATGTTTATTTCATAGTAAGATAACAAAAACATTATTGAATTGAGAT
This sequence comes from Viscum album, assembly GCA_963277665.1. Lineage (NCBI taxonomy): Eukaryota > Viridiplantae > Streptophyta > Magnoliopsida > Santalales > Viscaceae > Viscum > Viscum album. The sequence goes on along the minus strand of OY728132.1, from coordinate 1,114,134,551 downwards.
AATGAATTAATTTCATAATTTTAATATATAATGTTAAAACTATAGAATTACATAGATATATAACCTTAATGGTCAAAAATAACACTAAACATACATCCAAGAAAGTAGAAGTATCCTTCATCAAATGAATTTTATACACACATCTTAAACATATATAAAAACTCATTAAATGTATCAAAATTTATTTTAATGATTTAAAACAGTAAATGTGGGGTGACTATGAAATTGGGATTATTATCATACATTTAGAATTATAGAACTTTTTGGTGCTTCCATAAATTCAACAGATGGACCAACATCAACTGTAGAAGTAGAAAATGATTTCGCAATCCCATTTTTCCTCTGATCGTGACTATTTCCACCCAGAGAATGTTTTCTTGGTTATATGATAGTATAATGTCTAAATTCATTACAGAAAAATAATTTTATTGCTGATTTGATATCTATTATCACATCAATGGATTTCTGAGGACCCTTTTCCTAACATTCACAAACCTTGTAACGAAACATACCTCACAAGTAACACTTTATATATCCTAACATACATTCCAAAAAATGTACTTTAACACACTTGGAACAAGTTTTAGTCTTACATATGGAATTATTAGTTAGTTTCCTCTCTATTTCTGGGCATATTGACCATTTCTTACTCTATCCATATCATTGAATGTAAGTTTCATCAAACACTATTTCAAAATTCTCTGAAAAAATGAACCATTTTTTCATAACATTTAAATAATCAAGAGGAAAATAACTTCATTGAATTGGTTTTAATACTATGTAACATCTATTAATTTTACTATCAATTTATCAAATAAAATTTGGTGAATACCTCTCTAGTCGAGTATAGTTTTCTTCATATGTAGTCAATAAATATTCCTCCTTTTGTCTCAATTTAAATAATTTATTTTTTGATCTTATGTAGAAAAACATTAGGAAAATATTTCTAATTGAAAATATTCGTATATTCATCCCATTACAAGGCATCAATCACTTCACCAACCCTGGTATATGTAACTATTGAACACCACTGATCAGGTTAGCATTCAAAATGATAAATGGAAATGGTTACCTTTGTTGATCCCAATAACCCATGACATTACATATCTTTTCTAGGGATTTAATCCATCTTTTAGCTATGACTAGGTCAGATGATACTCTGAATTATGGGAGATGTTGTCACAAAAAATGTTATACTATAATCATGTTCTTATGTGGTGGATATTTTTTCTCTCTTGCATGGACACTACAACCATAGATAGCCTATGTAAACCAATCAATCAATATAAAAAACTTCTTGGTTACAATTCTAACAATCTCAGGTGGCTAATTCATATTGATATTTCCTCCCTGGTGCCTTACCAATACATCTTCCTTGTTTACTCTAAGGAAAAATTTTCTAAACAAACATACTTTAGATTAAACAACATGGTAATATTCCAATTCTATAAATTTTTATCTTGATCATAAGTTAAAATACTCTAAGGAAAGTTTTTTAACATTATCCTATCTTTTTTTTTCAAAATCAACAATTGATACTAACTATAAGGACCCAAACATAAACATTACACAATCTTGAGTTAGGTAAGGAATTTTACCTACGTTAAAATTGATGATATTTTTAGGTTTATAGTTTTATAGAATTTTAGTTTATAGATCATACATAACAAAACCATAAAATACAATGTGGAAACTTATGATCAATATCTATTTTCATAATGTCCTACTTTTAATAATAAATCATGAATTAATTTCCTGGAAAAACTCCACAACATCCAACATTACTTCATTCTTTCCCTTAACCATCCTTAAACACTATGATATCATTTTAAAAATATTGAATCAGCACAAAATCTTAGTAAGGGACGTAAAAAGAAATAAATGTTAGTTTGGTAGAAAAATGAAAATTCATATACCCTTTTGATTTATCTTAAATTTTCCTTGATAATATGAAATAAAATGTCTTGAAATAAATAACAACACACATTTTCTCAAATAAAATCATTAAATCCCACATCAATAACTGAAACCTCTATTGGTTACTTATAACATCATATACATAAAACCCTTTAAAACCCCATTTAAGTTGAATAAACATATGTCAGACTTCCGAAATTTTCATTACACAATGCCTTAGAGATCTTTAATGGGGGTCATCCTTCATATAATCTATATTTGGATCACCCATTTTTTTGTTAGCTATAATGGGAGTCAAAGCTTTGTATAAGTTGTATTAGGCTCACCCATGAGCTGTCACAGGTCTCATCCCTTTATAAAAGCTAAATAAGGCTCACCAATTCCTATAATTCTAAATTACCATATCAAGAGTAAAATAATACCTTTATAAACCCCTTTAATTACACTTTTTAACTCATATAAAAATAACATTCAGATATTAGAATACAATTTCATTACAAAAACCCCCATTTTCAAAAAAATAGATATTTCTTTCAAAATAGCTAAATTAAAAATACCCAAAAAATGAAATAAGCATTTCTATTTTAGAATAAATTAAATCATTAAGGAAAACGAAAATTAATATCCCCGATGAATGGAAACATCATTTTCACCATATATGTTAAGAATAAAACATTTCATATGACATCTGTCAAAAAATTGTGAATAAAACAAGTAACAATATTCCTTTAAATTTTTTTGAATGGAATTCAAAATATACAAAAAATTTATTTTTTAACACATTTATATCCATGTAAATAAATATATATAACAAAATCAAGAATATTGAAAGAAAATGACTAAATTGATAATCATTTAAAGCATCCCAAACCACATTGATCATATAAATAATAATAATAATAATAATGAAATAAGATAGTTCAAAAAAAGAATTTAATAATAATGGAATTGATATATAATAGATGTGGAATGGAAAAGTGTCATTATATAAAATTTACAAAAGTTTCAAGCTTCATATCATCAAAAAATGTTTCAGTGAAAGGAGATTGGGATGAAATATCTTACCTTAAGTCTAACCTATCTCATATGTATTTAGATTCATAAATAATAAACATATATTAATTATCATTTTAGTTTAGAACATTTTAATTTTTTTTATTACATTTATTTCACTATTTATGATGTTTTTTATAACTACTTAAAAAATTATGTTTATATTAGGCATTTGGACAATATTTAGTTTATGTGTCAAAAAAAATTTTGTTGGTCAACAATTATCAAAGGGGTTATTAAACAAATAAATAAATAATAATAATTTTTAAATAAATATCATATATATAATGAAGTTATAATTATAAAACCAGCCATTAAATGTGGTTATTAAAAATGAACTAATGTTACAATCCTGGAGATGATAGGTTGAACATACGTGTGAATAACGTTCTCATTTTTCAATGACCGTTATAGAAATATGATAAGTAACAATTCATCATCAGATATTGATAATTATATAACATATAACAGATTATTCATTAATATATACTTATCTATATAATTATTCTGATGTTAAAGGAATCACATTACTTCGAGGAGGTACTAGTCCACACATCTATGAATGATGTTGTAACTTTTTTAGTGTATGGAAAATTGTTAAATAAAATGATGTTCAATATTTATAAAAATTTAATTTTGTAATTAATAAAATATATAAGTTTTTTATTTCACATATATTTAATTTAACATATCTTTAATACTTTATATATAGTGTGTGAACGTATCACATCTCTTTGAGGAGAAAGTTTTCCGCACTTCCACCAACAATTTTATCATATATACACCAAATGGAATGTATAATGGTAGGTGTTATAAAATAATTACATAAGAATATTGAAATTATAAACATCATATATATCATATATAAATATCTTTACCACCATAATATCCACCATGAGAGGTGGAAAATGAAAAATGAAAAATCATCATTTTCGGAGTCGGTAGTTCATCGTACAAATAAATGGTAGGTTTATTACCCATTAGATGAATGTGTGTGTAATTTCAGGTATAACCCTAAACATAAAAACAATATAGTATATTTTTTATCCTTATTTTTTTACTTATTCATGAAATAAGAATATATTAAGGAATTTATAATGCAAATAAAATAAGATATATTGAGGAATGGTGTTAACTCTTATTTAGGTATCAACATTTGGTTTACAGAAAAGTGATTCATTTGATAGATTTAAGAACAAGTTAAGGACTCAAGGATTACGAGAGAAATATTTAGGATCTATTTTGGAAGATTTCTTTTTACCCAATTCTTTTTGAGAGGGGTGATTATGTAATCTCGGTGAGTACCTTTTTTTAGTGGAGTGAAAGGACAAACAAGGTATTTTTAAAAGAGTTCCATGTTCGCCAAGTATTAATTTTTCCAAATGTCCTAAAATGGTACATTATGGAACCATACATTCTTTTTGGAAAATATATTTCCTTCAAATTGGTTTTGTACATGTTTAAAGTTCATTTTCCCCCTTAAGGTTAAGTTTTAGTCACTTGTTAAGCATAATTTTACCTTAATTGATGTAATTCATTTAAACTACTTTTACTATTATTTTTTTGAAAATATTAGTTTACATTATTATAAATTATAAATTATTATTATTCTAAATATAAAAACCATTTTTCCATATTTCAATTTCATAATTGAAAGAAATTAATTTAAATTTAATCTCACAATGGGGATAAAAATGTGTGTTTTTAAAGTAAAATCATTCAAATGATTTCTATTTATTATATTGAAATTCAATGTTATATTGATTACAATGACATAAATTGGATTAATTGAAAATATATTAATATAATTTTATATTCCAACCATTTAATAATATAATTTATCCTTATAAAAAACTTAGATTAAACGGCATCTTTGAATTAAAATTTATTATCTTTCTATATTCATTAAAAAATGAAACTTCCCATAAAAATAATAAAATTTTCCCTAACCTAATTTTTATGTTTCTTATTAAAAAATGAAGTTTATTTTTAAATATACATTTTTTAAAAGTTTCCAAAATTATATTTAAAATGGGTTATCCATTTTTTTCAAAAGGCGGTGTTCTAGTCAAAGACCACAACTCAAAATTTATTATAAAATTAAGAAAAAGAAAGAATTACTTGAGTCTAAAGTATAGAATATTTTTAAAAATCCCTGACATAAAGAGGTAGTAACTTGGGAGGAAGTTCACCCCTCCATGTGACCTCATGATAAACTCCCATGTTGGCAGGTTCATCAGCGAGTTTGTTTGCATCCCAGTAGGTATGGGTGACAATGAAGTTCAGTTCCGATAGAGAGTGCAAATAGTCCATCCAGTTCACATATAGGAGAAGCCTCCCATATAGCAATGAGAATTATCATTTTACTTGTATTAAACATAAAAGAGTTATTGGTATAAATATAGTCATTTATTCCATATGAGTTCACATGTAGGAGCTCTTTTGCAGCTGAAATAAAAAGACTTTTGATTGGCTAGGTGCTAGATAAATCCACACATTGCTGCAACTGAGATGTTATAGAGCTACAAAGAAACCATCTGCACTAAAATATATCAAAAATTTTGTTCCAAAGGTTAGTTTCCTTATCAAAAGAAAGGAAGGGGTGATTCATATCCTCATGATGTGGATTACAGAAGAGACATTTGGAATAGAGATTAATCCTAAATGATTGTAAACAGATATCAGTGGGATGCCTACCATGACAAATACGCCAAATGATACTGAGTCTCGAGGGATTTAACTATGCTTTATTAATATTTTAAATATATTAAATTATTATTATCATTGTTGAATAAATGGTTACAGTGGTTTTTTGAATCAAGAATACTTTTTTGATCAGGTTCCCAAATTAGAAGATCATCGGTAATTGTGAAGGGATAATTGTCCAAAACATGCATTATAATGTCTGGTAATCAAGGATTTTTCATTTGTAAAATTTCATTTATGTTATCATTAGTATGTTTAGGAAGTTAAGTTTTAGGCACCGAGGAGATGAATGGTGTACCAGAGTAGTTATCAACCCAAAAATTTTAATTAGAGTCTTTTCTAGCCATCCATCTGGAGTTAGTCATAATATAAATGAATGTATTCCTAATAGAGGGCCAGATAGAGGAGGTCAAAAAATTGAAATTTTTTTTCTTAAATTATCATGGAATCGAGACCTAATAAAATATATTGAAAGAGAATTGTTGTAAATGAAGGTCCGTGTGAGCTTAGCTTGAAGGGCTTAAATAAAATTATTCGGGATTTTTATTCCAATGCCTCCTTTTTCAACTGGTTTTCAACAAGAGGACCATGGAACAATAACAATTTATCTCTCAAGAGTTCTCCCTTTCTAGAAAAAGTTTTCAATGGAGTCATTAATGCATTTTAGGAGACTAGCCGGCCATTTATAGATCATCATGGAATAAACTAGTTTGGAGACAATAGTATATTTGACAAGGAAAATTCTTCCTACCATGGAGAGGTTTTTACCTTTCTAAGAGGAGAGTTGTCAAAGGGTTTGGTCAATTATGGGAGAGAAATAGGTAGCATTAGGCCTTCCCCAAAAGATAAGGACACCTAGATAAGTGAAGGGTAGAGAACCCTCCTTGATCCCCAAAGCACTGCTAATTTTACTTTTTCTACTATAGGGATATCCTTTTCCAAAGTAAATAAAATATTTATTCCTAATATCATGCTGACCAGACACCTCTTCATAGTGATTAAAAATGATTTAATGATTTTTAATATTTATGTTGGCCCTTGGAGAAATAAAATAATATCATCAGCATATAGAAGATGTGATGGGGAATTCATGTACCCGGAGGCATTGATCAGTTTGATCTTACCTTGTTCCACAGACTGAGTGAGTAATCTACTTAAATATTCTTCGGAAATTGAGAAGAGAATAGCAGAGAGAGGGTCTTCTTGCCTGACCCCCTTAGAAAATTTGAGATATCCTCTAGGGGAACCATTTATTATAATGGAAATATGATATTATTTAAAAATAGTTTTAATTTTCTTTATAAAGGTGTCATTAAAACTGAAGTGTGTGTGGACCTTATAAATAATGTCCCAATCTATGGTTTCAAAATCCTTTGTAATTTGAAGCATAATGTCAACATTCCCACCTCTATTTTTTCTATGTAATATGTTAGTGGATTATGAGGCATGTAAAATGATGTCCTATATTGATCTTCCTTTTATAAAACCAAATTTATTCCAGGAGGCAATTCTATTACTAATAGAAGAGATTCTATGAGCAAGTAATTTTCTGAAATTTTTTAAAAGATAATTTATGAGAGAAATAAGTCTGAAGAGATGTATTTCACCATCATTCTCCAATTTAGGAATAAGGGTAATAAATTGGGTGTTTAAACCATGTGGTAGAGTGCCTTTAGAAAAGAATGTTTTGACCATGCAACAGACATCGTCATGAATAATATCCCAATGCTTTTGGTAAAACACATTATTAAAACCATCGGGTCCAGGAGCACTATCAGGGTTGAGGCTAAGGACATTGTCTTTGATTTCCTAATCCTAAGGGATGCTATTAAGTAAATAGTTTTCATCTCCAGACACCATAGATGGAATGACATCAGGGAGAATATCTTTATCGATGCTAGGACCATTGAATATCTCACATAAGTAGGAGACTACAAAATTGGTAATAACTTCATCAGTGTCAATAATATGACCCTCATATCTAAGATTGGAAAGATGCCTAAAAGCCTTAATAACTCTATGAAGTGAGTTATATAACATAGTGTTCTTTTCAACATCATTGAGCCATTTGGTTTTAAAATTTTCTTTTTTGAGGTTATCCTAAAAGTTAAGTAACGTGACCTGTTTAGAAGATATGTTGATTTCATGATGGGAATTGTCGGTGAAGTTTGAGGAGGTATTTATATTCTGTATTTGTGTGAGATCATTCTATAGAAGTGTAATTTCACTGTCTATTTCTTTAGATTTATTTTTACACCAATTCTTTAGGACTTTCTCGAGATTTTTCAATTTCAATGGACAAACAAATGACTCTCTATGTTCATACATATTAGTCGAGGAGTTTTTGATAATGTTCACACAGTCAGGATCAGAGGACTATGCATCATTATATCTGAAAGGAAGCCTGGGTTTGATGAGATTATGGTAAAAATTAACCAATATTGGGTGGTGATCATAGGAAATATTCATAAGGGGGATTCATGAAATTTTATCCCATTTATCTAGGGGTGGATCATTAGTTGAAGCCCTTCCAAGATTAATGGCCATGACCCTATTATAATGACGTCTATACATTTTAAATTTTGAACCAGTTAAATTTACCTCAATAATATTATTAGTTTCAATGAATATTTTAAATTCTTTAGAAGGAACGGTTGAGTGATTAGGGTCCAATTTTTCACTAGTTTCTAAAATGGCAATGAAGTCCCCAACTATGAACCAAGGATTTCGAATAGTGCTACTATGTTGAGTGAGCTCATTCGATAGGGGCCTCCAATGTTGATATCTATTATTAGCATAAAAGAATGTAGTAAAAATATGAGTATGTTCAAATATGAAATCACAAGTAAATATTTGATTTGTGATTGTATAAATGTTCAAATTTTTCATGGAAAAATGGGAAAACATCTAGAGTGTTTCTACAGTCTTAATATGATTACAATGTCCTAGAAAGAAATAACCAAAAGGACATAGATGCAGGAATTTAAAAGAATAATTAATTTTTGGTTCAATAGTAGAAAAAAAATCAGGATGATGAATCCTATGAAATCTTTTTAGGACATTAAAAGTGGCAGGGTTCACAATGACCAGACAATTTCATATAAAAAAATTCATTTGGACCTGTTTTTAGGGGTGTTGTCCCCCATATTTTTTCACCCAGATTCCTTTGATATGGTTGTAATTCAAGAAGTATTGGCTTGATTAGTTCTTCCTTGCTTAACCTATGCATTCAAAGAGAAAACCAAAGAGGTTTTAGTAGCACCTGCACTAACAATTATATGATAGTAAACACAAATTGGAGGGCTTAAAGCTGAAACCATATTATTTTCTATATTTGAATTAGGATCATTTTGGACAGGTGCTTTTGAGACTGGAATATAATCATAGTTTTTGTCCAGAACTGTAGGACAGTTGGGAGATAATAGGTGCACAACAGTAATTTCTATCCTCCCAAGTTGTAAGAAACCATCTAGAAGAATAGAAGTGCTTTTCTATTTATTATCCATAGTTCCTAAGAGGAAAGGGTAGGATCTAGGTACAACATGTATAGTAGAAATCTTCAAGTCATATGGGGGAGAATCTTAGTCTTAGTGATGGAAATATTAAAGTTAGGGGAAATGATTATTGAGGAAGTGGGTATGAGATGGGGTTGTGATCATTGAAAGGCTGGTCCACGTTCATTGAAAGGGATGATTGATCATTCATACCTCCAAAGTGCTTCAATGGGGGATGGAACAGTTCATTAGATAGGTTCAAATAGGATCATAGACCGCTAATGTTTTATAGGAGGGACCCAAAAAAGAATCGGAATGCCTAAGGATTCCTCATATTTCTATTTCAATGTCCTTTCTAATAACCTGTTCAATTGATTCATTATATTGTTCCTCAGCAAGTTCTGCCATTGTTTTCACATTTCCAGCTTCCAACTGACCTGAGATTTTGGGATTAACAACCCCTTTCTCCCCTTTCCTCTTATATGTTTCACTTTTATCAAATACATGTTCTTTACCTTTCTTGTTTTTTTATTTCTCTCCATTCAGAATAACTAGGATTAGGGGTTTGTTTGTGCAAAATCCTATAATTGGGGACTGGGTGCCCTAAAATTTTAGAGTATTCATAGTAGGGGGAATCCATTCATACATAATTTTCACCATAGTCCTATAATCATTTGTATTGAAAACTACAGACAGTGGTAACTTACATTCAATATTTACTTCAATCATTACTAGAGCAAAGATACCTTGGTCCCCATTTAATGTTCTTTGATCAACATTCAGGTGATTACCAATGTTAGATGATAGATCATTAAGAATTTGATGGTGCCAAAAAAAACCAGTTATGGTTGGGCAGCCTAACCCAAACCTGAGCCGTGGTGTTCTTATGATTTTTAGGATTGAAAGTAAAAGCCCATTCAGAAACAAGAAAAAAACCAGGTTTCGGTTGAAGGTTACCTACATTCCAAACTCTATCAAGTTCATTTTTCATTGAAAGGTGAATTCGGAAGTATCCCTTACTGAGTGGGACAAGTTTCCAGTTTGAGAAACCCCAACACAAAGTAATTCAAGGCTTCAAATCAGAATAGGACTATGGTTTGTTACCTTTGAGATAGGAAACTCGACCAAGAATTGAAAATATACAGAGTTGTGTACACTTCTGTAAAGCATCTGGGTCGACCTCAACCGAAAAACATCCATCTTCCATTTTCTTTATCTTTGATGGCTTCATCGATTGAGTTTTGGAGTGATTGGAACCCCTCAAATATTCGAGGAAGGAAATCCTTTTGATCCTCGTATTCATTGCTTATAACGGCTCAGTTTTCTCTATATAAAAAACCTCCTTCGCATGTTTTCCTATGGGATCAAAGGGAAGCTCCCAGCTGGGATCAAACGAGGCCATGGAGAGAATATTAAGATAAGGGAATCTAATATTCAAAGATTTTTAGCATGTTAGGGTTTGAGGAGCAGGTTTTCGTGTCGAGAGCCATCGTTCAGGAAATACAATCAAATGGGTTCTCCATTAAAATTCCATAAAATTACATTTTAAAGATAATGATATTTTATACTCAAATAGGTTTTCTTCTTAATTTAGTCCAATCAAATATATTGGATGAATGTAATTTTATTTTAATAAAAATTATAAATGTAATATGGTCATTCCTATTCATCCCCATCGAAACAATGGATATGTCAGAACATCTATTTTTAATTATAATATTAATATTATAATTTTGTTTCGTATAACCCAGTCCTGCATGAAATGTGTGATTATAAATAAACTAATTGTTTCGTTTCATGCACGCTATTGGAGATAGAAACCCCTTTAATAAAAATTTTAATATTTATAAATATGATAAATCCTTATTCTATCATCACCTAGGATATTTTATCCTCTATATTCTATTGTCCATTTTTTCATCTATAAATAATTTGTAACTAAAAAATCCATCTTATAACATGGGTAAAATAAAGATTAATAATTTAGTTAACTTGTTTCATTTACTCCATTCCAGTAGCTAGGTGATAACTATCATAATAATATTAATATTTTCTTGTTGACAGGTAAGACTCCAGCTTGTGTGTAACCTATGTCATTAAAGGCAATTAATGATACTTGCACTATAAGAATAAAATGACATTGCATGTAATAGAATCTAAATAACGTATTTCATGTAACAAAATCCATTAATTTTATTAATTAATATAAAAGAATATATTTCATAAAATGTATGGATGTTACATAAAACCTAATTATATATTTCACCAAAAATTTGTGATTAATATATAATGATAAGGTATATAAATTAAGATAAATATTAATATAATTCTCATATGAATTAATAAAATGTCTCAAACTATTATAATTAGGTTAAAGAACATTTAAATTTGTGTAATATTGAGTTAAGAATGTTTTTTTCTCTATTTGCACTTCATAGAGACAAATTTTGTATCACAAACCTATTTTCATTCATATAGTGTATAGAGTAATCCTTTTTTATAATTAACATGAATCTATATTTATTTATTATATTTAAACAATAAATTAAACTTTATTCTTCCAAGTGTTTACAATTGAAATTTTTCCAATGAAGTATGAATTAATTTTTCGAATCCCATTTTGGGATTGCTTGTACTTTTATTAAAAGAATATTATAATATATACTTAGTAAACCCCATATCAATTATTATTCCCTAGATATTTGTGGAATTTTTAGGTTGTATTTTATATTTTTTCTCTTTTTTACAAGAATCAAGAAAATGAATATTTAGAAAAACAATTAGGTATTATTTATCCTCTTGATCATGATTATTATTATTCTGTATCAATATTTTTCAAAAAAAATATAAATCCATTTTTATTAAATTATATAAATTATTTGGAAATTATATATTATCATTAAATTTATTTATATTTTTTTCAGGGAATATTTATTAAAAGGGAATTTTTAATGTTCTTTTTAAAACGTATAAATTTAATGTATCTTTTTAATGTAAATGATATTAACATATATTCCCATTATCATAATTATTTCACACTATTTACCTTCTTCTAAAAGTTTCCAAAGGATTTATATAAAAAATATTTATTGTAACTTTATTTTAAATGTTTTTATTTTATTTTATTTTATTCTATAAATGATATGTTTTTGTTACCAAAAATATATTTCTGATGATTTTATGGTCATATTTTATCTCTTATTAATTTTTTAGTCATTAAATTTCCCATGAAACATTAACATTCTTGTGATCATCTTTCCTCAGACCTTATATTTATATTCTATATCCATATTCAATGCATAATTGATTTCTATATTTATTAAACATAGACCATTTCTATATAATATTTTTAACTTGAATGTTATTTGATTGTCTATTAAGATATTAATATTCAATATTAAATAATCAATTATGATATTTTTTTATACGACATACTGTTTATTAATTAAATTTATCATTCAATATATGAGGAATATTTTGGTCATAAAGTTTTGGGCAGGGCCTAGTAGTACATGGACCCTCGATGCATTGATGTATATTCTAAGACAGACCAGTAATCTAGCTTTATTAAATAGGTTTTGGTGTATATCTACCCATATTTGAAATTATATTTGAATAAGGGCCCGATCAAGATATTCGAAATTATGAATTTCCATTATAATGATAGTAGTTATTATTATCGACGAAATAACTATGTTTATATTAACTATGGATGAATTTCATACACAATTTATTTATTAAATGAAATGTGCTTTTAGTTATCTACCTTTCCATATTTTTTATTCTCTATTTAATCCTGATATCTTCTATTGTTCTCAACCCTTACTGAGCAATTTAGTTCACCCTTATTTTATTTTTCTTTTCAGTGTGATATGAAGAAGGAATATTTTAATGAGTTTCAATGATGTAGAATATATAATATTACAATATTTTATATTTTCCCTTAAAAAATGTGAATCATATGTATATCTGGATCTTAAATAATACATAAATGATCATTCCATAGTGATGTGATTCTTTGTATCTTATTCGAATGTAATTAAGTGGACACCCTCTCTGGGTTACTGTTGTTTGGTTTTTTTCACCATAAGTTTTGAACTGGTTCCTCTATATCCTGAACTCCCTTTGGGAATAATTTCACCCAACAATCCAACTAATGATTCCTAGAAAAGACACAAACATGATATTACCATAAAACGGTTGGTAATGAAATAAAATAAATTATAAATTATAAATGTCTCAATCATAGGTATATCTTAAAGTGTAAAATGAAATATCAAAAAATCATAATATTATCAAAATAAAATATATTTATAAAACTGAAGATCTAAAAAAAGATAATATGGGGTGCTGAATAGGTGTTAAAAATTGACTATAGACATTATCCAAGATGAACAAAAAAATACAAATTAAAAAAAAATAGTTACTATCCATATTTATGTGACCAGAGGGTTATTCCAACCATATCAACTACATAAAACCCAAACAAGACTATAAAAATACCCATCATTTCCAATTAGTTTCATTCCATTTGCTATGTAAATTAAAATAAGTCCTATAAACACCCATGTAGTTTATATATTGTGTGATCATAATAATCCTTATTGGATCCCACCAAGTGTTCCAAAAAACATCTACTGTTATAAAATCCTAAATATGCTAGTTCAAATTTAATCACATGAAAATAATCTTTTATCATTTTCAAGTGATGAAATGAACATGACCTATATCATTGAGGATTTAACTTTAAATTCTTTATTTTGATGGATGGTAAGGATTAAACTAACGATGATAATAAATTATGCTAAATTAAACATAAGGAGAGGGGTGATTTGAATTTTTCATATATGATTTCATGTTATTGATCATGATTCATGGTGTATTTTAATGTTCTGATAATGATTTTTATTTTATATTGATATATATGATTAATTTTTTGAAATTGAGTATTTATATTTACCTAGCATAAAAGTATAATAATTTGATTATGGTAATGAAACAATTTGTTGAAAATATAGATGTTTAGTTATGAATATTATATATGAAACAAATTATTTAAATAAAATATATTGATTTAAAATGTTATTGATTGATGTGATATAATACTGGTTTTGAAGTTGTTTTCTACAGTTGGTATGTTTCCTTTTTGATGGATAACGTGTTTTTTAAAGAATTTTTATAGCAGGATTTATGGTGATGAAATAAATTTCAAAGTAGTTTTTATTGATGGTTTTTTATGGTAAACATGAAGAGTTACAGATTTGGTTGATGTAGTGGTAGATATTTTGTTATGTGGTCTGTAAATAGTGTCATGATTGGTTTTTTGTAGAATAACTGGTTGTGTGGAAATTTTTTTGGTCATTGGCCTGCGATGTGTGGATATTATTATACTATTGTGTTTTCATAATGTGTGATTATATTATGGTTTTATGTAAGCATAAAATTGGGATGGACTAAATGGAAAATGTATTTTAATAATGAATACGGTATTGAGTAATTGGATTTTAATTAACTATACCTGATTGAAATGAAGGGGTAACAATTGGGAAACATTTTATTGATTTTCAGTGGACAGTTAGAAATTAATATTTATAAATGAAAGAAATGTTGGATGTAATGTTTTTGGTAAAATTATAAAAATAAAAATGTGTAATTTTTTTTGATTAAATGGGAAATTTTTATTATTTTCCCTAGTTTTCTTTTGGGAAATGTGTTGAATATTTATGGTGTAGTGGTGTAAATGGTTGTTAGTGAGTATTGGTGGGGATGTGGTGACTATTATGGGTCTTAGTGGGGTTATTTTTTATATACACCTTTACATTTGGATGGTATGTGTCTATAGGTATATATTATATTTTCTTATGATTTATTATTCACTCAATCCACATCATATAAACTTACTAACACCAAAAAATTATTGGTGTTGAGTTTTTTATTCCAATATATAGTTTGGAAAGGGAATATATGGTTGACTACTACCTCTTACATTCTATCTTTCATTAGATAATAATATCAATTTTAATAGCACGAGGATTTGATACAAAAGTTGTGTTTTCTAATGGTTTGAGGGAAAATGTAATAATGTGATGTGACAGTGATTTGTTAGAGGATTGTGGGGGTTATGCATGGTAGGAGGAGTGGCCATGATTGATGTCCATCATGTTCATGAAACTCTTATGTGATGAGAATATGATGTTCAGTTATGATCAAGTGACAGATAGATGTGGTATGTGTTATCTATTTATAATAATGTTATGTTTATGGTTATGAGGTGAGTTTTGGTTATACAGTTATATGGAACAAATGGGAGAAACATGATATATGTAATTTGAGAAATAGAATGAAACAATTGTGGGTAATATGTTACAGTTCACTTTATAATATATTATTTTAATATATTATTTTTATTCTTGGTGGAAATATTGGGTGAGAGAGACTTGGTGAGGCTAGGTAATTGTTGAGCTGACGTAGTTGTGAGTTGAATATACTAATTATTCATTGAGGAATTTGTATGATTCATCCAATTTTTTGAGTGAGGTCTTGAGAAGAACCATATTGAGTAACCATAAATGATCACCCCATATATATATATATAATTGTATATATATATACGGGCTTCCAAGAGATAGTTGGAGATCTAGTTGTACATTATTAGCCTAAGGATTAATGTTTTTTTTTAGATTCACATATTAGTATATTCTTTTTTATATCAGTTTAGATATATGGATTCTATACGAAATTACACATGTTATGCAATAATGGATTTATTTTCAATAATGGCATTAATTTTTTGTTTTCCCTATATTTTTTATGACTACATTTACAATTACTCAAATTTCTACAATTTATACACTTTGTTCTAGTTTCCAACCCATGGTTTATTAGAGTTGGGCATTATAGGTCATTCTCATCATCATTGTAGGCACAAGAGAGGTTCCCATTGGAGTAGATTGTAAATGTTTAGGTAGATAATTCCATGATAAAAAATCCATTTTATATCCTCTGTAGGAATATAAAATTTTATCCAAATTGTATTACTGAGGAAGAAATTATGAAAACTATTATGGTATGAATTTTTTACCCGTAAACCTGGATTATAATTTCATAATCAATATGCATTATCTATATCACCATAATAACATTAAAAAAACATTGGAGTTGTTTTTTATTTAAATGTTCCTCATTATATCCTTTATCCATAGATAAATATTCACATTTATTGGACATTAACTTATGGAACCACAAGAATTTTAGTTCTTAGGTTTCCAATTTTCATTCCTTATAATTTCACTATTTGAGGCTCAAAATTTTCATCATGCATTATCACTCATTCATTAGTCTTATAGAAAAAAAGTTCCCCATAGTTTTAGAAAACTGACAATAAAAATTCAAGTTTAAATCAGAACTACATATTGTACGACAAGGTGATTTTTAAATGGTTCTAGGTTAATTTTTTATAAACCATAACTACCAAAATGATGAGAAATAAAGATTAAAAAATAATATTTACAATCCTTGACCTATATAAAAATGTTTAACATGAAATATATTCAAATTTAACTGAAAATTATCCAATTTTGGTGGCTAATATAAATACTAATTATATTAATAAATATTTTAATGAATAAAATATATGTTTCCCCTTAATATAACCCATTACTTTTAATAGTTTCACTACATAAGAAAGAGTGAAAGAGAAGAGGAAACCCAACATAGACTATGAAATTTAAAAACACTAAGAGAAATAGAGTATATGTGCCACCCCCTCCCCTATAAATTAAAGAAACATGAGTTAAACAAAAGTTAAATTTATGTCAATTCTATAATTTAATAATATCGGTCTACCTAATATATATTCAATGTCATCTTATTGTTAAAAAATGCATCATTAATCCACCACCCTAATAATAGATAGTATAAATAATAACTTAAATATAAACTATGATGAAATATATAGGTTGAGATAAACATGAAACTGTTGGCAAATTAACATAAAAATAGAAGAGAAACGGGAAACATCCTTAGTCTTGAGGATGATTGAATCTGTTGGATGCATGAAACAATATACCGGTTATTATTAAGGATAGGGTTGAAAGAGATTCATGGAAAATATATTATGGTCTCTAAAATGGATTAAATGATAAAAATAAGGTTTTGAATACAGAGTAAGGGGTTTTGGGTTATAATTTTTTTGAAGAAATTGTGTTTTTTTAAAAGTTTAAAACATATGGTTGGAAGCTGGAAATTACCTAGTTGGGACACAATAGGTACTTGGTGGTTCTGAAATAGTACTTGTAACCCACCTGGATCCACAAAATACATAGTACAAGTCAACCAAGTACTCTATACCACTATAACACATTGTTTTTTTCTCTTATTCCCCATTTTCTTCAAATTATCACTTATTATTCTCATAACTCAAAATAAATAAAAGCTAAATTTAATTACTTGATTAAAAGGATAATTCTAACCCTTAAATATTATTGTCTTTACAGCCTCCGCACCATGTACTTATTATCTCTATGAATCATTAAATGTCTCTAAGAGAAGATCATCATCATCATTAATCCTTTATCCTAGTGTCATGATTCCAAGTCATGTTTAAGATCTAACCATGTTTTCAATAAATGTGAAAAAAATGTAATAACAAACCTTCAAAAAAATTTATCACATTGGTTGATGATTTTGGATCATTTTTTCATAAAATAATGATACAAATTTTAATCCATGTCATCAAAATGTACCAAAATATTAGGATTATGTGTGCTTTTCCTTATCAATTAGATGTGGAAATCATTTTGCATCACACCAAAGTGTTTACAAAGAAAATATATAATTGATCCTCTTGAAATGCTCCAATATGGTCTAGGGTCCAATTAATCAAGCAGAAAATTTATATTTCATTCATATTTAACAATGATCCAATCAATTAGAGGCTAATATATTTACTTGATCATCAACCAAAATTTTCAATGTTCATCACCAGTGATCACCATAATATTTTTACTATATTTTGTTCATAATTATCAATATAATTATTAATGTGACTTATTTGTTATAATCCTAAATAATTTTAGAAATAATCAATTATTATTAGCTAATATTTAATTTGGATAATGGATAATGAAATGAAATCCATATAGTACCCCATCTAGAATCATCTGTATTGATGTTTGATTTGTATTGTTTTTGAAAATCTCTATAAAAGAAAAATAATCCTCTTATGATCTATAATAATCATATATGTATTCTCATAAAATTCATTATGTAATGGTATTGGTCTTCTCAAATTCATTATACTTCTATAGGTCACATTTTTTTCTCAGTTTCAACTAAGTACCAATATCCTTCGGTATCCCCTAGAAAAATTGAGACATAAACCTGGGCTTCTGGTCAGAGATAATGTTGATAATCACCCCATATAATTTCACAATTTCAAAAATATAAATCGTTATTAAGTGTTCAATTGATATAACATCTTGAATTAGAATCAATTTAGTAGTATTAATCAATAATCCTTAAGGATCTATACAACATCATTTTCCTCCAGGGAGTGAGATAAGATTATTACAAAATCCATAGTAATTTCATTGCATTTATATTCAAGTATATGAAGTCTTTTTATCTATCACTCTAGTATTTTATTTTCTATATTAACTCAATGACTAGTAATACATCGATAAAAAATTCCTAGATTCACATGTCCTATGTTAGGCCACAAAATATTCATATGAACGTCATGATGTATTTGAGGTATTCCTAGGTGTATAATACAATCAATGGAGTGGAAGTCCTTCATAAAATCATCTCTAATACTAATGTAAACCCAAATATTCCATGAACATAGAGTAACGAACTATAATTTTAAGATAACCTCTCTTGGATCAACCCATTATCGTGTCTATCCCGAATAAAAGTATTTTCTTGGTCAGAGATATGAGAATCATTCACCAATTCCATAATAAATGATTCATGATAAATAGAATATAGATACACCCCCTCATGACCTATTAAAATATATAGGTGGATTGGGGATATCACAAAACAACCTCCATTTATATGTATCTTCCAGCACGATCTGGGTTGAGACTTCCTACAATTGGATTCAACTACAAAGTTGTCTTACCGAGAAGCATGGTTCAAAAAAAAACATAAAGATTCTAGATACTTGACACGTCAATTTATCCTAAAATTAAGATATCCCTTTCAAGATATTTATCCAAGTATTTTATGGTGGGTGTATTTTAAAAAATCATAGAAAAAATAATATTTCCTCTATAATTTTAAGGCACATATCACAACCACATGCTTTATGTTAATAGTAAGGTAATTAATCTCATGTGGCTACAAATTCATATAAATATTTTCTACTATATTATGGATTCTATCATCAAACATATGAGAACAAAAAAAATTAAATCACAATAAACCTCAAAATTTCTTCCTGATTCTAGAATATTCTGGATAAGTGTTATCATAATACTCTTCTGGAAGGAGGATGATGAAGTCAGTTTTGAGAGAGAGATAAAACCCTTACTCTCCACACTCTATCATCAGTGTGGATGCAAAAAGAACCAATGAGATCCTTCTGCCTCACATTAACGATGTCATGATTCATAAGCCTTGCCTTCATCCAACTCATCTTCGTCACCATGGACAACTAGTGATTTCTTTCTCAAAAATCGAGGTAAGACTGATTGCATTAGATTTGTGATTTTTTCTTATTGGGAAATTTTCTAAGAATATACCATTGTTTTAATTATTGAGAAAATCTCTTGAATCCATCAACTTCATAGGTTTTCACATTGGACTACTAAACTCATCCAATGTTGTATTTTGATTCAATTCTGAGGATGATTATTATCGCTTATCGTCGAGGCGATCATTTTTTTGGATGTTCTGTGGGGGTTCTTATATAGGCCATAGATTTCAACTTCTATAATGAATCTCTCAATGTTCTTCATGGATATGATTCCATGGTATTCCACTTCATTAGTTCAAATAGTCTACAATTTTTCTGATCTCAATGATGATTGGAAACCCACATATGCTAGACTTAGTGATGATGAATCTTTCACACCCTTGAATTGTTATAATTTTTTTAGAAACTAACCTCTCTCAGGCTCTTCCAACCTATATTTTGATTTAGAATTGTTATTCTAGTATTTTACAGGATGTCCTCAATGAACAACTACCCAATTAATATCAACCATGTCTTAAAAATGGTAATTCCTTGAAAGAGTGTGCTTATCTCTCATGTCCTACGGTTATGAAAGCTTCTTTTATTGAAAATAGAAAAATGACACCTGGTACGGTTTGGGCTTTTGGCGAGGGAAACCCTACTGGAGATATTAAGACTTATGAGAAGAAGAATTTTTTGGATGAACATAGACATCGTTCACAACATCAATGTCATTCTTATTGAAATATTTTATTATATAATGTTGTAGATTTATTGGTTCATATCGCAAGTGGTTCCAATGTATCCACCATTCCTGGGGGATGAACATAAGAAGAGCCCTGAGTCTCATGACACTCAAGTCAAACTCTCTAATTTTATGGACTCTCCTCAGGAAGATGATGACCAAGACATTCTAATGGAGTAATCCTATCATAAATCAAGCACTAGGAAGTGAAAAAAACAAATGATAGATGTTTATAATTTCATTACCCCAAACTCTAAAAAATATGATGCGTAATGACAACTCTAATATTGAAATAACACTTGTTACAAGATCGTTTGATGCCTCTGGGAATGTTAACATTGAACCATTAACAACCCAAACTATATAAGACCATTAAGATGTTGTCATGGAGAGTGAAGAGTTAGTTCATGAAAGAAACAAGTACCATGATTTTAGAGAATCTTAATTGATTAAAGAGCCTTTGGGAGAGGTAGTTGATGCTTGGATAGATGAGAAAGATTAAATTACACACCTAAAGTATTGTAATAATGAAATTTCTGAGGATAAATATCTTGGAATTAGAATGAAAATATTCATGATAATGGTGGAAGAATGATTGATAAATCCTGATAATAATTTTAGGGACATTCCATAAGAATGATTTTTTTATTACTTGATTTCTTTTTTTGGTTTGCTTAGGGGTACGTGCTTT
Source organism: Viscum album (assembly GCA_963277665.1). Classification (NCBI taxonomy): domain Eukaryota; kingdom Viridiplantae; phylum Streptophyta; class Magnoliopsida; order Santalales; family Viscaceae; genus Viscum; species Viscum album. The sequence continues at coordinate 1,114,113,264 of OY728132.1, read as the reverse complement.
TGTTCTATGAGTTTCTATTTGTTGGGGTAATGGTGGTTCTACTGTTTGTAGAATCTGGATATTAGTTTTTTTAGGTTTAGACTCATGGCTAATGGTTGGATGATCTTTATTATCTGTTTTTGGTGAATGCTGAAGAGGTTAATGGGGGATGCCTAGTTGGGTTAATTCAATGAACGCCACATGGTGATTTTGTACCGGTTGTTATCAAAGAAATTTTTGTTGGTAGTTTGATTCATTATGTATTTCTCTACTAGATGTAGGGAGATATGATGCAAGGTTTTTCATGGATGTTTTCTTCTAATCGACTTCATAATTGAAGACCTACATGTGTACTCTATTTAGTGGTTTTTTGGCAGCAAAAAAACTATTTCTCATGGAATAATGATAAATGTCAGGTAAAATTGGGTCTTTCTTTTAGAATTTGTTCTTTCTTTTGTTTACTATGTGACATAAATGAATTATTTCCCCTCAATCCCCCATTGTTGTATGTTTTTTACACCACGTACTTGTACTATTTATATCGCTTTTAATAAAATCTTTTAGGGGAGAGTATTAGGTGACCAATTCATGTCACTGTTCTTCCTGAAAAAAATTAAACAATTTCTCAACTCATGAAAATCCATTTTCAGTTCTTTAATTAAATTAAACATACAACTTTCATTACTATAAAATTTATTACAGTGGATAAATGAGAAAAATCATGAATAATTTAACTCTAATACACATAAATTACTAGGAAACTATAATAAGTGAATAAATTATTTGGTACTCCCAAAAAACAAACCATATTAATATTTTTAGGGATAAAATATATTCCAATTTGAAATGAACTAGTGACTAAGAGTTTAACTACATGAGTCTAGAATGAACATTTATAACATTTCATAGTCTTGGATGGATATAAAATTAACACCCCACATTAAAAATTCAAGATTTATATCAATAGAATTATTATAATATCATCATGAATTCATTAAATGGGATAGAATAACAAATTTTTCACAAAATAAAAATAGAAATATGATCCAAATAATTTTATTAAATAAAATATATTAAAATTATAATTTTTTATATCCTCCCTACATTCAATTATTTTTACATTATAAAAACATGAACTAAATTCTCACAGAATGGAATTAGAAAAAAATTTAAAAGAAAAGAATCATTATATAATTGAGATCATGAAAACCTCCACATCACACATTTATTGAATATATAAGAAAAATAATAAATATGAAAAAAAACAAGGGTACTCAAACATTATTTTGGAAACCCAGTGCAAAGTGAAATACAAAAGACAAAAATAACTCAAAAATATTATCCATTAAGAAATAGAACATCAATGAAGGGTCGTGTCTTTATGCATCGAATTTTTTTATATTTTCTTTAATAAATATACATCTTTTAACAAATATTTATCTCCTTGTTGAAACAAATTAGATAAAACCTTAATTAAATTTTGAAGCTATGATACATAAAATATTGCATTCACTGTATCATAATAAGGGGTGGATCTAGTTAATATGCTACTACTCTTACAGACACCAAAACAATTAATGGTTTTAATCACCTTGTATAAAACATTCCACTTTTTTCAAAACTAGTATTCATTATTCAATTATAAAACATTATAAATATTCAATTTAAAAATTCAAACTCCAATAAAATAAAATATTAGTCAATATATGTCTTATAATGACTCTACCACCTTAATATCCTTTCATAAATTAACTAAATATAAATTGTCATTATCTATACCATTTTATGTTCAATAATGGAATAATATCTATTAGAAACCCTATAAATTATATAATTTCAATAAAATAGAGAAAATACCTCAAATTGTGTCATTATCTAGAAAAAATATTAGGTAAATTATATCATAGGTAGATGTTCTATCAATGATATACCAAAATCAAAAACATAATCTCCTTACATAACCATAAAATATTGAGTAATTAATGTATTGGGACATTGAAGTCTCTTAATTTCATTACATTTATATAACTAATAGGATGTAGTGAATTCAATACCGAAATCGATGATGGATTCCATTAGAAGAGTTTCTAGTGGGTAGTCAGTTCATCCAAGGCACATCTGGTCAGTTCAACGAAAGTTCAAATTATGAGTTTAATCTAAAAGAGTGTGTTTCTATGATTGGTTCACTCTAATATTGTTGTTTTATGGGAAATTAATGTGGTATTGAAGTACTATTCATATTTTGATAATATCATTCAACATGAGGAATGTTATAGGAGATTGGCAGTTTTTACTACCAATAAAAGGAGGTTTGTGAAAGTAGGAGGTTGATGAAAATAAATGACATGATGGACCCCACAATATATATGTGGTGAAACAAACTACTGATATATAATATCATTACTTTTTAATAAGGGGTTCACAAGGCAGGAAATTCACAATTTTTAATATTTAAACTTCCCAAAAAAATTATTTAGAGTATTCTCCCATAAATGTCGTATGAAAATATGAACAATGTAGAAACCCAAGGTTATATAAATTAGTGTATATAATTACATTTATCCATGAATATATGTTTTCTATAATAATTTATACATATGATTTAGGGTACATTAAAGATTCATATATTCAAGATCACTTTATTAGGGAGGTTTGGGAACCCACTATTCATGGAGTCTATTGGAGCTAAACTTATAGTGGATTAATGATCTTAATTTGAGTGGATTAACTTCCTTTGGTTTCATTTTATCTAAATGTATCCAATAAAATGTGGAATACTATCATGGTTCATGGCATGATATTACACTCATTTCACCCAAGTATTTTAAGTCCCTTTTTGATGATGTTATTTCATTTATTGGGATATATTGCAGTAATGTAATGGAATTAGAAGCTAAAAAGAATCGGGTTGATGTGTTTTAAATAAGGTAAAATGATTTATTGAGGATATAAATGGTAAATTATCTCATCCAAAATGCCCAATACATTACATTAAAATGAATCAAACAAGAGAGGATAGAGATTGTTAAATGGGAATGGATGGGTCATATGAAACCCGGATTGATTTAGATTTTTTTGGAATGGAATGTTTCATTCAATATATAATAAAATAATAATTTAGTGAAACTAGTGACTTCAATTATGTGAATGTATGAAAAGACCAATAATTGAAACAATGTATTTATGACACATAGGTTATGTGATATGTGGTTTTCTGATGTAATTCCATCCATGGACCATGTTAATGATATTAATATGATTTAAAGTCAACCTGCGTCCAAAAAAAGATACATTCATGGATGATTTTAGGGAATTTATTTTCATTTTATAGATATTAGAGATACATGTGGTGTTACTTACTATATATATTTTTTATACTAGAAAATATAACTTATTGTTTATGGATGTTAGGAAATTAATCCAAAATAAAATCAATGATTAAAGGTGGTACATAAACCTACCATATGTACATTTAACACATAATTTAGAGGATAATAACTTATATAAAAGATAATGTAGAATAAATAAAATAAATATACAGATAAATGTTGATGTAAAAGTACAAGAGTTGAAACATCTATTTGAAAATTAATACAATATAACGAACTATAAGAAATATTTCATGGAATAGAAAGTGATGACTATTAAAATATTCTTTTGAAGTTCCACTTCATTGAATTAAATTTGATATAATAGATACATTCTATTAAGCTATGATATTTTTTTGGGATCATGGATTAGTGATTTTGTAATGTTATTCCATTCCACGTCAGAGAAACCGTTCAAGGATAATTTTTTTTAAATATTTAGAAATGTATACTTAGAGAATGATAAGCCTATTTACATTTTCATAAAGGGTTATGTGAGTATTTAAATGATGAATTATAATATTCTTTATCTTTATAGAGTGATACAAATCCTTGGTATATAGAAAAATCTCAATCTGATAGCACATCTGGATAAATAATGATATATAAAAAGCTTCGTGAATGGTGTATATAAATTGATATGATGATCAATGGTTATAGTGAAGGGGATTTCAGGATGTGACCATATATCTAATTATAATATCATATAGAAGTTCAATGACTGGAACTATAATAGCCATAAAAAATGTAATAAAACTATCAGTTTGATGACCTTTATGAGATGAAAATGATGATATAAATTGTAAACCATGTATTAAATCTCAATTATACCAATATTAGAACATTTCATAGTTTTTTAATTTATAAAAATATGAATGTTTCAATTAACTTGAAAATAAATAATGCACATCACCAAAATCTTGTGATTATTCATTGAGTTGTATATGTATCATCCCTAACTCAATCCCACTGAGGATCCTTATAATTTTTTACATTTATTAAATATAAAACAAGTAACTATGGGTATATTTCCTAAAGAACAAGTCATATGTATTTTTTTTCTTTAGTTAGTGGAAGTCCATGGTTTAAAGATAGACTAAAATGATCCTCAAATACCTTCGTTTAGAGAATTTTGGTGAGTATAGAATAATGGGTTTTAAAAATTATAAGTAAAGGAACAGAAATGGTCTTATGAAATCTATTCTAGGAACACTAATTTTTTTTCTGAATTAATGAATAAAATTTCAATTGATAAGGCACATAACATGTTGTTTCACTATTTTATATCAAATTAACATTTAGTATAAGTACTAAATTTCACTCTATACATGGTCAAAAAAATTCCATTTTTATCAATGGAGAAAGATATTACTATGTTTTTTAATTTGATAAAATAGTATAAATTCATTATATCAATGTTTTTATAAGTATCTATAATTTTTACATTGATGTAAATAAGAGGTAAAATATCACGTAAAAGTAAAAAAATACTTATTTGTGGCCGATGAAGATGGGAACATTGGTTATTGACTCTAAGATGATAATCACTGAATGAAATCCAAGGTTGAAAACATTCTCTTTGATACGAGGTAATGGTATGAAGATTGACTCTTAGAAGAGGATAAGGTTTTGTTAAGTGAATCAGTGATTTGGGATTAATTTGATCTACATGGAAATAGTAGAAGTAAACTAGTTTTGGTAAGTTGGTTTTTTGATGTAATTTGGTTAGAAATTAAACTAGTGGATGATATAAATGAATGCTTAAGGGATTCTAAGGATCTCAGTAGGATCTCTATAAGTTAGGGATCCTAAAATTAAAGTATAAAAGATTTATTATCTTAAAGGGTGGAATTGAATATTTTGATGGATGTAGTTGAGTGGTTATATGAATGGTAAATAAGATTATTCATGACATAGACTGCATTATTTTAATGGAAGGGGGAGAATCTGAAATGTTAGAAAAAATGAGACACTCAGTGACTCTAAAAAGTAAATGTTAGTGATTAAGGAAGACACTAATTCTATACAGGTCAATAGAACATGTAATTTGGTTGAAAATACATAAGGTAAATGATCTCTTGAGAATAATTTTATCATTAAATTAAAATAAGAAATGGATAGAGGTGAGTGGTATAATGTTAGACTTGTATTGAAAGTGTTTTAACATATATTGGTTGTGGATTTCTCAAAAACAATCTCTGTGGTAGTTTAAAATATTATCATTGAGATACTATTAATCTTGGTTTATATCAATTGTTTTTTTAGAAAACAAATAACTGAATAATTATTCTTTCATGATGATTTATAGGAAGATATTTATATGTAGAAACCAATTGTTTTCAATGATGATAGGAAGAAGGAAATTGTGTGTAATTTAAAAAATTGTATCTATGCCTTGAAACAATAACTACATAAAATGATCTATAAGTTCAATGATTTCATTATTTGAAAAATATTTCAAGAAAAGAATAGTATATAACATTTTCTTTTTAAGGTGTTCTCATATGGGTTCATTATTATTCAACTCTTGTATATTGATAATATATTTTTGGTGGCTCCTAACATTAAATGAATTTATGAAATTTTACGTGACATGTTCTGATATTTTGAAATAGAAGATATATATATTGAAAATAAGGTTCATGGTATGATTTTTTAAAGACATAAAAACACTATAAATTTTGTTTTCTCTTAATGGAGTATATCTATGAAATAATATAGTGGTCTGAAATGGCCGGTTGTAAATCAGATACAAATACTTTATCTGAGAACATCAAACTATCAAATGGGGAATCATAATGTTTAAAATATTATGTAAGAAAAATAGAAAATTTATTATATGCTTAAGTAGTCATAATTTTAATATATGAAAAGAGTTTTATATGCTTCATTAGTCATAATTTTAATATATTCCAAGGTATTCATTAAACAAGACATTAAATTTGAATTCGGAATCATTAGCTGGTATATGGAAAATATACTGATTGGAAACATGAAATATGTGAAGTGGATTATAAGAAATCCCAAATTAAGATATGATATTACCTTATACATTAGGTTTTCTAAACCATTATAGTAGAATATTGATAATTATTTTGGGGTGATTCTCATAATCATTTTAGTAAAACATGATATGTGTCTACCTTCATAGTTATAACTATCATCAAGATACATAGGCTGAAAACAATATTTTTAATATGTAAAATAAAATCTGAATATATGGTTGTAATGAAATAAATTAAGGATTTTATTTTTTTGAGACATTTATTAGGGGAACTCAAAAAGCATACACAGAGTGGTTTACTATACTTTGCTAGCCATACATTATTTTACTTTTTAAAAAATACATTGTTTAATTAGAGGAAATAATATATCCAATTTAAATACCACTATATACATAAATTTATTTAAATTTGACTGTTATGGATTTTGAAGATTACAAGATGGATTAATTTGGATGATAGGGGTACTAAGGTTCTAATATAATAAATTCTAAGGTAGGATTGTGCCTCAGTGGGATAAGGGTAATCAGAATATGGTGGATATCACTTCATGTATTCAAAAGAAATATATATGTTTTTATATTTTCTAAATTTTTATGGTCTCCAATGGATACGTCAATTTATCTTTTTGTGGGAGATTTTAGGGATCTTGATGTCTTTTTTAAGCCTCTGGATTATGCCCACCAGAAGGTGGAAGTGGTAGTTAGACTTAAACAGATGATATATTGATTGGGTGCAACTTCTGATGGGTAGAGTGTTTTATAGAAAATCATGTTGTGAGTTAACTGGAAGATAAAATTATTAGTTTAATCATAATGATGTTGTTCCTATAATTAGATCACTCAAAACTCTAATCTTGTTTGAAAATAGGGAGGCATAGGAGTACTTTTCATCTACTAATTATTGGAACGAATACAAAATATCACCATAAGAGATCTATAGTAATTACTACTAATGAATAGAGTTACATTTTAAATATTTGAGATTTAAATTTGTGACTTCTTTTAAATGATCAATATGTTTTTATTACTTTCTTAACACACACAACTAAACGTAAATTGAACGGAAATATATTTTGATAAAATATGAATACTTAAACAAAACTATTAAAACCCAATCATTGAATTAGTATGAAAGAATAATATTATTTTAATTATCAAATATTTGAATAAATAAACTAATTCTTTATTTTAATATAAATGATAGTTAAGTTTTTTACCTAAAACAAAAAATATGATATCTTATTATTTAAAATATAATTTTTCTAAAAAATATACTTTGATGAAATATATATTTATATTTCAATAAATGTACGAATAATTATAATAAATTATGTTTTAAACAAATAATATGTTAACAATAATTTGTTGGTAAATTATTTGAAATAAAAATAATTACATTTATGATTTGAAATTTTAATTTTCTAAAAAGAAAATGGGTTTTAATAATATTTTTTGACTTTATGAAAAAATTAAATTTTAAAATTTTAGATAATTAATATGAATAAAATTGACATCATTTTTATATTTATCATAATAGTATGAGCTTAATATGATTTTTTTAAAATTTCTAGAATAATTTATTTTTCGGTGAATATTTAGAAATATTGTTTTTCAAAATACCATAACTTTTGTGAAATCACTATGATATATTCATAACCTAATACTTATAAAAACATTTATACACCAAATATATGATTTATAACATTATATATTTTTAAATATTATGTTTTAATTACAAATATATATTTGATATTTTAGATGATAAGTAACATATTCTTCAAAAGCTAAAAAATTATATATTTTTTATTTTAAAAAATTATCACTTTTATAAATTGAATTAAAATAAATAGCTTAAAAAATATTCCAAATTATATATTAAGGGCCTCTTTCTTTAGGCATACTGAATAAATATCCTAATCTAAAAAATAATTATTGGGGTAAATGATAAAAAAAATGTAATAATTCAAGGGGTATATGGCTTTAAACATGTTAAAAACATTTTTCTAATTGGGTGTTTTAGATGTTCTTGAAATCATATATCTCTCCAGTAAATTATTGTATATTTCTCTATCAACTTTACATATTTAGTTTTTTATCCATTTAAATTTAGTTTATGTATAACAAAAATGTATTTCTCACTATTATAATGGGAACCTCTCACAACCCCTTCAATACCACTCTAAAAGTTATATTTCTACAATACCCCACAATTCGTTTACTTAGAATCATATTTCTATTTTTTTTCCTTCTGGTCATAAGATAATATCTTATTTAATCAATTTCCAAGGGATCTATCAAGTAAATATCAAAGTTCTCAACATGAGTAATCATTTTTTTACTTGACCTATTTATTTTCTAATTTTCTTTTCCAATTCTAATTTTCCACTTTATATGTGATGAAATCAATATTTATTTTTTAATTAATGTTATTATTAATTGTTAATAATCCTTGAAATTTCTACTATATCACCTTGATATTTCATGAAATATTTGTCTTTATAAAAATTTTATATCATTGATATCATACTTTAAATGAAACATCGAGTTTTAAAAAACCATGATATACTATTAAATTATTGTTATCTAATGTTACTATTATAACCTATACATTTGATTGGTGAGTTCGAATAAGACTAACTAAATGATGAATTTTTTTTACATATTTATAAAATTAGTTCATAAGTTTTAAATTGATTATTAATTAAAATAATGTCTTTTGAATTTAAAAAGTGTTTTTATTCAAGAAAAAAATATTTTTATGCATTAAATGTGTTTTTAATTAAACAAAATAAATTGAAAAATATTTAGGAATTATTTTATTTAAATTTATATATTATATGATCAATAAATATTTTAACATTATTTTATAATTTTTACTTTGAACGTAATTAAGGTAAACATAGTTTTATGCTTAAATATTCTTTTTCCTAAAACAAATTATTCCCTGTCACTGATTTTAAGATGAATTTAGACTACTTATAAAACCCAAATCTGGTTAAATTGATAAAATATTTTTATTCAACAAAATTATTAATCTGTAATAACATCTCCTTAAGTTTTGGTCATTAAAAATAGTAACTTTCCTAAATACAGTCAATTACCATGGTATGAATTAAAACATATTAAAATGGTTAAAACTGAAATGATATGGGTCAAAATATCCTAAAAAAATTCTATATCATACTTTATGGTCATATTTTGACCCTTTATCATTTCCTTTTTTAATATAATTCATTTTTCTGCCAATTAACATTATTATGGTAATAATTTATTATAATTATTTGAAAGCATTGAAGCCTGTCCTCTACATTACTTATAAAAGGCAATACCTCTCCTCTACATGCCAAACATCAAGAGCCTCTTATCATGGATAATACCAACCCAAATAATTTCTTTAAATATCTCACATCAACCTAGATCTCTTATTTTGATCATAATTCCATCAAAATAAGGTGTTAGGTATAAACCTTCAGTGATTGTCTGAAAAAGTAGTATAATTCTTAGAAGTGTGTTTTCATTTTATTTATTATTATAGATCCTTACCATATATTCAATACATTTTTATAGAAAAAATTAAGTATCTATGATATACTAATATGTTATTATGGATATGATGAAATCTTTATTCATCCCCCTATCCATAAAATGGGAAGTAAAAGCATTGTTTGTTTGTACGTGCAGTCTACTACTTCCCAAAGCGATGTATTTTATTTTTCGTCAACACCATTCAACGGTAGTTATTTTGATAGATATAGTGTTTTTGTATGAAATTTATTATATAATTATTCTTCTATAATTATATTATATTATCTACCAAATTACTTCCCCATCAACTATAAAACGATAACTTCGCTCGAGCAGAAATGAGCACTACCGCCAACATGAAAAGATGGGATTTGTTTTTAATTTACTATTTACATTAATGGTAATAAGTTTTTTTACTGAATATATTTGATATTAAGGAAATAATAATTATTTTATAATTTTGGATTATTATTTTCCTGTATTTTTTCAATTTATCAAAAATTAGAATCATAACTCAGGCATTTATATGGATCTTCATCTCCCCAATGAGATGTAATTCATTTTTCCTCACTAATTTATATGAATGATGATGAATGTGTATATATTGTATAAAAATTATTATTATGTCATGATTAATATTTTTTATATGATGAAACCATGACTAAGGTGCAATTAAAAAACCATTAAATCAAAGCATGCATAGAAAACAACAAGTTTTCATCCAAATATTCATTTTAAGGAAACAATTATCAATAAAATGATAATTAGATACTATAGAAGAATGAATCATAGTAAATTATATTGTATTGTTTTAATTTAATATATTTTTATTAAATAAATATTTATTATAAAGGATATTTAATTTGTATGAATCAATATTGTTCTTGAGGTAAGTGTATATTTTATAATCTCAATACTTTTTGGGATTGTTTATTCCAAATTTACATTGAGTAAAGTTATATGGATCTTATCCTTTTAACCAAAAAAATATTATTATCCCCAATTTATTCTTATACTTTTTTCATATTAGGTTTATATTGTTCTCTTTGGAACATAACATGATTGAAAAAATATTTCCAAATAAAAGTAGACCTTATTTTCTTTTTGTTCATTGAGATTTTGTTCTTTCATTACCAAGTTCATGAAATTAATTTATGGAATTTAATTTTTTAAAAAGAATAAATTTATTTACTTTTAAATTATTTAAAATGGTATAAAAACTTATTTTTAAATAAATGTTTTTGAAAAATTTCATCTTTTACATTTTTAAAATGTGTCAAAATATTATTTGTTTTTAATATATATGGTGTGAAATTATTTTCCCACCATCATGGGTATTATTTCCCATAATGATTAAATTTAAAATTTATATTTTTATAATAAAATATAATAATTTTATCAATGTTTTTTCAATTTTCAATTAAAATTTTATCAAAATAAAAAATATTTTTTGATGATTTCAATGAAATTTTGGGGTGTTCTTTTAATGGTTTTCTGTATTTCTCAAAATACATTAGGGATTGTTATTCTCTATTTGGTATATAATTTTATGATATTATGAAATTTCATCCACATTAGCTATTATTATGATTATTATTAAAGGAAGATTTGACGAACACTATTTCCTTCACATGTGTTTAATAAATTATGATGAATCCTTTTTCAACACATTTTCTTCCGTGAGCTTTTTTATATTGAAATTTTTTTGAAACTATTTTTGTTTTAAAAGGTTGTTATATGATTATATGATGTTTTTTTTATCTTGTGTCACACATATAGTTTTTTTATTATGTGACGAATGGTTATGAAATTATATAGATCTATAATATATTGGGTAAATTTGGATATCTCATGATATAATAATGAATTTAATAGGGTGTGAAAAAAGTTAAGAAAGGGGAAATGTCCAATAATAAAATCTTTGGCGTGGGCATTGAATAAGGAAATAAAGCAATGTATAGTGAACAAAATCCACTATGATAGTCTTGGCAGTGATCCTTGGATAAGGAAATTATTTTATATTCTTATATGTAAGATATAAACATATGTATTTTCTTATCATATGTCTTCATAGCTCATGATTTATTATTGATGATTTTTCCCACTTATGAATTATATATTTTGTTATTTAAAGAATATTTTACATGAATAATAATATATGAATAATTGTTTATGATTTTCATAGGTTATGATCATCCTTTAATTACATTATTTTTATGTTATGCTCATTTATGATTAATGATTTGTATATCCTATGTTTACCCTTACTGAGAATCTAAGATCGCCCTTTCTTATGTTTCATTTTCCTAGGCTATAGGGAAACATTATGTTGGTTCTGTCTAAGAATTATACTAACTAATAATATATTTGTGGGAGGAATTGAATATATAGCATTAAATAAGATTATTATATGCCTATTATTTGAAGATATTAATACATCATGGTCCCCTGGAATTTATTAGTATTAAATGTTTTTTATATTCACCTAAAATAATACAATAATTATGTATATTATTCATAGGTATCCCCAATTAGGGTTTATAATGTATTAATCATTTTTTTGATATTAGGATTAGAGAATTTTTTAGAACCCCTAGGGATTAATCCATGTCTCGTATAACATCATTATGATTTGTTAAATTAGAGACAATGTGGTTTTCCTAGAAAAAATATCCCTTTCTGGATACTGGAATGTGGATATGATTGGGAAAATAATCACCTAGTGTTTATAAATATAAATGGTACATAATGGTTATTAACTTAATCATTACGATTTCATGAGTAGTGGTTCTAATACATGACACATGGATAAAATCAACCAGGGAATATACTTCAGTTATTTCAAATTTTCTTTGAGAACCATTATGATGAATTTTAAAATATTATTACCATGATTGTCCTATGTTAAACCCAATTTTTAAAATTTTTAAAATAATTTTTCATTAATTAAAACTCTTATGAATGATTTCTCATGATTTCATGATTACTCGTTGTGATAATTATTTCTCACACTAGTCTTTGTTTCTTTATCATTAACTAGACCATGGAGGAAGCATTTTAACACTGAATTTATTGGAAAATATAATGATTTTATTAATAAGAAACCAAATTAAATGGAATATGGATTGTGAAACCTCATTAATATTCCTACAATCTATCATGATATTAATTTAATAATATAAAATTGGGTGACATTCCTCATGCACCTAATAAGCGAAAATGGAAATTTTTGGCATTTTAATTGATGAAGACCATAGAGGAAAGAGGATTTATTTTCCAATATTTCAATAATTTGGGAAAAAAGTAAGGAAAATTTTTCAAATAATTGAGAAGATGTTTTATGTGATGAAAATAAGGGAATAGAGAAAGTAATTAAATATTTGTATTGTTTATTTTTAAGGATGGAAGTAACATAAATCCTAAAATAAAATTTATAGTTAAATTTCATTTGTTTATGGAACTTGGGTGTTTTATAAATTTATTTTCTAATCCATATGCTAACTCTTATACCAAAAAAATAATTGCACCATTTCAATTATTAAATTCAATCATAATGGATAAGGAACCCCAATCCCCCACTCTAGAGTTAGGTATATCAAGTTAGTGTTTATAATAATGTTGCCTATGATAATATTATAACTATTCCTTTAGTGGAATTTGACATGATCTTCAGAATTGATTAGATCTATCTAAATATATTCCTTGAAAATTTATAGAATAATGAAAATAATAATTGGTCAATTGAATCAACCTATGATATTTTTTTGGTGACAAAATTAATATGATCCTCCAATGGAAGTTATATCCATTTTATGGGTCTTACTACCAATTCATGGGGATAGTTATCTAAAATGGTTTTAGGGAAACTCAAAACTGAATATATTCTTACTGTTCGATATTATGTTGATATATTTCCTAAATAATTTCTTATTATTAACCTAAATCATGATGTTGGGTTTTTAATTGAACATATACCTAGTGATAAAACTATTTCAATATCTCTATATAGAATGGATCCAGTTGAGATACAAGAAGTTATGATGAAATTATAAGAGATTATTGATAATTAAATCATGCCCACGGTTCACAAGTATGTGAATGTTAAGAAGAAATATGTTTGAATTTGAATTTTTTTTATTATTGATAACATAACATGATCACCAGCAAGAATAAGTATACTCTACACTAAATTGATGATTTTTTTATTGACTTCATAGAGCTTAAAAAAATTCCACAATTGACCTCTATTATGGATATCATCAATTGATTGTCAAGAAGGTGTATATACCTAAGATATCCATCCATATAAGGTATGGTCATTATGAATTTATAGTGATTCAGTTTGGACATACCAATTCCACACTATCCTCGTGGATCTAATTAATATAGTCTTTAGAGATTATCTCGATCTGTTTTTGGTAGAATTTATAGAATATGTTCATATATATTCTACTAGTAAGAAGTAGATGAAGAAAATTTGAGGATTATATATAATTCATTGAGTAAGGATAAGTTTTATTACAGATTTATGAATTGTGAATTCGTGATAAAAATTATCCATTATTTGGTTATATAATCACAAGCGAGTATATATTGATTGATCCTTTATAGATATAATAAATCAAAAAATAGGCTAAAAAAACATAAATGATAGAGATTCATAGTTTTATTGGATCGGTTGTATAATAATTATTAATTGTGAGGGACTTATGATGGATATATAATCCAATAAAAACGTTAACTCATATGGGAGACAAGTTTCGTTAGATGGATAAATGCGAGGAAAATTTCAAGTACATGAATAAAAAGATTGTCAATACCCATTGTATTATAGTCTCCTATAATGGATAATGGTTTTTATATATATGAATTCATTAAATAAGGTATTTGTAAAAATCCTCATTGAGTGATTACATATTCCTCTCATGAATTTAATGTTCATGATAAAATAACCCGATTAATGATTTGGAATTGGAAACAACACCTTTTCATTAAAAATAAGGATACATTATTTTTATGGTAAAAAAATTTATGTATATATGTATATTTAACCAATACTCATGAATTATATATTCAAAAAAAGTGAGTTGTAATGAAACAATGGATATGGATGGAACAAATTAATTATTATGATCGGTCAATACATTAACTCCCAAACAAAGAAAACAAAGTGCCCGATACACTGATATGGAATGATAATTTATTTTATCCATGTTTATGATTGAATAAGATAAAATGTTTATTAATTTTCAGAATAAGGATCTTGAAATACTGAGGAAAGGGAATATATCATATCATTCTTTGATAAATGGTTGGTCATCCATCCATATGAGTATGAAAGTGGCCAAAGAATTTGATATAAAACTATAGAATAAGGTGAGAGATGTTCTTGATTTCAAACATAATTTTGATGGAATGATGGGGTTTAGGAATAAATTATCTATATCATCAATACTAGACATAAATATGGAGATATTGGTTAATTTCCATAGTTCATTATTCTCTGTTCATCCGGGAATTGTAGAGATATATAAAAAATCTAAAAGAGTATTTCTGGTTGGATAATATGAAAATGAATAATGTAGAGTATGTATATTGATGATTGGTATGTAATTATGTTATGGGTGGGAAAAATAATTCTACTAGAATGTTATAAACTTTACAAAAACCAAAAGGGAAATGGGAAAAACTTTTCATGGATTTCATCATCAGACTCCCCAAAAAATCTAAAGGGAATAATGTTATTTTTGGTTATAGTCGATCACCATATAAAATTAGTACATTTTATATTTATTTTAGAATGTTTACCTCATGATAATATTAAAGGATATATATTAACGATGTAATAAGTTTTCATGGAGTATTATATAGCAATTTATCTAATCAGGATCAATGGTTTACCCCAATGTTTTGGAGAATTCTTCAGCATGACTTAAATACATTGTTGAAATTTAGGATTCCTTATCATCTTCAGATAGATTCTCAATATAATGGGACCCTTCAAACCCAATACATTATCTTCATATTTTTTTCTAAATATTTCAAAGGTGATAGGGATTATCACCCTTCTTCGGTAAAGTTTTTATACAAAAATAGATTTTACTAAAGCATTCATACGGCACTTTATAAAGCCCTCAATGGAAGAAAGTATATAAATCCAATGTAATAGGATTAATTAGGAAAAATAAATATATTTTCAGATGAGATATCTCAAGAAATAATTGATATTTTTTGAATAATTTTGATGAACATTAGGATATCTCAAAGCTGATAGAAAATTTAAGCGAACAATGGTCGACAAGATCTAGAGTATGATATTTGTGATAAGGTATTCCTACAAAAATCACCTTAAAAGAATTTTGGGATATTTATAATGAAGGGAAATCTTAGAACTGGATATATCATACTATTTTAAATTTTTTAACATATTGGGATGAGTTTTTTCACTTAGAGGTTCCACTGAATCACTCTCATGTTCATGTTGTGTTCCATTTATCCCTCTTGAGGATTTATATACCTGATCCTTAATATATATTCAAATAAATGGTCATAACATTGGAGAATGATCTATCATATGATAAATAATAAACTAAGGATTTATATCATAGTGATAAATCTGTAAAAAACAACACCACTCAGCTTGTCAAAGTTTTTTGATGAAACCATAAATTTGTGGAAGCCATATGGGAACCCAAAGATGTTATGAGACAGAATTATGATCAACAATTTTTATTAGAGAGATTAAATTTAAAAAAAAAATCATATAAAAGAGGTAGAATTTAAAATCATAATATTTTAACATATATTATTCTTGATATCAATTTTATTTCCTAGATATATTTCTATACAAATAACATCTAGTCTAAACGAATTGTGGTATACCATTAAATTATTATTCCTTAATGTGATAGTTATTGCATATTTTTTGGATAGGAGGATTTGAATAGAAATAAATAAATTATTAAACATTCTTTTTATATTCCTATAAAATTTATTTTTAATTTATCAATTGATTATAATTTGAAATAAAATCATTTAATTTTAAAAAATGTATGTTTTAAAAATACTATTTTTATGTCCACTACATTTTTTATAGTAATAAATTAAATAAATAACTATCGATAAATTATTTTAATATATGTTATAGATAATATATTCAATAAAATATTTTAACATTAATTTAATTGTTTTTACTATGAATGGAAAGAAGGTAAACTTAGTTTATTACATAAAAATCCATTTTTAAAAACTAATTTTTGTGTTTTATACAATTAATTTTATATTAATTTATTCCATTTATATAAATTTAAAATTTTAAAATGGGTTTCATAAAATTTTATCAGAATAATTATAAATATTTAATTATTTTTACATAATTTTTTCTCATTACAATAGTTACTTAGGTAAAAAAAATCTGTTAGCACTATAATCATTAGATGAGGTCAAAACGGTTACACCTAAAATGATAATGGGGAAAAATGAGACAAAACATTTATAAATACTATTAGATGCTTTTATTTAGACAATATATCATATCATATTTGAATATGACTAATTTTGATTCCATTTTGTTTTTAGTAATATATTAATTTATTTTAACTGTTGCAAACTTTCAAGTTCGTCCTCTCCCAAAGTACACCACTGATCCTCTATTATACACACATTATATTCGTACTATAATGATGAATCCATAAAAAAATAAATTGATATAATCCATAAAAACATCATACCTATCCCAGTTTGATCACAATACCCTTTAAATTATTCATTACTTATAATCCTATTTAGGTTGTATGAAGAAGAGGTGAAACTCTTAACTAAGTGATTGAAAATTTATTTCTTCTCCCACATCATTAAATTTTATGTTAAACATGATGATATAAAAAAATTAGTATCTTCCTTGTACTACTATTTTATTATTTTTATGTTTAAACCTTAATTAATTTCCTTTTCCACCAAATGGCAATCAATTTCTTCATTTGTGTGTACGTGCGGACTACAGCATCATGAAGTGATATATTTATTTTTTCATCACCCCCACTCAAGAATGGTTACAATAATGGGTAATTTATATATATAATATTTATAAAATATTTATTCTTCTATATTTATAATATATTGTCTACCTACTTACCTTCACATCTATTGGAAATCAATAATGTTGATCGTGCATAGATATGGACTACCACCTCAACAAAGCAATGTGATTATTTTTCATTTACTATATAAAGGTTGGTAATAAAGATATATTTAATTAATATATATAATATTTATGATTAAATAATTATTATATAAATTTTTTTTATTTACATTTCTTTTTCCCAATCTGTTGAAAGGTGGAAACATTACTCATGCATACGTACGAAGTACCGACTCCATAAATTGATGTAATTCAATTTTAATCACCACTTAATATGAATGATTGTAAAAGCTTTTATAATGAATAAATATGATAAATGTGTCACTATTAATATTTTATAGATAATGAAACCATGATTAATGTTCATGTTCCAGAACTATTGAATGCAAACAAGCCTAAAAATAGATTACTTTCACCCAAATACTCATTTTAATGGTGAAATTATTAATAAAATTACTAATTAGAGTACATTAAGGAATGATATGTAGTATTAAATTAATTAATTTCTTTTTTTAATATATTTAAACCAAATATATTTATTATATAGGATATTTAATCCATATTAAGAAAGATAGTTTTTTAGGTAAGGGTTTATGTTACAATATAATAGATTTTTGGGACTGTCTATAATATTTTTTCATTGAAACAAATTTTATATATATTATAATTAAAACCCCATATATATTCTTAACATCTACTTATTTCTATTATTTTTATGAATTGTTAATATTTTCTCTCTTTTTTATTTAGAATTATTGATGAATTTTATTAAATAAAATCCAAGCATGTTTCCTTTTTTGTCAACGAACTTTTTATTCCATGTTCATAGTCTTAAAAAATATTTCATGAAATTATTTACCTATATATGACATGTTTTTAAAAGTCAGTTTTTGTTTCCTTTTAAATAACATACAAATTTTAAAGAGGATTCTTTTAAATAATTTTTTCAAAATAATTCTTTTTTCATATTTTGAAAAATATATGAAATGAATGTTCTTTTTAAGGAATATTGTATGAACATATTTTCATGCGGTCACAAATATTTATTTCCTTAAAAAATAAATTAAAATTTTCCATGGTAATCTTCAATTTATATCATTTTCTCAATATTATGTGATGTTTTAGTAAAACTTTTATCAATGGAAAATGATACTTTTCACATGTATTTAAAGAATGTTTTCAATGTTACATTAATGATGTCTTTCATCTTTGTTCACATCATTTATAGTTATCAATAATCTATACTAAACTTGGATTCCTTCCATCTTACGTATCACCTTCTCATGGTTCCACGTCACCCAAAAATCTCTAATTCTACCTCTAAATCCTCAAAAAAATGATGTTTGCCACCCCCGATCTGGATTTCGTTCCACCTCTTCTAGGGTTCCTGCTCCCTGACTCCCCTATCCCGCTCCTAGTCCTGACCATCCTCTCCAGTCCCACCACTGCCTCTGCATGCTTTGCCTCCACATACTCTACGTCTGACTCCTCCGCCCACACTGGCACCAATATTCTCCCCTATTAGGGTTTCGGTTTCCTTAATACCTCCTCTCATCGCGACTCCCCTCCCTCCCCATCGCTACTCCCATCCTCCGCTACATCTTCCCTTCTTCAAATATCTACCCTATAGCTCTTTTGGTACATCATCTTCACGATTACGGATCGCTTCCCAGTAGCGAATTCGCAATTCCGATTCACCTATTCAAAAACCTCAAACATTTTAGCTTCATCGTCGTCTGACGTATTCACCATGATCGTTCTTCGGGATATACAGCTAAAACTGATTGTCGACAAAATTCCTTCACCTCTTCGAATATCTACAAACTATGGTTTTAGAGGTTCTGCATTAGGTGTCCAAAATATATGTTTTCACGTTCTTCTTGGTCGGCCATCAGTTTCTTCGTCTACCTCTAATATTGTCCCTCTGAAATCATCCACAGCAAACTGAACTTCCGATTTTGTCTTAAATCCACAGTTTTCTATTATACTAGTAAACTCAGGTTCTCTTTGGTTCAGCTACAAACATCCCTTCTGAAACAGTTAGGTTTTACTCCAATATTGTGATACCTATCCCTTGTGTTCATCATTATATTATTTGCTGGTTCACACAAGGTATTCAAACATTCATTATACTTTATCCAAATTCAATACACCATGTTTTATTTGTCTTCAGAATTTACCTTATGTAATTCGATGAGTTGTAGTTGTTTCCTGATATTCAGTTTGGTAATGAAAAATATTTCAACCATTTCTTTAATGATTTGTAGCCACTCGAACACGTTATGATCTTGTCTTGATGGTTATGAGCTCTCATCAGCTACGGATGTCTTTGATGATGCCCTCTCTCGTATCAGCCTCACCCTCTTCTTCCTTCGAAATGCATCATTCAGCCATATTAAGCTCACTATAGTTGTTTTCTCTTCCATGAATCTTCATCTAGTTTCCTGGAACTTCTGTTAGAAAAATATCATATTATTTCATGTTCATAAGAAAAGAGTTTCTAATTGTATTTATTATTTTATTTTAAAGAATGTTTTTGTAGTCTGTTTGTACTGTATAAGGGGAAAAAAGATATCCATGTTTCCTAAATGTTTTCTTGATTTGGATTTGAATTACATCCAAGTTTATTTCTGGAAAAAAATAGTTGAACTCTTCTTCTCCCATGATTCTGTTTGTATATCATGGCATCTGCTTGTGGTTTATATTTATAATAAATTTCGTTATGCATCTCTCACATTCCTTGAATTTCCACATTAATTCTTATTATTTTGAACATCAAAAGTTGATTTATATCCTTTAAAAATATGGATATGAAGGTTAGAAGCTCCTTTATATGTTCAGTTATGAATAGTAAAAAATTCCCACTTACCTTGCAGTAGGTATAAATTGTAAGGTTTTATTATCATGAAATTTGATTACTTTTGTGTAATGCATGCTTCATGATTACTCATTTTAAAGCAGATCTTATTGGCATGCATCTGCTGATCATCCAAGGCTGTATTTCATGCCTGGAAAGATTTTTAAATTAATCTCATTAATTTTTTATTATTTCTCAAGTGTATTGGAGGTTATGATGTAAATGAAAATTGTATGTGGATTAAATTAAACGAGTGCACCCACTATATGTGGGTTAAATTATTTGAGCAGTGGATAATTATATTAGCCAAAATAAATAAGAAATGACAATTTTTGGAGCAGTGGATTATTTTATTCTTTTTTATTTCACTTTGTTTCTTTTGGATAACTAGATCATGTATTACATGTTGATGTTCTGTTAGAATAAATGGTCTCACATATGTTTCTATCTTGGCAGATTTTTCTTATGGTATTGAACTTTGTACCACGACATGGTATGGAATTAAAATTACCCCAATACTTTCCATCATAAAAAAAATTAATAACAATGGAACATATGATATTTTGTTTTGTTTTGGTAACATGCTAAATGAATTTGATTCAGATGAAAAAAAATAATTTTTTATGAAGGAACGTATAATGATTGACTTTTCTATTTTCTTGTAAGGAATTTTTTTGTAGTCTATTTTTGAGGCATAAGGGAAAATATATATACACCATTACTTCAGTTTGTATATCTTTGCGTCCTCTTGTGTTTTATATTTATAATAATTTTCATTATGCATTTACCCCATTCCCGGAATATCTACATAAATGCTTATTGTTTTAAACACCAGAAGTTGATTTGTTTTCCTTTGAATAGACATAGATAAAGGTTGGAAGCTCTTTTCTACGTTCTGTTATGAAGAATAAAACATTTCCATATACTTTGTAGTAGGTATAAATTGTTATGTTTTATTATCATGCAATTTGACTATTTTTGTGGCATGCGTGTTTCTTGATTACTCGGTTTAATGCATAACTTATTGACTTTCATCCATTGATCATCCAAGGTTTTATTTCATGCATAGAATGATTTTATAATTAATATCATAACCTTTTTATTATTTCTCAAGATTATAGGAGGTTATTATGAAAATGAAAACTATATGTGGCTTAAATGAAACATGTTAATCCACTAATTTGAATCTGTTTTTATTATATTGGGGTCTGTTGTTACATGTGTGCACCCTTGAATTGACTTTATAATTCAGTTTTGACTTGATGAGTTTTGTTTCTCATTCTCCTTTATTTATGGGATTATAGTTTGGATTTAAATACTGCTCATGTTTATATCTATATATCTCATAACAGACATCTATTATCAATACTAAATTAGGATACCGTCCTGCTAATGTGTCACCTGCATATGCATCCACGACACCTAAAACATTTCCCTCTGCCATCCCATTTCACGATTCTCCGCCTACGGGATCCCAATATCTGTGTTTCCGTCGGCTCTTCCCTCCCTATTAGGGTTTCCCATTCTCCGTCTCTTCCAGCCCATTCGTTGTGGCCGACTCCTCCTTCTTCACCTCCACCTGTGCCGCCTCCACCTGCACCGCCACTGGCTACCTCACCACCGGGTGCTTCGACTCCGCAAAATCCACCTCATGAATTTACCCAATCCCTTAAAACTATTTTGATCCCGCTGACAACATCTCTCGCAGCCTCCTAGAGTTCCCACTGAAAATCTTCTCTTGCAACCTCTAACTCCCACACAGCCTCCCGTTTCCACTATATCATCGACTGAGTTCTCCTCCTCCATCTACGACCATCCTCAATCAAAACAATCCCTACCTATCCATTCACATGTTCTGTCACCTTCTCTTAGGGTTCCCTGTTTATTTCATTGACTCCCAGTTCCACCATTCAAAAATCATTCCAAGGTTTCTTCATCGTCGACCGTTGTGGCGGACGACCCGCAATTGATTCGTGAAGCTCTTCAACTTCACCGAAACCTCCTCTATCCTTGGAAGATAAATATTCCCCTTCATTCGTATATCTGAACGATGTCTGGACATTGATCCTTGATGCATATTCAACCATTTTTAGACGCCTCCGGCACCATGTATGTTTTCGTTCCTAACTATTCTATTAGACTATGCTCTGATTTTAAGATATTTATTTAACCCTATTTATATAATTCTTCCACAATTTAATGCAATATTTCTGATTTCAAAGATCAATTTTTGGGGCCCCAATATGTTACTAACATTTCTCTATCAGTATTCAGAGACAATAATGTTCCAGATCTGCAAAAAAGGTGTTCTATCCTCATTTCATAAAGAATTGGAACCATAATTACAACCCATTTCATTACTCATCGTTCATTTTATCCCATTGATTCATGCAGCTGAATAATTTCATTTTCTGATTTTCCTCTAATGGTTCATAACATCATACGTTAATGCATATCATTACATTACTCATCATCCATTTAATGCATTTTTTGTCAAATTGAATCTTTTTATTCTTAATTTTACATGAACGGTTCAAGAGATGTTACATTAATGTCATTAAGGCATGTAAAGCATTCTTCTTTTGAAGGTAATATTAGTAATCAAGTTACTCAATCTCAGAATTATATTACAATTTTAATTTTATAACATATTGTTTATAGTATTTTTCAGGTATTTTTGGATCATTGGTCCATGCCTCATAATTAGTATGTTTGATATTTTTATCTCATGCCATCGTGATTTGAATGGATGGGTTATTTAGATGGGATTGAATTTAATGTTGTAGGATATTATGCCTATTCATTACAGGAACCTATTATTGGTGGGTATGTGTTTTATATATCTAATTATCAATACATTGCTTGGAAAGAGTAATTATTATTAATGCTTACTACCATGCATCATTTTTTATTTGGAGGTACACACTAAGTGAATTTAGGTTATTGGTCATAAGATCATGGAGTTAACCTCTCTTTCATTCAACATATGAATGCTTGTAATCTATTGTTACTATTCAGTCAACTGTATAATGATTTTTTTAAATGAAAAACATATGAAACAGATGATTATAATGCTTTAATATGATTATGTTTTCCCTATTGACTTCAATGTATATTTACAAGGTAGTATTTTAGTATGATTATGTTGTGATTCAGTGAGTTTTGTCACCATTATTGGTGATTCATCTCATAATGTTTTAATTACACACTTCATCTTTTAAGATTAATATTGATTATTTTTATATACATATTGCAGGTGACTCACCCTGCACATGAAGAGATCAATATAATCCTGCACTAATAATTGACAGATCTCTACAATAGGTATGTTTTCCTAAAATTGTGGAATTAACCTCCCTACCATGCATCCTTTTCCATTTTCATTTACACACTATATGAATGCATGTTATTGGTCATAAAATCATGGAGTTAACTTCCCTTTCATCCAACATATGAATGCGGGTGATATGTTTTCACTATTTACTCCACTATATATTAATTTTTGTGGAAACAAACATATGAAACAGATGATTATAATTCTTTTATACAACTATGTTTTCACTATTGACTCCAATGTATATTGACAAGGTAGTATTTTAGTATGATTATGTCGTGATTCAGTGAGTTTTGTCTCTATTATGGGATATTCATCTCGCCTGACAAGTCAATGGATCTGTTCAATGATGCAAAGTTGTAGATTTGTGGGTCATGTCTAAGTGTTTCTAGACATACTTTGACTTTTCTCATCCCAACATAGCGATGAATTGAAATATTGATGCATGTGCATGGGCTGATAGAATGAATGCCTTCAATTTACATGCATGGAGAAGAAACATAAGAGATGTGTATAATTTATTTCTTAGTAAGCATTGATGCATGTATTTTTTCCCAACTAACTCTTCAACAGGATAGGATGTATGGAAGTTTATATTGATTACAACTCAAGTAGTAAATGATACAGTGATAATCTCATTCTTCATGAGTTTGACAGGTTAGAAAGCTTCTGTTATTAATTGTTTTTAAGTTTATATTGAAATTAATAACGACTTATCTTTAATTTATTACAGAGGATTAAAAATTAACTATTGTTTATGGGGAGAGTATGCCACCATAATGACAGAATATTTCAAAAACATCACTATCTCCTCTCAAATACTGATCTTACAACTGGTCAGGGAAAAGAGATTAAGTAGTATGTTCTGTATCAACATATTACCACATTATGCATTTTTTTCTTCTATATAGATTTCCATGACATGAAAATATATTATTGTCTGTGAAATTTCTTCAGCATCTGTGATTGTCACAACCATAATTAATGTATCGAACATACGATTCAACCTTGACATTACAACTATTCATAACTTCAGAAATTGGTATAACATTTTTTACTATTACATTTAGTACTATTAAGTTAATGAAAAAAACATCATCCCCGTTTATGCCTAAGAAAATTGCTTTAAATGCTTTGTGTACTGCATTGGACAGGTTTAGGTTGATTACTCCCTGACAGCTTTATGACACCTATCTTGAATGTCAGGTAACTATATGTTCCAACCTCATACCTTGCATGAATAACCTGATTACTTACCCATAATAGTACTTCTTCTAAATTGTAATATTATGTAGGATCATCACAACATACATTCTTCAAATGTTTAGGTAAAACTTATTTATACCTTTTCATTACATTTATTTATACAACTTCTTCCACACTATTGTAATCTTTGTTTTGCACTGCTGCTTTAGTAAGAGGACAACCATAACACTTTATATGTCCTATGCAATGTTGCGACATCAGTTATTACATCATATACTACTTCATCTACTCAGGTACATATTTATTTTTCACTTCTATAACTATTAAAGTTATTGCTTTTTTGGACTATACAATACTTAGAAGGTAGCAGTTCTTTTCTGTGACTATAATTATGTTTTTTTTCTTCAGCTTCCAAAAATGCATTATTTGAATTATATTTATGTTTCAATTGTGAATTTCACAAGATCTATTCATATTTTCATGTTTATGTTGAACAAATGTTCTGGTTTCTATTGTACTCATATATCTTTAGGTTTATTTCTATAGCTAAAAACAGTTCGCTAAATCTTCTGTTGTTTTGTGAATTTCTTCAGGTTTAAATATGAATTATGTTTGATATCATTTATACATGGTTATCACATTAATTTAAAAGTTATTAATAAAATTCTTTCTTTCATGTTGAAAAGTCGTTTTCTAGATTTTGACGCCGATAATGCGGTGAAACAGAAGGTTGTAATGTACCCAGAGCCTGCAACATCACCGAGCTCTAACATTGAGCTGCATTCCTGTTTCAAGTATAACTACAACAACAAAAATTAGAGTGAATGATTTACAAACATTTCTTTCATTGGATGTTATTCGATTATCCTTATAAAATTTTGTTCCTATAATTACATTCCCCTTTAAAGGTAGAGGGTTTTCACTATTTGAATACATCTATTGGGGAATGGAAATTGTTAACTATGACTATACACTTTTTAAAAATCTAACATGGTGTTGCTTTTTACATTTACATTTTTTATTTGGATAATATCTAGAGATAAAGATCATTATGTAATAGCATAATATTATGATTTTTGTTCTATGTTTTGTACTATTTTTTAATATCTGAGCTATGTGTTTTGTTTGGCATTAGAAAACAAAAAAAAATCTTTTTGTTGTTACAAATATATGTATATCTCAGATTAATAATTTCTTGAGATATTTCTGTTATGATATGAATCATTTTTTGAGTTGTTTCTTCTATGTTCTGTACCTTTTACCAACATTTATTCCATTATCATATACCATTAAATTCAATTATGGGCAGTTCAATAAGGATCTATGGGGGTCCATATTAGGTACAACGTCATGTGTGGATTTCCACCCAAAGAAGAAAGAAAGGGAAAGCCCTATTGTGATAGTGTTTGTAATGGACAGGAGGAAGAAGCTGGATTAAGAGGAATACATGCTGCTAAATATGTTGAAATGTATTCCCAAGAAAACAAAAACAGGCACTAGATGGTTCAAAGTTTGTTGTTCAATAGTGAAAACATTTTGGCAAGGAGGTCCACTCATAGGGGCTCTCTTTGTTCACTAAGGTTGTTGGTTTGTTTATAATGGGGTTTCCAATATATCCCTTTTTAGAAACATTTTGTGTGTTGCATTGGAACACTAAATTGATGGCTGGTCGGCGGACGATAGTGTGGAAGGTAATGCTGTTTGGATAGATAAGATCATTTCCTCCTCAACTATTTATTACATTGTAGTGGAGGAATCTTTGTGTCTATTGATGTTTTCAATAAACACTACTGAATGTTGAACTTATAAATCTTCTCAAATGTCTTGGGGATATATTACATGGATTCCATGGAGGATTTAGAAGCTCTTCTATTTGATAATTCAGAACCTCTTCTTTCGGAATAAAGGTCTATTTATTCCTCAATTTCTATAACAATTGTTCCCAATAATTTAAGTCTTTCTGTAACTATTGTTCCTTCATTATGTATTTTATAGATACATATGCTCATTATATAACTTTTGTCCCTAAATTTATTTAACTTTTATTCCTTCATAATGCATGTAATTTTTTTCAAATATTTTCAATATTTATATAAATGATTATGTTTATAAAACAGTATTTTGTAGTTAATAATACGAATTATTTTATAGTGCCGTGCGAATGCACCAGCGGAGTACTAGTTTGGGATACACTAGGGATATGATCATATAATACCATCGTATTTATATATCTATATGGGTTATGATGATGATGATTTAAGAATGATTCTATGAAACCTATTACTTTCCCACATGTTAATTATGTTATGATGAAACTGTTATGAAACCCATTTTCTCATAGGTTATGATATAATAAAAATTTGAGATGTTTATGAAAAAAATTACCTTTCCATGTGTTATTTTTTGATCATATGATTATATGATGAATGTTTTATGATCTTCTGGCACACATATGTATGATTTTTATAATGTGATTTGTGATCCTAAACTTAAATTTCCCTCCAATTCATTAAATAAAAATGGTTATCTCATGAGATTATAATGACTTTAATGTATATTTATCATAGATAAGTAAGGGAATTAGTCTAATAAGATAGTATTGGGAGTGAACCTTGGCTATGTGAAAGAAGGACTACGGAGTGAAACCAATCAACGATAATATCCTTGGAATTTATCCTTAAATAATGAAATGATTTTATATGATTTTTAAAATGAAAAAATACTCAAATGTTATTATTATTATAATTTCTCATGGGTCATGATTTATTATTTATGATTCCACAAACA
Organism: Viscum album; assembly: GCA_963277665.1. NCBI lineage: Eukaryota > Viridiplantae > Streptophyta > Magnoliopsida > Santalales > Viscaceae > Viscum > Viscum album. The sequence goes on along the minus strand of OY728132.1, from coordinate 1,114,085,064 downwards.
TATACCTTATTAATTGTTTTATGAAAATTTCCTTACACTTTAAGTAATTATCGTTCACTGATTCGGTATTATTTTTATAAGTTATGATCATTTTTTCCTACCCTTATTCTTAACTTTTGTTCAATTATTATCATTAATTAATATATCATATGTTTACTCTTAATGTTAATCTATGCATACGGTTTCTTTTGATTTTTCCCTAGTTTATGAAAAATGTTTACATTAGGTCATATCTTAGAAGTGTCCTTTATGAGAAGATATTTATAGGATATATTGAAGATATGTCATGAATTATGATGATTATGTATCTACTTCTGAAAAGAAAATAAACAGTCATTGTCCTAATCCATGTATTATTATGACTTTTTTTTAATATTCTTTCGAAATGATGTAATATTTATATATTTTTTCACATTTCTTCATATTTTCCCTTTTGGTTTATGAAAAATTAATTCATCATTCGTGTGTTTTGCAGACTTCCACCACCATGAAACAACTTGTTTTTTTTACATCACCATAAAATTTAAATACTAATAGGGAATTTAATTAATAATTATAATATTAATAACATATTTTAGATTCTGAAATGATAAATAAAATATTACGCATTTCTCTTATTCTATGGAAAATGAAATCATTAACCCTGAATGTGAGTGGATTTCTACCTCTATTAGATAAATGATTTTCGATTTTATTTACATTAACTAAATTCTTTAAAGGGTCATAAAAATTATTTTTAATGGATAAATATATTTTATATGATATAATTTATTTTCTCATATGATAAATTGGAAAACATATTAATAATATGAACAAAAAAATAATCATTAATTCAATCATTTTTAAAAAAACATAGTAAGAGTAAAATGATCTTTTCTTTTTAAGTAATAAATTTATATAAATTATATCATCTTTAAAATTATTTGAATCATTATAATATTTATCACTATCCCCTACCCCCAAATAACATTATTCTTCTAGTATAATGACCTTATAGCTAAACAACCTCATAATCATATGAAAATCATTTTTCTTTCATTATTAGGTCAGTTTAACCACTTATATGAACAATAATATTCCTTTATATCATAGATGAATATGGGAAAAAATTAGTATAATAATATGATATAAATATATAAATACTTTTTTATTGTTCTTTTTATTTTATTCTGACATTTAACTCATTAATTAAGAAACCACATTGTCTTCTTTAATAATCATTGAAATATGTCTTTCATTGACTTTATCATCATGGATAATTACCAAAACAATAAATAATTGAAACTACATATTTATAAACTATATTTGAACATATATAATGAACATTAGATGATATAATAGTGATGTAATTGGGAAAAAATAGATAACAACAATGATTTTATGAAATTATTGTAAAGAGATAATGATTACACACAACTAATGTTAAAAATTGATTAAAATTAATTAATATATATATATATATAGAATGATTATAAATATTTAGTATAAATGGTTATAGTTATTAAAAATGTTCTTGGGTAGGTATTTCAGTACCATATTTAAATTATTAATGAAATTTGGTGTAAGTGAATAATAATCAAAACTGAGTTAAGGGTTTTCATTTTAAATACCTCTTATTGAGACATGTTTTGTATTATACACCTAATTTACATTATGTGGTTTATATAATACCTATTGGAGATATTTTATCATAAATGTTATTTTAGTAATTTTATTTTTGGAATAATTATTATACATTTATTTTATGGTGTTTTAATTAATATGTAACATTAACCCCATGGGTTCTTTGTACCAAAATTTAATTCCCAGAGTTATGTTTATATTATAAAAAATGATTTTCACAGAATGGTTTGTTCATGAATCATCAATGTATGATTTTCCTTTATTTTTTATTCAGGGTATATAATAATTCATATCATTTCATTTTCATCAAATCACATTTTACTCTGTTATATCCACAGTTCTAAGGATTTTTGGTAACTCAACTTTCATTCATGATGATATTTTTGTTTATTTAGTAGTTATTTCGTATATATTTTGTAAATTTTATCCACTAACTACAATATGTGAAATTTTTTAATTCAATTTTTTTACACAAAAACCCACTTTTGGAATTATTTTTTTCTATATATATATATTATATTTCCCATAAGGGATAATGATAACACAAGTATCCTTTATTTGAGTTATATTATATCATTATAAAATTCATTCTTCCTTTTTTTTGTCCACACTAATAATTTATTATATATTACTTTATCTATCTATATGGTTAAATAATAAACTTTCATAAAAATGAATTTTTATTACTCTTCTTACAATGCATTTTTTTAAAGAGGCATTTTGAAAATAAAAAAAGGTTGATTACTTTCAATTTCATATGTTTTGTCTTCCTATACTAATTTACCTAGATAAAATTTATGTCTTTTAATATATCCATTATTGGATATTATGTTTTATAATTATTATTTTCAAAATCATTTACATTACCATTTTAAATGTTACTTTTGAAAGGTACATGTAAATTTTAATTTTTTATAACAGTTTATATTTTTCTAAACTATTTTTTATGTTTTCAGATCCATTTACCTTATTATATTAATAATTATTTCCCATAGTTGGTTTTATTATTATTTATTTATCCACTAATATATATATTTAACATTTTTGGGATTGAACTCATAGTATCAAACAATTTGAATATTGATCCCATATTTCATGATACAATTTGAATCCTTATTTTGTGAGGGTGTTTTTCATTTAGGTCAACACACTTTAATGTTTTCTTAATTTAATTAGGGTTATGTTACTTCTTAACCATCCACTAACTCCAACTTTATTTATTATTATCTTGTTATTCTAGAATTAAGAAAACATTATACAGCTACTCTATGTGGTTTTATAGTGTAAGGGGTGCTTATATTGGATGATATTCAGTTTATTAATTTGGGGAACTATTCAAAATTTATATATTTATTATTATTATATGGATAATTATAGGAATGAATACTAAATATTCTTTGACCATCAAAATTATTTCTCTAGATGGGTTTATATCATGTTATCCATTTTATTAGGTGGGTATGTATTGACATTTCTGATGATTATTGAACATTAATGAGGGTTTATTATTTATTGAGATTATATATTTTTCATTATATTGATATTTATGGTTTTAATCATATTTTATAGATATTAATACATTTCATACATAGATATTATATATATTTAAATTAATATTCAATTAATTTTGTAAAATGATTGGTCGATGACTATAAAGGTATGGTACCTGTAGAAAATAAATAAACAATATTATTATTTCAGAAAATATATTCACCATCTCCCATTAAGATATTCCCAAATAGTAATTTTAATTGACATACCCTACATAAAACCATTCATCATAACCCAGGGAGAGGAAACAAATGAAAGGGTAAGATCATATGATCATTAATTGTAAATAAGGGATATGTTCATGATCACATAAGCATAACATGTGAATAAAAGTAATATAACATGAGAATAAAATTTAAAAACCATACACCACATATCATAGATCATAATATTAAGTTATAGAATATATCTTATTAGTTTATCAAACATAAATCATAATGGAATCAAATAATATGAGTCGTGAGAGCATAACAAAGGTATATGAACGTAGAAAACATAAACATATAACATTATGAACATAAATAAAAAAAATTGTTTTTTTATTGAGTTAAGGAAAATAATATAGTCCCCCACAAAAATTTATGGACATGAGAACTAGGAACACTCATAATATTATAGTCACTAAATCCTAGTTCATTGATAAATATATGAACATGAAAATCAGGTACATACTTTATCTTATCGATATGAAAACTGGGTCCACACATAATGCTTGAACCTGAAATAAGGTTCTCAAAAAACAAATTTATCTAAAGAGTTGTCTAATTTTACACAATGAATTGGAGGGATATAATACACCCACCCATAATATAATCATAATTCATTCAAATTTAATCCACAATACCATGAAAGTTTATGAAATTAATTCATAACATAGGATATGGAAAATAAAATATGTTTCTTAAATATTGCATCATCATAATAATTGGCCATAAAATAAAATATATGGGATGCTATTTTTTAATCATTTTCCCAGTAAATAATAAGTTACATCCAAGGATTTCATTATAAATGAAAAATTCAACTAAAATATATCTTTAATATATATTTAAGAAAAATTTCTTTTTCATTTGGAAATCACTTTTCAAAATATAGAAAATTTCTAAATAATAAGGCAGATAATTTTGAATGAAAATAATCATAGAAACATTTAATTTAGTCTTTAAATAAATTATTGTTCGTGATAATGGGAAAATCAATTTATTCAGTGTATATTGAAACAAATATTCCTTTCACATTTTTATTATAAAAAAATATTTACATTGTTCAAAAATAATAATTTTAAATCATTTTATAAAAAGTAAATAATGTTAAAAATGGATACAAATAATCATATTATAATATTAAAAATAATCATGAAAAATATTTTTAGGAAACATAGGTTTGGAATAAAATATATTTTCAACTGAAGAGAAATATAAAATTATTTTTCTTGAAAACATCCTTTCATCCTCATTAGTTAATAATGTGTGTAATATTATAAGAATATTACTACTTTCTTAAAACATAAATAGATTTTAGAGAGGCATATCACAAAATTTCTTCTCCCTAAACTTCATAAAAAAACAATCCTAATAAAAATGTGATTGTATCATAAATCACATACCAATTTAGTAGCATTTTAAACATAAGAACCATCAAATAATTACTTCAAGTGAAACAATAAATATCATTTATATAATGTTATTCATGATATATCATGTAAAAGGTTCATTAAATACACCTCATTAACAAGAATTTGTGCATAATATCAAACATTTATCAATGAAATAATATTAAGATGAATGACACATAAATTTTTGGTAATCTATAAATCAATACCTCATAAAAGAAAGAACAATATTTCGATTTTTTATTAATTTTAATTTTCTTGAAAACCATCTAAAAATAAATTTATTATTATTATATACACCACACAAAGTAATCAAGGGTTAATATGGAATATGTCTCGCAGAAATAAAAATTGGATGAGAAATCTCCTTACCCCAGGTTCAAATTTCTTTGAAATAGACCAAACATCAAGTTTACTAAATTAAAATTTATTGAAATTATATACCAGGTTCATTTAAAAAACTATAATATTATATATTATCATTTTATAACATTTAAGTACCCATTTATTAATAATTCCGGATTAATATCGTCATTTGTTAGTGTTAACTCTTTCATTTTTCATGAGAATTTTTTTAGTTTGTTCTTTTAATTATGTTTGGATCATGGGTAAATCATCTCTAGGATTTCAATAAATATTTAAATATCATATATATATATATATATCCTAAAAGGTAAATATAGAGAGATTAATAACACTATTCTTGGAGATTATAGGTCGTACGTATGAAGGAACGTTGTTCCCATTTTTCAATGGATGGAATGAAATAAGGGTCAACAAATCACATTTACATAATCACTATTATACCATATATATATATCATTTATATTTATTAAATATATCGTTATTACTATCCATGTGATGAGAAATAAAAAATGAGTCACATTTCTTCGTGGAGGATGTAGTACACATATACACATGAGTGGAGTTATCATTTTCCAATGTATTTGATGTTAAAATTTTATATACACTATTATAATTATTGAAGAATAATTATCTAATAAAAAATTAAAAAAATATATTAAAACATGCAAATCACCGTCTGTAAAAGATGGCGATGGAAAATGAATTGTATCGCTATGAGGAGGTGGTAGTTTACATGTACACACAAGCGATACCTTCACTTTCAATTTCATGAAATATATTATGGATATTTATAGTTCCACAATAAAAATGAAATTTTATTTTATTTAGTATACATAATTTTTTATTTTATGATGAATACTAATGATTTAGTGGAGTTTTAAGAATAAAAATGTAATCTTTCGGGTAAGGAGATAACAAATTCTTTAGAATACCTCTTTAGATTCTTTCTTGAGGATCCATGGAAACGTTTTTTAAGGATAAAAAACATTTTCTCAAGTATAAGGTAGTTAATAATATAATTGGGAAGTATTTGGTTGATATAGATGGTTCAAAGTGATTGAGGAAGAGAGGATAAATGGTTCTAATTTATAATTGTTGAGTGGGGATCTCTTGAAATTACATACATATTAAATTAATATAAATTAATTTTTAGCAATGTGTTTATATTTTGTTTTGAAGATAAGGAATGTTTTTCTCAAAATACTTGAATAAAATAAATTTTAAACAAGTTTAGGTGATTTTTATTCATTTTTTACCTTTATTAGATATTACCATCTTGTCCAAAAAATTATTCTATTATGGTAAAAAATGATATCTCAGAAAATGTGACACATTAATATACCTTGGTTTATATTTTCTTCAATATCACCTTCACTTGGAAAAAATATAATTCTTATGAATTTTAATTCATTAATTAAAATATTTTTCATTATAAAATATCATTAATATGATTTTTTGGAACAATTCATATACATTGAATTTAATGTCATTAATATTGTTACGTAATTAATATATAAATCTTTAAACCATCTCTAATATTTTATATTTATCTAAAAAAATATACACACAATAATTCAATGATGTTTCATTAATTATAATATTTTCTAAATCGTTTATTCTATTTTCAAATTAATTAAATAAATATTTTGTTGGTGTTGCGTATGAATTTAAGTTAATTATTAAATCCCTAATATTAAATAATAACTTACTATGGTAAAAATTTAATTCATATTTAAAATAAACATTTATAACTAAAATTATTCTATTTTTATACTTATCTAATAAATTTAGAGATATTAAATTCAAGATAGTGATATTTTTTAAATTTCATTAGATAAAATAATATAAATGTCATTATAAAGGAAAACAATAGAACTAAAATGAAATTTATTTAATTTTTTGATTAATATTGTCCAAATTCTCCCATAAAATGAATTAAAATAATGTTTTAGGTTGATTTTGATAACATATCTTTGAGTTCTGACCTTGTTTTACCCATTTTACCCTTACTAAGGTGGAAAATGTTTACCAATGTTACTATTGAAAATCACCATAAATAAAAGTATCATATATATGAAAATATAATCTCATAATTCCAAATACGGAATCAAATTTTAAATAATTAATCTATAAAATTTTGTTAAATCAATTTTAATATAAATTCTTCAAATGAATTGAAAAAAAATTAAAGAAAAATGTGTTTTTAAACATAATATTTAATGTAAATACAAATAATTAATATTACAGATTCAAATTGAATTAATTATACTATTTTAAATATAATGGATCATGTGTAACTATAATAAAAAATCAAAAATATAATGGTTTTATTTAATTACATGATTTAATTGTAGTATTTTAAAAATCTTTATTTTTCTATATTCTCGGAAAAATAACACAATTCACAAAAAATTCAAAATTTCATTATAATTTAACATTAATATGATGATTTCAAAAATTATCTTCCTTTTATAAAATAAAATTTCCAAAAATGGTTAAAATAAATATCAATTTCCAAAACCAAAATGAAACAAACATCACTTTTAAAGAAAATAAATTTTTGAAGCATAAAACGACTTCATTATAATAGAGTGTTCATTTCATAACCATTTATTAATACTTTTTTTCTATGTAATACCATTATTTTTTAATTATAATATGTTTTATATCAAAATTATATTAAACCATGGTGTTGTGGGTTTATAATTTTATCAATCTTATAATTTTTTAATTCTGTTTTTGGGGTGTTAGAACTATAGGTTTTTGGGGAATGGTATGAAACACTTTATTAACTATTATTTTAAATATAGTGGATATAAAATATTTTGGGTGGGGCCTAATAATATATAACACCTAAATTCATCATAAGTTCTGATTAGACAAAATATATCGAGTGTTGGTGTATGTATCTCCCCGTATAAATATAGAGTCTTATCATAAGTCATTGATAACTTGTTTTGTTTTCTCACATTATGAATTTAATCAGAATGATATCAGTAATAATTGTTATCTGTGATACTATTTATTTTCATTTATATAGATTACTCTCAGTTGTAGTCGATAATGATGTTATTTATGTTATTTATTCCCATTATATTATGTATACCATGCTTATTTTTTCAATTTATTTGTTTTATTTTTCCCTTATTATGAATTTGAGATCTCCACCATCTTATGTTTCTATAAGGGGTCATTTACCACTAGGTTTTCCTCTATCACCGATTCCCTCCTTACCATGTCAGGTTGATTCGGCTACAATCATCAGTGCCTTCTCGTAGATCTCGTGGCGATGGATCCTCCTTATGCAGTGATGTTGTGTGTCGCAATGGGCATAGCCGTTCGAAATTTCTCTTCATTTCTATCAAGATTCCCACCTTAATCCACCTTCATTGGTTAGGGCTTCCATGGTGGTGTGATGATAGTACAGCAGCTGCATCCTAGTTTTTGCATATGAGGAATGTCACCACATCTCTTGGGTATGTATTAGGTGGTCGGTTTTGGTCTTCACAAGAATTTTTAATGGAAGTGATGGGAATTGGGTTCTCGATTATAGTGGGGTGTGGTGACTTTGGCATTTGGGTGGCTGTAAATGTGGTGAGGGTTTTCTAATATTGGATTATTGCTTTAAAATTTTTTATTTTAATGTTGTTCTCCAATCTGTGCATTGTGTAGTGGATCTATCTACCATGTATTGGTGTTCAAGTTTTTTTTGTTGTATATGATGTTGGTTTTGGGTGTTCTTCATTTTTTTCTTCAGATGGTATTCTTATTATGATTTTTTTGTTTATGATATGGTAAATATTCTATGAAATAGTGCTACTTGAGAAGCTAAAATGGCATTTAGCTGGGGGAGAATTTGATTTTTTTGTATGCGGATTTTAAATCATTGATTTTTTGGAATGGTTTCTGTGATTTTTACTTTGGGCATGGTGGTCCATAGATCATGATCAAAGAAACTGGTTCCCCTATAAGGGTTTTCTCTATAAGAGGTGAAAATCCTTAAGATTACTTGAGATCAGCACAACCTGTAATTGGATCTTTGAGAGGGTATGGTGATTGCCATCGGTACCTATCATGTGAAACCTTGCATGGGACAGATAGCCGAGCAGCATCGAGATGGTGGAAGCCGATCTAATGTTTTTGATTCTGGGGATGGGTTCTTTTGCGGACTCTATTTTTTTGGCATTGGACCATTGGTTTGTGGGGAATGATGTGGTTTTATGTCATTTAAGTCATATTGGGTTCCCCCTTATCCCTCAATATAGGTAATTTTTTAAAAAAAATTAATTTTCAGTCAGTTAGAGATTAAATTGTTTCGTATATAATAGTAAAACATTATGTTCGATATATGGAACATGAGATTTTATAATTTTTGTGTTATCATTAATCTCAAAAACGCAAATCCTCAAATATTTATGGAATGTAAGTAGGGTATTATTTTCTATATGGAATGTCATTATTGGATAGTTTTATTTTTGAATATACATTTTTTATCAAAGCTGGTATGTAAAGTATGTTTTTTATGACCACTAGATATGGGAGTGTGGGTATAAGGAACTACATTTGGTATTATATAAGTATTTAGATAAATTTAGATATTAGGTTTTTTCATAAGGATAATTTAAGTGTTTTTAAGATATGATTTAACATAATTTGAAAGGTATATATAACAGTTAGGGATGATTTATTTGTTAACGTAATGGTAATAATGAACATATTATCTAGAGGTTAGGATATAAGAAGTTTAGTGAACACCCTATGGATAAGAATAATATAGTATTATTATTAAAATAAAATGCCATGATTTTTTTAAGTTGATATTCTATTATTATACAAAAAAATTACACTCCGTTCGGGATACTACATGTAAATACAAGACATATAATAGGTATACCTAGGGTTAGTAAACTAGGTAAAGGTGGGATGGGTATTAACTCAATCATTACCTAGTTTCTAAAAAACTAAACTGCAACCCAGTTTGGAAACTCCTATGGGATATGATTTAGTTAATTTTCATTATATATATGAACCATTTGAATTTATTTTTATATTTTTATGTTAGAAAACCTAATATGAATGTTATTGTGGGTAATAAATATTGAAATGTAGAGATACATATGTTTCTAGATATTCAATTGATATGTTCTTTCATGGATAATAGATATGATTTATTTTGATTGCGTGGATTTCAATGATTTTTTGGTTTATAATATATTACGTATGTTGATGGTTATTTAGGATTTTTTTTTATAATTTGGTTAGTTCATGTGAGATAACTTAACTCAAAGAAACCATGGTTAAACTATGAATGATATATGTTAAACTAAAAGGGAAATGGTTTTAATTGAGTCTGATATAAAATGATATGTAATATATATATATGGTAAGATGATTGTGTTCGAATGTGATATATCTTGAGGTTAAATTTTCTTATTTTTATTTGTAATAGTTTTATATTAGAAATTTCCACTAGTGTTAACTCTTTTGGTTTTAGTAATATTCTAATCATAAATTAAGATAGTTAATAATAGATTTCTAGGATAAAATAGAAACATTCCTAATAAACAACTTAATGGGATAATAATTGCAGAAAAAAGTATTTTTTTATGTCTATACTAATATCAATAATTTTGATCAATAATGTGGAAATAGTTGAAATCCCAAACATACCAAAGAAATGAATGGTGTAATTTCATAGAAATTCATGTTATAAAGGTGATTAGAGAATTAGATTCAATTTCATATATATCAAAAATGTTGGAAGAATCCTTGGGGATATTGTCTTAAAGGTATTGGTAAATGTTATAATAATGGAGATGAGGTTTATCAAACTAATTAGTGTAATATAAACCGCGAGTTTACAAAAATCCTTTTTTAAAATTGTAATATAATTGGTCATTATGAGACCCAACATCCCAATCCAAGAGCCTATGGGGTAAATATTCAAAAAAACTTCGAGAAAAAGGAAAATAAAATAAAACTAGTACTGAAGTATTTGACTGTGAGTTTTCACTCTAGATTTTCTAGTGTCCTATGTCATGTATATTTTCACCAACTACTAGATAATGAGTAATAAATAAAAACCGGTAGTGGTATTATTATCATATAAATCAATTTTATGTCATTTTGGAAGTTATAACTTATGGATAAAGATAATTTTCCATTAAAAAATTCTATATGAAAATATGATTGGTTTCTCTCTATTTATAAATTTATTTTAATTATTTTCCTCATATATATATATATATATATATAACTTATTTGACATTCTAAATAACCTCATGATTATTAATTGGTAGATGTTCAATTATGATTTTTATATAGAAATTTCAATGATATTATTATTAAAAGTGAAAGGAAACAATTATTTTAATGGGGCAAATATGACACATGGAGATTTTAATATATTACTTCCTTTAAATGATCCAAATGTGTTCGATAGCTTACTCCATATAAAAAATGAATTTAAATGAAACATTGATATATTTAGATAAAAATATAAATATTTGAGTATGAATGTTGAAAACTTATTGAATAAATGGTACTTAATATGAGTAAAAAATTTATGAAATATTTGTACACTGAAAATAAAGGCTACTTTTAAAGTAAATTAAATTCAATTAGTTTACCAAAAATGAATAATATACTCATTTTTTATTTAGATTTTTTTTATAAAAAATTAAATTTTATATTATATGAATTTTTATTTCTATAAACAAGTGATTATTTCAGATAAACTATATTTGAAATTAAATATTTGTTCGAACAAAATTATTTTCTAAATTATATGAAATTGAAATAATTATAATTAATATTTGAAAATATAATTTTCCCATAAAAACAAGTATTCATTATAATTTATTGTTTTATTCAAAAATTAAACTATCAAATTTAAAAAAAATTGACTTAAAAAAACAACATCATTTCTGGATTAATCATAATAATTTAATATTTATATGAATTTTTTTTATTTTTCTCAAAATTACTATTTTTAAGTGAAAAGTGAGAAATTTCAATTTTTAATATTCTGTGACATTAATGACCTCACAAGGATATTAGAATAACTTAAAACTTATGGAAACTATTTCTTAATGAAAATATATTTTTAATAAGTCAAATTAAATATTTTAAATTATCATTTTTTAAATAAAAACCTATATTTGTTCTTTTATAACATAAGTTTTATTTTTTGAAATTATATTTGTCATACATTATACATTTTCATTTCGATTTTTTAAAAAAAATTAATATATTGAATCAGATGAAATTTATTTAATATTTTGAATAAGTGGGTTCAAATAATCCCAAGTGTCTTCATGAATATATAACTATATTGGTGTAATAAATAAGCAACAATAACCAATGATAATGAAATATTCTTTTAAAATTCTATCATTGTATTGAATAGTGTTTGGATGAAGGTTTCAATTTTTCCTATAAATAGTTGGTTCCTGTAGGGATTACTGGAAGACAATATATTTATATTCAATTAGTAATTTTTTAGATCATTTTTAAATCAAGTAAATATATTTTTGATCTATTTATTATATTTTATTGTTTCACTTTGTACATAGGGTATATCTCGAACAATATTAAATTCTTTATTATTTGGTATTTTGTATCATCTATTATTTAGATAACATTCATATATATCCTTCTTGAGTATTTTTTGGTTAAAACGAAGCATGATGACTGACTTATAACATGGATAAATTATTATTGAGTATCTTTAAATATTTCTTTTTTGTTTGATGTGTTCAAGTTAAAAGGCCGACTCCATGTTGCATGAATAAAAATTTCCATCAAATCTAAATATTACCATATGATCTAATAATTGGTTATGAGTCTTTTGTTACCAATATTACAGAATTGATGATTTCTTCCATGTTTTTTTCAATGAAATTTGATGTTGTTTTCAATGGTTATGTAATTGGGAGAATTCAATGAAATGGCTGATTAGTTTTAAGGGATAAATTTTGGTTTCTAGAGGTTTCGTATTAAGGAATATTTATATTAGAGTTATTCAAATATACCATATCTTTATTCAAGACATAGATGATAGATAAAGGTAAATGGGAGAAGAATGGATAGTTGGAAATTTATATTTTTCAGATTATGTTGGCACAAAATGTATCTTTCAATATTCATGAGAGGAATATTGCTATGGAATTGATGTGTACAATCTCAAAAAAGTATGAGACGATAACCTCAATTAGCATGGTATTTAATATGTGGGAACTATTTATTCTGAATATTTATTAATTTAATTCAATGTTTGATCATGTGAATAAATTCAATATGATTACAATTTTGTTATATTCCATGAACAAGAAATTTAGGAGAAAAGTATGGGCACTGATATTGTTATCATTATTTCTGAAATCATTGGGTGTGGTGGTCACTGTGGTGACATGATATAATGACATGGATAACTTAGTATATGCAGCATTAAAGATCTAGTTTTGACTTAAGATATCATATGTATCTAATTCTAAAAGTCTAAAAATACTATATACAGTTTATAAGGTAAATAATGACCAGGTCAACAGTAAATTATGGAAGATTGAAGTTAATCAAGTGAAAGGATTCATGTTAAATTGGTAGCTCTTAGTTGTTCATAAAAATATGTTGTGAATAAGTAAAGAATGATATATTTTTATAAGTATTGAATGTTAAATTTAGAAGGATAGTCAATAAAAAATATATCATATAAAGGATATATTATCTTATTATGAAGTATCAATAGTACATTAAAATCATGGATCATTGACACTAGATTATTATTCAATCTATATATTAGAGATAGATACCAAATAATTATGTGTTTGGATAGTTTTGTAGAAATATTTTTTGGGATAATGAATCACTTATGATTATAGGAAAAGGGGATGTTGATTTTGAACAAGGAATTGATTTTTATTGGAGTATCAAGGAATTAAACACATATTAGTATTGAGGTAGAATCAAATTCTATTATTCCAGGTGTATGATGTGAATTCATATTAAATATTCATGAATTGGGTTCTTAAGTTCACCAAGGAATCCATGGTGTTGGACAATGGTGTGAAATATGGTAGATTGTTTCTAATGATAATTTCATACAGGATAATGGTTTCTAGTTATACCAACAATACCCTTGTAAAGAATTACAATCATGGTCACATTAGTGAGAAATATATGGCAGTTTTCAATGATAATTTTATACTTAAACTCAAAAATATTACCTATATATAACGTAAATATTATATCCTTTAGAATTATAAAGTAGTTTCTTTTTTTTCTAATTTTAACACACATTTATCAAATGCTAGAGATTTTGTAAACATATGAGTGGGTACTAACATTGGGGCATTGTATTAGAGATTCATTTCATAATATTATCTTCCTTGATGGTGATAAATAGAAATGCATGAGAATACTCTATAGAAAAGAATATATAATAATTTTAAATATTTTTTTATTTAGAGATCCATGGTGGAAAACGAGACCGATTTAAAGGTAATATTATTTATCTTTTATAATGGGGGTGGGTATATTATAAAATCATTTAAGAATATCTATAAGAATATGGGAATTATTTTTTTAATGATAGCACATGGGATATCATATAACAACATTCTTGAATAATATATGAATAGAAAACAATATGAAAATGTTTCCCATTGGGGTTTTCAATTCTTGGCATCGAAGATGGAATCTTCTACAACACCCCCAATCCCTAGTAAGATCACCCTACATGCACTTAGTTTCACATTTTATCACTATCAAGGGCCACACCCACACCCAAATTTCTATTTCTATAAATTATCTCATTATAGGTCCCATATTTGGTTTTCTTTTACTATTTTTACGATAGACTATGATCATGGAGGTTTAAGCCTTCAATCGGGTTACATGGATTCACTACATAATTTGTATTATATTTGGGAATTTTGATTTGAGTAGCCTATACTCATTATTAAGGATCCTTTCTTCCCTTTACCTTCTCCCTTGGTTCTATGACCACTAAGTTGATCCCAATTTTGGTATGGATCATTAGTTTCCATTGATTTCTGGGTTTTTGATATTGCAGTATCAATGTTGGATGTAATTTATATGACTTTAATTAAAATTTGATTATAGGTTTTAGTGTGTTCCTCATTTGGGAGAATTCGGGAAGGAATTTCACAAGCAAGAATTGACTTAGATGGTACCCTCCCTTTTTATAGAATCTTTGTGCAATTGGGCTATATTTTCCTCTATATGGCCAACTCCCATAGATTTTCCATTTATTATGTGTTCATTCCAGAAAAAAATTAGAGATAAAAGGTGTTCTCAACATTTACAACTATTTATTGAACCCATCATTGATATCTCAATATGTAAGATGAATTTTATTACTACTCCTCCTCTATCCTCTATTGAAATACTTTCTTGGTTAGGCCCAGTTTCTTATAGATGTGGTGTTATTATACTCCTCTTTTGTTACTTTCCCCAAATGTTGGTTTCCTTTTTTGGTGAATTTGTGACTTCCTAGGATGATATTCTTATATTTTTTGGGGTTTCTGGTGTTGGTTTTGTTCCTGGACAATGCTTGATTCTTTAAGGATTCTAGTTCATGAGGGGGGTGGGGTCCATTATTGACGTTTCATGCCTCGTGGAATCATCGGTATGAAGAATTAGGGTTGATTCATTTTATAAATGAATTCAAAAAGATGTAATGGGTATCAATGACCATTGTACATTAAGGATGTGATATTGGTTGTGGCTATGAGGGGAGGGGTGTTCTATTTATTATTATGACAATGTTTTGCAAGAATCTATTTAGTTTTTCTAATTTCATTCAAAATTGTTATTTGGGCTTTCTACTACCCTTATTTTGACTATTAGAAAATTAAAAAATTGGGGGTATGAAAAAATCAAGATCATACTGTTGAATTATTATTTTAATATATTTTTGGGTAGATTTAATAAAATTTTCACGTTATATAATCAACAATGGGACATTTATATTAATGGGGAAGTTCTCACTTGAGAAATATTGGACTGGTAAACTATTGTATTTCTCAAACCTGAAGTTCATTTAAAGTGCAACATATGTCCATTATGATTCGAATGAAAGTGATATATAGAATCAAAGCCCAAAACATGTAACACCCCAAGCTTCCACTATACGCTTCTCTTTGAATAATACAGTAGCGTGTGTCGTACGCAACTTTGAGTTCTAACACACACTACAACCAATCAAACTAGCCGTTATGAATAGTAATACCTACTTTTTTAAATTTTATAAATTTTATCATTCAAAATGGACTTCATTTTTGGATTCTAAATATAAAAATTATCTTAGGGTGAATTTTTGGTATTTTTCTGAAAGCATTCATTTTTTGATGAATAGTGAAAAAACACTGAGTTATAGTTTAAAACCGAATTTTTTTTAAAAAAATATTTATTTTATTTAAATTAAATTAAGGTCAAAATAGATAAATAATACCTATATAAGTTCAATTTTATTCATTTGAGTTAGTTTAGAATAATTTTAGATATATAAAAATTTTATTGAACTTTTCACCGTTATTTACCCATCTCCTAGGAGAATTTTCAAATTCACATAAAAATAATTTTACCACTTCTCTAAGTGGAATTTCAAAAATCTAAGAGACAAAGTTAATATCAAGGAGTAAAATTTGGTTCAATAAGATAAAAATAATTTTTGATGAATAATAACTTTTTTACTTTTATTTACCATGGTTAAAAGTAAATAGGGTAATTAAGGGTACAAATGATATTAATATTACCCAAACGCATGTCCTAATTCTATTGGACAAGTTTATCTTGACCAAAAACAACCTTAGGAATAAAATATTTTCATTTAGGTGCGCTTGGATTAGATTAGGACATTTATTATTATTTAATTCAAAGAAGAGTTAAAAGAGATAAAATCCAAGTTCAATAACTAAAACATTTTTAATATAGGGTTATACATAAGATAAATTTGATTATAAATATTCATTAGAAAGATAATTTAATTTATTTATGACACAATGGTGATGTAGTAATTACATATTTAAATAAATTTAAAAATAATTGATATAATAAATATCAAAATAAATGTATTTTGAGACTTTTATGAATTCCACTAATTTTCTAAGTTAATATGACATATTAGGATTGTTTATATAGTGTTTTTTTGAAGTAATAATGCTGTTATGAAATTATGAAAAAAAATACCCAATAGTGTCAAAATTGACATAAAAGAGTTTTTAAAACAAATATTATATTATTAATTGATATTTTATTTCTAAAAATCTACGGTTCGGCAAAAGGACTTATATAATTATAAGTGCATCATTAATGGACCACTTGGGGGTTTCTTTGAGGTATATAATATGTTTTTTAACTATATAATATAAAAATAAAAAGAGACATGGTAAATGTCAAACTATTTAACTAAGAGCTAAATATAAATGATAAGGTTAATATAGTGACCCAAACCTGTCTAAAATCTATAGGTTGAAAGGATTCCGACTCATCCCCACCTTAAGCTTTAAATAATCCTCTTTGGAGCCATTAGAAACCTAATATGAAGTTATTATAAAATAATATTTCTAGATTTTTTAATAGTGCCCCTCACCCCTCTTATAAAAGGTCACTTACCCTTCCCACTAGTTCACACTTTCAAAGCCTTTTGGTTCGGCCGACCCCTACCCATATATTTTTAACTTCCCTCACTTCAAACTAGAGGAATTAGTTTGATCAGAAAGCCATCCTATGGAGACCTTTTGATCTAATCAAAAGGAAGAACCTGAAGAAGAGGTAATGTTTTCACCACCATATTTCATGTTCCTTTCTTCTTTAACTTCTTCATTCTTCATTATTTACATTCTAAAATAATTACTCCAGTATCTTTTATATACTGTGATGTTAGTATAAATATGTTACAACCATATTCAGTATTCTATACATCCATTGAATGAAATGCCATAATATGTGCGTACGTAAGGCCTACCGTCTCCACGTCATGGTGTAATGGTTATTCAATACATTATTATTTGAATGGGTATAATAATGATGTGTAATTCAGGTAAATAATAAATATAACATGATAATGATTTTGTATATATGATATAACATCCAATTATATATTATTTTAATATCAAAAGAATGATATTGTCACTTGTGCGTACGTACGGATTACTGTCTCCAGGAACACTATAAGATTCATTCCCCATCGTATCCATTCAAGACTAAATTTCATTTGATGATTAAAAATAATTTTTAGTGACATGATATCATTCTCGTTACGAATAATATACATCTCATCCATAAAAAATATGGCTAACATAACAAAGAATAAAATGGAAAATGAATCTGTTAACACCCAAAATGATGATAATACTAAGATATTATTAACAAATCAATGTTAAAAGATCATATATGATATCATATTAATGTATATGATTCTTGTATAATTAAATAAAAATTATTTCACTATTATACAAGAGGTTAACCAACCCTCAGCCAAGGAAAAGTACAAGGTAAGGGTTTATTTCACAATCTCTTCATTATCTGAGGTTGATTATACTTAATTATCAACTAGGACCTCTTTATCATCCACATCCATGATTCTTAAAAATGTATTTCAAATCATTCTTACTATTTTATAGACTATGGGTTAATGTCATTTATACCCTTGATGACTTTTTATAAGAATATTATAAAGGAATCTTTCTGTCCTTTTCCAAACAAGGTCCTTTTTAACCTTTTCGACAAAATTAAGGTAAGAATGTCTTTTTAACTTATACGGAGGGTGCATATATTTTCCGCCATTATAAAATTTTCGAAGCTTCGATTACAATATTATATGAATATTTTCAATTTAAATGTTTAATTTTATAATTATGTGACTTTTAAATGATTTCAAAAAAGAGATATTTCTCTCAAATAGTTTTGATTTTTTCTATGTAAACATCCTTTGATGGATTTTAAGATTATTTGAAGTTTATTTATTATGATACAAAACTTCCATATTGTATTTAAGGTTTTGTGATATTTTTGACTATGTATGTGTTATTTTTATACCATTCATGGTTTTTGGAGAAAGTATTGACATTTCGTATGCTATTTTTAATACGAATGTTTATGTTATATTTAAACCTATTCAAATGAGGAATGGATTAGACTTAATAAGTGATGGGTGGAGCCCTCTATATCTCCTCGATGCATCGGTAGGTCTCATGAGACAAACTAGTGTCTTGGAAAAAGGCCGTGAAAAAATCTTATTTGTATTCTTGGCACAAGGCCTTGACTATGTGGTTATGATAGTGTGGAATTATGCATTACATCATTATTAAAGTGGTTATTGATATTGAATGTGATTATTTGATTCGTATAATATCCATGTGAATAAGTAAATGAAATTATTTCATTTTATTTCTGCCATATTATTCTGAATTTCAAGTTTAAAAGTATTTTGTTTTAGTTATACATTGTCTTAAATGTTTATGCTTATTTATGAAAGTTTCTGCTATATTGTTATCCTTACAGAGCATCTGAGCTCACCCATTTCAATGTTTAATTTTTCCCAGGATGTGAAGATGTAATTTATGAATGACCTGTAGGGATAATATAAGGGGATATGAGTGTGGAGACCATATGTTGTTTTAGCTTTCACTTTATGGTGTAATGTAAACTTTATGAATTTATCTAGTGATTCCAAGGATAATAAACTAATCGGTCTTTAGAGACTTGATCTTTTGTGATCATGCCAATGTAATGTAATAATGCACTGACTCTGGGTAATTGGGGAAAGGGTGTTACAGTTGGTATCATAGGAAGTTTAATACAAACCTTGGAAACGATATTTAGATAAACTCTGATTAGAGCACATAGACCTAAGTTGGAATTTGAGGATTAGTATAGAAGAAATTCCTAGAATTTTGGTATTTTAGAGATTTTGTTAGTTTTCTGAGAAATACATCCCTATCTGGATATTAGCAGGTAGAGGTGGCTCTAGTGTAGATGTACCTATGGGTAAAACCTGAAAAAACCGATTTGAGCTAGACTCGAGCGGGAACTGGTGCACGACAACGGGCCTTGCTGCACTCTTGGTTACGACACTCCTGTGGGATATGCTTAGGATAATTATTATTTTCCTTAAAAACCATTATGAAGGATTTATATGTATATACTTCCTCAAGTAAAACATTTTTATGGTTATGGATTATATCCATAAACTGTTCAATTTATGATAAGTGTTTTACAAGTTTGGATTTATGTATTGCGATTGATAAACTAATCTAGTGTATGCCATTGTTTATAAATGGTTCCAAATGGAAGAAATGGAAACCGTATCAATGCGTACACAACATGTAGGGATTTCCCTCCTGCTCATGATAATTATAGTGGAGCTGTTGATACAACTGGTGCTGATCGGCTAATCACCATACTGGGACAACTCACTCAGTTTATGAATAATAACCTTTCCCATATGGAGAACCCTGATCCGCAGTGTGGAGGATCAATATAAGATCGCTTCATGAGGAAAAAACCACCGAAATTCAATGGGATTACAAATCCCTTAGTAGTTGAGCAATGTATAAATTCCTTAGAGAAAATATTCTATGCCTTGGGGAGTAGTGAAAGGGAAAAAGATATCATGGCAGTTTACAGCCTCACTGGAGATGTTGATCAATGGTGGTCATTGATTCAAAACATGAAGGAAGATGATGGAGAATCAAATTGGGAATGGAGGGAGTTCAAAGTGATTTAATTTGAAAAATACTTTCCTCGTGACCATCAAGAAGATATGGAAAGGCAATTTCTGAGTCTGAGACAATTGGAGGACGAGAATGTCGCAAAGTATGAGGCTAACTTTATAAGGTTAGCGATGCATGTATCAGATTATATACATAACCCAAGGAGTAATATTTATTGTTTCTTTGATGGGTTAAAACCATTTCTCCGTCGAGCATTATTCTCACAATCCTTCTCATCGTACAAAGATATTGTCTAATGCACTGTCAAGACATAAAAAAATTCTCTAAGTCTTCCAACATTAAAGAAAATCAAGAGAAGAAAAGATCTAATGATCACTCTTAAAATGGTAATAAGGGGATGAAGGGAAAAGTTGAATATCCATCCTGCAGTAAATGTGAGAAGAAACACTATTGTACTTGCTTTAAGGGAAAGGGAGTCTGTTACAAGTATGGTTAAAAAGGCCACCATGCTCATGATTGCAAGGGGAAGAAGGAAGCTACAAATGTCCAATGCTACAATTGCAGAGAGATGTGACATTATGGAAATTAATGTCCTAAGTATCAGGGGAACTTACCTCAGAAAATTCCAAGGGATCAAGGCCAAGCTTATGCTATCACTACAGCTGAGGTAGAAGCTCTGAAAGATGTGGTGGCAGGTTATTTAATGGTTTCCTCAAGTTTATCCAATGACTTATTTGATTCTAGATCATCACATTGTTTCATATCTTCCCAGTTTTCTAAGAAAATTAGATATTTCCAATTTGATTTAACAAGGGAGTTGTCGGTCCAAACTCTTAAGGGTAGTATCATTGCAACAATGTTTTGTGAATCATTCCCCATTAGGGAATATAAATGTTTTTTATTTACTGATCTCATCCTCATACCTATGATTGAGTTTGATATAATCCTCAGTATATATTTTATTTCATACCATGATGTGAATATTTATTTTTAGAAGAAAGAGTTTACAATTTTTTATGATGATGATAAAGAACACCTTATCTTTAGAGCAGAATTGTCACCACCTGATTCTTACCTAGATCCACCACCAGTAGCTCAACTAAATTAAATTTATGGGGAGGAAGAGAATGAAATAACTGTGGGTATGGAAAGGAATGTTCAAATAGAGTATGTGCCAATTTTGAAAGAATATGTAGATGTGTTTCCAGAAGATTTAACTGGACATCCTCCAGAATGAGAAATTGAGTTTTCCATTGATTTAATTCCTGGTTCAAAGCCTATATTGTAACACCCCGAGATTTTAGGAAAAATATTCTTTTTAATTTCATTAATGTCTTGTTTTGTACGCTACCCTAAAAGGATCTTGCACAACAAGCATCCTTGACTTGCCGTGCATTACACCCAATCGCGACCTTCCTCGATAGAGTGTGTAGTGCGCAATAATGAGATCCACTAAACAAAAATATGCTATTAAAATATTATTAAAACTAGCCATTATGAATAGTAATAACCACTTTTTGAAATTTTGTAAATTTTATTTTTCAAAATGTACTTCATTTTTGGATTCAGAATATCGAAATTAGCTTAGGGTGAAATTTTGGTACTTTTCGGATAACTTTCATTTTCTGATGAATAGTGAATATTACTAAATTTTAATTAAAAAAAAACTTTTTAATCAAAATAATTAATAGTGATAAATTATTAATTTGAGTGGTTTTAAAGTATATTTAGAATATATTGTTACAATTTAATACAATGTTGGTCATTGGATGTAATTTCACATTTAAACCAGACATAAACAAGTGTTAATCTTTTGATAGTTATTATCTCTTATGAACACGCTATTTTTTTGACGACTGGAATTATTTTTTAAATTAAGTATTGAAACTGATATGTTTTGAATTTGGTAAAATAGACATGATTTTTGAGTTCATAATATCAAATATAGCTTAGGCCTAATTTTTGGTATTTTTCTGGAAACATTCATTTTTTGATTAACAGTGAAACCACTAAGTAGTAGTTAAACAAATGAATTTTTCATAAAACTTAATTTTACCGCTTCTGTAAGTGGAATTTAAAAAATCCGAGAGACACGGTAGATTTCAGTAAGTAAAATTTGGTTCAATGAGATGAAAATATTTTTTGGTGAATAGTGACTTTTTACTTTTTTTACCACGGTTAAAAGTAAATAGGCTAATTAGGGGTAAAAATGATATTATTATTACACTAAAACATGTCCTAATTCTATTGGATAAGTGTAATTCGACCAAAAACAACCATAGGAATAAAATATGACCATTTAGGCCCACCTGGATTAGATTAGGACATTTATTATTAATTTATTTAAAGAAGGGTTAAAATAGTTGAAATCAATGTTTAATAAGTATATAATTTTTAATATAGGGTTATACATAAGATAAATTCGACTATAAATATTCATTAGAAAGATAAAAATATTTCCTACATAATGGTATTTTATTTGTAATGTTTAGACATTAAATAATTTAATTTATTAATGACACAAAGATGATGCAGTAATTATCTTATTAATGAAATATTGACATAATTGATGTTATAAATACCAAAATAAATGTAATTTGAGACTTTTTATGAATTAAAAAAATTTTCTAGGTTAATATGACATGTTATTATTGATTTAATTTACTTTTTTTGAACTAATCATTCTTCTATGATTTTTACAAAAATCAATTACTAAATAATGTCAAAATTGAAATAAAATAGTTTTTAAAACAAATATTATATTATTAATTGATATTTTATCTAAGGTTTGGAAAAATGACTTCGATAAGGTTATATATATTAATAATAAACAACTTCAGGTTCGTTTGGCTTCTTATAGTTTGTTTATTAACCTTATAGTGTAAGAACACAAAAAGACACGGTAAAAGTAAAATTATCTAACTTAAAGTTAAATATAAATGATAAGGTTAAAATAGGAACCTAAACTCATCTAAATTATATTGGATGAGAGGATTTCGACCCATCCCCACCTTATCTTTGAAATTAATAAATTTGGAGCTATTTAAAACCGAATTTGGCTTTATAATAAAATAATATTTTTAGTTTTTCCAAAGGAGCCCCTCTCCTCCCTTATAAAAGGGCACCTCCTCCCTCTCTTCCTCACACCACTTTGATCCTTCAAACTCGGCCAAACCCTTCCAAATTCTCTTCTAAACTTCCCCAGAAACATCATAGAGGTTCTGGTACTCTTCAAAGTCCAATTTTCGTTCCCTAAAAGGAGATCTCAAAGAGGCGCTTCAAAGAAGAGGTAATGTTCGTTACCGATTCTTTCAATTTTATTTATTCTTCCAATTCTTCTTCTTAGGTTTTTTCATTATTAAGTAATAACATCAGTATCACTAATATACTGATATGTTATTATAAGTATGAAACAAACCTATTTCACCATCTATCCATCCTACAGAAAACGAATTCACTGCGCGTGCGTACGTACGGAATACCGTCTCTACGCCGGGGTGTAATATATTTTCCACCACCACCTTACTTGGATGGGTATAATGGTGTACATAATAACTATATATGATTATTGTAAAGTGATATTTATTCTTAAATAGTATACATAACCTCAAATACAATTCCACGATCATGATACCGATATCATCGCTCGTGTGTACGTACGGACTACCGTCTCCACGACGCGATGAGAATCATTCTCCATGTTAACCATTCATGAATGATTATAAAGTATATATAATAAGTAATAATGAAATATATGACATAATAATGACACTAGATTTATGTGTATATATATGTATGTCATCTACTTAATTCCATTCAACTCAATAAGGAAACGAAAACAGCGTTTATGCGTACGTACGGCCTACCGTCTCCATGAACGGTGTATTTCATTCCATTTACTAATCTATTATATATATGTATATTCTGAAAATATATTATATATAAATAATGTTTTATATTCTGGAATTAAGTAATCATGATCTAAGTAATCATATGAATAATTACAAGTCAAAACACGGACAACAAATGAAATGATTTTACCCAAAACGCTCTTTAACATGGAATTTAAAAAAGAACGGGTAAAATAAAGTTATAAGTGAACCATATATGATATCATAACAATGAGTATGATTCTGGAATAAGTCAATGTCATTATTTAAATCATTATACAGGAGGTTCGGACACTTACGAAGCAAATTAGACATAAGGTAAGGGAAATATCACAATCTAATTTTTATCCGAGATTGTTTATACTTTGGTATTTACTGGAGTGTATTTTATCATCCAAATCCATGTTTCCTCAATATGTAATATTATTTCCATCCACCTACAATTTTTTAAATCCATTTTTACCCTTTGCTGAGTATATAGTAAAAGATATGAAAGAAATCTTTTGTTATTTTTCGTAAGAGGTACTTTTTGACTTTTCTGACAAAAGTACGAGAAGAATGTTTTTTTAACTTATACGGTATGAATGGATTTTTAAAACAAAATTTCCAATAATATTCCTTTACAAGTTTTCAAGTTTATTTTTAATCAGCTTCTTTTAGTTTAAAATTTTATGACATGTTAAGAAAGGAAAATTGTTTTTGAAGTAGAAAGGATATTATCCTCAAGAATGGAGTTCAAGTGTTTTATCAAAATTATTTTCCATCTAAGATAATAAGGGGTTCTATTTATATTCCTATTATTACATGGATTTTATTATGTTGTGATGGAAGTATTTTTATGAATTCCTTTATCTTATATGAATTTTTTTATGATGTCACGATGTTTAAGATTCCCATTTTTATTACATGGGTCATGCTATGATGTATGGTTTCTCATTTTTTGGCACACATAAGAATGGTATAATTATGAGATGGGTGGGACCTATATCTCCCTCCAATGCATTGGGTAAATATTTTATATCTCATGAGATAGACATGGCTGGAATGGAAGGTTAAACCGGTTCAGTGAAACAGGACTGAAACGAGGAGTGAACTCAGTTCAGAAATGGACTTTGTCCACTAAGATAGTCTTGGCAATGAGTCTTGACTAATAAGAAATGATTCTCTATAATTATGTGTGTATTCCACAAAGTTTCATGTTTTATGTTATGATTATTTGGATTACATTTCACTACTATGATTTATCCCATGTTATGAAATTATGATTTCTTTTTCAGGTTAGGATTTCCAAAAGTTATGTTCCTATGTATATGATGTGATTGATATTTCTTTTGTTTACCCTTAATGAGAATTTGAGCTCACCCTTTTATGTTGTATTTTCCCCAGGATATAAAGAATGGTTTTAGGTAAAAAAGGGAAGATCTTTATGGGAGATGTTGAATATCTTCCACCATGATTAGAAGATTATATTCCGATTTTCCAAAGACACTAAACTATTACGGTCCTTGTGTGTTGGTTTTTGTTATGTACTATGTATTCCATAAAAGTAATGTAATGTACATGTACGTTAAGCTTCGGATCTCTACAATTGGTATCAGAGGAAAGGTTTAGTCAACCTTTGGAAACTTGGATGTGAAAATGTTAGTGAGATCCCTAGAGATATTTCTAAGGTATGTTTAGGGTTGTCCCTACGGATAAGAATACGTATAGGATATAGTCCTAGAACTACAGTAATGATATTATAAATTAACCTAAGATGTTAGATATTGAGGGTGATCCCCATTTACTATGTTGTTTTCCCTAGCATGATTTTTGCCTCTCACACTATTCTTTTTGGGTTTTAGAAAATGGCTGGAAATAGGAAGATTCATGATAATGGAGGATATGACGGACAATGGAATGATATTCATCATGAGAAACCAAATGAAATAGGATTTGGAAGTCCAAACATCATTATTATTCCTAATCAGTAATCTCATAATATGATCAATAATCTCCACTTTGGTAAGTTTCCCGACTCAGATAATAAGAGAAAGATGGAGTTTTATGATGATCATAGAGGAAAGAAAGTTCAATTTCCCTCATGTAAATCATGTGGGAAGATGCATCGAGGAGATTGTTTCAAGGGAACTGGAAGATGCTTTGGGTGTGGAAAAGAAAGACACAAATCCAGTAAGTGCAAAGTAAATTGTTCAGTTAACACCATGGATGAGGATAATGGTATTTCTACGACATCAACAATGGTTAAATGTTTTAAATGTGGAATGTAAGGGCATTATGCAAACCAATTCCCTAAGAGAAAGTCTTATGAAGAGAATCAGTACGGTCGTATGGGTAGTATTTATGTTGATGATGATGAAGAGACAAAAAATGTTATGTGAGATGAAAGAATAGTTGAAGCTCGGTCAATGGTTTAAGAAGGTAGTGGAATGATTACATGTTTATCATGTGTAATGTTGTATAAGTAATCTCGTGGTACTATGGAATAAAGAGACATCTAAGGATTGTTACACTATTGTCTTTCCTTGAGTTTTGAAAGTGTATGATTAATGGTACCAGTATCCATTAATGGTTATTTAGATATTTTTGAATATAGATGATATGCGCATAATGAAGGGATAAGGAGAAAATTAATTGTTTGATAGTATTCATGAGCTCATGACTGATATAAGTATAAGGTTATATCATGGTCTCAGTATATAGAATTTTTGGATTTTGTTATGTGGAAAGAGTTAACTTTTGACAGCATTCATGTTTTCACTAAGGTTTAATGGGTATTCATTTTTCAATAGAATACATGATTAAGGTATTCACATGATTGGAATGTGACCAACAAGATATATGGGGGATAAATGATGGTATTCACATGCTTGGTTGATGACATTTCAAGAGCTTCGACTGAAGTATTTAAGATAATCCTAAAGATTGGAATGGATTATGTTGGACATAAGTTAGTATTGTTTAAGGATAGAACTTTTTTTTGATATTATTTATGGGATGTTATAGTAATTTAGTTTTGGAAAAAGGACAACCTGCAGGATGGGTGATAGCCCATCGCGTTGGACAAGGCTGTGGGAATCGAACCCACAACCGAAGTGCGATAGGACTTTATCGCCTACCACTAGCCAACAAGAAGTCCCTGTTTAGTAGAAACTAGTTTTATTATATTAATTAGTAAGATATATGAAGTATAAGTCCATTTTAGGAAACATATATGATTAATCTCACTATAGACGGACTTATGTAAGTTTTGATAACTTTTCTAACCTTTTGTTTGAGAAAGATGGAATGACCCATCATTCTATCACATGATCTGCTAACACATCATGAATCACAAATTCAACTTCATTTCTTTAAGAGATGAAGTGGAAATTGTCCAAAGAACGACCAACGGTGTGACTATACCAAAATCACGAAAGTATTTCTTCTAATTCCAATTTCATCAACTTTAGGGAAATGATCTTGAAAACCAAAAATGTTGTACTAGTGCTCTTATATCCGATGAATCATATGGTACCTTAGATCTCACAAATTTATGGCTTTGTGATTACTGGATTTTCCATATCCATGTTCTCTACCACTCTCAATCAGAACATGATGGGTAGATTTCTCTTCCACATCCATATTTTCACCTATGTGGAAACCCAGTGATTAGTTTATTTGGGAAACCATTATGTTTCATACTTTTGTTTTTAAAGATTGGTTTTGGTATTCCTTTTTACGATGTGGGTTCCTATTAAAGAAAATTTCAAGTAGTAAACCATTTATAACCCCAATGAATTTCGAGGGCAAAATTCATTTTAAGGGGGGTAGAATGTAACACCCCGAGATTTTATGAAAAATATTCTTTTTAATTTCATTAATGTCTTGTGTTGTACGCTACACCAAAAAAAGCTTGCACAACACGCATCCTTGACTTTCCTTGCATTACACGCAATTGTGACCTTCCTCGATAGCGTGTGTAGTACGCAATAACGAGTTTCACTAAACAACAATATACTATTAAAATATTATTAAAACTAGCCGTTATGAATCGTAATAACCTCTTTTTGAAATTTTTTAAATTTTATTTTTAAAAATGGACTTCATTTTTGGATTCTGAATATCGAAATTAGCTTAGGGTGAAATTTTGGTACTTTTTGGATAACTTTCATTTTCTGATGAATAGTGAAAATTACTAAATTTTAATTAAATACATCATTTTTAATCGAAATAATTATTAGAGATAAATTATTAATTTGAGTGGTTTTAAATTACATTTCGAATATATTTTTACAATTTAATACAATGTTGGTCATTGGATATAATTTCACATTTAAACCAAATATAAACAAGTGTCAATCTTTTGATAGTTATTATCTCTTAAGAACACGCTCTTTGTTTTGACAACGGGAATTAATTTTTAAATTAAGTAATGAAAATGATATGTTTTGAATTTGGTATAATAGACATCATTTTTGAGTTCATAATATCAAATATAGCTTAGGCCTAATTTTTGGTATTTTTCTGGAAACTTTCATTTTTTGATGAATAGTGAAACCACTAAGTGGTAGTTAAATAAAATGAATTTTTCATAAAACATAATTTTACCGCTTCTGTGAGTAGAATTTCAAAAATCCGAGAGACACGGTTGATTTTAGTAAGTAAAATGTTGTTCAATGAGATTAAAATAATTTTTGGTGAATAGTAACTTTTTACTTTTTTACCCCGATTAAAAGTAAATAGGGTAATTAAGAGTAAAAATGATATTATTATTATCCTAACACATGTCCTAATTCTATTGGATAAGTTTAATTCGACCAAAAAAAACCTTCATAATAAAATATGACCATTTAGGCCCACTTGGATTAGATTAGGACATTTATTATTAATTTATTTAAAGAAGGGTTAAAATAGTTAAAATTAGAGTTTAATAAGTATATAATTTTTAATATAAGGTTATACATAACATAAATTCGACTATAAATATTCATTATAAAGATAAAAAATTTCCTATATAATGGTATTTTATTTTTAAATTTTAGACATTAAATAAATTAATTTATTTATGACACAATGATGATGTAGTAATTATCATATTAATGAAATATTGACATAATTGATGTTATAAATACCAAAATAAATGTAATTTGAGACTTTTTATGAATTAAACTAATTTTATAGGTTAATATGACATGTTAGTATTGATTTAAGTAACTTTTTTCAAACTAATAATTCTTTTATGATTTTTAAAAAAATCAATTACTAAATAGTGTCAAAATTGACATAAAATAGGTTTTAAAACAAATATTATATTATTAATTGATATTTTATCTAAGGTTAGGCCAAATGGATTAGATAAGGATATATATATTAATAATAAACAAATTGGGGTTCTTTTGGCTTCTTATAGTATGTTTATTAACCTTATAGTGTAAGAACACAAAAAGACACAGTAAAAGTAAAATTATCTAACTTGAAGTTAAATATAAATGATAAGGTTAAAATAGGAACCTAAACTTGTCTAAATTCTATTGGATGAGAGTATTTCGACCCATCCCCACCTTAGCTTCTAAATGACTCAATTTGGATCTATTTAAAACCGAATTTGGCTTTATAATGAAATAATATTTTTAGTTTTTCCAAAGGAGCCCCTCTCCTCCCTTATAAAAGGGCACCTCCTCCTTCTCTTCCTCACACCACCTTGAGCTTTCAAGCTAGGCCAAACCCTGCCAAATTTTCTTCTCCACTTCCCTATCAACATCATAGAGGTTATGGTCTTCTTCAAAGACAAATTTTAGTTCCCTAAAAGGAGATCTCAAAGAGGCGCTTCAAAGGAGAGGTAATGTCCATTACCGATTCTTTCAACTTTATTTCTTCGTCCACTTATTATACTTAGGTTGTTTCATTATGAAGTAATTACATCAGTATAACTCATATACTGATATTTTATTATAAGTATGAAACAACCCTATTTCACCATTTATCCATCCTACGGAAAACGAAATCACAGCGCGTGCGTACGTACGGAATATCGTCTCCACGTCGTGGTGTAATCTATTTTCCACCACAACCTTACTTGGATGGGTATAATGGTGTACATAATAACTATATATAATTATTGTAAATTTATAATGATTCTGAAATAGTACACATACACTCCAATACAATTCCATGATCACGAGAATGATATCATCGCTCGTGCGTACGTACGGACTACCGTCTCCACGACGCGATGAGATTCATTCTCCACGTTAACCATTCATGAATGATTATAAAGTATATATAATAAGTAATAATGAAATATATGACATAATAATGATACTGGATTTATATGTATATATATGTATGTCATCTACTTAATTCCATTCAACTCAATAAGGAAACAAAAACAGCGTTCATGCGTACGTACGGCCTACCATCTTCATGAACGGTGTATTTATTTCCATTCACTAATCTATTATATATATGTATTTTCTGAATATATATTATATATAAATCTTGTTTTATATTCTGGAATTAAGTAATCACGATCTAAGTAATCTTATGAATAATTACAAGTCAAAACACGGACGACAAATGAAACGATTTTACCCAAAACGCTCTTTAACATGGAATTTACAAAAGAACGGGTAAAATAAAGTCATAAGTGAACCATATATGATATCATAACAATGAGTATGATTCTGGAATAAGTCAATGAAATTATTTAAATCATTATACAAGAGGTTCGGACACTTATGAAGCAAATCGGACCTAAGGTAAAGGAAATATCACAATCTCATTTTTATTCGATATTGTTTATACTTTGGTATTTACTGGGGTGTATTTTATCATCCACATCCATGTTTCCTCAATATGTAATATTATTTCCATCCACCTACAATTGTTTAAATCCATTTTTACCCTTTCTTGAGTTTATAGTAAAAGATATGAAAGCAATCTTTTGTCGTTTTTCGTACCAGGTACTTTTTGACTTTTCCGAACAAAAGTACGAGAAGAATGTTTTTTTTAACTTATACGGTATGAATGGACTTTTAAAACAAAATTTCCAAGAATCTTCCTTTACAAGTTTTCAAGTTTATTTTTAATCAGATTCTTTTAGTTTAAAATTGTATGACTTGTTATGAAAGGAAAAATGTTTTTGAAGTAGAAAGGATATTTTCCTCATGAATGGAGTTCAAGTGTTTTATCAAAATTATTTTCCATCTAATATAATAAAGGGTTCTGTTTCTATCCCTATTATTACATGGATTTGATTATGTTGGGATGGAAATACTTTTATGAATTCCTTTATCTTATATTAATTGTTTTATGATGTCACGATGTTTATGATTTCCATTTTTATTACATGGGTTATGCTATGATGTATGGTTTCTGATTTTGTGGAACACATAAAAATGGTATCATTATGAGATGGGTGGGACCTATATATCCCTCCAATGCATTGGGTAAAGATTTTATATCTCATGAGATAGACATGGCTGGAATGGCAGGTTAAATTGGTTCAGTGAAATAGGACTGAAACGAGGAGTGAACTCGGTTCAGAAATGGACTTTGTCTACTAAGATAGTCTTGGAAATGAGTCTTGACTAATAAGAAATGATTCTCTATGATTATGTGTGTATGCCACAAAGTTTTATGTTTTACGTTATGATTATTGGGATTACATTTCACTACTATGATTTATCCCATGTTATGAAATTATGATTTCTTTTGCAGGTTAAGATTTCCAAAAGCTATGTTCTTAAGTATATGAAGTGATTGATATTTCCTTTGTTTACCCGTACTGAGCATTTGAGCTCACACTTTTATGTTTTCTTTTCCCCAAGATATAAAGAAAGGTTTTAGGTAAAAAAATGGAAGATCTTTAAGGGAGATGTTGAAGATCTTTCACCATGATTAGAAGATTATATTCCGAGTTTCCAAAGACACAAAACTATTACGGTCCTTCTGTGTGTGTTTTTTTATGTACTTAGTATTCCTCAAAAGTAATGTAATGTCCATGTACGTTACTCTTCGGGTCTCTACATATATCGAAGACCCCTTATAGAATTGCCACTATGGAATTAGTAGAACTAAAGAAACAAATAGAGAAATTGAGTAATAAGAGATTTATTCACCCTAGTGTTTCTCCATGGGGAGCCCCTGGCCTTTTTGTTAAGAAGAAAGATGGATCAATGAGGTTTTGTATGAACTACAGGGAGATCAATGCTATAAAAATATAGAACAAGTATCCCCTACCTCACATTGACGATTTATTTGACCAACTGCATGTAGCTCAATACTTTTCAAAGATTTACATTTGATATGGATACCATCAGTTGTGTGTGACGAAGGAAGAAATTTTAAAGACATCATTTTGAACCAGTTACGGGCATTACAAGTTTTCAGTAATGCCTTTTGGGATGAATAATGCACCCTCTATTTTCATAGTTCTAATGAACATAGTTTTGAAGGAATAACTTGATGATTTTTTAGTGGTATTTATTGATGATATATTGGTATATTCCAAAAGCCAAGAAGACCATGAATATCACTTTCCCATTATCCTGAAGACTCTTAGAATACATTAATTATATGGGAAGTTTAGAAGGTGTGAATTATGGCTCTAGGAGATCTCTTTTCTTGTGCATATTGTCTCTAAGGATAGAATCTCTGTTGATCCTTCTATGACCAAGGAAATCCAAGAATTTTCAGCCCCGACGAGTATAACTGAGGTACGCAATTTTATTGGTTTAGTAGTTTATTATCGGCATTTCGTCCATAATTTTGCTTGATTGGATAACCCATTAACGAATCTCACACGTAAAGGGGTTAAATTTGATTGAAAAAAAAGAGTGTAAAGAATGTTTTAAAGAATAGAAGGGAAGATTAGTCAATGCTCCAATATTGAATCTACCATCTGGGAATGATGAGTTCGTTATTTATATTGATGCATCAAAGAAAGGACTTGGTTGTTTCCTTATGTAGAATGATAATGTTATTTCATATGCATCACTACAATTGAAAATTCATGAGCAAAACTATCCTACACGTGATCTTGAGTTATTTGCTGTTATATTTTCTTTGAATATATGGATACATTATCTCTATAGTGATAATTTGAGATTTATACTGATCACAAGAGTTTGAAGTACATTTTGTCATAGAAAGAACACAACATGTGTCAAATTAGATGGCTTGAACTACTCATGTATTATGATTTCACGATACACTACCACCTGTGGAAGGAAAATAAGGTGGCAGATTCTTTGAGTAGAAAGGATCATGGACTTTTGAACAAGATGAGAGTTGAAAAGGATCCTATATACATGGATCTAGTAAAGATGGGTATGGGAATCACCATGGAAGGTTAAACATCAATGCTTTTTAAATGGTTGCCAAACCATATATACTAGAAACGATAAAGAGATCTCAGATAGATGATGAAGTGTTTCAAAATAATATTAAAGCAATGAATGATGAGAGATTGAGTGAATTTGTGTATAAAGATGGAATTTTGAATTTTGGGAAGAGACTTTGTGTTCCCAATATACCTGATCTAAAAAGGGAATTGTTGGATGATGATCATAGTTCCAATTTCTCTATACACCCTCGGAGCACCAAAATGTATAGTGATTTTACGGAATATTTTTCGTGGGTCAACATGAAGAGGGAGAATGCTGATTTTGTGTCACAATGTATAGTTTGTCAATAAGTGAAATCTCGAAGGCAACAGCCTGGAGGAGTCACACAACCTCTTCCCATACTTGAGTGAAAATGGGATAATATCACTACAGGCTTTTTCATGGGACTACCAAAGACTCTTAGAAGGAACTATGAAATATTGGTCATTGTTGATCATCTTACCAAGTCAGCACATTTTCTTACTATAAGGGAGGATCTACCACGTGAATGTCTAAAAATGTAACAACCTGATATTTTATGATAAGTATTCTTTTTAATTTATTTGATGTCATGTGTTTTATGCTACAACAAGATTATCTTGTGCTATATGCAACACATTTTTAGCTTGCAGTATACGCAACACTATTCTTAGATTGTGTTACACACAATTTCAAGTTCGTTTGATAATAGTCATTCTATGCAACATTGAGTTTATATATATATATATATATATATATATTTAATGTATAAATGAAATATGGTTGAATTCTATTATATGAAACAAAAAAGGTGTGTTGCACAACACTCAACCCTAACTTGGCTTTCATTACACGCAATCGCGACCTTCCTCGATAGCGTGTGTTGTACGCAATACCAGGTTTTACTAAACAACGGTATATTATTATAATATTATTATGAACTAGCCGTTATGAATATTATTTATTAAATTTTTAATTTTATAACATTATTATACATCATACATATTTTCTAGAACATGGTATAAGAACAAAATAAAATTTTCGGGTAAAAAAGTATTTTTCAGAAAATGCAGTTTTGCTGCCTTTTGATGGCGCACCCATGTTAAATATATTTTTTGACATGTTTATAAGTTCAATTTTACAAAATAAACTTCTTATTTTTATTCAGGATATAAAACCTTACATTGGATAATGTTTTGATATTTTTCTGATAACTTTCATATTTTAACAAATAGTAAAAACACGCTATATTTTAATTAGAGACAACTTTTTTCATCATAATAATTTTTGTGGTTAAATTATAATATTGAATGGTTTTAAATTATAAATAGAATATATTTTTACCATTTAATACAATTTATTTCATTAGCATTGATTTCACCTTGAATTCGTAGGTTAAGTCAATTCAATCTTTTGCAATGTTTTAAACAAAAACCCGTTTTCTTTTAACAATGGGATTAATTTTAAATTAATTACTGCAACTTATGTGTTTTGAATTTTGAAAAATGGATTCCATATTTGGAATCAGTGGGTCCAAATTATGATAATAGGAAACTTTTTATTTTTGGGCATTATGAATAGTAACTACGGTAAATTTTATTTACCATAGTTAAAGGTAAATCAGGTAATTAAGGGTAAATATTAGATTTTAAAATTACCCTAAAACCTGTCAAAATCCTATTTAATGACTAAAACTCGACTAATATCACCTAAGGGTTGGATTAGAATCATTTAATGGATTTTTGTCAATGAAAATAACTTAATTATTATTAAAACCAAACAAAGTGACAACATGTCACTCTCTTAAATCTTATAAGTATAGTAATTTTAATTTAGTGATAAACTTCATTAAAACAATGAAAATGAATAGTCTCATTAAATATAATGAAATTATCTACATCATATGAATTTATTTATAATTTGTAGGGATTAAATAATTATCATTAATTGTGACACAATAGTGATGCAGAAAATTGTTTATCTAGTGAAAAATCAAGAATATAGTTTTTATTAAACTAATAGTGACCATAAAATGCACAAACCCTGACCAGAACTTATTGGTCCTGTAAATGTAAACCATAATCATCCAATGGTCGAATATTTGACCATTTGGACCCTTATAAAAGCAATTATGACACTTATATTATTTTATTTTAAATGATGCCAAAGTTGTCACCTTCATAATTTAATAAATATAACAATTTCAATATTGTTATTTTAAGATCATAAATCGAGTAAAAGTATTATTGTGAAAGGTAATAGATTTATCTTCATCATATGATTTTAGTTTAAATTTTTATGCGACAAGTATTTATATTAAATAATTATTCAAAAAAGATGTAGTAATTATTTTATTAAGAGATAAACCAAATAAATGGTTTTAAAAATAATAAACTAAATATTATATGAACTATTGAATGTGCTCCACTAATTTTATAGATAAATATGACCTTTTATGAATCTATTAAAGCTTTTATTTCGAACATATATTATGTATATATTTTACTTAAATTCAAATAAATGAATAGTTTCAAAATTGACACTATTGTTATTTTATAAAAATAACATATTAATAAATTGTTTAAAAATTACAAAAAATATTTAAAAATTATAAATTGAAATTTATATAGTCCAAAATATTATAAAGTATCAAATTATGGAAAATTAACAACATATAAGTGATTATTTTTAACAATTTAAAATTTAGAATTTTATTACCACAAATAAAATTAAATAGATTAAATAAGGATAAATCAAAATGATAAGGTTTAAAATAAAATCAAAACATGTCTAAATTTAATTGGTTGATGAGATTACAACCCTATATCATCTAATATTCGAATATGAGTCATTTTTGGAGGTTTTTTAAGTGGGGATAGATTTATTATAAATTAATATTTTTAAGATTCCCAAAGGTGCCCCTCTCCTCCCTTATGAAAGGCCACCTCCTCCCTCTCTTCCTCACACCACATTGAGCCTTCAAGCACGTCCAACCCCTGACAAATTCTATTCTCCACTTCTATAGAAACATCCTAGAGGTCCTGGTCTTCTTCAAAGACCAATTTTAGTGCCCTAAGAGGAGGTCTCAAAGAGGCGCTTCAAAGAAGAGGTAATGTCCGTTACCGATTCTTTCAACTTTATTTCTTCTTCTACTTCTTCTTATTTAGTTGTTTCATTATGAAGTAATAACATCAGTATCACTCATATACTTATATGTTATTATAAATATGAAACAATCCTATTTCACCATCTATCCATCCTACGGAAAACGAAATCATCGTGTGTGCGTACGTAAAGAATACCGTCTCCACGCCGTGGTGTAATCTATTTTTCCAACACCGCCTTACTTGGATGTGTATAATGGTGTAAATAATAACAATACATAGTTATTATAACATCATACTGAATATGATATATTGTATCATCCTATCCAAATCAATTCAATAATTATGGGAATGATATCATCGCTCGTGCATACATACGGACTACCGTCTCCACGATGCGATGAGATTCATTCTCCATTTTAACCATTTAAGAATGATTATAAAGTATATATAAGAAATAATAATGAAATATATGACATTATAAAGCTACTAGATTTATGTATATATATATTTATTTCATCTACTTAATTCCATTCAACTCAATAAGGAAAGTAAAACAGCGTTCATGCGTACGTACGGCCTACTGTCTCCATGAACGGTGTATTTCTTTCCATTTATCGATCTATTATATATATGTATATTATGAATATATATAAATCATGTTTTATATTCTGTAATTATGTAATCATGATCTAATTAATCATATGAATAATTAAAATTCAAAACATGAACGACAAATGAAACGATTTTACCCAAAACGCTCTTTAACATGGAATTTACAAAAGAACGGGTAATATAAAGTCATAAGTGAACCATATATGATATCATAACAATGAATACGATTCTATAATAAGTAAATGACCTTATTTAAATCATTATACAGGAGGTTCGGAAACATAAGAATCATATCGGACATAAGGTAAGGGATAATTTTTCAAATCTCATTTTTTTATCCGAGATTTCTTATACATAAGTATTTAATGGGGTTATTGTTATCATCCATGTCCATGTTTTCTAAAATTATTTTTAATTTCCTTTTTACCCACATTTGACTTTTACTATAAGTTATGTAAGGAATCTTTCTTTTTTTTGCCGTACGAGGTACTTTTTGACTTTTTTGACAAAAGTACGAGAAGAATGTTTTTTTAACGTATACGGCATGAAAGGATTTTTACGGTTTTATAAAGCCTTATTTTCATGAAGTTTCACAAAAAATATTTCATGAATATTTTCAAAAAAATCCGTTTCTTTTAAAATTGCATGAAATTTTGTGAAAAGAAAATGATTTTGAAGAAAAAAGGATATTTTCCTAAAGAATTCATTTCAAGTGTTTTATCAAAACCATTTTAATCTAAGATGAAATTATTTCACATGTTTATGTTTCAAGTATAATGTCTCTATGATTTACATGGTTTCACATTTCTTATGATGAAATGATATCCATTTTTAATATGGATTATGAAATGATGGGATGATGTTTATGAAACCCATTTTTATTCTTTGGGTTATGATGAATGATTTATGTTTATGTTGTGGCACAAGTAAGAATTATTTCATTATGAGATGGGTGAGACTTATATCTACCTCCAATGCATTGGGTAAAGATTTATATCTCATGAGATAGACATGGCTGGAAAGGTAAGTTAATTCGGTTCAGTGTTACAGGACTGAAACGAGGAGTGAACTCAATTCAGAAAGGGACTTCGTCCCCTAAGATGATCTTGGCAGCAATGGCTTGGCTACTATGGAAATCATAACAAGTGCTGAATGGTTTCCATAATTACATGTTTTATTCCCATCCAATTTTATCATGATTGATGTTCCTTTATGATATATGCCTTACGTACTTCCAAGATTTATGTCTTTGCTCGAGGTTTTAATGTTTAGATTTCGTGTTCATGTTTTTTTTCAAATGTTTATGGATTGTTTTATATTCTCTATGTTTTCCCTTACTGAGCATTCGAGCTCACCCTTTTTATGTATTATTTTCCCCAAGAAATAAATGAAGGTTTTAGTTAAGGAAACAAAAAGGGGAAGATCGTTATGGGAGATGTTGAAGATATTTCAACATGATTAGAAGTTTATATTCCGAGTTTCCAAAGACACTAAACTATTACGGTCCATGTGTGTCTGTTTTTTGTTATGTATTAAGTATTTCTGCAAAAGTAATGTAATATATATGTACTTAAAGCTTCGAGTCTTTACAATTGGTATTAGAGGAAAGGTTTAGTCAACCTTTGGAAACTAGGATGTGAAAACGTTAGTGAGATCCCTAGAGATATTTCTAAGGTATGTCTAGGTATATCCATAAGGATAAGTATACGTATAGGATATAGTCCTAGAACTATGGTAACGATCATAGAATTTAACCTAAGATGTTAGATATTGAGGGTACTCCCCCTTTACTATGTTGTTTTCCCTAGCATCATTTTTACCTCTCACACTATTCATTTTGGGTTTTAGAAAATGGCTGGAAACAGAAAGATTCATGATAATGGAGGATCTGATGGACAATGGAATAATATTATTCATGTGCAACCAAATGAAATGGGATTTGGAAGTCCAAACATCATTATTATGCCTAATTAGCAATCTCATAATATGATCAATAATCTCAACTTTGGTAAGTTTCCAGACTCAGATAATAAGAGAAAGATGGAGTTTCATGATGATCATAGAGGAGAGAAATTTCAATTTCCCTCATGTAAATCATGTGGGAAGAGGAATCAGGGAGATTGTTTCAAATGAACTAGAAGATAATTTAGGTGTGCAAAATTAGTACACAAAGCCAGTAAGTGCAAAGGAAAAGGTTCAGTTAACACCATGGACAAGGATAATGGTATTTCTGCGACATCAACAATGATTAGATGTTTTAAATGTGGAATGTATGGGCTTTATGAAAACCAATGCCCTAAGGTAAAATCTCATGAAGAGAATTAGCATGGTCATACGGGTAGTATTTATGTGGATGATGATGAAGAGGCTACAAATGAAATATGAGATGAAATAAATGATGAAGCTCAGCTAGTGGTTTAAGAAGTTAGTGGAATGATTGTTT
Source organism: Viscum album (assembly GCA_963277665.1). Lineage (NCBI taxonomy): Eukaryota > Viridiplantae > Streptophyta > Magnoliopsida > Santalales > Viscaceae > Viscum > Viscum album. Next base: position 1,114,044,815 of record OY728132.1, on the reverse strand, counting down.
GTTTATAAAGAATAATGTATGGTACTATGGAATAAAGAATCATCTAAGGATTATTACACTATTATTTTTCCTAAAGTGTATGAAAGTATATGTTGAATGGTTCCTTTAACCATGAAAGGTTATTCAGATATTTTTGGAAAGTAGATGATATGCGCATAACGAAGGGATGGGAAGATAATGAGACGTTTGATTGTATTCATGAGCTCATGACTGATATAAGGACTAAGTGATATTATGGTTTGATTATATAGATTTTTGGGATTTTGTTATGTGGAAAAATTTACCTTTTGATAGTATTCATCTTTTCACTAAGGTTCTATGGTAATTTATGTTTCAAGAGAATATATGACTAAGGTATTCATGTGTTTGGAATACAACCAATAAGATATATCTTATGATATATGTGGGATAAATTCTTGTATTCACATTCTTGGTAGATAACATTTCTAGTAATTTTTTTCATTATACTATGAGCTTGGACCGAAGTATTTTAGATAAGCCTAAAGATTGGAATGGATTATATTGGAAAAAATTTAGTATTATTTAAGGATAGAACTTTTTTTCAATATTATTGATGGGATGTTATAGTAATGTAGTTTTAGAAAAAGGACAACCTGCAGGACGAGCGACAGCCCATCGCGTCGGACAAGGCTGTGGAAATAGAACCCACAACCGAAGTGCAACAGGCCTTTATTGCCTACCACTGGCCTACCGGAAGTCCCTGGTTAATAGAAACTAGTTTTATTTTATTATGTGGTATGATATATGAAGTATAAGTTCATTTTTGGAACAATATATGATTAATATAACCATAAGATGGACTTATAAATTTTGCTAACCTTTTGTTTGAAACAGATGGAATGACCCATCATTCTATCACATGATCTCCTAACACTTCACGATTAACAAATTCAACTTCGTTTCTTTAAGAGATAAAGTGTAAATTGTTCAAAGAACGAACAACAGTGAGATTGTACAAAAATCAAGCAAGTATTTCTTCTAATTAAAATTCTTCAACTTTTGGGAAATGATCTTGAAAACCAAAAATGTTGTCCTAGTTCCCTTATATCCAATGAATCATATAGTACTTTACATCATCACAAATATATGGCTTTGTGATTGTTGGCTTTTTTCATAGCCATGTTCTCTACCACTCTCCATCAGAACATGATGGTTAGATTTCTCTTCCCTATCCATATTTTCACATATGTTCTCCTACGTGAAAACCCAGTGATGAGTTAATTTGGGTAACCATTACGTTTCATACTTTAGTTTTGAAAGTTCAGTTTTGGTATTTCATTTTACGATGTCAGTTTTAATTAAAGAAACTTTCTAGTAGAAAACCATGCATAACCCCGACGAGTTTTGAGGGAGAAATTCATTTTAAGGGGGGTAGAATGTAACAACCCGATATTTTATGATAAGTATTCTTTTTAATATATTTGATGTCATGTGTTTTATGCTACAACAAGATTATCTTGTGCTATATGCAACTCCTTATTAGTTTGCAGTATACGCTACACTATTCTTAGATTGTGTTACACACAATTTCAAGTTCGTTTGATAATAGTCATTCTACGCAACATTGAGTGTATATATATATATATATATATATATATTCAATGTATAAATGAAATATGGTTGGATTCTGTTATATGAAACAACAAAGGAGTCGTTCACAACACTCAACCCTAAATTGGCTTTCATTACACGCAATCGCGACCTTCCTCGATAGCGTGTGTTGTACGCAATACCGGGTTTTACTAAACAATGGTATATTATTGTAATATTATTTTGAACTAGCCTTTATGAATATTATTAACTAAATTTTGAATTTTATAACATTATTATTCATCTTACACATTTTCTAGAACATGGTATAAGAACAAAATAAATTTTTCGGGTAAAATAAGTATTTTTCAAAAAATGGAGTTTTTCCACCTTTTGATGGTGCACCCACGTTAAATATAGTTTTTGACATGTTTATAAGTTAAATTTTACAAAAAAAACTTCTTCTTTTGAATCAGGATATAAAACTTTACATCGTATAATGTTTTGATATTTTTCTGATAACTTTCATATTTTAACGAATAGTAAAAACATGCTATATTTTAATTAAAAACAACTTTTTTCATCATAAAAATTCATGTGGTTAAATTATAATATTTAATGGTTTTAAAGTATAAATAGAATATATATTTACCTTTTAATACAATGTATGTCATTATCATTGATTTCACCTTGAATTCATAGGTTAAATCAATTCAATCTTTTGCAATGTTTCAAACAAAAACCCGTTTTCTTTCGACAACAGGATTACTTTTAAATTAATTACTGAAACTTTTGTGTTTTGAATTTTGAAAAATGGATTCCATATTTGGAATCAGTGGGTCCAAATTATGTTAATAGGATACGTTTTATTTTTGGTCATTATGAATAGTAACTACGGAAAATTTTATTTACCATTGTTAAAGGTAAATCGGGTAATTAAGGGTAAATATAAGATTATAAAATTACCATAACACCTGTAAAAATACTATTTTATGTCTAAAAGTCGACCAAAATCACCTAAGGGTCTTATTAGAATCATTTAACGTACTTTTGTCCATGAAAATATCTTAATTATTATTAAAACCAAAGAAACTAACAACATGTCTCTCTCTTAAATCTTATAAGTATATTAATTTTAATTTAGTTATAAACATAATGAAAATTAGAAACTGAATAGTCTCCGGAAATATAATGACATTATATACATCATATGAATTAAATTTATAATTTTTAGGGATTAAATAATTATCATTAATTGTGACACAATAGTGATGTAGAAAATTGTTTATCTAGTGAAAAATCAAGAATATAGTTTTTATTAAACTAATAGTGACCATAAAAGGCACAAAACCCTGACCAAAACTTATTGGTCATGTAACTGTATACCATAAGCATCCAATGGTCGAATATTTGACCATTTCGAGCCTTATAAAAGCGATTATGACAATTATATTATTTTATTTTAAATGATTCCAAAGTTGTCACCTTCATAATTTAATAAATATAACAATTTAAATATTGTGATTTTAAGATGATAAATTCGAGTAAAAGTATTATTGTGGAAGGTAATAGATTTATCTTTATCATATGATTTTATTTTTAATTTTTATGCAACAAATATGTATATTAAATAATTATACAAAAATTATGTAGTAATTATTTTATTAAGAGATAAACCAAATAAATGGTTTTAAAACTAATAAACTAAATATTATATGAACTATTTAATGTTCTCCACTAATTTTATAGATAAATATGACCTTTTATGAATCTATTAAAGATTTTATTTCGAACATATCTTATGTATAAATTTTACTTAAATTCAAATAAATGAATAGTGTCAAAATTGACACTATTGTTATTTTATAAAAATAACATATTAATAAATTGTTTAAAAATTACAAAAAATATTTAAAAATTATAAATTGAAATTTATATAGTCCAAAATATTATAAAGTGTCAAATTATGTAAAATTAACAACATATAAGTGATTATTTTTAACCATTTAAAATTCAGAATTTTATTACCACAAATAAAATTAAATAGATTAAATAAGGATAAATCAAAATGATAAGGTTTAAAATAAAATCAAAACATGTCTAAATATGATTGGTTGATGAGATTACAACCCTATCTCATCTAATATTAGAATATGAGTCATTTTTGGAGGTTTTTTAAGTGGGGTTAGATTTATTATAAATTAATATTTTTAAGATTTCCAAAGGTGCCCCTCTCCTCCCTTATGAAAGGCCACCTCCTCCCTCTCTTCCTCACACCACATTGAGTCTTAAAGCACGTCCAAACCCTGAAAAATTATATTCTCCACTTCCATAGAAACATCCTAGAGGTCCTGGTCTTCTACAAAGACCAATTTTAGTGCCCTAAGAGGAGGTCTCAAAGAGGCGTTTCAAAGAAGAGGTAAGGTCCGTTACCGATTCTTTCAACTTTATTTCTTCTTCTACTTCTTCTTCTTTAGTTGTTTCATTATGAAGTAATAAAATCAGTATCACTCATATACTGATATGTTATTATAAATATGAAACAATCCTATTTCACCATCTATCCATCCTATGGAAAATGAAATCATCGTGCGTGCGTACGTACCGAATACCGTCTCCACGCCGTGGTGTAATCTATTTTTCCAACACCGCCTTACTTTGATGTGTATAATGGTGTAAATAATAACAATACATAGTTATTATAACATCATACTGAATATGATATATTTTATCATCCTATCCAATTCAATTCAATAATTATGGGAATGATATCATCGCTCGTGCGTACGTACGGACTACCGTCTCCACGATGCGATGAGATTCATTCTCCATTTTAACCATTTAAGAATGATTATAAAGTATATATAAGTAATAATAATGAAATATATGACATTATAAAGCTACTGGATTTATGTATATATATATATTTCTTTCATCTACTTAATTCCATTCAACTCAATAAGGAAACTAAAACAGCGTTCATGCGTACGTACGGCCTACTGTCTCCATGAACGGTGTATTTCTTTCCATTTATCGATCTATTATATATATGTATATTATGAATATATATAAATCATGTTTTATATTCTGGAATTAAGTAATCATGATCTAATTAATCATATGAATAATTAAAAGTCAAAACACGAACGACAAATGAAACGATTTTACCCAAAACGCTCTTTAACATGGAATTTACAAAAGAACGGGTAATATAAAGTCATAAGTGAACCATATATGATATCATAACAATGAATAAGATTCTATAATAAGTAAATGACCTTATTTAAATCATTATACAGGAGGTTCGGAAACATAAGAATCATATCGGACATAAGGTAAGGGATAATTTTTCAAATCTCATTTTTTTTATCCGAGATTTCTTATACATAAGTATTTACTGAGGTTATTGTTATCATCCATGTCCATGTTTTCTAAAATTATTTTTAATTTCCTTTTTACCCACATTTGACTTTTACTACAAGTTATGTAAGGAATCTTTCTTTTTTTTGCCGTACGAGGTACTTTTTGACTTTTCTGACAAAAGTACTAGAAGAATGTTTTTTTAATGTATACGGCATGAAAGGATTTTTACGGTTTTATAAAGCCTTATTTTCATGAAGTTTCATAAAAAATATTTCATGAATATTTTCAACAAAATTCTTTTCTTTTAAAATTTCATCAAATTTTGTGAAAAGAAAATGATTTTGGAGAAAAAAGGATATTTTCCTAAAGAATTCATTTCAAGTGTTTTATCAAAATCATTTTCATCTAAGATGAAATTATTTCACATGTGTATGTTTCAAGTATCATGTCTCTATGATTTACATGGTTTCACATTTCTTAGGATGAAATGATATCCATTTTTAATATGGATTATGATATGATGGGATGATATTTATGAAACCCATTTTTATTCTTTGGGTTATGATGAATGATTTATGTTTATGTTGTGGCACAAGTAAGAATTATTTCATTATGAGATGGGTGAGACTTATATCTACCTCCAATGCATTGGGTAAAGATTTATATCTCATGAGATAGACATGGCTGGAAAGGTAAGTTAATCCAGTTCAGTGTTACAGGACTGAAACGAGGAGTGAACTCAATTCAGAAAGGGACTTCGTCCACTAAGATGATCTTGGCAGCAATGGATTGGCTACTATGGAAATCATAACAAGTGCTGAATGGTTTCCACAATTACATGTTTTATTCCCATCCAATTTTATCAAGATTGATGTTCCTTTAGGATATATGCCTTACGTACTTCCAAGATTTTTGTCTTTGCTCAAGGTTTTAATGTTTAGATTTCATGTTCATGTTTTTTTTCAAATTTTTATGGATTGTTTTATATTCTCTATGTTTTCCCTTACTGAGCATTCGAGCTCACCCTTTTTATTTATTATTTTCCCCAAGAAATAAATAAAGGTTTTAGTTAAGGAAACAAAAAGGGGAAGATCGTTATGAGAGATGTTGAAGATATTTCAACATGATTAGAAGTTTATATTCCGAGTTTCCAAAGACACTAAACTATTACGGTCCATGTGTGTCTGTTTTTTGTTATGTATTAAGTATTTCTGCAAAAGTAATGTAATATCTATGTACTTAAAGCTTCGAGTCTTTACAATTGGTATTAGAGGAAAGGTTTAGTCAACCTTTGGAAACTAGGATGTGAAAATGTTAGTGAGATCCCTAGAGATATTTATAAGGTATGTCTAGGGATATCCCTAAGGATAAGTATACGTATAGGATATAGTCCTAGAACTATGGTAACGATCATAGAATTTAACCTAAGATGTTAGATATTGAGGGTAATCCCCCTTTACTATGTTGTTTTCCCTAGCATGATTTTTACCTCTCACACTATTCTTTTTGGGTTTTAGAAAATGGCTGGAAACAGAAAGATTCATGATAATGGAGGATCTGATGGACAATGGAATAATATTATTCATGAGCAACCAAATAAAATGGGATTTGGAAGTCCAAACATCATTATTATGCCTAATTAGCAATCTCATAATATGATCAATAATCTCAACTTTGGTAAGTTTCCCGACTCAGATAATAATAGAAAGATGGAGTTTCATGATGATCATAGAGGAAAGAAATTTCAATTTCCCTCATGTAAATCATGTGGGAAGAGGAATCAGGGAGATTGTTTCAAATGAACTAGAAGATAATTTAGGTGTGCAAAATAAGGACACAAAGCCAGTAAGTGCAAAGGAAAAGGTTCAGTTAACACCATGGACAAGGATAATGGTATTGCTGCGACATCAACAATGATTAGATGTTTTAAATGTGGAATGTATGGGCATTATGAAAACCAATGCCATAAGAGAAAATCTCATGATGAGAATCAGCATGGTCATACGGGTAGTATTTATGTGGATGATGATGAAGAGGCTACAAATGAAATATGAGATGAAATAAATGATGAAGCTCAGCTAGTGGTTTAAGAAGTTAGTGGAATGATTGTTTGTTTATAAAGAATAATGTATGGTACTATGGAATAAAGAATCATCTAATGATTGTTACACTATTGTTTTTCCTAAAGTGTATGAAAGTATATGTTGAATGGTTCCTTTAACCATGAAAGGTTATTCAGATATTTTTGGAAAGTAGATGATATGCGCATAATGAAGGGATGGGAAGATAATGAGATGTTTGATTGTATTCATGAGCTCATGACTGATATAAGGACTAAGTGATATTATGGTTTGATTATATAGATTTTTGGGATTTTGTTATGTGGAAAAAGTTACCTTTTGATAATATTCATCTTTTCACTAAGGTTCTATGGTAATTTATGTTTCAAGATAATATATGAATAAGTTATTCATGTGTTTGGAATACAACCAATAAGATATATCTTATGATATATGTGGGATAAATTCTTGTATTCACATTCTTGGTAGATAACCTTTCTAGTAATTGTTTTCTTTATACTATGAGCTTGGACCGAATTATTTTAGATAAGCCTAAAGATTGGAATGGATTATATTGGAAAAAATTTAGTATTATTTAAGGATATAACTTTTTTTCAATATTATTGATTGGATGTTATAGTAATGTAGTTTTAGAAAAAGGAAAACCTGCAGGACGAGTGACAGCCCATCACGTCGGACAAGGCTGTGGAAATAGAACCCACAACTGAAGTGCGACAGGCCTTTATTGCCTACCACTGGCCTACCGGAAGTCCCTGGTTAATAGAAACTAGTTTTATTTTATTAAGCGGTGTGATATATGAAGTATAAGTTCATTTTTTGAACAATATACGATTAATATAACCATAATATGGACTTATAACTTTTTCTAACCTTTTGTTTGAAACAGATGGAATGACCCATCATTCTATCACATGATCTGCTAACACTTCACGATTAACAAATTCAACTTCATTTCTTTAAGAGATAAAGTGGAAATTGTTCAAAGAACGAACAATAGTGAGATTGTACAAAAATCAAGCAAGTATTTCTTCTAATTAAAATTCTTCAACATTTGGGAAATGATCTTGAAAACCAAAAATGTTGTCCTAGTGCCCTTATATCCAATGAATCATATGGTACCTTACATCATCACAAATATATGGCTTTGTGATTGTTGGCTTTTTTCATAGCCATGTTCTCTACCACTCTCCATCAGAACATGATGGTTAGATTTCTCTTCTCTATCCATATTTTCACCTATGTTCTCCTACGTGAAAACCCAGTGATGAGTTAATTTGGGTAACCGTTACGTTTCATACTTTAGTTTTGAAAGTTCAGTTTTGGTATTTCATTTTACGATGTCGGTTTTAATTAAAGAAACTTTCTAGTAGAAAACCATGCATCAGGGAGAAATTCATTTTAAGGGGGGTAGAATGTAACAACCCGATATTTTATGATAAGTATTCTTTTTAATATATTTGATTTCATGTGTTTTATGCTACAACAAGATTATCTTGTGCTATATGCAACTCTTTATTAGCTTGTAGTATACGCTACACTATTCTTAGATTGTGTTACACACAATTTCAAGTTCGTTTGATAATAGTCATTCTATGCAACATTGAGTGTATATATATATATTCAATGTATAAATGAAATATGGTTGGATTCTGTTATATGAAACAACAAAGGAGTCGTTCACAACACTCAACCCTAAATTGGCTTTCATTACACGCAATCACGACCTTCCTCGATAGCGTGTGTTGTACGCAATACCGGGTTTTACTAAACAATAGTATATTATTGTAATATTATTATGAACTAGCCTTTATGAATATTATTAACTAAATTCTGAATTTTATAACATTATTATTCATCTTACACATTTTCTAGAACATGGTATAAGAACAAAATAAATTTTTCGGGTAAAATAAGTATTTTTCAAAAAATGGAGTTTTTCCACCTTTTGATGGTGCACCCATGTTAAATATAGTTTTTGACATGTTTATAAGTTCAATTTTACAAAAAAAACTTCTTCTTTTGAATCAGGATATAAAACTTTACATCGTATAATGTTTTGATATTTTTCTGATAACTTTCATATTTTAACGAATAGTAAAAACATGCTATATTTTAATTAAAAACAACTTTTTTCATCATAAAAATTCTTGTGGTTAAATTATAATATTGAATGGTTTTAAAGTATAAATAGAATATATATTTACCTTTTAATACAATGTATGTCATTATCATTAATTTCACCTTGAATTCATAGGTTAAATCAATTCAATCTTTTGCAATGTTTCAAACAAAAACAGGTTTTCTTTCAACAACAGGATTAATTTTAAATTAATTACTGAAACTTATGTGTTTTGAATCTTGAAAAATTGATTCCATATTTGGAATCAGTGGGTCCAAATTATGTTAATAGGATACGTTTTATTTTTGGGCATTATGAATAGTAACTACGGTAAATTTTATTTACCATTGTTAAAGGTAAATCGGGTAATTAAGGGTAAATATAAGATTATACAATTACCATAACACCTGTAAAAATACTATTTTATGTCTAAAAGTCGACCAAAATCACCTAAGGGTCTTATTAGAATCATTTAACGGACTTTTGTCCATGAAAATAACTTAATTATTATTAAAACTAAAGAAACTAACAACATGTCTCTCTCTTAAATCTTATAAGTATATTAATTTTAATTTAGTTATAAACTTAATGAAAATTAGAAACTGAATAGTCTCCGGAAATATAATGACATTATATAAATCATATGAATTAAATTTATAATTTTTAGGGATTAAATAATTATCATTAATTGTGACACAATAGTGATGCAGAAAATTGTTTATCTAGTGAAAAATCAAGAATATAGTTTTTATTAAACTAATAGTGACCATAAAAGGCACAAAACCCTGACCAAAACTTATTGGTCATGTAACTGTATACCATAAGCATCTAATGGTCGAATATTTGACCATTTCGAGCCTTATAAAAGCGATTATGACACTTATATTATTTTATTTTAAATGATTCCAAAGTTGTCACCTTCATAATTTAATAAATATAACAATTTAAATATTGTGATTTTAAGATGATAAATTCGAGTAAAAGTATTATTGTGGAAGGTAATAGATTTATCTTTATCATATGATTTTATTCTTAATTTTTATGCAACAAATATGTATATTAAATAATTATACAAAAAGTTTGTAGTAATTATTTTATTAAGAGATAAACCAAATTAATGGTTTTAAAAATAATAAACTAAATATTATATGAACTATTTAATGTGCTCCACTAATTTTATAGATAAATATTACCTTTTATGAATCTATTAAAGCTTTTATTTGAACATATCTTATGTATATATTTTACTTAAATTCAAATAAATGAATAGTGTAAAAATTGACACTATTGTAATTTTATAAAAATAACATATTAATAAATTGTTTAAAAATTACAAAAAATATTTAAAAATTATAAATTGAAATTTATATAGTCGAAAATATTATAAAGTATCATATTATGGAAAATTAACAACATATAAGTGATTATTGTTAACCATTTAAAATTTAGAATTTTATTACCACAAATAAAATTAAATAGATTAAATAAGGATAAATCAAAATGATAAGGTTTAAAATAAAATCAAAACATGTCTAAATTTGATTGGTTGATGAGATTAAAACCCTATCTCATCTAATATTCGAATATGAGTCATTTTTTGGAGGTTTTTTAAGTGGGGTTAGATTTATTATAAATTAATATTTTTAAGATTTCCAAAGGTGCCCCTCTCCTCCCTTATGAAAGGCCACCTCCTCCCTCTCTTCCTCACACCACTTTGAGCCTTAAAGATCGGCCAAAACGTACCAAATTATCTTCTCCAATTCCCTAGAAACATCCTAGAGGTCCTGGTCTTCTTCAAAGACCAATTTTAGTTCCCTAAGAGGAGGTCTCAAAGAGGCACTTCAAAGAAGAGGTAATGTCTGTTACTGATTCTTTCAACATTATTTCTTCTTCTACTTCTTCTTCTTTAATTATTAAATTATTAAGTAATAAAATAAGTATCACTGATATATTTATATGTTAGTATAAATAAGAAACAACCCTATTTCACCATCTATCCATCCTACGGAAAATGAAATCACCGCGCGTGCGTACGTACGAAATACCGTCTGCACGCCGTGGTGTAATCTGTTTTTCCAACACCGCCTTACTTGGAGGGGTATAATGGTGTAAAGAATAACTATACATAGTTATTATAACATCATACTGATTATTATATATTGTATCATCCTATCCAATTCAATTCAATAATTATGGGAACGATATCATCACTCGTGTGTACGTACGGACTACCGTCTCCACGAAGCGATGAGATTCATTTTCCATGTTAACCATTTAAGAATGTTTATAAAGTATATATAAGCAATAATAATGAAATATATGACATTATAAAGCCACTGGATTTATGTATATATATATGTATGTCATCTACTTAATTCCATTCAACTCAATAAAGAAATGAAAACAGCATTCATGCATACATACGGCCTACCGTCTCCATGAACGGTGTATTTCTTTCCATTTATCGATCTATTATATATATGTATATTCTGAATATATATAAATCATGATTTATATTCTTGAATTAAGTAATCATGATCTAATTAATCATATTAGTAATTAAAAGTCAAAACACGAACGACAAATGAAACGATTTTACCCAAAACCCTATGTAACATGGAATTTACAAAAGAACGGGTAATATAAAGTCATAAGTGAACCATATATGATATCATAGCAATGAATATGATTCTGTAATAAGTCAATTACATTATTTAAATCATTATACAGCAGGTTCGGATACATACGAAGCATATCAGACATAAGGTAAGGGATAATTTTGCAAATCTCATTTTTTTATCCGAGATTTATTATACGTAAGTATTTACTGGGGTTATTGTGATCATCCATGTCCATGTTTTCTAAAAGTATATTTAATGTCCTTTTTACCCACTTTTGAATTTTACTACTAGGTATGTAAGGAATCTTTCTTTTTTTTTCTGTACGAGGTACTTTTTTACTTTTCCGACAAAAGTATGACATGAATGTTTTTTTAATGGATACAGCATGAAAGGATTTTTATGGTTTTATAAAGCCTTATTTTCATGAAGTTTCCTCCAAAATATTTCATGACTATTTTCATCAAAATCCTTTTCTTTTAAAATTGCATGACATTTTGTGAAAAGAAAATGATTTTGGAGAAAAAAGGATCTTTTCCTCAAGAATTCATTTCAAGTGTTTTATCAAAACCATTTTCATCTAAGATGAAATTATTTCACATGTGTATGTTTCAAGTATCATGTCTCTATGATTTACATGGTTTTACTTTTCTTATGATGAAATGATATCCATTTTTTATGGATTATGTTATGATGGGATGATGTTTATGAAACCCATTTTTATTCATTGGGTAATGATGAATGAGTTATGTTTATGTTGTGGCACAAGTAAGAATGATTTCATTATGAGATGGGTGGGACCTATATCTCCCTCCAATGCATTGGGTAAAGATTTATATCTCATGAGATAGACATGGATGGAACGGTAAGTTAATCTGGTTCAGTGTTACAGGACTGAAATGAGGAGTGAACTTGATTCAGAAAGGGACTTTGTCCACTATGATGGTCTTGGCAGCAATGCCTTGGCTACTATGGAAATCATAACAAGTGCTGAATGTTTACCTCAATTACATGTTTTATTCCCATCCAATTTTATCATGATAGATGTTCCTTTATGATATATGCCTTATGTACTTCCAAGATTTCTTTCTTTGATCAAGGTTTTAATGTTTAGATTTCATGTTCAAGTTTTTCTTTTCAAATGTTTATGGATTTCTTTATGTTCTCTATGTTTTCCCTTACTGTGCATTCGAGCTCACCCTTTTTATGTTTTATTTTCCCCAGGAAATAAAGAAAGGTTTTAGGTAAGGGAAAAAAAAGGGGAAGATCATTATGAGCGATGTTGAAGACATTTCAACATGATTAGAAGTTTATATTCCGAGTTTCCAAAGAAACTAAACTATTACGGTCCTTGTGTGTCTGTTTTTGTTATGTATTATGTATTTCTGCAAAATTAATGTAATATCTATGTACATGAAGCTTCTGGTCTTTACAAGAAAGACTATATATTAATGATGTTTAGAGACTTCATGGAGTACCCATATCAATTGTTTCTAATCTTGATCCACATTTTACTTTAAGATTCAGGAAAAGTATTCAGAAATCCCTGGATACTGAACTTCACTTGAGCACTACCTACCACCCTCAAACAGATGGACAATCAGAATGGACTATTAAAACCTTAGAAGACATTTTGATATCCTGCTCACTTGCCTTTCAGGTTATATGGGATCAATATTTACCTCTGGTGAAATTTTCCTATAACAATAGCTTCCATTCAAGTATTCAGATGGCACCATATGAAGTGTTATACGGAAAGAGATGTCGCACGCCAACCTGTTGGCATGACGTTGGTGAAAGAAAACATGTAGGCCCAGAACTGGTGGAGGAAACGATGGAAAAGGTAAAGGTAATACAAAACCACATCAAAGCAGCTCAAAGTAGGCAGAAGAGATGTGACGATAAATGAAGGAAGGATTTCGAATTTCAGGTAGGAGATCATGTTTTATTAAAGGTATATCCATGGAAGGGAGTTATACGTTTCAGTAAAAAAGGATAAATTGAGACCCAGGTACATCGGACCCTTTGAAAGTCTAGAACGAATTGGGGTTGTAGCTTACTGTTTGGCAATGCCGCCAAGTCTCTCCAATGTTCACGATGTGTTCCACGTGTCACTGTTGAGAAAATACATGTCTGGCCCAATGCATGTAATCATTTATGAGGAATTAGAACTTGAACCTGATATGTCTTATTGTGAAGAGCCCGTCCGGATTCTTGATACAAGAGAACAAGTGTTGAAAAACCAGACGACTCGTCTCTTAAAAGGTCTATGGAGAAACCATAAGCTGGAAGAGACAACGTGAAAACCTGAGGAATGAATGATGAAGAACCACCCAAGTCTTTTCATGTGGTAGTATTCCATAAATTTAGAGGATGAAATTATTTGAAGGAGGAGGAGAATGTAACACCCCAAGCTTCCACGATACTCTTCTATTTAAATAAAATAGTAGCGTGTGATGTATGCAACTTTGATTTCTAACACACACCACAACCAATCAAACTAGTCGTTAGGAATAGTAATACCCACTTTTTTGAAATTTTATAAATTTTATATTTCAAAATAGACTTCATTTTTGGATTTGGAATATCGAAATTATCTTAGGGTGATTTTATGGTATTTTTCTAAAAACATTCAAGTTTTGATGAATAGTGAAAAAACACTAAGATGTAGTTTAAAACTGATTTTTTATTTAAATAATTATTTATTTTATTTAAATTTAATTACAGTCAAAATAGATACATAATACCTATATAATTTCAATGTAATTTATTGGAGTTAGTTTAAGATAATCTTAGATATATAAAAATTTTATTGAACATTTCACCGTCTTTTACCCATCTCCTAGGAGAATTTGCAAATTCACATAAAACATGATTTTACCGCTGTTCTGAGTGGAATTTTGAAAATTAAAGAGACACGGTTAATATTGAGGAGTAAAATGTGGTTCAATATGATAAAAATAATTTTTTGTGAATAGTAACTTTTTACTTTTATTACCACGGTTAAAAGTAAATAGGGTAATTAAGGGTAAAAATGACATTAATGTTACCCTAAAACATGTCCTAATTCAATTGGACAAGTGTATCTCGACCAAAAACAACCTTATAAAAAAATATTATCATTTATGTCCACTTTATTATATTAGGACATTTATTATTATTTAATTCAAAGAAGAGTTAAAAGAGATAAAATCAATGTTCAATAACTAAAACATTTTTTATATAGAGTTAATCATAAGATAAATTCGATTATAAATATTAATAAGAAAGATAATAATATTTACTACCATATTTTATTTTATTTATAATTTTTAGATATTATATAATTTAATTTATTTATGACACAATGGTGATACAGTAATGACCTATTTAATGAAATATTAAAATAATTGATATAATAAATAACAAAATAAATGTAGGTTGAGACATTAATTAATTCCACTAATTTCATAGCTTAATATGACATATTAGAATTTTATATATAAAGTTTTTTCGAAGAAATAATACTTTTATGAAATTATCAAAAACAAAATACCCAATAGTGTCAAAATTGACATAAAATAGTTTTTAAAACAAATATTATATTATTAATTGATATTCTATTCCTAAAAATATATGGTTCTGTAAAATGACTTATATAACTATATTTGTATCATTAATGTACCCCTTGGGGGTTTCTTGGAGGTATATAGTAAGTTTATTAACTATTTAATATAAAAATACAAAGAGGCATGGTAAATGTCAAACTATTTAACTAAGAGTTAAATATAAATGATAAGGTTAATATAGTGACCCAATCTTCTCTAAAATCTATTGTTTGAAATTATTTCGACCCATAACCACCTTAACCTTTAAATATTCTACATTGGATCAATTAGAAACCGAATATGAATTTATTATAATATAATATTTCAAGCTTTTCCAGTGGTGCCCCTCACCCCTCTTATGAAAGGACACTTCCCCTTCCCTCTAATTCACACATTCAAAGCCTTTATTCTCAGCCGACTCCTGCCCATATATTCTCTTAACTTATCTCACTTCAACCTAGAGGCCTTATTTTGATCAGAAAGCCATCCTATGGATCCCATTTGATCAAATCAAAAGAAAGAACCCGAAGAAGAGGAATTGTTTTCACCACCCTCTTTCAAGTTCCTTTCTTCTTCAACTTCTTCTTTCTTCATTATTTCCATTCTAAAATAATAACTCCACTATATTTTATATATTTTGATGTTATTATAAATATTTTACAACAATATTCAGTATTATATCCATCATTTGAATGACATGTCACCATACGTGCGTACGTACGACCTACCGTCTCCATGTCTTGGTGTAATTGTTATTCAATACATTATTATACGGATGGGTATAATAATGATGTGTAATTCATGTAAATAATAAATATAACATGATAATGATTCAGTATATATGATATAACATCTAATTATATATTATTTTAACATCAATAGAATGATATTGTCGCTCGTGCGTACGTACGGATTACCGTCTCCACGAACGCGATTAGATTCATTCCCCCATCGTATCCATTCAATACTAAATTTCATTTGATGATTAAAAATAATTTTTAATGACATGATATAATTATGTATATGATTAATATATATCCCATACATAACAAATATGGCTCACATAACATAGAATATAAAGGAAAACGAATCTGTTAACACCCAAAACGATGATAATACTAAGATATTATTAACAAATAAATGTTAAAAGATCATATATGATATCATATTAATGTATATTATTCTTGTATAATTTAATAACAATTATTTCAAAAATATATAGGAGGTTAACCTACCCTAAACCAAGGAAAAGTACAAGGTAAATGTTTATTTTACAATCTATTCATTATCCGAGGTTGTCAATACGTAATTATCTACTGAGACCTCTTTATCATCCACATCCATGTTTCATAAAAATGTATTTCAAATCATTATTACTATTTTACAGACTATGGGTTAATGTCATTTATACCCTTTCTGGATTTTTATAAAAGATTATAAAGGAATACTTCTTTCATTTTCCAAACAAGGCCCTTTTTAACCTTTTCGATAGAATTAAGGTAAGAATGTCTTTTTAACTTATACAATGGTTGCAGCTATTTTCCGCTGTTATAAAATCGTCAAAGCTTCCATTAATTCTTATAAGAATATTTTCAATTAAAATGTTTTATTTTATAATTATGTGACTTTTAAATGATTTCAAAAAAAGTGATATTTCCCTTAAATAGTTATGATTTCATCTATGTCAATATCCTTTGACGGATTTTAAGATTATTTGATGTTTATTTATTATGATACAAAACATCCATATTGTATTGAAGGTTTTTTTATTTGTTTGACTATGTATGGGTTATTTTTATACCATTCATGGTTTATGGAAAAGTATTGACATTTCTTATGCTAGTTTGAATACGAATGTTTATGTTATGTTTAAATCTGTTCATATGAGGATTGCATTGGACTTAATATGTGGCGGGTGGAGCCCGCTATAACTCCTAGATGCATCGGTAGGTCTCATGAGACAAAATTGTGTCTTGTCACAAGGCCTTGACAAAATGTTATTTGTATTCTTGGCATAAGGCCTTGCCTATGTGGTCATGATAGTCTTCCATTATGCATTCCATCATTATGAAAGTGGTTAATGATATTTCATCTGATTATTTGATTAGTAGTATATCCATGTGAATAGGTAAATAGAAGTATTTCATTTTATTTTTGCCATATTATGTTGAAGTTCCATTTTCAAAGGCGTTTGTTTTAGTAATGCATTGCCTTAAATTTTTATGCTTATTTATGAAAGTTTCTACTATATTGTTATCCTTACTGAGCATCTGATCTCACCCCTTTCAATGTTTTATTTTTTCAATGATGTGAAGAATTAATTAATGAATTACCTGAAGGGATAGTATTAGGGGATATGAGTGTGGATACAAGATTTTTTTGTTGTTTTCACTTTCTGATGTAATGTAACCTTTATGAATGTATCTAGTGATTCCAAGGCTACTAGACTAATCGGTCATTCGAGACTTGATCTTTTGTGATCATGCCAATGTTATGTAATGATGTATTGACTCTGGGTATCCAGGGTCGGGGTGTTACAAAACATATTTATTTTTATCCTGTAGTAATGAAGAATATGAATTTTTATATTCATGATAATGATTTGTGGATTATTTTTAGTATTCATAATTCTATCATGAATGGAAGTACTTTTATATGTTTTAATGCATAGAAGTATATATGTTGAGAATAAAGAATAAATAGAGCATGGACAAGTGAAATAGAATTAAATTCCTTAATTGCCAATTAGTTCATGGAGTTTTGATTTTCTAAAATTACCAAAAAAAATTGTAAAGAGAATATTCTGTCAATTTTTAAAAGGAAATGGGTTGTTTAGATGTAATAGAATGTCTTTAGACTATTAAATCAGTAATAGGATTTCAATAAATTTGTATCAATCCTCTGGTCCAATAATGCTCCCTCAGGGTTTAAATTCTGATACATATGTTAGATCCAAAGATGCACTATTTTATTATAAGGAATGTTAGAGAAACTAAAATATCATAAGAGTTTGAAATTATTGGTGATTAAAAACTATATGAGTTATCAATGAATGAATAAATTAATTACTTTTATGTGAGTTCATCTTGGAATCTAATACATCTAAATTTATGGATACGATCACTTTAAAATATGTGGGAACACTATTAAGATAAATAAGGGGGTAGGAAAATGTACAACTATAGATTGGTTGTGATATTATTTTAATAAGAGAAAGGATTTATTTTAGAAAAATATTGAGTTTTTTTGTATTAGAATATAACCATTTATACAGTTCCTAGAAGGGTAATATCAGAATTTTTATGCCATGATTTGATAGATTTCAGTAAATAATTCCTTCAACTCGATTTTACGGAATAAATTTTTATAAACAAGAAAAATTACAAGAAAATTGAATGAAGTATAAGAAGTTTAGGTTTAATAAATGTTATGTTTGAAAAAATATGCACCTCAAAAATGGAATGAGTTGGTATATGATTTTATGAAATAGAATGTTTTAATTAGGTGCAATGATGAGCATTTTTGTTACATAGATGTGTCTAGTGATGAGTATTACATCACACTCTTCATTTATATAGATGATATGATCTTGGTATATCTTTTGATGAATTGGATAGAAATGAACATGTAAGAATGTGCATATGGAATAAGAGATACCTAGGCACATTCTCATCTTGAGATTAGTTTTTCTATTTATTCAGATTCCAAACATAATTTTTGTTGTTTAATAATGAAATTTGGGGTGGATTTGCAAGATTTTTCAGGGTTTGGTTGAAATTAAATTTCCTAGGATATGATTAAGAAAAGGTTTTATATGTTGTGAAAATTTTAAAATGGACTTGGGTACTTAGTAGAGACTCATTGGGAACAGGATCGTATTTTTAAGAGGGAGTGGTCCTGAGTAGACCATCATATACCTGATAGTGGTTTATCAGGTACCCATTATCCATTTAATTAATTTTTAAATTTTAACTAAAATTGGAATTTATTTATTAAATTAATGTATTTCAATCTCACCCCTCATTCTCACTTATCTTAACTAGCATCTAATCAATTCCTATCCTCCTTTCCCCCTCAATTACTCCCCGTCTATCATCCTTTCTTCCAATATAACTATTTATCCATCTATGGAAGTGTCCTCCTATTATTAATTCTAAACCCACATGTTCTTCGTTTTATCCTCATTTCACCATTTATATTTTTTTCTATATAAATCCCTAAATCTGGGTTTTTTATATTTTTGGATTTTAGGAGTTTGATAAATATTCCCCTTATGATAATTCATTCAATAATGGAAAAAAGATTATTGTGATGGGTTATTTGCGACGGGACCCTGTCCGTAGTAGCCTTTTGCGATGGGGTCCCTTTGCAAATGCCCCATCACAATAAACGGCAACACAGATATTTTTTTTGTGATGGTCCATCGTAATAAATAATTTGTAGCGAGTGGTTGATGGCCCATCGAAAAAAAACATTCTGCATTTTTTAGAAACTATGTGAGATGGGCCAGTGAGATGTCACAAATAACATACATATTTTTACTCTATTGCAATGGTTTTTCACAATAAGCCCTCAAAATATTAAAAAAAATAAACCCTTTTGCGATGGAAATTCACAAATAGTAAGTAAATTTAAATAAATAAATTAAAAAAAATTAATATTAATGATAATATTATATTAATATAATTAAAATAATAATACTAATATTAATAGAATAAAATTATTTATAAAATAAAATATATAATATAGTATTGTTATAAATAAAATAATATTCACATTCATATTTATAAAATAAAATTAATTATAAAATAATTAATTAATATAATAATATTATTATTAATATTAATAAAATAATAATATTGGTAATATAATAAAAACCTAAGTATTCACAAAAAAATATAAAATACAAACTATTTTAAACTATTAATATTACAAAAAAAATAAACTCAAATATTTCATAAGAAACATTACTGTTTAGGAGGAAGGTCATCTAGAGGAGATGAGGCATATAGTGGAGGGAACTCCATCCCTAAACTGCATGTTAGACGTCGCATGTACTCCATCTGCTCCTTCTCTTTCTCCTGTCGCTATCGAGGCATCTCATCCTAAATTTGATGCCGCTGCTATTGGAGTAACTCTTCCTGCTGCTGCTGCTGGCACTAACACATCTCCTCTTGCTTCCTATTCAAAGTCATTATAAGCTCACTCTGAGCTCGCAACTGCTCCCAATACTATACATTAGATGATGATGACTCTCTATGAGCTTATCTTGAGCTAGACATTGGCCTCTTAGAGGTGTCATGAAAACCCCAAGGTGTCACTCGAGAGCTGATACCAACAACTTGGTCTTTCTCGAAGACATACCCGGTCGCCTGCATCCATGATGCCTCATCAAATCAGGGGGCACTAGTCTGAACATCAGTCTTATCCTGACTCCAAACATATTTCTAAGACTTCACGACCAGATATGACTCCTTCAATTGAAATTTAAATTTTAAATAGTTAAAATATTTTTTTAATTAAATTTAATACTCAAAAAACATATATTGTACACAATCTGACACCGTCGAGCCCCTCTAATCTCCCCAATGGATGGATCACTGTACGTCCTCCTACAAACGTCGTACTCTGTAATATCGGGTTATGCGATTTCCTATACGAATATAAAATAAATTGTTTATATTTAATGTTATATATTATATTTAAAAAATATTACTTACCATATTCTCTCTATGTGTAGTGATTTTTTGTCTTCCAGCTCGATGTGTCACCTCCAGTCTCCCCTGGTTTTTCCGACCTACTGATAATCTACTCTAAAATCACATACTCAAATAGTTTTTACATAATACATCCCAAACTTGAGATAAAATATGATAGAATCGGTGGATGCGACATGAATTATAAAAATTCTACACTCCTTCTATCTCCATTTCTTTCCTTTTTAAATTGTGAAAAAATATATGTGCAATTTGCACACATAACATTCTGGAATGCCTTTCAAATTGTCTCATGCATGATCTCCTCAATGGGATTCTATATACACTACACGTCATTTTTTATATCAATTTATTAATTAAATTTATTTCAAAATAAATCTTATATATTTACATACTATCAAATGCTCAAACATGGGCTGCTAAACATCGACAGGAATCTGATCCCATGACACCCATGTATCCAAAAAATAATTGCACTATATAGCGCTCCCATGTCCAACTGTTATATGTATAAAGTTGTGAAAAAAAGAATAATTATTCAAACAATTATAATATAAATAATTTAATGAAAACTAACTAAAAATGACAGGTAAACATACCTCTTCATGCATTGATCAAACCCAAGATGTGGACGTTGTAGAGGTATAGTGTCGAGAACCATCATTCGGGAAAGACCATTCCCCCTCCAGGTCCCACTAAACTGCCAACAGTCTAAGGTTTGAATGATCCAACATCATGCTCATCAAATGGTAGATTTCCCTCTTCCAATATAAGAAATAGTTCTTCATCCATCAGAAACAAAAAATCATTGTTGTTAGAAAAAAATTAAAAAATTACTATTATATATAGATATTTATTATAGATGATTATAACCAGAATTTAACTATGTCAATGTTCATCATCATCCTCATCTTTATAGCTATTGAGGTCAATGTTTTCATCTTCTACATTAATATCATCACATCCTATATTAGTTTTAGTTTCATTATCTCTTGTCATTTGAAATTTAGTTGTCACTTCATTAACATCATCATCACCATTGTCCCTTAACTGTGGGGTGTCATCAATGATATTCATGTCCTTTCATGTAAAATATGGATTCAAATAAGTTACATGAAAATTTTCAATTCCTTTCACTTCAGCATAAACACATTCAGTTTTACTAAATTGATTTTATCGAAATTTAATTTTTATTATCTCCACCAATCACCCTAGTCCCTTGATGTAGCACAATAATATTTATAATAAATCTGATTTTCCTAATGAGAAAAAAATGTTTCGTTTTCTAGAAGAAGACTTATATATTTAATATCAATGATTCCATGGATAAGATGAACATGTAAGCCTCTCTCAGTATCCAACCACTGACATTTAATCATCGTTGCATAATATTTTCCCAGATAACACACTTCAATGATTTCTTCCAGCATACCGAAAGAGAACACTTTTTAGTTTCTCTATGATGATATCCTCTAAAGAAAACACCACTATTTATTTTTTCTATTCCCCATATGAACTTGTATGAAATCGATAACCATTCACTACACATGAATAACCATATTTAACCATTATAGGTGGTGGGTTACTCATTAAAGACAATTGATTGTCAATTTTATCATCATGTTGACATACTTGAAAATTTAAAATATAACTATCACCATAACAAGTACAAAATTGATCATTTATGAGAAATAAAAAATTATTTGTGTTACTAGTTTTTTAAACTTTTAGGAAAAAAATTTTTGACGATGTTCTTCAAGAGAAGTTACTCTAATTTGGGGAAACTGTTTCTTGATATTATTATCATATAACCTAAAAATAAAATAATATTAATGTATTATTAAAAAATTTATAAAATAAGTTATAAGATACTTGTGATACGAATGGTTTTATTTCTTCAAAGTTCATTAGAATATATATATGAGCTATATGATTTTCATCATCTGAAATCCTTCATTCATTAACTCCACTAAATCCAAGATTGAGCTGATTGAAAACTGATATTTGATTTCTCATGTCATCATCAACATTTATCTCATTATGGATCATGCGGTTGTGTTTTGAAGGATATTCATATTGAAAGTAATTAGAGGAGAAAAAATAAATTTCCTCTTTTAAATAAGATTTTTCAATGGAACCTTCAACTAATGCATGGTTACTTACATTTTTTTTCCATTTCTTCAAACATCTATAAAATGGGTACATCCATCAGAACTACACTGGACCTCCATATTTTGTTTAAAGTGGCATGTGTAATATCAAATGTTCTATTGAATCAAACAAATATGGGGGAAGATTTTTTCTAGTTTACATAAAATTAAAATGACATCTTCTTGAAGTTTTCTTACAACATTTTAGTTTTTTGTTGATTCAAAAATGACTGGAAGAAAATACGATATGTCTGTCAGTTCATCCCAAATCATTGGATTTAACAAACCTCTAAATCCATTTGGCATAAGTATTTCCATTAAAATAAGACAATCTTGACTTTTCTATATGGTAATATTACATTTTCTAGTGAATCTACCCAAATTGAAAGCATACCCATCTAGAAGTATCACATTTTAGTCCACTGAAAAAATAATAAACAAATCACTTTGGATAGTGTATAAGATGATTTTGGCATCATTAACTTCTGCGATTTTACATTTTCAAACAGTTCAAGTTTTAGTGGCTTGTAAATTTGGGAAAGATCTAACCGTGCCTTTAAATTGTCTTTGGTTTTTTTGGTGTATCAAAAAAAATGAAAAAAATTATCAAAATAATTCTTCTCAGTATGAATAACATCTAACATTTGACGGATCAATAAATCAGACCAATATGGAAAATCCCAAAAAATAATCTGTTTTATCCAATTTGGCTCTTTTCCAAACCCATCAATTTTATAGTGGTTTATTTTTGGTCCAAATATGGTGAAATGTAATAAAAAACAATTGATTTTAACTCTTTACCTGAGATCATTGTTGGAGACCCATCACTTTTAATGGTTCCTTTTCGGAAATGATAATTATTTCTTTGAAAAGCATGATTAGCTGAAATAAATCTGCGATGGAAGTTTAAAAACATAGTTTCTTCCCCTTGATGAGCAGAAAATATTTTTTGTCTCTCATACAGTACGTACATGATTTTAGACCATGTGTACTCCAACCATATTAAATTCGATATACTGGGAAGTCTCTCATTGTCCACATCAATGCTGCTTTCAGTATGAAGTTCGGTTTCGCAGCAACATCATATGTACTGGCACTATTACTCCATAGTGAATTTATCTAATCAGTAAATTTCTTTAAATAAAAATCGATATTCTTTTTTTATGACCTAGAATTAATAAGGTCAAAATGATATATGGATCCTTCATCGACATCTATAGTGGTAAAATATTCTAATTAATAAAGACATTCCATCATGAATACTAATTACCGTAAGAAACAAACAGACAAAAACTGTCAGTAGAAAGACCTAATCTCATGTCTTGGGAATATAAAGAAAACAAAAGATGCAATTTGTCAAAATGTTTCTTTGAATCACTATTAGAGGGATGATTTAATATTTTACTGGTTGAAATAATGGTTTTGTTCTATAACATTAATGTTCATGTGTTTTGAGACATAAATAAATGATGCATTCTCGGTGTGAGTGGGAAATATATCAATTGTTTTATAGGAACAAATCCATTCTTCATTGGTTGATCTTCATTATACATTGATTTACAACATGTAGGAAAACAATCCAATAACTCATTTTAACCATATTATAAGATGAAGTCATTTGACCATGCATGAATCTTTTAATAACCAAAACCTAGATTACGAACCAACAGCTTGCTCTCGTAGAAAATTGATGGTAAAACATTTCATTCAGGTAGTCGTGTTTTTAACAAAGAAAATACCTGATCAAAAAAACTATTTGACAATCCATTATCTGATTTAATATCAATAATTTTAGCAACAACTTAAAAATTTCTTATATTGCAACCAGGATATAAGGAATCCTCAGCAGACCTCAAAAACTCATATAAATGAGATGGTTACAACTTAGGATATAAATCAATATCATCTATATTTTTAGTTTGTTGAACAGACGGACCTGCCACATCATGTACTAAATTTTGAAAGTGTGCTGGATCTGGAACCAAATTATTAATATCTTCTAAGGAACTACATTCATCATGTTGATACCTAAAAACATAATCTAGTTGAAAACCAAAATGAAATAAATGACTTTCAGTTTTGTCAAATGTGTCATACGTCCTTAGAGAACATTTTTTACACAGATACATAATTGGCCCTTCTGAAACTAATTTTTCTTTCGATGATGCAAATGATATGAAATCTTGAACACCCATAAAATATATAGGATTTAATCATGATTTATTTAGATTATTGCATATAGTCATCCAAGCCCTACCATTTAATAATGATCGTTGAAGAATCCCTCATTTCATATTTTTCTAAATAAATATGAAGTAATCAGTTATTTTTTATAATTAGATATAAGATAAGCACTATCCATAAAAGAGAAGACATTTAATTCAACTTTACTAGAAATTTATAATAATTTCTATTATTTTATAATTATTTTTAATATTTTTAATGCTTTTATTCTGATTTATTCTAATTTATAAAATTTTATACTAATTACCAATAATTATTATTATTTTCAGGTATTTTTTATTAGTTATTTTTAATTACTAGTGGTATAATTTCTAACAGATTTGCAGTATCCCTTTTACCATACAACTCTTCTACTTGAAACTTTTTGTAATTAAAACCACTAGAAAAATTCTTCTTCGATATACAAATATCCATTTTCTTTTGCACGAGGATAAAGAGTAGGAAGGCCTCACTATGCTGCTTCCATGCTCTCGTGCATATGAAAATGAATATTCTTACGTTAGAGAAGAATGTTTTTAGTAATTTTAGTCGTAGAAAGTTTGAAGGCGATGAGGCGTTGGAAAAAAGATCCTAGTTTTTTCTAATGGCTCAGTACCTGGAAAATTTCTCCGACAAATATCACTATGAAAAATCTACTCTAACGTATGTGAGAGAAAAATTTCATATTGATTTTAGTCGAAGAATGTTCCCTGGAGATAAGGTGTCGATAAAATGAAATCTCACGAATCCATTGGAGATTATGTCATTTTATCAATGTACACATATTTATTATGATTTATTCCTATTTATTCCTATTTATTCTTATTTTTTCGTATTTATTAATATTTATTGCTAATTATTACTAATTATATTTATTTGTTGATCATTATTTGAATTTACTGATAATTATTGCAAATTATTGCAAATTATTTCTAATTATAGCTAATTATTTCTAATTATTTCTAATTATTACTAATTATTACAAATTATTACTATTTATTACTATTTGTTACATTTTATTACTATTTATTACTACTTATTACTTATTTATTCTTATTTATTCCTATTTATTCATATTTATTCATATTTATACCTATTTATTCATAATTATTCCTTTTTATTTGTATTTACTTCTAATTATTGCTAATTAGTCATATCTATTTCTATTTATTACTAATTATTACTAATTCTTTCTAATTATTAATAATTATTCCTAATTTACTACTAATTTACTGTTAATTTATTTCTATTTTATTTCTAATTATTACAATATATTTCTAATTATTTCAAATTATTCCTATTTATTTCTATTTATTGCTAATCATTCTTAATTATTCCTAATTATTCTTAATTATTTCTAATTATTGTTATTTATACATATTTATTTCTATTTATTCCAATTTATTCAAATTTATTCCTATTTATTGATAATTATTGATAATTATTTCTAATTATTGCTAATTATTGCTGTTTATTGTAGTTTATTACTGTTTATTACTCTTTATTAGTAATTATTATTAATTATTAATATTTATTACAATTTATTCCAAAGTATTATTACCTATTACTAATTATTACTAATTATTACTAATTATTTCTAATTACTACTAAATATTTTTTTATTGCTATATATTCATATTTATTCCTATTTATTGTTATTTATTTCTATTTATTCCAATTTATTCCTAACTATTTCTAATTATTGCTCATTATTGCCAATTATTGCTAATTATTGATAATTATTGCCAATTATTGCTAATTATTTCTAATGATTGATATTTATTGCAAATTATTGCTAATTATAGCTATTTATTACTATTTATTACTAATTATTACTAATTATCACTGATTATTACTATGAATTACAATTTCTTACTATTTGGTACTATTTATTATTATTTATTACTAATTATAACTAAGTATTACTAATTATTCCTATTTATTGCTATGTATTCCCATTTATTCCTATTAATTGCTATTTATTCCTATTTGGTTCATATTTATTGCTTTTAATCCTTATTGATTTCAATTTATGGCTAATTAGTGCTAATTATTGTTTATTATTGCTAATTATGGCTAATTATTACTATTTATTAAAATTTATTTCTAATTATTGGTAATTATTCCTATTTATTTATAATTATTTATATTTATTCGTATTTATTCCTTTTTAATCGTAATTATTCTTATTTATTCTTGTTTATTTGTATTTATTGCTATTTATTCTTATTTATTTCTAATTATTACTATTTATTCTAATTTATTGATAATTATTTCTATTTAATGCTAATTATTGATAATTATTACTAATTATTACTATTCATTACTAATTATTAAAATTTATTACTAATTATTACTAATTATTGTTATTTATTAATAATTAATTCTAATTATTACTATTTATTACAAATTATTCCTTATTATTACTATTTATTACTATTTATTACTATTTATTAATAATTATTACTAATTATTCTTAATTATTACTAATTATTACTAATTATTACTAATTATTTCTAATTATTACTAATTATTTCTAATTATTTAAAATTTTTCTTATTTATTGCTATTTATTGCTATTTGTTGTTATTTGTTTCTAGTTATTGCATTTTATTTCTAATTATTGCTAATTATTTCTAGTTATTAAAATTTATTCTTAATTGTTACTAGTTATTTCTAATTGTTACTAATTATTACTAATTATTAATATTTATTAATATTTATTACCATTTATTACAATTTATTACAATTTATTACAATTTATTGCAATTTATTGCAATTTATTACTAATTATTACTAATTATTAGAAATTATTCTGAATTATTGCAATTATTCCTAATTATTGCAATTTATTCCTATTTAATTCAATTTATTGCTAATTATTAATATTTATTGATATTTATTGGTATTTATTGTTGTTTGTTTCTACTTATTGATATTTAATCATAATTATTCCTAATTATTCTAATTATTGTTATTTATTATTACTCTGATTATCCGAGCATTTTTATTTTACTTCCTCTTTCAACTCCTTTAAATATTCTTATACTATGCTAATATAATAACACTAGTATCTCCCATATAATTTTATGTTATTATTTTAAAGTTTTAAATTACGTACGTGTCCTAAATCTAATGGGAAACTAAAACATCGTTCCAATATATGGCTGATTACCTCCTCACGGATCGATGTAATTCATTTTCAATCATCGCTCTCAAGGTTATACATAATGATGTATTTAATGTACAAATATAATATTTGTCATGTAATTGCACACCAATAATTATGATATCACATATATCTTCTCACATTCCATTCTATAGAGGATGTACTAACATCACTCATGTGTATGACGGACTACGGCCTCACGAAGTAATGTTATTTTCTTTTCACAAAAGCTTTACATAGAAGGTAATAATGATATATTAAATGAATATATGGGATATATATGAAACAATAATGATATTAAGGAAATATTTATCATTATTAATAGATAGTAGATAATTTTCTTTTTTACTATTCCACTCACTAAAATATGAATACATCTCTCATGCGTACGTGTGGACTACCGGCTCCAGAAACTGATAAGATTCATTTTTTCCATCACCACACCACATGAATGATATTTTTATATATAAGTATATAAAATGATATTTATTTTATGATTATCATTTTGTGAAGGTAATATAGTACTTACCTTCTTACCATTATAATCATTTAAAAATAGAAACACTACTCATGTGTAGGTACGACCTACAGTCTTCATGAACATAACGTAGTTCATTTTTCATAACCATATGTCATAAGTTTTTTATAAAATTATAATTTTATATAAAAGTGATTATTATTTAATTATTATTATTCTGAATATATTTAAATAATGAACTCTTTGACCCCATTCAACCTATTGGATCAATTTTTTACACATAAGTTGAATATCATCAAAACATCTAACAAAAATATATTTTATTAAGTAATCATATATAACATGGAAATAAGTGATGGGATGAGTCCCATTATATCTCATGGATGATCCTGATATATCTTATATGCAGTTTTTATCCCCATTATAGATCATCAAAAATGGGTGAGCCCGATACCAATTTTACAATGAGTTGAACTCCATTATAACTCAAGGGTGAGTCCGATATAGATTATATGAAGGGTCGAGCCTCATTATATCTCTCCAATTAATTAAGGATTATATTCTTCATATAATTATATTTTATATTATCCATATGTTTTTTTCAATTGAAATACTTTTCAAGGGGTTTAAGAATATGATTCTCTTTGTTTCCAAAAAATGTCTTCATTTTCATGCAATAGATCTTAAAGGTTTTCTTTGAGAGAAAAGTTTATTTTTTCATGTGGAAATAATTAGTTTTATACACTCAATTAAAATTCATGATAAAGGAAATAATTAAATAAGATTTCATGTTTTCCACCAGACTAATGGGTTTATTCTTCTTAGGTTATCCACTAGTATTATAATGTAAACGTAACATTTTTAAAATGTTTTTGATAAGTTTCAATGATTGTTCAAAGAAAAGATGTTTGGGTGAAATTCATGGTGATTTTTTCGAAAAATAAATCATATTTAATTTTTAATAATTTTTATGGCTGTAAAATGGATATTAATCGAATGTTCCCACTTAGTATTGTATGCTCTTTAATGTATGAGTTGTGAATTAATTCTCTAAAACACTAAAAAAAAAGTGGTCCTAAAATTTAAGATAATGAATTCAAGAATTAAAACTCATGATTTTTTAATTTTTATGGTTGGGTACTTTTAATAGATTGGATTTATTTATATGACTAAAAAATTATATACCGAGTAAGGGATGTTATATTTGACATTCCAATCCAATATATGATCTTATCATAGTATGATGAAAAAAATAAACTTATGATATAAATTGCATCCATAGTATAAGTTATCATTCTTATTCAAAAGGGGAATTTATCTTAGGTGGATTGAAATAATCACAACATCAATGATATTCCTATTATTCGGGAGTTTATTATTGTCTTTCCAAAAGAATGGAATGGTCTTCAACTGAATCCTGAAGATGAGTTTTCAATAGAAATCATGCATAGTGCTACACCCATTTCCAAGACTCCTTATAGAATAGTCCTATTTGATTTACAAGAATTGAAGAAGAAACATTAGTATAATTTTTACAATGGATTCATTCAAAAAATTCTACCACCAAGGGGTGAACCTATTCCTTTTGTTAAGGAGGAATATGGATCAATGTGGCTCTACATTAATTATCATGAACTTAACAAGATTACAATCAATAATTAGTATTATGTACCTCATATTTTTTACTTGTTTGATCGACTATGTGGAAGAATTTTTTTTCCCAAGATTGAAATTATGTCTAGACCCCATCAATTGGGAGTCAAGAAGGATGATACACCCAAGAAAACATTATGAAAATGTTATGGACACTATGAATAAATAGAAATTCGTTTTGGTCATACTCAGTCACCAATTATCTCCATGGTTTTAATTAATAGTGTGTTTAGTGAATACATTGATAATTTTGTGGTAGTATTTATAGATGACCATATTACATATTAAAAAGGAAAAGAATAACATAAATATCCTGTAAGATTATGTTGAAGACCCAGAAGAAAGGGACATTTTTTAAAAAATTTACCAAGTTTGAATTTTGGATTCTGAAAGTTTCACTTTTGGGTCATATAATCTCATGTAAGAGTATATCATTACAACCATCAAAGATATAAGTTATCGAACATTGTCTTAGACCACACACTATGAAAGAGATCTATACGTTCCTGGGACTGGTTGGATATTATTAACACTTTATGGATAATTTTTCAGGTCTTTTCAATCAATTCACCATGTTATCTTGAAAGGGAGACATGTTCCATTTTGTGGATAAATGTGAGGAATATTTTAAGGAAGTTAGGAGAAGTATTTTCATTAAACCTATTCTTTAATTACCATATATTAGAGAAGGCTATGTAATCTATAGTAATTCATTAGATAATAGATGGGAATGTATCCCCATGCCGAACAATATGGTTAAATCTTATGCCTCATGAAAATTGAATATTTATGTGAAAATATAACAAACGCATAATTTGGAGTTGGATTCAGTAGTTTAAAAATTAAATATATAGATGAATTATATCTATGGATAATAGTGTGACATAATATATTCCCAAAATATAAAACTATATCATTACTCAGAAATAGCTTAACATGCACTAAAGAAGATGGTAAGAGCTAATTAATGATTTTAACTGGTCAAAATTTTGCCACCCTAGGAAGGAGAACAAAGTGTCGGATGATTTTAGTGTAAAGGAACATAAAATTTATCTATGATGAGGATAAAAACACCCACAAATATTATATGTGAATAGTATAGAGCTATGAATATTAAAGGAAATGGAAAAATATTATCTAGCTAAAATGAGTATTCAACTATCTATCCGTGTAACGATTAAAGAGGTGTAGAAAAAAGATATAGAGACGTTGAAGAAGGAATGAAATGTTACTAAGTTCAACTGTGATTGTGATTGGGTGTTATGATTTCGGAAATTTTTTTCCACCATACCATTTTTGAAGAAGGAGGAATTGGATGACTCATAAAGTTATTCATTCTTTATTAATCCTAGAACTACATAGATGTATTGAGATTTGATAGATTATTTTAGGTGGGATATTTTGAAGATAGATATTTTAGAGTTTGTATCTTAGTTCTTGGTATGTCAACAAGATAAGACAGAGAGACAAATTTTTAAGGAAATTTTAAGACCATTATCCAGAAATAAGTCTATATGGGAAAACATCACCCTGATTTTTTTCGCTGGACTCCATAAAACAGCTAGAGGGAATAATTCATTAGGGTTACAATAAATTGACATAAAAATTCATCACACATTATTTTCATTAGTGAAAATTTTACTCCTTATCAACTTGTTATATTTTATAATAATAAAGTGGAAATATTTCATGGATTACCATTATCAATTGTATCTGGTCAGATTATGAGGATTACATTGTTGTTTTTGGAAAAGTCTTTGATAGGCTCTAGGTGTAGAATTATTTTTTAGAACTACATATCATCCTTAGGTAGATGTTCAGTTTGAGAGGACCATTCAACCTCTAGAAGACATATTGAGATATTTGTTGAGGTATTTCAATGGGTGTTGGGACCAACACCGTGCTCCGGTGAAGTTTTCTAACAACAATATATTTCACTCTAGCATTCAAATGGATCCTTAGTAATCAATATATGGTAGAAAGTGATGAAAATTTTATGTTATTGAATGAATTTGGAGAAATAATGATATTGAAACCTAATCTAGTTGAGTAAATAGTAAATAAAAAATGATCATTTTAATAGTATATAAGAGTGTCTTAGAGACAACATAAAATTTATGTCGAGAATCGTCTGAAATATCTAGACTTTTATTTTTGTGGTAAGGTATTCCTATGAATATCTCCATGGAACAGGGTGATGATATTTGGAAACAAAGTAATGTGATTCCCTAGGTATATTGGACGTGTTGAAATTCTTCCTCATATCAGGATGGTAGAATATCAATTGGTGCTCTCACTAAATCATACTCAAGTTCATGTTGTGTTCCATTTATCTCTTCTGAGAAAGTACATACCTAATCCTTAACCTATACTGAACATAGAGGTTATAAAACAAGATAGATATTTATCTTATGATGAAAAATTGGTGCATCTTCTAAATTGAAGATAGAAATTTCTACAAAACAACTTCACTAACCTAGTAAAATATTTATAGCGAAACTACCAATTTGAGGAAGATATGTGGGATCCTGAGGATATGATGAGACATAAGTATCATTTGTTATTTATATCATATTAAAAGAATTTATAGGGAAAAATTTATTTAATGGGGATATAACGTAACAACTAAATATTTTAAAAAATATATTTTTAAAAAAGGTTATTTATTCAATAGCTTGTGTAATAAAAATTAATGAGTTTAGAAAAACTACGATATACTATTAAAATGTTATTATCTAAAAGAAATTTGAATAGAAAGTATGAATTAGACTAACTAAATTATTAAAATTTATGTTTGACATATGTAAAAAAATAATTAATTTTTCTGTAATTAATTATAAATTAATATTAGAATCATTTGAAAATAAAGAAGATCTCTTTGAAACAAAAATACTATTATTATATGTTCAATGTATTTTACCCAAATAAATTAAATTTATTACCATTGAGGAATGATCTTAATGATTTTTCTAATAAAATATTCCATAAAATTTCTTAAATATCCATCTAATATTTTTCTCATCATGAGATAAATTTAAATCTTATTTTATACATAAAAACATTATTTTAATTAAAATTTAATTTTTTTCACATTTTTCGACTTACAATAAAATTAATTTTATTTAACTATAGGTGTAAAATTTTATAGTGTTAATTCCATACTTTTAATCATGTGGTATAATTTTTATAATATGTCCCTTTTATATTATTGAATATTAATAGTAACTGTGGTAAAAGTTGTCACCTTGGTAAAGGGTAAATCAAGTTTATATTAGTTAAAAATAAGTAATTGGGACATAATTTATTAGCTAATTTTTTTTGATGAATGAGATTAGAACCTCATCACCTTATACTTGAAATTTATTTTTTAATGAACACTTACCCTTGAAAATGACATTTATAATTTATAAATTGAATAATAGTACAAACTACCAATCTTATATTTATGAATATATTTTAAGTATTTACATTTGGAAAAAATTACTTATGAATAAATATTAATATTTATTATGATAATAATGAAATTATTTATATTTATTGTAAACAGATATTTACCATAAATTATTATGCAACACTGATGTTTTACTTATCCAATTGATAAAAAATATAATTAATAATTTTAAAAATATTAACACTAATATGATTTTTATGAGTCATTATATTCTATGAATTTTTTGATTATTATTACATAATTGTGTTATGTTAAATTACTATATTTCAATTAAAAGTGTTTTTATATATTTTATGTAAAATAAAATGAAATGATTCAAAATATATATTAATGATATTTAATCAAAATAGAAATTTATTAAATTACATAAAAATATTAAAATATTAAAATAAGAATAATTGGATAATATAAGGTATAAATTTCATTCCCGATCCTTTCATGAGACATTTTAACAGCTTTTATTGAAAATAAATTTAATATAATTTAATTGTTTAATAATTTCTATGTGTGTCGTCTCCAGTCCTTATAAAAGGGTACCACTTCTTTCTCATCTTCACACCACTTTGTCCCTTCTGGATCGACGAAAGCCTAAAAATTTAGGTTCCACATTTCCATTTACACATACTATATATTTTTTCTTCCCGAAATACCAACCCTATATCCATTTATTGGAGATCTAAATGGGTCATTTCAAAAATGTTGAAATCACCTTAACTGATCTCATTATTTTAAAAGTTTCTTTTACTCATATAAATATGTTATATTCTTAATAAAATAAAAAATTAAGTATCCAATATATACTTACATCTTATTAGGATTATAAAAAAACATTTATAAACCACTTTCCCATCAAATAGGAAGTGAAAGTATCGCTCATGTGAACATACAACAAACCACCTCCACATAGCGCTACAATTCATTTTTCACCACCAAATTTCATATATGGGTATAATTATGGGATTAATATTTATATATCATTTATATGAAAAAATTATACAAAATGAATAATAATATCAATTCTACCTTCATATTATCCAATACATTAGGAAATGATAATTTCGTTCGTGTGTACATGTGGATTACCACCCCCACAAAATGATGCGATTCATTTTCATTTATATTTTTCATAAATGGTAATGTAGATGAATTATATAAGTATATATGATATATATGAAATAATTTTTATCTCTTAAATTTTAATTAATATTTACCTTAATTTCATTCTATCCATTTAAAAATAAAAATAGTTTTTATGTGTTTGAATGACTTACCGTCTCCATGAATATTGTAATTCATGTTTTTTAATCCCTAAATTATATGGATGAATATATATATATATATATATATAACGAATATATATTATACTTATACCATGATTAATATTCTATATATGATAGAACTATGATTATAAAATAAGGCCAAAAATTACCAAACCAAAGTTTACCTAAAAAATGAATTTTTAATCACTCGAAATAGTAATTGTAATACGGAATTGTAAATAAATGGGTGATAAAAGGATAAAATTAAATTTTATATGGTTTGATATGAATCAGTACAGTTCTGTAATAAGATTTAAATTAAACCTTTATTTATTACATAGTGATATTGAAATGTATAATGGGCGTTGGACTCTGGGTAAGGGGTTTCATATTCTAATATCATTATTTAGAAAGATTGTTTATGATTATGTTCTGATGATAAAATCTTATGATCAAACTATCAAGATGATCATAAATTTTATTATCCTCTTATTAATTATTTAAAATACAATATTTATTTTAGTTTCCTAACCTTATTTACTCAAGAGACCAAAAATGTTTTTAAGGAAAATCAAATTCATTTCGCTCTTCAGTTGAAAAAAAATATCTCTTCCATAACCATATTTTATAAAAAAAATTAAATAACGTGTTTAATATTTTCATATTATTTTTTAAATTAATTTTTACCCAACATTAGATTTTTTTTAAAAAATCATTGAATGATATGTTCTTATCGTTTTCCAAATAAATTATTGTGGGACTTCTCTGACAAAAGTATGGAAGGAATTTTATTATCTTATAGGACATGAATTGAATTCACTATAATCACAGAAAATATATGTTTTGTAGATTCCTTTAGAAAATTTCCATGGTTATTTTCGAAGTAAAATTTCTCCCATATATTTTAGTAATTTTAATATTTTTATGTAGTAATTTCAAATGAAAAGATGTCTTCCTCCTAAATTTTTTAATGAACCTTTGATTCATCAATGGAAATAACCTAAATTTATTCTTATTATTTACTAGTAATATGATCCAAGGATTCCAAACTTATTCTATCTCAAGATTTTTTATTTTAATGATGTCATAATTTTTATGAAACTTATTTCTTTTCCATGGGTTACTCTATGATGAAATGTTTTTGAAACCCATTTCCTTTCATGGGTTCTGATATGATGAATGGTTTATGATATTCTAGAACACATTTGAATTTTTTCATTATATTTTGGTTTGAAACTAATTATCCCTCCCATTTATTCATTAAATACTAAAATTTCATGAGTTAAACAAGACTTGAATGGAGAGCGAAACCAATATATTAATCTACTTTTTCCACATTTAATGTCTTGGGAGTGAACCTTGAATACAAAGATGATTTTGAGAGTGAATTGATTAAACAATGATAGAATCTTAAAAGAGACGTGAATAATAGGCCTATAGTTTTATATATTTATTTATATTTTACCATTAAATGGATTATGCCTGTATTTTAATCTAATATGGCATGTTATATGATTCATTTTTAATTCTTGTCTTATAAACTAATAAAATTTATTCCATGAATCAAAATTATTATCAATTTTATGAAGGGTATGGTTTTAAAATGTCAATACCATGTTAACATATCCCTTTTCTCATGTGATTATTAAATTATTATTTTAAACTCCATTTTTTAACCTTACTAGTCATTATAGATAACCATTTCTTATGTTTCCATTCCCTTGATATGAACAAAATTTTTGTATATGATCTGTCTAAGAAGGTTGATAGTTCTAAATATGTATGTGGGAGATTATGTAGAACTATTTTGAACAGGTTTTTTATGTTTCCATGCTTCCAAAGATACTATACATATAAGATTCTGGCATGGATCGGTATATCAAGTAAAGAATGTTTATCTAATTAGATGTACTACCTATGTATGAAATGTATGGTTCATTATAGTATCGAAATCACTAATAATTATAATGATGTTTGAATCATTGATGAATTTTAAAGTATCATCTAATTTTGGTTTTATAATTTTGTAGTATACATATTTTAATCTTACATAACAAAAATAAAGTATTACATATCTTTCAAAAAACCTAATCTATTTTAACATTATACCATATTAATCATATATATTAGTATATTAGTCTTACATAGCACCCTTTTATACATACCTAAAATATGATTCTGCTTTCTCTTATCTAGATCAATCTAGATAGAAATTATTTTTACATATATCCAAGTTACACATACATACCCTTTATATTATTTGAGTAACTTTTATACAAATTAATTCTATTATTCAACAACTCTGAGTCGTTATAACGTATCCTTAATGAATCTAGAGTAACACTTATATATACTAGTGTAACCATTGGTTTATTATTATATCATGTAATGTTACTATTTGGCACATGGGGATTACTCTTATAAATATCATTTGCATTCTTACAAAACCAACACATTACCAGAAATACAAAAAAACTATCACTCAATGATATTATGTATTATTTAAGGATTTCTAAAACCCCACAAATTAATATTAAAAATATAAAAAAAGCATCAAACACATTAATTAATCTCAGATTTCATTAAATATATTAATTAAATTATTAAAGAAAAATTCAAATCACATTATATATATTACAAAAATTCTTTATGTTTTTTAGTATTTAATAACTTCGTTTTCATTACACTTTTCGACTAGAATAAAAATTAAAAAAATATTCAAATACCTAAAATTAAAAGAACCAACCATTGTATATATACATAAAACAACATTTTACATGAATATTTGTAATAATTAATAACAAATCATGGACCTATACCCTTTAGGATTGGTGTAATTGGATGTTCATTACATGAATATATCATTTTAAAATAGTTCTTCACAACATAACACAAAACTCTCCAGTCTCTATGTCCTTATAAAACCATTATGTATAATAATCCTC
The DNA here is from genome assembly GCA_963277665.1 of Viscum album. Classification (NCBI taxonomy): domain Eukaryota; kingdom Viridiplantae; phylum Streptophyta; class Magnoliopsida; order Santalales; family Viscaceae; genus Viscum; species Viscum album. Next base: position 1,114,006,451 of record OY728132.1, on the reverse strand, counting down.
TACATTTCCAAGGGATTCAAAACATAAAAAAAGTTTGGGATAGGATTATCAATATGGAAAAACAAAATAGATAACAATCAGAGATAATAAGTGAGTATAAGATACATATGTGTGTATATGAACTTAATCAAAATGCATGAAAAAAAAAAAATTATACCCACTAAAATATATATCATAAATCATGATTCCTAAAATATGGATTTTTGTATAATGTGAGACATGATCCATAAGGGTGTGGAAATATTAGAAAATAATTATGCTCCATGAAAACATTACAATACAATGTTCTATATCAAAGAGATTTTCCATGATAATATAGAACATACATAAGCATAAAAAATAATTTCTTATGTCAATAACCACTTACATAACCATTATAATATAGTGTATAGATTCTCATATTGGATTGGGGTGACTAACTATTCACATAATCATAGTGGATGGGGTCCTATAGTGGAATGGGTTTACTCTACATTCCCATAAATATAGTGAACTGAGTTCAATCCCTGATCCCTTACACGACATGTCATGAGATAAAAAGTTATACCCACTGTATTAGAGATATATATAATTTCAATATTACCCATAACACAGTGAAGAACCATACATCTGTCTCCCACATGAACATGAAAATATTCAAAATAATTCCATTAATTTATTAGCCTATTAGAAAGAAACGGGATTCATGAATGTTTCTATAATACATGTTGATAAGACATATAGATAAGAAGTTACATTGTATCATTAAAGAACATACCTATTGAATCAAAATAAACTGATGTTCTCAATGTATGTTATTAGTTGTATGTGTCAACAATAAATGTCAGCATGTATATATTAGTGAATTAATTTAATAGAGGAAGTACCATCCTAAAGTAAGAATATAGTTTTATACCCCATGAATAATGGGAAATGTGAATGAAAAATGTGATTAAATTGAAAAAATGGATAGATAATTTCGATTATAAAATTCCTAAAATTAGGCAATTGAGGATTTGGTTATCATAGTAATGAAAATTTCTAAAAAGTGTGGAAATTATTTTCTAATAAAGTTTAAAAATAAGTGAAGAAGTTTGATTTTGGAGTGATTGAATCGATTTAATATGAATGGAAGATCTATCCTAATTATAGAAAAATCATCCACAAATTAATTAGTCTAAATGTTGTTATTGTAACTATAAAACAACTCCTTGTTAAAGGAGAAAACAAATGACTATGAAATTATAATTTAAAAGTAATAAATAAACTGAAATACTATACCTTTAGTATTAAATATCATAAATATTATTTGGAATTTTGTTGAAGAAATCTTTGTGGGTTTGATACACTTTGAAAATTGTTTTTAGTTGTCCAAGTATTATTTTATATGATAAAAATACCTATGTTGATATAAAGTTGTTTTTATTGATTCGATGAATTATAAAAAGTTTTTTACGACTAAAATTATGTCTTAATGCCTAAATTAACATTCATATGGTAGGATACAAATAATTTTTCGTTTGATATCTATATAGGGTTATTTACAGACATATTAATGTTTATGGTGATATTTATAAGGTTTACTCATATATCAATGTAAATGTTTCAAAAGTTATTTTCTCTCTTTTAAAGGATGTTAATCTTCTTAAGATTCATCTATAGTTCTTTGTAATGTTTATAGATTTAAAATTTTTGACACATTGTGGAAGTTATGACTCTGTAAGGTTTCACTATGGAGCATCAAAAGGATCCCAACCATCATAAGGTAAAAACTCAATAATATAATTCCACAAGACTATGTAAGACTGAGGGTCTTCATGTGGTTGAACTATAGCGATATATATGGTTCAAATATTTTATAGGGTTCTTGTTGAGAATTTGGTAATGTTTGGTTATTGAAATTAAAATGTTTAATATATTTCTATGGTTTCCCATACACATTGATATGTCTTCTGAAGGTCATATGGTTTAGCTTCAAAAAGATCCTTTATAAGGTTTGTGCAGAAAAGTTGTAATTTATTTGTTTTAATTATGCATAGAGTTTAACACTTATATAGATGTTAAGAATATATAGAATGAAATATATGAGTTTCATGAATTTAATATTCTTAATGAAATAAAATCATTTGATTCCAAAACATTTCCTTCAAAAATAAAAACACCATGATCCTCTCTTTATCAATTCTTCAAGTAATTATATTTAAAATATAAAGTGGTAAAATATATAAAAGATCATTTTTTATTTAATATATGTTTTTTAAATGAGAATATTTGGAAATAAATATTGTTTATAAGATTTAGAGTTCTTGGAACTAAAATTTGTTCATTCTGAAGCTATTTTTAATTGATGAAAACATCAAAAAATAGTTTTTTATTTTCAATCTGAATATAAGGAACAATTATATGTATATACATATAATTTAATTTTAATGGAGAATTATTCACTACTATTTTATATGTTTTCATGCAAAAATAAGAGAATCTATGCTATGAAAATGTATGATGTATGATTTTTCATATAGTTAAAGAATTATTTATTTTTGGATTCTATGTAATTTATTTGAGAGGAAGATAATTTAATAGAATAGTGATTAAAATTAAAAAAATATAAGTATAAGATGAAATTATAATAAAATGGAGAAGTGTTTTTTATAATATTTTTTTTAATTTTAGTGGGGTTAGTCTCACATTAAAATGTTTTTAAAATGATATGGAGAATAATGATAGTCAATTTATTGCACAGAAATGGAAACTTGTGGGATATCTCGATCCTTGAAATATTTCCATCTCAAGAAGATTAAAAAATGACATGTAAATCAAATATGAGTTTTAAAAAAAAACAAATTGTGAGTGATGATAGAAAATCAATTATAGAAATCATAAATCAGAATAATCAGAGAGACCTCTATGAAAAAATAGAAAACGACCCTAATACTAATTATGATGATCCACAGTCTATGTATTGAGAAATATGGATAGTTTATCTTTTATCTCTTGATCATATGAAATATATAAAAACTAATGGATATAAATAATGATAATCTCATAAATAAACCAGACCTTTTGATTCCCATTATTGAAAAATTAGTGATAATTCAAGTTATATATAATGAATATTGAGATAAAGGATGGTGTGTTGTAGTTTCTATAGAATTTTCATTGGTTGTATTGTTAATTTAAGTTTTAGTTGATTGAATCTAGAATGAAATTATAAATATGATCTTTGAATATGAATATTAATTGATATCAAATAATATTCTGATGATATTTATGATTCTAAATAATTTAAAGACTTTATTTGTGAGGAAGGAGATCTATTCATGTTTATGTAGTTCCATCTTATGGTGAAGGTTGACCTACTTCATTAGAGGATTTATTTCTGTAAAATAGTGGGATTCATTATAAACTTTTTTGCATAGGAAACTTTTTCACTTGTGTAATACAGTGAACACTAACTTGTGTAATTTTGTGTGATGGTATATTATGGTCCTTGACTAGACCAATATGTATCTGATGATAAAATTATTAGTGGAGAATCTATGGATCAAGATAACAACTATGTTAAAAAAGGAATAATTTTCCAATGTATGGGTAATACATTTATAAATCACTATGTTATTCTCTTTACTTTCTATAACACATTACATGTGTGTGTTTCTTATTAACTATAGAAATAAAATACATTTATCATAAAAAGAAATATTAGTTCAAAGACCAAAATGAGACTAAATAATTAAATATAATTTTTTGTTATGAATAAATTAAATCAAAACTATTTCATCCAAAACACCCAATTTTTTAAACATGGTCCTTAAAATAATATTTATTACTATCATGAAAATGGGTCCCTATAAATTTATTAGGATTTTCTTTCCCTTTAGTTTTTATATGAATTATATAATGTTTTTTAAAAATATTTCGTATTATCCTCATATAGAAGATTGTATTTTCATCGATATTAGTGAAATTTTTTTGGTATTATCTTTAAAATTTAAAAATTTATTGAAGAAAGAGGCAAAGAAGATAAAAATAATTTTAAAAAATAAATTGGAACCATCACTATTTGAAGGAATTAAATGTGATATCCCAACAGGTAAATCTATTTAGGGTCATCCTTGTAAAGAATTTGATTTAGTTAGCAAAGAGGATATATCTACTGAATCATTTGAGACATCAATTATAAGGCTATGGATTATTAAAACAATTCTCCTGTAGAATTTTTCACTCACATATTTGAGTTTATTTAGGGTCTATATGATTATAATAACTAGTTCAGAAAATATAAAAAAATCAATTCATAATTTTTTGCTAAAATGTTACATGCATTTAAAACTCTCTCAAAGACAATGAAATATTGATATCATATTGTGTTATATGTTATAAAATAACCTCTATCTGAATAATAATTAATGGAAGCCTGAATATACAAGGAGTGGATTTGAAATTCAAAAAAACAATTATAAAGTAGAAGACATCATAGGCAAAGAAAAATATATCTTTGAAAAATATATTTTAATATTTTGATATTCTATTTGAGTAATCTAATGTAGTGGGGAACTTTTATGAAGTGTAATGTTATGTGCCATTCTAGAAAAAATCATATGTTTAGGTAAATATAATTCCCCAATAAAAAATAAAATATATGAAGAAGAAAATATAATTATTCTTTGAGAAGTGAACTAAAAAAAGTTTAATCATCTACTTCTAATAAAATATTGATGGAAGATCCCCAAGGTGTCAAATATGTAATTGGGAGATGATTTTACTATTATATTAATGGAAACTTCATCGATAATTAGGAAATGACTTGGACATCATGATTATTAAATTTAAAAAAATTGGGAATTAAAAGTGGATAAATTTAGGAGAGGGATATCATTATTGGTTTAGTTACCGAAATTGAAGATAAATAATTTTATCTTCATGGGAGGATTCAAAATATATGTAACTTGAAATATTTTTAGGATGTATATCGAAGTCGAATTTTGGCTAGTCACATAGCTACTAATTTCATGACATCACTACCATGATAATAGAAAATTTTTAAATTTAAATGGAATGAACCTATGACTTTTAGTTATAAAAAAAATGATTCTATAAAAATAATCCACTCCATAGGGGAAGGATAAAAATATTCCAAAGTAATTATTGAAAATATGGACATCCAAGATATATAGGGGTAGGAATATAGAGAAGTAATAAAAGAAGGATGTCTCCTTTATCGCTGAATTAAAGAATCATATTATAGAAATGAAAATTGTATATTAAAAGAAGAAATTCATACTTCTTGTCAAATATATATATATATTAAAATCAAGGGTGTTAAGAGGATGAAGATTTCTCAAAAAGGATAAATTATAAATAAATATTTTTTGTGTTTGAAACTATATTCCAACTTTATTCCTCAAATTTAAGTTGTGATAGAGACTCACCTTTATACCAAAATACTTTTTTATACTTAATTTAATATGAATTTAAAGTGAAATGATTAATGATTAATATTTTAAATATTTTCTGTATTGGAATGAAAAAATAAACTTTAATCAAAGTTAATGTTTCAATTGATATCATATTGTCTCCCTTCAACATATCATTTTTTAAATTACACTTGTTATATAAATGGGTTTCAGACCTCTCAAATAGTATCACAATTGTTGTACATTATTTATTGAAGAAGGAAAACCCATGAAAAAGATTACTAGAAATTTTTACTTCAGTGAGAGCTAAAAGGGGGATTTTACTACAGATTTACCTAATCATAATATATATGGAATTATGGACTGCCCATCCAAAAAATAAATGATGAGTTATAATTTTAACTCTCCAATGTATGTTATGATTTTCAGTCAATATAGTTACTAAGGGGAAGTGACTATCTAATAAAATGTGGAATAAATAAACTTTCACTTGAGTTTTTTATATTTTTTTCATGTTGAATAAACTTTTATAACATTTCTTATAAAAACACATTGGAAAACCCCAAAGAATTTAAAATTTGTCTGGGTATCAGATTTTGAATATTTTAGAGAAAACATTATTGTCTATATTGATATCATGTATTTTCTAAATAGGCTTATCCCATATAAACATAGAGTTTATAATTTGAAGGAAAATTGTCCAGAAAAATGTGGTTTCATGCTTCTACTAAGAGGAATTGACTAATTCTAATAAAAAAGTGGAGAAAATATAAAGGAGGAATAATATGGTTTGTAAAATTCATAAGTGAATGGGGGAAGAATTTTCTCATATAGGACATTCCCTTGAAAATATGGTATTAGTAAAGAGGAGAATAATTTCCTCCTTTTTCATTTATTATCACTAAGGGGGAGGATACAAATTAATAGTCAGTAATATTTTAATTTTTTTAGTATTAAAAATAAAACCCAGAGGGGGATATTAAGGATCAAAAAGGATTTTGTTTTTTTATTGTTTCCATTGAGTGTCAATATGTATGGCTTGGTGAAGTATGGTGATGGAGGAAGTAACAACCCAATATAAGAAGCTAATGTTATTTCCAATGCATGATTATTAATGATAATAGAGAAGTTTTTATCCATGAACGAATGGATGTATAGATTCAAGATAGTTTCACTAAAATCAGATGTCTTGTTAGAAGTCCCTCATGGTAAAGATATTTTTTTGGAAGTCTAGAAAGAATTATCGACTACAGTATCAACAAAATAAAGAAAAATTTGATTTTGGAGAGATTTTATGTATATAAACGAAGTTGAAAAGGAATCCAAAATATAGACAAACCATCTGTGGAGTTATTAACATAAATTTTTTTAATTTATAAAAAATTGCTCTAGAATAAAGGATGAAATGAATGTGTTAAAGATTAAATTTATAGGTAGTGAGTTACAAGTTATAAACTAACATGGGAATTTAAAATGTCACAAGTCCTAGGTAATGGGTCAAAAAATGTCTAATCTAGTTTTACTTATTCCCAAAAGTGTGTTGAGGTGTTTGAGGATGATTTGAAGTGATCGAAAATGACCTTATTTGATATAAAGTTATTTTAAATTAATTGGAATAATTAATGAATTTTTTTTTTGGAATGAAAAAATTGATATGTATTAAACCCTAAATTTACCTGCATATGGTAGGATGCATATTATCAAAAGGATGATAACATCATAAGGTTTCTTCTAGAATTTACAAGGTTTGTGGTTATCATTAATGGTTTCCTCATATACAAAAAATGTAATAAAAAATGTTTGTATGTTTTCTTCCATATTTATATGTTTTTTTATATTTGTAAGATTCAACTACATTGTTTCATAAGGTTAACAACTTTTGTGAAATTTCATACATTATAAGGTTACACAACAGAACATCATAAGGTTATCAACCATATTATGCAAAAAAAAAACAAAAAAAAAACATCCATAGGACTGTGCAAGGTTGAGGGATATCATATTGTTTAATTTTGCCTTATTTTATGGTCCACGATGTTAGTAATGATTATATTATGGATTTTATAAGGCTTGGCTACTATAGTTCGTAAGATTCAGATATGTGAAATGTTTTCTAGACACATTAAATGGTTCATTGATGTTTATAAGTTGCTATTTTTAATCTTATATAATAAAGTTCATATAGACAATTCATAGGGTTTATTTAATTCTATATATTATTCAATACGTAGATAAATTTGAGAAATCCACATCATGAAAAATATGATTCACTAGAATTCAATATTTTAAAATAAATAATATCAGATGATACCAAGATTATTATTTTACAGTCCATAATTTTTTATTCTATATCCAATCATTATTCAATTGATGATTTCAAATAGATGAATGGATATGACATAGTGGATATCACTGGGAATTTAATCTATCATTTTCAAATGAGAATATTTGAAAACCAATATTTGTGATCATAATAGAACAGGTTCGTGGAACATAAATCTATTGATTCTAGAGATATTTAATATTTGCAAAAAAATAATAAAATTATTTTTTATTCAAAATCTTATTATAAAGAAAAATATAAGCTACACATAAAAAATAAAGATTAAAGATGAAGGTTGTAGTTAAATTTAAAATGATTTTTTTGCCACAATGAAAGAATACATGTTGTAATAGTGTATGTTTTATTATATTTGTATATAAATTTTGAATGATATATTTGTGGATTTTGGGGAAGTTTTTTCATATAAATACTTTTGAATTTAATGGATTAAAATAAAAAAACAATATTTAGTAGAGGTAAAATGAGAAGAAATAGAAGAGGGTTGTTTTTACAATGATGTACAAAAGTATGTGGGTACATTCCACTTGAAAATTTTAAAAAAATAATGGAGAATCATGAAGATCAAGTGGTTTCGTAAAAATAGAAATAGGTTGGATAGAAGGATGCCTAAAATATTTTCCTCATGTGATGATACATAAATAACCCTATGTAAATACCCCAACCTCAATAGCCAAAAGAAAATTGTTTACTTTAATAATTTTTCATAAGATACACGAAATCACATACTAAAGGGTTGAATAGTTGAGTAGTCTTGGTAAACATTAAACATGCTTTAATATCCTATTAAATTTTAAAACCTGAAATACAACATAGTGAATGAAAAAAATTATACATCATTGAATTCATTCGAATTTACCACTTTATATCCTAGGGAAAGGAAAAAAATAAGGGTGGGATTAAATGATCAGTAAGGGTAATGCATAACTGAATTTATAATGAATCAATAATACATAATCAATATAGTAATGTAAATAACTAAAAAAAAATTACATTTTAACAATTACTTTATAAATAATAATAATAATTTAATAAAAAATGACGATCAAATAATTCCAAATAAATACAGTAATCTCATGGATAAATATAACATAATTCAAAATCAAGTAATTTCTTAATATAATACATATGGATCTGAGACATCATGGTATCAATACCATGAAGACCATTCACCAATAAGGATGAAAAATATAGGTAAAGACCTATTAAATTTTGTCTTACCGATTTGTCTCACAGGACATGTTGATTCATTATGAGGTTATTGAATTTTGAGATCCACCTATCATTGTCTATCAAACTCATTCATCTTATATCGATTGATCAATTTTATTTATGAACAATTTTCCTTATCCAATAAATGTCTATATAGAATAAATAATATGGAATATAAATATTTCTCTAGTTAATCAAATTAATTTCAATGTAAAAAAACATATGTATATTTGATATATGGTTTGAATTTTAATCATATCCTTGTTAAATAATATGGATTTTAAATAGAATATTATTTCCAAATGATGATTAGAAAGTGAATATTTTAATGGAATGTTAATGAATATATAATTACACAAGTAAGTGAATGCTAATAATATCCTGGGATAGAATGTTCATAAACCATATAAGAAAAAAAAAGAAGGTTATTATTACAAATTTTCCCTAGTATACTATTTTTAAAATAAATTATAGTTGTGGTTGATGAATACAATTACCATAAAACGATCATTAAAATATTTTTTTAGAAAAATACCCTTTTAATTTTAATATAATATTTAAAAACTATATATATATATATATATATATTTAATATTAAGGAAAACCCAAAATAGTTTTTTTTAATAATGTAAAGGAATATTCAGAATAATGATTGGTCAGGACAGTTGGAAATTATATTCATGTTATATGTGTAAAAATATTGATATCTTTTTGGTAAAAAATTGAAAAGTAATTTTCTAAAAAATGAAAATAATATTACTTCTAAAAAATATTCTAAAATTTAAACAAGGATAAAAATTTATTTAATAAATCAGTGGTGAATATTATGAATATTCATTGAAAAAAAAATTAAGGATATTAGGGATATGGTAAAAAAATAAATTTAGACCGTAAAGATAAATAAAGTTAAACTTTCATAGATAATGTTTTCTCAATCATTTCGAGTACCAAAGAGGGGGAATTATTGCTATTATAAAAAAATCATGAATAACAAGAAGATAAGAAAATTAAAAGGCTGTATTATGAAATGATCAAATAATATCCTTCATTAGAAATTCAAGCATAAAACCTCGATCAAAATGAGATTAAAACATGAACCCATACTGGTTTTGGTACCATTTGAATCTATAAAACTCTTGAAACAAATAAATTCAAATTAAAAATTAATTATGAATAATATAATGGTATTCAATATATAACTATCAAATGGTGTGTAAATACACATCATAAAATTAAATAGTATCATAATACTAAATATGTCTTAATTGAGTATAAATTGAGATGAAGTCTCATACAAAGATTTTATAGTTGAATTTAGGATTAATAAATTAATTGGTTATGTCTGTCATAATTAATTCAAAATAAAATTGGAAATAAAAAATAAAACAATCAATATACATTACACACATAATATTATAATATCAAACACAATGAAGTAATAAAATAACACAATGTAATGAAATTTAGTTATGAAACACTTTCCACTTTGTAACATTCAATTAAAATAAACTTGGATAAAATATTATGAATTAAAACATAAAATTACAAGACATATAAAGTATTCATGATATATCATGTAAAATAGAATGTATAATCACTGTCTAAAACAATTTGGTTCGAAACAATAAAATATGCCTCCATGGAGAAAAAATTGAAGTGAATTATCATTCAATTATAGAAACATATTAATAAAACCAACTTCAAGGAGTGGTTGATTGATGTTGAATTCCAAATACCTATAATATGAATAATTCGTGTTTTTTCATATTAAATTTGATAGTATATACACCAATTAAAGTAAATTATTAGCATAAAATTACATGTGTCTTAAAAAAATGGCATTTTGAGACGAAAACTCATACTTTGTTTTTATATTTAGGTGAAAATGATTTAAACACTTTTATAATGTTTTTAAACAAGTTATTAGTTTATACTAGAACCCTATTGACATTTATAGTATCATATATGATGTTATTATAACATATTATCACCCTCTTGATGACAATATTTCATTATTAAAGTTGTTTTAGGTGTTAGCAACTCTGTTTTATGTTTGATGTTTTGTCGTGGAATTTTTCGTTCTTGCGTATAAGATATTGACCCATAAAAAATAAAATATTAATTTCTTAAATATCACCTTTATTTATAAGATAATTATTTAGAACTATTAATTAATTTTATACATATAAAATGAATTACATCGCTTTGTGGAGATTGTAGGTCGTACGTATGAAGGAGCAGTGATATCATTACATTAATGTTGAAAGGTTAAGAAATTGGATAATATATTAATTTTACATATTAAATTTAATTAAATATTTATCATATATATTTATTATTTATATCATTATTTATATCCATGCGAGTTGGTAATGGAAAAAAATTACATTTGTTCATGAGGTAGTAGTCCTCCATACACATGTGTGATGGCTTTGTTTCACATTTGAAAAGGATATATAGAAATAAATAATATTCCATAAACATAAAAAATATTATTTTATTTATGATATTATTGATATTATATTATAATTGTAATGGCATAACTGAATAAGAAAAAAGAATAAGTAAAAAAAGGATCTTACTGAAGACGATTGTCTTCTCGTAAAAAACATCCTTTGGATATATTATTAAGGACTCTAGGGTTCGTAATTTTGAAATAATATTTTCCCATGGATGTGGATAAGTATTTAAGGGAATTATTTCAGTGTGTTTTTAGCTAAATGGATTGATATTTGTGAGGAAGCGATGATACAGGTGCTCTTTTATAATTGACGAGGAGTTCCATTTTTGTAAATACACAAAACCTTTCAATAATGGAAATCCACAATCAACCCATGTAACTAAAAAATTATAAATAATGTAGTAAAGGGATGTTCGGTTAAATACATACCTCTAACATAGAAAAAAACATCTTTTAAAAATGTTATTATTGTATCCTCTATGTTTTCTTTTACAATTTTAGTGTCCACCGCGATAATTAGATTTTTGACACAGAGAATTTATCATTTATCCATAAAATAAAATGATTCTTATTAGATAATTTGGAACCATGTATCATAAATATTAATTACAACTACTCAAATAAAAATTTTATGTTTGTGGAATGTTAATTTTTACACAAGTACGTGTAACACGTAGATCCATGTTTTTAAATTAATCATTGAAACTAAATTTTAATTCCTTTACTAATAATTGTTAAAAAAATTAAGGTGGAATTATTATATAATATAAATTATGCAGATTAAAAATATTGAATAAATTTTATGAAGTTTAATTCATATAAGTGTATGAATTTAATTTAAAAATTAAAACAACAAAATGTGTTGCAATACTGTTCTTCGGTAAATGAATTTTCAAGAATTAATGACTAAAAATTAAATATATGAATATTAATCATCACTATATGGATTGAAATTATTATATTTAGATATATAATCTAATAATTCCATTTAAACAATTGATAATTATGAATTATTTTAATTAATTAAAATGGAGAATCATTAGGCACATGAAAATAGTTTTTTGAAAAATGAAATTTAAGCCTCAAAATAATATTATACCAAAGTCATGTATAAATATTATTTAAATGAAATTAATTATAATAAATCATACTAAATAATATTTTTGTTAATTTTAAAAAAAATTATAATCATAATTTTAAATTAAAATTACTTTATTTAATAGATATAAATAAAAAATTTTGAATGTTTTTTATTATTCACTATTCACTAGAAAATGTACTTTTCATAAAAAACCCAAAAATTTAAACATAATATAATTTTTATATTTGGATTTATAAATTTATTTCATTTTTAATGTAAAATTCTTAAATTTACCAAAAATCAGTTATATTATTTTCTCATAAAAATCAGTAAATACAATTTTTGAAGAAAATGTATTTTAATGAAAAAATGACATTACTAAAAATTAGAGTGAATATTTAATGAAAATTTTTCAATTAATTTTTATTTATTATTAAATTAATATACATATATCATAATTTGGTTAATCCTATTCGTACGCCCTAATTCAACAACTAAGTCATATCCATCAAATTTAAATAACATATTTCAAGGATCGATTTGCTCTCTACTGTGTGTCTTGTACACTATCGAACATGATGTTATTATTTTAAATTATTATTTTGTTTCACCCAATAATAGTAGATGATATTATACATAAAATTTGTGAGAGTTTCGAGATAATAGAAATTATGAACTCTATGAAAATTAAATTGATATATTTCTGTGAAGAAAAGAAAGAATAAGACCCCAATACCTTTTTATGTATATCATTTCTATGTGTATCAATGAAGGTAAATATTCCATCATGGATATCTTAATAATATATTGTGTATTATAGTTAGTGGATATGAATAAGGATAATATTTTATATAAAATAAAACCTTTCATAACTAATATTGTAGAAATAGTAGGAAAAAAGAAGAATTTGGAAAGTAAGGGTGATATGTAAAAGTTTATATAGATGGTTTTTTGGTTATTATGTTCCTAAAAGTCTGATTGGTCATATTTTACAAAAACCCATAAATAAAATCATGGGAAATGGTTGTGAAGAGAGAAAAAGACTCATGTTAATGTTATTGAATATTTAAGGGTACATAATGAATCTTTTTTAAGTAATTAGATCTCTTGATTTTGATGTAGTGATATCAATTATTGAAAGAATATTTACATCATTAGATAAGGTTTTTTTTGAATTGGAAATGGCTAGTATAAATAAATTTCATGAAATAAACAAGTTCACCTATTTAATATAGTGAATGATCACTTGTATAATATGGTGATAGGGTATTAAATAATACCCTTTCAAACCCACATATATATCTATATAAAATTTTCAGTGGAAACATTTTGACAAAAATAAATACAAAATATGATATAGAGTAGGTTTCCCACATTTGGTAAAACCCTTAAATACACTATGTGGGGATATTTTATTTCCATAGTATAGTTCATGTGTGTATTTATTATTATTTAAAGAAAAAAATTAGTAGAAATCGATGATCAAAAACCAATATGGGATAAAATACTTAAATAGAATTTAGGATATGGTAAAATTTTAACCACTCTTTATTGACCAACCTCTTGGGATTCCACACCCAATTCTAAATGGAATTTACAAATCATTAAAGGATAATAAAATATATGAAAAAATATTGTATAATTGGATTAGATAATATCATTGAAATTGGAAGAAATGTTCTAAAAATTTTTAGATCATTAATTTTTAATGGAAATATTATCATACTTTTTAGGAATTTAATGAGATTGTAAATAAAATTTACCATAGAGAACAATAAAAACATTGATATTATTATTTTAAGAAATTAGAAGAATTATTTTAGTGAAATAGATAGTGTATAAAATTTAATTAAATTATTCCCTTCACACATTTTTAAGGAAATTAAAATTTAATATAAAATATCCTTAGGAAATCATAGAAGTAGAGAAAAGGATTACCACAAAATAATTCAAAAAACATGAACATTTACGATAAATATTCCCAATAAAAAATAATTGATAAGTTTAGTTCAACATACAAGCATCATTTTAAATGAATTATAATACAATGGGAGGGGAAATGGTTAAGATAAATGAAATAATTCTAAATAATCATAAAAGGTGAAAATATATAGGTTTTTGTAGAAAAATAATATTTAAATTAACATAATTGGGATTTAAACATATATAATACTGATTCAAAGTGATATTTTAAGGCAATTCATACCTTTAATCCCTACTTGGAATCCCATTTATCCTCTTAAATATTAAACAGAACCATATTAATAAATTATTTAATAAATTTATACTATTTTTTGAATTTTATACTATTAAATTATAATCAATTATTACACATATATTAGATATTTATTATTTATTTTCATCATCATATGTAAGTGCAATTTACATTTCATATAAGTTTTGAAATGAAGATATCGATCTTATTTATGTGATAACCTGTTACTTATTCCCAGAATAAGCAAGGTAGTGGAATAATGTTTTTCATTTATATTTATATTACCATGCTAATTTTATAGATGTTGTGGGAACCAATTCTGAGAATAGAATTTATAATGCATGTAATTTTAGGTGATTTATCAATAATAATGAGTTAATATATTATGACTATTGATTTCTATATAACACGTATATAACCATACTAATCATTTAAAAAACTCTTTTATATCATATATTACCAATATTAATTTCATGATAAACATTCATGACAAAAATGATGATGTTGATATAGCATCATTGTTGTAGGTGGTAAGACTGAACTAAACAAGAACATATTATGTTAATAAATGAGTACGAGTTTAATGTTATATAATAGAAATATAATTTCCAAAAAAAAAAATTATATCGTATGATGATATTTATAAAATATTTTATATGATATGATAATAACAAAATTTAGAGAAGAAATGGATACTTAGTTTGATGGAATTTCACTTTCTTTAAATGGGTTCATTTGAAATAAATTAATTAAGACCTCTAATTGAAACAATAAGCTAATAAAAATAAAATAAAAATTATGAGGGTTAATTTTTTCTTTGATTAATGAGATATATAATGGATAGAACTAGTTTGGAGTGGTTGTGATAAACCTTCTTTTATAAGTGAAAATGAGATACATTCCATGGAAAACATTAGTTAGGTTAATCGCAAAGATAGTATCACATGATAGTTAGGTTAGTTGGGAAATGAAATGTTTTTTATTATTTTAATATATAATCCCACATTAAAATGTTTTATTACATAATGATTTTATATAATTTTAATAAAAAAATGTCATCCATATCATTTTAACCCATTTTAAATATTTTTTACTTCATTTAATTACATACCATGGCAATTATTTTTGAGATAAAATATAAGATGACCCATATTACCTAATTATGATTTGATTATTCAAATTTTGTACTCCATTTAATCTAATTAAACTTATAAATATTATAAATTTATTATTTGAATGAAATCATAAATATATATATAATGGTTTTTAGGGAAAAAAATATTTAATTGTTAAGTGTCTATATTCTTATTTCATAATATTAACTAATTAAATGTTTGTTAATATATATATATATATGGAATACCATGTTTTTGAACTATGTAATGTTTCAAAGAATGTTTAATTTTATCCATTTAGTTGATGAAAAAATTCATATAAAATTATTTGGATCATAATTCTGGGAATTTGATCACATAAAAGTGTTGTTTTTTGGTGAGGCTCAAGTCTCAAAAGGTGTCTCAGGAGTTCATATGAGTTTCATAAGTGTATATATCTAAAAATATAGTTTTAGGATGAAATATATGGAGGTCCATGGTTTGAACATTGTTGGTTTAACCATGTGTATCAATTGTCTGTCCCCTTTCCTTTAAGAGGACGGTTTTTCTAAACAGTGCTAGTTGAAAAGATTGTCATACAGCTTGAGGTAGATGTCCAGGGTGACTTACATTTTTCGAACACAACTATTACATTAAGTAACCTTAGACATTCAAATGGGGTACCGTTTAGGAAGAGAGTACATAAGTTCCACACATTGTTTTTCAAACTACGCAAATGGGAAATGTGAGGTGGTAGTCCTGGATAATTCCAAAAAAATGGTTCGCACATGGTTTACCAAACCGAGTTTCCAAAAATTTTGAATCTTTAAAGAGATGAAAAACACCGTTATCCCCTATTTATTTTTAGTTATCCTCCCTCCATTATTTTCTCTCTATGCATAGAATCTCACTCGCATAGGTATCTCCCCATTGGGATCTCTTCTGGGAATCCATTTATGTCTCCCATATAATGTCCAAATTACTTGTGATTAGTCTCACAAGATGCATACTAGTAATATATTCATTCTTAATACTTGTTTAATCATTTCACTCACCATCATTGTTACTGTCTTCATGCAAGATAATTCTCCCTATTTTTAGGTTTTTTGTCTGTTTCTTAAATTTCTCTCCGACGTGACAGATTCAAATATTTATGTTGGATGAGTGAAACATCCTTGGTATAATTTAGGTGTTATATAGATTTCACATTTATGTATCTCTCATTTATAATGTGTTTCATTATGTTTCTCATCATATTTTCCATACGATGCTTCTAAAATGGTAAACATATGATGGAGAACCAAATTAGTTAAACTAAACGAATGTTACAATTAAATTTTTTCATTATAGGTTCCTCAACTGAATATAAAAAACCTCTTATATGTTATTTTATTTCATTCCTTTGATCAATAAATTGTTTTTTATAAAATAACCACTCATTGAGTCACATCATCTTATAAAATTTTAAAGATTTAATCAAATGGAATTAATTATATTGTCGAAGGGTGAAACTTCACTAAATTGTTAATTAATAACCAAAAAATATCCGAAGTGGTTGTGTAATTTTCCTTATTGAAAAAAATAATATAATTTGTGAGTTTTATTCATGTTATCGTTTCCTATATTATACCTTTTTCATGTATGGTTTCAAGTGTTGATGAACAGTTCACCAAGCATGAACATTTTTTTTAAACAAGGCCTTTCATGGAAGGTGTAATGATAATCAAATGAACCAATTATGAATTGAAACTTTATTAAATTAATAGGTAATGTTAATGGCCACTAACATGTCCCTTTAACCCTATATATAAATTCATTGAAGATTATACATGGGTATGGAGACTAACATAGCCTCGGACTGGTTGTATTATTTAACTACATATTGATGATCATTATTCCAATATGAAACTGATTTTGACTGTTGGTATGTAACCGTTCATTGTTTTGATTCGTCTTTGATGGTGATTTATGGTATAACATCAATCATTATTATGGTATGCTCCTAATTTTGATTGATGGTATGAAGACAGTAATTATTAAGATATGGAATAATGTAGTGGGGTCGAGGACTAGAAGTTATGACCATCGTATACATTCATATATATGTATATAGGTCACCCCAATTATCACCTTTTCCCTTTGTTCATGTTGGTATGTATTTTGAAAAATATTTATACAGATGAGTTATGTGGACTAGAATAGGATTCCATTATTAAATGGACTAGGGTCCTCAACCTCTTGGGTCTGAAACCCAGTACAAGATATATCTGGAATATGTTGTAGGTGATTCTTTATTCCATATGTAGTTTCATTTTATAATTATATTTATTTTTATTGTTTTCTATTTGGATCTTTAAAAATTTTGTCCCATTTTTTATGATGATAGGTATATCACCTGTGTATGAAACCATATTGATAAATGATCCCCCTTATGTGGATGCCTTGGTACTAAACCTAGTGACCATGTCAGTGCATATATATCTATGAGAACTATCATTTGATATATGCATATATATACATGATGGTAAGTGTGCATATATATTCCTTCTTAGGAAGAAGTAGATATGGTAATCCAGGTGTCCTTGAGGAACCAGATCATGTCTTGTTTATTTTTATTTGTTTGTTTGTTTATGACATATTCAGTTATATGTGAACACTATTGTATCTTATATTAATACACTAAAAATCCTTAGACACCATTTTTGGGGGCCTACTGAGTATATCTAAACCCCTATTCATTCACCCATTACACTAGGGCCTCTAAACAGACATCATGGTTGTAGGTCTTGGTTTATAGATCATTTCTCATGTTATTCATTATACGTGGGATCTTACGATTGTATGACTGGGATAAAGATATATATTATCATGGGGTTGGACCTATTTTCATTTATATATTTTTTATACATACATAACCTATTTTATTATACTTCCTTAATTTATGTAGCATCAACTGGACTTTTATTCATAGTTGAATTTTTGGCATTGGACACATTATTAGTTCATTAATATTCTTATGCTACACTGTCCTTTTTTTACTTCTTTTTTTCATGTACTTGATAGATTTATTCATCATAATACCACTATGGTAATCCAATCATGAGGATATAGTTTCCCCTATCATACAATCATTAGAAACTCACTACATGTCAATTTCCTGCTGTGTTTGGGGAGGTGCACTAGAGTTCTTATGGCCAACTAGATTAGGGCACCTTTAAAGTGGATTTCAGATTATGATTCTACAAAATTTATCGTAGGTTTTTATTTTACATTGTCTTATTTTTTTGGTCTTATATACGTGAGACTAGTAATGGTTTAATTCATGATAAATATTTGTGTCTGAGAGTGATGAACCCACGCATGGGGAAAGTCCATGTATCTAGGGAAGGTATTGCTATTTTGGTTGTTCATTATTACACTTTATTATGATTTCACCATGGGTGATTGATGTACCCTTCACTAATTTATGATTAATGTTATTATGATATTTTACTAATTGACTAATATGGAGCGGAAGCATAATTACATGCATCATTAAAAGCACATAGATATTCACAAGTCATGATTCTTCTATGCAACTCCGGAAGAGGTGTTTCTAAGTTAATACTGGCACTGCGATTCCATCAGTTCCATCAGAATTCGATTTCGAGCACCGTTTCAAAAGTTAGAAAAATCCACTCATTCGTTCACCAAACGTACCCGAGGCAAACTTCGGAAAATGATTCCGGGCACACCGGGCCTCGGAATCAGGTGCCGTCAAAAACTGCATTCTTGTAAAATTCCAAAGAAAATTAAGAAAGAAAAATTTCCTTGAAATTTATTGGTCTTTAAATCACTCCCACCTCAGGGCTTTACGTCCCCGTAAAGATACATCATAAACTAGGGAAACAAATGTGGGTAGTGAGCACGCATCTGCGCCTCCCGCTCCCAAGTGCTCTCCTGGAGGTTCCTGTGCTGCCATCTAATGCGCACTAGAGGAATCGACCATCCACGTAGGACCCACTCTTGTCGATCCTCGATCTCCATTGGGACCTCCGCAAAAGTTTCCCCATCATCAACGTCTAGCTCCCCATGGTCAATGATGTGCATCGGGTCGTGCACGTATCTCCTCAACTGAGATACGTGGAAGACGTCGTGCACCCGGTGCAACTGAGGTGGTAGATCCAGGAGATAGGCCACCTCACCAATCCTGCTGAGGACCTAGAATGGTCCGATGAAGCATGGAGACAACTTTCCGCCTCGGCCAAATATCTGTAATCCACGTAGAGGTGAGACAGGCAAGAAGACGTGGTCGCCATCCTCGAACTCTAGTGGCCTCCGCCTCCTGTCAGCGTAAGACTTCTACCGGCTCTGAGCTGTCCTCATCCGCTCCTGGATGACCTGGACCTTCTCCGTCATGGCCCGGACCATCTCTGGTCCCACAAGTGCTGACTCCCCAGGGTCTGTCCATCACAAAGGAGATCTGCATGGTCTGCCGTACAATGCCCGTACGGTGCCATCCCGATGGTGGAGTGGTAGCTGTTGTTGTATGGGAACTCCACCAAGGGTAGGTGGTCCTCCCAGCTGCGACCAAAGTCGAGGACACATGCGTGGAGCATGTCCTCAAGGGTCTGAATGATCCTCTCTATCTGAACATCCGTCTGAGGTTGAAAGGTGGTGCTCAGACGTATCTACCTCCCGAACGCCTCCTGAAACCCCTTCCAAAGCAGGGAAGTAAAGCGAGCATCTCGACCGGAGATGACAGATGATGGAACACCGTGAAGCCATATAATCTCATGAACATAGAGACGTCCCAAGCTCTCCACTGAGCCCTGCTCTCTGATGGGTAATAAGTGAGCCGACTTGGTGAGTCGGTCGACAATCACCCAGATGGAGTCGTGACCTTTGGAAGTGCGTGGAAGTACAGTCACTAAGTCCATAGATATCCCATCCCACTTCCACTCCAGGACCTCCAAGGGTTGTACCAAGCATCTAGGTACCTGATGCTCTGCCTTCACCTACTGGCAGGTGAGGCATCGTGAAAAAAACTCTGCAATAGCCTTCTTCATGCCCGACCACCAGTGATGTCGTCTGAGATCTGAGTACATCTTCGCCACTATAGGATGTACCACCAAAGGAGAAGTGTGAAACTCTCTCAGCACCTCCTCCCATAATGCAACTGGTACCAAGGTACGTCCTCTGAAAAGGACGTTGTTCTATGGTCTAAATGAGAAACCATTAGGTGCCTGTCCTGAAGATATCTGTGCATGCCGCATCTCACAGTCAGCGTCCCCATGTTGTGCCTCTCTGACCCGCTGTAGTAGTGGCGGGGTGACTGTGAGAGACTGAAGGAAGGCTGCTCCATCTCTATCCACAAAGGATATCGGCAAAGCGGCTAGCTGCTCTATCACCTCCTCAAGTAGCTGAATACCTATCCACCTGCTGAGAGCATCAGCTACCACGTTCCCCTTCCCAGGAGTATAGACTATCTCAAAGTCATAGTCTTGGAGGAACTCGAGACATCACCATTGTCTCAGATTCAGGTCCTTCTACGAGAAGATATACATGAGACTCTGATGGTCAGAAAAGACTGTAAAGCGCTTGCCCATCAGATAGTGTCGCCATGTCTTCAGAGTGAAGACCACTGCTGCTAACTCCAGGTCATGGGTAGCGTAGTTCTGCTCATGCGGCCTCAACTGATGTGATCCATAGGCGATCACCACCCTCTCCTGCATCAGGACACATCCGAGTCTGGTACCTGATGCATCGCAGTAGACTACGTACCCTACTCCCTCCTCAGGAAACCTCAAGATAGGGTCGCTGGTCAGTCTCTGTCTCAGCTCCTGGAAGCTCTGCTGACATCTGTCTGACAACAAAAAGGGTTTCCCCTTCATCGTAACTGCTGAGAGTGGTGCCGCAACTCTGGAGAAGTCTGTCACAAATCTCCGATAGTATCCAGCTAGTCCCAAGAAACTCCGCACCTCCGTCACGCTCCTGGGTGGATCCCAAGCTAGCACTACCTCGATCATCGCAAGATCCATTGCAACTCCCGCCTCAGAGATGACGTGTCCCAAGAAGTAGACCTCACATATCCAGAACTGACACTTAGAGAGCTTTCCATAAAGCTGGTGCTCTCGGAGTTTGTCTAGTACAACCCGTAAGTGGTAGGCGTGTTCCCCCTCAGTCGTCGAGTAAATCAAAATGTCGTCGATGAAGACTACGACAAATCGATCAAGGTATGGATGAAAGATCCTGTTCATGAGGCCCATGAACACCGCTAGAGAATTGGTTATGCCGAATGGCATAACCAAGAACTCATAATGGTCATACCGACATCTGAAGGTCGTCTTCTGCACGTCCTCGTCCTGAACTCTGAGCTGGTGATAGCCTGACCTGAGGTCTATCTTCGAGAACCACTTTGCTCCCTTGAGCTAATCGAAGAGGTCATCAACCCTCAGTAGCGGATACTTGTTTCTCACCGTCACCTGGTTCAGGCGACGATAGTCGACACGAAGTCTCAAGCTCCTGTCCGCCTTCTTGGCGAACAATATCGGGGAAGCCAAGGGTGAAACACTGGGTCAGATGAATCTCTTTCCCTGCAAGTCCTCCAACTGTACCCGTAGCTCTTGAAGCTCAGCGGGGGCCATCCGATATGCTGGAGTCAATATCGGGGCTGTCCCGGGGTACTGGTCAATATGAAAGTCTACCTCTCTGTGAGGAGATAGTCCTGGATCGTCGTTAGGGAAGACGTCCGCATACTGATCCACCACTACAGGAAGACTAGGACTCCACACGTCAACTGCTCCTAGAATGAGGCTAGCCAACTAATGAGTGATGGGTTGTCCTCTCCTCTGCGGAATTCCATCCTGTGCTGCAAAGGCTCCCTTCTCACCGGTGAAGGTGAACCTGCTCCCGTCGGTGCGTACACAACACACCTTGTGCCTAATACAGTCAATCTGTGCATGGACTGTAGATAACCAATCCACACCCAAGATGACGTCGTAAGGCCTCGACACCGCTACAAGAAGATCCTACCCGAAGCTCTTGCCTCCTAGAGTAAGCTCACACTGCCAGCACCAGTGCGTGATCGTCGAGTCCGCTCCCATAAGAGTCTCTAGCCGTAAGGATCGAGCCAACGGCTCTGTTGGAATCTCCAAGCTCCGAAAAAAGGCAGTGGGTATGAAAGAGTGACTCGCTCCTGTGTCTATAAGAACTGTATCAAGGGTGGAATAGACACAGATCATACCTAGAATCATCTCAGGTGCGCTGTGGTCGTAGGCCTCTACTGCCTGGAGTTGTGCCTGTCTCTGCCCGCCAGCTCCCTGTGGTCGGGGTGGACCTCCTGGTGGTGGTGGTGGTAGAGCCTCAAAGCGCCGCCCACCACCTGCTGCTCGGCCAGTTCCTCTACGTCGTCCGCCTCCTCCAGGAGGAATGTCCCAGTCGACCCTCAGCCTCTTCCTGGGTGGCCCCTCAACCATCTGCTGCTCCTTGGCACGGTGGGTCGGGCAGTCACGAGCCATGTGGCCCTGCCCACCGCATGTGTAGCACTGCCTGCCTCTCGAAAGACTGGCTCCACGCTGTGTGCCCCGCACTGCTGAGCCAGTGTCCTAAGGTCGTCTGCGTGAGGGTCTGGTCTGTCTGGACCCCTGAGTCATCCGTTGACTGCCTGCCGCAGAAGACTCTTCTACGTGCCGTCCTGCAGTAGGTCTCGCTACTGATGAAGGCTCAGCAAGGAAGCTCTCGATCAAAAGGGCTCGCTCCAGTACTCCTGCCTGAGTCGGAATGCTGAGGGAGATCAGCGATTCCTTGATCTCATGTCTCAAACCATGCTCAAAGGTCCGGGCCTAGAAGAATGGGTCCTGTACCATGTCTGTCGAGTAGCGTGAGAGATCGGTAAATCTCGCCGAGTACTGGGCGACCGTCAAGCTGCCCTGCCACAGCTGAAGAACCTCCTTGATGCGCACCGCACGGAGGGTGGCCGAGATGAACTCTAAGCGGAAGAGGTCCTCAAAGTCTGTCCAGAGGAGATATGCCTCATCGTGCACCTGGAACATCAGGATCCACCATCGGCCCGTTGCTGCGTGTAGTAGGCTCGCTGCGAGGATCACCATGAGGTCTGCTGGTGTCCTCACTAGCCTGAAAACTCGTACAACTGCCTCCAGCCAGTCCTCGGCTACCTGGGGGTCCGTCTCCCCATGGAAACTAGGTTGTCGCTGGCGCTGAAACTCGTGTAGAGCTCCAAGGTGACGTGCATCATCAGCGGTTGGGGCTGGAAGTATCGGTGGCTCAGTGGGTAAAGGTATCGCCGGTGCCTCAGCTATCAGAGGGCCCTGTACCGAGGCCTCGTCGCTCGGCGGGCTGTCATCACACTCAACACTCGGAACCCTAGCTGGCTACTATCGTTGGGCCATCCTAAAAATAATCAGTTGTGCCACGGTCAGAACAGTATACCTGGTGAGATGACATATAGTAATCACAAAGAAAACTTGAAACACACATGCAATCAATGTTTTCATGCATTAAGTCGGAAATCAAAAGTCAGGGTCCTGGTGTACGGATACGTCGGCCGCCGCACCAACACTGGACTCCCTGGACTAATAACCACACCCAATACGCTTAACACTATTGCTGCACATAGAAAAAGATCAGAGTCTATGGTAGAACGGAACTCCTCTGATACCAATTTGTCATGACCCATCCTCGGGGCCCGTGCCGTGACTACCCCATGCCCGCCTTCCATAGGCCAGGGGCTGGTGACTAGCACCAAGGGGTAAATCCCAGTAAAAAGGGAAGGCATTGCCTTTGTAAGTAAACAAACACCATAGAGCAATCAATAAGAAGAAGTAAACAATAAGTAAAAACTGAGTACAACAGTAAATGCGGAATGTAAGTGGGCCATTATACAAACTCAAATTGAAAGTAAAGTACAACTGGAAAGGGAAAAACAGCAACTAAAAAGTAAAGCCGCAACGCCGAGCTGTCCACTGGAAATCCAACCTGAAGGGTGGGTACAGATAGCCTCCACTGCTCCTCGGGTACAGTCGACCACTCCGAGTACATCTCACCCTGTGGTCCACATCCAGGTATCGTCCTGCTCTGTAAGCCTCAACCACAATCAGTGTTGTCCGTCATCTATAACCAACACAACGTAGTGCGGGCATAGCCCGTGTAGGGGTGAGTATAAGCTACTCACTAGGGACCCCGAGACCCCCGAAGGTCTCCCAGAATCCAAAAAGGATAAACCACAAAGGAAAGATACAATCACGAAGTAACATCCGACACAGCTTAGGTTTATGCCCATACATATACCTAAGTCATCAATTCTCATTCGGCTCCAACATCCGAACCCAAGTACAACCCAGTCCACACAGGAAAGGAAAACGTAAATCCACACAGGATAACACAACACAATCCACAAGGGAAAGAGAAACAGGATTCATCTCACACAGGTATACTTCGTCATAGGACGATAAAAATGACCAGATATTGCCACTGATTCATCTAAGCCGTCATACCCACAAAGGATCGATAGGTACTAACCCCCGCAATGACCCACAAAGGATCTGACCCAGAAAGGATCGATAGGTAACTAACCCCCGCAATGACCCACAAAGGATCTGACCCACAAAGGATTGATAGGTCACTGACCCCCGCAAAGACCAACATAGGATTGGACCCACACAGGATCGGTAGCACTGACTCATAAAGGATCGATGAGTGTTGTAGTCGTCGCCGTCGAATCCACTAAGGATCTCTGCACAGTCGTCGTCGTCACAGTAGCAGTCGCAGCCAGCTCTAAGGTTCCCGCACACAACAAGCTCATTCAGGAGGGTCCTCTCCATGAGCCGAGAGGCTGATACATCAACTGACACATAGTCCAGAGATGATGTATCCAAAAGTTCCGTTTCGCCAACAGGAACTCAACGTCGCAGATGGCGCGTCAATCGAACGCCCAGTCTGAGAGTTATTGGCTTTTTCGTCCCAGGGGCCCGGTTGGTTTTTAAGAAAAAAACCAACCCAACCGTAATCCACCTACATCCAAAACTCAGGAGGAGTAAGCCATAAGATCCATCTCACTTAGAAGAATCCATCAAAGTCGACGGTACGTCAATCAGACGTCCGGAGTTCAAGATATGAGCGTTTCCGCTCCGAGGGTCCGGTTAGTTTTGTGTACGAACCAACCCGGCCGAACCCAAATAATTCCGAAAACTTAGGTGTAGTATATCGAAACGACCATCTCAATCCAAGGATCGCATCGCCGCTGACGGCGCGTCGTTCGGAGGCCTGTAGCTCATGTTATGAGAAAAAGAATGAAAAGGTCCGAAAACGGGGGGTCTGGGACAGGACCAACCCGGCCCAACCCCCCTGGGTCGGCCCGAACTGGGTCGACCGGACCAGGGTCCAGGACCGGGTCCGACCCGGCCGGCGGGGCCCGGCTCGGCCGGCGCCGGCGTGGCCCGGCCGCCAGGGTCAGCTCGGGCGGTTACGGCCGAGCGGCGCGGAGGTGTGTTGCCCCCCCCCCACCCTCGCGTGAAGGAAATCCGCGGCCCCGCGTGGGGCTGCCCTCGCCAGCGGACGCGGCCGGGCCGCCGCGTCCCGCTCCTCCGGTCCCGCGCGGTCGCGGGACCGCGCTGCTACCGCCGCGGCGGGTCTTCCCGGCGGCGCACCGGGCGCCGCCGCTCCCTAGCGGCCGGGCGCTGCCGGCTGCCGCCTCCGGCCGCCGGCGCCGCCGTGCCGGCGTGGCGCGCTAGCGGGGGGTTCCTCGGACCACCGGACGCGCTCCGATGGTCCAATTCACCTGCGGTCTTCGCCAGTGATCGTCTCGGGACCCAACCTTCGCTGCAAAGCCTTCAAAACGCCCGAGCGGCTTGTTTTGTCATCATCCGCAAATCCGCGCATCAACGAAAAACTGCGGAGGGTTGTCGGGCCGTGTTTGTTTGGCCCGCACCCTCTGCGTTAGGTGATAACAATCGGGAATAAAATATTCAACACATGAAAAAAAAACAAGGCACGATTTTAATAAAATTAAAAATGAACTTTGATCTGGGTCCTTTGTTATAGATGAAACAACCCTGGGAATAAATATTGTTCTCAAATAAAACCCCTACCTCGTAGCTGTCATCGGACGAGAGGTCTTCGCGGAATTGACCGTCGCGGAAGAAGAGGATCGGCGCGTCGCGGAAGGGTGTCACGTCGACGATCTCCGAGGGTTAAGGAAAACACACGGATTTAATTTCACGTATTAAATCCGTGTTAAGGATAAAATCCACAAAGGAATTTATAAGATTTGAAATCTCCTACCTCAAGCAGTTGATCGAAGATTTGTCGCGGAAGAAGAACGTCGTGGAAGAAGAATCGGCGTCGCGGTACTCGGCGTCACGTCGTCGATCTTCGAGGGCTCGGTGTTCTTAATTGCCCTTTCGTCAGAGGCCGGCGTTCTTCGCGTTCTTCACGTTTTTTGCGAAGGAGGATGAAGATCTTTAGAGATTCTCCAAAGGATTAACACAACAACCCGATAATAAAATAAGTCCTCATCTTATTTTATTATCATCTAAAGAATTTGAAAAACAAAGGTAAGTAACGAACAATTAATTCAAAGAATTAATTGTAAAATTTAACTGCCCAATTATATAGGGGCGTTAAGAATTTAGAAAAATGCGTCAGTTGACTTTCATTAAAGATGAGTTTTCGTAGGTGCGTTACTTAGAGGAAAAGAAACGGTGGGGCTCATGTGGGCCCCACCTCAGAAATATCCTACCAAGAGGTTAGGATATTTTGGATTGCACCCTATCCGCTTCAACTCAGCTTAAGCAGCTTTAAGTGGATTTTAAGTGGCTTTAAGTGAAATAAAAATAAAGTTGTCGCACCACTTTATTTTATTTCTTAAGTTAACCTAAAATAATTTAGAAACCACACCCGAGCAAACGCAACTCCGGAAGAGGTGTTTCTAAGAAAAAACCGGTGAAGCGATTCCATCGGTGCCCTCAGAATTCGATTCTGAGCACCGGTTCAAAAGTTAGAAAAACCTGCTCGTTCGTTCACTGAACGTACCCGAGCCTAACTTCGGAAAATGATTCTGGGCACACTGGGCCTCGGAATCAGGTTCCGTCAGAAACTGCATTCTTGTAAAATTCCAAAGAAAATTAAGAAAAAAATTCCTTGAAATTTACAGGCCTTTACAAGATCTTCATTGAGGAGGATTTTGGAATGTAATAAATGAGGGAATCGATTGGTATTTACTAGAAAAGTGTGGGAATGTTTAATTAATGTCCAATGGACACCTCATCGATAGTATTTGAAAAACCATGGGATTGACCATGGTATTTTCTCATGGTGTTGTCCAAATGGGACACCTAATATCATATATTACTATTCAAAAGTCAACCCGAATGATTACATCATGATAACATCATTAATGATGTCATTACACATCTGAAACTCCAAACTGTATTTTTAATATTCACCGAAAATTCAACTATTTCAGAAAAATCCAAAAAATTCACCCTAACCTAATATCGATGCTTTTAATAAAAAATGAACTCCATTTTATGAAAATAATTTTCTAAATATTTTAATTTTAATTTTTAAATAAAATCATTATTTATTCAAAAAAACTCAAAAAACTATAACTTTTTCTGTAACACCTTGAAAAAGCAATCAAAGTCCCATAATATTATCGTATAACAATAATACAATAAAGTAAAAATATGTGATTACATTTTATAAAAACAAATTTTCATTTTAAATTATTAAATTAATTATAAAATTGTCAATAAAATATTTATGACATAAAAAAAATATCAAAACGTATACTATGATCATTTTTTCACTTTTAAGATGTCTAGATTGTATTTATACATTCATGGGTGAAGATTATATTTTTTTGGCCAATTTATTATTCATTACTATTTATAAGGGTATGTTATTATTCATACTTTACTATTCACTAAAAAACAAATTGATCTTATTGGACTCTAAATTTATTGCGAATCAAAACTATAGAAGACCATTTTTTTAGAATCATTTCATATTATTAATTATTTAAAGTGTACAAATATATTAAAAATTACCCATTTTCCCAATATTCATCAATAATTTGGAACTTCATCTGGACATTTGAAATTTTAAATTTAACATAAGAAGAAATAAAAATATTATTTATAAAAAAAGAAGTATCTAAGGCCTTGTTACATAGCCCCTTATAACACCTGCTTACGACCTAAGTGGAAGGTGTTCTATGGTGATAGAATGTTGGGGTGGCTCAGAAAACACTGCCCGAGAGGTAATTTATTTCAGCTTGAACTTCTCCCTTGGGTGATTCTGATCAATCTTTACATGATGAAGCTCATCTTGGGCTTGGTCCATAGAAAATCCCAGAGATGCTACCTTCTTCCTAAGCTCCAACAGATGGGCTTCGTATGGCCCAAGTCTACTAGATGAGGTAATCGACTCTTCTTTCTGTATCAATTAACAATATCACTTGTATTTATAAATAGTAATTTTAATGTTAATAGTTCAGTTTCCAACGTTCATATTGACCAATGGTCATATCACAGTCGAAACCCAATGGTATCACTTCGTTAATTAAAGGATATAGTTTTGTGGAGTATAAAATGAAATAACAAAAAAATTTAGGAATCAAATATTATTCAAAAGTTTGGGTCGTTATAAAAAAAATACTGAAAGTGAAGAAATACACCAACCTTTGTAATGTTGGAATGTAGGGAAAACAACATACATGACTTTTGGCCCATATTGAAATTTTCGGAAAAAGAAATGGTGGACCCAAGGTGAAATCACTTCTCATAAACTATGGGGGCTAGTAGCATTGAGGATCCATAAAATTAACATTTCACTATATGAAAACATTAAATGGTTGGTCCCACCAATAAAATAATAGAGAAATCATGAGACTCTCTTGTGAATCGAGGCATTTATCATTTGGAATCCATAGTCTAACACATCATAAGCCTAAATCCTTCTCTGCTTCATAATTTTGGATGATGGTGGGGAATCAAGCATCTCTTTTCATGTACCGAAACAAATGGACGAATCCACATGACTTATTAGACTCATTAGTCAAGAAGACAACAACACTACACAAATAGATGTTGGTGAAGGAGAAATGTTTATACAACAATATGGTATAACCACACTTCTTCCATGAATTATATCTCATCCTTAGATAATAGTCACCCATGCCTCGTATCACCCTATGATATCATGGAGAGGTGGGTGACTGATGCCCCTATACTCTCGTATGAGCATGGAGAGTTCATTCCCATCAGGGATATGGCCATCTAGG
This sequence comes from Viscum album, assembly GCA_963277665.1. Taxonomy (NCBI): domain Eukaryota; kingdom Viridiplantae; phylum Streptophyta; class Magnoliopsida; order Santalales; family Viscaceae; genus Viscum; species Viscum album. Next base: position 1,113,976,367 of record OY728132.1, on the reverse strand, counting down.
ACCTAGAGTCATCAGTGCCTTTCTAACACTGCCTCCCTATATGGTGGCACAGAGGGTAACCTCCCCCATTTCGATGATGAATCAATTTGGGAATCTCTCCTTTGAGTGAGCTATGGAATCACTACCTTAAACCGATGAGGTAGTGGATGTTTTATTCACACTGGGAACATCCTCTACCTAGGAGTTGTCTGGAAGGGATCCAACATGGCCTTGTTAGTCCCAGTATCGACTATTTGCATAATATGTTGAACTGGTGGACATCACCCCCACTCTTTTGGACCTATTGCAATGCAATCAACTCCAATTTTGGGAGTGGGAATAGGACATTGTCCAGCAGGGGGAATATTACACAAATATTGTGACCCCCACCACTGATGTATGTTTCAAAATCCTTGCAATATGAGAATAGGGATCCATCTTCTCCTGTTTGGTATCGAAGCCCCTGCCTCCTCAAAGGTTGTCCAACTTGACTCTCCCAATTTTCGGCACCATAAATAGTTTGTATGGGCTATCCCATGATTAGGAAATGTAGTGAGAAGATCCTCCCCATGCTCTTGCTATATAATATGGAGGTCCTCCTTGACTTCCAACCAATCAGTACAAAGGGCCTCTACATTTCTTCAAAAACCCATGAAACGTTCCTCCTAATCTATTGATAGTTAGTAAATAGGTCCTCATCAAAATCTCATAAACTAATTTTGTGGTCCTCCCCACTAAAACACTAACCAAAATGGAGGTTCTCTCAATTACAAAAATGCAATCCATTCGGAAGAACTATACCAGGATAAATGGGAGAATAATAATCATCGAAGGAGAATCCCAGGTAAGGGCCACATCATTGTTCACCTAATTGAACTCTCGAAGTCCATGGTGATGGACATATTGATTATTAAGAGATCACCAAAGATACCAGATTCTAGGCTAGAATCCTGGTACATGATATTTGAAATGTCAGAAGTTTGTGTCCATTGGATCCCCTGATCCCTCTACATTTACATGTAGCTGGTTGATGTTTTGGATCATTTCCATGGACTACCAGTGCATCCACATTTTTCACTATATGTTTCTCACCAATTTTCTTATACATAAGAAGTTGGATAGATGTCAGGGTTTGGGATGGAACCATCATACATCAGGCACTACATTGAGTTGAAAACGATTGTCATTACCCACAAACATGAGGCATCGATCAACACCCTATCCTACAGGTATGTGATGATGAGGTTGGAATATCCCCTTAGAGATATCCCAACACGAATCATACATTTATCTTGTCAATTGTCTTCCCCTAGTAAACAAGTAGAAAAAATCATCTACATTGGTATGACCACCGTATCTAGACCAGAACTAATCTTGTAACATCCCAGGTAAATAAAGAAATTACTTTTTCATATTTATTAATATTCGTGAATAAAATATTAATATTACTTTAAAGGGAACGCTATGCTCGATGGCGTACCCAATACGCAACAATGAGTTTCTTTGAAATCTCACATTGCACTCTAATAATAAAATAATATTATTTTAAATGGTAGTTAATGCCTAGCCATTGTAATGACAGGAATGAACAGAACTAACTACAAAATTATTATATATGTTTGTCAAATATTTTTACTTTTATCCAATAAATGTTAGAGGCTTAAAATGCGAATGAATCCAATTTTAAGCGAAAATATTATAATATTATTTTAAAGGTCAGTTAACCACATTTTGATGGAGAACCCTTTTTAAATCAACTTTTTGAAAATTTCATATGTTATACTGGACCAAATAAAATCCTTCTTTAGAATTTCGACATCCAAATTTACTTTGTGTAAATTTTTGTTATTTTTCCAATAAAGATCATTTTTAGTGAAAATGTTGTATTTTAATTCACAACCTCCTTTTAATATGATTTATTTATATGGATATATTATCATTTTAATTGGTTTTAAAGAGTAGTTAGAATACATTTTTACCATTTAATCCAATGGTGGTCATTGGAATTCATTTTACTTTGAAATTGGACTTAAACTTGTGTCAATCGTTTGATATATTTTGTTTCATAAAAACACGCTATTTGTTTTGGAAATGGGAATTAATTATTAAATTGATTAATACAACTAATATGTTTTGAATTTCATAAAATAAAAATCATTTTTGAATTCGAAATATCAAATATAGCTTAGGGTGAATTTTTGGTATTTTTCTAAAAAACGTCAATTTTTGATGAATAGTGAAACCACTAAGTGGTAGTTAAAAAACTGATTTTTCGATTAAATGAAATTTTACCACCTCTGTGATTTGAATTTCAAAAATCCGACATAAATGGGTTTCATTAGAATGTAAAATGGTTTTCAATTGGATGAAAATATTTTTTTGGTGAATAGTAACTTTAAAGTTTTATTAATCGCGATTAAAGGTAATTAGTGTAATTTAATGTAAATATAATGTTATAATAATATGAAATGACCATGAAACATATCCTACCCTTATTGGATGAGTCATTTCCGACCAAGACAATCCATGGGTCAACTTGGGGACCCCATGGAGCCACTGGGTTAAGAAAATGACATTAATAACTTTTTATTTAAAGATAAAAAAAATTCACAAACATGTATTGTTTTACTGAAACAGTTTTTACATGGGATTATAAAAGTAATATTTTTTACTATAAATAATCATTGTAATGATCAAAATATTTCATATATCATATTATTTTTTTATAATTTTTAGACATTAAATAAATTAATTTATTTATGACACCATGATGATGCAGTGATTACCTCATTAATGAACGATTTAAAAAAATGAAAGGATAATGTAAAATATAAGATATAAACTTGTCCAAAACCTATTTCATGGGTGGATTTAGAACCCTTATCACCATATCATAGAAATATATAATTGTGGGACCTTTGATATCCGAAAATCATTTTATAATAAAGTTACTTTTCAAGACTTTCCAAGAGTGCCCCTCCTCCCTCTTTTAAAAGGCCCCCACCTCTACCTCTTTACCCACACATCTCAAGCTCTTTTCTCATCCAAAAACTACTCATAGATTCTCTCCATATCCCTCTCTTACTCTTAGAAGCCTCACATTGGGTAGAAGTCTTTCCAAGGAAGCCTTTGAGCTCAAATCAAGAAGAGTTATCTGATTTGAAGGTAATGTCTTCTATTATGTTCTTTTGTTTTATCTTGCTTCTCTGACCCCCTAAAATCTATTTATTTCTTTATTTTGTAACAACAACAGTCTCTTAAATATAATATAATTCTTTTATGATGAGGATTCGAGCTACACTCATACACACCTCTATCTAATGGTTATAGAACATACTGTTTCTGTGGGTGGCGAATTACTGCCTGACGAAACGATGATTGTTCAATATTCTTTTAACAACTCTCATGGTCGCCATTAAGATGTCACTGTATTTATATATGATATATAAATTATGTTTATGTATTCCTTATACTTCTGTATTTTTCATTTATGCCATACCTTTATGGATTCCATAATGTGTAAACGCGATAATTTCATTTTACGAAGTGCGGACTACCGCCCCCTGAAAGTGATTTGAATCGTTAATACCATATGTGGGATATATAAAAGATGGATTTAATGATGTTATATTTTATATTATACTGTAATTTTAATATACCTATGTATCATTATTTTTTTCATTCCATTAAAGTACGAAATTGAAATGAAAGTAGCGTTCATGCGTACGTACGGCTTACCGTCTCCATGAACGGTACATTTCATTTCTTATCTCCAAATGTTATGTACTATTATAAGTACATATATATAATGGATATATATGTCATATATTACATCTAAATTATGGATATCATTCTGGAGTTATAATATATATATATATATATATATCTCATTTAATTTTATTTCTGTTAATATGACAAAGAAATGAAAGTCGTGTTTATGCGTACGTACGACCTACCGTCTCCATGAATGGTGCATTTCATTTTTCATTTCCAAATGTTATTGAATAGTATAAAATGAATATATAATGTATATATATGATATTTAAATCATTAATACAATTCTGGAGATGATGTACCTATAAATAAATGGAAAATTCTTCTCCAACAAGTTCATTTTTGACTCATGTACTGAACATTGACAAAAATGTCTGATATGAACTCACATTATTAAGAAATTATTATAACATATAATATGTGATATGAACTGAATAATAATCTTTAAATGAGTTTCTTAAGAAATTATAAACTTACCAAACTTTATTATTCAGTAATATAAAGAAACAAACAAGACAAGTCAGACTTGATGTAAGGGATCCTACCTCTCTCTTTCTTTTTATGTACTCTCTTTCATGTCATTCCTTTTAAGCTCATATTTATTATATTGGGGGATGTAATTTGAAATCCCTCTTACATTAATTTTTTTTTAATTTGATTATAGACCCTATTTGAACTCATCAAACCATTTTTTGAAGTTTTAAGTGGCGCAGTTAGGCTGCCAAATTTTCGTAAGGGATTTCTTCTCTCACTTTTAATTCTGTGAGATTTCCATTGTTCGAAACATATTTATTGCATGTGGTGTATTGTGTACTAACCATTAATATATATTATCATGATTCTATTTATATTCATGGTATTAAGTTATTTATTTTTTGTTTGTTATCTTTTGGTCATACGACTCGATTGATCACAACGGGGTTAGAGGTTTTTATCTCACTTTTTGTTCCTGTGAGATTCATGCTACATTTTCCACTATTTCCTTTTGTGTGGTTTATTTACTGACCATGATTGTATTTGTTGTGTAATATACTTTAATTTATGGGTATTAACATCTTAATTGTATGACCCTTCTTTCATGAGGTGTACGTTTCGAAAGTTACCCAAATCGGTAAGAGAACCTTTCACCCTCCTCTTTTTAAAAGACTTATTTTTGTTGGGCCTTTTAATTTACATATTGTTATGTTGGGATATTTTCTTATATGACCTTATTGATGTAAATTTTATGTCCAAGATATGAGATACCATTTTCTCTCTCATCAACTCATTTTCTAAATTTTAAAGTGACGTTGTTAGGCTGTCGAATTTTTGCAAGGGAACTTCTTAACTCAATTTCAATTCATTGGGTTAAACTTGTACTCCTTGAATATGTAATTATATGAATATGTGTGAGTGAATCTGATTTTTTTAGACTTAATATCCACTTATATTGGGTGTATTTATATTTCTCACACATAATTAAGTAATTGATTTATCCTTAATATAAAGATACCATCTTTGAATGGGACTTCGTATCAATCTTCTTTCATTGAGGCATATTTTTTTCTAATACAAGAATTTATTTTATACGGTGTATAACCCCCTTGGACATTTAATTTTATTCAAAAGGAATATTTTTCATCAAAGCCTTTTACTAAACGACAAAAAGGAAAGTTTCTTTTTAACGTATGTGGTGACAACGACCTTTCCGCCACCGAGATTATTATTTGATCCTTGGCTTCCTCAACAAGTTGTAATGTTTTTAAAAGTAAATAAATACTATATACTATTTTATGTATTTTGGTATTGAAAATGGTTTTGATAATGTATTTTTTATGTGAATATATTTAAGTGATATATTGTTATTGAAATATAGAAATGTTTTCTTTCCGTTATATTTGTTTTATGTATTATGATTTTGTAATGGTACTTGTACATTTGACGGGTGGTTACATGATAAACCATATGACCGGTGGGATCGTGAATACCAGGATGGGTGGTTACGTTATAACCACCAATTCATTGGGTATGGAATTCAACCGTATGGCTATTCCATGTAGTGATATGTGTGGAAGTCGACCGTATGGTAATTCCATTTAAGTATGTTTATGTACCAAGTTACCATTATATTTTAGGTTCTCTTTATATGGGTTTATGGTAATCTTTTGGTTACAAAGGATAATTAGTGATCATTTATTCAGTGAAGAGTATTTACTACTTCATAAAGGTGAAAAGTTTTACATTGATAAAGTATTCATGATTTACTTGTTGTTTGGAAAAACTAACAGTTTTCCTTCTTTTTGTATCCTTTAATGGGCTTTTTATGCTCATCCCACATTTTTCAAATGTTTTCTACAGGACTTAAAGATGAATAGGTTCAAGGATGGGATCAAGGAAAGACATTATATCTAAAACATGGAACTAGACATGTTTCTTTTTAAGAGATTTTATTTTATGGAAACTTAGTAGAAGTTTCTACTTTGTAATCTATTGAGATGTAATAGTTATGTCCTAATTCTCTAAAACTCTAAACCTGAAAAGATCATCTATGTGAATTATTCATTTAATTCATGATTATTTAATGTTTTAAGGCCACGTCCTTGCAGTTGGTATCAAAGGTCAGTTTATATAACTTTATATGTTAGAGTGTTGTTTAAGCATAAGTGACAAGTTCTATATAACCACAATGGGTAGTATATTAGATGGAGTCATTGTTTTTTTTTGAATGTTAGAATGAGTTAGAGATAACTTGGATAACTATATATTAGTGTTTATCTTCCTCATTATTATATGATGATTTTAATAATATTCTCACACTAACCTTTATGGTTTTAGTAAATGGCTGGAACTAGTAGGCACCAAAGTAACAATGGATGTGTAAAAAACTGTGATAGTTTTCTGAGCAAGAAACTGAATGATATGGGAGCTGTAATGAGAAATCTTGTGTTATTCCTCAACCAACTATCTGGAGACATGATTGACCACCTAATCCTTGGTGATTTTTATAAGGCATCAAATACGCAAGAAAAAAATCCCAACAGAAGTTTAGGTAATAATCATAAAGGTAAGTGTGTTCAAAAACCTATGTGTCAAAGATTTGGAAATAAACACCTAGGAAAATGATTCAAGGGGACAGAAAGATTCTATAGATGTGGAAATGAAGGTCATAAAGCAAAAACCTGCCATGGAAAAAGGAAGCATCTAGTTGACTCGAGGAAAGGGAAAGAAGTTATTTCAGAGGGATCAATTGAATGTTTTAATTGTGGTGTGCATGATCATTATGAAAACATAAGTCCTACGAAAATGTTTCAGGAATGGAATCACCAAGGTCGAACAAATATTCTTTTACCAATACCTAATGCCATTCTGATTGAGGATGATGAAACTGACAATGACCAATCAAAGGTATGGATTATTTCATAACATATATTTTTATATTTTGGAATCTTAGGATATGATTCATGATTTTTTTGTAGGAATGAAGTATTTCAGAAAATGATGGAAAGGAATGGTTAATGGATCATGAAGAATGTTAAATGATTAAGAAGTCAACATATAAGGGATTCAAGAGTTTTGGTAGATTTTAAGATGGTGAAATTCGGAAAAGTATTAAGTCTCTTTTGATGATGGGGTTACATTAGAAGACTTTTTACAGTATGTGTAACCCTGATGTTTGATATATGAAAATATTATTAAAGTAATAGTTATCTGTTCTTTTCTGGACATAGTTATAAAGACCCATTTGGGTTTATATGATCCGTACTTTTGAGGTAATTATGGGTTACTATATGTTATGATGGAAAATTAAAGGCATGAGATAAAATTGAGGTTAAATTATGTTATAGTTATTTTTAATGATTTTATCTCTTTTTGGGGAATGTTTTGAGAATTATATAGTTTTGTAAAAAGGACAACATGCAGACCGTGTGACAACCCGCTGCGTCGGACAAAGCTGTGGGAATCGAACCCACAACCAAAGTGTGACTGATATTTATCGCCTACCACTTGACTATGTGAAGTCCCTGGTTAATATGACAAATTCTTTTTAGTTATATAATTTTATGAATCAAGAATAAGTTTATTTTGGGTTATCTAGGAAAATATTGACCTATCCCGGAGGATATATGATTAGGTTAATTACATTTCAATATGAGACTTTAAGAGAAACTAATGTTATTTGGAGATAAAAGTTTATTTTTACCTTGGAAAACTATGTGATTAAATCCATCAAATAGTTGGGTTTCAATCATAGATTGGTTTAATTTGAAGAATTTTATGGAAAAACTTTTTATTGAATGGTCTACGTTGAACTTTGGGTTTTGTTGGAAAAATTTTGGGGATTAACGATAGATTTTATTTTTATAAAAGAGTATCCTTTTGTGGATTATGTGATCTGGTTCTAACAATTTTGGTGTTGGATAAGGTCTAAAGACTTGGGAAATATATAGTTCTCTTTTGTGGATTAGGTGATTCTCTAGAAGTTGATTATATCTCTCTTAATGTGAACAAGTCATCCTAAATACTCATCTTTTGAGGAAAAATGAGTTTGTGTAAGAAATATAGTAAGAGATGAAAGTATACATGACAAGTAGGTATGTTTCCTTGTGATTTATTGAAGCTCATAAATAAATTACTCGATGAAAAGTAACTTAAAACTAAGATGTTTTCTATTATCTTTTCCTACTGGGGAATCAAATACTGTTTAAACCATCACAAGTTTGTAATATTCTTGAGGTTAACTTTTTCCTAATCATGTTTTCTATCACTCTCCATCAGAAGATGTCCCTTTGTTTTCTCTTCCATATCCATGTTTTCTAACATGGAATCCTATTATGAGTTAACTCGGGTGACCCTTGTACTTATATTTCATTCTTTTAAAGTGACAGTTTAATTGACTCCTTTTCTGATGTGGGGCTTTCAAGGAAGTTTCAAAGTCCATTTTTTTAAAATTGCGAGGATGCAATTCCCAAAAGGGGGGAAGGATGTAACATCCCAGGTAAATAAAGAATACTTATTTTTCATATTTATTAATATTTTTGAATAAAATATTAATATTACTTTAAAGGGAACGCTATGCTCAATGGCGTACCCAATACGCAACAACAAGTTTCTTTGAAATCTTACGTTGCACTCTAATAATAAAATAATATTATTTTAAATGGTAGTTAACGCCTAACTGTTGTAATGATGGGAATGTACAAAAATAACTACAAAATGATTATATATGTTTTTCAAATATTTATACTTTTATCCAATAAATGTTAGAGGCTTAAAATGAGAATGAATCCAATTTTAAGCGTAATTATTCTAATATTCTTTAAAAGGTCAATTAACCACCTTTTGATGGATAACCCTTTTTAAAACAACTTTTTGAAACTTTAATATGTTATATTGGAACAAATAGAATCCTTCTTTATAATTTTTATATCAAAATTTACTTTGTGTAATTTTTTGTTATTTTTTCAATAAAGATCATTTTTAGTGAAAATGGTGTATTTTAATTCAAAACCCTCTTCTAATCAGATTTATTTATATGGATATATTATCTTTTTAATTGGGTTTAATGTGTAGTTAGAATGTATTTTTACCATTTAATCCAACGGTGGTCATTGGAATTAATTTTACTTTGAAATTTTACTTAAACTAGTGTCAATCTTTTGATATGTTTTGTTTCTTAAAAACACGCTATTTGTTTTGACAATAGGAATTAATTATTAAATTGATAAATGAAACCTATATATTTTGAATTTTTTAAAGTAGACATCATTTTTGAATTCGGAATATCAAATATATCTTAGGGTCAATTTATGGTATTTTTCTGAAAAACTTCAATTTTTGATTAATAGTGAAACCACTAAGTGGTAGTTAAAAAACCGATTTTTCATTTAAATGAAATTTTACCACCTCTATGATTAGAATTTAAAAAATCCAACACTACATGGTTGTCATTAGGATGAAAAATTTGGTTCAATGGTATGAAAATATTTTTTGGTGAATAGTAACTTTTAAGTTTTATTAATCGCGTTTAAAGGTAATTAGTGTAATTTGAGGTAAAGATAATGTTATAATAATATTAAATGTCCATGACACATGTACTGCCCTTATTGGATGAGTCATTTCCAACCAAGACAATCCATGGGTCAACTTGGGGACCCCATGGAGCCACTTGGGTAAGAAAATGACATTAATAACTGTTTATTTAAAGTTAAAATAAAAATGTCACAAACATGTATTGTTTTACTAAAACAATTTTTACATGTGAATATACAAGTCATATTTTTTACTATAAATTTTAATTGTAAAGATAATAAGATTTAATAAATCATAGTATTTTTTTATAAATTTGAGACACTAAATAAATTAATTTATTTATGACACCATGATGATGGAGTGATTACCTCATTAATGAACAATTTACAAAAATGAAAAGATAATGTAAAATCTAAGACATTCACTTGTCTAAAACTTATTTCATGGGTTTATTTAGAACTCTTTTCTCTGTATCCTAGAAATATATAATTTTTGGACCTTTGATATCTGAAAATAATTTTATAATAAAGTAACTTTTCAAGACATTCCAAGAGTTCCCTCCTCCCTCTTATAAAAGGCCCCCACCTCTACCTCCTTACCCACACCTCTGAAGCCCTTTTCTCGTCCAACCTCTGCTCATATTGTCTCTCCACATCTCTCTATTACTCATAGAAGCCTCACTTTGGGCATAAGTCTTTCCAAGGAATCCTTTGAGCTCAAATCAAAAAGAGTTATCTGATTTGAAGGTAATGTCTTCTCTAATGTTCTTTTGTTTTATTTTGCTTCTCCAACCCCTAAAATATTTTTATTCCTATATTTTTTAACAACACCAGAATCTTAAATATACTAGGATTATTTTATGATGATTATTCGAGCTACAATCATACTCACCTATATCTAATGGTTAATGAACATACTGTTTCTGTGGGTGGCGAATTACTGCCTCACGAAACAATGATTGTTCAATCTTCTTTTAACACATCTCATGGTGGCCATTAAGATGTCACTATATTTATATATGATACATAAATTATGTTTATGTATTACATATTCTTATTTATTTTTCATTTATTCCATACCATTATGGTTTCCATAATGGGTAAACATGATAATTTCATTTTAGGAAGTGCGGACTACCGCCCCCTCAAAGTGTTATAAATCGTTAACACCATATGTGGGATGTATAAAGGATGGATTTAATGATTTTATATTTTATATTATGCTGTAATTATAATATACCTTTTTATAATTATTATTTTTCATTCCATTAAAGTATGAAATATAAATGAAAGTAGCGTTCATGCGTACGTACGGCTTACCGTCTCCATGAACGGTACATTTCATTTCTTATCTCCAAATGTTATGTACTATTATAAGTACATATATATAATGGATATTTATGACATATATTACATATAAATTATGGATATAATTATGGAATTATAATATATATATCTCTCATTTAATTTTAATTCCATTAATATGACAAAGAAATGAAAGTAGCGTTCTTGCGTACGTACGGCCTACCGTCTCCATGAAAGGTGCATTTCATTTTTTATCTCCAAATGTTATGGAAGAGTATATAATGGATATATACTGGATATATATGATATTTAAATCATTAATACTATTCTGTAGATGATGTACCTATAACTATATGGAAAATTATTTTCCAACAAGTTCAATTTTGACTCATGTACCGAACATCGACAAAAACGTCTGATATGAACTCACATTATTAACCAATTATTATAACATTATAATATGTGATATGAACTGAATAATAATATTTAATGGATTTCCTTAAGAAATTATAAATTGGCCAAAGTTTATTATTCAGTAGTATAAAGAAATGAACAAGACAAGTTGGACTTGAGGTAAGGGATCCTAACTCTCTCTTTCTTTTTATGTACTCTCTTTTATGTCATTCCTTTTAAGATCATCTTTCTTATGTTGGGTAATGTTATTTTATATCCCTATTACTGTAATTTTTATGTTCATTTGATGAGAGAATCTATTTGATCTAATCAAACCATTTTTAGAAGTTTTAAGTGGCAATGTTGGGCTGTCGAATTTTCATAAGGGATTTCTTATCTCACTTTTAATTCTGTTAGATTTCCATTGTTCGCCACTTATTTATTGAATGTGGTGTATTGTGTACTACCCTTTCATATATATTATCATGATTCTATTTATATTCATGGTATTATGTGATTTATTTGGTGTTTATTATCTTTTGGTCATACGACTCGATTGAGCGGAACGAGTTTAGGGGTTTTTATCTCACTTGTTTGTTCCTGTGAGATTCATGCTACATTTGCCACTATTTCCTTTTGTGGGGTTTATGTACCACCCATGATTGTATTATTTGTGTACTATAATTTTATTTATGGTTATTTACATCTTCATTGTATGACCCTTCTTTCATGGGGTGTACGTTTCGAAAGTTATCCAAATCGGTAAGGGAACCTTTCACCCTCCTCTTTTTAAAAGACTTATTTTTGTTGGACCTTTTAATTTACATATTGTTATGTTGGGATACATTCTTATATATCCTTATTGATGTAAATTTGATGTCCAAGTTATGAGATACCATTTTCTCTCTCATCAACTCATTTTCTGAATTTTAATGTGACGTCGTTAGGCTGTCGAATTTTTGCAAGGGAACTTCTTAACTCAATTTCAGTTCTTTGGGTTAAACTTGTACTACTTGAATATGTCATTTTATGAATATTTGTGAATGATTTTTATTTTTTTACACATAATATACACTTATATTGGGTGTATTTATATTTGTAACACATAATTAAGTAACTGATTTATCCTTAATCTAAGGATGTTGTCTTTGAACGGGACTTCGTCTCAATCTCCTTTCATTGAGGCATATTCTGTTATAATACAAGACATTATTTTATACAGTGTATAACCCCCTTTGACTTTTACTTTTATTCAAAAGGAATATTTTTCTATGAAGAGTTTTACTAAATGAAAAATGGGAATGTTTCTTCTTAACCTACGCGGTGACAATGACCTTTCCGCCGCCATGGGTATTATTTAATCCTTAGCTTCCTCAACAAGCCGTAATGTTTTTAAAAGTAAATAAATACCATATTCGCTTTTATGTATTTTGGTATTGAATATGGTTTTTATAATGGATGTGTTATGTCAATATATATAAGTGACGTATTGTTATTGAAATGTGGAAATGTTTTCCTTCCATTATATTTGTTTTATGTATTATGATTTGGTAATGGTACTTGGACACTTGATGGGTGGTTATGTGATAAACCATATGATGGGTGGTGCCATGAATACCAGGATGGGTGGTTATGTTATAACCTCCAATGAATTGGGTATGGAATTCAGTCGTATGGCTATTCCATGTAGTGATATGTGTGGAAGTTGACCGTATGGTTATTCCATTTAAGTATGTTAATGTTCTAAGTTACCTTTATATGTTATGTGTTCTTTATATGGGCTTATGGTAATCTTTTGGTTACAAAGGATAAGTAGTTATCTTTTATTCATTGAACATTATTTACTACATCATAAAGGTGAAAAGTATTACATTGATAAAGTATTCATGATTTACTTGTTGTTTGGAAAAACTAATAGTTTTCCTTCTTTGTGTATCCTTTACAGGGATTTTAATGCTCATCATAGGTTTTTTAAATGTTTTCCACAGGACTTAAAGATGAATAGGGTCAAGGATGGGATCAAGGAAAGCCATTATATATAAAACATGGAACAAGACATGTTTCTTTTTAAGAGTTTTTATTTTATGAAAACTTAATAGAAGTGTCTACTTTTTAATCTTTTGAGATGTAATAGTTATGTCCTAATTCTCTAAGACTCTAAACCAGAAAAGATCCTATGTTTGAATTATTCATTTAATCCACGATTATGTAATGTTTTAAGGCTAGGTCCTTACAAATCTACACCAAGTCTGACAAAGAGAACAAGCCTTCTTAAAAACAAGAAGGAATATGGGAATCCTTCACCAAATACCAGCTATTAGTGGTGTTTTGGACTCCTAAAACTCCTAATGTTGATATCCATGAGTGCATTATAGAGGACCATGAAATGTGTTTCCACTAAATTATATGGGTGGCGTTTCACTACCTCTATGATCTCTAGTTATCCTATCTTGTATGTCATGAGAACCTAGTTTCTATTGACTAGTAGTGGAGAAGTTTCGATATCATGGAATTCCTAGTATCCTAGAACCCCTCATCATATGGTTATCATGAGACCCTTCAACAGAACTATGATAAGAGCCTCAGAGTGATTTACTAAATTATGGAAGAAGAGTCTCTGCATGTACAGATTAGATTTTGTAGATAGTATTCCTCTCTGCACTTATTCCTCATCTTTTATTAGTCTGGACTTCTCGTTGACAGTGATTGTACCCCTCCAGGTACTGTTATAGTGAACATGTTCATCCTCAACATTCCAAAGGACGTTTAGGATAGGGGACCTGCCATAGGTCTTGATAGGGAAGACTCAACTTAAGGGAAAACAAAGTACTTGGAAAGCCCTCTAGTAGGGATCCACACTCTTCAACAAATGCATGAACTTGGCCTCATAGATCCCGACAATGAAGAACTATGGCATGCCCACCAGTATCTTGAAAAATTAAAGGGACGTCTCAATCTCTCTAGTCCACTTGAGGTTGTACTAAAAGTAAAGACATAGATCATGGTATCCCCCCTTATCCTGGAGGATGAGGAGTAAAAAAATATTACATTAATACTCATTTTTGTGTATAACTCATGTTATTGAAACCCCCTAAGATATATCATCTCTCCTCCAGTGGGGAAATAGTTCCTCCTCATCCCGATGCACCAGTTTTACCTTGGTTGACTCGTGCAACATTTCAATGTAGATATTCAGGGATATGGGAAGAAAAAAGAGGTATGAGTCACCAAATCCACTTAATCAACATGATTATCATTTTGAGGATCTAGGTTGCGCTACTCTCCATGATGATGAGCCCACTACCTGAGCCGATGGGCATGTCAAAGCACTGGTGGCTAGATATTCTCATCAATGTGACATGATAGCCACATTCACTAGTCACCTAGAGGGCCTAGAAACATAATAGGTTTTAGTATCTCCTAATAGAATGCCTTAATCATTGTGGGGGGACAATATCCAACTGCCACCCGATGTTTCGAAATCCCATATTCACCCCTGCTAAATGGGATGGGTGACCCAATGCAACACCTAAACCACTTTATTTCATTGTGTGGTCCAATTCTAATGATCCCAGAATTGTTGAGGCCACCAATAAATGGACTTTAATCCACACACTGGAGGGACCTTCATTCATCTGGTATAGCCAGAAACCCATAGGGATCATTTCCATTTAGGTGGGTCTTCATATATTATTTGACTACCAATAAAGTTAAGCCACATGCATGAAAACTATTTATGACATTCTCAACAACATGTAGAGGCCAGATGAGTTAGTTTCATAATTTTTCACCTAGTATAAAGGTCTCAAATATTTAGTCGACATGCAATTATCCTATGAAAAGATACTAATGATGTGAGTGGGGGAATGAATAGTGATTTGGTCCCGGACCTCATCACCCAGAACAACCCAAGTGGATTCAATTAGTTCATTGATAAGTCTCGTCATTTAGAAGATGATTTGCAGCAAGACAAACAATATCTGGGCCCATTTACCCCTCTATCTCCCATTATATCACAAGAAAAATCCAAAACTACCCCCACTAAGTAAGAAACTGTCCTTGAGCTGGTAGATTTATTTTACCCTCACTGGAAGATCCTTACTAAGTGAAGCATCCCTACCTAGCACAACATCACGATACAAAACCTTATGAGGAACCTATAATGACCAAAAGTTTTCAATGGAAATTTTCTTCTAATGACTTTGCCACATAAAATCATAACATAATGAACTAATATCTGATATGTGATATTTCTCTCTTTGGTGATTTGAATTTCAAAAAATATGACATACATGGTTGCGATCAGTATGTTATTTGGAGTCCAGTACGGAAAACATATTTTTTGGTGAATAGTAAACTAACCTTATTAATAGTGACATACCATTGTGAATATTGATATTCCATAATGAATATTAACCATAACTATGATATTATATATATAATATTGAAGTGGAAATACGATATACCTATATCTTGGAATTGGAAAATAAATGTTTTAAAAATTGTATTTTTCAAGTAACATATGTTTTTAATTAAATATTAAATTAATCATAATTAGAAACTTATTTTCCAAAAATGCATTTCATTTTTTTATTATATATGTCTAAAAATGGTTTGGGTGAATTTTTGGGATTTTTTTAAAAATACTAGATTTTTTTAGGAATAGAAAAATACAATAGTTCACAGTAAATGCCGAAACCTGAATTTCTACATCATTGTTGATTCATGGATGATGTAAATGGCCATTGGTTTGAAATCACATGCATTTATTACTATTATTGGTCATGGAATAATCACTATTGGTATTCTTATGTAAGAATAATAAACTAATTATTATAATATTATAAAAACTTTCCTCCCCTCCAATATAAATACAACCCATCCTTACCTCTTCTCTTCACCTCTCTTAAGCCTCGTTCCTTCCCAATATTCTACATAAATATCTCCTAAAGCTCCTCCAAAACATCCAAAATCCCCTAGTATCGTCAAAATTCCAAATCCTCTTCCCTTAAGAAGTCTCTCAAGGATGTTTGATTCAAGAGGTAAATTCATCTTTTCCTTTCTTTTTCTTTTAAGGTTATTTTCTTTTCATGTTTCTCTCCTACACTACATTCACCCAAATGGTATGATAACTATAGTAAAATAAATTTAATGTAATTATATTATAATAATGGAATAATTTCATCATCATCTCTCCTTTCCTAACCTTTTATTTGAAAGAAATGAAAACATCGTTTGAGATGTGTTAATTTAGAAAAATCAAGGATGAAGGGTTATCAATTTCTATTTCTATATTAAATTACAGTCATGAAACTATTTTTATTGTTGAACCATACTATAATATGTGTATTTTATATTATTTAATTTTCTTAATTAATTATTCACTCATGATGTAAAATAATAATACAAAACAATTTACTTGTGAGAAAAATCGCTAAAATTAATTCAATCATTTATCATTAATGTTTTGTATAATTCTTCGAATTATCTCTAAGTAAAAAAATTATATTTTAAACCATTTAATTTCATTTATGTTCACTAAAATCATATAACTTAAATTCTGTACAACCACTTTCATCTTAGATGTTTATCCAAACATTAATATAAGTGAACGGATCATTAAAACCATGAAAGAAAACTGACACATACGATGAAATTGAACCTTATAACCAATCAAAATGGTCATGAATGAACATAAAAAGGTTAAAATATATCATTTAAATATATAATAGGTTCATTAATTATAAATTAAAGAACCTAATTTAACTATTCGGGTCATTAATATCAAGTGGAGAACACCATCGGACTTAAGGTAAGGGATCCTCTGTATTTCACTTTTATTCAAGAATGCCCTCTATGTTGCGCCATTCTATGTGTAATCCCTAATGATGGGTTATAATTTATCTCATCCCCCATACTTCCATAATAATTTATAAGTGATTATAAACCCCTTTCTATCTCATCAATCCCTCTTAAGTACCCTCAATATCATGCCGATAATCTGAAAGGAATTCTACCAGAACTACCTTTGTTCCATCGGGTTTCTCTATATTTATTTTTACATAAATGTATTTTTATTTTATTTTTATTTAAAACTTTTAAATTATATATATATGCTCCAAAATCATGTTTCAAGATCCATCCCCCGTTCTCTTTTTGGGATATACATTCATTTAAGCGATTCCCTCAATAATTCCCCATACGAAACCTCGTTTTAGGGGAACTTCCAAAAAGAATTAAAAAATTTCAAGAGATATATATCATATGTTTTAAGGTATAATTGTCTTTATAAAATAATTTTTTTTATGAAAATATTTTTGGTTCACTTATGGTTTTATATAAAATATTTCACACTTTTCTATTTCAAAACCTCTATAGTATTTTCTTTAAAACCGCCCAAAAATGTTTTAATGATAAAACATCTCAAATACATTTTTTACATGTTGTAAATTATGTTTGACATCACATAAAATGATATGTGCCTATTTCAAGTTAGAAATTTCCATGTATGTTCTAATTATTTTCTTTCATGGAAACATTCATGATACACGGATTGGTAATGCTTTATGTCATGATTATTGAACCCAATTTTTTCGATGGCTAACACTTATGTTTATGTAAGATTGACGATGTATGATTCTTTCTATGGAAAAAATGTTCATGAAATGTAATATGGGTGTGACCAGATATCACTCCAATGAATTGGGTAAAGTTGAGTCTCATGAGACATTATGTGCGATGGTCTTGGTGGTTAGCCTTTGCATGGGCTACTATGTGCAATGGTCTGTGAGGTTAGTCTTGGCTTGTGCTACTAAGGGAAATGGTCTTGGTGGTTAGCATTGACTCATACTAAATTCATGTTTTATTTTTCTTCCACAATTCTATTGTTCCATGTTTAAATGATCTCATGTTTATATGTTATGAGTACATGTTTTACACGCCTTTTTATATCATTATTTCATACCTTATATCCCATGTGATAATGATTTGTTCTTATGGTTATTCCCTTACCAGGATTTTATCTCATTCTGTTTTTCTTGTTATCCCCAGGTTATCGGATGCAGATGTATGAGAACAATGGAATATAGGATCTCATTATGGATTTTAAATAAAAAGTGTTTTTTATAATTTTTGATTACGTACCTAGTATTCAAAGACACTAGACTTTTTGATCCTTGGCTTGCACTCTGAGGTATAATTATTCTTAAAATCATGTCTTGTTTTATGTAAAAGGACAGGGTTTCAATAGAACCACCTCGCCAAGTTCACCCTCCTAGACGACATAATGTGGCTCCAGATCCTAGATAATGATAGGTTCTTAGAGTTCCTCACCTAGAGAGAAGAAACCAGACCTATTCCTTTATGGATTCACAAGTCCTGGGTTATTTTATTTGTGATTTGAATAGGAGAATTCTGAAATTTAAAGAATGTAGGATTCCCAAAAAGGATGGATGTACTAGATTCCATGCTCATTTCCTATCATGGCCTCCTCCCACCAATGATGCCCCTTCTGAGCTGGAAATGGTGAAAGGGAGATAATGACCCCCGATTCCCGCCTCCATTTGGCCCCGGAGTGCCGACTAGCACCAAGGGTATGTGTTTTCACGAATATGGGAGGCATTACCCTTTTATTATTTAAGATCGGGAAATAGGATGAGTCAAACACCAAAAAACAAAAAGGAACAAGTAAATGAAAAATAAACCCAATCTAATACCACATGCATGTTTAAACAATTCTGAAACAAAGTACAAGTACAAGAAAACTCAAAAGTGCAATACCAAATGAAACAAGAGTACAACAACTACAACAACTCCAACTATCCCAACTAGTAGGGTCCCACACGGCCCTGGTATTCCTCCTAGAAACCTGCAAGTAAATGTAGGGTGAGCATACAAGTATACTCAGTAAAGAAACCTAAAGCTCTCGTGCACAGGTGGGGAGACATCCTAATATCCCGTGAGAACAACAGAAGAACTAAAACCTTGCAAGAAATCTGTCCACCCATCCTCACCAGACACGCACACCAAAAACACAAAACAACAGGTATTAGTATATAAGAACAAGAGTAATGGGTACCCCGCACTATTTCCCCCCACTAGCTAGCTGCACTTCCTAACGACGAACGCCCTGACGCTACCACACTCTTCCTGCCCGCACACACCTGGGCCTCACAAACCACATATCCCGCCCGCACACACCTGGGCCTCAAAAATCACATATCCCGCCCGCACACAACTCAGCCTCACAAACCACATATCCTGCCCGCACACACCTGGGCCTCGCAAACCATATATCTCGCCCGCACACACCTAGGCCTCACAAACCACATATCTAACACGTACACACCTGGGCCTCACAAACCACAACATATCCCCACCTGAACACACCTGGGCCTCATCCCGAAGATTCTTTGGAACAGTAAACCTATCCAAAGAGTCTTGGGATAAAATCACACCAATCAAAACCTACACAAAGATTCTTGGGTGTGAGGTTGCCTCAAGCCATTACAGCCTATGGAAGGAGCGGGAAGGATCTAGTAGCTAAGGGGAAAACACCCTCTCCCATGAAATGGGTGTGTTCGACACTAATTGCTCAACATGGGTGGTGTGTGACAAAACACAAAGATACAGATACAAATATGTATACCAAACACATAGCCCAACCTATGGCTTCAAAATAGAGAAACTGAGCATGTGCCTTAGCACTGCTACTACGAAGCATTCATACAACAATCCAACCCGACCCCATTTAGGTTTTCATGTTTCAAAAGTATTAGTTTATTAGTTCCTTAACTACTTGGAAACTAACCACAACCAAACCATATCAAGCGTTTCATAGAAAAAACCCTGCCAACCACATATCAAGTTATATTGAACACAGGAAACACAAAACCAACCCTTTTATCATCAATCAACCCCCATTGATTGTTTCCTGCATTTAATTCATTATCATTCCCCACAGTTCATTTATCATCCTTCCACTTTATTTTAATGTCACAAAACATTACTGCAGCCCTGTTGCCATTATAACCACATCTCCACAACCATATCACAAAACAAGGCTCGTGCCACATCATTTCCCCTTTAATATCATTTACTGAAGCCCCGCTACCCATCCTATTCGTAGTAACCTAGGCTCCCCCCCCCCCTCTTTCACACACCACATAACCAAACCCACACCCACATGTTCATTATTCTGTTTTGTTCAACCGGGGTAATCACACAAGGGTTCCGGATATTCATTTAATCATCCGACTTTATGTGATTAACCAATTTCCATATTCCACAATGTTTCCATCCACAAAATGGTCTAGAAAGATACAGAAACATTTAATTGTGCAAGCAAAGGCCACCAATGACCGTGATTTTTAGTAGGCATGAGAATTTTCAATTCACAACATAACAATAGGATAAACAAATATAAACATAACAACTTCCCAATCCCTATTCTTTATGTCAGATATTACCTTCATTAAACTAGTTCAACTATGTCTCATGAAATCAAGAGGACACCCATCCCGCATGATGCACAAATAGATAAATGAAGGTAAAATTCCTACCTCAAAAGTTTTTTACGGAAACCACAACAGTCAAGGAACCCGGGTTGATTCTCTGAAACCATGCCTTAGATCTCTCTTCCTAGCAAGATCAAGACCAAGACTCAACATATTCGACATCCACACTCTTAGATCTACCCATAACGGGCGTATATTTAAGAAATCAAGGGAAGGGAAGGAGTATATCTAAGACGATCTAAGAACCCAACAAGAATGATCACATACCTTGAGAAACCAGCGTTGATTTGTGAAGAGAAGCCTCCGGATCGCCTCCAAAAAGATTGGGAGAGGTTCTTCTACCTTCAAGGAAGGGTAATCCCAAGTTATGGCTACTTAGGGGCTTAAATGAACCATTTAGAGGCAAAAGAGCTCAGATCCAAAATTTTAGGATCTAACATTAAGTGCCTTCACGGTTAGTCCGCACGGTTTAGCAATTCATGTGCTAACCGTGCATTAGCTTCTGCCTCTCCAAACACTCATCGCACAGTTAGTCCACACGGTTTGCCAAACCATGCTCTAACTGTGCATTACCCACTACCTCCAACACAAACATTTCATAGTTTGGCCACACGGTTTGACAAACCATGCACCTTCTGTGCGAAGGCCATTACTGCTTTAGTTTTCCTTAAAGGTCCACCCAAACGCACCCCCAAGTCACCTTGATTACCCAAAACAACTCTAGCCCAACATTTTCACAAAGAAATGTACTGGAGAGGTTTGGGCCATTACATCATATACCTCTTAAAACATTCTCTTCCTCGAGAATAGAAAACCAACCCATAAAAAGGGGAATGGTCTGAACAACCACCCCTGGGAGGTATCTTGCAGGGTGGTTGTTCAGACCATTCCCCTTTTTATGGGTTGGTTTTTAATTATCTATGATGAGAATTTTTTGAGAGGTATCTAATGTAATGGCTTGGACCTCTCTGGTCCATTCCTTTGTGAAAATGTGGGGATAGAGGTGTTTCGGGAAATCAAGGTGACTTGGGGGGTGCGTTTGGGTGGACCTTTAAGGAAAACTAAATGGGTAATGGCATTCGCATGGGAGGCACACAGTTTTTCAAACCATGCAGCCAAACTATGCAACGTTACTGTTGCAGGCAGTGGCTAACACACGGTTAGCGCATGGTTTTGCTAACAATGTAGACTAACCGTGCGAGGAGTGTTTGGTGAGGCAGAAGCTAACGCATGTTTAGCGCACTGTTTGCTAAACCGTGCTGACTAACTGTGTGGGCACTTAAAGTTAGATCCTAAAATTTTGGATCTGAGATCTTTTGCATCTAAATGGTTTTTTTAAGCCCCTAAGTGTCCATAACTCAGGATTACCCTTCCTTGTAGGTATAAGAACCACTCCCAAGCGTTTTGGAGGTGATTCAGAGTCTTTTCTTCGCAAATCAAAGTCGATTTCTCAAGGTATGTGATCGTTCTTGATGGGTTCTTAGATCTTCTTAGATCTACTCATTCTATTCCCTCGATTTCTTAAATCAACGCCCATTATGGGTAGATCTAAGAGTGTGGATGTCCAATATGATGAGTCTTGGTCTTGATCTTACTTGGAGGAGAGATCTAAGGTGGGGTTTCGGAGAATCAACCTGGGTTCCTTGAGTGTTCCTTGACCGTTGTGGTTTCCGTCAAAAACCATTGAGGTAGGGATTTTACCTTCGTCTCTATATTTGTGCATCATGCTGGATGGGTGTCCTCTTTCTTTCGTGAGACATAGTTGAACTAATTTAATGAAGATAATAGCTAGCTTAAAGAACGAGGATGGATCAGTTTTTATGTTTATCTTTGTTTATCCTATTGTTATGTTCTGAATTGAATAGGTTTATGCCTACTAAAAATCACGGTCATTGGGGGCCTTTACATGCTCAATTAAATGTTTCCCTATCTTTCTAGACTGTTTTATGGATGGAAACTTTGTGGAATATTGAAATTGGTTAATCACATAATTTCGGATGGTTAAATGAATATAAGAAACCCTTGTGTGATCTCCCCAGTTGAACAAAATGGAATAATGAATATGTGGGTGTTGGTTTGGTTATGTGGTGTGTGAAAAGGGGGGGGGGTGAATTCTTGATAATTACGAATAGGATGGGCAGCGGGGCTATGGTAAATGATATTAAAGTGGAAATGATGTGGCACGAGCCTTGTTTTGTGATATGATTGTGGAGATGTGGTTATAGTGGGAGTAGGGCTGCAGTAATGGGTTGTGATATTAAAGGAAATTGGAAAGTTGATAAATGAACTATGGGGAATGATAATTAATTAAATGCGGGAAACAATCCATGGGGTTGATTGAGTATAAAATGGTTGGTTTTGTGTTACTTGTGTTCTATCTAACTTGATTTTTTGTTGGCAGGGTTTGTATACGAAATGCTTGATATGGTTTGGTTGTGGTTAGTTTCCCAATAGTTAAGGAACTAATAAACTAATACTGTTGAAACATGAAAACCTAAATGGGGTCAGGTTTGTTTTTTGTATGCATGCTTTGTAGTATCAGTGCTGAGGAACGTGCTCATTTTCTCTATTTAGAATCCATAGGTTGGGTTGTGTGTTTGGTATACATATATGTATCTGTATCTTTGTGTTTTGTCGCCCCCACCCATGTTGAGCACTTAATTCCTAACACTCCCATTTCATGGGAGAGGGTGTTTTCCCCTTAGATACTAGGTCATTCTTGCTCCTTTTTCCATAGGCTGTGATGGCTTGAGGCGACCTTACACCCAAGACTCTTCAGGTAGGATTTGATTGTTGTGAATTTATCCCAAGACTCTTCGGGCAGGTTTAATGTTCCCATGAATCTTTGGGATGAGGCCCATGTGTCTTCGGGTGGGGATGTGATTGTGGTTTGTGATGCCCAGGTGTGTGTGGGCAGGATATGTGGTTTGGGAGGCCCAGGTGTGTGTGGGTGGTATATGTGGTTTGTGAGGCCCAGGTGTGTGTGGGCGGGATATGTGGTCTGTGAGGCCCAGGTGTGTGCGGGCGGGATATGTGGTTTGTGAGGCCCAGGTGTGTGTGTATAAGGACCCATACTTTACATCCATTGTTAATACTTCAAAATTTATGCACACGTATTACAACATATAACAAAACCATGAAAGGACCATATAGGTATAGTGTCTTTAGAAACTGGGAAACATAAACGAATGGTTTATAAAGAATCTACATTGTCTCCCGTTTATTTTATCATATCTAGAGTCTCTTTTGGAATATCTTACTTAATATCCTTCTTCCTGACCTAGGGAAAAGAAAACATACAAAAGGGTGAGCTCAAATGCTCAGTAGGGGTAAACAAAAGAAATATCAATCACATCAAATTTATAATAACATAACATTTTGGAAATCTTAACCTGCAAAAGAGATCTTAATTTCATAGCATGGGATAAATCATAGTAGTGAAATGTAATCCCAATAATCATAACATAAAACATGAAAATTTGTGGAATACACACATAATCATATAGAATCATTTCTTAGTAGTCAAGACTCATTGCCAAGACTATCCTAGCAGACAAAGTCCATTTCTAAACTGAGTTCACTCCTCGTTTCAGTCATGTATCATTGAAACGGATTAACCTGCAGTTCAAGACATGTCTATCTCATGAGATATAAATCTTTACCCATTGCATTGGAGGGAGATATAGGTCCCACCCATCTCATAATGATACCATTCTTATGTGCGCCACATGATCATAAATTATACATCATAGCATAACCCTTGTAATAAAAATGAGATTCTTAAACATCATGCCATCATAACATAATCCATATAAGATAAAAGGACGTCATAAAAATAATTCCATCATAACATAATAAAATCAATGTAAAAAATCGGGATAGAAACAGAACCTTATATTATCTTAGATGGAAAATAATTTTGATAAAACACTTGAACTTCATTCTTGAGGAAAATATCCTTTCTACTTCAAAAACATTTTTCCTTTCTTAACTTTTAATAAAATTTTAAACTAAAAGAAGTTGAATAGAAAAACATTAAAACTTGTAAAGGAAGCTTTCTTGGAAATAATTTTCTAAAAATCCATTCAAGGCGTATAAGTTAAAGAAAAAAATTATGCCCGTACTTTGCCCGGAAAATTCAAAAAAGTACATCGTACAAAAAAAACGACAAAGGATTCCTTTCATATCTTTTACTAAAAATGCACTGAAAGGTATAATTGGATTTAAATAATTTTAGGAGGATATAAATAATATTACATATTGAAAAAACATGGATGTGGATGATAAATATTCCCCAGTAAATTCTGAAGTATAAACATTCTCGGATAAAATTGAGATTGCAAAATTTTCCCTTACCTTAGGGCCAATTTGCTTCGTACATGTATGAAAATTCTGTATAATGATTTAAATAAAGTTATTTACTTATTCCAGAATCGTACTCATTGTTATGATATCATATATGGTCATATTCTTAGCTTCTTATTAGTAATATTTCATTGCTACTTGTTATTCGAGTGTTTATTGTTTTTTGTTCTTATGCGTGATTTGTCGAATTAATTCTTATTCTTCTTTTAAGGTTATAGATACCTCATTTCCAGAATGTAATTAGTGTAATATATATCATATTTATTCATTCATTTCATTTATATAATCATTAAGCATTGAAGATCATGTAGAATGAGTCGCATCACATCGTGGAGATGGTAGGTCGTACGTACACACGAGCAATGATATCGTTCCCATGATCGTGGAATTGTATTGAAGTGTATGCATACTATTTCAGAATCAATATCACTTTAAAATAATCATATATATTTATTCTTTACACCATTATACCCATCCAGCTATGGTGGCGGATGAAAACAGATTACATCACGGTGTGGAGACGGTATTCCGTACGTACGCTCGCGCGGTGATTTCATTTTCTGTAGGATGGATAGAAGGTGAAATAGGGTTGTTTTATATTTATAATAACATATAAGTAGATTAGTGATACTGATGTTATTACTTCATAATGAAACAACTAAATAAGAAGAAGTATAAGAAGAAATAAAGTTGAATGAATCGGTAACGGACATTACCTCTTCTTTGAAGCGCCTCTTCTTAACCTCCTCTTAAGGTACTAAAGATGGTATTTGAAGAATACCAGGACCTATAAAATGTTTCTAGGGAAGTTTAGAAGGTAAATGGGCAGGTTTTGGCCGATCTTGAAGGCTCAAAGTGGTATGAGGAGGAGAGGGAGGAGGTGCCCTTTTATAAGGGAGGAGAGGGGCACCTTAGGAAAAACATAAAATATTATTTTATAATAAAGTCATATTCAGTTTTTAATAGCTCCAAATTGATTTATTTCGAAGCTAAGGTAGGTATGGGTCAAAATCCTCTCGACCAATATGTTTTAGACAAGTTTAGGTTACTATTTTAACCTTATCATTTTGATTTAACTCTATGCTAAATAATTTAACTTTTACCATGTCTTCTTGTTTTCTTACACTATATGGTTAATAAACTTACTATAACAAGCCAAAAGAACCCCAAGTGGTTAATTATTAATATATATAACTTTATCTAACTCATTTGGCATAACCTTAGATTTTTAGGGAAAAATAACAATTAATAATATAATATTAGTTTTAAAAACAATTTTTTGTCAATTTTTCCACTATTTGATAATTCATTTTTTAAAATATTATAACATGATTATTAGTTAGAAAAATGGTAATTAAATAAATAATAATATGTCATATTAATCAATAAAATTAGATCAATTCTTAAAAAGTCTCAAATTACATTTATTTGGGTATTTATAATATCAATTATGTTAATGTTTCCTTAATAAGGTAATTATTGAATCATCATTGTGTCATAAATAAATTAAATTATTTAAAGTATAAAAATTATAAATAGAATATCATTATGTAGGAAATATTTTTATATTTATAATTAATATTTATAGTCGAATTTATCTTATTTATAACCCTATCTTAAAAATTTTTTATTTATTAAACTTTGATTTTCACTATTTTAACTCATCTTTAAATAAAATAATAGTAAATGTCCTAATCTAATCCAAGTGGACCTAAATTGTCATATTTTATTCCTAAGGTTGTTTTTGGTCGAATTAATCTTATCCCATAGAATTAGGACATGTGTTAGGGTAATAATAATACAATTTTTCCCTTAATTTCCCATTTTACTTATAACCGTGGTAAATAAAAGTAAAAAGTTACTGTTCACCAAAAATTATTTTTATCTTCTTGAACCGCAATTTACTCCATGATATTAACCGTGTCTCTCGGATTTTCGAAATTCCACTCATAGAAGCGGTAAAATTATAGTTTATGTAAATTTTCAAACTCTCCTAGGAGGTGGGTAAAAGGCGGTGAAAAGTTCAATAAAATTTTTATATATCTAAAATTATTATAAAATGACTCCAATGAATTACTTTGAACTTATATAGGTATTATGTATCAATTTTGACCAAAAATAATTTTAAATAAAATAAATAGTTATGTAAACAAAAAGTCGGTTTTTAAATAGTAACAGAGTTTTTTCACTATTCATAAAAAATTGAATGTTTTCAGAAAAAACAAAAATTCACCCTAGGCTAATTTTGATATTCCAAATCAAAAAATGAAGTCCATTTTGAAATATAAAAATTATAAAATTTTAAAAAGTGGGTATTACTATTCATAACGGCTCGTTTTAATAATATTTTAATAGTATATCATTGTTTAGTGAAACTCGTTATTGCGTACAACACAAGCTATCGAGGAAGGTCGTGATTGCATGTAAAGAAAGCCAATATAGTGTTGTGTGTAGTGAAAGATTCCTTTGATGATGTATATAACATAAAAACAAAATATTTCTCATAAAAATCTCAGGTGTTACATTTTACCCCCCTCAAAATGAATTTCACCCTCGAAATTCGTGACTTTGTAACAAACAAATGAGGATACCTCTTCCTCATCATATCTTCAAGCTCCTATGTAGCTTTTTCTAATTAGTGGTTCCTCCATAAAACTTTTAACAAGCGAGTGTTCTTGTTCCGTAGGATTTTTTCACTACAATCCATGAATCTCCATCGGCTGTTCTTCATAAGAAAGATCTTTCTCCAGTGGTACAACTTCTGAGCTGAGTACATGTGATGGATCGGGTATGTACTTTCTCAGGAGAGAGACATGGAACACATCAGAACTTGAGAGAGATTCGGTGAAGCGCCAATCAGTAAGCTACCTTCCCAACATGATCCAGTATTTTAAAAGGACTGATATACTTAGGGCTCACCTTTCCCTTCTTTCCAAATCTCATTACTCTCTTCAAAGGAGATATTCGTAAGAACACTTTATCCCCCACTTCAAACTCTTGGTCTTTTCTTCAGTTATCGGCATACTTTTTTGTCGACTTTAAGCTGCTCTTATGTGTTGTTGAATAGATCGGACCTTTTCTGTCATCTCATCAACAAGATCAGGTCCTAATAGATTTCATTCCCCAAATTCATCCCAGCAAGTTGGAGTTCTGCATTTCGTTCCATAGAGAGCTTCATAAGGAGCCATATGAATACTGGAGTGAAAGCTATTATTATAAGAAAATTCCACCAAAGGTAGGTGTTGATACCAACCTCCTTTAAAATCCATAGAGCAAGATCTCAACATATCTTCTAGAGTTTGAATTGTCCTCTTAGACTGACCGTCTGTATGAGGATGATAAGTAGTGCTGATACTCAAATATGTATCTAGAGTATGCTGAAGACTTCGCCAAAACTTTGAGGAAAACCTCGGATCCCGGTCAGATATATTGGAAAGTGGTACTCCATGCAATCATACAACTTCCTTTACATCTATCATGGAAAGATGATCCGTAGAGAAATCTTCTCTAATAGCAATGAAGTGTGCCAACTTCGTAAGACGATAAACTATAACCCAGATAGCATTATTGCCTTTGGATGTTTTTGGAAGTCTGGTGACAAAGTCCATAGTGATGTTTTCCCATTTCCATTCGGGTATGGGTAATGGTTGTAACATCCCCTTAGACTTCTGTCTCTCAACTTTAACTTCATGACAAACCAAGCATCGAGAGACATATTCATCAACATCTCTTTTCATGCCATCCCACCAGATGTACTCTTTAATGACCCGATACATATTCGTGCTTCCAAGATGAATAGATAATGAAGAACTATGAGCCTCATAAAACAGCTCCTTCTTCAATTCTTGGATGGGAGGAACACAAACCCGATTCCTGAACCTTATTATCCCATCACAATCAAGGTTGAATTCTGGAACATTTCTCACCTTCTTTTGTAACTCCACATCTTCTTTTTGTGCCTCTTTAATCGTCACATGTATAGATGGTTGAACATTCATTTGATAAAGATACGATTTCTTCCCTTCCATTATAATTCCAAGATCCATCCTTTGTAAATTCATAAATATTGTATCTTTTGTGATCCCCATCATGCTTAAGCTAGCATGGTCTTTTCGACTTAATGCATCTGCCACCTTGTTTGCTTTCCCAGGGTGGTAATAAATTGTGCAGTCGTAATCCTTAATCAGCTCTAACCATATTCTTTGGCGAATATTCAGCACCTTTTGTGTGAAAATATACTTTAAACTTTTATGATCAGTATAAATATCACACCTTTCTCAATAAAGATAATTCCTCCAAATCTTTAATGCAATGATTACCGCAGCTAAATCCAAATCATGATTTGGGTAATTTTTCTCATGGATTTTCAAATTTCATGAGGCATATGCTATCACCATATCATTTTGCAAGAGAACACACCCCAACCCTTTCTTGGATGCATCACTGTAAATCACAAACCTTTCCCCACTACAAGGCAGTGTGAGCACAGGTGCACTGGATAACCTTCTTTTTAAATCCTTGAAATTCTCTTCACACTCCTCTGTCCAAATGAACTTTACTCCTTTTCGAGTCAACCTGGTGAGTATATTAGATAATCATGAAAAATCTTTAACAAAACGTCTATAATATCCAGCCAAACCAAGAAAACTTCAGATCTCAGTTACTATTGTTGGTCTCGACCATCTTTCGATAACCTCTGTTTTTACTGGATCCACAAATATCCCCTCTTTTGAGATTATGTGACCCAAAAATGCATCTTTTTTAAGCCAAAATTCACACTTGGTAAATTTGGAATTAAGCTTCGCGTTCCTCAGGGTATTTAATAAAATTCTCAATTGATCTTCATGTTCTTCCTTGCTCTTTTAATATACAAGAACACCATCTATAAAGACTACCAAAAACTCGTCAAGATAGTATCTAAAGACTATTCATTAGATCCATGATGATAGTAGGGGCATTAGTAAGACAAAATGGCATCACTATAAATTCATAGTGTCCATACCTTGTACAGAAAGCCGTCTTTGGTATATCCTACCTTTTGACCCTTAATTGATGATACCCTGAACGAAGATCAATCTTGGAAAAGTATTGTGCTCCGCATAGTTGGTAAAATAATTCATCAATGCGTGGGAGAGGATATTTGTTCTTGATAGTGATCTTGTTAAGTTCTCGATAATCAATGCAGAGTCTCATTGATCCATATTTATTCTTAACAAAAAAAATGGGTGCTCCCCATGGTGATGCACTAGGGCGTATGAATCCCTTATCAAGATTCTCTTGGAGTTTCTACTTCAATTCTTGCAACTCAATTGGGGCCATTCTATAAGGTGTCTTTGAAATAGGTAAAGCACTTGGTACAAGTTCTATTGAAAACTCAACTTCAAGATTTGGTGTAAGACCAAGAAATTCCTCCAGAAAGACATCATCAAACTCCTGTTCAATGGGAATATTCTTAATTGTGTGTTTCTCTCCAACCATTTGAGATAAATAACCTTCATTTAGTGGAATCAAGACCCATAAGATGAATGAAATTTCCACTGGAAAGTTATGTTCATCCATGCATTGATAGGCGATCATAGATTGATCTGGAATGTGAAATGTGACTTCCCTTCATTGGCAATTGATATGAGCTCCATATAAAGAAAGCCAATCCATGCCAAGAGTCACATAAAATTCCACTATAGGAAGGATCACAAGATTTGAAGGAAGCACTTTCCCACAAACTTCAGTCGGAGAAGAATTGTAAACATTTTATGCAACTGTTGTGCCATTAGGGGTTGTCACAGATAACTCAATATCTAACTGTTGAGGTAATATGGAGATGCCCTTAGAAAATTCTTTAGAAATAAAAGAGTAGGTGGATCCAGAATAAAATGAAACATTTATTACTTTAGAGTGTATGTTAATTGTACCTTTCACCAGTTCGTTATCATACTCCGCATCGCTGATAGAAATTGCATGTGACTTTCCTTTGTCTTTGGCCTTAAGAGATTTTTGACGTCGATCATCATAATAAACCCTTGGACTAGGGAATTTATTGGAATAATGCCCCATTTCCTTGCACTTGTATCATTGAAGTGTAGGAGGTTCACTCTGTGTAGCCTTTTCATTTTTCGCATCACTAGACATCTTCTTCCCATCATTGTGGCATTCAAATGCCCAATGACCTTCCTTTCCACATTTGAAACATTTACTTGTCCTTTTATGAAAACTCCCTCCATGTTTCATTCCACACTTTGAGTATAAGGGAAAACTCATCTTCTTTTCAGTGTGGTCTTTAGATTTCCCTTTGAATTCAATTTTCCTCTTCTTATCAAACGCATATGACTGATGGATTAATCCAATCTCCATCTCAACATTGAGAGAACATAAAATTATTTCCTCATAGCTATTGAAGTCCCTTATGGCTAAAACCCTTCGAAGACTTTGTTTTAAGCCACTAAAGAATCAATCGATCTTACTCTCAGGTTGGATAATAATCCCAGAAGTGTACCTTGCAAGTCTTGTAAAATTTTCTTCATAGGTACCAACAGATTCATCATCCTTTTGCTTCAGTTCAAGAAACTCATTCTCCATATTTGTTTGAAGAATACTAGGGACGTACTTATTGAAAAATAAGTTCTTGAACTCATCCCCTTCCATGGAATCAATTTCATCTCTTGGACTCGTATTCTTGATAAGATTCCACCATTGATCAGCTTCACCTTACATACGATATACTGCTAAGATGACTTTATCGTGTTCAAAACATTGAATAAACGAAAATATCTTTTCGGTGGTACTGATCCATTGTTCATCCACTAATGGATCAGTAGACCCACTGAATGAAGGTAGACGCTACCTCACGAAGGATTCAAAAAGAAGGTTTCTCCTTCCTTTTCTCATTCTGAAGTCCTGCATGATTCATAGATTGAGAAAGTTGAGTGAGCGTGGCTACAAGATTTTTCATTCTAGCTCCCATAATGTTTGATTGCTCAGGGGGAAAATCATTTCATTTCCCGCCACATTCAGCATTAACATGGTTCCTTCAGGTTCCATCCATTGACTAAAACCAATAAACTTAGAGTGAAGTAAACTAATCATAATAGGAAAACCACATAATCACGAATAAAATTTCACACTTAAGGTCTTATCATAGGTTACTCATGGCCATTTCTAAAACACTGATATTGTGTTCTATGCTTAGAGTTATCCTTAGGGTTCTTACTAAGGCTTTCACATCCTAGTTTCCAAAGGTTGACTATACCATTCCTCTGATACCAACTATAAAGACCAATACATTACATACATTGTTAATACATCAAAATTGAAGCACACTTATTACAACCTATAAAAAACCATGAAAGGACAGTATAGGTATAGTGTCTTTAGAAACTGGGAAACATAAACGACTGGTTCATAAAGCATCTACATTGTCTCCCTTTTAATTTATCATATCTAGAGTCCATTTTGTCATATCTTACTTAATACCTTTCTTCCTAACCTAGGGAAAAAAACATACAAAAGGGTGAGCTCAAATGCTCAGTAAGGGTAAACAAAAGAAATATCAATCACATCATATTTATAATAACATAACATTTTGGAAATCTTAACCTGCAAAAAGAGATCATAATTTCATAATATAGGATAAATCATAGTAGTGAAATGTAATCCCAATAATCATAACATAAATCATGAAACTTTGTGGCATACACACATAATCCTAGAGAATCATTTCTTAGTAGTCAAGACTCATTGCTAGGACTATCCTAGAGGACAAAGTCCATTTCTGAACCGAGTTCACTTCTCGTTTCATTCCTGTATCACTGAACCGGATTAACCTACAGTTCCATCCATGTCTATATCATGAGATATAAATCTTTACCCAATGTATTGGAGGGAGATATAGGTCCCACACATCTCATAATGATACCATTCTTATGTGTTCTACAAGATCATAAATCATACATCATAGCATAACCCTTGTAATAAAAATGGGATTCTTAAACATCATTCCATCGTAACATAATTCATATAAGATAAAAGGGCATCATAAAAATAATTCCATCATAACATAATCAAATCAATGTAAAAAAATAGGGATAGAAACAAGAGACCTTTATTATCTTATATGGAAAATAATTTTGGTAAAACACTTGAAATTAATTCTTGAGTAAAATATCCTTTCATCTTCAAAAACATTTTTCCTCTCTTAACATGTCATTCAGTTTTAAACGTAAAGAGGTTGATTCAAAATAAACTTGAAAAATTGTAAAGTAAGCTTCATGGAAATAATTTTCTAAAAATCCAATCATGTAGTATAAGTTAAATAAAAACATTCTCCTTGTACTTTGGCCAGAAAAGTCAAAAAAGTACCTCATACAAAAAAAACGACAAAATATTCCTTTCATATATTTTACTAAAAACTCATCGAAGGGTAAAATTGGATTTAAAAAATTGTATGAGGATAGAAATAATATTTCATATTGAGGAAACATGGATGTGGATGATGAATATTCCCTAGTAAATTCTGAAGTGTAAACAATCTCAGATAAAAATGAGATTACAAGATTTTCCCTTACCTTAGGTCTGATTTAATTCATACATGTCTGAACCTCATGTATAATGATTTAAATAATGTTATTGAATTATTTCAGAATCGTACTCATTGTTATGATATCATATATGGTCATATTCTTAGCTTCTATTTAGTAATATTTCATTGTTACTTGTTTTTCAGGTATTTATTGCTTTTTGTTCTTATGCGTGTTTTGTCAAATAAATTCTTATTATTATTTTTAGGTTATAGATACCTCATTTATATAATGTTATTAGTGTAATATATATCATATTTATTCATTCAATTCATTTATATAATCCTTAATCATTGAAGATCATGTAGAATGAGTCGCATCACATCGTGGAGACGGTAGGCCGTACGTATGCACGAGCGATGATATCATTCCCATAATCATGGAATTGTATTGAAGTGTATGTATAATATTTAAGAATCAATATAACATTAAACTAATCATATATAGTTATTCTTTACACCATTATACCCATCCAAGTAAGGTGGAGGTGGAAAACAGATTACACCACGGCGTGGAGACGGTATTCAGTACGTACACACGCGTGGTGATTTCATTTTCCGTAGGATGGAAAGATGGTGAAATAGGGGTGTTTCATATTTATAATAACATATCAGTATATTAGTGATACTTATGTTATTACTTCATAATTAAACAACTAAAGAAGAATAATTAGAAGAAGAAATAAAGTTGAAAGAATCGGTAACGGACATTACCTCTTCTTTGAAGCACCTCTTCTTAACCTCCCCTTAGGGCACTAAAGATGGTCTTTGAATAAGACCAGGACCTATAAGATTTTTCTAGGGAAGTTGAGAAGGGAAATGGTCAGGTTTTGGCCAATCTTGAAGGCTCAAAGTGGTATGATGAGGAGAGGGAGAAAGTTCCCTTTTATAAGGGAGGAGAGGGGAACCTTAGAAAAAACATAAAATATTATTTTATAATAAAGTCATATTCGGTTTTTAATAGCTCCAAATTAATTTATTTAGAAGCTAATGTGGGGAGGGGTAGAAATAATTTCAACCAATATATTTTAGACAAGTTTAGGTTACTATTTTAACCATATCATTTAGATTTAACTCAAAGTTAAATAATTTAACTTTTACTGTGTGTTCTTGTTTTCTTAAACTATATTGTTAATAAACATCCTATAACAATCCAAAAGAACCCCAAGTGGTTCATTATTAATATATATAACCCTATATAATTCATTTTCAAGATCCTTAGAATTTTAGGAATAAAATAACAATTAATAATATAATATTTGTTTTCAAAACTATTTTATGTCAATTTTGACACTATTTGGTAATTTATTTTTGTAAAAATCATAACATCATTATTAGTTCGAGAAAATTTAATTAAATAAATACTAATAAGTCATATTAACCTATAAAATTAGTGTAATCCTAACAACGTCTCAAATTAAATTTATTTGGGTATTTATAATATCAATTATGTTAGTTTTTCCTTAATAAGGTAATTACTGCATCATCATTGTGTCATAAATAAATTAAATTATGTAAAGTATAAAAATTATAAATAAAACACCATTATGTATGAAATATTTTTATTTTTCCAATTAATATTTATAGTCGAATTTATCTTATTTATAACCCTATATTAAAAAATTTTAGTTATTAAACATTGATTTTAACTATTTTAACTCTTCTTTTAATAAAATAATATTAAATGACCTAATCTAATCCAAGTGGACCTAAATGATCATATTTTATTCCTACTGTTGTTTTTGGTCGAATTAAAATTATCCAATAGAATTATAACATGTGTTAGTGAAATAATAATACAATTTTTTTCCCTTAATTACCCTTTTTACTTTTAACCGTGGTAAATAAAACAAAAAATTTGCTATTCAAAAAAAAATTATATTTATATTATTGAACCACATTTTACTCCTTGATATTAACCGTGTCTCTCGGAATTTCAAAAGTCCACTCATAGAAGCGGTAAAATTATTTTTTATGTAAATTTTCAAACTCTCCTAGGAGGTGGGTAGAAGACGGTGGAAAGTTCAATAAAATATTTATATATCTGAAATTATTATAAAATGACTCCAAGGAATTGATTCGAACTTATATAGGTATTATGTATCAATTTTGACCTAAAATAAATTTATATAAAATAAATAATTATTTAAACAAAAATTCGGTTTTTAAATAGTAACCTAGTGTTTTCACTATTCATTGAAAATTGTATGTTTTCAGAAAAATACAAAAAATTCACCCTAGGATAATTTCGATATTCCAAATCCAAAAATGAAGTCAATTTTGAAAGTTAAAATTTATAAAATTTCAAAAAGTGGGTATTACTATTCATAACAGCTAGTTTTAATAATATTTTAATAGCATATCGTTGTTTACTGAAACTCGGCATTGCGTACAGTGCAAGCTATCGAGGAAGGTCACGATTGTGTGTAAAGAAAGCCAAGCTAGTGTTGTGTGTAGTGACAGATTCCTTTGATGATGTATATAACATAAAAACCAAATCTTTCTCATAAAAATCTCGGGTGTTACTGTGCGGTCGGGATATGTGGTTTGTGAGACCCATGTGTTTGCGGGTGGGATATGTTGTTTGTGAGGCCCACGTGTGTGCGGGAAGGAAGAGTGTGGTAGCATCAGGATGTTCTCTATTAGGAAGAGAAGCTATCTAGTTGGGGGAAATGGTGTGGGGTACCCAATACACTTGTTATTATATACTATTACCTGTTGTTTTGTGTTTTTGGTGAGCGTGGCGGGTGAGGTTGGGTGGATAGAATTCCTTGCTAGGTTTTAGTTCTTATGTTGTTCTCACGGGACATTAGGATGTCTCCCCACCTGTGCATGAGAGATTTAGGTTTCCTTACTGAGTATACTTGTATGCTCACCCTATGGTTACTTTCAGGTTTCTAGGAGGACTACCAGGGTCGTGTGGGACCCTACTAGTTGGGACAGTTGGAGTTGTTGTAGTTGATGTACTCTTGTTTCTTTTGGTATTGCACTTTTGAGTTTTATTGTACTTTTACTTTGTTTCAGAATTGTTTAAACAAGCATGTGGGATTGTTTTGGGTTTATTTTTCATTTACTTATTCCTTTTTCTTTTTTGGTGTTTCACTCATCCTATTTCCCGATCTTAAATAATAAAAAGAGTAATGCCTCCCATATTTGTGAAAACTCATACCCTTGGTGCTAGTCTCCACTCTGGGGCCTACTAGAGGTGGGACTCGGGGGTCATTATCTCCCTTTCACCATTGCCAGCTCAGAAGGGGCATCCTTGGTGGGAGGGGGTCGTGACATTTCCTCTGCCATATAATCATTGGACACACCATCAAATAATGCCATGTATTCAAAAAAATTA
Organism: Viscum album; assembly: GCA_963277665.1. Taxonomy (NCBI): domain Eukaryota; kingdom Viridiplantae; phylum Streptophyta; class Magnoliopsida; order Santalales; family Viscaceae; genus Viscum; species Viscum album. The sequence continues at coordinate 1,113,939,110 of OY728132.1, read as the reverse complement.
TCCTAGACCAAGTGGAACATGATTTGGTCATGTTGGATAATGTTCCAAAACATGTGAAACATGTCTCTACTAACCCCAATAATGATAGTAAAGGTTATAGAAAATGGTAACTGGATCCTAGTCTTTGGATGAAGAAATACGATGACTTTTTGGCTCGTAAACTGTTATCTCGTGATCATGCTATCATATATTCCCATTTCAGTGAGATCAAACCTCCAATGGTTGTCACACATCCAACAATAAATTATTTATCATCTACATCACAACATTCCATGTCATAGAAGAATAGAAACCAATGGTGAAAAGAAAATCATATCCTTGATATGGTTCCCAATCCATTTCGTACTCTCAGTGACTTCATGCCTCTTGAGTTTGGAGATGTATCCAGGGTACATACAATTCTTTATTCCTCCCAACGACGAGGAATGGTATGAAAACCCATTGGGTGCCTCTAACCGAAATCATCAAAGGAAAAGTTTAGGACATGTGATCTGCTAGAATGATTAGTAAAATTCATCATACTATGTTTTACATGGTACTAAGGCCTAGAATTAGGTTTTACAATGATCTTGGAATGTATTTGCTGCCCAATCCACTCCATCAGGTATTCCGCTATAGTCGATATTGTTATTTGACTAAGATACTCAGATTCAACTGTGTCATGATCCATCGCGTCCATCTAAATCCAAACCTCTATGAACAAAAATTCATCTTACATCTATTCAGTAGATAATTTCAACTAGTCAATGAAAGGAAATTTCTAGCACTAATTAGATCCCAACAGTTTATCCTGTCGCATATTTCATTCCCTCTACCAAGGAGTGACCCTCTATGGAAAAGAATGTTCCCTTGGCACCGAAGAATGATTTTTTAAACCACATCACCTACAAACCCACAAGGATTTTGATTCTCTATAACCACATAATGTTGAAATAAATGTGTGAGGATGTTTCAGAGGAATTATAAATCATCCACATTTTAAAAGTAGAAGTTTCTTCCATAGAGGCATACTATGCAGAGGGGGATTAGTATGAGGAATTTCAGACCGACATTTCATTATCCAAGGAAAATGAGGGCATCCTAAATCATGGGAATATTCACCCACTATATATCACTGGTCAGTTCAATGTTTTGTAAATGAACCACTTTTTAGTGGGTAATGATTTTGGGATTAACCTCATGTTGATTAGGACACTAAGTAAGATAGGCTTGAAAAAATCATATCTGACTCCCTCTAACCTAACAATAATGTGTTAGAATAAGAGTGAGAAAAAACCACATGGAAATGTTTGGTAGAAGACCCAGTTTGGTGGTTTGAGATAAATCACTGAATTTTTGGTAGTATCAGAGGATAACACCTACAATGCACTATTCGATAGGTCTTTAATTCATGTTAATGTTGTGGTCCTCTCCTCAAATCACTAGTTCGTCAATTTATACCACAATGGTCCATTAAGGGTTCCCCAAGGTGATGTGTCGCCCTTTAACTCCTTTAAATCCTATTATTTGGATGATTTCTACTTCAAGAGATAGGGGATGAAGGTTCAAAGAAGTGAGGTTGATCATATTAGTGATCCCAATGATGTAGAGGCCACAATCGTCAATCGTTGGGAAAACCTGAATGATACCTTTTTTTGCATGATTAATTAGTTATAGGATACAATGTCAAACCTAAATGGTTTATTTCTTATCTACAAGAAAAAAAAAGAATACTTAAGAATATGGATAGAATATGGATTATCTAATACTCTTACACAAGATAGTCCTAGGTGATACCCGAATTCCCTACTCCTATATAGCACTGAGATGTTTTCCATATGACATCAACCCTGATAAGTCTTGTTTTTTCCATAGAGCGGGGATGAATTAGTATAATATGACTCTCTACCATACCTTCGACATCATGAGAGTACCCCACATTAGAAGGTAATACATAATTGTATCAATATATTATATTAACACAGTTTTAGTATAGTGGGAAACCCTTAGTGATAATTCCATGTCTTCCCAAGTAGGCACCATTACTTCCCCTAAGTTAGCTAGCCTATAATGAGATATTCCTCCAATTGGTTCTCATGTCTCTGATGATGAAGAGGACATGGAAGATTCCCCTTTTACATTATATGAGGTTGTCTCCATCGTCGTTGATGAGTTAATTTAGGTGAACATTGATCCTGAGGAAGAATTTAGGACAACGCTGATTATTGCATCCATGTCTCCAATGCAGCCGCAACAAAAATGTGGGCTTCCTAAAACTACAACATGATGTTTTTTTAGATGGATCTATGAAAAGATTTTTGGATTATACCCTTGAGACATCATTCACTGTTTGGACTCCTATTATGTCATTGTGGATTTAATAACCCTCCCATAAATATGAACTCCTCTCATTGTTCTATGGTCGGGGACAAAGTCAATAGGATTATCAAGGACATCCTCATTAGGGATTTCTTTTATGGATGGATAATCTAGGTACGACCAGATCTAACTGGCTGCAAAAGTATAAGGATTCCAGCTCATTTAGGGTTCCAAAAGTGACTTTATGCTATCAGGTGACTCCCTTCGGTTGAAAAAACACATGATCCACTAATCAAAAGTCTATGCATATCATTTCCAAGTCCATTATTAAGAAATAAGTGGAATTATTTTTAGAATAAGTCATGGTCAAGTCCTTCTATTATCGATACAATCTAAATAACTATGAGAAAGTGTTCATCTTCCTCCACTCTCAACATTTGAAGATGAACCCCTTGATATGTTTATTTGGGGTTACCTATGGAAAATATATTTGTAACTTCCTTATATATATAGGTGTTGAGATGAACCTAGAGAAGATAAAAAAACATCAACGAGGTGCCTCCCTCAATAAACCTTCGGGTTCTCTATGTCCTCCAAGGCCACATAACCTACATACAATAATTTTTTGAAAATATGGCATAAATTTGTAAGACCCTCTCAATATCATGAATAAGGGAACTTTTTACATATGGGATGAGGAATTCTAGACTATGTTTTAGGATATCAATAAGTACATGCTACAACCATGGGTTATGATAACACTATCTAAGGTAAACCTTCAGATCTCTACATAACATCCCTGGAATAGTCCCTCAGTGCCATTTTCACCTAGATAAAAAATGAGGTTAGAGAAACTAGTTTTTATTATCTCAGTCTCATGATCATCAACATGGAGACCAAATATTCATCTATCTTTAAGAGATTCATTGAGGTGATTTTCATCGTGAAAAATTTGTGGCATTATCTATAACATCATGAGATATAGTTGGTGTCTAAATTAGGCCTTTTATAGTATATCCAGAGTCTCCCCATATTGACAAGATGGTTGGAATGATAGACAGTGATCCTCAAACAATTTCACACTAGGTTCATTTCGTAGAAAATTGTCAAAGGGACGACATTGGATGATTTCCTGGCTTTCCATCCATCCCATGAAAAACTACCCCTAGATGCTGATTTCTTAGATGATGATATCCTCTTAGTGGATCAGGCTATTCAATGTTTTCGTTTGAATTTCAATTGTGCCTCCTGGAGCCTGACCAGTAGAAAGCTCAATAACAGTAATATCAATAAAGTATGCTTGGGGATCATCTTCATCACACTAGCAGATGTTTTCTTATCATACTCATCCCTCTTTTAGAAGGCTAAATGAAAAATGAGGCATAGTATTAGGCTCTCATCACGGGTCTTCAGTTGGACCTCAATATTGATGTCCCCTACATGAATGATAATGTATAATCCAAGTTAGTATTCAAATTGATAAATCATGACACATTGTTAGAAAACATGAGTTTTTTCCCCTATTGGAGTGTACTCATTATCTAATGGAATAGTTCCAGTCTCACTCAAAGGTGACTTATGTCCCTTGATCATAGACTGGTGTAGATTATTTCTTAGAAAGCCAAGCCATGTCTCTCATAGAACCTGACCCGGATGACATGTTCATTCATGTAGCTCATCGAAGGATAATTTCCCATGTCCCCATAATTCCACGTGACAATGATCGAAAACATGGAAACTAGCTTTCCACCAGTAATTTTTTTATATACTCTTCGATCCCACTGAGTAGAGGAAATTATCGATTGGATAGCTCCCTTCATAGAGTATCTATATTGTGGAATTCACCCATTATAACGAGTTGATTGTGAGTGAATCCTCTAGCCTGTAGTTCAGTTTACACTCTACAGTGGTCTCATCATTGACAAGTCTATTAATAGATATGGGTTTGATGGAATCATCCTCTATTTTATCCATGGAGATGAGGTCCCATGAGTTATGTAGGAATTACATGCTAGATAATGTGGTTCCCATAAAATGGGTTTGAATCCCTCAAACTAGATTGAATGGTTGGTCTACATATATCACGAAATGGTCTATGACTACATCGAGTTCTTAAAGAGGTGTCATGTATGTCAAATCGATGGAAAATTTTTTTCATCTACTACCAAATCTTTTCCACACCACAAAATATTCTCTTCCCACTGTAGAATGGGGACTCGATGTCATGTGACCTTACCAGCTGGTGATAACTCATGTGCTGGTTCATTTTGACCATGAAGAAATTATACAAATGTACAGAAGAAGTTCTCCTTGTAAAGTCAAACCCAGTCTATGATCATGCTTTTGAGATCCCACATCATCCATTGATTTGATGTTCCTATCTCCATTCTCACAAATAATGGAACAAACTTCCACGAAGACGAGATGAATAAATGGCATTCCAGTTGAAACATAAGGTCTAATAATACTTCCTACTACCATGATCTAGAAAATATTCAAATCAATTAATGTAGCAATACCCTATCAGAAATTCTGTCAAAGATGGTGGGTTAGAACAATAAATTAGTGTCGTACAAGCTCCCCAATTCCCTATGGGATTATCATTTGACAACTCAAATTTACACCATCGTGACCCCATACAACATGGTATTTGGAATAGAGGATATCATACACGTAAAAGGTCCAATTTTTGTCACAGAGAATAACTTTATATGATTAGAATATTCCATAGAGAATAGAGGTGGTGAACCTAGCTAAGTTGGGTTCCCTCTAAGAGATCATGATCCATGCCTTGAATAATCACAATAGGCACCATAACAGGATAGTGAGAGAGTTCAATTAGAAGTTTCACCTCTTCACCATCCTTTAGGGTGACATGGTACTATCTCTCAATATTACAATGATACCCACCAAGAAGACACCTAAGTCAAAGCCCAACTTTGAAGTAACTTACATTATTCCTAAGGTCTATTATATGGTGCATATTTTTTTATCATTATATACATGGAGCTTATCCCACTTCCCACCAATACCAATATTTTAAATAAGTAATTAGCATGAGGAAGAATCCCCTATGGTAAAAAATCGATGACCTTAAACTACAATTCATGGTCATGTATGTATGACCATAAACTATTTGTAATTAGTCAAAGAAGTAGGATGCTAAAAAATTTCTAATCGGTCCAACCATCATGATTCAAACACATTTTTAACTCCTATATTCTTAGTTATATGATTTAAAACTAAAAATCCTAATGTCCTTAGTGGAATTCATTAATTATGATCATAGCTTTTATAGATTTGGGATGCCTCATGGTGGGAGATGATCCCACCGCTTATAAAACTAGGATGCCTCATACGATAAGTATATGATGGTAAAAAACCCTTCCCCATATGAAAACAGGATGTATCATATGATAAAATACGATAAAAAATAGAACATCCTCCACACATGATATTAAATTTTACCCTTAACCCTTTTAATAAACATAGTATTCCCCATGATAACCATTCAAATCCTCAATTCCATCACTAGTGATGATTTTCCCCACTACTAGCATCTCTCTCCTGCTATGACATGTTTTATAACTATGTGTGTCCTGATTTCCATACTTTTAGGATACGTTGAAACACATACACCTCTTGTATCTAGGTCCAATAAAAAAATTATTAGCCTTCTGTACCATTGGACCCATTCATCGTCTAAGAATCAAGACAATAAATTGTGTGAAATAAACCTCAAGGTGTGCATGTGGTATGAAATCTTCCTTTTCTCCTTTTACGTCAGGAATTACTTATTCCAGGCCCCACATATATTATTGATACAAATATATTCATAGTCCCATAATCATGAATTTAATCTATTTTACACACTCATTACTGTCCAATCATTATGAAATCTAACTATGTATTGTTTGATTCATGATACTTGTATGGTATGTGGGTGTTCATTCCCCCATTCATGTTGAGTTTTACTTCTTTCATGACATGAAAATACCATCTAAACAAACACCTTCCACCAAGTAAAAGGATCATGACTTTTAAATATTTTTTGGCTGATAGTCTAAGCATCATGACTCTAAACAATTTTCCATGGTCCATTCCATATGACTGTAAGCTATGTGAAATCAGATTTAGGATCACTTCATGAGCAATAGTTTTTCCTTGGATCTATTCAAATCAGGTGATAACTCTTTTCTACCACATGAAGATCCTTGTACAACCTTCCTATGCTCTAGGAATAATGAACTTAAACCATTATCAATCTGTCATATATCAATTACCTCAAACTAAGAGCCCTAGTCCATGATATTTCAACCTAAACTAGGTTCATTCACACCTCATTCTTTTGGTTTTCTTCATCCATGGGGTTCTAGAAATCTTATTCATTCCCCTATTTCCCAGAACTATATGTGGATTGATTCCCATCCTCAGGGGATATATAGTGATTCCTAAACATTCTATCTCTAGGCCAAGCCACAGATTCACTGTAAATCAATTTCTTACATGTAATAATATTACCCTAAAATGACCATATGTACCTCCTTTTTGGGCATAAGTCCCATTTAGTTTCCTTAACCCATCAGTGGGATGATATTCCTTCATAGTCAAATGTGATGAATAAGATAATGGGATGAGTCATAAGCACACCCAACATCCTCATCACAAGATGCTAAACTATATCCATACCCCATATAAAATCAGGATTCCCCTTAATGAGAGATAATCATACAATGTATAAAATCGGGATGCCTCTTAATGGGAGTTGATCTTAACTCATATAAAACTGAGATGCATCTTATTGAGAGTTGATCTTACCTGGTATAAGTTAAGATTTCTCATAATGATAGATGATCTTACCCTATATAAAAAAGGATTCTTAATAATAATATATGATCTTACCCCGTATAAAATCATGATTCTGATTAAAGTGAGATGATTTACCTTGTACAAAAGCGGTAAGACCCATATAAAAAATATTGGATGAATAAACACCAATATCTTCTTCACATGATGTTAAAATGTATCCTTACCCTGTATAGATTAGAGATGCCTCATATTTGAGAATGTGAAGATTCAGTGTCCTCATTTAGGATGGTTTCCCCTTTCCTGTGACTGTGTCCTACCACACCACTTTCCAAAAGTACATATGGATTTATTCCATTACTAATTTGATATAGAGTTATTCCAAGATATCTCATCATGGACCTATCCCGTTTTTTCAACTTACAGTAAGGCCTATCATTACCAAACATCATGATTTCATCCCAGGGCATGTTTTGTAGAGTTTTGTGTGATACAGGGTCACTTCAACCCTCCTTTCGCATCATGTTATCACTATTTTAGGACACAAAGGCCTCTTTTTTACACCTATACCATATTTTGGTCAAATATATATGCCCTTATACAATAATGTATCCATACAGTACGATCTCTATGAATTTAAACTAATTTTAGACATGTAACTTTCTGTAAAACATTACACTTCCAAACCCAACATCCTTAGTGCACGATGTTAAACTATAGCCTTATCCTATTAAAAAAGTGTGATTCATCATATAGTAAGTATGGGATGAAGATAAATTATTGTTTACCCCATGTGTAATTGATATGTCTTATGTGATAAATATGTGATGTAATGAAATACATCACACAATACCAGGATGCCTCATATTTTAATACGGGATGATTCTTCACCCTCACTAGAGAGGAAATCACTTTACCAAAAATGGCCACTTTCCATGTTGTTTCCTAGAACTTCATATGTGTTGATTCCAATTCTTGTGAGACACATAGTGATTCCTAGATATTTTATCTTGGGCACATCTATAATGTTTATTTATTTCTCATACAATCCCCACTTCTTCATTAGCTCTTTATGTTTTCTCTGATTTGGATAATCATCATCCTCACGACATAAATTGACTGCCTAAAAATAGTTCTCGTCTATAATGTCTCATGTGCCTTTTTGGGATTGCACCTAGAAGGATCTTCAAAAACAAATAATGGATCCTATGTTTCAGACTCATTTAGAGGAAAATCCAATATTTATTCACCCATTCTCTAACAAATGTGTCTATTGAAATAATATTTTTAGCATTAATAACATTTGTTCCCTATCCTTCATTTAGTCCCATCTCTCTCATGATCTAGGTCTAGAAATTCACAATATCCCTTGTTTAATTTTTTAATAAATTTAACTCCTCGTTGCGTTCCCCTCTGTAAGAAATAGGGGTCTATACCACTCCTTATTTCTTTCAATTATAATGGATTATGGGAGTTTAGGAGTTGGGAGTGGGTTTCCTCAATAATGGTTGAGTCACACCATGATCCCATAATCTAAACTATAAGATCATAAACTAAGGGTCCATGTCCAATCATCATGACCTTAAACTCTATGATTATTCACTCTTATGGGTTATATGTGGGATCGAGCAGCCTCATAGGCCCCCCTCCATTCATGATGGGTTACCATATTTTGATTTTGTGCATATTCCTTCAAGACACGCCCCCAATAGTCCAAGAATTATGAACATAAACTTTTTTCCGTGGTCCAATGTCTATGACCATAATATAAGAGTCCAAGTCCTAGAATATTTACTTTAAACTATTTTCAACATTCCATTTATGTTCAGGGTGGTACGGGACTTCTTGGACCTCTTTTCACATCATGTTATTACTTATTCAGGCCACGACAAACACTTTAGGGTGACAATTGGTCCAACATCTATGACCATAAACTAAAAGCCAAAATCCCATTGTCCAAAATCTATGACCACAATAAAAAGTACCAACTTATTCCAAGAATCATGACTTTAAACTGTATTATAGTCCCATTGGGAGTGTGTTGTGTGGCGTTGAGTCCCTTTGGACCTTATTCACATTGTGTTGTTCCTCTGCAATGTTACAAATATCACATTAGGATGCTCACCCAGTAGTCCAAGCATCATGACCTTAAAATGTGTGTAACCCACCCTAAGATCCTTTTTCTTATTTGGGATTCATTTAAACTCCCTTTCCCTTATAAGACCTATTATGATGTCCCCACATTGTGATACCTTCCTATGCCTCCTCCCACATTGGATGGGTGAGTGACATTCACATTGGTTCACCCAAATCCTTTCACATGACATTTAACTATCACCCGACCATATTCAATGGACATGGGAATACTTTCTAACCTGACATGAAAAATAAATTATTGGTTTCCATGTATATATATATGACCTACACACCACATCCCAATCACATGACGTTAAACTGTGTTATACATCAGACTCATCATATGATGTTGAAATTATTAAAGAATGTACTCACCATTTGACGTTAAACTACATGTCTATCATCCTTATTACAATACATAAAACTGAGAGGCAAATTAGTACATTTCCTAATAAGTCCTTTCATTTAGTGTTGGATACCTACTACATCATTAATGTTCTTTGAACATCACTTGAAATATCAGATGATGCTCCACTAGAAGAAATGTTTAATGAATCAGATTTTCCTTGTATTATTTTTTAATATTTTATAGATTATTTTTGAGACAAGAATTGAGACTATGTGTATTTATAAGGCATGATGTTCTTAGAATAAATGTTTCAAATATATTAGACATTTTAAATAGCACATTCATATCATTTCCTAAAAAATTGTAATGAATTATAAAATGGGGATCATATAAAAAATATAAGTAAATTGATGAGTTTATAATGTTTGGTTTACCCTAGGGGAGACATAACCTTTATCAGTGTGGGGAGTTTTTGGAAACGTTTCCATGGGAATTAAATGAATAAAAAAATTAACTAAAATATTTTATTTTATTTCATCGACAAAGGGACCCATCCTCTTATAAAAGTATATAGTTATGAGGGTATTTTCTGGATAAAATACAAAAACATAGAGGTAAAGGGGACTATTGGAGAGAATTAAAGGAGATTCTATTAACAGACGACAATAGGATCAAATATCGATGACCAGTGTGAGATGGAATCAAATGATCTCGCCAATGATCATAGTGCAGCCAAAATATTCATCAATGATTGATCCATATAGAGGTAGGATATTAGTTGTGTTTAGTTTCTTTCCATTATTAACATGAATAAATAAAACAGTAAATTGATTTGTGGATTGATTGTTTTTTAGGAGGCGATTATTATGGGGATTTATTAGGATAGTTTCTTTTTAATTATTTTTTATCTCATCCCTTTTCATTATAATAGAAAGGAATTGAGGTTAACTTGAACATTGAATGAGTTCTTTTCCTCACGATTGTTCCTTGTTCTTTTCTCCCCCAATCTTATGTTCATTGAATGCATTATTTTTTTGGACTGTGGTTCGACATAACCTAAGGAATCAATCATCGTACACCCATTTACTGGTTTAATGATCTGATATTGGAGATATGGTCTCCACATGATGTAATGCAGGTGTGCAGGCAATCATAGATGCAAATAAACGACATTTGTATTCCATATTTGGGTGTTCATTAGAGAAAGAAAAAAATGAATAATGATGGTGTTTCCAAACAAATTTGAAGTCTAAATTATAGAAAATGTCAATGGAGGGGATTGTACAGGATGGATCCCTGATTTCTGGAAGGGTTGATGTTGAATTTTGGGGTGATGGTGGCCTAATATCAGATATAAGGAAGAACTAGGGTTTCTTGGAAAAACCTAAACCACATGGTGTGTAATCTATGATTACCTAATGTATGGTCCCTACTAGAAACAAGTAGGGTTTCAACAAGGAGATTAGTATAACACATCATGTGTCCTTGTTACACGATGTGGGGCCTCCTTTTGTGAGATCAGTGTGTACCTCTATGGGTACACATACACATGATGAGATTACAGGACCATGGGAACACAATTTACTACCACACGCACATGGATTTTCATGGTGAACATGGGAATAATCATGTACTGGTACACAATAATAGTAGATGATAAGTTGCATTCCATGTACTGTTACATGGACACAGACACATACATGGTCCGTTTTACATGGATTGGTCCTCAGGTCGAAGGGATATGGGGTGTACCACTAATAATGGCACATATTCAATTTATGTTGGATTGGATCCCTTATACACTAAATCATATAAAAATTTGATAGTGTGTGCTTCCCATATCCATTAACTGATGGATAGTATGAAATCTCCACAAACACATAGGAAAGAAATACCCTCAGTAGGACTTCTGGGATAGAGTTGGAAGAATCATTCCATGAGTCCCATAGTGAGATACTCTATTCATATTCATTCCTTATGTGGAGTTCTGCGTATCATCATGAACAATAATACATGAGCATAGATCCTCTACAAAGTGGGTAATTCCTATTTGAGTTGTTGGTATCCCCCATGGCCTAGGGGTGATCCTCATTTGTGTATCATATATATTTTAAATTTCAGATTGTACTTCCTAGTAAGATACTTGATGAGAAATAACTCTCTCATGGACATAGTTAGTTTTATTATACTTATGGAGTGTGTTCTCCTAGATGAGTCCTATGTGTAATATTCAAGCTATAATCTTAGGTTGGCATGATGGTTGTGAATTACATTTATATTGTGTGTGTTTGTTGAATATAACTAGACATTCTTTTCATAGTCCTTGTAGATATATACCTTTATAGAGAAGAATATTATTACTTTTCTATATGATTTGTGTATTCATTGTATCCCATAGGGTATGGTTATACTCGTCCCTAAATGGGCTTCTCCTTCACGTGTCATTTCATATGCATATGATTGAACTCTTTATCGATTCCAAGAGATTCTAGGACCAGATGGTTCTTAGTGAGCATAGAAACACCAAGATATGATCCTGTAGAATCTTAATAGTAGTCCCCAATTTACATTTAGGATGGAATTTTTTTTCAGACTCTTTGAGGTGGGATTGTGTTTGGCCTAGTTTAAATTCCTTCATTTCTTGTCGTACTCACGTCGTCAAATTTAGATGTACTCATGCATGGTTTTTATGTTTTTTTACATTTCATAATTTTATGGGGTTGGAGATGTGTGTGTGTGTGTGTGTGTATGGGTATTTATTCTAACACCTCCAGTGTTTGTGATAAGAATACTCAATTCTAGTTTCCATCCCACAGAAAATTGGAAGTGGGCTTGGGGAGTTATAGAATGGGCCATATTGGGATGGGTTGTGATATAATGGAATGAGAGAAGTTGGTTCTACCATTGTATCAGAGTCCGTGAGATTGGTTTGGGGAAACAGTGTTAAGTGTCTCGAGTTTGGATTTCATGATAGGGATTATAGTGTTATTATAACAGTAGACGTATCCATACACCATGACTCGGGTGACCTTCCTTTTTAATTGAAAAAATGAGAACATTAGTTATAGGGAAAATAATGGAACATGTATCATGTAAGAATGTTTTTTGGTTTCCATGTACATCTTGATTCATCTCTCCATATATACTCATTGACTGTGATACATCTCGTTTACTTTTAGGATGCCTCTACAACCCCTAAAATCTAGGACTTAGTTTCAGTATCATGAGTATGATCCCCTAATTTTTGAGGAATCAATACGGGGACTAGTTCTAGATATGTTACCTATAAGTGGTGCACCACTTGTAACACCACATGTATATAAGAATATGTTAAAATCAGTACCTGAAAAGTGGGCTGTAGGATGAGTGAACATCATGAGTTTTAGGGGTTGAGACCCCTTAGGTTTTGAGGTGAGACATACTCATAAGAGTCTATGGAATTTCTTGAGCTAGTGACATGGGTTTTCTATCTATTGAATTCACTAGTAGATAAGATGGTGGTCCTAGAGACAAGAATTATTCATGGCTCAGTAGAACGATGGTGGGGCTTGGTGACCCTGTCTTATGATGATGTGACTCTTGAATTATCATAGTTTTAAACTCTTTTGAGATAAGAGTTATCTCTAGATACATTTATGGATATACATATCCAAGAGCTTATGTAGGTCTATCAAAGAATCATGGAAGTATCTGAGAATTCATCAAGATTTAATAATTTCTCTAGGTTGTCAATTGATATTGTTTGGGATTAGTTATTTCAGGATTGGAACATTAAATGAGGACTACATAGAGACATTAGTGCAATTTAATTCCTCTATGGATTCTTATTTATTCTGGGGTTCCATAGTGAACTTTTCTGGTAGAGAGTTTCTTTGATCTGTAGTCATAGACAGTGGTTTCTGGAAGTGGGAATGAATATTAGAAACCTCAGTAGTTGGGATCCAACATCAGTATCAAGGATATTGACATGTGATTTATTTTATGAGGAGGTCATAGTATAGTGGGTATATAGTTCAAGGATCAAAATATGGGTTTAGTCAGCCTAGGGATAGGTGGTGCAACATGTGTGATGGTTGGGTACATATTGTATTAGATTATCTCACCCGTCGTATAACTGACAGAGAGACCATGTATGGACTGTAGTGGTAGAGGCAGCAGCAGTATTAGACAGGTTAAGAAGGTGGAGTACGTGGTAGAGAAACTGTGAGAGAATATTTTGGTCATAGATTCTATGGATTTTTACCACTACCACACCCAAGTGGTCTATTCCTGGCTTTGGGATCTAAATGAAAACTATGGGGGTAGCTGTAGGTGGTTGAGAATTATGCCCCAAAGTCTTCAAGAATTATTTGATGTATGACATGCATCTTTTCTACCTTTATTTACATACTGATAGACAGGGGTGTTATTCATTCCTCCCTTTCTCCATATTTGGTTTGATACTCAAGATTTTGGTTGAGCCCTTTGATTGACCCTTGTTCTTGGAGACTCCTACTAGAGATGACTCGGTGATCACACACATTTTTCAGATAGTGTGACTTGACTTTGGGACGTGAAATTCGTCTTTAAAATCTATTTTTAGTAATGATCCAACATTAAAGCATCATATTTGTAATGGAATGGACATCTATATTTTATTCCCAGATTGAATATTTTTGGTGGAGGATGTAGTCTTTCTATAGTGATAAGACCAGTTTTTCCTTTTTGGGTAAAAATCAAACATAGGAAATGCGGGATGTACTCATGCATAAGAGGGTACAACTAATTAATCACTAGTTTTATAGAAGAATCCTTGGTGTAGTGGATTTTATTATGTTTCAATTACCCGTATTGGTGGAGGATTATGATGATTTATTCCATGAAAAGGTTAAAGGGTGTCACGACCCGTCCCCCAGGGTATGTGTCGTGACTACCCCAAGCCCACCATCCATAGACCAAGGGCTAACGACTAGCACTGAAATGGTGTATCCATTAATTAGAAGGAATTGCCTTTAAACCTGTACAAACACACAAATTCAAGAGCCCGACAAGAGGTAAACATGAAGTAAATAGATGTAGTAAAAAATTGTGATGAAAGTAAAGGGGCTGGAATAAAATCCCAATAGGAAAGTAAAAGTACATCTAAAAAGATAAAAACAGCTCATGGATCATCCAACGAGGATCCTACCAAAACGGTAGGTACAACTCATGATCAGTAGTCCTACGACATGTCATGTAAAATGGTCTACCTATGAGTATCTTCCCGTCCTGGATCCCTTAGCCTTAATCAACGTTATCTATCGTCAGCACAAGACACAAGAAGGTGCGAGTGAAGCCCGTGTATGGGGTTAGTATAACAATACTCAGTAGGGACCCCAAGACCCCCGAAGGTCTACCAGAGTTCCATAATGGAAAAACCACAATGAAATACCTCAATCACAAAGCATGAAGTAGTAATCATATCTAATTAGGTATATTCCCATACATATACCTATTTTATCAAGATATACTCATCTCATACATGAGGGAATAATATCACAATGGAAACATCATGAAGGTCACACCACGAAGGTAAAAGTACCACATAGGTAACACCAAGAAGATAGCACTATGAAGGTAAAAGTACCACACAGGTAACAAAATGAAGATATCTCCACGAAGGTGAAAGTACCACAGAGGTATCACCATAAAGGTAAAACTACCACACATGTATCCCTACAAAGGTAAAAGACTCAACTCACACTAGGTATTAGTGAATTATAGAAGCACAGATGATCGGTCATGAAGCTAGATCACCTTATTCTGTCAAGAGGCACTACTGCTGACCATAAAAAGTCTGACCCACATAGGATTGATAGGTACTAACCCACGAAAAGACCAACACATGATCTGACCTGCCCGAAGTCGATAGGTACTAACACCTACAATGACCCACATAGGATCAGTATGCACTGACCCACACAGGACTGTTGAACACTGAACCACACAGGATCTGACCCACATAGGATCGGTATGTGGTATCCCATATAATATTACTAACCACTAACCCACAAAGGATCTGACCCACACATTATCGATACTGACCCACACAGGATCTCTTGGTACTAATCTCTGTATGATTTGTCTCCAACCTCCACCTCACTACCGGCCACTGAATTCCTACTCATAGTACGATTGACCCCAGAAGAACCACTCCTCAATCCATTGTTCATAAATCGAACACCACAAATCTCCATGAAAAATTATCTTAAAAAACCTTAATGTCATAAGGGTTCCAATGCGACAGACAAAACGTCAATCAGATGCCCTGTTTGTGAATTATAAGCATTTTAGTTTCTAGGGACTGGTTGGATTAAGATTCGATCCAACCTATACATACTACAACATTATAAAAATCTCAATTGGATTATAGAAAAAGAGCCATCTCACTCCAACGGTCCCAGCTCCATAGACGGTTCGTCAAAAGGACCCCCAATTCTGAAGTTATGGCCCATTATGCGAAATTGGGCCTGGTTGGGTTCGGGTGTGTATTGATTCAATAAGTTTTCCTTATGAATTTCCCATTACTTTTTGTTTTGAAAATATCAAACACCTTATATTACGGAAAATTTTATTTACCCTATATTTTACTTGATAAGGAAAATTTTCCTTTCCCAAGGAAATTTATCCATACCAAGTTTTTCATTGTTCAATATTTTATCTATTTGTAAAATTTTGTTTCATATATAAAACCTCGAAATCATATAATAATTAGATATAGATAATTATATTTTTAGGATTTGAATTCATTTTTTGAATTCTCAGAATTCAGACTCCAAACTCTTATAAGTTCTGAGTCTCAATTCTCTGAATTCAGACTCCGAACTCTTCTGAGTTCTGACTCTGAATTCTATGAATTTAGACTCCAAACTCTTCTGAGTTCTAACATCAGGTTATTTGAATTTAGACACTGAAATTTTATGAGTTCATGTTCTGAGTTCCTTGAATTCAGACAATGAACTTTCGTGATTTCAGGTTCCGAGTTCTTTGAATTTAGACTCCGAACTCTTATGAGTTCAGGTTTCGAATTCTTCTGAATTCAGACACTGAATTTCATTAAAATTCAGACTCCAAATTCTAGAGAATTCTAACACCAAATTCTTGTGATAAATAGAATCCAAATATCCAGGTATTATAGATTCTGAATAGGTTTTGGGTAGAATCTAAACTTTCATTTTTTTTCTTACACTCCGAAAAATTAATTTGGTTAGGTAACCATATTTTTTCTTACACATGTTTTGGTTATAAAATGATGTCGTACATTCAATTACTAATCAACCGTTGTTTGAGTGACATGTGTATAGATCCCTATGAATTTCAAGGAAAAATATAACTGTTGGAGTTGGTAGTCGACCGTTGAAGATGTGCCTTTAAATAGGAGCTTATTTGAACAAACTCAATACTTTTCTATGACTCTAGAGATTACATGCTGCTGAAGTGATTTCTGGTGAGATACTTTCATGATTTTTGCGTACTGAACATCTTTTTCATAATTTCATCATGTGACTCCGAATGTTGATGAGTACATTCAAGGGCTTCCGAGGATAGGAAGAATGAGGTGTCGACTACCATGAAGTTGAGGGCTTCCGGGGATAGCAAGACAGACTCTGATCTTCGTATCGAGGGCCTACCCTGTTGTGGGTAAGATAGAATTTCTTAAAGTATAAATCTAGGGTCCTTTATCCAAAGTTGTTAGATTCCCTTCTCATTGGGTTAAAAGATTTACTACTTGTTACATGTATTGTTTCAAGTTTTTCTGATGCATTTTGATTGTTGGGGAAATTATAACTATCTTCTAATTCCTTATACTTGTACTCTGATATAGTGAGATTCTATACACTTTAAGGTAAAATCTTTATCTTTGTAAAAAAAATTATGTTTCATTTCCAGAACTACTTTTCTAGAATTACATTTTTGGAATCATATTTCTGGAATCAAGAAAATTAGTAGAACATAGAGGTTTGGCGAATTTACCTTGTTTAACCTTGTTAAACAATAGAATGGTTTTAACCAATTTTAAAGGTACCCAATGAAATTTTTAAGTTTCAATTCACCTCTCTTGTATTTTTAGAATCATTATTATGATACTACTATTAGTATCGTCTATCATTTCAATCCATCAATTGCTATTAGAGGAGGTCTCTAAAATTCTTATATTCACATATAAGTTTTCCTTGCTCAAAGTTTTCATTGTTCTATTTTTTCCTTGCTGAGGAATATTTTCCTTGTTTACAAACTTTTATTACTAACATGTTTGTGTGGAAAGAATTTATTTAATATGGAATCAATAGATGTTGGTTCCATAGACAACCTCAATCAAACTAGACAACCTATTTTTGATGGGAATGATTACGAATATTGGAGGGATTGTATGAAGACATTCCTTATCAATACTGGAGTAGATAATTTTGTTATTCTTATTGAAGGATATAAAATCCCTGACCAGAAATTTAGTATTTTCACTAACCAAGAAAAGCATGAATATCAACTAAATTACAAGGTACACAATAATTTTCTTTGTTCAATAACTAGAAATATATATATCCAGATTTAATTTTGTGAAGCAGTAAATTGTATTTGGATGAAGCTTGAAGTTAAAAACATTGGTACTTCCAAAGTTATTGAAACTATAAGATCCATGCTCAGAGCTGAGTATCATGGTTTTTTATTTTTGTATGGAGAACATATATGTAAGGTACAACAGAGATTTATAACTATTGTCAACAGATTACAATCTATGGGTGAGAAAGGATTAGATGATGAATCTCTTATGGAAAAAATCATAGACATCATGCCCAATGAGTGGGAATCTAAGAGAACAACTATATATGAAAATAGTAAGGTTACACAGATCACTCTTGGTGAACTTTTTGGAACACTTCTTTAATATGAGACTATAATTAAGAGAGATTCTAATAATGTTAAGAAGAAAAATGGGAATAGCGGTGTTTCTTTTACAGCAACATCAAATCATATGAAAGCCAAGACTCTTGATAGAGTTACTAGATCTAAATCTAAGAATATTGTTATTCAATCTGAATCTAGTGGAATTAAATCTTCAGAAAATGAGTTAGAAAATCTTGCTCGAAGAATGAAAAAGATTGTTTGACAAAATAACGTCCAATCCAGATACAAGAAGAAATAAAGGAAAGATAAGAATGATTCATAAGTCACATTTTATCAATGGAAGAGAGCTAGACATATAAGGCCTGATTATCCTATGGTTATGAAAAAAGAAATAAAAGAGAAGCATTCTGAATGAAATAGGAAGAAGTACTACAAAGCTAAAGCTAATAAAGTACTGAAAGATAATGATACTTGGAGTGCCGGTGGTGGTGACTCTTCAGATTAATCATCACAATATGAATATTTTGGACATAAGAATCTTGATTTAATAGCCATACTCCCTATTGAAAATCATTTCTTAATGGCTAAGGTACACAATTCTGAATCTATGACCAATGTATCCTTGAATACCAATTATAATAATAGTAAATATTATAAATCCTCGGATGAAGAATCTTATTTTGAAAAGTATAATAATTTACCTACTTATGAAGAAGTAACTAGGTTTTCTAAGATTCTTGAGAATGAGAATTCAAAACTCAAGGAAAAACATGATAAAGAAAAATTCTAGATATACTATTTTTACTAAGGAAATATTAGATCTTTCTAAAGATCTTGATAAGAAAACCCTTGATTTTTAAAGTATTTCAAAAAATATTGAGGATGTAAATTCTGAGAAGGATAAACATTCTAAGGATCTTGAAAATATAATTTTTAAGAAAAATTCTTTCGTGCCTATATTTAGTTCTAAAACTAATTTTTTGGAAGACAAAAACATAGTTATTAGACTAAAGTTAGAAATATCTTCCTTGAGGAAGTGTTTTTCAAACTTTACCTTAGGTAAGGAAAATATTGATGAGATGTATTCTCAAATCCAAACTCTAAGGACTAATTATGGATTTGGTTATACTAGTTCTAAACATATTTTTATAAACAATTATTTTATTCCTCAAAGTGATCCATTCTGTACAAAGTGTTAGTGTGATGGTCACTATGCAAAAAATTGTTCCTTAAAAAAAACTCAGTCTTTAGGTTTTCATAAACCATATTTTTCAAAGAAAATGTGGATACCTAAGATTTTTCTTTCTGAAATTTCCGGATCCAAGACAATTTGGGTTCTGAAATTCTAACATTCTTATTTTTAGGATGATAAAGAAATTTCCAACAGCAATACATTATACATGGATAGTGGATTTTCCCAACATATGATTGGTAACAAAAACATCTTTGAAAAGTTTATCAAGACGAAAGGGGGGAAATTTACTTTTGGAGATAATGCTAAGGGAGAAATTATTGGTATAGGTAACATCATTATTCATGTAAAAACATTGATTTCAAATGTTTTATTTGTTAAATGTCTTAAGCACAACATCATTAGCATAAGTAAATTATGTGATGATGGATACCTTTTGAATTTAAGGAATGAAAAGTTCTTATTACACAATTACAAGGAAGATTTCATTCTTTTTTCCAATAGGCACAACAATGTTTACACACTAAACATAGATGAACATAGGAGCCAAGACCTACCTTGACTTAGTGCAATGGAATATCATTCTTGGTTGTGGTATAGAAGGTTAGGACACTGTAACCTTAGAAACATATAAAACACTCTAAGAAAATACTAGTTAAGGATCTACCAGATCTTAAATTTGATTCTTTAAAAGTCTGTAATCCTTGTCAACATGGAAATCAACATAAATCATGTTTTAAATCAGTAATTGGAGTCTCAACCACTGATTCATTACAGATAGTTCATATGGATCTTTTTGGTCCAACACAAACAGGAAGAATTGGGGGAAAATATTATGTATTTTTTTAGTTGATGATTACGCTAGATTTACGTGGTTCTATTTTCTAGAAAAGAAATCTGAAGCTTTTTCTTATTTCAAAATAATTTAGAGCCCATGTTATAAATGAGAAAAACCTTCCTTGGAAAACAATTCATAGTGATCAGAGAGGAGAATTCCAAAATTCTGATTTTTAATCTTTTTGTAGAAGAAAAGGCATTACTAATAACTTCTCAGCACTCAGAACACCTCAATAGAATGGTGTTGTTGAAAGAAGAAATATAATTCTTCAAGAGATAACAAGAACCATGTTGAGTAAATATTCTATAGCCAAGCATTTTTGGGCTGAAGCTGTAAGTAATGCTTGTTATAGTATAAATCATGTAATTATTTGACCTTTTATTATTAAAACTCTTTATGAGTTATGGAATGGTAGAAAACCTAGACTTTCTTACTTCATGGTTTTTTTGTTGCAAGGTATTCATTTTTAATATTAGAGATAGTCTTCACAAATTCTCACCAAAATCTGATGAAAGAATTTTCTTAGGCTACACCATAACTTTTATGGCTTATAGAGTTTTCAATAAAAACACTTGTACTGTTGAAGAAACAGTGCATGTCAAATTTGATGAAATTGATCCTTTTGTTTTTAAACAACCTCAACCTATATCTTCAGATGTGTTTTCAAAAAATAATTACCAACCTTTGTTAGAATATTCTTATGATATGGAAAATGTCGAAGAAGATGTTTCTAAAGTATTTACCCTAGAATATTTCCTACCTTATGTTGATGAACAGGTTTTACAAAACCCAAATCAGTTGTTTCTAAAGAATCATCCCAGTAATAGTATCATTGGTGATTTAAATCAACCTGTAAGGACTAGAAGTTCCTTAATAAATGAAATATATCATCTAGCCTTCCTTTCCCAATTAGAACAAAAATTCACTGATGAAGCTTTAGGTGATGATGATTGGATAAAAGCTATGAAAGATGAACTAAATGAATTCGAAAGGAATAAAGTCTAGACCTTGGTTCAAAGTCCTAATGAAACATCTATTATTAGAGTCAAATGGGTCTTCAAAAATAAGTGTGATAAAAATGGAATCATTGTAAGAAATAAAGCTAGATTGGTTGTTAAAGGATATAATCAACAAGAAGGAATAGACTATGAAGAAACCTATGGTCTAGTATCTAGACTTGAATTTATTTATCATCTACTTGACTTTGCATCAGTCTTCAATTTCAAACCTTTTCAAATAGATGTGAAATGTTCTTTCCTTAATGGTTTGGTACAAGAGGAAGTTTTTGTTGAATAACCTCCTGTTTTTGAAAATAAAAAACATCCTTAACATGTTTTTAAACTTACCAAATCCTTGTACGGACTTAAGCAAGCCCCTCGAGTGTGGTATGATAGACTTACATGATATTTTCTTCAAAATAATTTTGTTAAGGGAAATGCAGATCCAACCCTTTTTATAAAGAAAGATAAAAAAATGTTTTTATAGTACATATTTATGTTGATGACATTATATTTGGTTTAACTCAACAATCTTTAACTGATTCCTTTTCAGATCTAATGACATCTGAGTTTGAAATGAGTTTGATGGGTGAGTTAACATTTTTCTATAGTTCTAAAATTTCTTAAAAATCATAAGGAATCTATATATCCCAACTTAAGTATATTAAATATCTTCGTAAAATTTGTGGATATGACAACACTATGAGTATAAGTACTCCCATTGGTACCTCAAATTCAGTTGATCTGGATGAAACTGGAAACCCAGTAGACCAAACATACTTTAGAGGTATGATAGGAAGTCTACATTACTTGATAGCTAGTTGTACATGCTTAATGTTTTCAGTATTCTTAAGTGCAAGATATCAATACAATCCTAAGGAATCTCATTTAAAGGAAGTGAAAAGAATTTTTCACTACTTAAAGGGAACCATAGATCTTGGACTCTTTTATACATCTGGAAATTATTTTATTTTAAAGAGTTTTTTGGATGCTGAATTTGGTGGATGTAGAATGGATAGAAAAAGTACATCCAGAACGTGTCATTTCTTAAGAGATTAATTAGTTTCTTGGTCATTCAAGAAGCAACACTCAGTAGAACTTTCTAGTACTGAAGCCGAATATGTAGCAGCTGGAAGTTGCTGTGCTCATGTGCTGTGGATGTAACTCACAGTCACAGACAATGGTATGAGTTTTACCAAAAAAACAAATTCTGTGGGATAATACTTGTGCTATTTCCCTAATTAAAAAAAATGAAAATCACTCTCATGCAAAAAAATAGATATTACGTATCAATTTCTTAGGGATCACAAACAAAAAGAGATATCATTCTTCAATTTATCAGAATGCAAAATCAACATTCTGATATTTTCAAAAAATCTTTATCCTTAGATATGTTTGAATACATTAAACAGAAGTTAAGAATGATAACCATAAGGAAATATTCCTTACTAAATTCTTGTTGAAATAAATATCCTCCTAATAATTAACTCCTTTTCATAGGGGGAGTACATTTTCTTGCTAGTTAGAACAAACTTTTTTCGTAATGAAGATTTTCTATGTTTTCGTAATGATGATTTTCTATGTTTTCGTAATAAAGATTTTCTAAATTTTCATAATAAAGATTTTCCAAATTTTTCATAATGAAGACTTCCTAAAAATTCTTAGTCAGATTTTCAAAATTTTTCATAAACAAAATTTTTTGGAATCTAAAGTTCGTTAAGAATAATTTTCCTCATTAGGGATAATCTTCCTAGCAATCTGAAAGGTATGTTTCCGTTCATGAATTTTAGTAATCATTTTTTTTCTTGTTGGGTTTTTCATTTTTTTTTATTTTCAGGTTCTCTTTTCCTTAAATCCAAATTTTTTTCTTAAAAACCTCAAAATATTGGATTCTACCAAGTTTTCCCTGAGGTTATCATATCAACTTTTAGATCTGATCATAAGGATTTTCAGCCATTGGATTGAGTTTGGAAGATGAACTGTCACATAAAACACCTATATAAAGTACCCTCGATGGTTATCCTACATCGAAACTCATGCTCTCACGTACTGAAGTTCTGCCCTTATACTTAAGCCCATTTTGAACTTCTCAAATATTACTTAAATCCAAATGTATGTTGAAGAATCTTTTTAGAAAGACATGTCAATTTTCACGAAAATCTCAAAGTGGTAGGTTTATAGAGAAAGGTTGGTGCATCCAAACTTCTTCACCAAGTATGATTCCATCATCTCCAAGAACATCAAACTGAACAGATTGGAAAGTGTTTCTGTATTCTGGCCAGGAGCTCAAGATTTTGTATATCCGGATTAGATAGTAGAATTTTAAGGGTCTATTTTTTTTATATAATAAGGTATAGATAAGTTCTCTATCAAGAGCTATGGAAAGACTTACGCTCTTTCCTAAACCAAGGCTTCTAGCTTGGTTGGTATTCGATATGAAGGAGAAGTTGAGTTTTGTTCTAATAAGTTTCCTGATAATCAAGGAAGTTTCAATAATGTTAAGGCTATGGCTTGTCTTGGAATTTCTGAAATAAAGACTCAGAAGATTTCTCATTTGTCTACAAATTATTGAATTCTTGAATTATGGGTTCAAGGCTTCATAATTCTGAGAAAAGGGGATAGGGACACTTTGAAGAAGAGTGACATGCATATCATGGATTTATTTGTTAATCTGAGGAGGGTTAATTTGGTTAAGCATATTCTGATCATGATCGAGAATATACAGAATGGAAATATGAAGGTTCAGATCATTATGTATCCAGGAATTCTATCAAAGATGATTATTCGGTACTTGGAGTCTTTCAAAATTCCTTGCAGTTCAAAACCACGGAATTGAAAATTCATGTTGGTTAGTGATGATACCTTAAGAAGGATTAATATAGGATTTTCCAAAGAATCCGGAGAATTTTATGACTTTCCAGAAGAAGAAGCTGAATCCATACCAAAGAAGCATGAAGTGGGTGAGACTTCCAAAAAAGGTGAAAGGAAGAGGAAAGTGAAGGAAGTGGAAGAAAATGCAGAAACTCCATTGGCAAAGGAAGTTCAATCATCACCCACAAAGCCGAAAAAACAAAAAGCCTATCCAAATGAGGTAGTAGGTAAGTGGAGGGAAGATAAGAAGAACAAGAAAGAAGGGGATCCCATGTTTATAATAGACCATGATGAAGAAAAATTTATAAAGGAGTAGAAAACTAAGTATCTAGAAAGGGAAAAGAAAGAAAAGAAACAAAATAAAAAAATGTCTGAAGTAGAGATTGTGCAATCCCTTCTGAGGGATACTGAGAAAGATTCCGAAAATATTCCAGTAACAGAATCATTCATGGTAGAAGCTTTGCCTGAATCTCTGGAGAAGAAATTTCTGACTCATGAAAAAGTAAAATATGTAAATGAAGTAGAAGAAGTTGAAGAAGAGGTAAAAAGTACTGGTGACACCGCAGAGTTGATTAAGCAAGTAGAATATTTTCATGTGAATGAAATCCCATATAATCAGAAGCTCTCAATCCAAACTTCGGAAGTAGAATCTATAAAGATGGTTACACCTGCGAAAGATGAGAAAGGATAGGTTGAAAATATTGAAGAATATGTGAATAAGCTGTCTGAAGAAGAATGTTTTAATAATCATTTCATACAGCCTGAGGATGTTGAGGCAAGAGCTGGGAAAAAATAGATAGATGATGATAAAATTGTTCAGTTGTCTGACAGTGAACATGAATCTCCTGATGAGGAAGCCATTCCGGAAACTGATAAGTGAAAATAGGTGGTTGTTGATATAGCTAGTAAATCTGTTTTAAAGAATAAGGAAGCTAGTGGATCTTCAATGAGGAAGCTTTTCGAGATAGAAAAAGAAACCTCACCAAGAAAATTTTCAGATTTGGAATCATCATCCCTTGGACATGATTTAATTGTTCAGTCATTGAAGATGCTTGATGGGACCATTCTGATTTTTCTTGGCATTGACTCGAGATGTCAGATGCTTCAACACACCTTGAACCAGGAATCTAATTCGGTATCCATGGTGATGGATAAGTGGGTTAAGCTTGAGGTTGATTTCAAGTATTTTTTCATCAACTACGAAGCCCATAAAAGATCATGCAAGAAGATGACCAGTTGGTCAAATGAAACCATATAGGACCTAAGAAATCTTGATGAGTTCCAAGATAGTGTTAAGGAGGCATTTGACATTGAAGATGGTACGATTTAGGATCTCACAAGCAATTTTGATGAAAATATGACTCTCGAATAGAATTATAGGATTCAAGAAGTGAAGGATTTGAATGGGAAATTGTATCCAATTGCTCAATGCTGGAAGAGAGAAAGAGATCTTAGGATTGATATTGAAGAGAATCTAGTAAAGAAGGAAGAAACCTTGAAGGCTCAGGCTGAAATTTTTAAGGCTTAGGAAGAAAATATCAATTCCTTATAAATGAATGTAGAGGATCAGGATTTGATTCTTAAGCAAGCATATAAAGACCACAAGGAGCTCATGAAGCTAAAGGAAATAGTCAAGAAGCTGATACCCAAGGAAAAGGATGGATAACTTTGTTTAAATCTGATATTTTGTTGTATTTTCCTTCCTTGTATAAATTTTTCCTATCATAATGAAATGTTTGGTTTCTTTTATTTCAGATGTGTTGTACTAATTTTTTTAAGGTACTATAATTTATTTTTCATTCCCTGTATTCCTTTTTGAAAATAACAAAGGGGTAGAAAGGAAAAAGAATACTGAGTAAAGAAGAAATGTTACTAAGTAAGGGGGAGTTCATCTAAGGGGGAGTTTTTATTACAAATATTTCTGTATTCAAAATAATGAAAAATCGTATTCCATAAATCTAGAATATGATCCTTAGTGTTCCAAATCCTAAGGGGGAGTTTGTCATATTCATCTTTTCCCATGTCTGTTAAAGGAGATAAGTTTTATTTTCTAAGTCCTTATATTATTTTTCGTAAGGATGTTTGTGCTTTCCAAAAAGGGAGAGATTGTTGAGTCAATAAGGTTTCCTTATGACTTTTCCATTCTTTCTTATTTTGAAAATCACAAACACCTTATATTAAGGAAATTTTCATTTACCATATGTTTTACTTGATAAGGGAAATTTTCCTTTCTCAAGGAAATTTATCCTTACCATGTTTTTCATTGTTCACTATTTTATTTATGTGTTAAATTTGGTTTCATATCTAAAACCTCAGAATCATATAATAAATAGATATAGAGCATTTTATTTTTTGGATCCTAATTTAGATTTTGAGTTCTCTGAATTTCGACTCCGAACTCTTCTGAGTTCTAACTCCAAATTCCCTAATTTCAGACTCCTAACTCTTCTGAGTTCTGACTCTGTGTTCTCATAAATTAGACACCAAACTTTTATGAGTTCATGTTCTCGGTTCTCGGAATTCAAACACCAAACTTCTATGAGTTCAGGTTCCTAGTTCTCTGAATTCAGACTCTGAACTCTTATGAGTTCATGTTTCGAATTATTATGAATTCAGACTCTGAATTTCCATAAAATTCAGACTCCAAATAATATAGAATTCTAACTCTGAATTCTTTTGATAAACAAAATACGAATATCCATGTATTATATACTCTGAATAGTTTTTGGGTAGACTCTGAAATTTCATTTTTTCCTTACACTCTGAAAAATAAATTTTGTTAAGTAACCTTATTTTTTATTACTCATGTTTTGGTTATAAAACGATGTCATACATTCAGTTACCAACCAAACATTGTTTGAGCGACATGTGTATAGGTCCCTCTGAAATTCAAGGAAAAATATGACTGTTGGAGGAGGGAGCTAATTGTTGAATATGTGCATATAAATAGGTGCTCATTTGAACAAGCTCAATATTGTTCTGCGACTCTAGAGATTACATACTGCTTAAGTGATTTTTAGATAGAGACTTTCATGCTTTAAGCATACTAAACATCTTGTTCAGAATTGCTTCGTGCGACTCTAAATGTTGCTGAGTACATTCGAGGGCTTCCGGGGATAGGAAGACAGAGGTGTCGACTACCTTGAAGTTGAGGGCTTGCGGCGATAGCAAGACAGACTCTGATCTTTGTATTGAGGGCTTACCCTGGTGTGGGTATGATAAAATTTCATGAAAGTCTAAATCAAGGAACCTTTATCAAAGGTTGTTGGATACCATTATCATTGGGTTAAAAGATTTACTACTTGTTACTTGTATTGTTTCAAGTTTTCCAACTGCATTTTTATTGTTGAGGAAAGTATAACTATCTTATACTTCCTTATACATGTACTCTAATATAGTTAGATTCTATATACATTAAGGTAGAATCTTTATCTTTTTAAACTTTTGTTATGTTTAATTTCTAGAACTACTTTTCCAGAATTACATTTTTAGAATCATGTTTCCGGAATCAAGCATGTTATTAGAACTTAGAGGTTTTGTGAATTTAACTTGTTTAACCTTGTCAAACAATAGAAAGGTTTTTAACCAACTTTAATAGTTCACAAATAATTTTTAAAGTATAGAATTCACCCCCTTATGTATTTCGAGCATCATTATTACGATAATACTATCAATATCATCTATCATTTCGATCCAACAGTTTGGTCCCACCCAGTCGGACCAACTCGACCTGGTTCAAGCCGAACTGCCATGTCCGGGTCTGACCAGCTGGGCTGGGCTGTGGCGGACTCGACCTGCTGGGCCGTGGTCCGACTGTGCCCACAAGGTTGCAGCCCGCTGGTCTCGCACGACCCGGCCCACGGAGGCTCGTCCCGCTGGGCTCGTGTGGCCCACTAAGCTCGTGCGGTGCGACCCACAGTGGGGTGCGACCCACTAGGCACGGGCAGCCTGACCCGCTGGGGGGGTGTGGACCGCTTGCCCGACTCAGAGAAGGGTCTTCCCTAGTTAGTGTGACGGATGAGACCCCCGGTCTTCTTGAATGGCTGAGCGATCATTCGGTTCGTGATGTGGCATCCCTTCTTGGGTGTTTCCCGGTCATCGTGAAACCCGCAGGAGGTGCAGGTTCCTCCACCTCCGTGGCTTCGTGTTGCAGCCTCCTCCAGCGGCATGCGATGATGCGCCACTCCACCTATGCCCACGGTCTACTGGTTCCGGCAACCATTGTCTACCTCGGAGATATGATGGGGCCCCCTTCTCTAGAAGCGCACGACGACGCACCACCACTTCCTTCGCAGCTGGCTGTTTTTGGCCTCTATATTCACTCGTCGTAGTTATGGTCGTGGCCTTCTCCATTTCCAGCATGCGAGAGCGAGCCGCTATCTTATCTATGGCCCTCCGTTTCCTGATTCATCCATCACCCGTCGTCCCGGGTCTCATTCAACAAGAATGTAAATCTTGCGAAGAACGCATAAAAATTCTAACAAAAGGCGGAGGGTCTGGGCCTTTTTTGTTTGGCCCACGCGCTTCACGTTATCTTGATATAAAGAGGGTGGAATAAGATACAACAACTCCTGAAAATATAACCAGAAGTAAACCCTACCTTAAAAACAATCGAGAACGCCCGCGATTGAAGAATTTTGGGCGTTCGTCTCCCCCACGACAAGCTGCCAATGTTACTGCTCAATCTTCGTTCTTCGGTTTAGGATTCGGTGTCGCTCGTCACCGCTCATCGGAACTGGTCTCGTCCTCCAAGTTTTGGGCATCACAACACTTTACCAGTGCTTCGTCACTTGATGAAGTCTTTCCATTACCCCTCCCAAACTCCATATAAATAGGAGAGGGGGAGGGTAAGTAATGATCATGGAATTTATGGGGGTTCATTAAATAGGAACTTTCATAAATTCCAATGTTTCTCTTACTTTGGATTAGAAGGGTCAATCTATTTAATGGCTTGACACATCGCTGGTCCCACACTACTGCTTGTCTGTTTGAGAAAAAGAAATAAATAAATAAAATAACAAAATTATTTTATTATTCTTTTAAAAAGACTCGAAATCTAACTTTTTCTCCTGACTTACTATGGTTGAAGTGAAGCCTCTTTTATGTGAATCTCGGCACTGCGAATTCAGTGGTGCAATCTAATTTTTAATCTGAGAACCAATTAAAAAGATAAAAAATGCCGCCCGCACGTTTACCAAATGTACCTAAAAAATTTTAGAAATTCATTCCAGGTACACCAGGCCATGGAATCACGTGTCGTCAATTTTCAAAGACTAGTAATAACTCTATATAATTAATGAAATTACATTTAAAATCCAGATCTTTACATTCTTCCCACCATAGAGATTTTCATCCCCAAAAGCAAAAACATAGACTATGGAAACAAATGGGGGTACTGAGAAAAAATATGAGCCTCCCGCTCCAATGTGCTCTCCTGAAGGTTCCTGTGCTACCGAGGAACACGCACCAGAGGTATCGATCGCCCATGATGGACCCACTCATGTCGATCCTCAATCTCCACTGGAACCTCTATAAAGGTTTTCCCACTATCAATGTCCAGCCCTCCCTAGTCGATGACGTGTGATAAATCATGCACATACCTCTTAAGCTACGACACGTGGAAATTTCATGCTCCTGGTTCATCTGTGGGAGAAGTTCCAAGCAATACGCCACCTCTCCATCTCTACTAAGATCATGAAAATGTCTGATGAACCTCAGAGATAGCTTGTCGCCCCAACAAAATCTCAACAAACCAAGTTGAGGTGAGACCCATAACAAGACATGGTCTCCCTCCTCGAACTCCAAAGGTCTCCACCTTCTATAAGAATAAGACTTATGACTTCTATGTGCAGTCATCATCTACTCCTGGATGATCTTCACCTTCTCAGTGGATGCCCGTACCAACTCTGGACCCATAAGTGCTGATTGTCCTGGGTCTGTCCAGCATATAGGTGATCTACAAGTTTCACCGCATAAGGCCTCATATGTTTCCATATTGGTGGTGGAGTGATAGATGTTGTTTTACGCAAACTCCACCAATGGAAAGTGATCCTTCCAAATGTGACCAAAATCAAGGACGCAATCATGAAGCATGTCGTCCGGTGTCTGAATGGTCTGCTCAATCTGACCATCCATCTATGGATGAAAGGCGGTGCTCAAACGTAGCTGAGTCTCGAACGTCTCCAATAATCCCTTCCATAGTCTGGATTTCAAACATGTGTCACGATTGGAGACAATATTTGATGGCACCCCATGAATTCATACAGTCTCTTATACATAAAGGTGGCCCATGACCTCTACTGATCTCTACTCCCAGATAGGTAGGAAGTTAGCCGAATTGGTGAGTTGGTCAACGATCACCTAGATGGAATCATGTCCCCTAGACGTATGTGGAAGCCCTATCACAATGTTAATGGAGATACCATCCCATATCCACTGTGACACCTCCAGTGGCTACGCTAAGCCTACTGGAACCTGATGCTCAACCTTCACTTTCTAACAAGTGAGGCATCGTGAATCAAACTCTACCATTGCCTTCCACATCCCTAGGCACCAGTGTTGATGCCGGAGGTCCTGGTAATTATTCCCCCTACAAGGATGTACCATCATAGGGGATGTATGTATCTACCTCAACACCTCCTCTCATAGCACCATTGGTACCATGGTGTGTCCCTTAAAGAGGATGACGTGATCACCACCTTTAAAAACCCATCAGGTGCTTATCCTATAGATATCTGATCTTGTCGTGCATCATAGTCAATGTACTCAAGTTGTGCCTCCTGAAATCAATAAAGAAGTGGAGGAGTGACAGTCATATACTGGAGGTAGGCTGATCCGTCTCTATCCACAAAGGATATCTGCAATGCTGCTAGCTTCTCCGTCGCCTCACTCAGAAACTGTAGACCAGACGTCCTACTAATTGCGTCTACCACAACTTTACCTTTCCCATGAGTATAGACTATGTCAAATACATATTCATGGAAGAACCCTATCCATCGTCGTTGTCTCAAGTTCAGGTCCTTCTATGAGAAGATATACCTGAGACTCTTATGATTAGAGTAGACAATAAAACATTTTCCCATCAAGTAATGTCACCACATATTCATGTTGAAGACCACTACTGCTAACTCCAGGTCATGGGTGGTCTAGATCAGCTCATGATTTCTCAGCTTCTGAGAGACATATGTGATCACTACTCACTCCTGCATTTGGAAACATCCATGTATGGACCCTGATGCATCGCAGTAAACAACATACCCGATGCCCTCTTCTGGTAGCCTCAAGATGGGGGCACTGGTCATTCTCTGCCTCATCTCTTGAAAACTCTGTTGGAATCTCTCCATCCACATGAACGGTTTTCCCTTATTTGTCAATCCTCACTACCACAAAACTGTTTTTCATAGCGCCCCCCCCCCATTATCCACCCTAACAAAAGAGCGCTGATAAATGGACCCCCCTTATCAGTGCTTGTTTTGTAGCGCTGATAAAGGGGGGGCTTTATTAGCACTTTTTTTAAAAGTGATGATAAAGGGTTGACTTCAAAAAAATTAAAAAATATATTAATATATTAATATATTTATATTGATATATAAATATAATATATAATTTTTAAATATATTATAGATAAGTATAAATGTACATTCACACTTAATATACTTAATATATAAGATATTTAGTGAAAATGGCTTCTTAATAAATTTAAAAAAAAATATTTTTAATTAATAATTTGCTAATTATTATGGAGTAATAGTCATTTAATAACAATTTGGAGACTAAATTTTTTTTTAAAAGATCCAAAATATGTTGAAAACGCAACTCAAACTTCAAACCGCCATAACATTTGATCCGGGTGTCCGTTTGAGCTCTACCATATATCAAATCGAAGCCTGCGACGAGCTCTACGTTATAATGACTGGGAAAATCCCAATCAAGAGATTTTAGAGGCCAAAAGAGGCCCAAAAGGCCTCCAAAGTTGAGTTTTTAGTTGGGGTACCCCGATTTTTTAACATTTTTTGGATTTTCAGCCTCATTTAAGGGGGTATTATTGGATTTTTTTAGTGGGGTCTGAATTTATTCCAAGGTATTACATTAATATTGATATCATGTCTTTGAAATTTCATCATTTTATATAATGCACTGCTATTTATAATCAAATATATAACAATATATTCATATTTTTTAAATATTCACTCCTAAAATTTTAATTATAAATATATATAATAAAATATATTTTCATATAAAATATATTAGCTTTATCTAAATAATAACTAACATCCATTTTATTTAAAATACAAATATATGAATATTTATATACCTTTATATTAATTTAGCTATATATATATATTAATCTAACTATATATATATATTAATCTATTAACTATATATATATATATTAATATAACTACATATATATATTAGAATTACTATAAATATATATATTAATATCAGTATAAATATATATATTAATATCACTATATATATTAATATAACTATATATATATATATTTATAACTATATATATGTTAATATAAATATATATATGTTAATGTAACTATATATATGTTTATATAACTATATATATATATCTTAATATAAATATATATTACTATAAGAATAAATATAACTAAATATATATATATAGATATAGATATATATTAATATAACTACATATATATATTAAGATAACTATATATATATTATAATATAACTATATATATATATATTATAATATAACTATATATATATATATTATAATATAACTATATATATATATTAATATAAATATATATTACTATACGAATAAATATAACTAAATATATAAATATATATATATAGATATAATGAATTGGAAGACAAATCAAAATAGAGTAGTGGTAAAGGCTTAGGTGCGTAGGGGGGAGGTCTCGAGTTCAAATCCTGGTGGAGGCAGGGGCGCACGCACATGGGGGAATATAGCATCAAGCGCTGTAAAAGGGTGAAGGGGGTGCATGGGGCGCTGTAAAGGGGTATAAATGTTCTATAAAAGGGGGAAATCAAGTGCTATAAAATCCACCCCCCCCCGATTGGCAGTATTTTTTAAATGTTTTATAAATTTTTTAATTTTTTTTAAATTTATTTAATTTTTTTTTAAATTTTTTTTATCTTTTCTCAGCGCTTTTAAAAAAGCGCTGATAAAAGTGGTCATTTATCAGCATTAAAACAAAAGCGCTGATAAAGGAAGAGCTAATATAGGGGTCTTTTATCATCGATAAAACAAAGCAGTGATAAAGGACCCTTTTATCAGCGCTTTGTTTTAGCGCTGATAAAAGACCCCTTTTATCATCGCTTTTTTTAGCGCTGATAAAAGGGGTCTTTATCAGCGCTTTTTAGAGCACTGATAAATGGGACCCCCTTTATTTTCCCCGGATTTATTAGCACTTTTTCTAGCGCTATTAAATGCCATTTTTAGCACTGATAAAAGCTGTATTTGTAGTAGTGTGTGACAAGGGTGCCACAACTTTGGAAAAGTCAGGTACGAATCTCCAGTATTACCCAGCCAACCCATGGAAATCTGCACCTAAGTCACACTCCTAGGTGGATCCCAAGATAGGACATCCTCTATCTTCTCCAGATCTACTGAAACTCTAGCCTCTGAGATAACGGGTCCCAGAAAGTGAACCCCTCATATCCAGAACTAGCACATAGAGAACATACCATAAAGGTGGTTCTCTCGGAGTGTTTCCAGAACTATCTACAGATGATAAGCATACTCCTCCTCCATCACTGAGTACACCAAGGTGTCATTGATGAAGACCACCACAAAGTGATTGAGGTGTGGCTTGAAGATCCTATTCCTGAGTCCCATGAACACTATAGTGGCATTGGTCACGCCGAAAGGCATAACCAAGAACTCATAGTGGCCATAATGACATCTAAAGGCCTTCTTTAGTACTTCTTCATCTTGTACCCTGAGCTGATGATAGGCTGATATGAGGTCTATCTTCGAAAAACATCAATCTCCCTTTAACTGATCAAAAAGATCATTAATCCACAAAAGTGAATACATTTTCTTCACGGTCACCTGGTTCAGGAATCAGTAGTCCACACAATGTCTCCAAATCCCTTCTTCCTTTTTGGCTAACAAAATCGGGGCTGCCCATGGAGACACACAGGGCCTTATGAACCCCATCCTCAGATACCACATTGTCACGAATTTTCACCCAGGGCATGTGCTGTGACTACCCAAATCCCTCCTTCTATAGGTCAGCGGCTAGCGACTAGCACCGGAGAGGTGTATCCCTTAACTAGAAAGAATTTCCTTTAATCCTATACAAACACTCAAATCTAAGAGCAAGAAAAGAGGTAACCACAAAGTAAAGAATCTATAGTAAAAAAGTGTGAAAAAAGTAAAGGGGCTGAAATACAAGACCAACTGGAATGTACAAGTACAATTGAAAAATAAAATCATCTCCTGGATCGTCCACTGAGGATCCTACATGAAGGGTAGGTAATGCTCACAATCAGGAGTCCTATGTCACACTGCTTCAAATGGTCCACCTCTGAGTAATGTCCAGTCTTGGCTCCCTCATCCTTGATCAACGATGTCTCTCGTCTCCATAAGACACAATAAGGTACGGGTGAAGCCCGTGCAGGGGCAAGTATAACAATACTCAGTAGGGACCCCAAGACCCCAGATGGTCTCCCAGAGTTCCACAATGGAAAAACCACAAATCAAGACCTCAATTAAAATCATGAAGCAATCATCAACTCTATATAGGTATATACCCATACATATACCTATGTTTTCAAGACATACTCATCTCAAACATGAGGCTCTGATGACACACCGCACATTGCACCTAATACAGTAAATATGATCATGGATTGTTGATAACCAATCCATACCCAAGATGAATTTGTAAGGCCTTATCCCCAATAGAAATCACGTCAATCAGATGCCCGGTCAGTGACTTATAAACATTTTAGTTCTGAGGGCCCTGTTGGATTCGGATTCGATCCAACCCGGACATACTCCAACATTATCCAAATCTCAATTAGAGTATATAAAAAGGTCTATCTATCTCCTAGGGTCTTAGCGATGCAGATGGTTCATCAAACAGACGCCTTGTTCTCATGTTATGGCACTTTATGCGAAACTGGGCCTCGTTGGGTTCGGGTTTGGGCTGACCTGGTCGGACTGACCTGGTCGGACCCGGTATGGGCCAACCCGACCCAGTTTGGGTTAAACCGACATAGTTTGGGTTGGACTGACCCAGTCTAGGTATGACACAGCAGGGCTGGTCTATGGTGGGATCGGCCCAATGGACTGCGGTCCAGCGCGACCCGCAAGGGTGCGACCCGCTGGTCTCACGCAACCTGTCTCAAGGAGGCGCGGATTACTGGGCCTGTGTGACCTGGGTCATGGGGGGTGTGGATGGCTGAGTTTGCATGACCTAGTTCAGCCTGTTGTATATGCGTGTTCTGGCCCGTTGGCCCGGCCCAGGGTAGGGTCCGCCCTAGCGGGCGCAGTGGGTGAGTCCGCCGGTCTTCCCGAATGGATGATCGACCCTTCGGTTCATGAAACGTCATCGCCACGCTGGCACTGCACAGTCGTCGTGGAACCCACGGGAGTCATGGGTTCCTCCACATCCACGACATCGAGCCGCGACCTCCTCCGAGGGCGCGTGATGGCGCGCCGCTCTGCCTGCACCCATGAAAGGCCGGTGCCGGCCACCGTTGTCCACCGCGAAGATAGGTCGCGCCCCCACTTCTTCGGCGGCGCGCAATGGCACGCTGCCTCTTCCTTCACGGACGACCGTTGCCGGTAGCCATCTTCACTCTCCACGGCTACGGCCATAACCTTCTCCATCTGTGGCGTGCGACAGCGTGCCTCTGTCTCCTCTATGGTCTGTCGTTCCCAGCCGCTATCATCACCCGCTGACCCAGGTCTCGTTCAACTTGAAGGTAATTCTCATGAAGAACGCACCAAAATTCTAACATATGGAAGAGGGTATGGGCCTTGTTCATTTGGTTTAATCCCTCCTCGTTAGCTTGATAAAAATAGAGTGGAATAAGATTCAACAACACTTGAAAATATAACCAAAACTAAACCCTACCTCAAGAACGATGGAGGACACCTACGATTCGGTGTCTCTTGTCACTGCTCAACAGAACCGGTCACATCCTCCAATTGTTGGGCTTCACAGCACTTTACGAGAGCTGCTTCACTTGATGAAGTCATGCCATTACCCTTCCCCAAGATCCATAAAATTGGAGAGAGTGAGGGTAAGTAACGATCATGGAATTTATGGGGGGTCATTTAATAGGAACGTTCCTAAATTATAACAATGTTGTTAATTAGGATATGAAGGGTCAATCCATTTAATGGCCTGACATGTCACTAGTCCCACACTTCCTCTTATCCATTGGAGTATGGGAAAGAAATAAATAAAATGACAAAGTTATTTTATTTTCCTTTTAAAAATTCCCAAAATCTATCTTTTTCTCTAGACATATTGATGTCAAAGTTAAGCCTCCTTTAAGAGAATCCTGGTCTTTCGGATTCAACGGTACCCTCATATTTTTAATCCGATCATCAATTCAAAAGATAGAAAAGTACGCCTGTGCATTTAGTAAACGTACCTTAAAAAAGTTCAGAAATTCATTCTAGGCACACCGGGCCTCAGGATCATGTGCTGTCAATTTTCACAGACTCGTAATAATTCCAAATAATTAAAAAAACATTGCATGGAAAATCTTGATATTTACATAAGGTCACCTCCCTTCCAGATGATAGACTTATGCATTGATCTACACATCAAGATGTCATCGATATCTATGATAGAATATCTGATGGATACTATATAGCTTCATGAGCCAAGGGAATAGTAGGTAGACATACAGAGGAAAGTATTTGTTAAACCTTGTGTTTCACCTTAGGCATCCCTATTTTTGTTTGACAAAAATGAGGATCAGATCTTGAGGTCATGTGTGGACTAACAATGCTTTATCCGGGTGATGTTGAAGATAAAAGTATCCAAAAATGAGTATTGATGGACTCTTTTATCTGTTGAGAGTGGAAATATGGTTCTCAAAGGTTGACCACGGGTTAGGCTATCTGCAATTGGGAGTATAGAATTAGGATATAACCAAGAAAACTTTAATATGTCTCTAAGGTCATTACGAGTTCTTGGTAATGCCCATTGGATTGATGAATGCCCAAATTGTGTTTAAGAGATTCATAAACTGGATATTTAAACCCTTCTTAGACTGGTTCATGGTAGTCTTCATCGAGAATATCCTTATGTACATGGAGTGTAAGGAAGAGCATGTAAGACAGCTGAGGATAGTTCTGGATGCACTTTGAGAGCACAAACTTTACAAAAATCTCTCAAGTGTCAGTTTTGGATACAAGAGGCCCACTTCCTCAGAAATTTTATCTTAGGGGATGGAGTGGCAGTAGACCTTCCCAATGTTGAGGTAGTGTTATTGTGGGAGCCACCCAAAAGCATGATGGAGGTTCGAAACTTCTTTGGGTGGGAAGGATATTACTAGATATTCATACCTATCTTCTCCAGAATATCAACTCCCTTGAAATATTTGAACCAAAATGGTAATTCATTCAGGTGGAAAGATAGCTGCCATATGGATTTTCCGAAGTTCAGGTAGACAATCATGAGTTCTCACATATTTATATTACCATAAGAGGGTGTAAAGTATGTAGTGTTCTGCGATGCATCAGAACATGAGCTTGGTTGTGTTTTGATGCATATAAAGGCATTGATTTCATATTCTTCACATCAATTGATCCCTTATGATTATAACTATATATCCCACAATCTTCAGTTAACAGATTTATTCTATATACTAAAGATATGGTGACACTACGAAATGGGAGAGAGGTTTACTATCTATTCAAACCATAAGAGTATCAAGTATATCTTTCCTCAGAGGTATCTTAACTTGATATAGAGGTGATGGTTAGAGTTCCTCTTGTATTATGACTTTGATATTTTCTATACTCCAGGGGAGGGTAGCATGGTGGAAGATTATCTTACCAGGAGAACATTTTCAGGGTTATTGAACAATACATCAGAGAAGTTGTCCTCATTTTAGTTATCCCTCATGGATGGAGATGGAGAATCATATATGTAATCGATTTTTTTACCCCTCCATTTTTGTAGTGAGATGTGCAGGAATAACTTTGGGATACCAAACTAAAGACCCTACATACTAATATATCCAACGGATGTAATCCTGATGTATCTTATGATGGTGGGGATCATATAATTATTTTAAGATGACGCATTATGGAACTAGTGATGATATAGGAGGAGGTTCTGAGAGAGTATCATATATTTCCTTTGGTGGTAAATCTAGGTGTGTAAAATTTTTACCAATACCGCCAAAAAAAGTTTTGGTTGCCGGGAATAAAGAAGGGAGTTGTAGAGTTTGTTTATTTATTCCGTACATGTCATTAAGTGAAGCAATAACACCACGTTTAAATGGGTTTAGCTCAACCCCTTGAGTTTCTAGAGTAGAAGTTGGGTGGAATATCCATATACATAAAGATAGGTTTTCCATATATGTTCATGGGACACAATTAAATCAAGGTGATTGTAGAATGACTCGCCAAGTTGTCCCACTTCCTAGATATTCAGGAGAATATTTCAGTAGAGTGCTTGTTATTAATCTATGTCAATGAGAGAGTAAAACTTCATGGTGATCCATTTAGGATCATTTCTATTCATGATTAATACATCACATCAGGGTTATGGAAGGGATTTGAAGAAGTGTTTTGGACTCAGTTATGCTTGAGCATAGCATTACACCCCTAGACTAACGACCAGGATGGGCAGACCGTTCAGGTTCTAGAGGACATGATGATAGCCTTCATGATGTATTTTAGAAATATATTGGAGGATCACCTACCACCGGTAGAGTGTTCATACAACAAAAGATACTATTCTACCATCAGTATGTCAACATTTGAGGCTTTTGTTTGGGTGACCATTCATGTCAGCACTTTTCTAGACTGACCTAAGAGAGTTAGCAGTTATGGTCCCACAGTTAGTACAAGAATATACCATAAGAGTTCATATCATCTAGTATTGGATGATGACTACACAAATCCATCATAAGTCTAATGTGGATAGACAATAGAGGCCTCTGGAATTTGATGAGTGATAACACATGTTCCTATAGGATCCACCTCGACATGGACTATGTAGATTTAGTTAGGGTGGAAATTTATATCTGAGA
The DNA here is from genome assembly GCA_963277665.1 of Viscum album. NCBI lineage: Eukaryota > Viridiplantae > Streptophyta > Magnoliopsida > Santalales > Viscaceae > Viscum > Viscum album. The sequence continues at coordinate 1,113,899,517 of OY728132.1, read as the reverse complement.
TTCATTGTGACTTTCCATATATTTTGTTGAGTTGGGGAGGCTGTGTAACTCTTAGAACAATTTCTGTAGTTAGACTAGGTGCACAACATCTTCCATGTGTCGCAATTGAGGATGTATGTTCATAACCCATCTCAAGTTATCGACTAGGGTGGTCTGGATATCGAGGATGGAGTTACCTTTGGTGAGTACCCAGTATAGATTGAGGATCATAATGGGGGATCATTAAAGAGTGATAGATTCCATTAGTTTGTGTCCAATGATATTACAGAATCCTAAGGAGAGAACCTAGGAGTGGGACACTCAAATACATGACCAGGGACCACAACACTTTGTATACCAACTATTTGTTATTTTTGGGGACGTAAAGCCCCAAGGTGGGGAGAATTTAATGAATAATATTTTCCATCTATTATTGTTGAATATTATATGGATTATTTTTTAAACAATGAATTGATATGGTGTGTGATTTTATAGCCCAGTGTGCTTGGAATAAAATTTTAAAAAAATATGAAATATAATTAATAGCACACATATGTAGTTTTATTGATAAATGGAATAAATTATAATTGGGGTCCATATCAGCTATCTGAGGACATGCTTGAGTTCAGAACATAGGTTTTACCCTAGATGGGATAAAACTAATTCCAGTGTGCAGAGATTGTGTAAATTTCATCGTAGGCATTAAATGAATAAAATAAATAGATAAATTATTTTGTATTATTTCATTAAAGCATCAACCCAAACTATTCAATATGTATGTAATTTAGAGGATATTTCTAGGTTGAGTATATTAATCCTAGAGATTTCTAAGAATATTAGAGATTATTGAAATATATTTCGTTGGCAGATGGTGATAATATCCAAGATCAACAACCAGTGCAAGACGAAATCAGAGAATCCTGGAACTATCATGGTGCAATGATTTCATTTTTTGTAGGATGGATAGAAGGCCTAATAGTGTTTCATAATATTTATAATAAAATATAATTATATTATTGATACTTATGTTATTAATTCATAATGATAATAATTATTAAGAGAATGTATAAAACAAATGAAATTTGAAAGAATCGGTAGAATAGATTTCCTCTTCCTCAACGTGCCTCCTTTAAATTATTTCTTATGGAACTCGAGTTAGACTTTTGAGAAGACCGGAAGCTCAAAACTGTAACTGGGGAAATTGATAATAGAATTGGGAATGGTTTCTCGGATCTAGAAGGCTCAAAATAGAGTAAATAATAGAGGGAGGGGTTCCATTTTATAAGAGATGAGAGGTCCACTTTTGGAAACTCCCAAAATATTAATTTATTATAAATTCAATTTCGATTAAAAATGGTCCGATACTAATTTAATTATAATACGATATTATGATGGTTAGAATACCCAACATCCAATAATTTGTAGACATGTTTGAATATTTTTTTATCCTTATTGTTTTTGTTTAACTCTTATTTTACCCTTTTTAATCTTATCGTGATATCATGTTATTTAAAAATTGAGGGTTAATGTAATTACAATATGAAGTCGAAAAAACCAAAAAAAAAGTTATTTATGACATATTTGAACTTATATTAACCATTTGGACAAATATTATATATTTATAAATTTAATATCATTTAATAAACTATATTATTTTTTCAGTTATGAATTATGTCAATTTCAAACACTATTCATACCTTGTTTTTTTTTAAAAAATTCAAAACAATTTGATTCATTCGAACCAAAGGAATTAACTCATATCTAATATGTCAATTTATTCTAGAAAACTCACAGATGGCATCAAAATTTTCATATTTAAACTTATTTTAATATTTATAAATTCATTTATTTTAATCTTTCATTAATGTGGTTATCACTATATCATAATATTGTCATAAATAAATATATTTCTCTAATTTCTAAAAATTATAAATAAAATACCATGATGTAGCAAATAATTTTAGATTTATAATGATTATTTAAAGGCATATATATCATTTATATAACACTATGTTAAAATATATTGATTAAAAGATATATGTTTAGGTTATAATTAACATTAATTTAAAATAATTCTTTTAAAATGTCATTTTCACATCCAAGTGAATACATGGGGTCCCCAAATCGACCCATGGATTCACATGGTTAGAAATATATCATCCAATAATATTAATTCAAGTGTTATTGTAACACCCGAGACTTTTATGTTATATAAATCATCAAAGGAATCTTTTTCTACACACAACATTTTCTTGGCTTACTTTACACAAAATCACAACCTTCCTCGATAGCTTGCATCGTACGCAATACCGAGTTTCACTAAACAATGATATGCTAATAAAATATTATTAAAACTAGTCGTTATGAATAGTAAAAACCACTTCTTGAAATTTTAGAAATTTTATTTCTCAAAATGGACTTCATTTTTGGATTTGGAATATCGAAATTATCTTAGGGTGAAATTTTCGTATTTTTCTGAAAACATTCAATTTTCGATGAATAGTGAAACCACTAAGTGGTAGTTAAAAAACTGAATTTTTCATAAAACATAATTTTACCGCTTCTATGAGTGGAATTTCAAAAATCTGAGAGACACGGTTGATGTCAGTAAATAAAATGTGGTTCAATGAGATGAAAATATTTTTTGGTGAATAGTAACTTTTTACTTTTATTTACCATGGTTAAAAGTAAATAGGGTAATTAAGGGTAAAAATGATATTATTAATACCCTAACACATGTCCTAATTCTATTGGAAAAGTGTAATTCGACCAAAAACAAGCTTATGAATAAAATATGACCATTTAGGCCAACTTGAATTAGATTAGGACATTTATTATTAATTTATTTAAAGAAGGGTTAAAATAGTAAAAATCGTAGTTTAATAAGTAAACCATTTTTAATATGGGGTTATACATAAGATAAATTTGACTATAAATATTCATTAGAACGATAAAACGATTTCCTACATAATGGTAGTTTATTTGTAATTTTTAGACATTAAATAATATAATTTATTTATGACACAAAGGTGATGCAGTAATTATCTTATTAATGAAATATTGACATAATTGATGTTATAAACACAAAAATAAATGTAATTTGAGACTTTTTATGAATTCCACTAATTTTATAGATTAATATGACATGATAGTATTGATTTAATTAACTTTTTTCGAACTAATCATTCTGTTATGAGTTTCAAAAAAATTAATTACTAAATAGTGTCAAATTGACATAAAATAGTTTTTAAAACAAATATTATATTAGTAATTGTTATTTTATTCCTAAAAATCTAAGGTTCTGCCAAATGACTTAGATAAGGTTATATATATTAATAATAAAAAACTTGGGGTTCGTTTGGCTGCTTATAGTAAGTTTATTAACCTTATAGTATAAGAACACAAGAAGAGACGGTAAAAGTAAAATTATTTAACTGAATGTTAAATCTAAATGATAAGCTTAAAATAGGGACCTAAACTTGTCTAAATTATATTGGATGAGATTATTCCGACCCATCCCCACCTTAGCTTGGAAATAAATCAATTTGGAGCTATTTAAAACCGAACATGACTTTATAATAAAATAATATTTTTTTGTTTTTCCAAAGGAGCCCCTCTCCTCCCCTATAAAAGGGCACCTCCTCCCCCTCTTCCTCACACCACTTTAAGCCTTCAAGCTCGGCCAAACCCTAAAAATTCCTCCTATCCACTTCCCTAGAGACATCCTAGAGGTCCTGGTCTTCTTCAAAGACCAATTTTAGTGCCATACAAGACGGTCTCAAAGAAGCACTTCAGAGAAGAGGTAATGTCCATTACCGATTCTTTCATCTTTATTTCTTCTTCCACTTCGTCTTCTTTAGTTGTTTCATTATGAAGTAATAAAATCAGTATCACTCATATACTGATATTTTATTATACGTATGAAACAACCCTATTTCACCATCTATCCATCCTATGGAAAAAGAAATCACCGCGCGTGCGTACGTACGGAATACCGTCTCCACGCCGTGGTGTAATCTATTTTCCACCACCACCTTACTTGAATGGGTATAATGGTGTAAATAATGACTATATATGACTATTATAAAGTGATATTGATTCTTAAATAGTATACATACACTCCAATACAATTCCACTATCATAGGAACGATATCATCACTCGTTCGTACGTACAGAATACTGTCTCCACGATGTGATGCGACTCGTTCTACATGATCTTCATTTCATAATGATTATAAAGATGAATTGAATGAATTAATATGATATATATTACACTAATACCATTCTGTAAATGAGGTATCTATAACCTAAAGAGAAGAATAAGAATTTATTCGACAAAACACGCATAAGAACAAAAAAGTTATAAACACCCGAATAACAAGTAGCAATGAAATATTACTACTAAGAAGCTAAGAATATGACCATATATGATATCATAAAAATAAGTATGATTCTGTAATAAGTCAATAACATTATTTAAATCATTATACAGGTGGTTTAGACACGTACAAAGCATATCGGACCTAAGGTAAGGGAAAATATCACAATCTCAATTTATCTGAGATTGTTTATACTTTGGTATTTACTGGGGTGTATTTTATCATCCACATCCATGTTTCCTCAATATGTAATATTATTTCCATCCACCTACAATTGTTTAAATCCAATTTTACCCTTAGGTGAGTTTTTAGTAAAGGATATGAAAGGAATCTTTTGTCGTTTTTCGTACGAGGTACTTTTTGACTTTTCTGACAAAAGTACGAAGAATGTTTTTTTAACTTATACGGCATGAATGGATTTTTAAAACATTATTTACAAGAAGATTCCTTTACAAGTTTTCATGTTTATTTTTAATCAACTTCTTTTAGTTTTAAATTGTATGACATTTTATGAAAGGAAAATTTTTTTGAAGTAGAAAGGATATTTTCCTCAAGAATGGAGTTCAAGTGTTTTATCAAAATTATTTTCCATCTAAGATAATATAGGGTTCTGTTTCTATCCCTATTATTACATTGATTTGATTATGTTGTGATGGAATTATTTTTATGAATTCTTTTATCTTATATGAATTGTTTTATGATGTCATGTTGTTTAAGAATTCCATTTTTATTACATGGGTTATGCAATGATGTATGATTTATGATTTTGTGGCACACATAAAAATGGTATCATTATGAGATGGGTGGGACCTATACCTCCCTCCAATGCATTGGGTAAAGATTTTATATCTCATGAGATAGACATGGCAGGAACGGTAGGTTATACCGGTTCAGTGAAACAGGACTGAAACATGGAGTGAACTCGGTTCAGAAAGGGACATTGTCCACTAAGATAGTCTTGGAAATGAGTCTTGAATAATAAGAAATGATTCTCTATGATTATGTGTGTATGCCAAAAAGATTAATGTTTTAGTTTATGATTATTGGTATTACATTTCACTACTATGACATATCCCATTTTATGAAATTATGCTCTCTTTTGCAGCTTAAGATTTCCAAAAGTTATGTTCTTATGAATATGATGCGATTGATATTTCTTTTGTTTACCCTTAATGAGCATTTGAGCTCACCCTTTTGTATGTTTTCTTTCCCCAGGTCAGGAAGAAGGTTAATAAGTATGATATGCCAAAAGGGACTATAGATATGCTGAAATAAATGGGAGACAATGTAGACGCTTTATGAACCAGTTGTTTATGTTTCACAGTTTCTAAAGACACTATACCTATACGGTCCTTTCGTGGTTTTGTTATATGTTGTAATAAGTATGCTTCTATTTTTATGTATTAACAATGTATGTAAAGTATGGGTTGTTATAGTTGGTATCAGAGGAAAGGTATAGTAAACCTTTGGAAACTAGGATGTGAAAGCCTTAGTAAGAACCCTAAGGATAAGTCTAAGCATAGAACGCAATATTAGTGTTTTAGAAATGGCCATGAATAACCTAGGATAAGACCTTAAGTGTGAAATTCTATCCTTGATTATGTGTTTTTCCTATTATAATTAGTGTTGCTCACACTATTCTTCTTGGTTTTAGTCAATGGCTGGAACCCGAAGGAACCGTGTTAATTCGGAATGCGACGGACAATGCAATGATTGTACCCCTGAGCAACCAAACGTTATGGGAGCCAGAATGAAAAATCTTGTAGCCATGCTCACACAACTTTCTCAAGCTATGAATCATGCAGGACTTCCAAACGAGCAAAGAAAGGAGCAACATTCTGTTGAATCCTTCATGAGATAGCGTCCACCTTCATTCAGCGGGTCTACTGATCCATTAGTTGCTGAACAATGGATTAGTACTACTGAAAAGATATTTTCAGTTCTTCAATGTTCTGAGCATGATAAAGTCATCTTAGCAGTGTATCGTTTGGAAGGTGATGCTGATCAATGGTGGAATTTTATTAAGAATACGAGGCAAAGGGATGAAATTGAGTCCATGGAATGGGACGAGTTCAAGAACTTATTTTTCAATAAGTACTTCCCTCGTATTCTCCGAAAAAAGATGGAGAAAGAGTTTCTTGAACTAAAGAAAAAGGATGATGAATTTGTTGGTACCTATGAAGAAAATTTTACAAGACTTGCAAGGTACGCTTCTGGTATTATTATCCAACCTGAGAGTAAGATCGATTGATTCTTTAGTGGCTTAAAACCAAGTCTTCGAAGGGCCTTAACCATAAGGGACTTCAATAGCTATGAGGAAATCGTTCGATGTGCTCTCAAAGTTGAGATGGAGATTGGAGTAACCCATCAATCATATGGGTTTGATAAGAAGAGGAAAATGGAATTCAAAGGAAAATATAAAGAGCACACTGAAAAGAAGATGAGCTTTACATTATGCTCAAACTGTGGAAAGAAACATGGAGGGAGTTGTCTTAAAGGGACAAGTAAATGTTTCAAGTGTAGAAAGGAAGGTCATCGGGCATTTGAATGCCGCAATGATGGGAAGAAGATGTCTAATGATCCAAACAAAGGAAGGGACACACAGAATGAACCTAATACACTTCAATGTTTTAAGTGCAAGGAGATGGGACCTTATGCCAATAAATTCCCTAATCCAAGGGTTGATGATGATGGTCAGCGTCAACAAACTCTTAAGGCTAAAGACAAAGGAAAGTCACATGCAATTTCTATCAGCGGCGTGGAGTACGATAACGAAGTGGTGAAAGGTACACTTACCATCCACTCTAAAGTAGCAACTGTTTTATTTGATTCTAGATCCACCCACTCATTTATTTCTGAATAATTTTCTAAGGGTATCACCGTATTACCTCATCTATTAGATGTTGAGTTAGCTGTGACAACACCTAATGGCACAACAGTTGCATCAAAAGTTTATAATTATTATCCGATTAAAGTTTGTGGGAACGTGCTTCAGGCAAATCTTCTGATCCTTCCTATAGTGGAATTTGATGTGATTCTTGGCATGGATTGGATTTCTTTATATGGAGCTTATATCAATTTCCAAAGAAGGGAAGTCACATTTCATATTCCAGATCAATCTATGATCGTCTATCAATGCAAGGATGAACATAACCTTCCAGTGGAAATTCCTTCTACATTATGGGTCTTGATACTACTAAATGAAGGTCATTTATCTCAAATGGTTGGTGAGAAACTCACGATTAAGAATATGCCCATTGTACGGGAGTTTGATGATGTCTTTCTGGAGGAATTACCGGGTCTTCCACCGAATCGTGAAGTTGAGTTTTCAATAGAACTCGTACCCGGTGCTTTGCCTATTTCAAAGACACCATATAGAATGGCCCCAATTGAGTTGCAGGAATTGAAGAAGCAACTCCAAGAGAATCTTGATAAGAGATTCATACGCCCTAGTGCGTCACCTTGGGGAGCACCTGTTCTGTTTGTTAAGAAGAAAGATGGATCAATGAGACTCTACATTGATTATCGAGAACTTAACAAGATCACTATCAAGAACAAATATCATCTCCCGCGCATTGATGAACTATTTGTCCAACTACGCGGATCTCAATACTTTTCCAAGATTGATCTTCATTCAGGGTATCATCAATTAAGGGTCAAAAGGGAGGATATACCAAAGACAGCTTTCGGTACAAGGTATGGACACTATGAATTTATAGTGATTCCATTTTGTCTTACTAATTCCCCTACTATATTCATGGATCTAATGAATAGAGTCTTTAGATACTATCTTGATCATTTTGTGGTAGTATTTATAGACGATATTCTTGTCTATTCAAAGAGCAAGGAAGAACACGAAGATCACTTGAGAATTATATTGAAGACCCTGAGAAAGGAGAAGCTTTATGCCAAATTTTCCAAGTGTGAATTTTGGCTTCAAAAAGTTGCATTTTTGGGCCACATAATCTCAAAAGAGGGGATATATGTGGATCCAGCAAAAACAGAGGTTATCGAAAGATGGTTGAGTCCAACAACAGTAACCGAGATCCGAAGTTTTCTTGGTTTCGCTGGATATTATCGATGTTTTGTGAAAGATTTTTCATGATTATCTAATCCACTCACCAAGTTGACTCAGAAAGGAGTTAAGTTTGTTTGGATGGAGGAATGTGAAGAGAATTTCAAGGAGTTGAAAAGAAGGTTATCCAGTGCACCTGTGCTCACACTACCTTGTAGTGGAGAATGGTTTGTGATCTACAATGATGCATCCAAGAAGGGGTTGGGGTGTGTTCTTATGCAAAATGATATGGTGATAGCTTGTGCCTCACGACCGTTGAAAATACATGAGCAAAATTACCCAACTCATTATTCAGAGTTAGTTGCGGTAATCTTTGCAATAATGATTTGGAGGCATTACCTTTATGGTGAAAGGTGTGATATTTATACTGATCATAAAAGTTTAAAGTATATTTTCACACAAAAGGAGCTGAATATCCGCCAAAGAAGAAGGTTGGAGCTGATTAAGGATTACGACTGCTCAATCCATTACCACCCTGGGAAACCAAACAAGGTGGCAGATGCATTAAGTCGACAAGACCATGCTAGTTTATCCATGATGAGGATCACAAAAGATCCAATATTTATGGATTTACAAAGGATGGATCTTGGAATTATAATGAAAGGGGAAAAATCATATCATTCTCAAATGAATGTTCAACCATCTATACATGTGAAGATTAAAGAGGCATAGAAAGAAGATGCCGAGTTACAAAAGAAGGTGAGAAATGTTCCTGAATTCAACCTTGATTGTGATGGGATAATAAAGTTTAGGAATCGGGTTTGTGTTCCTCCCATCCCCAAATTAAAGAAGGAGCTGTTGGATGATGCCCATAGTTCTTCATTCTCTATTAATCCTGGAAGCACGAAGATGTATAGGGACCTGAAAGAGTACTTCTAGTGGGATGACATGAAAAGAGATGTTGCTGAATATGTCTCTCGATGCTTGGTTTGTCAACAAGTTAAAGCTGAGAGACAGAAGTCTAAGGGGATGTTACAACCATTACCCATACCTGAATGAAAATGGGAAAACATCACTATGGACTTTGTCACAGGACTTCCTAAAACATCTAAAGGCAATAATGCTATCTGGGTCATAGTTGATCGTCTTAAAAAGTCTGCACACTTCATTGCTATTAGAGAGGATTTATCTCTGGATCAGCTTTCCAGGATATATGTAATGGAAGTGGTAAGATTGCATGGAGTACCACTTTCTGTTATATCTGACCGGGATCCGAGATTTACCTCGAAGTTCTGGCGAAGTCTTCAGCATACTCTGGATAGAGAGTTGAGTTTCAGCACTACTTATCATCCTCAGACAGACGGTCAGTCTGAGAGAACAATTCAAACTCTAGAAGATAAGTTGAGAGCTTTCCCTATGGATTTAAAAGGTGGTTGGGATCAACACCTACCTTTGGTGGAATTTTCTTATAATAATAGCTTTCACTCCAGTATTCAGATGGCTCCTTATGAAGCTCTCTATGGAAAGAAATACAGGACTCCAACTTGGTGGGATGAAGTTAGGGAAGGAAAGCTATTAGGACTCGATCTCATTGATGAAATGGCAGAAAAGGTCAGATCTATTCAACAACACATAAGAGCAGCTTAGAGTCGATAGAAAAGTTATGCTGACAACCGAAGAAAAGACCTAGAGTTTGAAGTAGGTGATAAAGTGTTCTTACGAATATCTCCCTGGAAGAGGGTTTTGAGATTTGGAAATAAGGGGAAGTTGAGCCCTAGATATATCGGTCCTTTCGAAATACTGGATCGTGTTGGGAAGGTAGCTTACCTATTGGAGCTTCCACCGAATCTCTCTCAAGTTCATGATGTGTTCCATGTATCTCTCCTGAAAAAGTAAATACCCGATCCTTCACATGTACTCAGCTCAGAAGTTGTACCGCTGGAGCAAGATCTTTCTTATGAAGAACAACCGATAGAGATTCTGGATTGTAGCGAAAAATTCCTATGAAACAAGACCACTCGATTGGTGATCGTTTTATGGAGGAACCACCAATTAGAAGAAGCTACATGGGAGCTTGAGGATATGATGAGGGAGAGATATCCTCATCTGTTTGTTACAAAGTGACGAATTTCGAGGGAGAAATTCATTTTAAGGGGGGTAGAATGTAACACCCGAGACTTTTATGTTATATAAATCATCATAGAAATCTTTTTCTACACACAAAACTTTCTTGGCTTGCTTTACACGAAATCGCAACCTTCCTCGATATCTTGCGTCGCACGCAATACTGAGTTTCACTAAACAATGATATGCTAATAAAATATTACTAAAACTAGCCGTTATGAATAGTAAAAACCACTTTTTGAAATTTTATAAATTTTATTTTTCAAAATGGACTTTATTTTTGGATTCGGAATATCGAAGTTATCCTAGGGTGAAATTTTGGTATTTTTCTGAAATCTTTCAATTTTTTATGAATAGTGAAACCACTAAGTGGTAGTTAAAAAACTGAATTTTTCATAAAACTTAATTTTACCGCTTCTGTGAGTGGAATTTCAAAAATCTGAGAGACACGGTTGATGTATGTAAGTAAAATGTGGTTGAATGAGATGAAAATAATTTTTGGTGAATAGTAACTTTTTACTTTTATTTACCACGATTAAAAGTAAATAGGGTAATTAAGGATAAAAAAGATATTATTATTACCCTAACACATGTCTTAATTCTATTTCACAAGTTTAATTCGACCAAAAGCAATCTTAGGAATAAAATATGACCATTTAGGCCCACTTGGATTAGATTAGGACATTTATTATTAATTTATTTAAAGAAGGGTTAAAATAGTTAAAATCAATGTTTAATAAGTAAATCATTTTTAATATGGGGTTATACATAATATAACTTTGACTATAAATATTCATTAGAAAGACAAAAATATTTCCTACATAATGGTATTTTGTTTGTAATTTTTAGACATTATATATTTTAATTTATTTATGACACAAAGGTGATGCAGTAATTATCTTATTAATGAAATATTGACATAATTGATGTAATAAACACCAAAATAAATGTAATATGAGACTTTTTATGAATTCCACTAATTTTATAGATTAATATGACATGTTCTTATGGATTTAATTAACTCTTTTATAACTAATCATTCTGTTATGATTTTCACAAAAATTAATTACTAAATAGTGTCAAAATTGACATAAAATACTTTTTAAAACAAATATTATATTAGTAATTGTTATTTTATTCCTAAAAATCTAAGGTTCGGCCAAATGACTTAGATAAGGTTATATATATTAATAATAAGCAACTTGATGTTCGTTTGGCTGCTTATAGTAAGTTTATTAACCTTATATTATAAGAACACAAGAAGACACGGTAAAAGTAAAATTATTTAACTTAATGATAAATCTTAATGATGAGGTTAAAATAGGAACCTAAACTTGTATAAATTCTATTGGATGAGAGGCTTTCGACCCATCCCCACCTTAGCTTCGAAATAAATCAATTTGGAGCTATTTAAAACTGAACTTGACTTTATAATAAAATAATATGTTTTAGTTTTTCCAAAGGAGCCCCTCTCCTCCCCTATAAAAGGGCACCTCCTCCCCCTCTTCCTCACACCACTTTGAGCCTTAAAGCTCAGACAAACCCTGCCAAATTCCTCCTCTCCACTTCCCTAAAGACATCTTAGAGGTCCTGGTTTTCTTCAAAGACCAATTTTAGTGCCCTAAAAGAAGGACAGAAAATATATTTTTAGTGGTAAAGATCCATTGTTCAACAAAAAGTTGATCAGAAGATCGATTGAAAGAAGGTGGATGTTGTCTTCGGAAAGACTCAACAAAATTTTGTTACGTCCTTTTATCATTTTATATTTCACCATTATTCATATATTTAGAGAGTTTTGTGGGCAAATAAACACTATTCGTCATTCTATCACTCGTAACATTGAGTTTATCAGAAGGAAAATCGTTTCATTGTCCATTGAAATCACCATTAACGTGGTTCTTTCAGGTTCTATCCATTAACTAAAACCAAAAAGATTAATATTAAAAATATTTATCATAGTGAGGACCCACATAATCATAAAAAGTCACATATAGTATTTTTGTATTATGAAACTGTCTTTAATCTATGACATTTTAGGTTTATCCTTAGTTATTCATATCAAACATATATTTAAATATGTCATAATGGTTCGTGAGTAGATTGTGAATTCCCAATGCATGTCCCCTGAGAGTGTCAAAATGGTTGCACAGAAAGGCCCATTATCATGTACTAGATTACCCTGAGTGAACACCCCAACATCTGGTTAAAATTGTTACCCCTGGGTACATTTATTTCAGAGACATGTCTACTTGTAGTATTCAGAAAAGGATTTATTCCTAGAAAACCACTCACTTTATCCTTTACCAAAATTCAAGTACATTTTCCTATATCTATACTTATCCTTAGACATATCCTTATACATTTCCTTAGGATTATCACTAAGGTTTTCTCAAACAAGCTTCCAAATGTTAACTAATTTATTTACGTGATTCCATCTATAATGACCACATATTTTCATACATTATCAATTCATCACATTTATAGAATACATAAAAAATTATAAAAATAAATTCTGGAAGACCATATTACTCTAGTGACTTTGGAAACTTGGAAATATAAACACTGGTTCATAAATGAGCTACATTATCTCCCACTAGGTTTTTCTTTAGTTGAAACCTTCTTAGACACATCAAACATTATATGTATCATCATAACCAAGTGGAGAGGAAACATAAGAAGGGGTGATCCTAGATGCTCAGTTTGGGTAAATAAGGGAGATATGTAAACATAATCCCAAGCATAAGGGTATGGGCATATGATCATGAAAATAGAATATCATACCCAGCATATCAATGTTCATAAACATGAATCATGGCTTAATGTTCGGCAGTTCATAAGACATGAATCATAAGAAAATAAACAATATAATCCATGAATGAATAGAATAGAAATGACACATGGTATTATGGAAGAAATATAATTATATGTAACTGGATATATATATTAGTCAAGGCATTACTTTTGAGGATGTTTTAATGGATAAAGTCCATTAATGAATAGGGTTCACTCCCCATTTCAGCCCTCTATTACCAAACTGAGTTCACTCAGTGTTCCAGCCCTATAATACTGAACCGAGTTCACTTTTTATTACATCCTTTTCTATCTGATGATATATGAACTTTTACCAAATTCATTGGAGGGGGATATATGTCCCACCCATATCATAATTAAATCATACAAACTTGTGCCACAAAATCTTAAACAATCATATCATAACTAATGAAATCAAATCAGTATCATAGACTTGTAATCATATCATAACCTCTAGAAATAAATACATGGTTCATAATCATTTCATCATAAAAACATCCCACGAGAAAAGTGGGTCTGGAAAGCATATAACCCATGAAAGAGAAACAAGTTTCATAAAAATCATACCATTAGAACATAATCCATTCAAAGAATGAATATGAATGTAAACATTGAAAATTTTAAATATAAATACATTAGAAACTCCAAAATATATTTTCAAATATGGAAGTAATTTTGAATGATCTTTTAAAAACATTTATTAAGGAAAATATCCTTCATCTTTGAAAAATGATTTATATAACAATAAAACTTTGAAAAAAAATATTTGGAAATAAAATTGAAAACATATAATGGAATCATTAAAAAAAATTAAAACAGTTTCCCTTGTAACTTATAATGAAGCTTAAATCCATTTCAAAACTGTTTTCATGGAGAACATATAAAATAATCTTAAAAACCATTGGAAACATAAACCTTATTAAATAAAGAACATATAAGGTATATGTAAATACACATAAATTTAAAAATAAGAATCATAGAATACATTCATGAGTAGTATATCACCACATGAAATAATATAGTGGTTAACATGGCATGTATCTCATGGATATAAAAAGTAATATGAAATCCCCTTATATTGTGTATTAACTCTCGTCATACTCATTCAAACCTACTCTATAATAAATAAAAATTTATTATAAATATATCAAAGAAACATATTATTACTTATAATACCATATCTAGTTTTATTAGGGATTTATATTACCATATTGTTAACAATTCTATTTTAATGTTTCACTTTGGATAATATTTTCTTTATTATTCACATGTGTCTTGATTTTTTATATCTTTGGTCCTTATAGTTATATCCCGATTAATAAAAATTACAAAATGACTTAAATATAATGTATATTCATTATATTTTTGTTTTAATAATTCATATAATATATGATTAAGAAATCTATTACACTCTTCATGTAGTGGGTAGGCAGTACGTACGCATGAACGTTATTTCCTTTTAATTGTCATGTTGAATGAAATAAAGTAAAATACATAAATATATTTATATTTATATTTAATATTATTATAGTATATTGATTATATCATATATATATATATAATATATATCCCCAAATCCCATCCATAATATATTTTAATATATTCCATGTAGTGTATGTACGAATCACATCGTTTTGAGGGGGTGTTAGTCCACACTTCCTCAAATGAAAGTATCGTATTGACACAAAATTGAAAGTATAATGATATATGTTGTAAAATAATTGAAGATGATTAATTAAATAATAAATATAATATATAAATATACTGTATATAATAATTTCTACCATGAGAATAGGTAAAAGAAAAATGACCAATAATCGTTTAGTGAGGCGGTAGTTTGTCATACACGTAAAAAATAAGTTCATTACAAATTAGATTTAAGTGTGTATTATGGTAGGTAAAAAACATAGAATAACAAAATATTAGTATATTGAGTATATATATTTTTGTTATAAAATCATGTAATAAGATTATTTTAGGGATTGGAGAAATAATTTAAAATAATTTAGTTTGAGGGAGGGTGTTACCAATTAATCGGGTAACTCCTTATGGTTTCGCCAAAGAGATTTCTTATAAGTATTTATTCCCAATTTATAATTAAATGAGGATGTGAGGAATTTTTGGGATCTATTTGGGTATATTTTGGTCGAGCCAAAGTGTACTGATAGGTGTGAACAAGTTGGAGGATATGTGTCCTTTTATAATGGAGGCGGAGTGGCACTCTAGTAATATTTTTGAAAAGGGAAACCCCAACCACATTTTTTCTTGAAATTATATCCAATAATAGTTCAAAGTATATAAAATTATGTATATAGTCATAATTTTTACATCCAATGGTTTCTGAAAAGTTTATATGTCGTTTTGGGTCTTAATATAATGGTTTAAGCCCTTATTAAGTTTAATTTTACCCTAATCTTTGTAATTAATTTTAATTAATTTCAATATTATTTTTTCAAAAACAATTTTGAAATTATTAGATTTTATAAATTACTATTAATCAAAATATTAAATCCTTTTTCCAAAATTTCAAACACATAAGTGTCAGAAATTAGTTTAAATATAATCCCACAAATGTGATGACAATACGGGTTTTCAAAGTAAAAAGTTTCAAAAGTTTGCTATGTTTGTATAGTTAATTTCAAAAAGAAATTTATTCCTTTGAACTAAACTATATTTATTGATAAAAATTTAACCTAATTAAACATTAAAATAATAATAGAATATAATTTAACCATATAAAATAATTATATAAAAAAGACATTTTGAATTAACAATTAGTATTTTTCACTATTCATTAAAAAATGAAACTTCCCAAAAAAATACCAAAAAACAACCCTAACCTAATTTTCATGTTTCTATTTAAAAAATGAATTTTAATTTGATATATAAATCTTATAATGTTTAAAAAATTATATTCAATGTTGTTTCTCCATTAAAAGGTGATAAAAGTACATAAAAATAATATAGGTTTTTATGTGTAAAATTGGGTTTGTTCCTTTCTTGTGCATATCAAATCTATTGGATCAATAAAAAAATATTATGTTGAATATATAATCTATATATTACATTAATATCACTTAGTAATTGAAATAAATTTAATTTATTATGATAACATTGCTTTGTGAGAATAAAAATAGTTTTCAATAAGAATATTCCATTTATATTCAATTGATTCATTGTAATTGGTGATTTGTTTTTATACTTGTTATAAAAATATTTTTTCATAAGTTATTTTGTAATATTCGTAACCTCTAGGTTAAATTCAAGATTAATTAATAATATATAATATTTTAATAATAATTTTTTAGTAAAACTCTATGTTGGGTGTAATTTACACCATGTCGGTTTTGTGTGGAAGTAATGTCCGACTTAATGCATTGAAAAAAATCAATGAAATGTAATTAATTTGAAAATATAGTCTATAAAAACATATAGTGTGATTAGCCACCAAATTAGGCAAATATTCATTGTTAATATATAAAATATTCATGTTCTTTATTACTCATAAACACCATTTTAGTGCATTTTACACTTTGAACATCATTTCACATTATGATTGTAATACCTTCTTAAAATGCACTATTATGTGGTACATTTTTTAATATCTTTTAAAGTACCCAATTATTTATCTGATTTTAAGGAATATAATTATACATATTTTAATTTCATATTTAGGGAAATTGATCTACACTTAAATATGAACATGTTTGATTCAGGGATCAATGGAGAATTCATGGAAGAAGATGGGGATATTTTGTGATGAAAGGAAACAATTCTGGAGAAGTCAGATTGGACAGAAGCCCACTGATGAGACTGTGGGACCCACATTACTAACCCCATGAAGCCCAAATTTTGTGGGAATCTATAAGACATATATATGAACAAATAATTCTTCAAGATCCGGTGCTAATTCGGCCTCCATTGTGGTCATTTAGGTGGCCCAAGTTAGAGATAAAATTCTGGGCCAGATTTTGTGTCCCATAACAACAGCCCACTAATCTAATCATATACCCGAATATAAAAATAAAACTATGCTCAAAATTTTACATTATGTTAGGAGACATACGGGGATCCATTTTCTTCTTCTATGGCCCACTCTGATTCATCCATCTATAAGGTCTTCCAAGCACGTCTGTTCGGGGGATGAAAGCTGGCTGCCACCTCGGGTAAAATGTGGAATATTCCAAGTTCCACAAGCTTTCCACCACCCTAGGCATACCATAATCAAGTGGGATTCATTGTACTGTTGGAGGCTTGACCCAAGGCTTCCAAAATTCATATTTAAGGTAGTGGTGGTGGAGTAGTTTTATAATCTTTGATGCTTTGTTCAATTGTATTGTTATGCTGTGATTTTGTTGTCTCAAGTTTGTCTTTCACATGTAAGTTGTTCAATTCAATTTAGTTTCTTAATAAAATATCTTATTTTCCTCTTATTTTTTTGTTCTTAATATCACTTGATACTGTTGGTTCAAGGTGTGAATTTATTCTCACTAAACATTGTGAAATTATTCACACAACGGTGAAGTGATCATTTTATTTTTATTGTTTTCTTTACTTCCCCATTTCCTCCCTCATGAGTATACTTTCCGCTTCCATTGAAACCATGAGATCAATGGAGGGCTAACCCACAAAGGGGTTGATCCAAGGGAGTAGGAAAGTGATGGATTGAATGTTATTTATCACCCCATTAATGTATAATCAATTCTTTAATTGAGATTTTTATTTGATGATTTTTAAACTCCATTGTCCTTGTTGGATTTAAGGCCACACACTTCATGTACTAATACAAACCTTTACCTTGAAGTCCTCAAAAAATTGATAATTCTAGTGTATAGGTGATTAGTATTAAAGGGTGTAGGTATTAAACTAGTAAGTGATGATGTTGTTTAATCTTCTTAAATGAACCCATCTCAAATATATGAAATTGAAATCATTGAAAAGGAAATACGTCCAATACATCTGAGCGATAACCTAGAATCAACTCATTATTTTAAATTGAATTCACTTAAATCTGTTAGTTAACCTTTAAACCCATATAAAATCAACCCAATTTGGCCACTTAATAGCCAAAAACAATCCATATAATGTACGTTTCTATATATTTCTTCTTCGATATTTGAGGATTCGATAACCCAAGATAAACTACAAGGACCATTCTATCATCATCTCTTGGGTAAATTTGAGCGTGAATCAAATTTTGGCGCCGTTTCTGGGGACCTATGTAAGTTATCTTAGACATTATCATCCTTTTTTTCATACCTCTTCTCTGTTCTCACCCCCTCACTCCTATGGAATTCAATTTTATACAAGTCCAAACATGGGAAACCTATCCCTACTTTGATCACCTAACCCCATGTGTGATGTACAATGACCATCCTAATTTCTACATGTGGGATCAACAACAACCTAATGAACCACAGTGTTTTTACTCCTATGATCCACAAAACATCCCAACATATAATGAGCTTCAATCCCCACGAAGCCAATCTGAACACCATCCTGTGTAATTCCAACAACTTAATTATCCACCTGAAATATACCATATTTCTCAACCCCTTGCCCATCATGATCCACAACCATTACATGAAAAATTTTGTCAAAAAATGGAGAAAATTAATTTTGAGGTTTCACCTTTGAGATTATAACTACAAAACTTTGAGATGGTTATGGAACCCATTCCCACTCATGCTATCTCTTCCCTATCATTGATAGAAGAATCTTTTCTCCCACAAACCTCTAATAAATTTATTGAAGAACCAACTTTTGGATTTAAGATAGATGAAGAGGATAAAGGAATTTCTAAAGGGTCCTTAAATCATGAGGAAATTGACTTTTTAGATTAAAAAAAAGAATATAACATCATGGATTGAGTCTCCTAAGTATAAATCCATTGATAAATTTTCAAAAACACCAACCATTGAACCATTGAGAGAAATTACAAACAGTGAGTCTATACCCATTACTAAAGTTGATCTTTCCAATTTTGTGGTTGAATCTTCTATTCAAAAGGAACCAATTCTGTTGAGAAATTTTGAAAATGAAATTGAGTTTGATTCAAAGTCCCAACCTATGTTTGAATGTGTTAGACTATCTGAACTTGAATGAAAGGACTTTCCATCCACCCTCAAGTTTCCATTCATTGGGGATAGCCAAAAACATCCAATTTTAACAATATCTTATCTTGAAACCAATAAATAGGTAATGATTCTTAATTTCTATGGAAAGACTAAAAATGAAATTGAACCCCCCCATTTCTGATATCCCTTGGATTTTACCACTTATTTTAGAACATAAGATTGTGAATGAAACAAATTATAAACATAGAATCAATCTCAACCTAGTATAATTTGTGAAACATGTGGTCCTTAGAATGTTGAAAATTGGTATTGTGTAAGTTAGGGGGTCCAAGTCGGGCTAATGATCTTAAACGAAGCGCTTCATGGGAGGTAACCCATGGTTTTCAAGTATGCTTTCATGTTGTTGTTTTAATCAACTTTATATTTTTAAATAGGATTAATGAGTCATTTTGATATTTAGAAATAAAAAAATAAACTGTTGACATCTTCTTCTATAATGAGTATGGATGGGTACGAAAGGGGAGCGCCATATTCATCAGTGTCACGTGGTGTGATCCTTGAGTAATACCTTACCCAGAAATTTGAAAAGAAGAAAATGTATAATTAGTTTGATTTATTGTATTTTTATGAGTTTGTAGGTTAAAATAAAAATACAAAAAAATAAATAAAAATATAATAATAAGAAAAGGCCACATCGTAGGTCATGGGTCACACCCTGTCACAATCGGCGATGCCGCGGGGATTCGAACCCGGGACCGAAGGGAGACATGGGTGCACACTTACCACTGACCTACAAATTTTTGTGCTTTCTTATTCTATAATT
Organism: Viscum album; assembly: GCA_963277665.1. Classification (NCBI taxonomy): domain Eukaryota; kingdom Viridiplantae; phylum Streptophyta; class Magnoliopsida; order Santalales; family Viscaceae; genus Viscum; species Viscum album. Next base: position 1,113,879,309 of record OY728132.1, on the reverse strand, counting down.
TATATATATATATATACTTATATTTTACTTTCTTTATTATATAAATATATATATATATATATATATATTGTTTTGTTTTGTTTTTTGTTTGTTTTTCCTTTTTCTACTAGGGAAATCTGCAAGTGACATGGATATCAAAAGACTAAATTGGAGCTGCAATAATTTAAACTTCAACCACCAGGTGACTTCATTCCATGATCCTAATATTTCAATTTCCTTCTTGAACTCCCCTTTTATTCCTCTACCGCCTTATAAATTTTCTTTTCTTTAAACACTGTGGATACTGTTATTTTATGTTGGGCGGGGGAGATAAAATAAAATATTCTTTGGTGTAAAAAAATGAATGATTTGAAAAAAAAGGTGTAAATGGAAGGAAAAATTCCTTTTATTTGAACATGGTAATACACATTGCACACATTGAAACTGAATATCAAATAATTTAGCATTCCCTGATTCTGATTTTAATACTTGTATAATTTCATGGGCATAGATTTTGGATAGTGTGGCTATCCAATGTGATATTTCATCGTTTATATTTTCATCCGAATAAAAAAAGATCACAATGCAAGTCCTTTGGATAGTGGGGTATTAGTTTGAGTTCATGGGGTCCCTCAAATAAATTGCATAGGTTTGGTGATCATTTTAGTTTTAATATGAGAATTTGCTAAAAAATTTAAAAAAACAATAAATTTTCTCATAGAACAATGAAATGACCTAATGCGTGGCTTTCAGCACATGGGGATCATGACTCCATAGTTGTCTTGCCCAAAGTTAGTAATTTTATCTCTATTTTTGTTAATTTGAATTTTTTTTGACTGAGTTAACATGAGATGATGCCCGTGTTTGTGGGCTTCACTTGGTGCCCTAAGGTCTTTGAGCCTGGGAGTCATCGGCAAAGTCTTGCTACAGGGGTTGACTCTTTTGAGTGCAATTTCAATTACCATGGAAAAATTGCAAAAAACCAAAACAAAAACAAAAAAAATAAAAAAAATAAAAAAATAGAAAAAAATTAAATACTCATATTAATATTGAAATGTGATTCCACCTAGAGCTTCCGTCATTTCCCCCTTGAATAAGATGAACCCCCATGTCTATTGTGATGCATAACACATCCTCATACTTAATTGATATTGGATGAAATATGGTAATGAATTTGAACAAAAGAATGGGCTTGGGATTGGGATCTTCTTATGAAAATATCTTGTATTAAAATATTTTGATGGATTTCATGATTGTTTGGTATAAGGGAATTTGGTGATCATTGTGTATTAAAATGTCTTTGGAAAAGTGAATTCTAATTTCATTTTTTATGAGATATATTTTTCTCGGGACTAGAAAAACTCAAGTTGGGGGGTGTGATTAGCCACTAAATGAGGATAATATTCAATGATAATATAAATAATATTCATGTGATTTATTATTCATATTCACCATTTTAGTGCATTTTACACTTTGAACATCATTTCACATTATGATTGTAATACCTTCTTAAAATGCACTATTATGTGGTACATTTTTTAACATCATATAATGTACATAAGGATTCATCTGATTTTAAGGAATCTAATTATACATATTTTAATTTTATATTTTGGAAAATTTATCTACACTTAATTATGAACATTTTTGATTCAGGGATCAATGGAGAATTTCTGGAAGAAGATGGGGATATTTTGTGATGAATGGAAACAATTCTGGAAAAGTAATATTGGACAGCAGCCCACTGACGATCCTGTGGGACCCACATTACAAACCCCATGAAGCACAAATTTTGTGGGAGGCTATATGACATATATAGGAACAAATAATTTTTCAAGATCCAGTGCTAATTCGGCCTCCATTGTGGTTATTTAGGAGGCCCAATTTAGAGATAAAATTCGGGGCTAGATTCTGTGTCCCAGAACAACAGCCCATTAATCTAATCATATCTCCGAATCTCCAACTCTAAATGGGACCACATTTTACATGCGATTAGGTGAATTCCGGGGATCGATTTTATTCTTCTATGTCCCACTCTGATTCGGCCATCTAGGAGGCCTTCTAAACGCATCTGTTTGGTGGATAAAAGCTTGCTACCACCTCGGGTCAAATGTGAAAAAGTACAAGTTCCACAAGCTTTCCACCACCCTAGGCCTACCATATTCAAGTGGGATGCTTTTTAATGTTGGAGGCTCGACCAAGGGCTTCCAAAATGCCTATTTAAGGTAGTGGTGGTGGAGTATGTTTATGATCTTTGATGCTTTGTTCAATTGTAATGTTATGCTGTGATTTTGTTATCTCAAGTTTGTCTTTCACATGTAAGTTATTCAATTCACTTTAGTTTCTTAATAAAATCTCTTCTTTTCCTCTTATTCTGTAGTTCTTAATATCACTTTGATACCGTTGGTTCAAGGTGTGAATTGATTCACACTAAACCTTGTGAAAGTATTCACACAATGGTGGAGTGATCATTTTATTTGTATTGTTTTCTTTACTTCTATATTTCATCCCTCATGAGTCTACTTTCTACTTCCATTGAAACCATGGGATCAATGGAGGGATATCCCACTTATGGGTTGATCCAAGGGAGTATCAAGGGGCTGGATTGGATTTTATTTATCACCCCATTAATGTATAATCACTTCTTTAACTGGGATTTTTATTTGATTATTTTTAAACTCCATCGTCCTTGTTGAATTTAAGGCCACACACTTAATGTGCTAATACAAACCTTTACCTTGAAGTGATCAAATCATTTATCCATCATGTGTATAGGTTATTAGTATTAAAGTGTGTAGGTATTAAACCAATAAGTGATGATATTGTTTTATCTTCTTAAATGAACCCATCTCAAATATAAGAAATTGAAATCATTGAAAAGGAAATACGTCCAATCCACCCCGAGCGATAACCTAGGATCAACTCATTATTTTAAATTGAATTCACTTGAATCTGTTAGTTATCCTTTAAACCAATATAAAATCAACTCAATTTGGTAAATTTATATCCAAAAACATTCCATAGAATGTACGTGTCTATAGGTTGCTTCTTAGGTCTCTGAGGATTCGATAACCCAAGATAAACTACAAGGACCATTCTACCTTTATCTCTTGTGTAAATTTGAGCATGAATCAAATTTTGGTTCCATTTTTGGGTACCTATGTAAGTTATATTAGACAATATCATCCATTTTTTCATCCCTCTTCTCTGTTCCCACCCCCTCACTCCTATGGAATTCAATTTTAAACAAGTCCAAACATGGGAAACCTATCCCTACTTTGATCACTTTACCCCATGTGTGATGTACAATGACCATCCTAATTTCTTCATGTGGGATCATCAACAACTTAATGAACCACAATGTATTTACTCCTATGATCCACAAAACATCCCAGCATATAATGAGTCTCAATCTCCACAAAGCCAATCGGAACACCCTCCTGTGCAATTCTAACAACTTAATTATCCACCTAGAATAGACCATATTTCTCAACCACTTTCCCATCATTATCCACAACCATTACATGAAAAATTGTGTCAACAAATGAATAAAATTAATTTTTAGGTTTCATATTTGAGATTAGAATTACAAAACTTCGAGACGGTTATGGAACCCATTCCCACTCATGCTACCCCTTCCCCGTCTTTGATAGAAGATTCTTTTCTCCATCAAACCTCTCATAAATTTATTGATGAACCGACCTTTGGATTTAAGATAGATGAAGAGGATAAAGGAATTGCTAAAGGGTCTTTAAATCATCAGGAAATTGACTTTTTATATTCAAAAGAAAATAATTTGACATCATGGATTGAGTCTCCTAAGTATAAATCCATTGATAAATTTTCAAAAACACAAACCATTGAACCATTGAGAGAAATCCCCAATATTGAGTCTATACCCATTAATAAAGTTTAACTTTCCAATTTTGTGGTTGAATCTTCTATTCAAAATGAACAAATTCTGTTGAGCGATTTTGAAAATGAAATTGAGTTTGATTCAAAGTCCCAACCTATGTCTGAAAGTGTTAGCCTACATGAACTTAAACCAAAGGACTTTCCATCCACCCTCAAGTTTCAATTAATTGGGGATAACCAAGAACATATAATTTTAACAATTTCTTATCTTGAAACTAATAAATAGGTAGTGATTCTTAATTTCTTTGGAAAGACTAAAAAAGAAATTGAATCCAACATTTCTGATATCCCTGATATTTTACCACTCATTTCAGAACATAGGTTTGTGAATGAAACAAATGATAAACATAGAATCAATCTCAACCTAGTAGAATTGGTGAAACATGTGGTCCTTAAAATGTTGAAAAATGGTATTGGGTAAGTTAGGGGGTCCATGTCGGGCTAATGATGTTAAACAAAGCGCTGCATGGGAGGCAACCCTTGGTTTTCATGTATATTATCATTTTGTTGTTTTAATCAACTTTATATTTTTAAATAGAATTAATGAGTCATTTTGATATTTATAAAAAAAACAAAATTTGTTGACCTATTCTTCTATAATGAGTATGGATGGGTACGAAAGGGGAGCACCATATTCATCTATGTCACATGGTGTGATCCTTGAGTAATACCTTACCCAGAAATTTGAAAAGAAGACAATGTATCATCAGTTTGATTTATTGTATTTTTATGAGTTTGATGGTTAAAAAAATAATAAATAATAATATAATAATAAAAAAAAGGCTACATCATAGGTCGTGGGTCAAACCCCATCACAACCGGTGAAGCCGCGAGGATTCGATCCCGAGACCGAAGGGAGACAGGGTCGCGCGCTTACCACTGACCTACGACTTTTTGTGCTTCCTTATTCTCTAATTTATATATATACTTATATTTTACATTCTTTATTATATATATATATATATTGTTTTTATGTTTTGTTTTGTTTTGTTTTTCCTTTTTCTACTAGGGAACTCTTTAAGTGACATGGATATCAAAGGACTAAATTGGACCAGTAAGAATTTAAACATCAACCACAAGGTGACTTCATTCCATGATCCTAATATTTCAATTTCCTTCTTGAACTACCCTTTTATTCCTATACCCCCTTATAAATTTTCTTTTCTTTAAACACTAGGGACAATGTTATTTTAAGTTTATGGGGGAGATAAAATAAAAAATTCTTTTGTGTCAAAAAAATGAATGATTTTAAAATAAAAGTGTCAATGGAATGAATAATTCCTTTTATTTGAAAATGGTAATACACATTAAACAATTTGATACTGAATATCAAATAATTTAGCATGCCCTGATTCTGATTTAATCCTTGAATAATTTCATGAGCATAGATTTTTTAAAGTGTGGCTGTCCAATGTGATATTACATAATTTATATTTTGATCCAAATAAAAAAAGATCACAATGATCATCCTTTGGATAGTGGGGTATTAGTTTGATTTCATGGGGTACCCTAAATAAATAGAATAGGTTTGGTGATCATTTTTTAAATATGAGTATTCAATAAAAAAATAAAAAAAATAAATTTACGCGTAGAGCAATGAAATGACCTAATGTGTGGCTTTCGGCACTTGGGGATTGTGACTCCATAGTTTTCTGGCCCAGAGTTAGTAATTTTATCTCTGTTTTTTATAATTTGAATTTTTTTTTGACTGAGTTAACTCGAGATGATGCCCGAGTATGTGGGATTCACTTGGTGCCCTAAGGTCTTTGGGCCTAGGAGTCATTGGAAAACTCTCGCTATAGGGGTTGACTCTTTTGAGTGCAATTTCAATTACCCTGGTAAAATTGAAAATTAATAAAAAAAACAAAAAAAATAATACAAAAAAAATTGAATACTCATCTTAATGTTGAAAAGTTATTCCACCTAGTGCTTCCGTCATTTCCCCCTTGAAAAAGATGAACCCCCATGTCTATTGTGATGCACAACACATCCTCATACTTAATTGATATTGGATGAAATATGGCAATGAAATTGAACAAAGGAATGGGCTTGGGATTGGTATCTTCTTATGAAACTATCTTGTATTAAAATAATTTTATGGGTTACATTATTTTTTGGTATAAGGTTTTTTTGTGATCATTGTGTATTAATTTTTTTTTGGAAAAGTGAATTCGAATTTCATTTTTGATGAGATATATATTGCTCAGGACTAGAAAAAATCAAGTTGGGGGGTGTGATTAGCCACTAAATTAGGATAATATTAATTTTTAATATATATAATATTCATGTTCTTTATTATTAATAAACACCATTTTAGTGAATTTTACACTTTGAACACCATTTCACATTAGGATTGTAATACCTTTTAAAAATGCACAATTATGTGGTACATTTTTTAACATCATTTAAAGTACCCAATGATTCATCTTATTTTAAGGAATATAATTATAAATATTTTACTTTGATATTTTGGGAAATTTATCTACACTTAAATATGAGCATGTTTGATTCAGGGATCAATGGATAATTCATGGAAGAAGATGGGGATATTTTGTGATGAAAGGAAACAATCCTAGAGAAGTCAGATTGGACACCAGCCCACTGACGAGACCGTGGGACCCACATTAAGAACCCCATGAAGCCCAAATTTTGTGGGAGTATATAAGAAATATATAGAAACAAATCATTATACAGGATCCAGTGCTAATTCGGCTTCCATTGTGGTCATTTAGGAATCCAATGTTAGAGATAAAATTCTGGGCTAGATTCTTTGGCCCAGAAAAACATTCTACTTATCTTATCTTATCTCCGAATATGAAACCTCAAATGGGCCCTACTATTATAGACGGTTAAGATAAATCTGGGGCTCCATTTTCTTCTTCTATGACCCACTCTGATTCGGCCATCTAGAAGGTCTTACAAGCGTGTCTGTTCAGTGGATGAAAGCTAGCTACCACCTCGGGTCAAATATGGAAATGTTAAAGTTCCACAAGCTTTCCACCACCCTAGGCCAACCGAAATCAAGTGGGATGCTTTGTACTATTGTAGGATAGACCCAAGGCTTCCAAAATGACTATTTAAGGCATTGGTGGTGGAGTAGTTTTATGATCTTTTATGCTTTGTTCAATTGTAATGTTATGCTGCGATTTTGTTGTCTCAAGTTTGTCTTTCACATGTAAGTTGTTCAATTCACTTTAGTTTCTTAAAAAAATCTCTTCTTTTCCTCTTATTATTTTGTTATTAATATCAATTTTATACCTTTTCTTCAAGGTGTTAATTTATTCACACAAAACCTTGTGAAATTATACAAACAGTGGTGGAGTGATCATTTTATTTTTATTGTTTTTTTACTTATCCATTTCCTCCCTCATGAGTCTACTTTCCCCTTCCATTGAAACCATGGGATCAATGGAGGGCTAACCCACTTATGGGTTGATCCAAGGGAGTAGAAAGGGGCTGGATTGGATGTTATTTACCACCCCATTAATGTATAATCACTTCTTTAATTCAGATTTTTATTTGATAATTTTTAAACTCCATCGTCCTTGTTGAATTTAAAGCCACACACATCATGTGCTAATACAAAAATTTACCTTGAAGTGCTCAAAACATTGATCCTTCAAGTTTATAGGTGATTAGTATTAAAGGGTTTAGGTATTAAACTAGTAAGTGATGATTTTATTTTATCTTCTTAAATGAACCCATCTCAAATATAACAAATTTAAATCATTGAAAAGGAAATACGTCTAATCCACCCCGTGCGATAACCTAGGATCAAATCATTATTTTATATTTAATTCACATAAATCTGTTAGTTATCCTTTAAACCCATATAAAATCAACCCAAGTTGGCCACTTCATAGCCAAAAATAGTCCATATAATTTACGTGCCTATAGGTTTATTCTTAGGTCTCTGAGGATTCGATATCCCAAGATAAACTACAAGGACCGTTCTACCTTCATATCTTGGGTAAATTTGAGCGTGAATCAAATTTTGGATTCATTTACAGGGACCTATGTAATTTATCATAGATATTATCATCCTTTTTTTCATCCCTCTTCTCTGTTCTCACCCCCTCACTCCTATGGAATTCAATTTTAAACAAGTCCAAACATGGGAAACCTATCCCAACTTTGATCACCTAACCCCATGTGTGATGTAAAATGACCATCCTAATTTCTACATGTGGGATCATCAAAAACCTAATGAACCACAATGTTTTTACTCCTATGATCCACAAAACATCCCAACATATAATTAGTTTCAATCCCCACAAAGACAATCTAAACACCCTCCTGTGAAATTCCAACAACTTAATTATCCACCTAGAATAGACCATATTTCTCAACCCCTTGACCATCATGATCCACAACCATTACTTGAAAAATTGTGTCAACAAATGGAGAAAATGAATTTTGAGGTTTCATCTTTGATATTAGAATTAAAAATCATTGATATGGTTATGGAACCCATTCCCACTCATGCTACCCCTTCCCCAACATTGATAGAAGACTCGTTTCTCCCACAAACCTCTCAGAAATTTATTTAACAACCATCCTTTCGATTTAAGATAGATGAAGAGGATAAAGGAATTGTTGAAGGGTCTTTAAATCATGAGAAAATTGACTTTTTAGATTCAAAAGAAAAGAATTTGACATCATGGATTGAGTCTCCTAAGTATAACTCCATTGATAAATTTTCGAAACCACCAACCATTGAACCATTGAGAGAAATCACAAACATTGAGTCTATAACCAATACTAAAGTTTATCATTCCAATTTTTGTGGTAGAATCTTATATTAGAAAGGAACCAATTCTATTGAGTAATTTTGAAAATGAAATTGAGTTTGATTCAATGTCCCAACCTATGTCTGAAAGTGTTATCCTACATGAACTTGAACGAAAGGACTTTCCATCCACCCTCAAGTTTCCATTCATTGGGGATAGCCAAAAACATCCAATTTTAACAATTTCTTATCTTGAAACCAATAAAGAGGTAATGATTCTTAATGTGTTTGGAAAGACTATAAAAGAAATTGAGTCCCCCATTTCTAATATCCCTTGTATTTTACCACTAATTTTAGAACATAGGTTTGTGAATGAAACAAAATATAAACATAGAATCAATATCAACCTAGTAGAATTGGTGAAACATGTGGTCCTTAGAATGTTGAAAATTGGTATTGGGAAAGTTAGGGGGTTCATGTCGGGCTAATGATGTAAAACAAAGCGTTGCATGGGAGGAAACACATGGTTTTCAAGTATCCTATAATTTTTCTGTTTTAATCAACTTTATATTTTTAAATAGGATTAATGAGTCATTTTGATATTGAGAAATAAAAAATAAACTGTTGACCTATTATTCTATAATGAGTATGGATGGGTATGAAAGGGGAGCGCCATATTCATCCGTGTCACGTGGTGTGATCCTTGAGTAATACCTTACCCAAAAATTTGAAATGAAGACAATGTATCATCGGTTTGATTTACTGTATTTTTATGAGTTTGTAGGTAAAAATAAAAATACAGAAAAATAAATAAATAAAAATATAATAATAAAAAAGGCCACATCATAGGTCGTGGTTCAAACCCTGTCACAAACGGCGAAGACGCAGGGATTCGAACCCAGGACCGAAGGGAGACAGGGGCGTGCACTTACCACTGACCTACAACTTTTTATACTTCCTTATTTTATACTTTATATATATATATATACTTATATTTTACTTTCTTTATTATATTAATATATATATATATATATAATTTTTTTTTGTTTTATTTTTCCTTTTTCTAATAGGGAACTCTGCAAGTGACATGGATATCAAAGGACTAAATTGGAGCATCAAGAATTTAAACTTCAACCACCGGGTGACTTCATTCCATGATCCTAATAATTCAATTTCCTTCTTGAAATCCCCTTTTATTCCCCTACCCCCTTCTAAATTTTCTTTTCTTTAAAAAATGGGGACAATATTATTTTATATTGGGGGGAGATATAATAAAAAATTGTTTTGTGTAAAAAAATAACTGATTTGAAAAAAGAGGTGTAAATGGAAGGAAAATTTCCTTTTATTTCACCATAGAAATACACATTGCACACATTGAAACTAAATATCAAATAATTTATCATGCCCTGATTCTGATTTTAATCCTTGTATAATTTCATGAGCATAGATTTTGGAAAGTGTGGCTGTCCAATGTGATATTTGATCATTTATATTTTCATCCAAATAAAAAAAGTTCACAATGCACGTCCTTTAGATAGTGGGATATTAGTTTGAGTTCATCAGGTCCCCTAAATAAATAACATAGGTTTGGTGATAATTTTATGTTTAATATGATTATAAAATAAAAATCAATAAATTTGCGCGTAGAGTAATGAAATGACCTAATGCGTGGATTTCGGCACTTAGGGATCGTGATTCCATAGTTGTTTGGCCCAGAGTTAGTAATTTTATCTCTACATTTGGTAATTTGAATTTGTTTTTGACTGAGTTAACTCGAGATGATTCCCAAGTATGTGGTATTCACTTGGTTCCCTATGGTCATTGAACCTGGGAGTCATCGGAAAAGGCTCGCTACAGGGTTTGACTCTTTTGAGTGCAATTTCAATTACCATGGAAAAATTGCAAAAAAAAAACAAAAACAACAAAAATATAAAAAAATAATAAAAAATAAATTGGATACTCATCCTAATATTGAAACGTGATTCCACCTAGAACTTCCTTCATTTCCCCCTTGAATAATATGAACCCCCATGTCTATTGTGATGCACAACACATCCTCATACTTAATTGATATTGGATTAATTTTGACAATGAATTTGAATAAAGGAATGTGCTTGGGATTGGGATATGCTTATGAAACAATATTGTATTATAACATTTTCATGGTTTGAATGATTGTTTGGTATAAGGGTTTTTGGTGATCATAGTGTATTAATTTTGTTTTGGAAAAGTGAATTCGAATTTCATTTTTGATGAGATATATTTTGCTCGGGACTATCAAAACACAAGTTAAGGGGTGTGATTAGACACCATATGAGGATAATATTCCTTGTTATTATATATAATATTCATGTGATTTATTATTAATAAACTCTATTTCAGTGAATTTTACACTTTGAACATCATTTCACATTATGATTGTAATACATTCTTAAAATGCAGTATTATGTGGTACATTTTTTGAACATCATTTAAAGTACCCAACGATTCATCTGATTTTAAGGAATATAATTATATATATTTTAATTTGATATTTTGGAAAATTGATCTACACTTAAATATGAAAATGTTTGATTCAGGGATCAATGGATAATTCATGGAAGAAGATGGGGATATTTTGTGATGAAAGGAAACTATTTTGGAGAAGTCAGATTGGAAACCGGCCCACTGATGAGACTATGGGACCCACATTATGAACCCCATGAAGCCCAAATTTTGTGGGAGTATATAAGAAATATAGAGGAAGAAATAATTATTCAGGATCCAGTGCTAATTCTGCCTCCATTGTAGTCATTTAGGAGGCCCTATTTAGAGATAAAATTCTGGGATAGATTCTGCGTCCCAGAAAAACAGACCAAAAATTTAATCATATCACCGAATCTACAAATCCATATGGGCCCAAATGTTTCAAGCGGTTAGGAGACATCCGGGGATCTATTTTCTTCTTATAGGGTCCACTATGACTATTCCATCTAGAATGTCTTCCAAGTGCATCTGTTTGGTGGATGAAAGCTGGCTGCCACCTCGGGTCAAATGTTTAAAAGTCCTAGTTCCACAAGATTTCCACCACCCTAGGCCTACCATGATCAAGTGGGATGCTTTGTACTATTGGAGGCCCGACCCAAGGCTTCCAAAATTATTATCTAAGGTAGTTTTGTTGGAGTAGTTATATGATCTCTAATGCTTTGTTTAATTGTAATCTTAAGTTGCGATTTTGTTGTCTCAAGTTTGTCTTTCACATGTAAGTTGTTCAATTCACTTTAGTTTCTTAGTAAAATAACTTCTTTAACTCTTATTCAGTTGTTCTAAATATCACTTTGATACCGTTGTTTCAATTTTTGAATTTATTCACACTAAACCTTGTGAAATTATTCACACAACGGTGGAGTGATTATTTTATTTTTATTGTTTTCTTTACTTCTCCATTTCCTCCCTCATGAGTCTACTTTACGCTTCCATTGAAACCATGGGATCAATGGATGGATAACCCACTTATGGGTTGATATAAGGGAGTATCAAGGGGCTGGATTGGATTTTATTTATCACCCCATTAATGTATAATCACTTCTTTAATTTAGATTTTTATTTGATGATTTTAAAACTCCCTCATCCTTGTTGAATTTAAGGCCACACACTTCTTGTGCTAATACAAACCTTTACCTTGAAGTACTAAAAACTTTTATCCTTAAAGTGTATGGGTCATTAGTATTAAAGGGTGTAGTTATTAAACCAGTAAGTGATGATGTTGTTTTATCTTCTTAAATGAACCCATCTCGAATATAAGAAATTGAAATCATTGAAAAGGAAATATGTCTAATCCCCCCCCCCCGAGCAATAACCTAGGATCAACTCATTATTTTAAATTTAATTCACTTAAATATGTTAGTTATCTTTTAAACCCATATAAAATAAACCCATGATGGCCACTTCATAGCCAAAAACAGTCCATATGAAGTATGTGTCTATAGGTTTCTTCTTAAGTCTCTGAGGATTTGATAACCTAAGCTAAACTACAAGGACCATTCTACCTTCATCTCTTGGGTAAATTTGAGCATGAATCGGAGTGTTACCACCATATTGTGTTATCAATTAACTTTCACCAAATTTAGTACTGACCTCACAAAAGATTTAATATTCTCATGTTCCTATCATACTTTCTCTATAGGGATGAACTCATCATATATCACACATTTAATCGAGATCCTAGAAATCTGGTGAAGATCCCATAGGCTTATATCAACTGAACCATAATGAATATGGAATGTGGTTGTTCTTATAGACCAATTACTTGGAATCACTAGTCTAATATAAAGGTGGCAGTAGAAAAGTAATTGTAATGCCCATGCAACCTCAAAAATCCCAACTTGCTTCATATCAGACAGAAATTAATAAAATGATGTTCATGCTCAAAATTTGCTGGCCCATTCATTGGTAATGTTTTCTCCCTGTCATAGATCCCATCTCTCAATTCATCATTTTATTGGATCCATAAAACCCTCCTTGATAATCATCTAATATTTTTAGGGGTGCGTCAGCCTCCAACTTCTACCCATAAATATTTTTGGCATGGTTCCAAAAAGTATGCATTGTGATTTCCATGTGGTCCTTCATAATATTCCTTCTAGTAGACCTATTCCACTAGTATGTTATAGGTTATCCCCTAAACCAATAATGGAGATCTTCACTACTCACCATAGGGATGAACACATCATCCCATATCCCAAAGCCACAAAATTCATACCTCTTGCATGGAAAATACTCCTTCTGTTCTTATTTTTTAAGTGAAATGAGTGGATCATAGTCTGAGGTGCTCTAAATGATCCACCCAATCAATAAGTTCCCAAACATTTTTTCATTATGAGTGAAAGTATAATTTCATCCTACAACTGCCATTTAGTCCAAGACATATGTGTTTTTCTTGCACTTTTTCATGAATCTCTAGTCATAGAGATCGGTTCATAAAGGCTGGGTTCGTGGAGGTCATTTTGAAATGTTTGGGTTTACAGAAGAATTTTCAAGAATAACTATTCATAGAGCTAAGGTTGAAGAGAAGGTGAGCATCATGAGTGATGTGGATAAAAATTACAGAGAACTCGTTGTGGGAGTGAGCTTCATGAATAAAGCTCATGGGGTTTTCACTTCAAAAAATGAATGTGGTCCCTCTATGAGGCTCCTCCACTATTTATAGGCATACAACCACCCACTATACAGGAGGGTTCTTTGCAAGTGTGGATAAAAAATGGCCTTCATTATGGTACATTGTGAAATTGTGATAATTGAATGTTTGTGGTGTTGTTTCTCAAAATATAAGCCCCATTTTCCATATTGACCCCAATTCTGATGGGGGTCATTTTCTAATACAAAAATATGCATGCCACGAGTGATTTTTAGGAAATAATGGATAGTTAAATGTGAATCTAAGAAAAAACCTCCCAAAATTAAATCTAAGGGTATATTTTGTGATTCTCACCACCTTAAAAAATTTATATCACTTAAAAATTCACTTCTATGAAAATCTCATATGATAACCTCTATACAGTGTCAATCAAAAGTCATGGAGCTCTTGACGGCCATATAGAGGCCTAATGGAAAACTTTTTACAACATAATTTTGACTAGTGGATACCCATCCACTCATGAACTTGTCATCATGGAACCCATAGTCATTTAAATACCCCCGTATGTATTACTCTTTGGTGGACCTGTAACCTATTGACTTCTGAAAATCACTCCCTAATCGTGAACCAGATGAAATTCATGAGTGCAAGAGAAAACAAAATCCCCAATGTATCCATTTTTCATGAAACCACCTCCGTTGTATTCTTTAGATCCTCCACTTGAAGTGAATATTCCTTTTGTGAAGTCATATTCCCTTTGTGGAGGAAAAAATCCCTTTGTGGTACTAAGGGATTCAAGAGGCATCTATCCTTTATGAGGCCAACTGTATTGGAATTTAGACATTACCCCAAGGATGGTTCATCCTATTTTTCAAATCATATTTCTTTTTGAAACCCCTAAAATCTAGGAGTCACCTACATTTCACGAAACCCCCCTCCATGAGACCCATCCATTTGGAAGAACCTATCATGGGGTTCTCCATGGTGCCTCCCATTAGTTGAAATCATTTAGAAAAGGTTGAGTGATTGGGCCACCATAACAAACCAATACTTATTTAGCTATATCTCGAGTCCCAAAGTTACTTTTTCAACCCACTCATATGGACTCCCACTTCATTCCATGTGTGGTATGGGCCACCATCCTACCTATTTCTTCTAGGCATAGATACCCTAATTTTAATTTATTCGAATAATACTCACCCTAACATTAGCCTCTTTATTGAACACTCCACTACCACATTACCAATGTCATTCCCATCCCAAAGGTGCTTGAGTATTGGTCATGTAATCCATTAAAGTGGAATATTCAATAGAAATTGTGAACTTGTCTTGGGTGAGGGTACCTTTACAGAATCTTCATCTCACATTGAAAAGGTCCCCCTTGAGGATTAAGTCCCATCAACATCTGAGTTTCATGACATAGAACTATGTATATCCACATCCTATTTGTATGATATTAAAATTAAATAAATTATCCATAGAACATGATATAAAACCACAGTCTTGCACTATGTGATAATCACATGATTCCACATGTTTTAATGACATGGGATGAACCAAAAGCTCCTACCCTAAGTAATATACATAGTATTCCCAATGTATGACTCACATGGGATGAAATATTAACCCCCATCATGGGATAAAGTTTCACCACAAGTTGCTTCTACATGTAATCCCCACACTTCCCCTCATTGATGCTTCTTTAATGAAAAAAGAATCTTTACCGTAAGATATTAAACTCCATGGATTGATCATGCCACATGACCATAAAATACTGTATCAAAATCATTAGGTTTCAGACCATAACTCTTAAAAGGGGTATTTTTGATACCTCCTTGATTTTTAATAAAAAAATCAGCCAACCCAAGTGTGACATCTTCCCTTTTAGGAACTATCCACTTGGGTACACCACTATGGGGAGTTTTGATCCATCAAACCAATTGTGATATCTTATATCTAAGGTATTCACCTCTCATGTCTTCTTTTATAGGGAGTTCTAATCTATCATCCCTTTTGTGACATCTTCCCTCTTATGGATGCACCTCTCATGTCTACATCCATGGGGTGTTCTGATCCATCATCCTAGGTGTGAGATATTCCCTCTAGGGGACCCTCCTCCTAGGTCCACCTAAATGGGGTATTTTGATCCATCAACCCAAGTGTGAGATATTCCCTCCTAAGGATCCACCTCCTGAGTTTGCCGACATGGGGAATATGATCCATCAAACCAAGTGTGAAATCATCGCTTATTGGGATTCACCTCATGTGGAACACCCCAAATGTTCTAAAAGAGTAACTTTTATTCGATATCATCTATGAATTGAAAAATAATACATATAATAGAATAGACCATATCAATACTTTATGGTATATTTAATAGTTTAAATAAATTTAACATATTCTATAGCTTACAATCCACACAAAACTGAGTTACCTTACATCACACACAACAAATACTTCCTTTAATAGCTTGCATAGGATAAAAGACTGTGCTTTACCAAGAAACAATAAATTATTAAAATATTATTATTTAATATAATAATATATAACATTCCCATTAAATTAGAAGTTATGAATTGTAAATTAATATCATACCCAATTGAAAATTCTAGAATTGTTTTTATAAAGAACGTTTTTTATGCTTCCAAAGGTGTTTTGTCTTAATAAATTTAATTAATTACTATTAGTGAATTATAATAATAAAATAAATACATCACATAATCAATAAAATATTGTTTATATTCATATAATATATTTGATAAGCCTAATATAATAATAAGTCCAATTTTATACTTAATAATTGTATTTTTCTAAAAAGGAAATATTGTCTCCTTTTAATGGAACACATTTTTAAAAACTAAATTTTGAAAATTTAATAAATTTTATATGTCAAAATAAAATTAATTTCTAATCTATGAACGTAAAAATTATCTTAAGGTGATTTATTGGTTTTTTCTATAAAGTTCTATTTTTTGATGAATAGTGATGAAATAATGAATTTTAATTGAAAAATGATTTTTTATTTAATTTATATTAATAGTTAAATAATATTTAAATTTGGTTTTAAATTATATTTAGAAAAAAATTTAATATATTAATCTAATTTATTAAATTGGAATTAATTTCAGATTGAAATTTAATATAATAACATTTCAATATTTTGAACATTTTTACATTAAATACCTGCTTTGCCATCCCGTCTATGGGATTAAATTTAATTACTTTCTACCAATTATGTGATGGGAATTTCAAAAAATATATTCTATATTTGGTATTAGTAAAATTTATAATTTCTAGTAAGTTGAACTAATTTTTTTGAACAAAAATATTAGTGAATGAAATTAAAATTAGTTACCATGATTATGGTAAAAATAATCTTAACAAGGGAAAACCCATAGATTTAAGGGATAAAATGACATAGGAACATTTCCAAAAACGATTTTATGACCATATTTACACCATATATTACATTTTATCAAATTTTAATCATTATTGGATTCACATTATGGAAGGGAGACCTCTCAATAGTGTTTACCTTTTTATATTTACAAGAATCCCACTCATCCTTCACTATAAAAAGTAACTAACTGCTCCCATTTATGCACACCTATCAAGAAATTTGGACCATTAATCCCCTACCAAAATAAGATTCCAGCATCCCTACCCTTATACTATAGGCCTCACTTTAGGAAAAAAACAAACCAATGAAGTATTTTGGTATAAACAAAAAAGGATTTACCCAAATAAGATGTAACATTCTTCAATGTTCACTTTTTTTAATTTTCTTCTCCACCCCTTTAATGATTTTTATATCATGATTGTATAATAACCTCACTATATTGAATATACTGAGTTGTTTTTATTCTAATATTTGTAATTACACTTTAACACATGTCCATCAAATGGGATACACAACCATCGTTCGTCTGTATAGCGGACTACCACCTTGAGAACTAATATCATTTGTTATTCTATTACCACCATTCATGGTTGGAAATAGTGATGTAATTGTACTTAATATAATATATATATATATATAGTGTTTATAATATTATTATTCTTATACATTTATTTATATAACACATACCTTCATTATTTCCATCTTGAGGGAATATGATAACATCATTTATGGATGTGTGGACTACCACCTCCTCAAAGAGGCCTAATTCATTCACGCTATACATATAATTTTTAAATGGATTTTTTAATTAAACATATGTGAAATATTTGAAATAAATATTGAAATATAATTATAATATATATATATAACTTAATTTTCATTCTTCTAAATACAATATTGAAATGGAAGTAGAGTTCATGAGTACGCACGACCTATCGTCTCCCTGGACAATGTATTTCATTTCCTCTATCCAAACATTATGGATTGTTATAAATAAATATTTGACTAATATATATGATATTTAAATCATTTTTAATATCTTCAGTATGATTAAATCATGATCTACATAATAATAATAAAAATAATAATTCAAAACATACTGAAAAACTAGTCAATTAACCCATAAAATAGTAAAAATAATTAATGATTTTTAAAAAATGGGTAATAATATATTATAATAAGATTAAATATGTAATTATAAATATTATTATAGTTACATTATATGTTAGTTAGATTCTTAAAACAATTATAAAATATGTTAAAATATTTCCACCTAAAAGGAAACACAACTTAAGGGACTTCATCTCAATTTCCATACTTTGAGGCACACTTTATCATTGTGAACCTAATTTTTTATATATTTTGTACATAGTTCCTATTTAAAATTTAATTTAATGAATAATTCATTATTCATGGTATTTATATTTACAATTTAAATCATTTAATCTAATTTTATTTGGACATAAAATTTTCTGGTGGTAAAGAAATTTCGTAACCTGATTCCTTTGCATTGGGTTCACTAGTGGAATGGGTGTCTATTACAATAGATCTACTCCAACAGTTTTATCAACCCATTGGGATATGTTGTTTTACCCAGTCTTTCCAAATAGTGTTTACAACCCATTCAAAATTTCTCCCCTAAATTTATTATTTGCCTATTCGTCCCCTTCCTCTCACTATCTAAACCCTCCCCTCCCCACCTATCATTATGATACCTCCCCCTCCTCCCTTGCAGATTATCTAACCCTACCAGTGTGCGTATAATGAACCATACTTTAAATACATTGTTATTACTTCATAATTGAGTCATACTTATAACAACATCTAACAAAACCATGAAAGGACAGTATAGGTATAGTGTCTTTAGAAACTGGGAATCATAAACAACTGGTTCATAAATCTTCTACAGTGTCTCCTGTTTATTTCATCATATCTAGAGTCCATTTTTTCATATTCTACTTAATACCCTTCTTCCAGACCTAGGGAAAAGAAAACATACAAAAGGGTGAACTCAAATGCTCAGTAGGGGGTAAACAAAGGAAATATCAATCATATCATATCCATAAGAACATAACATTTTGAAAATCTTAACCTGCAAAATAGATCATAATATCATGACATGGGATGAATCATAGTAGAAAAAATTAATCCCAAATAATCATAACATAAGAAATGAAACATTGTGGTATACACACATAACCATAGAAAATCATTTCATATTAGTCTAGGCTCTTTCCCAAGACCATCATTGCGGAAAAATTCCATTACTAAACCGAGTTCTCTCCACGTTCTAGTCCTGTATCACTGAACCGTATTAACTTTCCAGTATATACATGTATATGTCATGAGATAAAAATATTTACCCAATTAATAGGAGGGAGATATAGGTCCCACCCATCTCACAATGAAACCATTCTTATGTGTGCCACAAAATCAAAAATCAAAAATCATAACATAACCCATGTAATAAAGATGGGATTCTTAAACATCATGTCATCATAAAATAATCCATAAAAGGACATCATAAAAATAATTCCATCATAACATAAGAAAATCAATTAAAAAATAGGGATATAAACATAACCCTATATTATCTTTGATGGAAAATAATTTTGATAAAACACTTGAACTCCATTCTTGAGGAAAATATCTTTTCTACTTCAAAAACATTTTTCCTTTCTTAACATGTCATACAATTGTAAACTAAAAGATGTTGATTAAAAATAATATTAAAAAATTGTAAAGGAAGATTCATGGAAATAATGTTCTATGAAATCATAAAAATCTATTCATGCCATATAATTTTAAAAAACATTCTTCTCGTATTTAGCCGAAAAAAGTCAAAAAGTACCTCATACTGCAAATGACTAAAGATTTCATTCATATTTTTACTAAAAATTCACCAATAGGTAAAATTTTATTTAAAAAATTGTAGGAGGATATAAATAATATTACATATTGAGGAAACATGGATTTGGATGGTAAATATGCCCCAGTAAATACCAAAGTATAAACAATCTCGGATAAATATTGAGATTACGAGATTTTCCCTTACCTTAGGTTCGATTTGCATGGTACGTATCCGAACCTCCTGTATAATGATTTAAATAATGTATTTACTTATTACAGAATCATATTCATTGTTATGGTATCATATATGGTCATATTCTTATCTTCTTATTAGTAATATTTCATTGCTACTTGTTATTTGGGTGTTCATTGCTTTATGTTCTTATGCATGTTTTGTCGAATAAATTCTTATTCTTATTTTTTAGGTTATAGATACCTCATTTCAAGAATGATGTTTTTTTAATATATATTATATTTATTCATTCAATTCATTTATATATTCATTATTCAATGAAGATCATGTAGAACGAGTCACATCACATCGTGGAGACGGTAGGCCGTACGTACGCACGAGCGATGATATCGTTCCCATGAACGTGGAATTGTATTAAAGTATATGGATGCTATTCCAGAATCAATATCAATTTACAATAATCATATATAGTTATTTTTAACACCATTATACCCATCCAAGTAAGGTGGTGGTGGAAAACAGATTACACTACAGCATGGAGACGATATTCCGTACGTGCGTACGCGCGGTGATTTCATTTTCCATTAGATGGATAGATGGTGAAATAAGGTTGTTTCATATTTATAATAACATATCAGTATATGGGTGATACTGATGTTATTAGTTCATAATTAAACAACTAAATAAGAGGAAGTATAAGAAGAAATAAATTTGAATGAATCGGTAATGGATATTACTTCTTCTTCGACACGCCTCTTGGAAACCTCCTCTTAGGGAATTAATGTTGGTATTTAAAGAATACCAAGACCACTAGAATATTACTAGGGGAGTTGAAAAGAGTAATGGGAAGGGGTTGGCCGAGCTTGAAGGCTCAAAGTTGTGTAATGAGGAGAGGGAGGATGTGCCCTTTTATAAGGGAGGAGAAGGGCACTTCTGGAAACCTCTAAAATATTTATTTATAATAAACCCTAACCCCACTTAAAAACATAAAAAGTGACTAAAATTAGTATATTAGATAAGATATGGTTGTAATCTCATCAAAAAATTAAATTTAGACATGTTTTGAGTTTATTTTAAGCCTTATCATTTTGATTTATCCTTATTTAATCTATTTAATTTTATTTGTGGTAATAATGTTATAAATTTTATATGGTTATAAATACTTACTTATGTGTTCTTAATTATACAAAATTTTATACCTTATGACATATTATATCATATAAATTTTAATTTTAAAATTTTAAAATATATTTGTAATTTTTAAACAATTTAACTATATAAAATATCAACAGTGTCAATTTTGACACAATTCATTTATTTTAATTTAAATAAACTCCACACATGAGATATGTTCGAACCAAAATATTTAATAGATTCATAACATGTCATATTTATCTATAAAATTAATGGATCACATTAATTATTTCATATAATATTTATTTTAATATTTTTAAAACCATTTCTTTGATATTTCAATTAATGAAATAATTTCTACATCACTATTGTGTCCTCCTTAATGATAAATATTTTATCCTTAAAATTTATAAATAAATTCACATGATGTATATAATTTTATTATATTTCTTGATAATATTAATTTTTTAAGTTTAATGAAGTTCATCACTAAATTAATATTATTATACTTATAAGATTTAAGAGAGTGACATGTTGTCACTTTCTTTGGTTTTAATAACAATTAAATTATTTTAATTGTCAAAAGTCCATAAAATGAATTTATTACTACACTTAGGTGATAAGGGTCTAATTTTAGTCATCCAATAGGATCTTGTCTGGTAATTTTATAATCTTATATTTACCCTTAATTACCCAATTTACCTTTAACAGCAGTAAATAAAATTTACCGTAGTTACTATTCATAATATCAAAAAAATAAAAGTAACCTATTAACATAATTTGGACCCACTAAATTAAAATATGGAATCCATTTTTAAAAATTAAAAACACATAATTTGTAGTAATTAATTTAAAATTAATCCCATTATTAAGAAAACGGGTTTTTAAAGTTTAAACATTGCCAAAGATTGAATTGTTTTTACCTATGAATTCAATGTAAAATTATTGGTAATGACATGAATTATATTAAATTGTAAAAATATATTCTATTTATAATTTAAAACCGTTATATATTATAATTTAACCATATAAATTATTGCGATGAAAAAAGTTGTTTTTAATTAAAATATAACGTGTTTTTACTATTCATTAAAATATAAAAGTTATCAGAATAATATGAAAAAATTATCCATAGTAAATTTTTATATCATGATTCAAAAGAAGAATTTTATTTTTTAAATTGAACTTATAAACTTTTCAAAAACTAGATTTAAAGTTGGTGCGCCATCAAAAGGCGACAAAACTGCATTTTTTTTAAAATACTTATTTTTCCACAAAAAATTATTTTGTTCCCATACCATGTTCTAGAAAATATGTAAGATGAATAATAATGTTATAAAATTCAAAATGTAGTTAATACTATTCAAAACGACTAGTCCATAATAATATTATAACAATATATCGATGTTTAGTGAAACCTGGTATTGCGTACTACACACGCTATCGAGGAAGGTCATGATTGCGTGCAATACAAGCCAAGCTAGTGTTGTGTGACGTGAAAGATTACTTTGATGTTTCATATAACATAAGACATAAAAAAATATACTTCTCATAAAATATCAGGGTGTTACATTCTACCCCCCTTAAAAGGAATTTTCCCCTCAAAATTCGTCACTTCGTAATAAATAGATGAGGATACCTCTCCATCATCATAACCTCAAGCTCCCATGTAGCTTCTTTTAATTGGTGGTTCCTCCATAAAACTTTTTACCAAGTGAGTGGTCTTGTTCCGTATAACGTTTTTACTATGATCTATAATCTCTATCGGCCATTCTTCATAAGAGAGATCTTGCTCCAGTGGTACAACTTCTGAGCTTAGTACATGTGAAGGATCGAGTATGTACTTTATCAGGAGAGATACATGGAACACATCGTGAAATAGAGAGAGATTCAGTAGAAGCACCAATCGGTAAGCTACCTTCCCAACATGATTCAGTATTTCGAATGGACCGATATACCTAGGGCTCATCATTCCCTTCTTTCCAAATCTCATTAATCTCTTCCAAGGAGATATTCGTAAGAACACTTTATCACCCACTTCAAACTCTAGTTCTTTTCTTCAGTTGTAAGCATAAATTTTTTTGTCGACTCTAAGCTACTCTTATGCATTGTTGAATAGATCTTACCTTTTCTGCCATCTCATCAACAAGATCAGGTCTTAATAGCTTTTTTCCCCAACTTCATCCTAGCAAGTTGGAGTCCGGCATTTCTTTCCATAGAGATCTTCATAAGGATCCATCTGAATACTGAAGTGAAAGAAATTATTATATGAAAATTCCACCAAAGGTAGGTGTTGATCCCAACCACCTTTGAAATCCATAGAGCAAGATCTTAACAAATCTTCTAGAGTTTGAGTTATTCTCTCAAACTGACCATCTTTCTGAGGATGATGACCAGTGCTGAAACTCAACTTTGTATCTAGAGTTTTCTAAAGACTTTTCCAGAACTTCGAGGTAAACCTCAGATCCCGATCAAATATAATGGAAAGTGGTACACCATGAATTATTACTAATTCCTTCATGTATATCCTGGAAAGCTGATCTAGAGAGAAATCTTCTCTAATAGCAATGAAGTGTTCCAAATTCATAAGGCTATCAACTATGACCCAAATAGCATTATTGCCATAGGATTTTTTAGGATGTTTGGTGACAGAGTCCATACTAATGTTTTCCCATTTCCATTAGGGTATGGGTAATGGTTGTAACATACCCTTAGATTTCTGTCTCTCAGCATTAACTTTCTAACAAACCAAGCATCGAGAGACATATTCAAAATAATATTTTTCCATTCCATCCAACCAAAATTACTCTTTCAGGTCCCTATACATCTTCGGGCTTCTAAGATGAATAGAGAATGAAGAACTATGAGCCTCATCCAGCAGCTCATTATTTAATTCTGGGATGGGAGGAACACAAACATGATTCCTGAACCTTATTATCTCATCACAATCAAGGTTGAATTCAGGAACAGTTCTCACCTTCTTTTGTAACTCTACATCTTCTTTTTGTGACTCTTTAATCTTTACATGCATATATGATTGAACATTCATTTGAGAAAGGTAAGATTTTTCCCCTTCCATTATAATTCCAAGATCCATCCATTTGAAATCCATAAATATTGGATCTTTTGTGATCCTCATCATGTATAAGCTAGCATGGTCTTGTCGACTTAACGCATCCGCCACCTTGTTTGCTTCCCCAGGGTGATAATGAATTCAGCAGTCGTAATCCTTAATCAGCTCCAACCATCTTATTTGGCTCATATTAAGATCCTTTTGTGTGAAAATATATTTTAAACTTATATGATTAGTATAAATATCACACCTTTCACCATAAAGATAATTCCTCCAAATATTTAATGAAAAGATTACCGCAGCTAACTCCAAATCATGAGTTGGGTAATTTTGCTCATGGATTTTCAAATGCCGTGAGGTATAAGCTATCACCATATTGTTTTTCATGAGAACACACCCCAATCCGATCTTGGATGCATCACTGTAGATCACAAACCATTCTCTACTACAAGGAATTGTGAGCACAGGTTCACTGGATACCCTTCTTTTCAATTCCTTGAAATTCACTTCACACTCCTCTGACCACATGAACATAAATCCTTTTCGAGTCAACCTGGTGAGTGGATTTGATAATCATGAAAAATCTTTCAAAAAACGTCGATAATATCCATCCAAACCAAGAAAACTTTGGATCTCAGTTACTGTTGTTGGTCTCTACCATCTTTCGATAACCTCTTTTTTTGCTGGATCCACAGATATCCCCTCTTTTTTAGATTATGTGACCCAAAAATGAGACTTTTTTATGCCAAAATTCACACTTGGTAAATTTGGCATAAATCGTCTCCTTTCTTAGTGCCTTTAATACAATTATCATGTGATCTTCATGTTCTTCCTTTCTCTTTGAATAGACAAGAACGTCGTCTATAAAGACTACCACAAACTGATCAAGATATTCTCTAAAGAATATGTTAATTAGATCCATGAAGATAGCATGAGCATTAGTAAGACCAAATGGCATCACTATAAATTAATAGTGTACATACCTTGTACGAAAAGTTTTCTTTGGTATATCCCCTTTTTTGACCCTTAATTGATGATACCCTGAACGAAGATCAATCTTGGAAAATTATTGAGCTCTGCGTAGTTGGTCAAATAAGTCATCAATGTGTTGGAGAGAATATTTTTTCTTGATAGTGATCTTGTTATGTTCTTGATAATCAATCAAGAGTCTCATTGATCCATATTTATTCTTAACAAACAAAATAGGTGCTCTCTAAGGTGATGCACTAGGTCATATGAATCCCTTATCAAGATTTTCTTGGAGTTGCTTCTTCATTTCCTGAAACTCAATTGGGGACATTCTATAAGGTTTCTTTGAGATGGGTATAGCACCCAGTATGAGTTCTTTTGAAAACTCAACTTCACGACTTGGGGGAAGACCTGGCAATTCCTCCGGAAAGACATCATCAAACTCCCGTAAAATGGGCATATTATTAATCGTGAGTTTCTCTCCAACCATTTGAGATAAATAACCTTCATTTATTGGAATCAAGACCCATAAGATGGAAGATTTTGAACTGGAAGGTTATATTCATCCTTGCATCGATAGATGATAGTAGATTGATTCGTAATATTAAATGTGACTTCCCTTCTTTGGAAATTGAAATAAGCTCCCTATAAAGAAATCCAATACATGCCAATAATCAAATCAAATTCCAATATTGGAGGGATCAAAATATTTGCAGGAAGAACTTTCCCACAAACTTCAATTGGAGACGAATTGTAAACTTTTGATTCGACTATTGTTCCATTAGGGTTTGTCACAACTAACTCAATATCTAACTATTGAGGTAATAAGGAGATACCCTTAGAAAATTCATCAGAAATAAAATTGTGGGCGGATCCAGAATCAAATAAAACATTTTCTACTTTAGAGTGGATGGTATGTGTTCCTTTCACCACTTCGTTATCATACTCCACATCGATGATAGAAATTGCTTGTGAATTTGCTTTGTCTTTGGCCTTAAGATTTTTTTGATGTCGATCATCAACAACAACCCTTGAATTAGGGCATTGATTGGCATGATTCCCCATTTCCTTGCACTTAAAACATTGAAGTGTAGGAGGTGCATTATGTGTATCCCTTTCTTTGTTCGCATAATTAGACATCTTCTTCCCATTATTTCGACATTAAACTTCCTGATGACCTTCTTTTCCACACTTAAAAGATTTACTTGTCCCTTTAATACAATTCACTCCATATTCCTTGCCACACATTGAGCATAAGGTAAAACTCATCATCTTTTCATTGTGGTCTTTAGATTTCCCTTTGAATTTTATTTTCTTCTTCTTATCAAACCCATATGACTGATGGCTTACTCT
Source organism: Viscum album (assembly GCA_963277665.1). Taxonomy (NCBI): domain Eukaryota; kingdom Viridiplantae; phylum Streptophyta; class Magnoliopsida; order Santalales; family Viscaceae; genus Viscum; species Viscum album. The sequence continues at coordinate 1,113,852,598 of OY728132.1, read as the reverse complement.
AATATCCATCTCAACCTTAAGATCACATCGAAGAATTTCCTCGTAGCTATTGAAGTCCCTTATGGATAATGCCCTTCGAAGACTTGGTTTTAAGACACTAAAGAATCGATCGATCTTACTCTCAGGTTGGATAATAATTCTGGAAGCATACCTTGCATGTATTGTAAAATTTTCTTCATAGGTTCCAACTAATTCATCACCCTTTTGCTTCAGTTCAAGAAACTCCTTCTCCATCTTTGTTCGAAGAATACGAGGGAAGTACTTATTTGAAATGAAGTTCTTGAACTCATCCCATTCCATGGACTCAATTTCATCTCTTTGCCTCGTATTCTTAATAATATTCCACCATTGATTAGTTTCACCTTCCAAATGATATACAGCTAAGATGACTTTATCATATTCAGAACATTGCAGGACCGAAAATATCTTTTTAGTTTTACTAATCCATTATTTAGCCACTATTGGATCCGAAGACCCGCTGAATGAATGTGGACGCTGTATCATGAAGGATTCAATAGAATTTTTCTCCTTCCTTTACTCGTTTGGAAGTCCTGCATGATTCATATCTTGAGAAAGTTGTGTGAGCATGGCTACAGGATTTTTCATTCCATCTCCCTTAATGTTTTGTTGCTTAGGGGGAAAATCAATGCATTGCCCGTCGCATTCACCATTAACACGATTCCTTCGGGTTCCAGCCATTGACTAAAAATAATAAGCATAGTGTGAGAAACACTAATCATAATAGGAAAACAACATAATAAAGAATAAAATTTCACACTTTATGTCTTATCATAGGTTGTTCATGGCCATTTATAAAACACTAATATTGGGTTCTATGCTTAGACATATCTTTAGGGTTCTTAGTAAGGCTTTCACATCCTAGTTTCCAATGGTTGACTATACCTTTCCTCTGATACCAACTATAACGACCCATACATTACATACACTGTTATTACTTCAGAATTGAAGCATACTTATTACAATATATAAAAAAACCATTAATGGACCATATAGGTATATTGTCTTTAGAAACTGGGAAACATAAACAACTGGTTCATAAATCATCTACATTGTCTCCTGTTTATTTCCTCATATATAGAGTCCCTTTTTCCATATTCTACTTAATACCCTTCTTCCAGACCTGGGGAAAAGAAAAAATACAAAAGGGTGAGATCAAATGCTCGGTAAGGGGTAAAAAAAAAGAAATATCAATCATATCATATCCATATGAATAAATTTTTTTTAAAATCTTAACCTTCAAAAGATATCATAATATCATGACATGGGATGAATCATAGTAGTGAAAAGTAATCCAAAATAATCATAACATAAAACCTGAAACTTTGTGGCATACACCCATAATCATAGAAAATCATTTCATATTAGTCAAGGCCCTTTTCCAAGACCATCATAGCAGAAAAAGTCCATTACTGAACTGAGTTCACTCCTCGTTCCAGTCTGGTATCACTGAACCAGATTAACATGTCGTTCCAGGCATGTCTATCTCATCAGATAAAAATCTTTACCCAATGAATTGGAGGGAGATATAGGTCCCACCCATCTCATAATGAATCCATTCTTATGCGTTCCAAAAAATCATAAATCGTACATCATAACATAACCCATGTAATAAAAATGGGATTCTTAAACATCATATCATCATAACATAATCTATAAAAAGACATCATAAAAATAATTCCATCATAACAAAATCAAATTAATTTAAAAATAGGGATATAAACAGAACCCTATATTATCTTAGCTGGAAAATAATTTTGATAAAACACTTGAAATCCATTCTTGAGGAAAATATCGTTTCTACATAAAAAACATTTTTCTTTTCTTAACATGTCATATAATTGTAAACTAAAAAAATTTGATTAAAAATAAACTTGAAAACCTGTAGAGGAACCTTCTTGTAAATAATTTTCTCTGAAATCATAAAAATCCATTCATGCTGTATAAGTTAAAAAAAACATTCTTCTCGTATTTGGCTGAAAAAGTCAAAAAGTACCTCGTACTGTAAATGACAAAAGATTCCATTCATATTTTTACTAAAAATTCACCAATAGGTAAAATTTGATTTAAAACATTGTAGGAGGAGAGAAATAATATTACATATTGTGGAAACATGGATGTGGATGATAAATATGCCCTAGTAAATACCAATGTATAAAGAATTTTGGATAAAAATTGAGATTGCCAGATTTTACCTTACCTTAGGTCTGATTTGCTTTGTACATATCCAAAACTCCTGTATAATGAATAAAATAATTTCATTTACTTATTAAAGAATCATATTCATTGTTATGATATCGTATATGGTCATATTCTTATCTTCTTATTACTAATATTTCATTTCTACTTGTTATTCGGGTGTTCATTGCTTTATGTTCTTATGCATGTTTTGTCGAATAAATTCTTATTATTATTTTTAGGTTATAGATACCTCATTTCTAGAATGTTATTAGTGTAATATATATCATATTTATTCATTAAATTAACTTATATATTCATTATTCAATGAAGATTATGTAGAACGAGTCACATCACATCTTGGAGACGGTAGGCCGTACGTACGCACGAGCGATGATATCGTTCCCATGAACGTGGAATTGTATTGAAGTGTATGTATAATATTTCAGAATAAATATCACATTTCAATAATCATATATAGTTATTATTTACACCATTATACCCATACAAGTAATGTGGTGGTGGAAAAAAAATTACACCACGGCGTAGAGACGGTATTCCGTACGTACGCACGGTGATATCATTTTCCATAGGATGGATAGAAGGTGAAATAGGGATGTTTCATATTTATAATAAATATCAGTATATGGGTGATACTTATGTTATTACTTCACAATGAAACAACTAAAGAAGAGTAAGTATAAGAAGAAATAAATTTGAAAGAATTGGTAATAGATATAACCTCTTCTTCGACACGCCTCTTTGAAACCTCCTCTTAGGGCACTGATGTTGGTCTTTTAAGAATAATAGGACCTCTAGAATATTACTAGGGGATTTGATAAGAGTAATGGGATGGGGTTGGATGAGATTGAAGGCTCAACTTTTTGTAAAGAGGGGAGGGAGGAGGTTCCCTTTTATAATGGAGGAGAGGGGCACTTTTGGAAACCTCTAAAATATTAATTTATAATAAACCCTAACCCCACATAGAAACATCCAATGTGAGTCAAATTAATATATTAGAAAATATAGGGTTGTAATCTCATCAACCAAATTAATTTAGACATGTTTTGATTTTATTGTAAACCTTATCATTTTGATTTATCCTTATTTAATCTATTTAATTTTATTTGTTGTAATAATGTTATAAATTTTATATGGTTATAAATACTTAATTATGTGTTCATAATTATACATAATTCTATAACTTATGACATGTTATATCATATAATAGTTAATTTGTAATTTTTAAAATATATTTTTGATTTTTAAACAATTTAATAATATAAAATATAAATAGTGTCAATTTTGACACTATTAATTTATTTTAATTTAAATAAAACCCAAAAATAATATATGTTTGATGAAAAATATTTAATAGATTCATAACATGTCATATTTATCTATAAAATTAATGGATCACATTAATTAGTTCATATAATATTTATTTTAATATTTTTAGAACCATTTATTTGATATTTCAATTAATGAAATAATTTCTACATAACTATTGTGTCCTCATTACTAATAATTATATTATCCCTAAAAATTCTAGATAAATTTTCATGATGTAGATAATTTTATTATATCTCTAGATACTATTCATGTTTGATGTTTCATGATGTTTATCACTAAATTTAAATTATTATACTTATAATATTTAAGAGAGTGACATGTTGTCACTTTTTTTGGTTTTAATAAAATTTAAATTATATTCAGGGTCAAAAGTTCATAAAATGAATTTATTCCGACCCTTAGGTAATAAGTGTCTACTTTTAGTCATCCAATAGAATTTTGGCAGGTGTTAGGGTAATTTTATAATTTTTTATTTACCATTAATTACCCAATTTATCTTTAACTCCAGTAAATAAATATTACTATAGTTATTATTCATAATATAAAAAAAAAAAAAAATAGAAGTAACCTTTTAACATAATTTGGACCCACTAAATTAATATATGGAATCAATTTTTCAAAATTCAGAACACAGAAGTTGCAGTAATTAATTTAATATTTATCCCATTGTTAAGAAAACTGGTTTTAAAAGTTAAAACATTGCCAAAGATTGAAATGTTTTTACCTATGAATTCAATGTAAAATTATTGGTAATGAAATAAATTATATTTAATGGTAAAAATATATTCTATTTATAATTTTAAACCATTAAATATTATAATTTAACCATATAAATTATTGCAATGAAAAAAATTGTTTTTAATTAAAATATAGCATGTTTTTACTATTCATTAAAATATGAAAGTTATCATAATAATATGAAAATTTTATCCAAAGTAAATTTTCATATCCTGATTCCAAAGAATAATTTTATTTTGTCGTATTTAACTTATAAACATGTCAAAAACAAGATTTAAAGTTGGTGCGCCATCAAAAGGTGGCAAAACCGCATTTTTTGAAAAATACTTATTTTACCTCAAAAAATTATTTTGTTCTCATACCATGTTCTAGAAAATATATAAAGTGATTAATAATGTTATAAAATTCAAAATGTAGTTAATACTATTCATAACGGCTAGTCTATAAAAATATTATAACAATATATCGTTGTTTAGTGAAACCTGGTATTGCGTACTATACACGCTATCGATGAAGGTTGTGATTGCGTGCAACGCAAGCCAAGTTAGTGTTGTGTGCAGTGAAAGATTCCATGGATGCCGTGTATAACATTAGACAAATAAAAGTATACTTCTCATAAAAATATCAGGGTGTTACAGTGCGCTCCCCTTCATCTTGTGGTGTGTGGTCCCCTCCTCCCACTAGAGCTAGCAGCGTCTTGTGTGGGTCTCCCCTCATACCCCAAGCAAGCAGTAGCATGTGTGCATCTCCCTTCCTCCCATGTGAAACATAATTGGTGTGCGCAACTCCCTCTTATGATCCCTATCATCAATCCCATCTGTATCTTATATTGTACCAGTAGTGGCATGCACATCCCCCCTCCTCCCATCCACAACTAATCATGAACTCCAACAAAAACTCAGGTATGTGAATCTCCCATCCTCCCTTACCCAACACCCCAGACCAAAATACATGTATTTTCATCACATTTCATGTATGAAAGTTTTGGGAGACCTACTATAAAGGTTAAAAACTCCCTAGATCACCAGGAGATAAAGAAAGGCATCATACAAACATCATATTTTCTTCACATTTCATAGTCCCATGTGAAGTTTTCGGAGTTCCTTCAAGATATGGGTGATCTCAAAACTAATATAATATAAGAAAATCATGTATAGGATCTACTTTTATGGATTTGGGATCAAGTGGAGAAATGAAATTTCAAACTAAATGGTTGACTAAACCACATAACAAGAGTGGGGAGTATTTAAAATAATTCAGGAGTTTGGGAAAATTGATTAGAATAATAAAATATTAGTAAACTTCTCAGAATATAATGGGAATACAATATAGTCCATTAGTGATAGGAAAGGGAAACATGGATTTCATGGAAGAGTTTCCTTTCCTTTTATAAACGGTCATACATGAGCATGTGAGAATTTTTCTCTCTGGCATATAAACTATGACTTACAATCAATGTAAGATCATTAATTTCAATATAGATGTGCATAGTTTTTACGTGAGAAAATCCATTCTTGGGGACACTTACATGTATATGTTGAATTAATAGTCTATTTAAGTGACTCATAAATAATTAGGATATTTAGTTCCAACATGGTATTTAGATGTGATTCTCATGATAACAATAGAATTAGCTTCTAGGTGCTAATGTGTCCTCCCTTATTACAATGTATGTATAGACCCAAGAGAAGTTGGATCTAAAATTATAGTTTTATTGTCCAAGGAGTAACACTAGGGTGCTGATAAAGCTAATGAGGTAAAAATGAATCTTAGTTAGTGTAAACCCTACCCCATTATATAATTTGTAATTCAAAGGTTATTTATAGGAATTTTGGTATTGGTGAACTAAAGATATGATGTGGGAGATAAATGTATTTAGTATTCCAATAAAAGGGTGAGAGAATTTATTTTTTGAGGATCTAAATACAATTTTAGACATTTTCTTTTTTGGGGCCTCATTTTGAACATGGGAATTAACTCGGTTCACATATATCATATCTCGGTTCTCCTCGAAACGATTCATTTGGGAATGCATGGTCATTCACGAGACATGAATTTTATGATGTTACTATGGATGTCCTAGTGGACTAGTGATGTCACCATAGAGAGTGATGAATTTGGTGTGGCTAAATTATTTTACCAAATTCCAATTTATCTTATATTTTTTTACCCCCATTGGTATTTTAACCCTTATTAGTTTTTATGATATGAATTAATATATTTTTATTCAAACCCAAACCACAATAATACATGCATTATAGAATATAAAGAGACATCCAAACATGGTATTCTTACAGGTTCTGGACATAATATGGGGAACCAAATTTTTGATGTATGCAGTTGTAATCTAGGTAAATTGATTTTCTACTAATAATTATGTGATCAATTGTAGTGGGTTGGTAAAGTATTATAATGTACCCATGTTTTTTATTTACACATAAAAGGGGGCGATGTAATTTCTCCGAAAAATTTTCCATGTCCAGCATCCCACATTACATCAATCACCCAACTAGTCCCAAAAACATCAAAACTCTTAAATTAGGTATTCTGTTAGTGTATGATTTCAAGAATCAATGTAATAATATATCATTTCTCATCATCACAAATTCATTTAATGAATTTAAATATTCTTCATGAATTCATGAAACTCTATCTCTAATATGTCGACCTTTCGTCCAAATGTGATTCAAAATTTGTACATTTTTCTTTATCAACCCAAACACAAGGAAATCATCAACTAGTGGATATTCTATTGAAATGTATATTGATATCTTTATTCAACTCATGCTGTTATTTTTTATTCAATTCCTCCAACATCAGTAATATTTTGTATCACATGCTTTGGTTTTAGAACCAATATCCTCTTCTTATTCTTCCTTCTGCCTCATCTAATATGATCAAAACTAAAATTTATTGATTAATTTATCATATTATTTTCAATATTTATACTAATGTGATATTAGATTTCAAAATTTTATCGGGTTCTTTGTTCTTCTTAGAGATCTTCATGGGGTTTCTCTCCATTACCCTCAATCTTGGTTCACTGCACATCTTATATCTTATAACATCATGTAGACATAACCATATAATTACATGAAATAAATAAAATATTTATTTAAAATACATTCCCAGTCTATCAGATAGTAGAACTTTATCTCAAAATGTATCTTATTATTTATTCTATTAGAAAATAATATTATTTTATTATTACACTCATGGTTGAGTCACTCTGATGAAATTTTTGTGGTTCAATTCGATGATGATGCATGTCACATTTATTGTTGATTTCAGATTTTGATTTGTGGAAATGACTCACAATATTTCTAATGATGAACCATGTCTATTGTTATCAATGGAGAAACATTTTTTTTTTGTAAAAGACCATATACGACCTGAATTTGGTTCCAAAATTTAAGTAACCCCATTAAATATTTTTTATGATGGTGATGATCGCATAGAAACCACCCACTCTCCAAATTTCCCCAATATATTTATTACTTATGGTGACTCAAATACATCAATTGTTAGAGTTGATTGCGAACCAGTAGTTATGGTTACAGATAGGTAGAATCATTCATTTCGAATCTCAATTCTTTTGGTTTAGCATGATTAGATTTGTTTAAGTTCTTTAAATACAAAATTATCAACTATTAATTAAAAATATTTTTCCTTCAAATATACCTTCATGTGCATTTTCAATATTTACCGGTTGTAGTTTTCATTGAGTTTCATTTTTTAAATTTGAATTGAACTGTGTGGAAATCTATGAACCTAAACAAAACCAAAACAGTTAAATTTTAACAAAAAACAAGATGAATTGAATTGGACATATTAAACTATTTGATATTAAAATAAAAAGGAATGAAAATAATGACATTAAAAAAACATGACTTAAATCTAAATCATTCTTGAAATCATTTTTGGTAAAAATGACATTACATTTTTTTAATATAATTTTATTTCTTGTTTGGGAAGCTACTAGTTTTATATTGGATTACTAATACATTGGATCCTTGTTTTTGTTTTATCTTATTTACCTAACATGCCATACTACATTTAGCCTCTGATTCTGTTACAACCACCTATTCTATTTTTAAGTGTGTTTTTGGCCAATATATGTCAAATTCCATACTATTGTACACATTTCCTAGCCTATGTACATGAATCCAAATGAACATTACTTTTCTTGTGTATATTATTCTATAACCAAATACAGGGCTAATTGAAGTAGAAATCATGGAAGCATACTAATATGGAGTCTCTTATTCAGTGATCTAGGATTTAAATTCAACAGAGGAAGGAAGTCCCTTGTTGTTCATCAAAAAAACAGCACTCATTGTCTAATAATAAGTATTTAGAATGAGTAGTAGGTGTTTAGTAACCACTAAATATTAGATTATTAGGACACCCACCCTCTCAAACCCTTCCATTTTAAAAGCCTCACCTCTATCATTTATAAATTTGGGTTTTAAATTTAATAAAGGGAGGAATTATCACATAACGAAATAAATTGACCTTCAATCAATAGTTCACACCAAAAAATAAGAAACACCCTCTAAGGGGTCTAGGCAGAAGGCGTACTACTTTAGTCTTGAGTATACAAATGCATAGGGGTTTAAGTATCAGGGGCACCTAGATCACCATGCATCCTTGAATATTATTTGAAGGCCTCAAATAATCATAGCATATGAAAAATTCCATGGATAGTTGGTCCAGAAAAAGAAAAAATTATTGGACTACTTTAGACACAACCATTTCCCATTTCTTCATCGTGAGATACTAGCGCCGAGCTAGTTATAATTATGAAATTATTTTCTTATATAATTTTTCCTTGATTTTTATTTGAAAAAGTATTAAATTAATTTATTCTATAATTTGCTTAAAAAATGTTATTTGAATGAAATATTTATTGTTGGAGATGAATTATCGAGTATTTTGGGCTTATAGTTTTTTGTAAAAATTGATAAAACTCATGCTACATATGATTAATCAATGAGAAATAAGAATAATGATACCCAAATAAATTGGTTGAATTCTAACAAATCGGTGCAGCTGTGTTAATGTGTCTAAGAATATTACCATTCCATTCATGATTTTTCCATGATAAATATGTATAATTTTGGTGATGTTTGATAAAAAACAATATGTACTAATAAATAAAATCAATTATTAAACCTTGTAAAAACTCTCTAGGGTGATCTATAACATTATGAATCCTCCCCATGTGAATTAATTTAGAAAGATAATTTTATACTAACTAAAGAGGATAAAATTATTAATTATTTTATTATTTTTTAAATTTCATTGATTCAAACTCCACTTAGTGATCCACAATCTATATTTGGGGGATCTAATGATCCATTTATTAAAAATTATCTCATAAAGACATGATGATTTTGAATATATTCTTAGTGTATTAGTATATATATATATATATATATATATATTATCCAATGAATTTTATCATTATTTTTCATTTCTTGAGTTATCTTCGAGATCCATTCTCTTTATTTTCATCAAAATCCCTTAAATTCTCTCAAGGTATTGGAATCTATTCTTCAAAAAGAATTGATAGCATGTGTTTCTAGTTTTTAACCTTCCCCTCATCTCTTATAACATATCAATGTCAATCATGAATATTTTTATCTACTCTATAACTGTCATAACATACTTTGAATAGTTATTCACCATGTATTCTATGTGTTTTTTAACTATCAATCTTCTATGTTGGTTTATTTACCAGATAAATGGTTTGGCCTCTAATTCTATCATAACCATATATAATTATTTAATGTACTCTATAAGGAAAATATATATCACATTCCATACTTCTAGTACACGCTATTTTCCTTGTGTACATGCATTTAGTCCACACTACTTGATCTGTGCATATCACTTTTGTACTTCATAGTTCACGACCTACTGAATTACAAAGCATGGTAGATTACTTTTTTGGATCCTCTATTTCAATGATTTGGGACTTAAATTCAATAGAGGTAGGAATAGATTATCCCACTTCTCATGCTAAAAATTTTAATTTGAATATATTCTTTTTTCTATGACATGAATTGTATTTTAATATTATTCCCACTATATATAAAATCATTATGTTATATCACTACATATCCTGTATTTGGTTTGACTAGTGGTATTTTTAATTAAGTCATGTCACACCTTATTTCTTATTTTGGCTAAAAATTAGTTATTGATTACTAATTAATTACATATTTTTTTCCAATACCGGAAATTAAAGACACTAAGGAGCGATAAGGTAAAAAGAAGGAAGACAAAATATTCGCAATGAGTTAGATGGACTCCCTTCTCCAGTTCCTGTTGTGATTATTTTATTTCAAAAATATATATCAGTAAAAAATAATTTCATTCATGTTATTTTCTTTTAACAATTAATTATTTACCACCCCAACGTGCTAGTTATTCACCGATCAGCCTAGTGGTCCCAGTTCTTATGCTATAGATTTAAGGGGGTTTGTACTATAGCTAGGCATGAGCATGCCCAATCACACCCCATCCCTCCCCCTAATGTACGATCGCACACACTTTCTTATCTCGTGGTGTCATTACATAAATCTGGGACATTTAGGCCACATATGTTTGCACCTCTATATTCATGTCAGCCTCCTCATCTTTCATTCCCACACCCTTATATGATTCATATTTCTCAACCATATTATTAATTCGGAAAAACATATGTGCCATATTATTTTTCCTTATACTTCCCTCTCAATGGGCTAAAATATTCTTGCTTCTTCTATTGCTGCTCCAACACCTTCTAACTATTCATATCCTACACTTGCACCCACTACATATGTATAGGTTGATGATACTTCTATTCCTAGGGATCATTCAATGCCTACTAATTAGACTACCTCAGGTATACATATAGAAGATGGGTTATTTTATTATCATTATTTATTTTTAATATATGATTTATTGATATAATATTTTTTCATTATTTAATAGTACGATCTTATGAAATGAACTGTGGGAATACATTCATGTGTGCGGTGTGGAACCTCCACATGCAGCTGACTTTGGATTATAATGATGATAATAAAATGGATGGAGAACATGACAGGAATATAGGAGGTTCTTGGAAACACTTCCCAAATACTCTGACATAGTTCATGTCTGTACACTCTCCTAGATATACATTAAAAATGAAATAAATGATAACACTTGGGCACAAATATGGGTAAAAAAATTCATTGGATTTAATGTTATATTATTAATGCATTTATTTGAATTAATATTTTGGTGTCACCTTCAATTTCAATTTCCTGAAGGAGAGGCTGCAAGATCAGCACGACTTAGGGATTTAAGTGATCTCTAGAGAGGCTATAAGAATGCCTTGTATAGTTTTTGGTGTTCTAGAGTTGGTACAGATTTTTAGGCCACACATGTTATGGATTACTACCAAGTAAAATATTATCAATATATGATTACTCATTGGATGAATTCCAAGTTCAAGGTATTAATCAAATTTTAGTTTTCTAAATAAAAATTACCATGATTTTTATTAATACTTTTGTATTATTTATTTTTTGTGGAATCCTTGGAAAAAAATAAAAAAACAAGTATTCTGTGACATATGTCCACACATTGGGTTGGACTACGATGCTAGACCATGAGAGGAAGTAGGTACGACACATATATCTAATGATTATGTTTTCACTATTAAATCATTTTTTATTATTTTTATTATAAATAAATATTGAATTTAACTTTTTTATTGTCTTATATGATTAAATGTACCATAATAATGTCATTTTAGAGGGTGGTTTTAAATATTAAAGGATGTGTGGCTCGATAAAACTTTCTTATTGAGCACAAGGAAAAAATATGGAAGAACAACAAACAAACTGACACAGCAGCAAAGTGTATGTTTTAATTTGATTATTTCAATTTTAAAATTTATTTTCTAAATTTATTGTCTATTTATATTTGTAATAGTCTTATTTGGAGGCCCTTTATTCTCATAAACCTACAAACTTTGTTCCAAATGATCACTTATATCATGTTTTGGGTAAAGAGATCCATGGCATAATATTATGCCTACAAGGGAAGAGTATTTCCCCTGTGAGGTATTAGCCCAGTTCCGGTTCAGGTTCTAATAACACTGATTTAGAATGGATAGAACAAGAAGAGTCAAAGGAAGAGAAGGAAAAAAGGGCCATAAAAGTGGAATAATAGAATCAAATGGAAAATGATGAAAATTTTAAACTAATATAAGTATTATTTCCATAACTTCCAGTAGATACTATCTCATATTGTGGAATATATATATAATGAGTATGTAGATGTTTTAATGTGCAAAAGTATGTAGTCTTAGTGGTGTTTAGAATGATGATGTTCCTGGACATGGCGTTGGAGATGATGACCACAAGGAAGATGGTGGGGATGATAGAGAGGAAGAGGGTAGGGATAATAGAGTGAAAGAGGGTGAGGATTAGGGTGATGAAGTGGATGAGGATGAGGATGCGGCTAAGGAAGACGCTGAGGATGATGGTGATAATAATGATGGTGATGAGGGATATATTAATCCATTACATTTTGATTGATTTATGAACTTGTTTTTGATGATTTGGTGTGAATGAATATATGTGATATTTTATATGGTTTTATTATTGGTTGAATGATTTTGTGTTATGTTATGTTGGGTATTCCAAGAGGAGTTCTAAGTTTTTTTTTCTCCTTTGGAGGTGTAGGTTTTCTATTATTGATTGTAGTGTTGTGTGTTTTCTATTGAAGGTGTGATGGTGCAATGTTGTGTGTTTTTTATTGCAGGCGGGATGCTTCATTTTTGTGTGTTTTATATTGTAGGTGGGATGCTTCTTGTTGTGTGTATTTTATTTCATGTGGGATGTTTTGTGTTGAAATTGGAGTGTTTTCTATGTTTTATTATAGATGGGATGTGTGGGAAATATAGTGTTTTGTGTTCATATTGTAAATTTGTGTGCTTTTGATTACAGGTGTAAGTGGGGTGGGATGTTGTCGGATGGAAATTTTTTGTTTTCCATTACAGGCTGTGTTTCGGATTAGAAATAGTTTTTTATTGTAAGTTTTAGTGGAGATATTTTTTATTTCATGTGGTAGTAGAGTGGAATGCTTCATCGATGACGTGGGGGGGGGGGTTCACTCTTCCAACCTCCACTTCTCTTCTTCACATCTGCTAAAAATCGGTAAGTTCAAATCTACTCTAAGCGATAGTAAGCTCCACTCTTCCCACCTCTGTTAATCTTCTTCCCATCCAATATAGATTGGTAATTTCAAACCATTCATCCCTTCTACCCATATTTTATTACACTAATTTTCATTCTTATAATATTTCACAAAATTTTGAATTTTTGTTCCATGTTTCCAAATCCCAATTTAATTGGTTTAACAATTATTTGTTTTTTTATTATAGATGAACTCATTTTTGTGTGAATATTTTTTCCCTTTCATGTGTAGGAAATAACTTCATTATTGTTCATTTCTCTAATGGATCCATTACTACCAATCTAATCATTACAATTGGTTATGTCCTATTATTCTTATTCAGCTTGTTGCTACTTTGGTTTCTTTGTCTATCTAATAAGATAATACTTACTGATACCATGTGGTTTGGTTATGACATTATGTTATTTTGGCTAATACATTTATAAGTATCCAGATTAAAAATAAAAAAATTTAGAAATCAGAGTTCACTCTCTACTATTTGTCGAAACACCATGTAAGCCACTATATCATACTTGATGGAATAAAAATATCTAAATGTAATAAACTAATACGTCTCAAAGTATTACTTTATGATTTTTGGGTGTGGGTGTTTTGGGAGGAGGATTGAGGGATGAATGGTGGTGTTTGTGATGGATTTATAATTGGGGATATTTTTGTGGTGTGGAAGTCTGTGATGTGTGAGGAGAGGCTAGTTTGAAGGACTAGATGTGGTGTGTTATTTTTGGTTTCAACATAAGAGATTAGGATTCAAATTTTTGGGATATTCTATTTCAAGGACTCTTGGGGTACAATTATCTTATCTATTTCATGGTGTTCGAAGGGATTATCTAGTTGTTCCTAGCTTACTATGATCCACTTCAGGGTGAAACTTGTGTGCTTGTGGAGTTGCATCTAGGAGTTTGGAATATTTCACAGTTGATATAATCTTTGTGTCATGCAATTCGCACAATTTTATAGTACCATTTCATTAATTATGACATTTTTTATAGAGGTATTTTCTAAATGATATCATCTTTTCATAACGGGATATGTTAAACCATCATCCTAGTTAAAAACCAAGACATTATCAACTGTTATCGAAATTTTACTGTGGTCTTCTATTTTTTAAAGATGTAAAATAAGCTATTTTCTAAAATTCAATTATATTATTTCTCTTTATCTCTAAACAAGGAAAATTTTTGAAGGCCTTATATTACCTAATCATTACAATTGATCATCAACTTTATGTTATTGATCATTAGTGATCCAATTTTAGTAACCCATATTTCCATCTTGGTTTCTTCTCATTCTCCATTTAGAAATTATCAGCTGTGAAGATGATTCAAATTCGTGGTGGTTAGGGATATAATTTTTTTGAAGGATTTTTGAGGAATAGGATGATCAAGGATTCCCTTTTAAAGTTGTGGTATTTCTGTCATCCCTTAAAAAATATTTAATTCCACTAAATCTAGAAAAATATAAGGGATTATTTTCTACATTATAGAAGTATTTAGTATTCTTACATCCATGTTTTGAATACCACTTTGATAAAAAGAATAGAACACCAAATAGAACTGAAATAGAGATCTTTGGATATATTAAGAACACCCCAGTACTGGTGTTATATTCTCAGTAAATATCCTTCTATTAACTTAGTAAACTACTTGAATAGAGGAACCCAATAATGTTGAAACCATAATCTACTTTCGATACTTGGTAAAATAATCACTATATGGATTCAGAGTTAATATCATATACTACATCATGCGGAAATATTGGACATCATTCAATGGAAGACACAACTTCCAATAAACACATCCCGCAAAAATTAGTATCCATAATTAGGATGTCTAGGCACCCTAAAGATCACTTAGACATTCCATCCTTTTGGTTTCATCCATCCCATAGCCTTACTTCTTTGATAAGTGAACAATAAACACAGGGATGAAACAGTGACATGAAAAACATTATCACAACATACAGAAGTTTATGCTTTTATGACCCACACCTTTCAGATTCTTAACATAAAAAATTCTACCACCAATCTTCCATAATCCTAGATATGTCCAGTTAATTGAGAAATACAAATATAATTAGAAATGAACTCCATCAAAAAATTTTATCTTCAAGAATTTTTGACACATATCAAACTATTGAACTCAAATAGATATCATCACTCAATGAAACTAAAGCATGTGCGGTCCTTTTCTCCAAAAAACTTTTCATCCTGGTTCCAATCCATATTGGGTACCCCTTTTTCTAAATAACCTTATGATACATTGTCAATATTTTGAAAGTCATTACCAGAGAGTTATATTCTACATAAGTCTTCATAACCTCCCTTGGAAATAAAAAATGCTTGTGACTTGGGGTCTCCCCTATATTAGAATTTGAGATCATCATGGTCTATTTTCTTGAAAAAATCTAATATGAGATAAAAAAATATATCCTACTACCAAACATGGAGTATATCTAGAATAAATTACCCCAAATGAAATACAAAATTCCTAAACTACACGATAATTCACATGCCAAAACAATCCTTAACATATTGTATTGTCGTTTCAGGAACCCACCAAATGACAACATCATCTGGTAGAATTTTTATGTAAGACCTTCCAATGGTTCCAATAAATTCTTTGATCCATATAAATTAGATGTAAAGATCCATTAATTGATATCGTCTGATTTTTCTAGTTTAGTACCCTTAGGGTTATTGGTAAAAACATCCATCATATATTTTAAAAAATCTCTTTTTCTTACAAGTCTCTCATCCAAAAGACCATCATAAAGTCCCCTTATGTTTTCTATGGGTCTTTATTATGATGGTTTTCAAAACTCATTATATTTCATATTTTTGGAAACCAACAGCCACCATTTTTTTCTACTTCACTTTTGAAATTATGTTATACAATGGAACAAATAAGAAAAATAAAAAGAACAAGCCAAGTTAAACTTCACGAATGTCTCCCCATATAGAGAAAAACATTACTCATTTCTTCTGAATACTATAACATCTAATTTTCCTTTATAGAAAAAGGGGTTTCACCCTCCTTCCTCTAACTTGCAGTGGAGTGGGGGATGTGGGGGGGGGGGCTGCAGTGGAGTGGGGAGTGGGGGGGGGGGGGGCTATAGTGAAGTGTGGAGTAGGAGATGAGGGATTTAATAGTGGATAGTGGAGTGGGGGATGGGGGATGATACAGTGGATAGTAGAGTGGGGAGTGGGGACTGCTAGGTGGTGTGGGTGGTGGTGGGGTGGGGAAAGTATACCAACGGTTACATAACTATTGGTATGTATCTATCATTTTCAAAGGCTTATCCCAATGATTAAAAACCACTCATATGACCTCATATTTATACCTATTCCAATGTTTCTTCCAAAACCATTAGCAAAGGATTTAACTAATGGTTTTAAAACTGTTGGAACTATTTAATTGCAACACTTTTCCCAACATTTTTAATAACACCATTGACTTATGTTTGTCCTTACAATTTATAAACTATTACAATGGCATCATCCAGTCATACTATAAAGGTATTGGAACGGTTCAAATATAACTGTTACTTTTTTGTTTCTAAAAATGGTTTCAAACCATTATTATATGTATATATATATATATTCCTGTGGTTTAAACTATTTTTTGGAATCTATTCCAACGATCTACAACCATTGGGATACATCTTTACTAACAATTTACATTAAACTTTTGGTTAATTTAAATTTCAACCAACATATCCCAATGGTTTATAATAAACTGTTGGGATAGGTTCACCGCATTAGATAATATGGAAATTGGTGTATAAACTATTAAGATATGATATACCAATGGTTACATGTCCTATCCTAATGGTTTAAAACCATTTGAATATTCTATACTTTTAGTATTGGTTATATTACATCCTTATTGTCCTTAATATACTAATATTATGTGTGTAATAACATTTTACTATATACTATCTTATATAAACATGTTTTATGTGGATTTAAAATCGATATACATAATATATTCATTTATTGATTCTGACTTCAATGTTATGTGTTTTTCATCATTTCTCTTCACTATCTCATTTTGTTTGGGATTTTTTTGCACATATATTTACATTAAAAGAAAATTATTTGACAATTACTTAATGACCCATTTAATTTTATTCTCATCTAGTTATTCAATAATGTTTTCATGTAATATTAAAATTTTACAATTCTTTGGTACTTAAAATGTTTTATAACATTTTTATGAAAACCATACCTCATTTATCTGTTTATTCAAACAACCTATTCTCTTCTAAAAACCAGATCTTATAAAAATGTTTTAAATAAGATTTAACCTTTAAAAAAGATTTATTAATGGCATATTGAGCATTATTCTCTTTTAAAAGGCTTTTCAAATGAATATTATTTTCTCTTTTTGAACAAGGACCCTTTTCTATCCTTTTTACACAGAAAAAAGAATTTTTGTTTAACCTTTTATGACATGTATGTAATTACCCATTATCCTTTCATTGAATAATCCTTTATAAGTTTAAATGGATAATTTTTAAAGAATTTTTTTAAAGTTATTTTCAATGAAAAGGATTTGACAATGTTTTTCAAAACAAAAAGGATATTTTCCAAAAAAAATGTTTTTAGGGGATCTTTTACACTATTTCCATTGATGAACAACAAAGATCCTTTAATTTTACTCCTCTTGTGATATGTTTTATTGATGCCATCCTTATTAGTTCTATGCATATTTTTATTGATTTGGACAAGGTTTTTATTGAAATTCACTTCTTTATTCACATTTGTAGTCTCCTTAAAATATTCACTTTCCTATGATCATTGGACATTAAATTTCCCTCGATCATACATATCATTTATCATAGATATGGTCATTGCCAATAGAATTTACCATTATTAGATAAGGTAATTACTTTGATAGTTATTTGATTATCTGGGGAAATATAGATAAGTCCTTATTCTTTACTCTATACCGATATTTTATAAGGAAATTTTATTATTAATTAAATCCATTATTCGATATATGAGGAATGATTTGGACATAAACTACATGGGTTGGGAACAATTGAAAATAAGCCCTTAGATTCATTGATAGTCTCATGAGACAAAATCAGTTGGTGAAAATCCTTTCGAGTATGTTTCCAAGTCGAATAGATGGGTTTTACCCATTTATTTAAATAGTCTTGAGAATAGATATTGATGGTAAAGGTATCGGGTTATTTGGAAATATAACATCCAATAATAAATCAATTAATTTATTTAGAATTTATTTATTATTATTATCCCTGATATTTTTTGGTTTTGACATTATCTATGGATTAATTTTAATTATCTATTTATTGATTGAATGGAACATATTTTCATTTATTTACTTTTCTATGTTAATTATTCCTTTTCAAGTTAATCCAAATGGATTGTGTATTTAGTTATTTTCCTTACCAAACTATATATTCGATTTTTTTACCAGTTAATTGATTTTATGGATTTCTTGTTTAGTTGTTACATTTCCATATTGATTATTCTCATTGATTCATTATTTATTCCCCTATAAATTACCCTTACTGAGTATTTGAGCTCACCCTTATTTTTTTACTTTCCTCAATAATCCTTGAAGTGTACTAAGACTGATATGAAATGATATGATAAGTGTGAATGATGTTTTACACAAATACAATATGTTTTAATTAGTGTATTCAATTGAAATATATGACCCATATATGTATTGGGATTACCGAATCTAATAAACTCTTCAGTCTAGGTATATGATTCTTTGTAACTAATCCAATGTAATAGAGTTAGACATATACTCCAACATTATGGGGTTGGGGCACTATAGTTGGTATCAGACGAGGTTTATTAGAAACCTTGGGAACTACACTTCGGAAAAAATAGATTAATGAAGACAAACCTATGATACACATTAAAGATAAGTATATAAGAACATCATAAAGTGTAGGTAAGAAATATATTATGGTTGATCAGATGTTCTGAGACATAAAAACATCTTTTTAGTGTTATGTAATGGGTGTCTAACAAGAATAAGGATATTTTGGAAGAAATTTATGGAAATACAAATCATTAATTTAGTATTTGTTTTACTAGAAAATATATGTTAATAATAATTTCCATATATTTTAGATATAATGGTTTAAAGGTAATTATAATGATTACTTTTATTATGATCATTAATAAAATTGTAATAATAGAAAAATTATATTATTATCCTTTGAAAAAAAATTGTATTCAAAACCATAGCAAAAAGGTTATTAAATGACTAAATTTCAATGATTTCGATCATATTTATTTTGGAAATTATTTTTATGTGGTTTTAGAATGAGGATAAACTATAAATATGTGGGTATTAAACCCTTTGTAAAATGAAGGTAAGGTTTTCACGCTTACCTCTAGCCTACATGATGTCCCTGTTAATTTGTTGTTGTTTATAGTTAAACAATATGATGAATAAATATTAATGAAGAACAAGTAGTGTTAGATTTTTGGTTTAGAGATTAATGTATTAACGATATTGGATGTGGATAATTATTAGAGACAAATAGAAATACATGTCACTCTTTTATAGGCCTTACGGCCTGTTAAACATGTATTTTAGTGCTTCAGGCATCAGAGTTAATTGTTTGATATACATTTCATGGAGTAATGGAGGAATTATAATTTGATCGATACACAACAAAAATATGGAATTGTTTATATGAAATTGAGACCTATCAAGTATGTATATTTCCTTATATTCATGGTAAACAAAATAATTCTTCAACATTAGGAAAATATCTTAATTTTTGTTACAATTATACTTTCATTTTTGTTGAATCGATGTTCTTTTAACCCATTATAAATTTATAGATTTGATTTCATAAACATTACATTGATCATTAAGTTATTTATAACTGATGTCCTCCATAACTACTTATAAATATATATGTTTCCCCTCTAAGTCCATATTTTCACTTTCCACTAATGTTCTCTTTTATAGAAACCTAGTTGTATATTATTTAATGCAAGGATTTTACATAAAATTCTCTCTTATTAAGAGGATATTTTATAAAATATTTTACATTGGGGTTTTTTTTAAAAATAATTTCCAAATAAAAAAACTCTAATCACAGAGTTTGAGTTTAAATTTAAGGGTGGCAATTTATTTATGGTGCATAAATTTTAACACACAAAAATTTCTAAAAGAGTAACTTTTATTTCATAGTGGGTGTGACATGCAACACCAAACATATAAAAGAATATAAAATATTGATAATTTGTGTTATATTTAACATATAAATGAATTTAATGTGTTATATATCTTGAAATTCATGGAATAATGATTTTTCTTGCATCATATGAAACAAATATTTTCTTTGATATATTGTGTTTCATGTAATACCGAGTTTTACTAAACAACGATTTATTATTAAAATATTATTATTTAATATAATAAAATACAACCTAGACATTAAATTATCGGTTATTAATATGACTAACCATGTTATGGAAATATATTTTAAAATTCATTTGTTTAAAATTAACTAGAAATGAATATCAAAACCAATTGAAAATATTGGAATTGTTTTTATAAAGAACAATTTTTATGCTACCAAAGGTGTTTTGTCCTAAGGAATTAAATTAATTAATATTAGTAAATATTATTAATAAAATTTATATATTATATATTTCATAAAATATTTTTCTCATCCATTCATCATATTTGATAAGTATAAGATAATAATAAGTCCAATTTTATGCTTAAAAATTTTATTATTCAAAAAGGGTAATCATGCTTCGTTTTAATGCCGCTCATATTTTAACATTGAATCTTGAAAATTTTATTAATTTTATTTTCCAATTTAAAAATTCATTTTTTAAATTAGAATGTCAAAATTATATGTGTAAATGTTTTTTATTTCTCTATATAGTTTCATTTTTTGATGAAAAATAAAAAATAGTGAATTTTAATTGACACATATTTTTTCATAAAAATTATTAATGTAGTTAAATTGAATTTTTATTTTTTTTAAAATATATTTAGTTTAAATATACATAAATTAATACAATTTAGTTCATTTTAATCAATTTCAAATTGAAATTGTACAAAAAATAATTTCATACTTTTGACCATTTTGACTTCAAAACAAAGCTTTGTTATCCCTTCTACAGGATTAACATTAAATTAATTTATACAACTTATGTTATTTTAATTTGTAAAAAGGGATTAAAAATTTTGAATCATGAAAATTTTTAATGTATATTAAGGTTAACTTAGTTTTTTTACCTTTAATATTATTGAATGTAATTAAAATTAATTACACTGATTAAAGTAAAATTAATCTTAACAAAGAACTACACCTTACACATAACGGAAAAATAACCTATAAACATTTCAAAAAGAAATTGGATAGAAATAATTATACCATATTGTCCATTGGATAAACTGTTTTTATTATTTTACTCACATTATGTAATTAATAACTATCAATAATGTTTACATTTTTATATTTACGAGAATGTGGCCCCCCTACACTATAGAAAGAAACTCACCCCTCCCATTTATTAACACCAATAAATCCATTTGGATCATAAAAACCCTAACCAAATACTCTCCCAACATACCTCTCCTAATCCTAGAATCATCACTTTGGGATGAAATTAAAAAAATGAAGTAATTTTGTATAAACCAAAATGGGTTTCCTGAATAAGAGGTAAAATTTTTCAACAATCACTTTTGTTTCATTTCTTCACCACCCATTTAGTTATTTTAAAATCTTATATATATAATAACCTCGGAATTTTAAATATTTTGAGATGTTTTATGGTAATATTTTTACCTATACTTCCACACACATCCCTCTAATGGGATTCACAATCATCATTCGTGTATACGACGAACTACCACCTCAAGAAGTGATGTCTTTCATTCTTCCATTACCACCTTTCAAAGATAGAAATAAAAATGTATTTAGATTTTATATATTATATATTTAGTTTTCATAATGTGTTTATTCTTCTGAAATTTTTTTATATAACACATGTCTTCATGATTTTCATTTTATGGGAATACGATAACATCGTTTTGGGATGTGTGGACTATTATCTCCTTAAAGTGATGTGATTTGATCATTCTATATAGTGAATGTATAAAAGATGGTTTTATTAATCATATGAGGCATATATGAAATAAAATTATAATATATATATATATATATATCATTACTTTTTATTCTTTTAAATACGATACATAAATAGAGGTAACATTCATACATATGTACAACCTACCATCTCTATGAAGGATGTATTTCATTCCCTATCTCCAAGCATAATGAATCGTGATAAATAAATATATAATAAATATATACAATATTTAAGTAATTTTTAACATCTTGGGGAGAATGAAATCATGATCAAAGTATGAGGTACAAAAATAACAAGTCAAAACCTACTTTAAAAACAAGTCAATTAACACCAGAAATAGTGAAAGATTATTAACAAATGGGTAATAAGATATTATAAAAAGATAATATATGTAACTATAAATATTATTATTTTTATTTTATAATTTATTTACCTGCTTAAAACAAATATACATGAGGGTAAATGATGTTCACCTAAAATGAAATGCAAAGAAAGGGACTTCATCTTTTTTTCCTTTTATTAAGGTATACTTTATCATTGTGAACCTAAATTATTTTATATGGTGCACATACTACCAATTTGACATGTAATATGATGATTAATTCATTATTAATGGTATTTTCAATTTCAATTTTAATAATTTCATTTACGGGTATGTGAACCTAAAATTAAAAAGTGGTAATGTAATTTTATAACCTGGTTCCTTTCCATTGGGTTATACTACTTCCTCATTTTTGTTTATATTCTATGATTATGTGTGTGATAAATTTTTACAATATATTGTTGTATATTCAATTTTTTATATGTATTTATGGTTTAAACACATAATATATTCACTAATTTATTATCACTTCAACGTTATGGTCTTTTTAAGAGTTGACTTCTCAATATCATTTTATTATGGATTGTTTACAAATGAATTTCCCTTAAAGGATTTTTTGGATAATTATTTAATAAAACCATTAATTTTTTTCTACTATGTTAATTCATGAAATTTTTCCGTGTAATATTTCCATTTTTCAACTAATTCATACCCATAATGTTTCATAATTTTTTTACGAAATCACAAATTTATTTCTATCAATCGATGGAGAACATGTTTGCATCTAAAAATATTTTATTCTAAAAATGTTTTCAAAAATGTTTTAAAATTTCCAAAATGAATTATTACAGAAATATTAATTTAGTTTTTATAAATTTTTGAAAAGGAATATTCTTGTCACTTTCTGAGAAAGACACTTTTCTACCCTTCTAACCCTACAAAAGGAATGTTCTTTTTACCTGGAATGACATGTATGAAATTACATACTGTAATTTTTTGGAAGATTCCTTTAAATGTGTAAAGGAATAATTTTTAAAGAAAATTTTAATGTGATTTTCAAATAATTTGTTTTCAAAATTTTCATCAAAATGAAAATGATATTTTCCTCAATAATGATTTTAAAAGAACTTTTTATAGTATTTACATTCATAAATGACAAGAACCATTTATTTTTACTCTTTATGGGATATGTTATATTGATACCATCCTTATACTTATTATGTATGGTTTTTATTGATTTATCCAATGATAGTATTGAAATTCAGTTCCTTGATTCATTTTTGTAGTCCCCTTGAAATAATCACTTCCCTACGATCATTGAACATTGAAATTTCTCTAATTATCCATATAATTTATCATAGATGTGTTTATTTCCTAAACTATATAGCATTTTTACATACATAAATTACTTTGATATTTATTTGATAATCTTGGGAAATATTCATAAATCTATGTTCTTTATCCAATATGGTTATTTGATAAGGCACATTTTTCATTAATTAAATCGATTATTTGATATATGGGGAGTGATTATGAAATGAATTACATGGGTTATGGGCCATTGGAAATAAGCTCCCCAATGCATTAGTAGTCTCATGAGACAAAATCATTTGGAAAAAACCCTTTTAGTTTCTTTCCAAAACAATAGAGTTGTTTCTACCCATATATTAAAACTTTCCTAATAATATATCATGATAGTAAAGGTATCATGTTCTATGGAAACATGACGTCTAATAATTATGCATTTCCTTTACATATAATTTGTTTATTTTTATTATCCCAGATATTTTCTACTTCAACATTTTCTATGGATGAAGTTTCATTCTCAATTTATTAATTTAATATCCTGAGTGTTTAGTTATAGAACATTCCATATTAATTATAACTTATCCAAATATTTCAAATTTCATGGGTGTTCAGATATTGACCTTGACTTTTTTTTATGAACTTCCTTCCCATTTGTTTGATCATATGGTATGTGTGTTCAATTATTTCCTTTTCATATTGATTAATCTCATTAATTCATTATTTTTTCCATTGTAAATTACCCTCATTGAGCATTTTTTCTCACCCTAATTTGGTTTTATTTCCCAAGGAATTCTATAATTTACTAATAATGGCATGAAATTATAAGATAAGTGGGAATAAAGTTATACTAAAAATGAAATAATTAGTGTATTCAAATATAATTTAAGACTCTTCTATGTTTCTAGTTTACTAAAGCTACTAAACTCTTCAATAATATAGGATTTGGTTCTTTATAATCATTCTAATGTAATGTTAGTAGACACCGACTTTGTACTTCAAGGGTTGGGGCGCTACATATTGGGTCCACCTACATGGGGAGTTATGATCCATCAACTATGTGTAAAATCTCTCATCCTTGGGGAACACCTCTCAGATATTCCACCATTTTTCATTCTGATTCTGACATTATGTATTTCTCTCAAGAGGTAATTCTAATCCACCAACTTATCCACAAAACTCATTACACTTACATCATACCTTTCCCCATAATACATAAAACATGAACACAACATGTGCCTGCAATACATGAATCCTACAACCAACCTATCCCTACAATACTTTAAACATGCACCCAATCTGTACCCATAATACCTTAACCCTTTATCTATCTACAGAAGATATTAAATTGGTCCTGTAATTCAAAATACGTACCCTATGCCATGAACATGGGATGCTTAAGCTTAAAATCCGTGTATAAATTCTACACCTAGTTTCAACTACCTCATGATAAACATAGTCTTCATTGGTATCTAGGATAAAGATTCCATATATGAGATTCCCTTTAAGGAGAATGATTTACATGTTCCCAATATACCTAGTGCCCATACATGCCCAGTGATGCCCAATGAGACAAAATATCCTTACCGATGTTTTCTTCCCTATTATGAAATAACTAGTGTAATTAACTAGAACCCACCTCAATATGGCATCAGGAAAGATTTTCATAAACATGACTTAATCTAAGAGAGAGACTAATACTATGAAATGAGAACCAAGGAGGAATCCATTGAAGGAGTAATCAATATATCATCAAACGGTTTCAATCAAGGAAAAGACATCATTAATGTAAGTGATGAAATCCACCATCCTCTATAATTTCTGAATGAGGGGAAAAGAAAAGACACAATACATGGGACTTGACAAATGTGTCCGAAATATCTCCACCTTTGGGTTTTTTGAAAACTAAAAAATAGATTCCAAACTTCTTTACATGGAATCTTCGACACTAACTAGAACTAACCATACACATTATCTAAATCACGTTTTTATATAGTAAATCAATGATTAACTAAATA
Organism: Viscum album; assembly: GCA_963277665.1. Lineage (NCBI taxonomy): Eukaryota > Viridiplantae > Streptophyta > Magnoliopsida > Santalales > Viscaceae > Viscum > Viscum album. The sequence goes on along the minus strand of OY728132.1, from coordinate 1,113,826,314 downwards.
GAAACTATAATACCTCATGATTAAATATCATCATGAGAAAAAACATAATTGTAAATTTCCTCATAAATAACCTCCTTGAACTTCAAAGCTACTCCCCTGGAATACAAATTCAAATACGACCCCTTCAAAAACATCAGCATGGAAATATCATCCTTATTCATTATGAAATAACAAAACTATCCAACATTATTCATTTTAAAACGCATACATATTAACCAAACTATATAGTGGATAACATCATTCTCTTTTAAATGGACCCAATGTAAACTTTTCTGAATTTCAACGAAAGTTGGTTACAAATATAAAAATTTAATACATCTGATTGAACATTCCTTTATAAATATATATATATATATATATATAATCTCATGGGTGTGTGTGGATTATTTCTCAAAAAAAATTTTGTTTTTGGAGATAGTTTGATTCTATGATCCATCCCATGAATTTCAAAATCATTCTTGGGTAGTTCCTTTGCCATGATATTTACATCATGATTTTTTTGGTCACATACTACAAAATCACTAACCATTTACTATAATTTTCCAGGATGATGTTCTGAAATATCTTGATGAATTTTTTTTAATGATGAATGTAATTATTTATTCGATTTATAGCACACATGTTATAACACATTAATGAAATTGTGATATTATAAATCAACTATGACATCCTGATGTTTTGAATTCACTGATTTCACTTTTGTGACAACCTAAAATTATAAACCCTCTTAAACTAATGTTATGTATAAAAACTTTTTTTAAACACTAAACCCAATGTAAATCATCCAAAAAATATTAGAATAAAATTGTTGATGAATATATAATAAAAACTAACGTTTTAAACCATTAATATATTTTTTCTTTAGAAGGTAAATAAAAAAATCACATTAATATTGACAAAGGATATTTTTAATAAAATATTTTTTATTTATATTTTGTATTTTCTTTTAATAAACTAAATTTAAAAATTAAAGAATTTAAATTTGATAATATGAATTTTATTTTTGAATTCCTCAAATAAAAATTTTCATAGAATAAATTTGTATGTTTTTTTCCTAAAAGGGTTTATTTTTATTCCAAAAGAAATATTTTTATAATATAATTTTTATGATTTTATCAGTATTTAAGGGTATAATAAATGATTTAAAATCCAATTAAGTAATAAAATATTAATTTAATGAATTTTATTATTTATTTTAAAATAATCTTCTAGCATATAAATCATACTTCCGACATTTTGGAACACATGAAAATGAAACTCTACAAAAAAATGTATTTTGGTACTTCCACTTAATTATGTGTTTTGATATTTAAATTTGGTATTGGATTTCTTACTAAGCCACATAAATTTTATTTATTTTATAAAAAACAAATTTATTTCCTAATTTTTTATATATTATAACATTTTCTTGGATATAAATTTGTTAACAAAATAACAAAATTCTCCTAAAAAATATGGTTTCTAACGTTATGTGTGTTTTTGTTAAAATTAACATTTCAACCCCACAAAAATATTATTTTTTAAAATTACTTAAATAGTTTAAAGCATATGGTAACAAAATTTAAAAGACACAATCTTAATTTTTCTCATTAATAATAACTACTAAAGTTAAAAATTAATTAACATGTTAAAAGTGAATTTTTGTAAAAGATAAAAAGTTAAAGGATAATAACTGAAAAAATATATTGGCTCAAAAATGTGTTTATGAAAAAAATACAGGTTCGAATGCACATACCATCCACTTTTTAACACTTTTTATCCATTAAAATTTTAATTTTAACATTTTATTTTTTAAAATAAAATGGTTACATCCAAAACTACCCTTATATTCATTTATAAAAATGTAATACTTTCACCACATCAATAATCCCATATCCTTAAATTTTATTGTTTAAAATTTCAAATTTTATCCTACTATAACCCTATCTCACAATAAAAATCTTCTACTAAACTTAAATTAGCTCAATGATTTTATTTCAATGGATTTTTCCAAGAGAAAACTCAAGATTCCAATGTTAGTATTACTTTCTCTTAGTCCTTTATTTAACTATAATATATCTTAAATAATCTATAAATTCTTTAATATAATAAAATAATGGTTAATATTATTGATAAATTTAATTATAATAATTTTAAAATAATTCTCCAATACTTTCTGTCCACTAAGAAAATGAAATAAAATTTATCAAATGTATATACAGACTACCACCTCTATCAAGCGATGTTTTCTATTTTTTTCATATACCATCATTTTTTTTTCATTAATTGAGAAATGCGATCGTTAATCAAGTGTACAGAAGACTATGGCCTCCACAAACAAAGAATTTTATTTTTCAATGAAACCCCTCATTTCTAGTTCCTATAAGTTATTTAATGATAATATATTTTTTTCATGTTTAAAATTTTTTATATGTCTCATTTTCATTATATAAATAAATCATATAACTAATTAAATCATTAAAACATGTTACTATTAGGGTCTATTTAGCCACCTATGTAAAATATGTAATAAAGATTATTTTATAAATCATTATTGAATGCAAAATAATGATAATATTATGAAATGATTAAATATTTTATATATTCCAATTTTCCATTATTTTATTTAATATTTAAAATGTTTACTATTGTATCACATTTAAATTGTTAATGAAGAAATAAATTAGTGTATCAGGATTTTAATTTTCACAATCCATATTTACATCATTCTTCTAATGATAATGTGATATAATTAATGATTGAAAAATATTGATCATTTAATATTGAATGTTCATGGAATGAGAAACTTGAAACTTCATATATTGAATTGGTCATATATTCATGATGTTTTTACAAAACAAACAACTAAATGTTTGAACAACAACTAATAAAAAAACTATAACCAGATAATATATTTACAATATATGGTAAAACAATTATTATAAAAAAGTATATTTTTTATATTAAGGTTATTAGATTATTTATTTATATATTTATGGTCATTATATAGTTTTTTGTATTACATTTGAGTAAGAGGGAATACAATGTAAGGGGTTTTCATCTCAAAAACATTCTTTTGGGACATGTTTTGTATTGTGCATCTAATTTCATTTCTAACACTCACATCCAACTTATTTTATATATAATATGATTAATTAAATTTTAATCATGGTATTTTATATTTAATTACAATACATATCTTCCATGGGGTTTGGATTAAAAATTTTGAATGTAGTAATGGTTTTATTTGTCTAAATTCTGATTTGATGAAATATAATGCATTTTGTGCACCTTGTTTTCTTTAAATATCATATTTTTTTACCATGAATGTAATTTTTTATTTATTAACTTAATTAATTTTATTTTATATCCAAATAATATTCCATTACCAAAATTTATAATGATTCATTATTTTCCCCAATTATAAGTATATTTGGTAACTAAATATTCATTCATTGGGCAATGATTGTTCTCTTAAACATATTTCATAAAATTATGGTACATTCTTCCCTTTGATAGTATTATTTGGTATTCTCCCATTTTTTCTCTGGACATACGTTACATAAACACAAAACATTGAAAAATATATCTCACTTCATGGGTTATGTCATTTTTCATATATCCACCATCTTTCTCTAGATTTATTTTTATACCAATTTTGAATTAGTCATATATTGATTACTCCATATATAATGAAGATCACATTTTACATAATTGAGATTAGATGATGTTCATGTATATATAATTTTACACATTTTATTGACATGCTGAAATTTATTTATATTTTTATATTTTTATTCCAATATTGATTATTATAAGGACGTTGAATATTTATTATTTAACCACACACATTTTTCTCTAGATGGGTTATGTTCATGTTATCCATTTTATTAAAATGGGTAAAATTATTTTTGTTTCGTATATTTTTATTCAAATTTAGATGATTGTTTGAAAAGTTTATTATGAATTATTTATTTATTTTCAAATATGATAAATGCATTGGACTCAAACAAGTGACTGGTGGGGACCAACATTTTGTAGTCCCTTAATGAATCCATATGTTTCTTAAGACAATCATTTTTTAGAATTTTAGTTTATGTCTTCCCATAACAAGATATTTTTTTAACATCATGATGTCAAAAATCATGATAGATTGGATTGGGATATAGAATTTATTTTCCAACATTGTACATTTCATCACTAAGGAACCATTTTTTAATCCATATGATATTTTTATTTCCATTGTTATCCATGGATATATCTAGGTTTTAGTTTTATTAAATCACATAATTGTTTTCTATTATATATTCCTCTCGTAATATTTATTCCATGTTTATCTAAGATTTACATTGTCCTATTTTTTCTCTTTCTAAGCATTTGAGATCAAACCTAACTATGATTCTACTTCCCCAATTTATAATAAAAATTATTACACATTATATTTCAAATAAGAAAGATTTTGTAGAGAAGTTTTTGGATATTTTGAATACTTTTTATGGATTGCCCACTTCTTAGAGTCATGGTGTAAAAATTTCCACTTGATTAGTTTTATTATTTAATGATGTGAACTAAATATTTAATATCTAAAACCAAAAAATAATAATATATGTATTGAAATATTTATTTCACATCATGTAATTATGGGATACTTATATTTGGGAATATATATTTCATATAGAAGACAACAGGTAAAGAATATGTTTATGGAATCAGATCTAGGAGTGATGGTCTACGGTATAACAATTAGTATCAGGTTAGGGTTTAGTAAAAAAAATTATATTTGGATGCTTGTTGTGGAAAATTTATGGGTTGATATGTTAAGGTTCACCAGAATAGATAACCCCTTGAGATAGTATATGATTTTATGATAAGAAAATAATGAACATTTTATTTGGGGATTAAATAGAGATAACTTTAGTGAAACCCCTAGGAATATACCTATGTATTGGATAACATCAAGATGTTTTTTTAAAGTCGATATTATTTGGTGTTTCCTAGAAATACATCCCAATATGGATACTCAAAAGTGGATGTAGTTGTGTAATAGACATCACTAGGGGTAATAACCCTGAAAATCGATGGTGGATCATTAACTCAATCATCACTCATATTCATGATTATTGGGCCTATGACTACACAACTGGATAGACACTCCCATGAGATATCATATGGTTTATCATTTTCTCATTATGAACAAATACAAAGGATTTATTTCCTAGTTAATTTGTGGGATTAAGTTAACAAGTACAGGAGAACCTAACACATATCAAATAATATTTAAATCAAAGTTTCAAAGAATGAAATTATTGTGAGAATACATATTAGGATCTCACTTTCATATCTATATGATCATTTACCAATAACTTTATTGATAAATATTTTGTGTTCTTGTATTTGAATAAAACATGATTGTGAAAATGAATCTAAGGAAGGTATATATCTAGAAACCAATATTTATTATAATAGGATAAGATATTGTACTTGAATAGTATAGAATGCTTTTATACGCCTATTATGATGTGAAAGTGAGATTCCTAGTCATACCTATGTTAGTGTGGTATATATCTTAATAGAAATGTTTTTTTATAATACAAGATATTGTTTTTTTAGTGATATTTATTTAGGATATTCGAGTATATTATAATATTTATGAGGATTATGTGAAACATATAAGTATTTTACTTCTTTTCTTTTTCAATAATATTTTTGAAACATATATTAAATGGTATTAATAATCATGGAAATTGATATTATGAAAAGACAATATTTTTGAGATAGCTATAAAAGAACACATGATTAAGGTATGTATAAATATTTAGTTTAATATATGATTGATATTGTGATAATAAAGTGTTAAATGATTTAAAAATATTAACTACCATATTGTTGGAAACATTGGAATTCATAATTAATACATGAAAATTTTAGTGAATTTATTTGCATTTTTTAGAATATTATTGACTAATGTATCACCTTTGGAACTAGTGGATAATACCATTTGAGACATAAAAATAGAGTTAATTCTTCTAGGAATATATAAAATCATAATGGTTTGTTGACTTATTTATTCAAATAGTTTTATAAAAAATCATGTTATATAGAATATAGGTCCAGGCTATATACATACATAGGTATAAGATTTTATGAATGAGAATTTTATTTGAAGAAAGATAAATAAATTGATATAGAATTGGTGAGTAAGATTAATGTCATAATAGTATTTATACATGAATAATCAATATATAATTAATACCATTTCCTACATTATTCTCTGAGAAAATAATTAAAGTTATAGTGACATAATTTATTTAGTGGGGAAGTTTGTAACAACCTAAAATTATAAATCTTGTAAAAATGATGTTCTTTTTGAAAAAATAAATTATGTGTTACACCCAATATAAACAAAACACAAAATATTTGAATCAAAATATTAGTAAATATACAATAAGCACTAAAATGGTAAACATATAAATAGCTAATATGAATTAATATTGAAAAGTGTTATTTTTAATAAAATTCATTAACTTTATATTATATTTTTTCTATAAAATAAATTTAAAGAATAAATATTTTATATGTGGTAAATTAAAATTAATTTTTGAATTACTTATATCAAAAATTACTTGTACTGATTTTTTGAGTTTTTTATGAAAATGTTTTTTAGTTGAAAGATATAGTTTTTGAAGAATATTTATATTTTATGATATTATCATTATGTAAAATTATCCTATAAGATTACAAACCATATTAAGTAATAAACAATTTATGTAAGGATTAAATAATTTATTTCAAAAAATTAATTTAACTTATAAATCATATGTCTAACATTTTTAGAATTATTTAAAATGAGTCTCTAATAATAAAAATAATTTTGTTTCTACTAATTAATTATTTTGATGGTGAAATTTGGTTATAGATTGATTTGAAAGCCACATAAATTTTATATTTTTTTATAATAAACTAATATATTCCTTAAAAATTAGTATCTATGGTAATATTATCTTTAATATATAATTGTAAACTTAAAAACGCACATTTCAAAAAAAAGGTTTTTTTGTGGGTTATCTGTGTTCATTTTAAAATTAACACTTCAAACCCATAAACATTATTTTAAAAAATAAAATTATAAATTAAAATATCATTGTTCAAATTAGGTAAATTTTTCAATCATTATTTTTTTCATTAGTATTTATTACTAAGGTTAAAAATTAATTACCATGGTAAAAGTAAATTAGGGTAAAAGTTAAAAAGTATTAAAAATATCCTAAAAACTATATTTTTTTCTAAAAAGTGATTTTATGGGGAGAATATACTCCCACATACAATTTTTCTATACTTTTTTTATTTCTTATCTATTGAGATTTCAATGGTAACAATACATTATTGGAAATGAAATGGTTGCTTCCAAAACTACTAAACTCTTTACATATGAAAGTGTAACACATCCACAAATTCAAGACTCATCTATCCATATAATTTCTTATTATAACTCTATAAATTTTACCCCTTGATAACCATATCATATCTCTATATTCTTCTGGTCACCTTCTATTTTCTTAAGGAATTTGGTTTTAAGGAGTTTTCTAACAAAAACTTCATCTTTAAATATGAGTATTACTTACTCTTATACATTTATTTTACTCTACTTCTTCCTAAATAATATTTATCATTATTAATAAAACTAAATGAGTATAATTATTATAATTAAATTATATTATATTATTTTTAAAACAATTATTCAATCTAATACATTCTCTAATAAAATAAAATAACATTGATCATGCATACATGTGGACAACCGACTTTATAAAGTGATATTGCTCATTTTTATCACCATATCTCAAGGATAATATAAAGGATGTATTTAAGAATTTTTAGCTTTTATATTTCTAAAATAAAATTATTCAATTATTATTCTTCATATAACATCATTTTACCCATTCATTGAAAATTGGGATCATTAATTGTGTATACAGTAGACTACCGACTCAAAGGATAACAAATATAGTTTTTCATTACCACCCATATTTTAAGATTACATGAATGGATTTAATGTGGATATATTATTTTTATAATTTTTTTAATATTCTTTATATTTCACTTTATCATTATCTAAATTCATCTCCTTACTCATTAAATCATTATTACATGTTACCATTTTGGTCGATTTAACCAACTATGTAAATGATGTTATAATGAATACAAATCTTCATTTAATGGTAATATCAATATATAATGATATATTTATTATTTTTAATTATTATTTTATTTTCTTAAATAATTAAAATATTTATTAATATATCAACATTTGATTGTTAAACATATCAAAAACTAGTTCATCATGACTTCCATTTTCACAAGTTATATTAGTGTATTTAACCTAATGCTGATGTGGATTAAGTAATAATTTTAAAAAATTATTAATATAACATGAATGATATGGTAATGATGAAATTGAAGAAAATTAGTGAGAATTTATCCCATATTCTAGAATTTTTATGAAACAAAAAACTGAATGTTCAAACACTTCTTAATCATAAAAAATCTAATCAGTAAATATATTAATTATATATGTTAATTAAATAATTATAAAAAAGAAAATTATGTTTACATTAATGTTTTGAGATAAGTGATTATGATAGTTATTTGAATTATACAGGAGGTTAGATCACCATTGAGTAAATGAAAATATAGGGTAAGGGGTTTTTATCACAAATTTATTCCCTTGATAAATGTTTTTTATTATGCATGTAATTTAATATATAATGTGCACATAATTATTATGTTATATAATTTCATGAAATATATTTTAATCATGATATTAAATTTTGAATTAAAATATATCTCTTTCAAGAAATTTTTATTCAAATGTGTCTACTTTCGTAAGGGTTTTGTTGGTCACTATTCATATTCTTTGAGACATAATAATTTTTGCGTTCCATGTTTTCTTTATATGGGGTATTTTATGACCATTGATTTATTTTTTTCTTAAATTTTACATATACTATTATTTTCTATCCAAATAAAATTTCTTTATGCATATTTTTGTTGATTCATTTGTTTCCCTAGTGGAAAGAAGTTTTCGTATCTCAAATGTTTTTCATTGAGTTTTAATTATTATATTAAACATAACATATATATGTTCGGTACATTATTCCCATTGGTTATTTTATTTGGAATTCTCCAATTTTTTTATATTGATATACATTCCATACATATAAACCCTTTGAAAAATATTTCTCACTTCTTGGGTTATGTTCTTATGTAGTCATCTAACCTATTTCTCTGAATGGATTGTGGTCTTCTTATTCTAGTGCCAAAATAATCATATAATAATTGATCTATATGGAATGAAAAATAAGTTTTACAAAATTTTAAATTTATTATGTTAACATAGAAATAATATTATCCTTTTTATTGATATTTGGAAAAGTATTATCATGTTTTATGTTGTTATTTAAATACAGATGATTATTGGAGCAGTAATTACGTATTGTTTAACTATCTACCTTTATTTCTAGATGAGTATTGATCATGATATCCCTTTTATATACATGAGGGAAAATTAGTTGTACTTTTTATTTTTTTACTGTTGAACATATGATTATTGGAAATTTTGATTAAAAATTTTATATTTATGTTCTCATATGATGAATGAATTGCATATAAACAAGTGATGGGTTGGGACCAACATTATATATCACCTGGATTCATTAGTATATCTCACAATACAAATATGTTTGTGTATTTTTTTGTATTCCTATCTAGATCATGACAACTTATTTAACATTAATATCATTATATCTTGGATTATGATATGACATCAGTTTTCCACGATAACATAGTTCAAAGATATGGAACCAATTATTGTTATCCATGTGATCTTTTCATTTTCATTATTACCAATGAATATATCATTCTTTCAGTTTCACTCTTTTATGATATCATCTATTTTTATCAAATAATACCATAATATTTAATCTATGTTTATTCCATGATTTTATAAGTTATATGTTTTCCATTAATAAGGATTCACGTTCACCACTTTTATGTTTCCATTTCCCTAGGTTTGGAAAAAATTAGTTCACATGTGATGTATAATAGCATATCTTGTATAGATAATTCTATAGAAATGTTTAAGAAATTTAATACCTTACAATGTTCTTTATATCAATGGAGAAAAAGGTCAAGTTATTGGTTTTATTATTAAATGATGTGTCCCAAATATATTGAATTTTAAATATAAAAGTTCATTCAAATGGTTGTTGTGTAATATTTTCTTTATGTCATGTAATTATGGGATAGTTTTGTCCATGAATCTACCATTGGACTCAAATTCAATTTTTAAATTATAGGAACCAAATCTAGGAATGCACTTCAAGGGAATCAAGACTTGAGAACACATTTGAGTATCTTCAAATTATTTATCCTCTTTGACTCTAAGAGAAATTAAACTTTATTATTTCTATGAAAATAAAAGTAAAAACCTCCAAGACAGATATCACTTTCCAATTTCAACTTCTAATCATCTGATAAACCATACAAACAGTCATCAATGAATCTCAATAGTTCTTGATAGGATTCCTTATAATAGAATAAGAAAAAATCCATGGTTCTATTAATATACTAATGTACTCTTATCAATAATTGAGTTTTTATTTCCTTAGAAAATTTTTCCTACCATGTGTCTTGACATGTGGAATAAAAAGTTTCTTGACTTATCAGTGTAAAGTATAATATTGTTCTGATTATGTTTCTCGTACTCCATGATTTTGACCTCTTTTCAAGCTATCTATCTTGAAAAGTTCAACCAAGTAACCACAACAATTTTCATTGTCTTGGAATCTTCTCAAAAAACATCTTGATTAGTTCTTAAAAATATTTATATTTATAAATGAATGTCTTATCCCACCCATTAGCCACCTATAAACCAAACAAAATGTTTACCCTCCTATTATGGACTTCTCGAATTCACACCAAAAAGATTATGAAAACACATTCCATTGTGTGTCATCCAATCCTCCAAAACTTTTGTCACATTTTTAAATAATCACCAAAATATTTTAATCATTTCCATTCTTCATGTGGAGGATGGGATAAACTTTTCCTCATTCTAATTGAATATTTCTCAATTATTAATAAATCATAGAATATCATGAAGCCAAACATCATTTATCTTAGCTTTATCAATAAATATATTATCTATTCCTTCAAAAAAAAAGACTAGTTCATGTGGAAAACATTTCTATTACATTCATATATAATAAATCCTTCTGGTTTCACAATATATTCCTCCTCCTCAAAAAATCCTTTAACAAATGATTCTTTAATATCCTTTTAATAAAACTTCAAGTACATTTTTACTTGCATTTACAAGAAAATTTAGATAGTTACCAACTGAGATATAAATGAAATGTCACATTAATATTAATTCAATTAATTTTAGAATATACCTTGTATACTAGTCATTATTTGATTTGAGTCACATTAACATATTCATTGAGTTTTTTCTAAAATATCCACTTGGTTCTGATGATATTGTTATCTTTCAACCTTGGAAATACTTCCTATATTTTATTAATTTCAATTTTCTTTAGTTATTACTAAATTTCAATGATCCAATTTATATACCTAGAGGAATCTTCAAATATTCTAGGTTCAAATTGAGGTAAAAGCAATTTTTTCTACTGATACTTCCTCATCTATGTTTGAACTGAATCTATCCAATCATAAATAATAATTCATTTAATGATTGCATCCCTATTGTTTCCCTTCTTTTTAGCTATTGAACCTATTTTATTTTCCATATAGTCAGTGTCTTAACCCTATACATATATATATACTTGTAATAATCATAGTCTTATCACTTTAGAGTCACTTTATTCGGATATTTCCACAATGTTTTGTTACAAAAGATTCTCACTACTCTTCAAAATCTGCTCAATTGAATAAACCATTACATATTGGATATCCATTATTTCTCCAATTACTTTCAAGTAAAATTTATATTATTTTATTTTGGATGAATATGCAATAAAATACAACCATTCAACCAAGGTTAAAAAATTTGGTTCATCACCTTATTCAGAATTAATTATTTAATTTTGAAAATTTGAAAATACATTAGTGTTGGCTCACTTCCATGACAAATATCATAGGGTTTGTTTTATTTATTTGAACATAATAAATAACAATTGTATATATAAATATTTCTTAGAACTACCTCATAATAAATATTCATAATATTGTTTTCAATGACCATTATTTATCAAATATTGTCAATGATTTGGTTTCTTCTCTTAACCACACCATTTTTTTGAGGAGTCCCTATCTCTGAAACTTGGTGTTGTACTCCATACTTACCTAAGTATGTTATCTCTTTAAAGTATTTCAATAGATTGCACCACAGACAACACAGAGTTCAAGCGCATGATGACTGACCAAACTAGCCGTTCAAAAAGAGGTTATGAATAGCATTAACTGGATTTTTAATTTTACATACTCCATATAATTTTAACTTCCATATTATTTGTTTCATAGACATATTATAAGAAAAAATTCAATTTCTTAAATAAAACATGTATTTTTCAAAAAAAATGCAATTTTACCACGTTTTAATGGAGAACCCTTTTTATATGTGATATTTCACACTTTTATATAGTCAATTTGACAAAAAAAATCTTATTTATAATTGGGATATAAAAATTTACTTTGGATGAATTTTTTGTATTTTTCTGATAATGTTCATTTTTTAATAAATAGTGAGAAATACTATATTTTAATTCATAACTTCCTTTTAATCTGATTAATTTATATTTTTAGATTATGTTTTTAATTGGGTTTAAAATTTAATTATATTATATATTTACCATTTAATCCAATGTTGGTTATTGGAAATAATTTTACTTTGAAATTTTACATAAACAAGTGTCAATATTTTGATAATTCTTATTTCTTAGAAACATGCTTTTTGATTTGACAACGAGAATTAATTTTAAATTAATTAATTCAACTTATATGTTTTGAATTCAGTATAATAGACCTAATTTTTGAATTCAGAATATCAAATATAGCTTAGTCTGAATTTCTGGTTATTTTTTTGAAAAACATCAATTTTTGATGAGTATTGAACACACTGAGTAGTAGTTAAAAAACCGACTTCTTCATTTAAATAAAATTTTACCGCTTTTGTGAAGTGAATTTTGAAAATCTGACATATATGTTTGTTATTACTATGTAAAATATTGTTACATCCCAGATAGATAAAGAATATTACTATTTCAAATTTATTAATATTTTTGAATAAAATATTTATATTACTTTAAAGGGAACACTATTCTCGATGGCGTGCCCATTACGCAACAACGAGTTTCTTTGAAATTTTACTTTGCACTCTAATAATAAAATAATATTTTTTTAAATTTTAGTTAATGCCTAGACGTTATAATAGCAGGAATGAACAGAACTAACTAAAAAATGATTATAGATGTTTTTCAAATATTTTTACTTTTATCCAATAAATGTTATAGGCTTAAAATGCGAATGAATCCAATTTTAAGCGTAAATATTCTAATATTCTTTAAAAGGTCGATTAACCACCTATTAAGGGGAACTCCTTTTAAATCAACTTTTTGATAATTTTATATGTTATATTGGACCAAATAAAATCCTTCATTAGAATCTGGACATAAAAATTTACTTTGTGTATGTTTTTGTTATTTTTCCGATAAAGATCATTTTTAATGAATAAGTGAAAAATGTTGTATTTTAATTCAAAACATCATTTTAATATAATTTATTTATATGATTAGATCATATTTTTAATTAGTTTTAAAGTTAAAATAGAATATTTTTTTACCATTTAATCCAATGGTGGTCATTGGAATTAATTTCACTTTGAAATTGGACTTAATCTAATGTCAATATTTAGATATATTTTATTTATTAAAAACACGCTATTTGTTTTGACAACAGAAATTAATTATTAAATTGATTAATGAAACTTATATGTTTTGAATTTTTTTAAAATATACGTCATTTTTGAATTCAGAATATCAAATATAGCTTCAGGTGAATTTTTGGTATTTTTCTGAAAAACTTCAATTTTTGATGAATAGTGAAACCACTAAGTGGTAGCTAAAAAACTGATTTTTAGTTTAAATGAAACTTTACCACTTTTGTGAATTGAATTTAAAAAATCCTAACTACATGGTTTTCATTAGTAAGTAAAATGTGGTTCAATGAGATGAAAATAATTTTTTTTGAATAGTAACTTTTATGTTTTATTAATCGCAATTAAAGGTAATTAGTGTAATTGAGGTAAAGATAATGTTACAATAAAATGAAATGACCTTGAAACATGTCATACCCTTATTGGCTAAGTCATGTCTAACTAAGACAATCCATGGGTCAACTTGGGGACCCCATGGAGCCACTTGGGTAAGAAAATGACATTAATAATGTTTTATTTAAAGTTAAAATAAAAATGTCACAAACATGTATGGTTTTACTAAAACAATTTTTACATGGGGTTATACAAGTCATATTTTTAACTATAAATATTAATTATAATTATTAAAATATTTCCTACATCATAGTATTTTTTTATAATTTTTAGACATTGAATAAATTAATTTAGCTATGACACCATGATGATGCAGCGATTACCTCATTAATGAATTATTTAAATAAAATGAAAAGATAATGTAAAATCTAAGACATAAACTTGTAAAAAACTTATTTTATGGGTGTATTTAGAACTCTTATCACTTTATCCTAGAAATATATAATTTTGGGACCTTTGATATCCGAAAATCATTTTATAATAAAGTAACATTTCAAGACTTTCCAAGAGTGCCCCTCCTCCCTATTTTAAAAGGCCCCCACCTCTACCTCTTTACCCACACCTCTCAAGACATTGGCTCAGAAAAACTCTGCTCCTTTTATCTCTCCATATACCTCTCTTACTCCAAGAAGCCTCACATTGGGCATAAGTCTTTCCAAGGAAGCCTTTGAGCTCAAATCAAAAAGAGTTATCTGATTTGAAGGTAATGTCTTCTCTTATGTTATTTTGTTTTATTTTTCTTCTCCAAACCCATAAACTCTTTTTATTCATTTCTTTTGTAACAACACCAGTATCTTAAATATACTACGATGTTTTTATGAGAAGGATTTTAGCTTCACTTAAAAACACCCCCGTCTAATGGTTAAAAAACATACTGTTTCCGTGGATGGTGAATTACTGCCTCACGAAACAATGATTGTTATATCTTCTCCTACCACCTCTCAAGGTGGGAATTATGATGAAACTATATTTATTTATGATATATATTATATTTATTTCGTCTTTATTATTATGTATTTTATATTTAATACATTCCTTTATGCTTTTCATGTTGTGAAAATGCTGTAATTTTATTTGAGGAAGTTTGGACTACCACCCCCTCAAAGTGATTTGAATCGTTAATGCCATATGTGGAATGTATAAAGGAAGGAGTTAATGATGTTATATATGATATTATACTGTAATTATAATATGCCTATTTATCATTATGTTTTCATTCCATTAAAGTATGAAATATAAATGAAAGTAGCGTTCATGCGTACATACGGCTTACCGTCTCCATGAATGGTACATTTCATTTCTTATCTCCAAATGTTATATACCATTATAAGTACATGCATATAATTTATATATATGTCATATATTACATCTAAATGATTGATATCATTCTGGAATTATAATATATATATATATATATATCTCATTTATTTTTAATTCCATTAATATGACAACGAAATGAAAGTAGCGTTCATGCGTACGTACAGCCTACCGTCTCCATGAATGGTGCATTTCATTTTTTATCTCCAAATGTTATGGAATAGTATAAAATTAATATATACTGCATATATATGATATTTAAATAATTAATACTATTCTAGAGATGATCCACCTATAACTACATGGAAAATTCTTTTCCCACAAGTTCAATTTTGACTCATGTACCGAACATCGACTAAAAACGTCTGATATGAACTCACATTATTAACAAATTATTATAACATTGTAATATGTGATATGAACTGAATAATAATCTTTGAAGTAGTTCCTTAAGCAATTATAAATTGACCAAAGTTTATTATTCAGGAATATAAAGAAAACGAACAAGAAAAGTTGGACTTGAGGTAAGGGATCCTACCTCTCTCTTTCTTATTTAAGTACTCTCTTTTTTGTCATTCCTTTTTAAGCTCATCATTATTATGTTGGGTGATTTTATTTTATATTCATATTTATGTAATTTTTATGTTAATATGATGTGAGACCCTATTTGATATCATCAATCCATTTTTTGGAATTTTTAAGTGGTGTTGTTAGACTGCCGAATTTTCATAAGGGATTTCTTATCTCACTTTTAATTCTATGAGATTTCCATTATTCGCCACTTATTTATTGCATGTGGTGTACTGTGTACTACCCCATTTTCATATATATTATCATTAATCTCTTTATATTCATGTTATTATGTGATTCATTTGGTGTTTACTATCTTTTTCTCATACGACTTGATTGATTACAATGAGGTATGGGGTTTTTATCTCACTATTTGTTCCCGTGAGATTCATGATAAATTTTCCACTATTTCCCTTTGTGTGGTGTATGTACTGCCCATGATTGTATTCTTTGTGTAATATAATCTAATTTATGCATATTTGAAACTTCATTGTATGACCCTTATTTCATGGGGTGTACGTTTCGAAAGTTACCCAAATCGTTAAGGGGACCTTTCCCCCTCATATTTTTAAAAAGAATTCTTTTTATTAGTTCTTTTAATTTACATCTTCTTATTTTGGGATATGTTCTTATATATCCTTATTACTTTAAATTCTATGTCCATGTGATGAGATACGCTATTTATCTCTCATCGACTCATTTTATGAATTTTATGTGACGTCGTTAGGCTGTCGAATTTCTATAAAGGAACTTCTTAACCCATTTTCAATTATTTGGGTTAAACCTATACTTCTTGATTATGTCATACTATGAATATGTGTGGATAACCTTTGAATATTTTACACTTAATATCGTCTTTTATTGGGTGCATTTATATTTTCACACATAATTATGTAATTGATTTATCCTTAATCTAAGGATACCGACTTTGTAAGGGACTTCATCTCAATTTCATTTAATTGAGGCATATTTTGTTTTATAGACAACATTCTTTTATAAGGTGTATAAAACCCTTTGACTTTTACTTTTCCTCAAAATTAATCATTTCTATACGAAGCATTTTACTAAATGAAAAAAAGTAATTTTTTTACGTACGCGGTGACAACGACCTTTCCACCGTCGCGAGTATTATTTGATCTTTGGATTACTCAATAAGCCATAATTTTTTTAAAGTAAATAAATAACATATACTCATTTATTTATTTTGGTTTTGAAAATGGATTTGATAATGGATTTTTTTGTCAATATATTAAAGTAATTTATTGTGATTAAAATGTGGAAATGTTTTATTTCCTTTATATTTGTTTTATGTCTTATGATTTTTAATGGTACTTGGACATTTGACTGGTGGTTACGTGATAAACCATATGACGGGTGGTTCCGTGAATACTAGGACGAGTGGTTACATTATAACCTCCAATGCATTGGGTATAGAAGTCGGTCGTATAGCTATTCCATGTAGTGATATGTGTGGAAGTTGATCGTATGGTTATTCCATTTAAGTATGCTTATGTTCCAAGTTACCTTTATATGTTATGTGTTCTTTATTTGGGTTTTATGGTAATCTTTTGGTTATAAAGGGTATGTAGTGATCTTTTTTTAGTAAAGAGTATTTACTATTTCATAAAGGTGAAATGAATTACTTTGATAAAGTATTCATGGTTTACTTTTTGTTTTGAAAAACTAATAGTTTTTCTTCTTTTTGTATCCTTTATTGTGATTTTTATGATCCTCCGATGTTTTTAAAATGTTCTCCATAGGACATAAAGATGAATAGGGTGAAGGATGTGATCAAGGAAAGACGTGATATCTAAAACATGGAGCCAAACATGTTTTTTTAAGAGTTTTTATTTTATGGAAGCTTAGTATAAGTGTCTACATTGTAATCTTTTAAGATGTAATAGTTATGTCCAAATTCTCTAAAACTCTAAACCTGAAAATACCTTCTATGTGAATTATTCATTTAATTCATGATTATGTAATGTTTTATGGTCGGTTCCTTACAGTTGGTATCAGAGGTCGGTTTAGATTACTTTAGAGGTTAGGGTATCATTTAAGCACAAGTGAAATTACCATAATGGTTAGGATTTCAGAAAGGGTCATAGTTTTAGATAATGTGAATGAGTTTAAGATAACAAGAATAATTATATCTTAGTATTATATGATGATTATAATGATATACTCACACTGACCTTTTGGTTTTAGTAAATGGATGGATCTAGCAGGCACCAAAGTAAGAGTGGATGTGAAGAGAACTGTGAAGGTTTTCGGAAAGAACAACTGAATGATATGGGAGCTGCAATGAGAACTCTTGTGGGTTTTCTCAACCAAATATCAGTTTTCATGATTAACCACTTACACCATGGTGATTTCTCTAATGCATCATGTATGAGAGAACCATCTCGATGTAGAATTTTAGGTAATAATTATAAAGGTAACCATTAGGGTTTATATGATCCTTAAATTTGAGGTAATTATTGGTTAATATATGTTATGATGGAAAATGAAAGGCATGCGGCAAACATGAAGTTAAATTATGTTATGGTTATTTTTGATGATTTTATCTCTTTTTAGGGAATGTTTTGAGAATTATATAGTTTTGAAAAAAGGACAACTCGCAGACCATGTGACAACTCGTCGCGTCGGACAAAGCTGTGGGAATCGAACCCACAACCAAAGTGCAACTGGTATTTATCGCCTACCACTGGACAACGTGAAGTCCCTGGTTAGTATGAAAAATTCTTTTTAGTTATATAATTCTATGAATCTAGAATAAGTTTATTTTGGGTTATCTAGGAAAATATTTACCTATCATGGAGGATATATTATTAGGTTAATTACTTTTCAATATTAGACTTTATGAGTTACTGATGATATTTGAAGATAAAAGTTAAGATTTATCTTGGAAGACTATGTGATTAAATCCTTCAAAGATTTGGGTTTCAATCTTAGTTTTGTTTACTTTGAATAATTTCATGGACAATTATTTATCGAATGGTCTTTGTTGAACTTTGGGTTTTGTTGGACAAATATTGGAGATTAAGAATGGATTTTATTTTTATTAAGGATTATCCTTTTTGCGTATTATCTGATCTCGTACTAACAATTTTGGTTTTGTTTTTTGTCTAAAGACATGGTAAATATATAGCTCTATTTTATGGATTAGGTGATTCTCTAGAAGTTGATTATAGTGATCTTAATATGAACAAGTCTTCCAAAATACTCATCTTTTGGAGAAAATATGAGTTTGTGTAAGAAATATAGTAAAAGTTGAAAGTCAACATTATAGTGACCTGGCCTCTTCTTACATTACTATTACATAATTTCAATGATAAACAACATAATAGTATTACACATAAAGGATCCATGGGTTTAGTGTCTTGGGAAAACTAGGACCACACATAACAAATACAACATCGACCATAAACATTTATTTAATTTCATCTTCACTACCTTCTTTGTAACGCCCCGACCCCAGCTACCCAGAGTCAGTGCATTACTTCGTAACATTGGCATGATCAAAAAAGATCAAGTCTCAAAAGGCCAATTAGTTTAGTAGCCTTGGAAACAGTAGATACATTCATAAATGTTACATTACATCATAAAGTGAAAAACTACAATAACAAAGTCTCCATAGTCCACACTCATATCCTCTTCTGACTATCCCTACAGGTCATTCATAAAATACTTCTTCACATCCTGGAAAATATTAAAACATTGAAAGGGGTGAGCTCAGATACTCAGTAAGGATAACAATATTGCGGAAGATTTAATAAAAAAACATTAACATTTAAGGCAATGTATAATTAAAACAAATGCCTTTTTAAACATGAACTTAAACATGATATGGAAAAAATAAAATTAAATAATTCCATTTACTTACTCATATGGATATTCTACTAGTCGAATAATCCCATGCAATATCAATAACCACTTTCATAATGTTGGAATGCATAATGCCAGACTATCATAACCACGTAGTCAAGGCCTCGTGGCAGGACCACAAATAAGATTTTGTCAAGGCCTCGTGCCAAGACACTAGTTTGTCTCATGAGACCTACCGATGCATCGAGGAGCTATAGCAGGCTCCACCCGTCACTTATTTAGTCCAATGCATTACTCATATGAACAGGTTTAAACATACCATAAACTATAACATAATCATATCACATAAAACATGCATAAAGGAAACATAAAATTTCCATGTTTCAATCACAAGATATCAATACAACACATTGATATAATAAAACCTTATCAAAACCATTTTCAATACCAAAATAAAAGAAAATTAAAACTTGGTATTTATTTTTCATTTACAAAAAAGTTATGGCTTGTAGAGGAAGTCGAAACACAAATAATGGTTTCGGAGGTGGAGAAGTCGTTGTCTCCACATACGTACGACAAGAAAAACATTCCTTTTTGTCATTTAGAAAAACGCTTCGTATAAGAAGATTACTTTTGAATAAACATAAGAGTCAAAGGGGTTTATACACAGTATAAAAGAAATTTGTGTATAAAACAAAATATGCCTCAATGAATGGAGATTGAGACAAAGTACCCTACAAAGATCATTTTTTAAAATAAAATAGATATATTATGTTTATTCATGATAAGTAAACATAATGAAATTACAAATAAAAGATAGG
Organism: Viscum album; assembly: GCA_963277665.1. Lineage (NCBI taxonomy): Eukaryota > Viridiplantae > Streptophyta > Magnoliopsida > Santalales > Viscaceae > Viscum > Viscum album. The sequence continues at coordinate 1,113,805,458 of OY728132.1, read as the reverse complement.
ATATAATAATATCATGACATAATTTGAATGTAGGAGATTAACCCAAAGAATAGAAATTAGGTTAAGAAGTTCCCTTACCTCGTGTCCGACTTGACTCGATCGTTCTTTAGCCTCTTGAATAATAAAATAGAGTTAATTTCTATTTACATAAGAACCTTTTTCATGTTCATTATTCCTTTTATATTACTTATTACCATGTTATGAACATTATGTAGCTATTTAAGGTAATAACGGTCATTTTGTCGATCTTTCGTACTTGAGTCATAAATAAACTTCTTATAATTACAAGTTGTTAATGTGGTGAAATATCTATTATATCCAGAATTATATTAATTATGTAGATATCATATATATAATATATATCCATTACATAAATTAATTTATAATATTACATAACATTTAGAGGTAAGAAATGAAATTCACCATTCATGGAGACGGTAAGCCGTACATACGCATGAACGCTACTTTCATTTATATTTCGTATTTAATGGAATGAAGTTATAATTATATAAAGGTATAATATAATTCCATTATAATATAATGTATAATACCATTTACTCCATCCTTTATACATCCCACATATGGCATTAACGATTCAAATCACTTTGAGGGGGCGGTAGTCTACACTTCCTAAAATGAAATTATCGCATTTACCCATAATGGAAATCATAAATTATGCCATAAATAAAAAATACAGAAGCATAAGGAAAACATAAAAATAATATATATATCATATATGAGAATATTTTCATAAAAATGGCCACCATTAGAGGTGTTAAAATAATATTGAACAATCATCGTTTTGTGAGGCAGTATTTCGCCACCCACTAAAACAGTATGTTCTTTAACCATTAGACGAAGGTGTGTGTAAGTGTAAACCAAATAATTGTCATAAAAAAATCCTAGTATATTTTATATACTGGTGTTGTTACAAAATAAATGAATAAGAAGAGTTTAAGGGGTTGGAGAAGCAGAATAAAACAAAACAACATTAGAGAAGACATTACCTTAAAATCGGGTACCTCTTTTTGATTTGAGCCAAAGTCTTACTTGGGAAGACTTCTGCCCAAAGTGAGGCTTCTAAGAGTATGGTAGGAAAGTTGAGAGAGTATTTGGGAAGAGGTTGGCCGAGCCAAAAGGCTTTGAAGGTGTGAGTAAGGTGGTAGTGGTGGGGGCCTTTTATAAGAGGAGGGAAGGGGCACTCTTGGAAAAATTAAACTATTACTTTATTATGAAATGCTTTTTCGGATTATAAAGTTCCCACACTTATATATTTCGAGTATAAGGTGATAAGGGTTAGAAATATACTCATACAATTGGTTTTTGACAAGTTTAAGTCTTATATTTTACATTAACTTTTCATTTTATTTAAATCGTTAATTAATGAGGTAATCATTGCATCATCATGGTGTCATAAATAATTTAATTTATTTAATGTCTAAAAATTATAAAAAAATATCATGATGTAGGAAATCATTTTATCTTTAAAATTAATATTTATAGTAAAAAATATGACTTGTATAACCCCATTTAAAAATTATTTTAGTAAAACAACTCTTGTTTGTGACATTTTTAATTTAAAATTAAATAAAAAGTTATTTATGTCATTTTCCTACCAAAGTGGCTCCTTGGGGTCCCCATGTTGACCCATGGATATTATTGGTCGGCCATGAAACATCCAATTGGGGTAGGACAAGTGTAAAGGTATTTTAATATTTTTATAATATCATTTTTACCTTAAATATCACTAATTACCTTTAATCACGATTAATTAAACTTAAAAGTTACTATTCACCAAAAAATTATTTTAATCCCATTGAAGCACATTTTACTTTCTAATGACAACCATGAATGTCGGAATTTTGAAAATCAAATCACAGAAGTGGTAATGTTTCATTTAAACGAAAAATCAGTTTTTTAACTACAACTTAGTGGTTTCACTATTCATCAAAAATTGAAGTTTTTCAGAACAATGCCAAAATTTCACCCTAAGTTATAATTGATATTACAAATTCAAAAATGATGTCTATTTTAAAAAATTACAAACATATAAGTTGCATTAATTAATTTTATAATTAATTCCCACTGTCACAACAAATAGCGTGTTTTTAAGAAACAATATATATCAAAAGATTGTCAATTGTTTATGTCTAATTTCAAAGTGAAATTAATTATAATGAACACCATTGGATAAAATGGTAAAAATATATTCTAATTATATTTTAAAACCACTCAATAGTATAATTTATCACTATAAATTATTTTTATTAAAAAAGTTGTTTTTAAGTATTTTTCACTATTCATAAAAAATTGGAAGTTCTCAGAAAATTACAAAAATTTCAACTTAGGATAACTCTGATATTCCGAATACAAAAACGACGTCCATTTGGAGAGATAAAATATATAAAATTTCAAAAAGGAGGTATTACTATTCATAACGGCTACTTTGATTGGTTGTGGTATATGTTAGAACTCCAGTTCCATACAACACACGCTACTGTATTATTCAAAGAGAAGTGTACCGCGGAAGCATGGGGTGTTACATTCTCCCCTCCTTCAAATAATTTCGTTCTCGAAATTTCATATAATATCACTGTATACAAAGACTCGAGTGATTCTTCATCATAAGTTCCTCGGGTTCCCACGTTGCCTCCTCCATCTTATGGTTTCTCCATAGAACATTTACCAGACGAGTCGTCCAGTTTCTCATCACATGTTCTCTTGTATCAAGAATTTTGACGGGCTCTTCACAATAAGATAGATCGGGTTCCAGTTCTAATTTCTTATAGGTGAGTACATGCGTTGGGTCGGGCATGTATTTTCTCAACAGTGATACGTGGAAAACATAATGAACTTTGGAGAGACATGGTGGCATTGCCAAACGGTAAGCTATAGCCCCAATTCGTTCTAGAATTTCGAATGGTCTGATGTACATGGGACTCAATTTACCCTTCTTACCAAAACATATAACTCCCTTCCATGGTGATACCTTCGAGAAAACATGATCTCCTGCCTGAAAGTCCAAACCCTTCCTTCGATTGTAAGCATAGGTCTTCTGCCTACTTTGAGCTGCTTTGATGTGGTTTTAGATTACCTTCACCTTTTCCATCGTTTCCTCCACCAGTTCTGGGCCTACAAGTTTTCTTTCACCCACGTCATCCCAACAGGTTGGTGTGCGACATCTATTTCCGTATAACGCTTCATATGGTTCCATCTGAATAATTGAATGGAACCTATTGTTATAGGAAAATTCTACCAGAGGTAAATATTGATCCCATATCCCTTGAAAGTCAAGTGAGCATGATCTCAACATGTCTTCTAAGGTTTGAATAGTGTTTCTGATTGTCCGTCTGTTTGAGGGTGGTAAGCAGTGCTCAAACGAAGTTCAGTATCCAAGGCCTTCTGAAGACTTTTCTAGAATCTTGATTTAAAGCGAGGATCACGATCTGAGACAATCGATAGGGGTACTCCATGAAGTCTCACAACTTCATTAATATATAGTCATTCTAAACGTTCAAGTGGCATATCTTCCCTTATAGTAAGAAAATGTGCTGACTTGGTGAGACGATCAACAATTACCCATATTGCGTCATTCCTTCTAGGGGTCTTTGGTAGTCCCATGACAAAGTCCATCGTAATATTATACCATTTCCACTCAGGTATGGGAAGAGGTTGCAATACTCCACCAGGATGTTGCCTTCCAGCTTTCACTTGTTGGAAAACCATACATCTTGACACAAAATCGGCAATCTCCCTTTTCATGTTGTCCCACCAAAAATCTCCCTTTAAATCACTATACATTTTAGTGCTCCCAGGGTGTATAGAGAAATTGGAACTATGAGCATCATCCCAAAATTCCCTCTTTAAATCAGGTATATCGGGAACACAAAGTCTCCTCCCAAATTTCAAAATTCCATCTTCATAAACAAAGTCACTCAACCGCCCATCCTTCACAGCTTTAATCTTCTTTTTCAACACTTCATCATCAGACTGAGAACTCTTTATCCTTTCTAGTAAATATGGTTTGGAAACCATTTGAAAATTTTTTGATGTTTCACCCTCCATGGTGATTCCCATATCCATCTTTACTAGATCCATGAAAATAGGATCCCTTTCCACTCTCATCATGTTCAAAACTCCAGGATCTTTTCTACTCAAAGAATCTATAACCTTATTTGCCTTCCCTGGGTGGTAGTGTATCGTGCAATCATAATCCTTGAGTATTTCAAGTCGTCTTCTTTGCCTCATGTTGAGTTCTTTTTGTGAGAAAATATATTTCAAACTCTTGTGATCGGTATATATCTCACATTTTTCACCATAGAGATAATCTCTCCATATCTTCAAGGAAAAGATTACAACAGCTAACTCGAGATCATGAGTAGGATAGTTTTGCTCATTAATTTTTAGCTATCGTGATACATAGGCAATAACCTTATCATTCTGCATAAGGACACAACCAAGTCCTTTCATTGATACATCACTATAAATAACGAACCCATCATTCCCTGATGGTAGAGTCAATATAAGAGCATTGACTAATCTTCTCTTAAGTTCTTCAAAACATTCTTCACACTCTTTTTTCCAGACAAATGTAACCCCTTTACATGTGAGCTTCGTTAATGGGTTAGCCAATCTGGAAAAATTCTTGACAAAACGTCGATAATAACCTGCAAAACCAATAAAGCTGTGTACCTCAGTTATACATGTTGGTGCTGGCAATTCATGGATTTCCTTGGTCTTAGAAGGATCAATGTAAATTCCATCATTAGAGACAATATGGCCAAGAAAATAAATCTCCTGAAGCTAGAATTCACACTTGCTAAACTTCCCATATAATTCATGCCTTCTAAGAGTCTTCAAGATAATGCGCAAGTGATTTTCATGATCTTCGTAGCTTTTGGATTATACCAAGATATCATCAATTAATACCACCACAAAATCATCAAGATATTCCTTGAAAAATCTATTAATTAGATCCATGAATATAAAGGGTGCATTAGTCAATCCGAAAGGCATTACTGTAAACTCGTAATTCCCGTATCTTGTTCGAAATGCTGTCTTCGGAATGTCATCCTTCTTCACACACAACTGATGGTATCCAGATCGAAGGTCAATCTTTGAAAAGTATTGAGCTCCATGAAATTGGTCAAATAAATCATCAATGAAAGGTAGGGGATACTTGTTCTTTATTTTTATAGCATTGATATCCCTATAGTCAACGCACAACCTCATAGATCCATCTTTCTTCTTAACAAAAAGGACAGGGGATCCCCATGGAGAAACACTTGGGTGAATAAATCCTTTATTACTCAATTCCTCTAGTTGTTTCTTTAGTTCAACTAATTCCACGGTGGCCATTCTATAAGGGGTTTTCGATATGGGCCTTGATCCAGGAATTAAATCAATGGAAAACTCAACTTCTCGTTCTGTAGGATGTCCACATAAATCTTCCGGAAACACATCTACATATTCATTCACAATAGGTACATCCTCTATTTGAACATTCCATTCCTCGCCATTAGTCATTTCATTCTATTCCTCCCCAATAATTGAATTTAGTTGATCTACTAGGGGTGAATCTAAATAAGAATTAGGTGGTGATGATTCTGCTATAAAAATAAGGTGTTCCTTATCATCATCATCAAAAATCATAACCTCCTTCTTCTTACAATAAATCTTTGCATCATTGTCCAAAAGCCAATCCATACCGAGGATTATATCAAAATCAATCATAGGTATGACAATGAGATCAGCGTATAAAGAATAGGTATGTGCTCTAATGGGGACTGATTCACAAAACTTTGTTGCAATAATACTTCCCTTAGGAGTTTTGACTGACAATTCTCTTGTTAAATCAAACTGGAAATATATAATTTTCTTAGAAAACTGAGAAGATATGAAACAATGTGATGATCCAGAATCAAATAATGCATTTGCTAAACTTGAGGAAACCATTAAATTACATGCCACCATGTCTTTCAGAGCTTTAACCTCAGCAGTAGTGATAGCATAATCTTGGCCTTGATCCCTTGGCCTCTTCTGAGTTAAGATCCCCTGACTCTTAGGACATTCATTTGCATAATGCCCCATCTTTCTATAATGATAGCATTCCACATTGACAAAAACTTTCTTTCCCTTGCAATCATGAGCTTGGTGGCCTTTTTCACCACACTTATAACTGACTCCCATTCCCTTCAAGAAAGTATCGGGGTGTTTCTTTCCACATTTACTGCAGGACTGATATTCAACTTTTCTCTTCTTCCCCTTATTTTAATTTCCAGATTGATCAGAAGATCTCTTCTTTTCTTGCTTTTCTTTAAAGTCATGAGACTTAGAGAATTCCTTTTCTGTCTTGATAGCAAACGAGACAATATCTTCGTATGATGAGAAGGTTTGTGAGACTAATGCTCGACGGAGAAATGGTTTTAACCCATCAAATAAATGATCAATCTTACTTCTAGGGTTACGTATATAATCTGCATCATGCCTCGCTAACCTTGTAATGTTAGCCTCATACATTGCGACATTCTCATCCTCCTTCTGCCTCAGACTAAGAAATTTCCTCTCTATATCTGCTCGATGGTCATGCGGCAAGTATTTTTCTAAGAAAATTTCCTTAAACTCCCTCCATTCCATACTTGATACTTCTTCATCTTCCTTTGTGTTTTGAATCAGCGACCACCATTGATCGATATCTCCAGTGAGGCGGTATAATGCCATGACAACCTTCTCCCTTTCGCTACTCCCCAAGGCGTGGAATATTTTCTCTATGGAGTTTATCCATTGCTCAGCTACTAATGGATTTGTACCCCCATTAAATTTTGTCGGTTTTTTCCTCATGAAGCGGTCTAACATTGATCCTCCATGTTTCGGATCAGGGTGCTCCATACGAGTAAGGTTATTATTCATAACCTGAGTGAGTTGTCCCAGTATGGTAATAAGTTGATCAGCACTAGTTGTATCTCCAGATCCATAATAATTATCTTGAGCAGGAGGAAAATCCCTACACGGAGTGCGTGCATTGATACAGTTTCCATTCCTTCCACTAGGCGCCATTTCTAAACAATGGCATAAACTAGATTAGTTTATGAATCAAAATACATAATTCCACACTTGAAAAATACTTAACATAAATTGAACTATTTATAGATATAATCCATAATCATAAAAATGTTTTCTTTGAGGAAGTATATACTCATAACTCTTCATAATGGTTTGTAAAGATAATGATAACTATCCTAAGCATATCCCCTGGGAGTGTCGTAACAAAGAGTGCAGCAAGGCCCGTTGTCGTGCACCAGTTCCCGTTTGAGTCTAGCTCAAAGCGGTGTTTTCGGGTTTTACCCCTAGGTATATATGTGGCAGAGCCGCCTCTACCTGCTCGTATCCAGACAAGGATGTATTTCTTGGAAAACACACAAAATCTCTATAATACCAAAATTCCAAGAAGTTTTTCTATACAAATCCTCAAAGTCTATCTTCGGGCTATGTGCTCTAATCAGAGTTTATCTAAATCTAGCTTCTAAGGTTAGTACTAAACTACCTTTGATACCAACTGTAACACCCCAACCCCAGCTACCCCGAGTCAGTGCATTACTTCGTAACATTGGCATGATCACAAAAGATCAAGTCTCAGAAGACCGATTAGTTTAGTAGCCTTGGAAACACTAGACATATTCATAAATGTTACATTACATCATAAAGTGAAAAACTACAATAACAAAGTCTCCATAGTCCACACTCATATCCTCTTCTGACTATCCTTGCAGGTCATTCATAAAATACTACTTCACATCCTGGAAAATATTAAAACATTGAAAGGGGTGAGCTCGATGATCAGTAAGGACAACAATATTGCGGAAGCTTTCATAAAAAACATTAACATTTTAGGCAATGTATAACTAAAACAAAAGACTTTTTAAACTTGAACTTCAGAATGATCTAGAAAAAATAAAATTAAATAATTCCATTTACTTACTCACATGGATATTATACTAGTCAAATAATCCCATGTAATATCAATAACCACATTCAAAATGATGGAATGCATAATGACAGACTATCATAACCATGTAGTCAAGACCTCGTGCCAAGACCACAAATAAGATTTTTTCAAGGCCTCGTGCCAAGACACTAGTTTTTCTAATGAGACCTACCGATGCATCGAGGAGCTATAGCGGGCTCCACCCATCACTTATTTAGTCCAATGCATTCCTCATATGAATAGGTTTAAAGATATCATAAAACATAACATAATCGTATCACATAAAACGTGCATAAAGGAAACATAACATTTCCATGTTTCAATCACAAGATATCAATACAACACATTGATATAATAAACACCTTATCAAAACCATTTTCAATACCAAAATAAAATAAAATTAAAACTTGTTATTTATTTTTCATTTAAAAAAAGTTATGGCTTGAAGAGGAAGCTGAAACTCAAATAATGGTTACAGCGGCGGAGAAGCCATTTTCACCGCATACGTACGACAAGAAAAACATTACTTTTTGTCATTTAGTAAAACTCTTCATATAAGAAGATTCCTTTTGAATAAATGTAAAAGTCAAAGGGGTTTATACATAGTATAAAAGAAATTTGTGTATAAAACAAAATATGCCTCAATGAATGGAGATTGAGACAAATTACCTTACAAAGATCATTTTTTAAATAAAATAGATATATTATGTGTATTCACTATAAGTAAACATAATGAAATTACAAATACAAGATATGATATAATAATATCATGACATAATTTGAAAGTAGGAGATTAACCCAAAGAATAGAAATTGGGTTAAGAAGTTCCCTTACCTCATGTCCGACTTGACTCGATCGTTCTTTAACCTCCTGAATAATAAATTAGAGTTAATTTCTATTTACTTAAGAACCTTTTTCATTTTCATTATTCATTTTATATCACTTATTACCATGTTATAAACATTATGATATTATTTAAGTTAATAACGGTCATTATGTCGATCTTTGGTACTTGAGTCAAAAATAAACTTCTTATAATTACAAGTTGTTAATGTGGTGAAATATACATTATATCCAGAATTATATTAATTATTTAGATATCATATATATCATATATATACAGTATATACATACATTTATAATATTACATAACATTTAGAGGTAAGAAATGAAATGCACCGTTCATGGAGACGGTAAGCCGTACGTACGCATGAACGCTACTTTCATTTCTATTTCGTATTTAATGGAATGAAGTTATAATTATATAAAGGTATAATATAATTCCAGTATAATATAATGTATAATACCATTTACTCCATCCTTTATACATCCCACATATGGCATTAATGATTCAAATCACTTTGAGGGGGCGGTAGTCTGCACTTCCTAAAATGAAATTATCGCGTTTACCCATAATGGAAATCATAAAGTATGCCATAAATGAGAAATACAGAAGCATAAGGAAAACATAAAAATAATATATATATCATATATGAAAATATTTTCATCAAAATGGCCACCATTAGAGGTGTTAAAAGAATATTGAACAATCATCATTTCGTGAGGCAGTATTTTTCCACCCACAGAAACAATATGTTCTTTAACCATTAGATGAATGTTTGTGTAAGTATAAACCAAATACTTATCATAACAACATCCTAGTATATTTTATATACTGGTGTTGTTACAAAATAAAGTAATAAGAATAGTTTAAGGGGTTGGAAAAGCAAAAAAAAAACAAAACAACATTAGAGAAGACATTACCTTAAAATCGGGTAACTCTTTTTGATTTGAGCCAAAGGCTTCCTTGGGAAGACTTCTGACCAAAGTGAGGCTTCTAAGAGTAAGGGAGGAAAGTGGAGAGAGTATTTGGGCAGAGTTTGGCCGAGCCAAAAGGCTTTGAAGGTGTGAGTAATGTGGTAGTGGTGGGGGCCTTTTATAAGAGGAGAGAAGGGGCACTCTTGGAAAGATTGAAATGTTACATTATTATGAAATGCTTTTTCAGATTCTAAAGGTCCCACACTTATATATTTCTAGGATAAGGTGATAAGGGTTCGAAATATTCTCATCCAATAGGTTTTTGACAACTGTAAGTCTTAGATATTACATTATAGTTTCATTTTATTTAAATCGTTAATTAATGAGGTAATCACTGCATCAGCATGCTGTCATAGATAATTTAATTTATTTAATGTCTAAAAATTATAATAAAAATATAATAATGTAGGAAATCATTTTATCTTTCAAATTAATATTTATAGTAAAAAATATGACTTGTATGACCCCATTTAAAAATTATTTTAGTAAAACAACTCTTGTTTGAGACATTTTTATTTTAAAATTAAATAAAAAGTTATTTATGTCATTTTCCTACCAAAGTGGCTCCATTGGGTCACCAAGTTTACGCATGGATTTTCTTGGTCTTCCATGACACATCCAATAGTGTTAGGACAAGTTTAAAGTTAGTTTCATATTTTTATAATATCATTTTTACCTTAAATATCACTAATTACCTTTAATCACAATTAATTAAACTTAAAAGTTACTATTCACCAAAAAATTATTTTAATCCCATTGAACCACATTTTACATCCTAATGACAACCATGAATATCGAATTTTTGAAAATCAAATCACAGAAGTGGTAATGTTTCATTTAAACGAAAAATCAGTTTTTTAACTACCACTTAGTGGTTTCACTATTCATCAAAATTGAAGTTTTTCAGAATAATGCCAAAATTTCCCCCTAAGCTATTATTGATATTCCAAATTCAAAAATGATGTCTATTTTAAAAAATTCCAAACATATAAGTTTCATTAATTAATTTTATAATTAATTCACGTTGTCACAATAAATAGCATGTTTTTAAGAAACAATATATATCAAAAGATTGACAATTGTTTATGTCTAATTTCAAAGTGAAATTAATTATAATGAACACCATTGGATAAAATGGTAAAAATATATTCTAATTATTCTTTAAAACCACTCAATAGTATAATTTATCACTATAAATTATTTTGATTAAAAAAGTTGTTTTTAAGTATTTTTCACTATTCATAAAAAATTGGATGTTCTCAGAAAATTACAAAAATTTCAACTTAGGATAACTCTGATATTCTGAAAACAAAAACGAAGTCCATTTGGAGAGATAAAATTTATAAAATTTGAAAAAGTAGGTATTTCTATTCATAACGGATACTTTGATTGGTTGTGGTGTGTGTTAGAACTCGAAGTTGCGTACAACACACGCTACTGTATTATTCAAAGAGAAGTGTACCGCGGAAGCATGGGGTGTTACATTCTTAGTGGCACTTGTCCTCTCCTTAGTACATGTAGCCACCTGAGGATAGACATAAAAAGGGGGTGATCTAGAAGCCCAATAAGAGGATAGATAATAACAATATAGCATGGTGTGAGCATAATCATAACATAGGGAAAAGATCATGAAAATGAGAGGAGCATAAGTAAAAGACTTGAAATGTGGAATTGCTTAAAAATGAAACATCATGTCTTAGTGGTTAACTACCACACATACTTGTGAACCAAGCTAGAATATTGTTCACACATCATTTCGCATCTACTCATGAGATTCATCACATTACATAATGCATTGGAGCGCTATATAATTCCGGGTGCACCCGCCACATTTAAACATTCATATTGCGCTATATAATTCCGGGCTCACCCGTCACATCATAACATTATCATTATCATGCTTTCCACATAGAACACATATCAAACATGTAAATAAATAACCCATGTAATGAAATGTGTTTCATCTCATAATAACACATTCATAAGCTTTGGGTTCCAAAAAGAAAGAGGGAACACCATACTTGATACAAGAACCATCAACCTTGAATGAGAGGTAAAAGGTGAGATCTTGAAAGAAGGGTTATTTTGGAAAACATTTTGATGGACATAAAAACCAGTGAAAAACATGTATATCCCAGAAAAGTAAAGGCAATGATGAACAAATTATCTTTGAGGAGTAACCATATCAAAAAAATGCAGTTAAAGAGGTAGAACCCGAAAGAAGAAAATTGGGTTCGAGATTTCCCCTTACCTTGTACCCGAATGCTTCCTTCTATTTAATGTACTATATAATGACATTATATTAATTAATTATAAATCTAGAACCATGTTTACGTTAATAGTGTTCATTCAGGTTTCATTATGTGATGTTATGTTCCTTTGGATGACTTATAGAGTTTAAAAACATTGTTCGGGGATGTTCGTTTTTATGGTTTTTTCTTGGGTGGTTCACTAGTATTCTTAAATTGATGTCTGGGTAGAACATGAGTAAACATACAGAAATGATGTTACATGTCATTAATTATATTACAGGAGCTTTAATGTTCTTATAATTAATCACATTATATCCATGTGGATGAATCATTAGATAAGAATCAAACGAAGATTGGGTGGGTTAATTTGAGCGGTTTTTTGATCACAAAGAACTTGTTTTAATTTTTCCCTTAGTAATATGGCCATAGGTTATTTCCAGAACATAAAATAAAACATAATACATATAACATATTCTGGTTCAACCATAAAAATTGTTTCATGACCAGATCTGAAGGTATAAATGGAAGAAGAGAGCATGTCGTTTTTGAAGGTGATAAATTATCACCTCATGAACAACGTTCTCTTTAATGAAATAAAAGGAAGAGGTAAAGGGTGTGTGGTGATATAATATCCCAATAGAATCATAAAATTACAGTATATGAATAATAATGGATTTACAAAACAATTTGGATGAATATAGGTGGGGGAGATTAAGAAAGGAACTTGAACTTGAAATGAAATTAAAGGAGAAGAGGGAGAGAAATTACCTCTTAAATATTCCTCTTGAGATCCTCCATAAGGAATCTATGATTGGTCTTTTGATGAGACCATCAGCTTTTGGATGTGGGGGAGGGGCTAGGGAAGGTTTTTGGACAGAGTTTAAGGAAGTCATGGAGCTTGAGAGGTGTGAGGAAAAGAGGGAGTGAATGGTGGCTTTTATAGTGGAGGGGAGAGGGGTTCCCTTAATATAAAATTGAATAGTTTATTAATTTCACCTAAGACAAGGAAAAGTGAGTATTGAACGAACAATAATAGTAATTTTATAATTTAATCCCGAACCAAGTGGGCTTACATCAGCAGAACATCATCGATGACTCAACTAATACATTATTTAGCATTTATTGTGAATTATCGGATTCAACTATTCATAAAAAATTCAAGTATCTCAGAAAAATCCAAAAAATTTACCCAAAACATTTTTCAACGTGTAGATTCCAAAAATGAAGTCCATTTTTCAAAAAGAAAATTCTAAATATTATTAATTTTATATTTAATTTAAATCATAATTTACTAAAAAACTGTTTTTTAAATTAAAACTGATTTAATAGTTCTTTAAAAAATTACGTAGGGTCTTATAAAATTATCTAAAAACTATTATAAATTGATTCAATAATTTATTATTACATTTCATGGAAATAAATATTCTTTTAAATTAATTAATTATTTATAATTAATTATTTATGACTTATAAAATTCCTAAAACGTTTACTAAGGTCAAATTGTCACTTTCTAAGATGTCTAAATTTTATTTTATTATTCATAGGTAATTTTATTCTTATTTAATATTCATAAGGGTCATATTACTATTCATAAGTGTAGGTTTCTATTCATAAGGGTAGGTACTATTAACCAAAAATTATTTTTGTTTCATTAGACTCCAAAAATCATCTTGAACACAACTGTGAATGTCGGATTTTCAAAATTCCAAACATAGAGGGGACAAACATATGTTTAAAGGTTACATATCACTTAGTAGTTAATTTTGTTGTGTTTTCATGTTATTTTATGACATATTTATAAGAAGGGAATTTCCATTGAAAATATTTGGGTCGTTACAAACATGACAGGTAAATATGTTTCCTTATGTTTTAGTTAAGCTCATAAATAAATTCCTCAATGAAAAGTAACTTAAAACAAAAATGTTGTATTTTAATTTTTTCTACTGGGGAATCAAATACCGTTTAACCCATCACAAGTTTGTGATTTTTTGGTGGCTAACTTTCTCTTAAACATGTTCCTATCACTCTCCATCAGAACTTAACCCTTTGTTTTATCTTCCATGTCCATGTTTTCTTGGAATCCTAGTACATGTTGTCTCGGGTGAGCTTGGTACTTTTATTTCTTTCTATTAATGTGATGGTTTAATTTACTCTGTTTACAATGTGGGGCTTTCAATGAAGTTTCCAAGACCAATTTTAAAATTATGAGGACACAATTCCCAAAAGGGGGGAAGGATGTAACATCCCAGGTAAATAAAGAATATTACTATTTCATATTTATTAATATTTGTGAATAAAATATTAATATTACTTTAAAGGGAATTCTATGCTCGATGGCGTACCCATTACGCCACAACGAGTTTCTTTTAAATTTTACATTGCACTCTACTAATAAAATAATATTATTTTAAATGGTAGTTAACGCCTAGCCATTGTAATGGAGGGAATGAACAGAAATAACTAAAAAATGATTATATATGTTTTCAAATATTTTTACTTTTATCCAATAAATGTTAGGGGCCTAAAATTTGAATGAATCCAATTTTAAGCGTAAATATTCTAATATTCTTTAAATGGTCGATTAACAGCCTTTTCATGGGAACCATTTTTAAATCCACTTTTTGACAATTTTATATGTTATATTGGACCAAATAAAATCCTTCTTTAGAATCTAGACATCAAAATTTACTTTTTGTATGTTTTTTATTTTTTCCGATAAAGTTAATTTTTAATGAATAAGTGAAAAATGTTGTATTTTAATTCAAAACCTCATTTTAATATAATTTATTTATATGATTAGATCATATTTAGAATTTATTTTAATGTTAAATTAGAATATATTTTTACCATTTAATCCAATTCTGGTCATTGGAATAAATTTCACTTTGAAATTGGACTTAAACTATTGTCAATCATTTGATATATTTTATTTCTTAAAAAGACTCTATTTTTTTTGATAATAGAATTTAATTATTAAATTGATTAATGCAACTTATATGTTTTGAATTTTTTAAAAAAGACATCATTTTTTAATTCAGAATATCAAATATAGCTTAGGGTGAATTTTTGGTATTTTTTGAAAAACTTTAATTTTTGATGAATAGTGAAACCACTAAGTTTTATTAAAAACTGATTTTTTGTTTAAATGAAACTTCACCACTTCTGTGAGTTTAATTTCAAAAGTACGACATACATGGTTGTCATTATTAAGTAAAATGTGGTTCAATGGGATGAAAATAATTTTTGGTGAATAGTAACTTTTAAGTTTTATTAATCGCAATTAAAGGTAATTAGTGTAATTAAGGTAAAGATAATGTTATAATAATATGAAATGACATTGACACATGTCCTACCAATATTGAATGAGTCATTCCCAACCAATACAATCCATGGGTCAACTTGGGGACCCCACTGAGCCACTTGGGTAATAAAATGATATTAATAACTTTTTATTTAAAGTTAAAATAACAATGTCACAAACATTTATTGTTTTACTAAAACAATTTTTACATGGGGTTATACATGTCATATTTTTTACTATAAATATTCATTTGAAATTTAAAAATATTTCCTACATAATAGTATTTTTTTATAATTTTTGGACATTAAATAATTTAATTTATTTATGACACCATGTTGATGCAACGATTACCTCATTAATGAATGATTTAAATAAAATGAAAATATAATGTAAAATCTAAGACATAAACATGTCAAAACCCTATTGTATGGGTGTATTTTGAACCCTTATCACCTTATCCTAGAAATATATAATTTTGGGACCTTTGATATCCGAAAATCATTTTATAATAGAGTAACTTTTCATGACTTTCCAAGAGTGCACATCCTCCCTCTAATAAAAGGCCCCCACCTCTACCTCCTTTCCCACACATCTCAAGCCATTTTCTTGGCCAAACTATGGTTTTTTTATCTCTAAAAATCCCTCTCTTACTTTCAGAAGACTCACTTTTGGCAGAAGGTTTTCAAAGGAAGCCTTTGAGCTCAAATAAAAAAGAGTTATCCGATTTTAAGGTAATGTCTTCTCTTATGTTCTTTTGTATTATTTTTCTTCTCCAACCCCCTATACTCTTTTTATTCCTTTATTTTGTAACAAAACCAGTATATTAAATATACTAGGATGTTGTTATGAGAAGTATTCTAGGTTCACTTACACACACCTTCATCTAATGGTTAAAGAAGATACTGTTTCTGTGGATGGAGAATTACTGCCTCACGAAACGATGATTGTTATATCTTCTCCTACCACCTATCATGGTAGCCATTATGATTGAAAAATATTTATTTATGATATATATTTTATTTATCATATCTATATGCTTCTGTATTTTATATTTAATACATACCTTTATGATTTTCATGTTGTGCAAATGTGAAAATTTCATTTGAGAAAGTGTGGATTACCGCCCCCTCAAAGTGATTTGAATCGTTAATTCCATGTGTGGGATGTATAAAGGATGGATTTAATGATGTTATATATGATATTATACTATAATTATAATATAACTATGTATCATTATGTTTTCATTCCATTAAAGAATGAAATATAAATGAAAATAGCATTCATGCGTACGTACGGCTTACCGTCTCCATGAACGGTAAATTTCATTTCTTTTCTCCAAATGTTATGTACTATTATAAGTACATATAAATGATGGATATATATTTCATATATTAAATTTAAATTAGGGATATAATTCTGTAATTATAATATATATATCTATCATTTAGTTTTAATTCCATTAATATGACAAAGAAATGAAAGTAGCGTTCATGCGTACGTACGACCTACTGTCTCCATGAACGGTGCATTTCATTTTTCATCTCCAAATGTTATGGAATAGTATAAAATGAATATATATGGGATATATATGATATTTAAATCATTAATACTATTATTGAGACGATGTACCTATAACTATATGGAAAATTCTTTCCCCACAAGTTCAATTTTGACTCATGTGCCGAACATCGACAAAAAACGTCTGATATGAACGCACATTATTAACCAATAATTTTAACATTGTAAATGTAATATGTACTGAATAATAATAATTAAATTAGTTCCTTAAGAAATTATAAATTGATCAATGTTTATTATTCAGGAATATAAAGAAATGAACAAGACAAGTCAAACTTGAGGTAAGGGATCCCACCTCTCTCATTCTTTTTAAGTACTCTCTTTTATGTCATTCCTTTTAAGATCATCTTTCTTATGTTGGGGGATGTTCTTTTAAATTCATCTTTCTGTAATTTTTATGTAATTTGATGAGAGACCCTATTTTATCTCATCAATCCATTTTTTTAATTTTTAAGTGGCACCGTTAGAATGCCGAATTTTCGTAAGGTATTTCTTATCTCACTTTTAATTCTGTGAGATTTCCATTTTTGCCACTTATTTACTGCATGTTTTGTACTATGTACTTCCCTTTAATATATATTATCATGAATCTATTTATATTCATGGTATTATGTGATTCATTTGTTGTTTACTATCTTTTGGTCATACGACTCGATTGATTACAATGAGGTATGGGGTTTTTATCTCACTTTTTGTTCCCGTGAGATTCATGCTACATTTGACAGTATTTCCTTTTGTGTAGTGTATATACTGACCATGATTGTATTCTTTGTGTAATATAATCTAATTTATGGTTTTTACAACTTCATTGTATGACCCTTATTTCATGGGGTGTATGTTTTGAATGTTACCCAAATCAGTAAGGGGACCTTTCCCCCTCCTATTTTTAAAAAGACATATTTTTTAGGTCTTTTAATTTACATCTTATTATGTTGGGATATGTTCTTATATATCCTTATTTCTGTAAATTCTATGTCCAGGTGATGAGATACCCTTTTTTATCTCTCATCGACTCATTTTCAGAATTTTTAAGTGACGTCGTTAGGTGGTCGAATTTCTATAAGGGGACTTCTTAACCCAATTTCAATTACTTGGGTTAAACATATACTTATTGATTATGTCATACTATGAATATGTGTGGATGACCTCTGATTGTTTTACACTTAATATCCTCTTATGTTGGGTGTATTTATATTTTCACACATAATTATGTAATTGATTTATCCTTAATCTAAGGATACCGACTTTGTAAGGGACTTCGTCTCAATCTAATTTAATTGAGGTATATTTGGTTTTACACAAAACATTATTTTATAGGGTGTATAAACCCCTATTACTTTTAATTTTATTCAAAAGGAATCTTTTATCTAAAAATTGTTTTACTAAATGATAAAAAGTATGTTTCTTTTTAACGTACGCGGTGACAACGTCCTTTCCACCGCCACTAGTATTGTTTGATCTTTGGCTTACTCAAGAAGCCGTAATGTTTTTATAGTAAATAAATACCATATACTAATTTATGTATTTTGGTATTGAAAATCGTTTTGATAATGGATTTCTATGTCAATATATATAAGTAATATATTGTGATTGA
The DNA here is from genome assembly GCA_963277665.1 of Viscum album. NCBI lineage: Eukaryota > Viridiplantae > Streptophyta > Magnoliopsida > Santalales > Viscaceae > Viscum > Viscum album. The sequence continues at coordinate 1,113,786,931 of OY728132.1, read as the reverse complement.
AATGTGGAAATGTTTCCTTTCCTTTATATTTGTTTTATGTCTTATTATTTCATAATTGTACTTGGACATTTGACGAGTGGTTACGTGATAAACCATATGACGGGTGGTATCATGAATACCGAGATGGGTGGTTACGTTATAGCCTCCAATGCATTGGGTATAGAAGTCAGTTGTATGGCTATTCCATGTAGTGATATGTGTGCAAGTCGACCGTATGGTTATTCCATTTAAGTAAGTTTTTGTCCCAAGTTACCTTTATATGTTATGTATTCTTTATTTGGGTTTTATGGTAATATTTTGGTTACAAAGGGTATGTAGTGATCTTTTTTTCAGTGAAGATTATTTAATACTTCATAAAGGTGAAAAGTATTACATTGATAAAGTATTCATGGTTTACTTGTTGTTTTGAAAAACTAACAGTTTTCCTTCTTTGTGCATCCTTTAATAGGATTTTTATGCTCATCCCGGGTTTTTAAAATGATCTCCACAGGACTTAAAGATGAATAGGGTCAAGTATGGGATCAAGGAAAGTCGTGCTATCTAAAACATGGAACTAGACATGTTTCCTTTTAAGAGTTTTTATTTTATGGAAACATAGTAGAAGTGTCTACTTTGTAATCTTTTGAGATTTAATAGTTATGTTCAAATTTTCTTAAAATCTAAACCTGAAAAGATCCTCTATGTGAATTATTCATTTAATTCATGATTATGTAATGTTTTAAGGCTGGGTCCTTACAAATATAGTTAAATAAGATGAAAATAATTTTTGGTGAATAGTAATTTATGACTTTTATTTACCGCGGTTAAAGGTAAATAGGGTAATTTAAGGTAAAAATAATATTATAATAATATTAAATTTCTATAACTTGTGTCCTAATCCTATTGGTTGATACATTAAAGACCATGGGCATCATTGTGTCGATTTTGCGACCCCATTGAGCCACTTAAGAGTGATAATGATACTTTATATTAATTAATTTAACAAAAAGACAAAAATGGCATAAACATATATCTTTTAGTAAATTAATTTTCACATGGGGTTATATAAGTTATATATTAGACTATAAATATTAATTTTAAAGATAAATAGATTTCATGCATCATGGTATATTTTTATAATTTTTAGACATGGGATGAATTAATATATTTATGACACAATAATGATGTAGTGTTCACCTCATTATTGAATGATTTAAATAAATAAGAATATAAAAATTTGAAAAATATCTAAAACCAATACAATTCTTATTGGATAATTTTATTTCAAACAAGATTAATCTTATAATTGACTATAATATGTTTCTAGACCTTTAGAAACCAAAAATCATTATATAATAAAATAATATTTTAATACTTCCCAAAAGAGCCCCTCCCCTCTTATAAAAATCAATCACCTAAAACCCATTACTCACACCTCTAAAGCCGCTTGTATGGTCCATAATATTCCCAAATAATCTCTCAAGATCCCTATATTCCACCTAGAAGATTTAATTTAGGCAGAAGGAACTTTATGAAATCCTTTTGGGTCAAACCAAAAGGAGTTACCCGATTTTAAGGTAACATCATCCCTAAAGATCTCTTATTTTATTTTACTTCTCAAACCCCCTAAACACTTTTTTTTTACTTTATTTTATAAAAAAACCATTATCCTAAATTTATCACTTTGTCTTTATGAGAATTATCAGAGCTACACTTACATACAACTCCATCTAATGGGAAAAGAACATATTGTTTCTATGGACAACGATCTACTACCTCACGAAACGATGATTGTTCAATTATCTCCTACTACCTCTCTTGGTGTCTATTAAGATGGAACTGTATTTACATGTGATATATAATATATTTATATTATCTCTAAAATTATTTATTTCACATTTATATTACACCTTTATTGTTTCCATAATGGGTAAATACGATAATTTCATTTGAGGAAGTGGAGACTACCTCCCCCACAAAGTGATATAAATCATTCATGCCATACGTGAAACATATAAAGAATGGAGTTAATTAAATTACATAACATAGATATTATAATTAAATTATAATATACCTATGTGTTATTAAGTTTACATTCCTTTAAAAATAAAATGGAAATCAAAGTAGCGTTCATGTGTACGTACGGCTTATCGTCTCCATGAATGGTGTGTTTCATTTCTTAACTCCAAATGATATAAAATATTATAAGTACATATACAATGTATATATATGATATATATGAAATCTAAATCATTAATATCTATCTGGAGATAATTTATTTTTTAACACATGGACAATTTGTAATTATAAGAAGTTCATTTTTGACTAATGTTCTGAAAATCGACAAAATGTTTGGTATGAACTCAAATAATTAATTAATTCATATATAAAGGTAATAAGTGATGTAAAAGGATTAATAAAATTGAAAAAAATTCTTATTTTATTTTAAATTAGCTTAAGATTATTATTAAGGAAGAACTCAGTACATATGAGTCATGTTGGATACGAGGTAAGGGGTTTCTTATCTCACATTTAATTCCGATAGATTTCCATTATCGTACAATTATTTATTGAATGCGGTGTATTGTGTACTGAAATTTGATATATATTATCATTATTATATTTATATTCATGGTATTATATTACTCATTTAGTTTTTTCTAACTTTTGGTCATACGACTCGATTGATTACAACATGGTAAGGGTTTTTCATCTCACTTTTTATTCCCGTTAGATTCATGCTATATGGAAACTATTTCCTTTTGTGTGGTGTATGTACTTTCCATGATTATAATTTGCGTATAATATAATATAATTTATGGGTATTTACATCTTCATTTTATAATATATCTTTCTTGGGGTGTATGTTTCATAATATACCAAATCAGTAAGGGAATTTCAAATTTCAATTTCCACTCATTGGGATTTACGCATACTTCATTGATTATTTTACTCCAAGATTATGTAAGGAAAAAATATTTATTATTTATGTAGTAATTTTCAATACACTTTATGTATATGTACTTTTGATACACATAATCACTCCATTTATAATTTATCAAGTCGTTGATATGAACATGATAAAAGTAATCTTTACTCAATTTCCATTAATTGAGTTTAACATCCAAGTCATTGGTGCTGTTTTTAAAAGAATATGTTTGAATGTCCTTTGAATTATTTACCCTAAATATCCAATAATATAGAGTGTATTTATATTTTTCAAACATAATTATGTCATTGATTTATCCTTAATCTAAGAATACGGTATTTGTAAGGCATTTTATCTCAATTTACCTTCCATTGAGACTTCTTTGTTGTTATGCGCCAATTCACTTTTATATGGTGTATATACTGTAATTTGACATATTATATCATGAATCCCATTATTCTCATTATATCATAAATTTTTCATTACCTCAATTATTTTTATTCAATAATCTCCCATTTTGTTAGGAAATCTTACTAAAATATCATTTTAAAAGTTTTAAAAGATGTATTCTTCTAAATCCTTCCCATTAATGTCCATGTTTTAAAAAAGGTTTTAAGGATTTATATATACGGACAATAATGTATTAAAATTTAAATACCTTTTAAATGTTTAAAAGTGGCATGTGAATCTTTGATTGAAAAATCTATTTTAAACAGCTTCTTGATAAATTTTTATACTTTTAAATGTTTTCACGAAAAATGGGGATATTGATCTCAAATAGTTTTGATGATTATTTTCATCTATGTCAATATAAATCATTATTAGCGATTGAGGTTAATTAATTATTATAAAATCTTTTATATTGTATTTAATGAGTTATGTTTGACTGTGGATGTGCTATTTTTATACCATTCATGGTTTGTGGTTAAAATATTGACATTTCATATGCTAGTTTTAATAAGAATGTTTAGATTATGTTTCATCCTTTTCAGATGAGGAATGAATAACACTTAGTAAGTGATGGGTGGAACCTGCTATAAGTCCTTGATGCATTGGTAGGTCTCATGAGACAAACTAGTGTCTTGGCACATATACTTGACAAAATTATTATTTGTAGTCTTAGCGCGAGGCCTTGACTATGTGGTTATGATGTCCGACATTATTTATTATATCATTATGAAATTAGATATTTATATTATATGTGATTTTCGCCTAATAGAATATCTATGTTAATGACTAAATGGAATTATTTGATTAATCTTTTCTATATTATGCTGCATTATAAGATTAACGGGATTTTGTTTTAGTCTTATACATTGCCTTAAATGTTTATAATTATATATAAAAGTTTCCACTATATTTTTATCCTTAGTAAGGATCTGAACTCACCCCTTTACTATGTTTTATTTTTCCTAGGATGTGAAGAATTATATTATATTTAAACAGCAGGAATATGATAAGGGATATAAGAGTGTTAAGAGGGAACAAAATGTTGTTTTTTTATTTCATGATGTAATTTAAACTTATTTATGTATATAGTACATCAAAGGATACTTAACTAATCAGTCTTTCAGGAAATGATTCATTGCATCCTTCCAAGGTTATATAATAATGCATCGACTATGGGTAACTGGGGTTAGGGCATTACAATTGGTATTATAGTAAGTTTAGTACATACATGGGAAACTAGATTGAGAAAAACTCTAATTAGAGAACATTACCCTAAGATAGACATTGAGTATTATTATAGAATAACTTCCTAGAATTTTGGTAATATAGAGATTTTGTGGGTTTTCCAAGAAATAAATACCTGTCTGGATAAGACCAAGTAGAGGCGGCTCTAGCATAGATGTACATAGAATTGAAAAATCCTACATGCAGTATCGGGCTTGACCCGGGGTATCCTGGTAAACCACAACGGGCCTTTCTACACTCTTGGTTACAACACTCCTAGGGGATACGCTTAAAATAATTCACATTTTCATTACAACCCGATTTGAAGGATTTTGATATATTATGAGAATAAATAACCTTTGTTAATCCTAAGGTGTTTCAGATTGAATATAAGGTGTTATTGTATTCTGTAAATGATTTTATGACTCACACTATGCTTTTTGGTTTTAGTAAATGGATGGATTCCAAGGAAGTCAGAGTGACATTGAATATGATGTCCAAGGTGGCCATGGTGGTGGAAATGAGAAACAAAATAGAATGTTGATAGGGGTAAAATATATCATGTTCATGCGGAATCATTTTTCCAAAAATATGACCAACAACATATACAATAACCAACTCCTGCACTCAACAATGAAATGAAAGGTGGAGAATGATAAGAGCTCTTGCAATAGAGACCATAGAGAAAAGAAAGATAAATTTCCATCATGTGGTAAATGTGGAAGTATACCCCTAGGAAAGTGTCTCAATGGAACAAACAAATTCTTTATGTGTGGGAATAAAGGACAGAAAGTAAATAATTGCTGAGTAAAAATTAAGAGTACAATTAAAGAAAATAAAAATGATCCTAAGACTGCAATTACAGTCATTTACTATAAATTTTGGGGACCTTGGCATTACACGAGTCAATTCCCTATTCTATAGGACAATCATTAGGTCAAGGAAGAACCTATGTGAAAATAAATGGATGGAGAAATCTTTAAAGGTTTTAATGATCTTTGTTTATGGGATTACTTTGGAATAATTTTCTCTTGTATGTGTTACCATGTTGTTTTGTTATGTGAAAATTCTATTTGATGGAGAATTTTATTTTCAATTTTGGATATAATTATAAATAACCCTTTTGGGTTTATATGATATTTTAATTGAGGAAATTACAGGTTACTACTTTTTAGGATGAAAATATGAGGCATGAGATAACATTTATGGTTAAAATATGTTACAGTTATTTTTGAGGAATTATCTCATTTTTGGGAATGTTGTGGAATTTTATAGTTTTTGAAATTTGACGACATGCAGACCGTTTAACAACACCTCACTTCGGTCGAAGCTAATAGAATCAAACCCACAAACAAAGTGCGATTGGGATTTATCGCCTACCACTAGACTATGTGAAGTATAGAGTTAGTATGACTAATTCATTTTAGTTAAATGAATTTATGGATAAATTATATGTTAAATTTGGGAAATTATGATTTATCATTAGTATAGGAAAATTATTTGGTGATTAAGTGATAAATGTTATTTTGGAAGACGTTCACACTTTTAGTAACACTATATGCCTAAGGAAAATAGAATACTATGGGATTTCATTTGAGGAGTATTGGTAGATTTTTATTTTGGAAGAATTTATGTTTTTATAGTAGACTTAAAATGATTTGGTTTATTTTTCTAAATGATTAACCAATCATAGATAATATGTGATTAAGTTAATTACTTTTAGGTATGTGACTTTAAGAGTAGTCTGAGTTATTTAGAGATAAATGATAAAACTTATCGTGGAATACTATGTGATCAAATCCCACTAAATTTTGGGTTCCAAAATTTGTTTGGATTATGTTCAATAATTTTAAGGACAAATTGTTTATATTCCTTATTGAACTTTGGGTATTTTTTATTTAATTTTAGAGATTAAGAGTAGTATTTCTTTATGTAAACGATTATCCTTTTGGGGATCATCTGATCTTGTACTGACCATTTTGGTGTTGGTTAATGTCTAAAGACAAGGGATATATATATAGTTCATCTTATATGGATTATGTGATTCTCTATAAGTTGATTATGGTGCTTCAGGGGTCAGCAAGTCATCTTGAATACTCATCATTTGGAGTAAATATGAGTATATGGTAGAAATTTATTTAAGGGTAAAACTCTAATTTTAAAGTAAGTATATCTCCTTATGCTATTAGTAAATATCATAAATAAATTCCTTAAAATTATGAAGAAGAAATTCAAACAAAAACCTTACTCTTTAACTTCTCCTATTGGGTAATAAAACACATTTCAACGCATCACAAGTTTATGGATTTCATGTAACGCCCCGACCCTAGTTACCCAGAGTCGGTGCATTATTACATAACATTGGCATGATCACAAGAAAGATCAAATCTCGAAAGACCGATTGGTTTAGTAGCCTGGGAAACACTAGATATATTCATAAAGTTTTACATTACATCATAAAGTGAAAAACTACTACAACAACATAGTCTCCATATTCCACACTCATATCCCCACATAAAATCCCTGCAGGTCATTCATAACTTACTTCTTCACATCCTGGGAAAAATAAAACACAGAAAAGGGGTGAGCTCAAATTCCCAGTAAGGATAACAATATAGCGGAACTTTCAAAAATAAGCATAAACATTTAAGGCAATGCATTACTAAAACAAAAGCCTTTTAAACTTGAACTTCAACATAGTATGGAAAAAGTAAAATGAAATAATTACATTTACTTATTCACATGTATATTCTACTAATCGAATAATCACATGAAATATCAATAACCACTTTCATAATGTTGGAATGCACAATGCCAGACTATCATAACCACATAGCCAAGGCCTCGTGCCAAGACTACAAATAAGATTTTGCCAAGGCTTTGTGCCAAGACACTAGTTTGTCTCATGAGACCTACCGATGCATCGAGGAGCTATAGCGGGCTCCACCCGTCACATATTAAGTCCAATGCATTCCCATATGAAAAGGTTTAAACATAACATAAACATTCGTATTAAAACTAGCATACGAAATGTCAATACTTTCACCATAAACCATGAATGGTATAAAAATAGATAATCCCCAGTCAAACATATCACAAAACCTTCAATACAATATAGATGTTTTGTATCATAATAAATCAACTTTAAATAAGAAAAAATCCATTAAAGAATGTTGACATAGATGAAATCAAAATTCTTTTTAAAGAAATATCTCTTTCTATTTTGAAATTATTTAAGATTAATATATTTATAAAATAAAACATTTTCTTTGAAAATATTCTTATAAGCTTGTAAGGGATGCTTTGAAGATTTTATAACAGCGGAAAATAGCCGCAGCCGCCGTATAAGTTAAAAAAACATTCTTACCTTAATTCTGTCGAAAAGGTTATAAAGGACCTTGTTTTGAAAATGATGGAAAGATTCCTTTATAAACCACTTATAAAAGTCAAAAAGGGTATAAATTACTTTAACTCATATTCTAGTAAATATTAAAAATGTTTTGAAATACATTTTTAAGAAACATGGATGTGGATGATAAAGAGATCCCAGTAGATTATTACGTATAAACAACCTCGGATAATGAAGAGATTGTGAAATAACCCTTACCTTGTACTTTTACTTGGTTGGGGTAGGTTAACCTCCTATATAATAGTGAAATAATTGTTATTAAATTATACAATAATCATATACATTCATATGGTATCATATATGATCTTTTAACATTGCTTTGTTAATAATATCTTAGAATTATCATCGTTTCGGGTGTTAACTTACTCGTTTTCTTTTATATGTTTTGTTACATAAGCCGTGTTTTTTACGGATAGGTTTTATCTTAATCATATCTAGAATGATATCAAGTCCTTAAACATCATTTTTAAATCATCAAATGATAATTATACTTGAATGGAAACGATGGAGACTGAATCTCATCGCGTTCGTGGAGACGGTAGTCCGTACGTACGCACGAGCGACAATATCATTCTTTTGATATTAAAATAATATATAAATGGATGGTATATCATATATAAAGAATCATTAACATGTTATATTTATTATTTAAATGAGTTACACATCATTATTATACCCATCCAAATAATAATATATTGAATAACAATTACACCATGATGTGGAGACGGTAAGCCGTACGTACGCACGTATGGTGACAAGTTATTCAAAGGTTGGATAGAATACTGAATATGGTTCTACCATATTTATAATAAAATCACAGTAAATATATGATACTGGATTTATTATTTTATAATGGTAACAACAAAGGAAGAAGTAGTGGAAGAAGAAAGGAACATGGAAAAAGGTGGTGAAATCATTACATCTTCTTCGGTTTCTTCCTTTTGATTTGATCAAAAGGGCTCCTTAGGTTGGATTTCTGATCGAACTAAGTCCTCTAGGTTGTAGTGAGGGAAGTTGGGAGAGTATTTGTGCAGAGTTTGGACGAACCAAAAGGCTTTGAAGGTGTGAATAAATGAGAAGGAGGAGTGCCCTTTTATAAGAGGGGTGAGGGGCACCTTTGGAAAAGCTAGAAATATTAGTTTATAATAAATTAATATTCGGTTTCTAATGGCTCCAAAGTTTATTATTTAAATTTTAAGGTGGGGATGGGTAGAAAACAACTAAACCAATAGAATTTATACAGGTTTTGGTACTTATATTAACCTTATATTTAAGTATTAACTCTAAGGTAATTAGTCTCACTTTTACAATGTCTCTTTGTATTTTTATATTATATGGTTAATAAACTTACCATATACATCCAAGAGACCCACAAGTGGTCCATTAATGATACAAATATCATGATATAAGTCTTTTGGAAGATCATTAGATTTTTAGGAATTTAATATCAATTAATAATATAATATTTGTTTTAAAAACTCTTTTATGTCAATTTTGACACTATTCAATAGTTGATTTTTGTGAAACTCAAACCAGAATGCTTACTTCGAAAAAATTTAATTAAAGGATTACTAACATGTCATATTAACTTATAAAATTAGTGTAATGCATAAAAAATCTCAAATTATATTATTTTGGGTATTTATAATATCAATTATTTTAAATTTTCACTATTATGGGAATTACTGCATCATCATTGTGTCATAAATAAATTAAATTATTTAATGTCTAAAAATTATAAATAAAATATCATTATGTAGTAAATCTTTTTATATTTCTAATGAATATTTATAGTCGAAAATCCAACATATATAACCCTATGTAAAACTTGTTTTTCTAAAATATATATGCTTGTGTCATTTTTGTATTCATTTTAACTTAATTAATATAAAGTGTCCCTATCACCTACAAGTGGCACCATGGGGTCCCAAAATTGACCCAAAGATGCCCATGGTCGGACATGTATCTACCAATAAGGTTAGGACATGTTTTAGGGTAATTTAGTATTATTATAATATTATTTTTTAATCCTTATTTACCGGATTTACCCTTAACCATGGTAAATAAAATATTTACCGCAGTAATTATACAAAATGTCTAAAAATAAAAGTTACCTATTTACACAATTTGAATATCCTGATTCCAAATATGGAATCCAATTTTACAAATTCAAAACATAGAAGTGGCAGAAATTAATTTAAAATTAATTCCCGTTGTTAAAACAAAAAGCTTGTTTTTAAGAGATAATAACTATCAAAATATTGACACTTGTTTATGTTCGGTTTAATTGTAAAATTATGTCCAATGACCAAAATTATATTAAATGGTAAAAATATATTTTGAATATACTTTAAAACCACGAAAATTCATAATTTATCACTATTAATTATTTTGATTAAAAAGGTTGTTTTTAATTAAAATTTAGTAATTTTCACTATTCATCAAAATATTAAAGTTATCCGAAAAGTACCAAAATTTCACCTTAGGCTAAATTCGATATTCAGAATCCAAAAATGAAGTCCATTTTTAAATATAAAATATATATAATTTCAAAAAGTATGTATTACTATTCATAACGGCTAGTTTGATTGGTTATGGTGTGTTAGAACTCGGTGTTGCGTACAACACACGCTAACACATTATTCAAAGACAAGCGTACCGTAGAAGCTTGGGGTGTTACATTCTCCCCTCCTTCAAATAATTTTGTCCTCGAAATTTCTAGAATACTTATCACATGAAAATACTCGGGTGGTTGTTCATCATAAGTTCCTCGGGTTCCCACGTTGCCTCTTCCATCTTATGGTTTCTCCAGACAACTTTTACCAGACGCGTCGTCCGGTTTCTCAGTACTTGTTCTCTCGTATCAAGAATCCTGATGGGCTCTTCGCAATAAGACAGATTTGGGTCCAGTTCTAATTCTTCATAGGTGAGTACATGCGTTGGGTCAGGCATGTATTTTCTCAACAGAGATACGTGTAACACATCGTGAACTTTGGAGAGACTTGGAGGCATTGCCAATCGGTAAGCTACAACCAAAATTCATTCTAGAATTTCGAAAGTTCCGATGTACCTGAGACTCAATTTACCTTTCTTACCAAAATGTATGACTCCCTTCCATGGAGATACTTTCCGGAAAACATGATCACCGACTTGAAATTCCAAATCCTTCCTTCGATTATTGGCAAAGCTCTTCTACCTACATTGAGATGATTTGATGTGATTTTGGATTATCTTCACCTTTTCCACTGTTTCCTCCACCAGTTCTGGGCCTAAAAGTTTTCTTTCACCAACGTCATCCCAACAGGTTTGTGTGCGACATCTCTTTCTATATAACTCTTTATATGGTGGCATCTGAATACTCGAATGAAAGCTATTGTTATAGGAAAATTCTACCAGAGGTAAATACTGATCCCACATACCCTGAAAGTCATGTGAGCAAGATCTCAACATGTCTTATAAGGTTTGAATAGTCCATTCTGATTGTCCGTCTGTCTGAGGGTGGTAAGCAGTGCTCAAATGAAGTTCAGTATCCAGGGATTTCTGAAGACTTTTCCAAAATTTTGAAGTAAAATGGGGATCACGATCAGAAACAATTGATAGGGGTACTCCATGAAGTCTCACAACTTCATTAATATATAGTCTTGCTAGATGTTCCAGGGGTAGATCTTCTCTTATAGCATGAAAATGTGCTGACTTGGTAAGATGATCAACAATAACCCATATTTCATCGTTCCTTCTAGGAGTCTTTGGTAGCCCCATGACAAAGTCCATCGTAATATTTTCCCATTTCCACTTCGGTATGGGAAGAGGTTGCATGACTCCTCCAGGCTGTTGCCTTCCAGATTTCACTTGCTGACAAACCATACATCTTGACACAAAATCAGCAATCTCCCTCTTCATGTTGTCCGACCAAAAATGTTCCTTCAAATCTCTATACATTTTGGTGCTCCAAGGGTGTATAGAGAAATTGGAACTATGAGCATCATCCAGCAATTCCCTTTTTAGATCAGGTATATCGGGAACACAAAGTCTCTTCCCAAATTTCAAAATTCCATCTTCATACACAAAGTATCTCAATCTCCCATCATTCACAGCTTTAATCTTCTTTTGAAATTCTTCATCATCGGTCTGAGAACTCTTAATCCTTTCTAGTAAAGATGGTTTGGAAACCATTTGAAAAAGCATTGATGTTTCACCTTCCCTGGTTATTCCCATGCCCATCTTCACTAGATCCATGAAAATTGGATCCCTTTCAATTCTCATATTGTTCAAAACTCCATGGTCTTTTCTACTCAAAGTATCTGCCACCTTGTTTGCTTTACCCGGGTGGTAGTGTATCGTGCAATAATAATCCTTGAGTAATTCAAGCCATCTCCTTTGCCTCATGTTGAGTTCTTTTTGTGAGAAAATATACTTCAAACTCTTGTGATTAGTATAAATCTCACATTTTTCACCATAGAGGTAGTGCCTCCATATCTTCAAAGCAAAGATCATAGCTGCTAACTCGAGATCATTAGTAGGATAGTTTTGTTCATGAATTTTCAACTGTCGTGATGCATAGGCAATAACTATATCATTCTACATAAGGACACAACCAAGTCCTTTCTTAGATGCATCTCTATAAATAACGATCCCATCATTCCCCAATGGTAGAGTCAATATATGATCATTGACTAATATTCTCTTCAGTTCTTCGAAACATTCATCACACTCTTTTGTCCAAACAAATTTAACCCCTTTACGTGTGAGCTTCGTTAATTGGTTAGCCAATCGGGCAAAATTCTGGATGAATCATCGATAATAACCTGCCAAACCAATAAAACTACGTACCTCAGTTATACTCGTAGGTGCTGGCCATTCTTGGATTGCCTTGGTCTTAGAAGGATCAACAGATATTCCATCTTTAGAGACAATATGTCCAAGAAAAGAAATCTCCTGAAGCTAGAATTCACACTTGCTAAACTTCCCATGTAATTCATGTCTTCTTAGAGTCTTCAAGATAATGCGCAAGTGATTTTCATGATCATCGTAGATTTTTTAGTATACCAAGATATCATCAATAAATACCACCACAAATTCATCGAGATACTCCTTGAAAACTCTATTCATCAGATCCATGAATACAGAGGGTGCATTAGTCAATCTTAAAGGCATTACAGTAAACGCATAATGCCTGTACCTGGTTCGAAATGATGTCTTTTGAATGTCTTCCTTCTTTACACACAACTGATGGTATCCAGATCGAAGGTCAATCTTTGAAAAGTTTTGAGCTCCATGAAGTTGGTCAAATAAATCATCAATGTGTGGTTGGGGATACTTGTTCATTATTGTTATAGCATTTATATCCCTGTAGTCGATACATAACCTCATAGATCCCTCTTTCTTTTTAACAAAAAGAACAGGGGCTCCCCATGGAGAAACACTAGGGTGAATAAATCCATTATTACTCAATTCCTCTAGTTTTTTCTTTAGTTAAACTAATTCTATAGTGTCCATTCTATAAGGGTTATTTGATATATGCCTTGATCCAGGAATTAAATCAATGGAAAACTTAACTTCTCATTCTGGAGGATGTCCAGGTAAATCTTCCGGAAATACATCTAGAAATTCTTTCACAACAGGTACATCCTCTATTTTAACATTCCTTTCCTCACCCACAGTAATTTCATTCTCTTCCTCCCCAATAATTGAATTTAGTTGAGCTACTGGGGGTGGATCTAAATAAGAATTAGGCGGTGACGATTCTACTCTAAAGATAAGGTGTTCCTTATCATTATCATCAAGAATCATAACCTATTTCTTCTTACAATAAATCTTCGCATCATAGTATGAAAGCCAGTCCATATCGAGGATTATATCAAACTCAATCATAGGTATGACGATGAGGTCAGAAGATAAAGAACATTTATGTGCTCTAATGGGGACTGATTCACAAAACTTTGTTGCAATGATACTTCCCTTAGGAGTTTTAACTGATAACTCCCTTGTTAAATCAAATTGGAAATATCTAATCTTCTTAGAAAACTGGGAAGATATGAAACAATGTGATGATCCATAATCAAATAATGCATTTTCTAAACTTGATGAAACCATTAAATTACCTGCCAACACGACTTTCGGAGCTTCTACCTCAGCAGTAGTGATAACATAAGCTTGGCCTTGATCCCTTGGCCTTTTCTGAGGTAAGTTATCCTGATGCTTAGGACATTCATTTTCATAATGTCCCATCTCCCTGCAATTGTAGCACTGAACATTGGTAGCTTCCTTATTCCCTTTACAATCACGAGCTTGGTGGCCTTTTTCACCACACTTGTAACAGACTCCAATTCCCTTCAAGCAAGTACTGGAGTGTTTCTTCCCACATTTACCACAGGATGGATATTCAACCTTTCCCTTCATCCCCTTATTTCCATTCCCAGATTGATCAGTAGGTCTCTTCTTCTCTTTCTTTGCTTTAAAGTCATAAGACTTAGAGAATTCCTTTTCGGTCTTGATAGCACATAAGATAATGTCTTCGTACAACGAAAAGGATTGTGAGACTAATGCTCGCCGGAGAAATGGTTTTAACCCATCAAAGAAACGATCAATCTTACTTCTTGGGATACGTATATAATCTCGAGCATACCTTGCTAACCTTGTAATGTTAGCCTCATACCTTTTGACATTCTCATCCTCCTTTTGTATCAGACACAAAAATTGCCTTTCCATATCTTCTCTATGGTCGCGAGGAAAGTATTTTTCTAGAAAGAGATCTATGAACTCCCTCCATTCCATATTTGATACTTCATCATCTTACTTCGTGTTTTGAATCAATGAACACCATTGATCAGCATCTCTAGTGAGGCGGTAAACTGCCATGATAACTTTTTCCCTTTAACTGCTTCCCAAAGCCTGAAATATTTTCTCTAGGGAATTTATCCATTGCTCAGCTACTAAGGGATTTGTACTCCCATTGAACGTTGGTGGTTGTTACCTCATGAATCGATCTAACATTGATCCTCCACGTTGTGGATCAGGGTGCTCCATACGGGTAAGGTTATTATTCATAACCTGAGTGAGTTGTCCTAGTATGGTGATTAGCTAATCATCACCAGTTGCATCACCAGCTCCACTATAATTATCTTGAGCAGGAGGGCAATCCCTACATGGATTGCGTGCATTGATACATTTTCCATTTCTTCTAATAGGTTCCATTTCTAAACAATGGCATAAACTAGATTAGTTTATGAATCAAAATACATAATCTCATACTTATAAAACACATAACATAAATTGAACTATTTATGGATATAATCCATAATCATAAAAATGTTTTCTTTGAGGAAGTATATACTCATAAACCCTTCATAATGATTTGTAAAGGAAATGAGAGTTATCCTAAGCATATCCCTCGGGAGTGTCGTAACCAAGAGTGCAGCAAGGCCCATTGTCGTGCACTAGTTCCTGTTCGAGTCTAGCTCAAGGCGGTGTTTTCAGGTGTTACCCCTAGGTACATCTGTGCCAGAGCCGCCTCTACCTGCTTGTATCCAGACAGGGATGTATTGCTTGGAAAACTTACAAAATCATTACAATACCAAAATTCTAGGAAGTTCTTCTATACTAATCCTCAAAGTTCATCTTAGGTCTACGTGCTCTAATCAGAGTTTATCTAAATCTAGCTTCCATGGTTTGTACTAAACTTCCTCTAATACCAACTGTAACTCCCCGACCCTAGTTACCCAGAGTCGGCGCATTATTACATAACATTAGCATGATCAGAAGAAAGATAAAATCTCGAAAGACCGATTGGTTTAGTAGCCATGGAAACACTATATATATTCATAAAGTTTTACATTACATCATAAAGTGAAAAACTACTACAACAACATAGTATCCATATTCCACACTCATATCCCCACATAAAATCCCTGAAGGTCATTCATAACTTACCTCTTCACATCCAGGAAAAAATAAAACATAGATAAGGGATGAGCTCAAATGCCCAGTAAGGATAACAATATAGCGGAACTTTGAAAAATAAGCATAAACATTTAAGGCAATGCATTACTAAAACAAAAGCCTTTTAAACTTGAACTTCAACATTGTATGGAAAAAGTAAAATGAAATAATTCCATTTACTTATTCACATGGATATTCTACTAATCGAATAATCACATGCAATATCAATAACCACTTTCATAATGTTGGAATGCATAATGTCAGACTATCATAACCACATAGCCAAGGCCTCGTGCCAAGACTACAAATAAGATTTTACCAAGGCCTTGTGCCAAGACACTAGTTTGTCTCATGAGACCTACCGATGCATCGAGGAGCTATAGCGGGCTCCACCCATCACATATTAAGTCCAATGCATTCCCATATGAAAAGGTTTAAACATAACATAAACATTCATATTAAAACTAGCATACGAAATGTCAATACTTTCACTATAAACCATGAATGGTATAAAAATATCACATCCACAGTCAAACATATCACAAAACCTTCAATACAATATAGAAGTTTTGTATCATAATAAATCAACTTTAAATAAGCGTAAAATCCATCAAAGGATGTTGACATAGATGAAATCAAATTTCTTTTTAAAGAAATATCTCTTTCTATTTTGAAATAATTTAAGAGTAATATATTTATAAAATAAAACATTTTCTTTGAAAATTTTCTTATAAGCTTGTAAGGGAAGCTTTGATGATTTTATAACGGCGGAAAATAGCTGCACCCGCCATATAAGTTAAAAAAACATTCTTACCTTAATTCTGTCGAAAATGTTAAAAAGGACCTTGTTTTGAAAACAATGGAAATATTCCTTTATAAACCACTTATAAAAGTCAAAAAGGGTATAAATTACTTTGACTCATATTCTAGTAAATAGTAAAACTGTTTTGAAATACATTTTTAAGAAACATGGATGTGGATGATAAGGAGATCCCAGTAGATTATTACGTATAAACAACCTCGGATAATGAAGAGATTGTGAAATACCCCTTACCTTGTACATTTCCTTGGTTGGGGTAGGTCAACCTCCTATATAATAGTGAAATAATTGTTATTAAATTATACAATAATCATATACATTCATATGATATCATATATGATCTTTTAACATTGCTTTGTTAATAATATCTTAGAATTATCGTCGTTTCGGGTGTTAACTTACTCGTTTTCTTTTATATGTTTTGTTACATAAGCCTTGTTTGGTATGGATTGGTTGTATCTTAATCATATCCAGAATGATATCGAGTCCTTAAACATCATTTTTAAATCATGAAATGATAATTATACTTGAGTGGATACGATGGAGAATGAATCTCATCGCGTTCGTGGAGACGGTAGTCCGTACGTACGCACGAGCGACAATATCATTCTTTTGATGTTAAAATAATATATAAATGGATGGTATATCAATTATACAAAATCATTAACATGTTATATATATTATTTAAATGAGTTACACATTATTATTATACCCATCCAAATAATAATATATTGAATAACAATTACACCACAACGTGGAGACGGTAAGCCGTACGTACGCACGTATGGTGACATGTTATTCAAAGGGTTGATAGAATACTGAATATGGTTGTACCATATTTATAATAAAATCACAGTATATATATGATACTGGAGTTATTATTTTAGAATGGTAACAACAAAGGAAGAAGAAGTGGAAGAAGAAAGGAACTTGGAAAAGGGTGGTGAAATCATTACCTCTTCTTCGGTTTCTTCCATTTGATTTGATCAAAAGGGCTCCTTAAGTTGGCTTTCTGATCAAACTAAGGCCTCTATGTTGTAGTGAGGGAAGTTGGGAGAGTATTTGGGAAGAGTTTGGCCGAACCAAAAGGCTTTGATGGTGTGAAGAAATGAGAAGGAGGAGTGCCCTTTTATAAGAGGGGTGAGGGGCACCTTTGGAAAAGCTAGAAATATTAGTTTATAATAAATTCATATTCGGTTTCTAATGGCTCAAAAGATGATTATTTAAATGTTAAGGTGGGGATGGGTCGAAAAAAACTCAACCAATAGAATTTATACAGGTTTGGGTACTTATATTAACCTTATCATTAAGTATTAACTCTATGTTAATTAGTTTCACTTTTACAATGTCTCTTTGTATTTTTATATTATATGGTTAATAAACATACCATATACATCCAAGCGACCCCCCAAGTGTTCCATTAATGATACACCTATCATTATATAAGTTTTGTGGCAGACTTTTAGATTTTTAGGAGTTTAATATCAATTAATAATATAATATTTGTTTTAAAAACTCTTTTATGTCAATTTTGACACTATTCAATAGTTTATTTTTGTAAAACTCATAACAGAATGATTACTTCGAAAAAATTTAATTAAATGATTCCTAACATGTTATATTAACTTATAAAATTATTTTAATTCATAAAAAGTCTCAAATTATATTTATTTGGGTATTTATAATATCAATTATTTTAAATTTTCACTATTATAGGAATTACTGCATCATCATTATGTCATAAATAAATTAAATTATTTAATGTCTAAAAATTCTAAATAAAATATCATTATGTATTAAATCTTAGTATCTTTCTAATGAATATTTATAGTCTAAAATCCAACATATATATCTCTATGTAAAAATTATTGTGCTAAAAGATATATGCTTGTGTCATTTTTGTATTCATTTTAACTTAATTAAAATAAAGAGTCCCCGTCACCTACAAGTGGAACCATGGGGTCCCAAAATTGACCCAAAGATGCCCATGGTCGGAAATGTATCTACCAATAAGGTTAGGACATGTTTTAGGGTAATTTAGTATTATTATAATATTATTTTTTTAACCCTTATTTACCGGATTTACCCTTAACCATGGTAAATAAAATAATTACCGCAGTAATTATTCAAAATATCTAAAAATAAAAGTTACCTATTTACACAATTTGGATATACTAATTCCAAATATTGAATCCATTTTTCCAAATTCAAAACACAGAAGTGGCAGAAATTAATTTAAAATTAATTCCCTTTGTTAAAACAAAACGCATGTTTTTAAGAGATAATAACTATCAAAAGATTGACACTTGTTTATGTTCGGTTTAATTGTAAAATTATGTTCAATGACCAAAATTATATTAAATGGTAAAAATATATTCCAAATATACTTTAAAACCACTCAAATTCATAATTTATCACTATTAATTATTTTGATTAAAAAAGTTGTTTTTAATTAAAATTTAGTAATTTTCACTATTCATCAAAATATTAAAGTTATCCGAAAAGTACCAAAATTTCAACTTAAGCTAAATTTGATATTCTGAATCCAAAAATGAAGTCTAATTTTAAATATTAAATATATATAATTTCAAAAAGTAGGTATTACTATTCATAACGGCTAGTTTGATTGGTTATGGTGTGTTAGAACTCGGTGTTGCATACAACACATGCTACCACATTATTCAAAGAGAAGCATACCGTATAAGCTTGGGGTGTTACATTTCAGATCATTAACATTCTCATAATAATATTATCGATCACTCTCCATCAGATCATGATGGTTAGATTTATCTTATATATCCGTGTTTTATTATATGGAACCCTAGTATGTGTTATTTTTGGAAACCTTGTTACTTACCTTTCTTTTTTTTAAAATAGAGGCCTCATTAATCCATTTTTTGATGTGGGATTTCAACTAAGATATTTTAAAATTCCAAAACCCATGTTTTCAATACCGATCATAAATTGCGAGGACGTGATTTATTGAAGGAGGGTAGAATGTAACACCACAATATTTCATAGTATGTTATCTCTTTAAAGTAGATCAATAGATTGCAGCACCCATGAAACTGAGTTCAAGCGCACAAAAACATACCAAACTAGCCGTTCAAAAAGAAATTATGAATAGTATTTACTAAATTTTGAATTTTACATACTCCATATAATTTTAACTTCCTTATTATCTCTTTCTTAGATATATTATAAGAATAAATTCAATTTTTCAGATAAAGGAGAAAATTTTCAAAAAAATGAAATTTTAGCACCTTTTTATGGAAAACCCTTTTTAAATCCAAAATTTGAAACTTTTATATATTAAATTTGAACAATAATATTTTTATTTAGAATTGGTACATCAAAATTTACTTTGGATGGAATTTTGGTATTTTTCAGATAATGTTCATTTTTTAATTAATAGTGAGAAATACTATATTTTAATTCAAACTGCGTTTTAATCTAACTTATTTTTATGATTATATTATCTTTTTCATTTGTTTTAAAGGGTAATTAGATTATATTTTTGTTATTTAATCCAATTTTTGTAATTTATAGTAATATCACTTTGAAATTGGACATTAAGAAGTGTCAATATTTTGATAGTTATTACTTCTTAAAAACACATTTTTTGTTTTGAAAATGAGAATTAATTTTAAATTAATTAATGAAAATTATATGTTTTGAATTTGGTAATATAGACATCATTTTTGAATTCAAAATATCAAATATAGATTAGTATGAATTTTTGGTATTTTTCTAAAAAACTTCGTTTTTTGATGAATAGTGAAAACACAGAGTAATAGTTAAAAAACAGACGTCTTCATTTAAATGAATTTTTACCACTTCTGTGAATTGAATTTCAAAAATCCAACATTAATGGTTTTTATTATTATGAAAAATGTGGTTCAATAAGATGAAAATAAGCTTTGGTGAACAGTAACTTTTGACTTTTATTTACCACGGTTAAATATAAATAGGGTAATTCAAGGTAAAAATAATATTATAATAATATTAATTTTCGCATAACATGTGTCCTAATCCTATCGGTTAATATATTTATGACCATGGGAATATTTGTGTCGATTGTGGGACCCCATGGAACCACTTAAGAGTGATAATGACACTTTATATTAATTAATTTAATGTAAAGACAAAAATGTCCTAAACATATATCTTTTAGTAAATCAATTTTTACATGGGGTTATATAAGCTATAACCCTGAATATAAAACATTAATTTTAAATCAAAAAATATTTCCTATATCATGGTATTTTTATTATAATTTTTAGACATCAAATAAATAAAATTATTTATGACACAATAATGGTGTAGTGTTTACCTCATTATTGAACGATTTAAATAAATATGATTATAAAAATTAAAACAATATACAAAACCTATAAAATTCTTATTAGATGATTTCCTTTCGAACAAGATTCATCTTATCGTATAAATTAATATGTTTTGGAGCTTTAGAAACCGAAAATCATTGTATAATAAATTAATATTTTTACACTTTCCTAAAGAGTCCCTCCCCCCCTTATAAAAATCCATCACCACTAACCCATTAATCACACCTCCCAAGCCTCTTTTACCGTCCAAACATGTCCCAAATAAGCTACCAAGATCCCTCTATTCCACTTATAAGCCTTAACATAGGCATACGGTAATTCAGGAAATCCTTTTCATTCAAACCAAAAAGAGTTTCCCGATTTTAAGGTAACGTCTTCCCTAAAGTTCTCGTCTTTTATTTTACTTCTCAAACCACCCTAAAATCTTTTTATTCCTATATTTTATAAAAACTCTAGTATCCACAATATAATAGTTTTTTTTATGAAAAGGATTCAAGATACACATACACACACCTCTATTTAAGGGGAAAAGAACATACTTTTTCTGTGGACGGTGAACTACAACCTCACAAAATGATGATTGTTAAATTATCTCCTCCTACCTCTCATGGTGGACATTATGATGGAACTATATTCACATGTGATATATATTATATTTATATTATATCTATAGTTCTGTATTTTTCATTTATATTATACTTTTATGGTTTCCATAATGGGTAAATACATTAATTTCATTTGAGGAAGTGTGGATTACCACCCCCTAAAAGTGATATGACTCGTTCATGCTTTCTGTGGAATTTATAAAAAATGTAGTTATTGACAATACATAACATATATATTATAAATTAATTATAATATACCTATATATTATTAATTTTACATTCCTTTAAATTTAAAATAGAAATGAAAGTAGTGTTGATGTGTACGTACGGTTTACCGTCTCCATGAATGGTGTGTTTCATTTCATAACTCCAAATGATATAGAATATTATATATACATATACACTAGAAATATATGATATATATAATATATAAATCATGAATATCATTCTGGATATTATGTAATTTTGACCACATGGACAATTTGTAATTATAACAAGTTTATTTTTTACTAATGTTTCGAACATCAAAAAAATGTTCGGTATGACCTCAAACAATTAACTAATTGTTATTGCAAGGTAATAAGTGATATAAAAGGATTAATAAACATTAAAAATTTTCTTAAGGAAGTATAAATTAACTTTAAGTTTATTATTCATGAAGAATCTGGAACATACCAGTTAAGTTGGACACATGCTAAGCGGTTTCTTATCTCACTTATAATTCCGTGATATTTCTATTAGTCGCCACTTATTTATTGTTGTGGTGTATTGGGTACTTAAATTTGATATATATATTCATTATTTTATTTATATTCATGGTATTATGTGATTAATTTTGTGATTATTATCTTTTGGTCCTACGACTTGATTGATTACAACATGTAATGGTTTTTCATCTCACTTTTTATTCATGATAGATTCAATCTATATTAGCCACTATTTCCATTTTTGTGGGGTATGTACTGCCCATGATGGTATTCTTGGTATAATATAATTTAATGTATGGGTCTTTACATCTTCATTGTATGCTACATATTTAATGGGGCGTATGTTTCGTAAGTTACCAAATCGGTAAGGGAATTTCCAATTTCAATTTCCACTCATTGGACTTTATGCATACTAATTGATTATTTTACTCCAAGATTATGTGTGAAATAACTATTTATTATTTATATAGTAATTTCCACTCCACTTTGTGTGGATATAATTTTGATAGACATAATCACCCCATTGATAATTTTACAAGTCATTGATATGAACATGATAAGAGTAATCTTAACTCAATTTCCATTCATTGAGTTAAACATCCAATACATTGGTGTTGTTTTTATAAGAATATTTCTGAATGTACTATGAGTTATTTACAGTAAATAACCAATCATATTGAGTGTATTTATATTTTTCAACCATAATTAGGTCGTTGATTTGTCCTTAACCAAAGGAAGTGGTCTGTATAAGAGATTTTATCTCAATTTACATTCCATTGAGACTTCTTTGTTGTTATGCGTCAATTCACTTTTATATGGTGTATACACTATAATTTGACATAGTGTATCATTAATCCATTTACTTTAAAGATATTATAATGTTTTTATTACCTCTATTATATGTACTTAAGCATCTTTCATTTGGTTAGGAACTCTAACTAAAATAACATTTTAAAAGTTTTAAAGATTTATTCTTCTAAATGTTTCTCATTAGTTCCCATGTTTTAAAAATGGTATTAATGATTTATTTATATAGACATTAATGTTTTAAAATTAAAATACCTTTTAAATGTTTCAAAGTGGTATGGGAAAATTTGATTCAAATATCTATTTTAAACTTCTTCTTGATAAATAGCGAGTCTTATAAATGTTTTCAAGAAGAAGGGGGATATTTAACTCAAATACTTTTGATGACTATTTTCATCTATGTAAATATCCTAAATTATTCTCAATAGAGGGTAATTTATTAAAATAAAATCATCCATATTGTATTGAATGAGTAATTTTTTTACCGTGGATGTGCTATTTTTATCCCATTCATGTTTTGTGGTTCAAATATTAGCATTTCAAATGGTAGTTTTTATACAAATGTTTAGATTATGTTTCATCCTTTTCATATAAGGAATTCATTGGACTTAGTAAGTGATGAGTGAAGCCTGATATAGCTTTTTGATGCATCTTTTGGTCTCATGTGACATACTAGTGTCTTGGCACAAATGATTGAAAAAATCATTATTTGTAGTCATGGCACGAGGTCTTGACTATGTGGTTATGATGTCCGGGATTATGCATTCCATCATTATGAAATTAGCTATTGATATTACATGTGATTATTTGACTAGTATAATATCCATGTGAATGATTATATGGAATTATTTGATTTATCTTTTCTTTATTATGCAGAATTTTAAGTTTAAAAGGCTTGTGTTTTAGTCTTATACATTTCCTTAAATGTTTATGCGTATTTATGATAGTTTCCCCTATATTTTTATCCTTACTCAGCATCTGAGATCACCCCTTTATTATGTTTCATTTTTCTTAGGATGCAAAAAATTATATTATAGTTAACAAGAAGGAATAGAGTAATGGATATAAGTGTTTTAAAAGTGGAAACAATGTTGTTTTTTTATTTCAGGATGTTATGTAAAACTTATTTACGTATCAAGTACTTCCAAGGATACTAAACTGATCATTCTTTCGAGACATGATTCCTTTTATCATAAAAATGTTATGTAATAATGAACTGACTATGGGTAACTGGGGTCTGGGTGTTACCCTTTCAATAATCCATAAATCACACATAATACTTATTTACATTAATTGGTTTGGGTTTTATAAGACCACACACATTTGAAAGACCCAACATTAGAAAAAAAATTATTTAATGTCTTTCACCTTATATGTATTTTTCATGATTTTCCAATTTTTTGAATGTTCACAACCGTTGATGTGATCACATGAAATCCTAGGGATATCTTTATCTTCATAATTTTCACTAATACTTCCATGTAATTTTATCTCTTGTTTCTAAATCATTTATTTCACAACTCATTATCATTTTCATTATTGGAGAAACACTTGTTTTCTTCTCCACCAATGAGGTGTGGATTCACATTCCTATGCATCCCTTACATCGCAATCATTACATTTTTCCCTTTGATGATATAAAAATTCTTATTGAAATTAATTTCATTTCATTAGTCACATATCTAAATTACATGTAGTAAATTGGGACAAAAGCCTTAAACCAACAATACATCCATGTTCCTCAAGTATTTTACTACTATTTTTTATTTTCATAAGACAATGATCTTAAACCCACAATTATTATTGAATAAAATAAACCATTTACATCATACACTATTATTTTAGAAATATCTATATTCCCCATCATATATGAAGTGCAACAAATATCCAAAATTTAGATTCCAACTTGAATTATTACATATAAAGAATTTTTTTGATATTTTCCTTTTCTTATTTTTTATTCTTAGACCTAGTCATTTTTTAACATACTTTGGATGTAACATCCATGATATTAAAAAACCATATTTATATCAATTTAAAATATTTCAAATAAAATATTTGTATATGATAAAGAAACAAATCATAAATGAATCAAATTAATAGGGTATAAAGTCATTGAGTATAATATTATCAATTCAAAAAAATTGTTATATTGTTTACATTAATAACTATTATATGTATAATGTATATATTTTAAAATTAAATAATTTATTTTAATCAAAATAATTAATATTTTAATAGAGAAAAATATACAAATTCATTTATGAAAATATCATTTATTCTAAAGGAATTGTTTTTTAAAATATGATTTTTTTGTTTTACAGAAAGATATCAATAAAAAGTATTGGTGAAATTAAATTAATTATTATGAAAATAAATTAATAACATATAAGAAATAATTAAGAGACTATAATGGGTTTTAATTTAATTATTCATGAAAAAAAATCTGAATCATTATTTTAGATTTATATTATATATGTTACTTTAAATACTAAATTACAAAATTTTATAATTTTAATTTGATTAAATTAACCTCATTTTTTGGAATATATATCATCCAAGTATATATTATATATATTTTTAGTAATTTTAGATTATATATGATAATTATTATTATATTTAATTATCAAATATCTATTACTTTCCTTAAAAATCTATCAAAATATTTATAACATTTTTGTATGAGTAGTTTTTTTCCTTTACAAAAGTGTGGATAAAATATTATTTTTACCATTTACTACATGAATTGATTTTTACAACTATATAATAAAATCTTAATAATAATGAAAATTCATGTTTTTAGGGGTTTATAATGTAATTTATATTCACATTTCTATGTGAAATTTTCATTCGAAAAAAATATGTTATTTTTATAAAGGAACAAATTAAGAGATTTCATTACATTGATGTATATTTTAACATTCCTCTCAACATTTTTTGTCTTTAAATTAATTAATTTTCAAGGTTAAATAATGTTAATTCTTTTAAAATCATTTTTTCCAATTTCTTCTTTATGACCCAAGGAAAATGGAATTTTTATGTCACTCACAAGTTACTTTTTACAACCACGTTCAAATAGCTTAATAGAAATTCCTTCACTTCCATTTTCTTATAAAACTCTAATATATATATATATATATATATATATATATATATATTTTGTAGGTATATTTTATGTATTATCTTAAAAATTCCCTTATGTTGTTTTTTTTTGGATTTTGAACATGTTGTATCAAACAATACAATTAATTATCTATTCTTTTGTGATACCATTTCAAATTTTTATGTTACCTGTCTTCTTAAACAAATTTTTTATCCATTTAATAATCCCTTAATGTTTGTTATACTTCACTAGAAATATGATCAAGTTATACCATCCGTACTTTTTCTCTTGAAAGCATGTAATCATGTTTTCTGAAAATATTCTTGAAACCCACTAGTTTCATTAGTCAATTATGATTTGATGAAATTATTGATGTTTTCTTAGGTGGCACCCATATGCATGTTTATATTATAATTTAACTGTTGGGGAAAATGTTATATATCCCTCCAATGGATTTGTTAATGTATTATATCTCAAGAGATGATATTTATGGGACTTGGGAGTAACCCAGTCCACTATTGGAATGAAAATATTATGCTATGTTCATTAGGGAGTAATATTTGACATATTCATGTGATTACATGTTTTATGTTGTTTTCAAATTCTTATGTTTCTATTATCCTATAATATATACTTCTTTTATGTTAAAATCCTTATATTCTGATCTATAAATTATTATATGTCTTTTATCAGGTATTATTTCCATATGATGTATTTACGTATCTTTATTATGTTCTCATACCCAAATTTTTATCTTATTCTCGCTTATGATCCTTGATTGTTATAACTTATTCTTGAAACTATTAACTTTTTTATCTCACCCTTTCTTATGTTTAGATTTCAATAGTTATTAAGATGATAATCAAAATTGATGTGAATAAATGGGTATATAGTGTGGAAATGTTTTGGTAAATTTTGAAGAGTTTCCATGAAACAAAGAATCCTTGGTTTAGGGGGGAAATGATCAAATTAATGAGAAATATATGTGTTCTTTTCATTACAGGTTATTTTCTAATTCTATAAAACTTTAGACCTAAAAGGTATTGGGTATATGGGTGAAATGGTATTTTTTAGGGAGAATGTGACTATATATCGTTAATTTTGTATCGTTTCAATTGTTATCATGAAACTATGTTAAAAATATTATACTATAACCATATCT
This sequence comes from Viscum album, assembly GCA_963277665.1. Lineage (NCBI taxonomy): Eukaryota > Viridiplantae > Streptophyta > Magnoliopsida > Santalales > Viscaceae > Viscum > Viscum album. The sequence continues at coordinate 1,113,759,452 of OY728132.1, read as the reverse complement.
GGAAATGTGGATCGGGGTATCTTTGTTTGTATCCAATAATGATTGAGATGATATTAGATATTGGGATATTATTATTTGAGGATAATTTAAGTGTTATAGGTACTATCATATGTCAAAAAGTCTATGGGTGACTATAAATTAATGTCACACATATTATTTTGAAATCTTATGGAATTATATTTAATGTGATTAATGATATTTTGGGAAATATTCATTAGGATTTGGGAATAATATGCAATTTTTCTATAGATAACCCTTTGGGATGGAATGTGATTTAATTTTGAGGTAATTATAGTTTATTAGTAAAATTGGTAGTTTATTTTTGGGAATATAAGTTCAAAGGTATAGATAACTTTAGGGTTTGAATGTGATTTGGTGAAAATGAGATTCATGCTATCATGGGATAAGATTAATATGATTTTTGGTGTATTTATGATGAAGGAAAAAATGAATAATATGCGTTTTTATGTATTTTGGGTATAAAAGGGTATGTTGAATTTTGGGAGTATATTTTTACATGATTTTGGGTTTATAATATAGTAATAAAATTTCAAGATAATTTTTTGGTAAGTTATTTTTAGAGATTATATTTTTAATTTTAAGAGAAAACAATATATGAAAATTTTGGTTGAAATGAAATATTTATTATAAATCCCTAACCCCAATCCCTAGGACCGAGCCAGATACTCACATGACCTCCTGAGTGAATCATTATATTCAAAAGGATGTTAACTAGAATTGAGGGTCTGAATGCTAAAAAATGGTGAGAATACACTCTTAGCATCATATCATTTCATATAATAATATAAATTTGAATATAGTTATATGAATAATAATATAAATTATAGGAATAAATTTAATTATCCATAATTAATGGCATGCATGTAAAAAATTGGAGAAATAAATGGGCACACAATGTGTAAATGCAAAACATAGTAAATGTGTAGAAAATAAGCAAATAAAACTGAAAAACATTATAGAGTCTCTCTCACTCCCACCACCAACTCTACTCACCATGACTCAATTATCAACCATTGGACCCTTTCCATTTATTTCATCATATACATGTTGTTTTCATGTTTATAGATATTCCCATTCTGGGTGTGTATAATAACCATAGTAAAACACAACCAATGCATCCATAACAAATGTGAAAAAGTAAAATAGGTATATTTTATAGTAATAATAAAATAGAAGACAATAATAGACAAACATATTCCAAGAACATGTATTCTGACCAAGACACCAAAATCCCTAACTATACCTTGTTTTAATCCATGATATAATGAATATCAACATATTGGAAATAATCAAGAAATATATACAATCCTAGTAAACATGTTTCTCATAATCATGCAAACAATTTTCTCAACTTCTACTAGGCATCAAGTGATTCATGTACTAAGAATTCAATAGGAATCGAGTGATCCTGTAACTTGACATCCACATTTTCCATTTAGTATACCAAAAACATTAAATCAACTAGGCCTCAAGTGACTCACGTTGAATTCATATTTTTTAATCAAATCTTCTACCCCATGCTCTGGTCTTTCATGGAAATCATCTAATGTCATGAACACTCTTTCTCTAAGGGATAACCATGTCCTGATGATCCACCGATCTCAATACCTAAGAAAAACACTTCCAAAGGTATGTTACTACACATAACATAGTATATAATACAGAGTAAATCATAGAATAACATCATGAGAAAATAGTAGAAACATGAAATACAAGTGATCAACATTAAACCTGAATAAAAAATCTGTAAGTATACTCACATAAACAAGTATCATAAACAGATCTCATGGGATTCACACCCACAACCATATGTGATCATGATCAATCATGGTGAAAAAAATCCAATCCAAGGATCATACCAAGGAAATAAGTGTATTAAAGGGCCCCTAATAGTAATGAACTTCCTACCTCAATGTTGTTTATAAAGAAAACCAAGGTTCATCAATGATCAAAATCCAAAAAAATCATACTCCCCCAGATAATGGGTTTAAACATCAAAGATAACTAATTTGGTTTCTATTTTTTAAAGAAATAATTTTTTAATGGACACTCAAGAGGATTCCAGTTCAGGAAGGGTGATTTTAGAATCGCACACCTTAAGGAGTCTTCCAAAAGAAACAACTATAAGGTATGTCAAAGGAGTGGTCTCCAACTCACCAGATATCCTGTTGAATCATCAATGGATTATGAATTCCTAATAAATTATAGAATTAATCCATGATTCTAGTAAACGACCATCTACCCACCAACAAAAAATCATTAGAAAAGTTGTCAAAGAAGATATTTAGCAGGAGGATAATCTCAATATAATAATTCTATGATGAATTACCCATAAATTTCCACCATTCATGAGAATTCTATCTTTTTCCAAGGGTATCTATCATTTAGTTATATATACTTAAACCATTTTATCATAGAATCATTAATCATGTAGTGTTTTATCATCAATATTCCATCAATATGAGGTTTATGAAGATTATTCCTAAACACTAACCCATAGAATTCTCATTTTCTATTATAGATCATTATTTAATCATTGAATAACATCATGTAAATATTCCTACAACCATTATATATGGATATGATGAAAATAACCCTGTATATTCATGTAATTCATATATCCAAAATAGATCCATCTACATGTCATAGGGGAGAAGAAAAATTAAGAGTAGATTTATGAAGAACTCATTGTTCTAGAATTATCAAAATCATCCAAATGTTAGAGAGGAAAAGAGATAATAAGAGGTGATTCAAGACTCATGAGAGGGTGTCTAAATTTGGAATAGTGATATAGTGGTTATAATTGAGTGATAAATTGGGTCAAAGTGAGTGAAGATAAAAGGTTGTAGGGTGAATTTAATTCACCACAAGATTGGGAACACCAATTTGCCAGTGTGTCACACAGGTAGGTCAATGTGCCATATATGACCAACATGATTCTACTAATACAATTGGTTATACATTTTGGTATGGAGTTTCTTGTAAGCCTATAAAAACTCATCCAAATTGCTTATGGGGTCTACTGGCTATCCGGTTGTAGTTTTATTCCACCACATGTAAATTCCTTCTCTCTTTACTCAATCCACTGATTCATAGATCCTTTATCCATGAAAAATAAAACACTTTAACACCTAATTAGAAAATAAAAAATAAATATATGATGTTATTTATTTATTTAAAATATCTCTTACATCAAAAATAAAAATAGAGAATGTTGCAATTATCTCCTACTAATGGCTTCACGTCCTCAAGAAGTATCTTTAAAAGTTATTCTAAAACAAACTTGGAAACTAAAACAAAAAATCAATCCTATCTCTCTAAATATGCTCTTTTATATCTCTATGATGACATAAAATATTGACTAATAGTGGAAATTTAGCACAAATTACTTTCTTAATTTTCTCTATAATACACACTTAGTTCTCCACATATGATTTTTATGGATCTAACTCAACATCCTAGTAATCGATGAAAAGTATGGGATCAGGAATGTACCCATGAAGATAAGAAATATAAATCGGATTGTTACAACCTTAGAAATGATAAATAATATCAAGATTTTATTACACTATTATAATATAATTATTGGTCTAAAAGGGTCCAATATAGTGTAAAGATACCTTCCCTTTCTTCCTAAAACATTGCAGGTCTAAACGAGGAGTCACTCTCTGCAATACCTGATCACCTAAAGTTTACACTAAATCTACCATCACATAGTTCACATGCTAATTTTTATTCATTGAACTATGATCTACCAATTCTGAATTACATAAACCATCTTTAACGTATCATGTATCATACTCGTTCCCACTAATACTACCTCAGCAGCCTTGTTCTAACAACGATGTGAAAAAATGGCCTCCTATAAGAAGCCTCATATGGATACGTTTGAATAAAATTATTGTTTCTATTATTATATGTGTTCTCAACACAATAAAATTTCAAGATCCCCCAATGGTTAAAATTCATGCTCATAGTATATCATTCAATGTATGAATTGTTTTCTTTGACAATCCATTTTTTTAAGGATTGTAATTGTACTCAATCTAAGTTGAGGCCCTAAGGCCTTCTATAATACCTACCACAACTACGATGCAATAACATTGTATATATAAAATACAATGATAAAGGGAAATACATGAAATCATACTTTCTAAATTGTATACAGGTTTCTCACCTCATTCACTGAGTGAGTCTCAAAAATCTATAATGAATGGGAAATTTTTTTAAGCCAATGAAAAATCACAAAAACTGTAGCATGTCTCATCAGGGTCCTCGGTAATCCCATCACAAAATAAATCATGATATTCTTTCAAATACACTTGGTACTAGTATGTCACTAGAGTAGTCCATAAACATGATGGTGCAAAGACTTTATCCTTTTGGAAGGTGAGACATCAGGAAACAAATCCAATAATGCCCATCTTTATCCCTACCCACAAGAACTGCTTCTGGAAGTCATCATACATTTTTCCCCATATATGAACCGACTAATTAAGGGAATCAAATCATATAATCATATCCTCCCTAATATAAGTCTTTATTACATCTCTCCCATGATCAAGGATCACATCATAAATATCCAACAACTATCCAGGTATATGTTAACTACCTGCTAGTTATTCCTTCATCACAACTCACATTGGTCTAGTCTTTTATATAACCTTTACTCAAAAAACCAATGATGATGTGACAAAAAATGGTAAACACGTCATCTATATCTATTCATCAAAAGCATCAATCATCCAATTATCTTACAACCTCATAATGTTCCAATTTTCTTCTGAATCTCATTCACCAAACTCCTAAGAAATATGTCTCTTATGGTGAAGAGAATATAAAAATATGTTACCAACACCAAGTAAATATATTATATCAAAATATATTATTTTTAGGTACTCTATTAAGTGACTCTTCCTCAAGTTCAAGTCGCACAGGGTGAAGATATAATGAAGGCTCTTGTGGTCCATGTAGCAAAAAAACACTTTCTGAAGAAATATTGTATTTTAATTTTCAATTTGTATACCACCTATGTCAACTCCGAGTCATGGTTTGGATACATATGTTCATGGGGTCTTAGCTGACACAACCCATAAGCTACTACATTATCTCGTTACATCAATGCATATCCCAACCCAATGTTCACAGAATATCAATAAGAATCAGAAACACTCCTGAGATTGTAGAGTATCAATACTAGAGCTAAATTCAACCTCATATTCAACTAAAGAAATGCCTCTTAATACTGGTCTTACCACTCGATATTCACTCCCTTATTTATCATCTTGGTCATGGGTATTGATAAACCATAAAAGTACAAGATAATACATCGATATTATCACGTTAATCCCAGAAATCACCTATTTATGAACATGTTCAAGGGTATTTTCCATTACATTGTTCCCTCTTCTTTTTATAGGTCCATATATTAAGCTATCTCAAACACCACATGCCTTAATAATTTTACCTCATGAATCCAAAGGTTACATTTTGATATATTGTTATAAAGATGATGTCCTTGACGTTTACATAGAACTATCTAAAGATGTTTTATGACAACCCTGCTTTTTATTACAACTTAAACATGCTTTATTACATAAAACTTCACTTGATCCAACAAAGAAGATCGAGAGGTTTATTGTCTTTGGGGCTTAGGATCATTACATAAAAACTTTAAACTTGAAATACAACATCTTTATTGAAAACTTCCTTTATATGACCACTACATTCTTTCGTACTTAGCATTGCATGGGATAACCTGAGGACATGCATAAGAAAAGGGTGAGCTATAATGCCCAGTAAGGGAGTAAACAATGAATAACATGAGGAGTGAAATACATGTTAGGCAATAGGCATATCAATAGATCATAATAGAAGCATGAACATAAATGCATGATAAATCATGATAATCATAACATGGAAATGTGGCAACAACACTTAACATTGAATTAGCATGAGCCAAGGCTCATTGCACATGGAGCATGAGTAAACCCTCATTTCACTTGAAGCACGAGTAAACCCTCATTGCACTTGAATTAGCATGAGTAAACACTCATTGCACATGACGTATCATGATACTATACTTTACCCAATGCATTGGAGCGCTATAAAGGGCACACCCTTCTTAAACATTTCATTTCATGCATAAGTGTGCCACATGGATCATAAAACATGGATTCATAAAACATAATCATTTCTTCCACGATAAAGGAATGTGGAATTCATTCATGAAAATTTATAATCAATATGTAAATGTGCATAAAGGTGAATACCCTTGATGGAGAAATGGGCATGGTATTCACTACACAAAGACATTGGCTTAGAAAATCGGTGCAATTTCGGCAGCGTAACGGTGTGACATAAGAATTCATAAAAAAGGTTGATGAGAGAGAAAGGGGTTCCTCATCATATTTACATGTAATGGATAGTAAGTAGATCATATATATACATTCCCCAACAATGTAAATGGAATTTAGATTCATGATACAAAAGTATTGCTTGAATGTAAAAGAAGAGAGAGAAGTTCCTTTCGGAATTTCGGCATAGTAACGGGTGTACATGGGAGGCATTTAATGAGAGAGAAAGGGTTCTCCCATCATTCAAACAATAAGAGGGCAGTATGGGGGAGGTGAGAAACCATACCCCAACATTCATAATTGAAATAAAAAAAGGCAATACAACTTAAAGAAAATTGACAAAAATGAGAAAGGAAGAAAACCCCTTACTTGGAAGTGTGCTTCCAAAGGCTAGAGATAGGCTTGTGAGAGGCTTCTTGGGAGCTTGGGGCACCTTGAGAGGATTCTAGAGAGAGTAGGGCAGAGGTTGGACGAACTTCAAGGGCTTTGAGTGAGGAGGAAGTGGGAGCTTTGGTGGGTTTATATAGGAAATGTGAGAGAATTCTTTATTATTTAGGTTTGGGACCCCTTATATTAAAATAATCCAAACCACAAACCATCCCATGGTATTTTCCAATGGTTTCTGGAAAAGGAAAGAGGAAAACAATAGTTTACAAGTCCAAGGTCCGAACTTATTAAAAAATTAGGGTTTCTTATGTGGAGGTGAGTCACACTCCCATGGAAATTAATTTAAAAAGGCAAAGTGTTGAAGAAGTTTTGAGGGCTCCATTATTGCTTTGAAAAGTAAGTAAAACAAACCCAAAACCTCATTATTTTAATGATAAAACACATATTGGCCGAACATAAGGATTATGGTATTTTATTACATCACCATTGGGTCATTATGATGTCATAAAACACATTATATATTTAAATGGTATTTAATTTTTACCCAAAAATTTGACTGTCTCAGAAAATTATGAAAAATTCACCGTTGGATAATTTCGACTTCCTGATTCCAAAAATAATATTTATTTTATCTAAATAATTTTCTAAATATGTGAATTTTCACTTTTAAAATAAAAACCGACATTTATAAAAAAATTCACGGGTTTTGACAGAAATGGCTTTCAAACCTTAATAAAAATTTTAATTGCATTCATAAAATTATAAGATCATTTATATTTAATAAAAATTAATTTAATATTAATAATAATATTTTATTAAAATATTATTTAATTCAAAAATCCTTTAATTTAATAAAATATAATTCTTAATTAAATAATAACTAAAAACACCATTTGTACTTTAAAAACTAATTACAATGTATCAAAAAAATTATATTCATTATTATATACAAAAAATAATGTACATGAATATGGTGCTACTTATTTGTTACATAACCCCTTAAAATAGCCGCATAAGACCTAAGGGTAAGGTGTGCGATGGTGACAAACTCTTGGGGTTGCTCGGATAACATCGCTCGAGTGGTAATCTCTATCAACTTCCATTTTTCCCATAGACGATCACGTTCGAGCTTGACTTGATGAAGCTCAGCTTGTGCTTGGTCAAGGGCAAATCCCAAAGACGGCACCTCTTTTCCGAGCTCCGACAAATGGGCTTCGTAAGGGGTAATTCTACTGGATGAGGCCATCGCTTCCTTTGTCTGAGTATAAATGGTTTCGTTAAATCCTTATATTTATACTACTCAGATGATCACTGTTCAATGGCTATAAAAGTAACGGTCACAAATCATAACATAAAACTAAAGAAGTTGACATCTTATAAAAACATTTTTTGTTCATAAAGAAACATTTAACTGGATCAAGAGGGATTTTCCATTAATGAAACTTTGGGTCGTTACAACATTCCCCCCTTAAGAAATTTCACCCTTGAAATTTTCCTTTTCCCACACTAAAACAAATGTGGGTAACTTAGCTTCATCATATCCTCCGACTCCCAAGTTGCTTCTTCAAACTTGTGGTTTCTCCACAACACCTTGACGAGGGGCATTGTCTTATTTCGTATAACTTTTTTTCTACGATCTAAGATCTTTACTGGCTTCTCCTCATAAGAAAGATCATCTTCCAGTTGTACCACCTCGGAAGAGAGTACATGTGAAGGGTCTGGTATGTACTTCCTTAAGAGGGATACATGAAAGACATCATGAACCTTGGACATAGTCGGTGGAAGTGCTAGTCGATAGGCCACAGCCCCAACACGATCAAGTATATCGAATGGGCCGATGTACCTTGGACTTAACTTCCCTTTCTTTCCAAACCTCATGAACTTCTTCCACGGAGATATGCGTAAAAACACCATGTCTCCGACTTTAAACTCAAGGTCTCATCGACGATTATCTGCATAACTCTTCTGTCGACTTTGGGCTGCCTTGATATGCTGCTGAATGGTTTTCACCTTCTCCACCATTTCTTCGACCATTTCTGGTCCAAGCAGCTTACGTTCACCGACCTCATCCCAACATGCCGGTGTTCTACACCTTTTCCCATACAGGGCTTAATATGGTGCCATTTGGATGCTCGAGTGGAAACTATTATTATAAGAGAACTCAACCAGAGGAAGATGTTTATCCCATCCTCCTTTAAAGTCCATTGAGCACGCTCTCAACATATCCTCAAGTGTTTGGATAGTCCGCTCGGATTGGCCATCAGTTTGAGGATGATAGGCCGTACTGAAGTTTAGTTCAGTATTCAGAGCATGTTGAAGACTCTTCCAAAACATAGAGGTAAATCTTGGATCTCGGTCAGACACAATAGATAGTGGTACTCCATGCAACCGTACCACTTCCCTGATATATATCAGTGCCAGTTGATCCAAAGTGAAATCCTCTCGAATAGCAATGAAGTGTGCAGTCTTTGTAAGACGATCCACAACAACCCAGATTGCATTGTTGCCTTTGGATTTCCTTGGAAGTCCAATGAAAAAGTCTATAGTGATGTTCTCCCATTTCCATTTTGGTATGGTCAATGGTTGCATCGTCCCCTTAGACTTCTGCCTCTCTGCCTTCACTTGCTGACACACCAGGCACTTTGATGTATATTCAGCGATCTCTTTCTTCATATTATCCCACCAAAAGTTTTCTCGGAGATCTCGATACATCTTTGTGCTCCCTGGGTGAACAGAGAAATTTGATCTATGTGCATCATCCAAAAGTTCCTTCTTCAGCTCCGAACTTGATGGAACACATAGTCTTTTCCCAAACCGCACAATTCCTTCTTCATTAACATTAAACTCGGAGGATTTTCCCTTTTTGATAGCTTCCACTTTTTCTTGGATTCCCGCATCATCCTTTTGAGCATCTATTAACCTTTCCAAAAGAGATGGTTGAGAAATCATTTGTGAAAGGATTGATGATGTTCCCTTCTTTATGATTCCCACGTCCATCTTCATCAAGTATAAGAAGATTGGATCTTTCTCAATTCTCATCATTGATAGAATTGCTGGATCCTTTCTACTTAGGGCATCCGCCACCTTGTTCGCCTTCCCAGGGTGGTAATGTATTGAACAGTCATAATACTTGATGAGCTCTATCCATCTTCTCTGGCGCATATTAAGCTCTTTCCGTGTGAATATATATTTAAGACTCTTGTGGTCAGTATATATCTCACATTTCTCTCCATAGAGATAATGCCACCAGATTTTCAAGGCAAAGATCACCGCCGCCAACTCCAGATCATGCGTTGGATAGTTTCTCTCATGGATTTTCAACTGCCTTGAGGCATAGGATATCACTTTATCATTCTGCATCAGCACACATCCTAAGCCCTTCTTCGAAGCATCACTGAATACCACAAAAAGCTCCCCACTTGTGGGTAAATTGAGCACGGGTGCAGTGATAAGCCTCCTTTTCAACTCCTTGAAGGTTTCTTCACATTCATCACTCCAAGAAAACTTTACTCCCTTTCGAGTTAGCTTGGTAATAGGGTTGGACAATCGTGAGAAATTTCTCACAAATCGTCGATAATATCTAGCTAACCCCAAGAAGCTATGGATATCAGTTACCGATGTTGGCCTCGGCCATCCCTCAATTGTATCTGTTTTGGAGGGGTCCACAGATATCCCATTTCTTGTGATGATATGACCCAAGAATGAGACTTCCTTCAACCAAAACTCACACTTGATGTACTTTTCATAGAGCTTCTCCTTGCGCAAAGTCTCTAGTACAGTTTTTAAATGCTCCTCATGGTCCTCCTTGGTTTTGGAGTATATTAGAATATCATCTATAAAGACTACCAAAATTTTTTTAGGTAATCTCTAAAGACTCTATTCATCAAGTCCATGAATATTGCTGGAGCATTGGTGAGTCCGAAAGGAATTACTATGAATTCATAGTGCCCGTACCTTGTACGAAAAGCAGTCTTGGGGATATCTTCCTTCTTCACCCTTACATGATAATATCCCGACCGCAAGTCGACCTTGGAGAAGTATTGTGCCCCACGCAGCTGATCAAACAAGTCATTGATTCTTGGGAGAGGATACTTGTTCTTTATCGTGATTTTTTTAAGTTCACGATAATCGATGCAAAGCCGCATTGACCCATCCTTCTTCTTGACGAAGAGGACTGGTGCACCCCATGGTGATGCACTTGGGCGTATAAACCCTTTATCCAGATTCTCCTGTAGTTGTTTCCTCAGCTCTTCAAGATCAACAACAGCCATTCTATATGGAGTCTTGGATATTGGTAGTGCCCCAGGTATAAGTTCAATTGAGAACTCAACATATCTTCTTGGAGGAAGACCAGGAAGTTCCTCGGGAAATACTTTAGCGAATTCCCTCACAATAGGCATTTCTTCAAGGGTAGTTTCTTTCTTGGACTTAATCATCTGAGCCAGATATGCGTGCTCATAAGGCAGTAATATCCATTCTTGAGATGATGGAGCTAAAGGAGATTCATCTTCCTCCTGACACATGTAAAGAATCGGGGGTCGATTCTCCATATGAAGTGTGATTTCCCTCTCCCGACAATTTATGTTGGCTCTATATAAGGAAAGCCAATCCATGCCAAGAATTGCATCAAATTCCACCAAAGGGAGTATGACGAGGTTCGCTGGGAAATTCAATCCACATATTATAACAGGGGAGGACTTATACTCATGGGATGCAATGATTTCCCCATTTGCCGTACTCACCGACATCTTTACTTCCACGATTTGTGGTGGTGCAGGGATTGTTCTACTAAACTTTTGAGATATAAAAGAATGCGTTGAACCTGAATCAAAAAGTATGTTCGCTATTCTTGAATGAATAACTAGCGTACCTGTCACCACTTTGTTGTCGGGGTTCACTTCGGCAGAAGTGATGGCAAAATCTCTTCCTTGCTTTCTTGGAGGTTGTTGATTGCCTCCGATAACCCTTGGATTAGGGCACTGATTCGCAAAATGACCCGGTTCTTTGCATTTGAAGCATTGAACAACGCGTTGAGGTTCGAACGGAGCGTTCCTCTCCTCTGTCGCAGCCGCGGGTCCTTCTTGCTGATTGTTAACAGCTAGGTTCCCTTCTCTTCCACACTTGAAGCATTTTCTTGTCCCCCTAAGGCAATTTCCAGGGTGCTTCTTTCCACACTTTTGGCAAGTGGGGTGCTGGAATTTCTTAGCGCCGTTGGATTTATCCATCGGACCACCAGCATTGAAGTCCACCTTACGATTCTTGTCCCCATGATACCCCTGTGATTATCCGATCTCCATTTCAACCTTGAGGGCACATCGGACAATTTCCTCATAGCTGTCGAAGTCACAGATCGCTAATGCTTTCCGCAAGCTAGGCTTCAGCCCACTAAAGAAGCGGTCAACCTTGCATTCGGGGGTAACGACAATGCCGGAAGCGTATCGTGCAAGCCTTGTGAAGTTTTCCTCGTACGCTCCCACAGATTCTTCATCTTTCTGTTTGAGGGAAATTAAGTCCCTTTCCATCTTAAGACGGAGGGTGCGTGGAAAATATTTATCGAAAAACATCTTCCGGAATACCTTCCATTCCAAAGCCTCGATCTCCTCCTCAGGCTTCGTATTTTTGATCAATGTCCACCATTGATCAGCTTCACCCTCCATACGATAAGCCGCCAGGAGAACCTTCTCTTTTTCAGAGCATTGGAGGATGGAGAATATCTTTTCAATGGAGATGATCCATTGTTCAGCAATCGTGGGATCGGACGATCCACTAAAAGTAGGAGGCCTTTATCTCATGAAGCTTTCAATAGCGACTTGTTCTTTCTTAGGGGGGGTTGAACGTTCCTCTTGACCAGTGTTTCTATTCAAAACTTGAGTTATCTGAGAGAGAAGCGTGACAAAGTTCGTGATTCCCGCTCCCATTGGATTGGGCATCTCATAAGTACAATCATCACACTGATCTCCACAACGGTTGTTAGCCCGAGTTCTCCTATTACCGGCCATTGGCTGGAATAAAAGGAAAGTTAGGGGTAACACATAAAGGGTAATCCAAAGACAAAAGTTGATGACTTATAAATAAACATTAATCTATTTAACTCATGAGTCTATAGGATTCAATCCATGCTTTTCATGATCTTCCTTCTAACATATATTCTTAGGGGCATTTTTCCCTTAATAAGGGTTCATACTAAGATTGTGAATTTATCAAAACATATCCCCCGGGAGTGTCGTAACCAAGAGTGCAGCAAGGCCCGTTTTCGTGCACCAGTTCTCATTCGAGTCTTGCTCAAAGCGGTGTTTTCGGGTTTTACCCCTAGGATACATCTGTGCTAGAGCCGCCTCTACCTGCTCGTATCCAGACATGGATGTATTTGTTTGATAAACCACTTACTTAGTATTTACCAAAACGTAGGGATGTTTTTATTATTCTTAGTCTTGTATCTAAGGCTTTACTAGGGTTTCCTAATCCAAAAAATAACTAAACCTATCCTCTGATACCAACTATGACAACCCTGCTTTTTATTACAACTTAAACATGCTTTATTACATAAAACTTCACTTGATCCAACAAAGAAGATCAAGAGGTTTAGTGTCTTTGGGGCTTAGGATCATTACATAAAAACTTTAAACTTGAAATACAACATCTTTATTGAAAACTTTCTTTACATGACCACTACATTCCTTCGTACTTAGCATTTCATGGGATAACCTGAGGACATGCATAAGAAAAGGGTGAGCTATAAAGCCTAGTAAGGGAGTAAACAATGAATAACATGAGGAGTGAAATACATGTTAGGAAATAGGCATATCAATAGAGCATAATAGAAGCATGAACATAAAGGCATGATAAATCATGATAATCATAACATGGAAATGTGGCAACGACACTTAACATTGAATTAGCATGAGCCAAGGCTCATTGCACATGGAGCATGAGTAAACCCTCATTGCACTTGAAGCACGAGTAAACCCTTGTTGCACTTGAATTAGCATGAGTAAACACTCATTTCACATGACGTATCATGATACTATACTTTACCCAATGCATTGGAGCGCTATAAAGGGTGCACCCTTCTTAAACATTTCATTTCATGCATAAGTGTGCCACATGGATCATAAAACATGGATTCATAAAACATAATCATTTCTTCCACGATAAAGGAATGTGGAATTCATACATGAAAATTTATAATCAATATGTAAATTTGCATAAAGGTGAATACCCTTGATGGAGAAATGGGCATTGTATTCACTACACAAAGACATTGGCTTAGAAAATTGGTGCGATTTCGGCAGCGTAACGGCGTGACATAAGAATTCATAAAAAAGGTTGATGAGAGAGAAAGGGGTTCCTCATCATATTTACATGTAATGGAAAGTAAGGAGATCATATATATACATGCCCCAACAATAGAAATGGAATTTAGATTCATTATACAAAAGTATTGCTTGAATGTAAAAGAAGAGAGAGAAGTTCCTTTCGGAATTTCGGCATAGTAACGGGTGTACATGGGAGGCATTTAATGAGAGAGAAAGGGTTCTCCCATCATTCAAACAATAAGAGGGCAGTATGGGGGAGGTGAGAAACCATACCCCAACATTCATAATTGAAATAAAAAAAGGCAATACAACTTAAAGAAAATTGACAAAAATGAGAAAGGAAGAAAACCCCTTACTTGGAAGTGTGCTTCCAAAGGCTAGAGAGAGGCTTGTGAGAGGCTTCTTGGGAGCTTGGGGCACCTTGAGAGGATTCTAGAGAGAGTAGGGCAGAGTTTGGACGAACTTCAAGGGCTTTGAGTGAGGAGGAAGTGGGAGCTTTGGTGGGTTTATATAGGAAAGGTGAGAGAATTCTTTATTATTTAGGTTTGGGACCCCTTATATTAAAATAATCCAAACCACAAACCATCCCATGGTATTTGCCCATGGTTTCTGGAAAAGGAAAGAGGAAAACAATATTTTACAAGTCCAAGGCCCGAACTTATTAAAAAATTAGGGTTGCTTATGTGGAGGTGAGTCACACTCCAATGGAAATTAATTTAAAAAGGCAAAGTGTTGAATAAGTCTTGTGGGCTCCATTAATGCTTTGAAGAGTAAGTCAAACAAACCCAAAACCTCATTATTTTAATGATAAAACACATATTGGCCGAACATAAGGATTATGGTATTTTATTACATCACCATTGGGTCATTATGATGTCATAAAACACATTATATATTTAAATGGTATTTAATTTTTACCCAAAAATTTGACTATCTCAGAAAATTATGAAAAATTCACCGTTGGATAATTTCGACGTCCTGATTCCAAAAATAATATTTATTTTATCTAAATAATTTTCTAAATATGTGAATTTTCACTTTTAAAATAAAAACTGACATTTATAAAAAAATTCACGGGTTTTGACAGAAATGGCTTTCAAACCTTAATAAAAATTTTAATTGCATTCATAAAATTATAAGATCATTTATATTTAATAAAAATTAATTTAATATTAATAATAATATTTTATTAAAATATTATTTAATTAAAAAATCCTTTAATTTATTAAAATATAATTCTTAATTAAATAATAACTAAAAACACCATTTGTACTTTAAAAACTAATTACAATGTATCAAAAAAATTATATTCATTATTATATACAAAAAATAATGTACATGAACATGGTGCTACTTATTTGTTACATAAACCCTTAAAATAGCCGCATAAGACCTAAGGGTAAGGTGTGCAATGGTGACAGACTCTTGGGGTTGCTCGGATAACATCGCTCGAGTGGTAATCTCTATCAACTTCCATTTTTCCCGTAGACGATCACGTTCGATCTTGACTTGATGAAGCTCAGCTTGGGCTTGGTCAAGGGCAAAGCCCAAAGACGCCACCTCTTTTCCGAGCTCCGACAAATGGGCTTCGTAAGGGGAAATTATACTGGATGAGGCCATCGCTTCCTTTGTCTGAGTAGAAATGGTTTCGTTAAAGCCTTATATTTATACTACTCAGATGTTCAATGTTCAACGGCTATAAAAGTAACGGTCACAAATCTTAACATAAAACTAAAGAAGTTGACATCTTATAAAAACATTTTTTTCCATAAAGAAACATTTAACTGGATCAAGAGGGATTTTCCATTAATGAAACTTTGGGCCGTTACATGTTTATCTTATTGTTCTAGGGTTGGTGAGTACATGAGTATGTCAGCAACACAAAAAACTAAAAACATGTCAAGATATGGGTGGATTATCTTTCTTATGAGATTCATTAACACTTCTAGTGCATTTTTTATTCCAAATGGCATCACCGAGTACTCTTATTTCTCGTAAATACTCTAAATTAATGTATTCAAAATTTAATAATCTCGTACCTATAATAGGTGATAGCTAATCAAGGATCACTCATTGAGAACCATTTGTTTCCCTTTAACTGATCAAATATATCACTGATCCTTGTAAATGTACATTTTTTCTTGACCATCACCTAATTCAGCTCTCGGTAATCTATGCAATGTCAAAGAATACCAATCTCCCTCTTGAATTTTTTTTCACACCACAGTGATGTACTGATCCCAAAAAATCCATTATATTCCAATTCATCTAGCAAAACCTTGAGCCCCTTGATCTTGGAAACAACCATATAATAAAGGGTATGAAAATATATTGAAACCAGATATGTGATCTATCTCAAATTCCACTCTTATACTAGGAGGAATACCTATGATGTCATCTGAGAATATGCCATGATAGATATACACTATTTGTGGAAAAAATAAGGGGTTACCACTAATCCTATTGAAAGAGACAATCCTACAATCTATGCCGTGATCATCCTAAGATGACTCTTATCTAGACCTACTCTATGTACTCCTAATTCTCATTCTCTCGCTATTAAGTACTTATCTCCTTGGATGGTGTAAATGATACCCATATCTAATAAAAATAATTGTGATATAGCATATAGTCTCCAAGTCCATGCCAATAACCACAATGGATCTCTTCATATATATAACCATGAAGTGCCAAATATTTCTATAACTGAAAGAAATTGCAGGACACATTGTGCATCATAGAATATGGTCCTCATTCATTCCCAACGATGTATTAAGGAAAAGTAACATAGAAGAAAAATTTATCGGTATACCATGTCCATTAGTAAATTTTTCCAATATAAGGGACTTGTATGCTTCCATTAAAATAAAAAAATAGAAAATATATAAGTAATCAATACCATAACTCAAATAGTGGACTATCCATTGACAACATCTATTATAGTATAATCCCATTAGTATACATGGATTTCCTCAACCCCGGGACTCTATCATTGAGATGCATGACCAATATAATTTTCCATAAATTAATACTTCTTTAGAGAACCCTGGCCAGATCCTTTCTCCCCTGACTGTGTCTAACTAAACACTCTCTAGAAACACGACCTCATAACTTTGGGGAAAAATAACTGTAGTTTCCCCAAAATTCTGTATTTCTAACACTATATCTACAATAATATATATACCTTTTGTTAGTTACTATCCTTAACACTATAGAATCATTATGGTACTCTTGATAAAGTAACTAAAGAATTCAAACTCTCCTCCACCAGCATACCACTACCGGTTTTCAAGTCCATGGTTTTCCTCCTCCCATTGCATGAATAAGCACTCATCATGGTAGTATGAGGTCTACTCACTGGAGTACTGAATGGTTAAAGAAGATTTATTTCTCAACCACTCTACAGTACTTTATTTATAGTCATGGAATTTTGTGGAACCTCTAGGAATGTATTTATGTCAAATATCTTGACCTATCACTTGATGTTGTGATGATCACTAATCTAAAAATTCTTGGAATTTGTAAATCATTTCTAGCCATGATATGTGTAAATCAAGGTAGCTCAGTGATATGAGTTGATTATGTGGATACGATCATCGACCCATATTGTTTCTCTAAGAACTCTTGTTCTTGGTCTAGCTCTATTGTACTATGAAATAATTGGCTGATGAATAGGTTATTTATGGTCTCCCAAGTGATACATTTACATATTCTAACATATCTGATCATTACCATCCATCTTCTAGCATGTTATTATAGCATAAAAAAATTTAGATTCACCATAAAGTCCTCATGTATCTCAATGAGATCATAGAAACCTTTGATGATGTCTATGTAGTTGTTCACATCCTTCATACCTCCAATTCCCTAAAAGGATAGTGGATTATAGAGACAGAATTTGTTGGAATAGTTGAACAAGCACCTTAGTTCCCCTCTACCATCAACTTGAAAAAATTAAAGGAATCACAGCTAAGTTATTATCACTATACACACCACTGGATCTTGTAAAAAAGTGTTCTCTAGTGAACCCTCTTTTATAGTAATAAGTGGAATAGGGTAATCCACCATAGTAGGAGTACCCCAATCAACATCAGCAGATAGTCCCATCAGACTCCTTTGAGGTTAAATATTCAAAAACCTGATGTAAACATTTATAAAAAAAGAAATTCATTAGGATAATTCATAATCATTATATGGTATCACACCATGCTCCTCTTGGTAATCTACCCATAACCTAATATATATCATTGATAGCACAAAACAATGCCTCATTCTTTTCATGTTAGTCACATTCAGATATATATACAAAGATAACATCATTCTCATGATATACTAATTAATTATAAAATATATATCACAACAACATGGAAGAACATTTATACCCCTCAATCAAAGAATAATATTTTCTCATGAAAAAATAAAACAGTCAAGGAATTAAATTTAAAACAAATATTATTCTAAAAAAAGGTTCATATATAGAATGTGACCCTATAATGTATGGACCCAACTCACCACTAAAATGGTAGCTGGACTGGTGGGTCACATGGTCTCAAGCGGTCCTCCCCATAAGTCAGAGGCTGCTAACTATTAGTGAAAGTATAAGGAGGAGATAGTAGGGACATTATTCCCTCATATTATAGTATCACATCATTTTATCAATAATAAATAACAAATGAAAAGCATAAGCAGTAATAAATGAAAGATAGAGTTGCATAATATTATTATAAACTATATAAAGAAGAGGCAAACAACAATGTACAATAGATGCCTACATGTCTTGATGAAGACACATAATCTAAAATAACAGACATATAGTAGGAATAAGATATCATCAAGTAAAAAATAAAGAAAAGAAAAAAATCTCCATGGGTGATCTCAAAAAGAATTCTGAACCACAACTTATTCATGTGTTCCAAACTCCCAGGATACAGTAACACAATATAAGAAAACATCCTTAGTCTTGCAAACATCAGATCTACCTAGGTACCTTAGAGGAATGGCGACATGAGAAGGGTGTCAGATATAATTTCATGTACATTACCACCCATGGTATCTGTAGCTTAAACAAGTTCGTGAATATAGTGTAAAGATGTGTTCAAGTATAAATGATTTCATATATAGTACTCAAATAATAATGTAAGAATAGGCCCTCTCATGTTCGAAAAGGTCGGTTGGTGGGCCTACCTACTTCGATTGATTGTTGGAAATAGTTCTTGAATTGTAACCATATTTATGTAATAAAAATATACACATTATATATTAATATATTTCATACACCTATATGAACCATGAACATCATGTTGTAAGAGTCCATATAGCTAGAATACTAGGTGTTGGATAGACTAGGTGGTAACTTAGTCATCCATAACCAGTTCGAATGACACCCTATAAGCACTAGTGAAGGGTAAAATCCCATCATGACATATTGAGTGGAATACTTCATGCTCATCACTCGAGATGGTGAGTGTGCCTTCATGTCAACACTCCTACATTTTTTAGTGCATAATCTTGTCAGCACTAACAAGGGATGAGATACATCATCCCCACAATTCACATAGTATCCCTTTTGAGAGATGTCATTCAAAACACTTAATTTAAGGGAGGGTGATATTGTCATGGTCAACATTACAATTACCATCTTTCCAAAACATATATCATGGCATACTCATATTTATTATTATTATAGAATCCATATGGAATTACCTATAATGATTTAAATTTATCAATACATTAAAATGAAAATATAATTTTTCTATTATAGAATGTACATACGCATGAAATGGTTAGTCTGGCCTTTCCACCAATTTCAATTCACTTAATTTAAATCATTTAATTTAATTCACATAAGTTGTTATTATTTAAATCCAATAATTTTTGTGGTCGTAACACCCAATTCAATTCCAATTCATTTAAACCATTTAATTAATTCATGGAATACAAGACATCATGAACATGTCATTCCATTTAATACATGATATTCAATAAAAATGACATGAAACTAATTTATCAATGACCAAAGGTAGAATATATTGTTCCTTTGTTAAATAAAATTCATATTGAATAGGTCCACTCTAATTAAAAATAACCAAAGAGACCCTGTAAAAAACATTCATTATATCAAACAATGACGTCAAAGAAAATAATAAGGGCCAAAGAAGCAAGGCCAATCATGCTATAAATAACTAATCATCACTTTTTAATTTTAAATACATCACACCTCATTCAAGGGGTTTTTTTATAAAAACATCACATTTTTTACCAAACGAATCATTTATCCCTATAAAACATCATATTTTAGAATAATAACCCTATTCACATTAAATGAGTATTTTAGAGAAACTATCCAACATGAAAATTTAGTTCATAAACCATTAACATGGAATTTAGGAGGGTAAATTTTCATTTAAGATAATTAATACAATGGTAAAACCCATTTATACTACAAGATTAATGATAAGAAAAAAATTTTGGAATTTAATTCATTTAATTAAAAAGGCCCAGTAAATGTTGGAAAACCATGGGGTGTTCATGGATGAGGTTTACATACTCAATATGGTATACAAGGATCATAGGAAGCATATCTGGGTGTGTTTATCAATTTGATATAAATAAATAAATTAAAAGGAAAAACTTGATAATGTTCTATGCATGGATCAATGATGAGATTTACAATTAAACAGAAAATAAGTTAAAATCCTTATACCTCCTACCATATGTTTAGGACAATCTACTCATCCAATCAAGGTCTCATTTAGTCTATTTTGGATGAAATATATTAAATAAACATCAACCTTATAAATATTGAAATTATTCTTCCACTATAATTACATGATAGAGAAAAGATTAAACAAAGAAATATTCAAAACTAATTGATAGAATATTGATGAAAATCCATAGAGATTGAAAAAATTTGATTCAGACTTCGAGTTAAGGATATCCATCCATGCATATAATATGGATGAATAAGGAACCCACAACACACCAGAGGAGCTCATGTGGGTAGTGTAAAAAGAAATAAAAAAGAAAAATTAATTGAACATCGTTAAGGGATATTTCATAATTTCACCCTAAATATGAGTTGTTTGGTTTGGCCACACCATGAAAAAACTGTGCAGTAACCACTGATATAGGAATAAATTTCTAATGGGTTTTCCTACATTGAATGCCTAATAGTGCACCAATATTGCAATGAATTGTTATTATATACTTCCAAATTGTCACTAGCTGTGGAGTCCATATATACAGTTTGGGTAAATCATCTGTATCCCTTGTGACACCCTCTACACCTATGAAATAGGATGCACTATTTTCTATTGGGGGTTACACAGTTTCAAAAAAATGGTGTGCCCCTTTCAGTCCTATTTTATTTTGAGTTTTCAGAGCCTAAAACTTCTAAAACATGAGAAGTCACATGATGAAACTTCTATTCCTTTAATAAAGTCTAAAAGTAACACATTAGAGTGTTCTAACTCTCATAATAATGTTACATACCTCAGTCCAAATAACATTCCATCCACCAAATGTAAAAATTCATTTTCCCTTGGAATTATACCTTGGATCAAAATCATGTTTCCTTAAAACCTCCCCACCATAGAACTTATTATTATAGAAAATCATTCTGGTACAAAAAAACATCACCTGAAATATAGTAGTCATGAACTTATATTCAAATGGGAATGTTTCATTTCTTAATTCCCAACACACCTCTAATAATAACCTTAATCACACAACACTTAAGCCGTTAAAAATTGATCCAATGCCCATTTTATGAATGAAACAATGAAAAAAATCTTACCTAATCCCATTTATTTATAGACATGGTCACATCATTATATAATTAAAAAAATCACCAAAGGTTCTCCCCACATTAGGCTTTTACATCGGATGGTTCCAATTTCGAGCCACGACACCTCCACCATCAGAATTTCCTTATAAAGCAATCTCTAAGTGTTATAACAATTCTCCAAGCATGATTTCCTTAACATGGAATACAAGATTACGTATAAGGACATAACATAAGGTTTATCATAAAGAAAAAGTCAAATCCCAGTCGACCTAACCAAAACTGATCATGCAATATGTCCTAGAAGCCACGACCAACTATAAAACCATACCCACATTAAGCTAGTGACGTGTTTAAAATGGTTCCCTTAGACTGTAAGAATTGAACAATAATGAAAACAAGTTGAGCCACATCATTCAAATATTCTAGAAAATTATCAAATTATATGTGCGACGAGTTAAAAAAATAAGCTTAATTCCTTTCTTGAAGACATTTCATGTTTTCCATGAGCACTCTCACCAAATTCTATACCTGACTTCTAGTGATGTTCCTAGATCAAAACATCATCTAGTTATTTAATATGACATGCCTCAGTATGAACAAGGGGGTAACCCTGATCTGGCCAACTAGAATTTTCTCCCTAAAAAACACCTCAGATCTCAATAACTAGTTTTGGGTAACCTCAGATTCACTAAAATGGAGTCCATGTAACTAAACAAAGGTATCACATACTTCATGTTTATAAGTGAGGTGTTGGTAAAAATACAATACATCTAAATCAGATCATTGAATAATCCCATATCAATATCCTACTAGTGTTCAAGTTAGAGGAAATGGTTGGGGACCATGAGTCCATCCAAGATGTTCCTCCATGGGAACCTAGGTATCACTCAGGAATAACCATGCCTTGAAGAGAACCAGACTTACAACATGAAACACTAATAGAGATTACATCCCAATCCGAATAGATTTTAAAACATTAGAACAACATAACATTGATAATCTCTTATTCCATCAAGGATGACATCAATATAAGGGACACGATCATCACTAAGACGAAGTTCATTAAGTGGATTTGAAATGTTTCTAACCAATAAATAAAACCAAATCAAGAACAGCCAAACCACTACTACTCAACTTCTTGAACGAATTTTGGCTTCACCTGCTAACACATATAAATTAATATATCACAATAATTTACCACCAAAGGAATTTTTTGATCACTAAATATTAACAAAAAAAGTCCAACCAAGACCAAAAAAGTTTCTTAGAGGATTCATACACAGCCAACCACTTTAATGTCATGCTTCTAAGAAATAATTGACATGTAAAAACTAAAACGTACATGATTCTCCCCACCTTATGAGTGTTCTAGTCATAAAAATATGGGATTAACTATAAAATGTTAAGTGATATAGTTCGGAAACATCTTAGACATAAAATTTACACTCTTTCATGTCATTCTAACGTACATCATAACATTTCAAAAAAGAACTAAAACCAACCTGATTGATGTGTTAAAACACTCGATCCTCAAGGAATGTCATCCCATAATTGGGAAGAACATGATTTCCTTTAACACCCAGGTCACTCTACTACATAGATGACCTAAAAATATACTCAACAGCTCAATGATACACAATCATATCAAACTCAATAGGTGTGTTACATAATCTAGAAACCTGACATGTACTGATTATGTGAACACACACTACCCTAAATTTTCATAAAAAATCTGGAATTCCCTCAACAATGTCATAGGTTGTCTTCCCTATGAATTTAAGTATCATATTTCCTATACAAAAAACTAGAACAAAATTTCATCATCCTATACGAATGAAAAATTAACTATTGAACACTCAAGTCACTCAGAAAAATAAAATTATAAAAATAACCTTGAATCGATCGACCAATACCTATGAATGTCTAGCCTACTGAAACTGAGAATTACATAATACTCACACCCACTACAAGACCATGTAATAATTTACCACCTATCCGAACAATGGTTTCATTTTTAAACCAAGAGTCATACAAGGGACATAAACACCAGAATGGAACCTAATATTTTAATTATCACAACATTTATCAAGGAATTTAAGATTTATGGTTTCCACCAACCTCGATCTATCCCTTAAAAATGACAGGAATCTACCCTATCACTACATCATACCAACCGAAATGTCAGTGGACATAAAGATCTCATTAGTTAATACATTTATAAAAACAGAAGAAGGTTTACTGAAAACACACATGTTTTTGTTCCAAGGAATCTAAAAAGAAAAGTTAAACTACCCTTACATGAGGATTAAAATGGAGGGAACCACTCCTGGTTCCATTATAATCCATTAATCCTATTCACCATCAAACTTTTAAACATTTAAAACTTTTAAACAGAACATAAATCATAACATGAAAGTTATATCAACTTCCTTCTCTATTCAATAAATATTATTAACATCCCATCATAAATTAGTAAATTTATTATATAAATATCTTTTAGGTTATAAAAGATAGTTTGAGCTATGAGTACCCGTTAAAAAAACTCGGGTTCATAAAAATGAAACCAATAAAATTTTTGTAATATTTAATGATTCAAAACTCTCATAAAGGGTTTTCTCATAAGAAACATCCCCCAAATGAGCTACATGGGTCTAGTTGTTCATTTTAGATGTTAATCACATGATTATCATGCCTGTGAGATAGAGGCATATACCATTATAGAAGAAACCCATATATTTTAGAACAAAATTAAATATTTTTTAAATGTCAACCATTTCTAATATAATATATATCCATATATATAATTGTTTTATTACATTGCTTTCCATCAACAAATCTATAAAGAGCCCATAAACTTTTCTGTTTTGAATTTGGCACTCATTAACCAAAATCATTCCATTTAACGTTTAAACTTTAGTAGCTTATAAATTTTATCAATGGTCTTTAAATATTTATAAAAGGGTCTAAATATGGTTTGATTATATGGGTTACCGTTTCAGAATTATAATGAACTCTTACACCTTTTAACTAGAAACTGGTTCTCGTTTAATCCCACCCAACAAATTCATCAGACACCACCATTTATATATATAAAAATAGAACTGGAATGCTATCATAAGAAATAAAATCAATAAATCATGATAGATAAATAGGAAATAAAGAATATAATTACCTAGGCAAGGCCGAAAATAAACATGCTAAATAAATCACTAAAGAATGTTATCTAAACATTTATATTAAATACAACAATGCCATGGCATAACATTCCTAGAATATGAATGAAATGTGAATTTCTATGTGCCTATAATTATTCATGTAATGCTTCATCATTTTTATATGAGGAAAAGGGTAAAATTACATAAAATCTATAAATCCATAAGCAATAAAAAGTACGAAAGTCACTCAAAGTGAAATAATAATCAACTATAACAATGAATAGAATAAAATATCTATTATCCTTAGACACTTGGAAATTTTCCCATGGGTGGGGTGTTCAATCCAAGACATGGAAATTTACCCAGCACAAACACATTCTTAATCTCATCTATACCAGTTCTTGTAATAGTAATACGATGTAATCATAAACATCTGATACCAATTTGTAACGTCCTAGCATGACTCACCCCAACACTATTATCCAGACTAATGGGTCACATATCCTCAAGCGTTACTCCCTGTGTACCAGAGGTTTTAGACTAACAATGAGGTTTTAAAGTGTTAAGAGTGGGGTGACTACACCCTTATATCACAACCGCATACAAGTGTATCAAAAATAAATAACAGACAATAGTTGAACTAGAAATAAAAAAACATAAATAAGAAGAAGAATAATATAAAATGTATACAAAATGGAAAATTCCAAAATATAACAGAAGCATGAATTTTTTGATGATGAGACATAATATTAAATAGTACACATACACCATACACCATGAATATGATACAATAGAGTAAAAAATAAAGAAAATAAATAAAATCACCAAGGGTGATCTCCACAAAAATCCCAAGCATCATAATGGTCTTATGCTATTAACTCCCACGTACAAGCAACATAACACAAGAAAACATACATGGTCCTAAAAAGACGAGATCTACCCGTGTACCCCATTGTAATGGCGGCCCGATCCGGGTGTGAGATACAAATCCAAGCATGTTTCCACAGATAATGTATACAAATAAAACTAGTCTCTGAATATAACGTAGTGTAGTTGGAAAGTAAAAAAAATTAATTGATAAAAAATACTGAAATAATAAACTAATAACTATCATTCTCAATTCCCAAAGGACACTTGGCAGTTCTACATACTTCAGATCTTGGCCGAAAATAGTTTCTGACCAGTAACTGTATGTATATATTAATAATATATAAAAATTATAGTTATATATTTCATAAACCTATATGAACTAGGTCTGTTTGGATGAAAGTTTCCGTATACATAGAATAATATGTGCTAGCAGTATTGGGACATAACTCAGTAGTCCATAACTAGTCCGAATGAGCCTGTAAGTTCCAGAAAAGAGTATAATCCCTACATCTCATAATGACTGAGAGATGTCTTGTTGGTCACTGTATATTTTGAGTGTGTTTTCCTATCAATACTATAATAGTATTGAGTTCACTGTTATGTCAACACTCAGAAGGGATGGGGTCCATCATGCCCACCATCCACATAGTATCACTTGTATGAGATGTCATCATCAACACCCAATCTAAGGGAATGTGATACTATAATGATTAAAAAAACCCTTAACATCATTAAAAAACCTATATCAAGGCATAATAATATTTATGATAATAATTTAATCTTTGAGGAATTAATTCTCATGCATTGAATTTATCAATCCATTATAATAAACGTATAATGTTTCAATTATGACATGTACATAAGAATGTAGTTATAGGCATAGCCTTTCCACCCTTTCCAATTAACTTCATTTAAATAATATAATTTAATTCACATAAGTTGTGCTTATTTAAATACAAAAAGTTGCATGGTCATACAACCTAATTCAATTCCATTTGATTTAAACTATTTAATACATTCATTGAAACAAATCCATCATGGACATATCATTTTCTCTATTACATTCCATTAAATTTAAAAATACATGGAAACTTATTTATCAATGTCCAAAGGGCACATATAAGGTTCCTGGAATCAATAACATTTATATAAAATAGGTATACTCATTTTTGATATAATGAAATATTTCATGTAGAAAACATATCATATATTAAAAACTGACGTAAAAGAAAATAAGTGGGGAATAATAAATAAGGTGAAGAATTTTATAAACTAGTACTCATCAATTCATAATTTTGTAGAAAACACACCTCATTTTAATGTTTTTTTTATAAAAACATGACATGAATACGAATTAATTCATTGGTCACAATTAGGCATCACATTAAAGAATCGTAACTAAATTCACATTAAAGGATAATTTTAAAGAAACTTCCCAACATTGATATTTAATTCATAAAGGATTGACATGGCATTTAGGTGTTCCCATTATCATTTAGAGAAACCTTTATAAAGATAAATACCATTAATACTCCCCTTCAAATTATTATAAGGAGTTTTAGTTATTTAATTCATCTAATTACAAAGGTCTGATTTATGACGTCAAACCTAATAGATGTTCAACATTAGGGTTCACATTATAGATATGTTAAACATGGATCATATGGGGAGTATCTGGGAACATTGATTAATTTCATATTAAAAACTCAATTTAACGGAAACCCTCGACAAAGGCCAACATTCAGAACAATGGAAACATGTCTAATATGACTAAAAATGATGGAAAATATATATAACCCTTAGCTTATACTTAAAAGAATATATTCATCCAATATGAAGTTCTGATTTGGTCTAGTTTGGATAAAATATAATAAATATACATCCACATAGAAAATAATAAAAATGACCCCACACCATGAAAAATTGATCAGTAGTAGATTAAATGAGGAAATATTCAAAATGAAATGAGAGCTTACAGATACTGATCCATAGAGACAGAGAGAAATTGATTTGGAAATCAGATGGAGGAGATCTATCCATGCCTATAATAGGGAGGAAGAAGAAACCCACAACACATAAGAGGACCTAAAATATCTAAAGTGAAAAGAAAAATAAAAATAAAATTTAACCCCATTAATGTCAATTTCATAATTTCACCCTCAAAACTGGGTCTCACGGTTTGGATGCATGGTTTTTCCAAACCGTGTGCTAACTATACGGCACCCACTTCCTTGGAAACCATCCTCGAATGTTTTTACATACATTATTATCCTAGTTGTGAACCAACCAAGTGATGAATAGTTCTTTAGTTACATCTTATATAGAACTAACATTGCAGGAAAGGTGTACAATTTGGGTGCACCATCAAAAACCCATGTGACACCTTCTACTCCCCTGAAAAACGCCACGCGGTTTAATACTGGGGGTCGCACTATTTCAAAAATACTGGGAACCACTGTTATTTCTCTTTTTTTTTTATTTTTCATATCTCGATGATCATGAAATTCAAAAATAGAACCCAAAAAACATTTCAGGACTTTTACCTATTCTAAAAACAACAATTTAAGTGTTCCAACTCTCATAATTATGTTCTAAAGATGATTTCCAAAAATGTTCTATCCACCAAACATAAAAATTCAAATTCCTTGGGAATTATTACTTGGTTCAAATGAATGAGTTATTATAGATCCTATGTTTCTATCTATGATGCAGGAAACCCCTGAAAATCCAAATAATCATAATAGTAATCCTATCAATGGTATCCCAAAGGTCTGTTTAACAGTCCCTATAGAGTCACATGGAAACTCTATTACACGAGTCTCATATAGCCATATCTATTTTACCCCATCAAATGTTAGTGCAAAATGAAATGAAGTAAACTATACCCTGATACCATTTTATAAAACCCCATCCTAAATCACTATGTCTGATCCATAGAGTCATATGGCCCCATGTACACATCCTTATATGAAAGAGGCTATTGACTAATATAAGGGGTTTGAATACCAGCTATGGGGTGATTATACCCTCAGTACCATATCCTGTCACAAAAAATAAAAATAAAAATAAAAATATATCAATTATAATATAATGTGGAATGATAAATATAAAACGTGGTAAGGGATTTCACACATGTCATACAACATATAAATAAATGTTCTCCCAAAGTCAAAATCCAAACTAAATAATAAGTACAGAAGATATGTAAATAAATATACAACATATTTTTGTGTCTACACCGATCTTTCCACCATCCATATGATCCATATATTAAGCATATATCATGGGCCCCTTTCCCTGTTTTGGATCCTATACATGAATTCAACACATGCATAAACTTCCTCTGTAGGGTGTGGGTAATAAACCTAGTAGGAAACTACCAATAATCCTTATAATGTGTGTATAAGTATAACATGCATATATCATGATAATAATAAATTCTCTAGAAATCATAAACAAACATATATTTACCAATATTACTATAAAAAATTCACCACAATCCTCGAACACACCTTCTATGTACCCATTCCAGATGAAATTTCAATATATTAGAAATAGTCAAGAACATACAAACAAGGGTTGTAAACATGTTTCATGGAATCATGTGAACATGCTTCTGAACATCCACTAGGAATGAAGTGAGTTATAATCTCATAATACACTAGTAATTGAGTGATAAGGTTATTCAAAATCTAATAGGACTCTAGTAAACATTCTATTTGACATCCACTAGGAATTTAGTGAATCACATGCCATCTACAAGGAATCACCCTACACTCAATTTCACTATCTACATCATAACAATTTGCGTCCACTCCCCCTACAGGGGATAACCATGTCAAAATTGTCTTCCAATCGACATAACTATGAGTAATTCATTTAAAGGGATAGTAACACACATTTCAGGGTAGAGCATACAAATCAAGACATAACATAACATCATAAGAAAAAAAAACTTAATATAAATGTTATCAACATCAAAAAAGAATGAAATATATTAGACCATACTAATTACAAAATGTGTAAAAAAAGTCCTCAAATTGTAAGAAACATTCAACCTCAAAGTTGTTGATGAGTACCTTTAAAGAATATCAATGGTTGAGGACCGAACATGTCATGCACCCATGAATAAAGGGCTCATGTGTCCAATATGTATAACATCTTTTATGGTTAGTAAAATAGAGGTCTATAACTGAGAATCAAAAAGATTATATTTAATTAATGGTGGTTATATAATCCCATATCATAATGATTCTTCTAATATAATTAATTTTAATGTATGTCTACAGAGATGTCACTAATTCATTAGATTTGTCATCGATTCAAAAATGGATCATGAATTCTGTAATGATTCTAAATGTTGTCCTTGAGTGAATTTAATTTTAATCAATGTACCATAAAAGAGTTAAAAAAATTTGTCAAATATTAATTTTATCAAGAATAAAATCTCAAAATGATCATTTTATGATGGATTACTAATAAATTTCCACAATTATTGATAATTATCTCTCTAGACATGGTGGTTTCACTAACATATCAATTCCTCCATCAATATACCAATGAATCATCAATGGATTAATTTTATATCATAAATATAAATAATGTATAATTTTAGGGTTATGATTTATAAAAATATACCTATATGACACAAATATTGAACAGTAGATCTTAATTTGATCAAGGAATAATGGAAAATAACTATATCTAGCATCTTTTTATAACGAGTTATAGAAAAACTCCGTAGATATTAATGGAACTTATAGTTTTGGTATATATCAATATACATAACACATGGAATAAGTGTAATTTGTATTACATCTAATAATAACTCACCATTCTAGTATCACTAGATTTTACAAACATTATAGAGGCAAGGGGTGAATAATGAGAGTGAAATGATTCATGATAGTGGTCAAAATTTTAGAATAGGTCAATAAGGGTAAAAAAAATTTGTTAAAGGGGTCAAAATGAGTATAAATAATAGGTTGTAGGGGGAATTCAGTGTCCTCGTAGATTGTGTAAATCAGCCAGCTAGTGGGCCACACTGGCTGGCCAATTTCTAGACTCTAGAAGGATAGTGGGGTCTACAGTTTCTTTTATACCTATAATGACTCCACCAGCCAATCTATAACATTTTTCTTCCACTAGAAATCAATGAATCCTTTCTCTATATCACCCAATATTTCATAAACCCTTTGTCAATAAAAACCCACCTCTTTAACACACAATCAGAGAAGAAACAATAAATAGATGGATAATTTTAATAACTTGAAGCATATCATGCATCAAAAACAAGAGATAATGTTATTGTTATAGTTTGAACCAATAGTGTCATAGTTAAACATAATTTTTTGGGTTGAAATATATATGTGAAAGGATAATAGACTGATGTTTTCTTTTTTTTCATAGTATTATTTTTATAGATTATTATAATAAATATTTTGGTTTTAGTATTTTATTGAGTATAATATCATGAAAATAAATCTAGGAAATGTATGTCCCAAGAAAATACCAAGTCATTTAACTAACTAAGAGACTATGTTTGGTAAAAATGATTATAACAAGTGGGATTATAGACATATTTATATTATGAGGAAATATTTTAGATTCATAGTCTTACATAAGATAGTGTGGCTAATATCTTATTATAAAATTATATCATGAGTCATTTATATCTAATAGATACAATCATTTTTTTCAATTAATAGAATTTTAAATGATAAATTCTTCTAAAGGGGGTATAATGTACAACAAGATGTTTTTGAACTCATTTTAATTAATTAAACAACATGTATATCAATTTTAAATACATTATTTTTAAAATATTTGAACTTGAAAAAGAAATAAGTCATATATGAATCAAATTTAAAGGGTATAAATATTTTGAGTATAATGGTTCTGGATCAAAATTGTTGGCATAAAATTGATATAAATATTAGTTATATGGATAATGGACATATATTAATTATAAACTATTTATTTGAAAACAAGTATTTTATTTTATAATCTATAAAAATATATATATTTATTTTTGAAAATACTATTTTGTCATAAGGAATTGTTTTTATGAAATTTACATTTGGTTTTTTATTAATGATATAAATAAAATATATTGATAACATTCAAGGAATGATTAGAAAAATTAATTAATAAAATACAAGAAATATTTAGGTAGATATAATAGATGTAAATTTAATTATTCATAGTATAAAAAACTAATTTTTAGAAAAATAATTTTACTTATACATTATATTTTTATTTTTTATAATGCATTATTTTTATAATTTCAATTTTATTAAATGAAACACATTTTTTGAAATTATAATTGAAAAAATAGATTATGGTGAATAATTGTGAATTTCTAAAAGGGTTGGTTTTTATTGAATAGTTAATAATATAGAATTTATAAATAATTAAACATTTATATCATCATCATGATATGATAATGACTATAAAATTTTAGAAACCTTTTTTTTAACTAGAAAATTATTTAGGGAAAAAATATATAATTTAAAATATTTCTTTAATTTATAAACTGATGAATATAATTTTTGATCATTTGTTACATTTTATTCTAAAATATATATATTTTGGTACCTTTACAGTAATTATGTATTCACTTTATACAATTCGAATTGGGATTTTTCTAAAGAAAAATATCCCTCATTTTTTAATCATATCATGGTTATTAATTATATTCATAATATTAGGTCTAAATAATAATATTTATGCTTCAAAATGAATTTTTATAAGAAAAACTTATTAGTTTATGTATACATATGTTGAAGAAATTATTTATCTTATTTATAAATTCAATTAAATAAAATTTACTTCGTGTTTTGAATATGAATAATAAATATTAGGTAATAAGTTACATTTAATTTTACTTCATAAGAATAATTTTCGTAGGTAATAATTATTCACTAATTTTTAATTTTTGATCCACTTTGCTCTTAAATAACATCCCTTTTATTATTATGAAATTATTATTTATAAAGATAACTCCTCTCACACTTATAGTTGGGCCCCATCACCAGCCCCCTTACAGTCACACATAATGCCTCTTATATTGAACAATATCTACCAAAATGATTTCCCAAAACTCTTACCCACATCTTAGAGCATATAGTCTCACTAAAAGACTAACTCTCAAAGGATTAATCCAATTTACAAAGGATTTTTATGAAGGAGTAAGGTAAGAACTCCTAATCATCCATTTTCATTTATATTCCTTTTAGTCTTATACCACCTCCTAAAAATATATTCCCATGATGCTAATATAACTAAATTAATATCATTTATATATTGAAATGTTATTATGTTGATAGAATAACCATTATCCACTTTTCACCCATCCATTTGAAAAAATGAAAACGTCGCATGTATTGTGGCAAGTTCACTACCACCACAAAGGAGGTATTTTATTTTTTGTCTCCATATTACATTAATAGTTTTAAAAATATATTTAATTACTAAATAAAATATTTATGACATGATTAGTCCTCTAAAAGTAAAAATAAAAAATTTCATATTTATTTTCACATCCCAAAAAATGTAAACAAAGAAATATTTAAAAATTTAATTCTATTTTGAAAATATATTTATATATAAAAAATTATCCCACTAGAGAGAAAAATTATTTATAAATATATAATTCAGGATAATATGGAACTATTTTATGAAACTTTTTACCATGCTCAACATACCAAAGCAATTTGGGATAAATTGACCTCACGATGCTAAGTAGCCAATGTACGTAAATACTATACAAAAATAATTATAAAATGATAATAAATCAACCATAATAAATAAAATATACACTAAAAATTTTGATAGATAATTTATTTATGAGACCTATCCTATTATATATGAGGTTAGAGAATGTTCGAATAAATAGGATTCTAGGCTATGGATTCTTTGTCTCAATTTCAACTCATTGATACATTCTTCTTATCATACACCAATTTACATTTATATTGAATAAACACTACCCTATTAACCCCTAATACCATAAATAATTCTTTATACTTTGTAGTTCCACCTTTATTTAAGCTCTCCCTTTCCCATGTCATTTGATTCATAAATTACCTAAGCCATAATGGTTTTTGTTAGTATGGTTTATTTTCATTGAGTTATAGAATTTATTCTTTGACTTCATTTTATTTGATTAAATCTTATTCTATCTTTATTTTGAAACATATTTATTTCCCTTCTATCTTGTTATTTTTGGTTTTTACATTCCTTTATATCTTTCAGTTTCTATTTTGTTCATAATTCAACAAAATGGATTCCCATAAGTGAAACTAAGATTACCATTTCATTACAGTCGGGAATATTTCTCTCCTATGCTCATATTATTTATAATGTTTCAAGAATATACTTATGTATAGTTCAATTAGTTTATTATTTCATTAAAAATATCTATTAATTTATTTAAAAATGTTTAAAAAGTATATTTATAATATTCTACATGAGTGATTTTTGCATTTCTTTACAAAAGTGTGAAAATAATATTATTTTTTATAGTTTAAAAAATTAATATTGTTTACTTATTTTATTATAAATTTTTATAATCATTATTCCTCTTCAATTTATTATATTTTTCAAAATTATTTTATATTCACTTTTTTGTAATTTTTTTTAAAAAAATTAGAAGATAATTTTTTAGAGTAATTAATATATAGATTTGATTCCAATTATGTATATTTCTATATTACACCCCAAATTTATTTTCTTTAAATTAATTTATATTCAAAGATTAATTTTTTTTTAATTCTTTTACTTTTATGTTTTTTAAAGTCCTCTTTCCACCACATTTAAAAAAGATTTTTGGTGTTACTTATATGATTGTTCTTAAAACCATGTTACAGATGAGTTATGTAATTTATTTTCAAAACATTTTACTCCAAAACTCTATAAATATATATCCCTTTTAGAGTTATTATTAATTTATTTCCATTTAAATTACATTATGTTTTTTGGTGATTGAACTCCATGTATCAAGAGAACAAATTATTTATCTCTTCGATTGTTTTTCAATTCAAAATTCTTAAGTTATCGATATCCTAATAAAATTGTTTTTATTTTATGAGAAAATCCCATAAATTTTTCTATTCTTCATTGGGGATGTGATATAGTGATAATATAGGTCCACTTTCATAAATATTACATAATATTGACCTTTAGTCAATAATTTACTTACTTTCACATTAAGGATCATTTTTAAGTAGAACGTTTTAGATAATTATGACATAGTTCATACATAACATCCAACACTTATATAAACCTGGTACTATTAAAAAATAATCCATTTATCCAAAAATACAAAACACAAAAAATAAAGGATATTATCTTTCCCTGATTAATCATTACAATTTTCTCCTTAAACTCATCCTCATATCTATTATCACTTAATTCTTATGAAAAACATTTAAAACTTGGGATGATCAAAAAATATCAGTAAGGGATGTAAATTTAAAGGAAACTATTAGTTCATGAAAATCATTTTAATCCATGGAAAAACTTTTCTGGTAATGGTATTATTTACCCATGAAGGTAACAAATATTCTTTTAATAGAACATTTACTTTACCATTTGAAAATAAATGATTCCCATAAACTTGTTAGAAAATATATCAAATTCATGTAGGTACCTTAGGAAATTATCACATATAACCATAAACAACACTTATATATCTCTTATAGATTGGAATAACTATATTTCCAAATTCTAATATAATTATCTTGAGAAAAAAATCCTTACTCAATGCATTGGACCGCTATCTGGATACACCAATCATTATAGCTACAATAGTCTCACTCAGGGATAGTTTGGTGCACCTATCATTTATAACATCCAAGTACCAAAAAATAAATAATAAATTAAAAATATCATTTAAAAAATATATACATGTAAGGAATATAGTTTCAGGAAAACCCATAAAAGATGATTTTTTCAAATAAAATCTCTTTATGACATAGGAAACTATTGAATCATAAATCCCACAAAGGAATAACATTGAACACTAAATATCATTATAATAGTTAAATTATTGTTATTTAATGTCAAATTGGATATATATAAAACTTATAATATAATCACGGTGTATAAAAATAATAATTACCTCCATTAAAGGAAATTAAGACAAAATCCCTTACAAATATCATATCCTGGAAGTGGTAATTAATCAAATCAACCAAATATGTGTATATAATATAAATAAAAAAATATATATAAAATATAATATATTAAAAATTCTTTTGACACATAATATTAGCACGAAATAATCAATAACTAGATGTTTAACCCAAATAATTGAAATTGGGTTATGAAATTCCCTTACCTCACATTCAACATCATTAAAACGTATTTAAACCTCTTTTATAATGGTTAAAAAAAGGATAATAATTCATTTCATAACTATATTCATTTTACATTATTTGTTGATTTTAAAACATCTTTTGACCCATTAATTAAAAATATTTCATTATTTTCATGGTTTTGCGTGCGCTTGTTTCATCGTTTCATGATCGTTTCATTTGTGTAAAATTTTGGATGTTATTGTAAAATGAGATTGAAACTACGTAAATGGAGTGAGAAATTATTAATGAAAATCCATAATTATAATTGGTCCCATAAGTCCTTTTGTATTTCTTATAAGAAGATGATTCATTTCATAAAATGTAAGTGATAAACCTTTAGATTGTTTTGACATTTTTTCTGAACCTCATTAACTAGTATCATTTTATTTAATATTATTTGTATATATTAGTTTAAAAATATGAAATATGATATTATATACATATTAAAATATTATTTATCCATGAAATTAGTTTTAAGGCTAGATAGGAATATGGTAATGAAAATAGAATACAATCATTATTCGTAGAGGTGATTAACCAGCATAACTAACGTGGAAAATAATTATTTTCCTTTGAATAAGAGGGGATGAGTAATAAATTTGATATGGGATATTCCATTAGAATCCGAAAATATTTGATATACATGATTATGGAGTTATAATGCATTGATTTTCGAATAAGGTGAGGATAAGTTAGATAATGTACCAAAATTATGAGAGGTACCTTGGGAATATTACATATTTAATATCACCTCCTTGGGAGACCATTGAGGACCTTGGATTTGGCCTTTTGTTGAGACAAAAAGAACATTGACATGGGGAGAGTGATAATGAGATTTCTGGGTTGAAATATTTAGGAGATATTTTTTTTGGTCGAAATGGGGTGGTCATGGGTGGTATTTATTCTTAAGGATAGGTGGGTTTATGTTATTAAATAATAAATATTATAAATTTTAAGCCTACCATTTCGAAATGGAATTAAATTAAATAGATTTGTCTAAAAATTAACAATTTTTAAGCTATATACAGTTTATCCACAGCTTAAAAACCATTAAGTGTTGTAGTTTTTAGCTATTTTAGTCCTTTACCGTTTTTAACTTTAACATGTTTCTTTTTTTTTACCTATACCGCTGTAAATATTTTTCCCCATGTAACTTTTTTATACCTAAAAATGATATTAAACTTAAATAATAATTTATAAATTATGATTCAAAATATGAAATAATTTTTAATTAATTCAATTTATAGAATTGGAATAATTATATTTAAAATTAATCCTAGAGACAAAATGAAAAAGTCAGTTTTTAAAGTGAATCGTTCAAAAGTTTGAATTGTTTTTATATCTAATTTATATGTGAAATTTATTCCAATGATCCATATTGGTTTTAATTATTTATTATTTTATTAATTATATAATAAAATATATTTGAAATATAATTTAACTATATAAATTAATTGGACAAAAAATCATTTATGAACTAATATTTTTTATTATTCACCTATCATAAAAATATGATGGTTTTAAGAAAAATAAAAAAGTCACCAAAAGAAAATTTGGATATTTCACTTCTAAATACGAATTTTAATTTGGAATATAAAAAATTACAAATGTTTAAAAAATTATATTTAATTTTTGTGGTCCATCAAAAGGTGATAAAACTAGATTTAAAAAATATTAGACATTTTTAAGTTAAAAATTGGATTTATTCTTTTTTTAAGACGATATAATTAATTGGATGAATAAAGAAACATTTAATAAAAAAATTAACATAATATAGTGAGTTATATCCATTATATCTGATACAATGACTACATTGAAACTTCCACTATGAATAATAATATTAACATTGTTATACTATTTTGGTATAACATAGTCTTGCTTGTAA
Organism: Viscum album; assembly: GCA_963277665.1. NCBI lineage: Eukaryota > Viridiplantae > Streptophyta > Magnoliopsida > Santalales > Viscaceae > Viscum > Viscum album. The sequence continues at coordinate 1,113,721,315 of OY728132.1, read as the reverse complement.
TATTTGATTTCAGAGAAACTCATTGTTGCATTTCAGGTACGCTATCAAACATAGTGCCCTATTAAAGGTAAAATTCCAAAATAATTCTTAAATATTAATAAATATGAAAAAAAAATTATTCAATAATTACCTAAGATGCAACGTTCTACCCCCTTTTGGTAATTGAATCCTCATAATTTATTCACTTATCCAATATGTTGGGGTATTTATCCTCATAGAATTATTATATTCCCATGTTTCCTCTTAAACCACATATATTTTCCATAAAACCTTGATATGATGTATCACCTTATTCCACATCACTTTCTCTCTAGGGTCATGAACCTGAACTAGTTGTTCCTTATGAGAAAAGTTTCCTTCCAAATAAACTAGTTATGGACTCAAAACAAGAGATATATCAATAATATACTTTCATATCATTAAAACATGAAAGAAATTGTTTACCTATGACAAAATTGGATGAAAATCCACTCAGTAGGTAACCAATCAAACTTTATCTGTAATTTAACAGGATTCAATGAACTGTGTACTAAACATCCCTTTAATACCAAATCACATCACACTTTTCCATGCAAAAATGTTGAGAAAAAACATGATCACCAACCTTAAATGAAATATTTTTCCTCTGGTTATCTGAATAAATTTTATGTATGATATAATTTATTCTCATGTGTAACTGAATCAACTAAACTTTGTATGTTATTTCCTCTACCAAGTCATGTCTAATTAAATTTTTATATCATAAATCATCCCAAAAAACTGGAGTTCGACACGACTTTACATATAATTTTGAAAATGGTTCCTTCTTTATACTGGAATGGAAAATATTATTCTATGAAAACTCACCCAAAGAAAATTTTGATCCCAAATTTTTGGGAAAACCATTATGAAAACATGTAGCATATCCTCCATGTTTTGAATTGTATATTCTGACTATGGATTTGATTGAGGGTGAAAAGATATACTAAAATTTAATTCAATACCCAACGACTTTTGAAAGTATTTCAAAAATTTATTACTGAATCAGAGATCATGATAAGATAATATGGAGAGAGTAACCCCACGTAACCTAACTATCTCTTTAAGATATAGCTATGAAATTTGATCTAGATATAGAGTGTCTTGAATATGAATAAAACGTTTTAATTTAGTTAGTTAATCAACCATAACCCATATCACATTATTACCTTTAGAAATATTTGGTAATCCCACTATAAAGTCCATAAATATATTTCCCAATTTCCACTCTGTCACTGGAAAAGTATGAAGCATCCCCTTAAGAAATTGACATTATTTTTTAACCTATTGAAATGGTAAACACATCATGATAAATTCATAAATATATTTTCATTCTATCCCACCTAGAATAATTTAAAAACCCACTATACATCTTAGTAATGGTATGATGAACTGAAAACAGAGAATAGTGAGCTACACATAATCACTCGTTCTTCAATTTTAAATCACAAGGAAAATATAATATCTTCCCAATTATCAAAAAAAAATTATCAATGTTAAATTCTTGAGACATACCCTTTTGAACCAATAATAAATATTTCTACAACTCATAGTATTCTTTATACATTTTCTTAATTCTGTTTCATAGATAATATTGCACTAACACCTGAAAAAATAGATGAATTTTCTACACAAACAACATTCAATTCAAAATTCATAAAACCATAACCAAAGGCTTATTTTCCAAATATATCATGGTTAATGTAGTATGAATTTTCTAATTCAATGCATCATAAACTTTATTTTATCTTTTATAATGGTAAGGAATCAGGAAATCACAATTCATGAATAGTTCTAGCCATATTCATTGTCTCGTGTTAAGTTATTTGTAATTGAATATATACTTAAATCTAATATGATCCTTATATATTTAATAATTTACTCCAGAAAAATGATTACCATAAATTTTCAATGGGATAAAATAAAATATAACTCAAAATCATGTGTAGATTAATTTAAATCATGATTTTTCAACTGACACAAAACATAACAAATTAACAGATTATTCCGCATTAGTACGAAAACAATTCCATTCAATGAAGAATATTTATAGATGAAAAATTCACTATTTCTAAAAGGTAGGTATATAACTAAATCATTAAAAAATATCCTTTTCAATTATATAAAACAAACATCACATTTTTTTCCATATGTACTTAACTCCTTTTCGAGATAACTTGGTCAATGGGTTGGATAACCATGCAATGTTTTTAAAAAACATAATATCCTGTTAATAATTGATGACTATGAATCTTTGTTATATGTTTGGATTTTTTCCATTCGTAATCAACATTCATTTTATCATGATCAATGGTTATTCCATATTGATAAATAATGTGTCCATGTAATGAAATGTATTACATCCAAAATTCACACTTGTTAAATTTTCCATACAGTTTCTTTTCGTTTAAGGTTTGAAAAAGCCCTTACATGTCATTAATGCTACTATTTACTTTTAGAGTGTAACAAATTTTTATCAATGTACACAACCAAAAACATATCCATGAAAACATGAAATATTTTATTCCTAAGATCCATTAAAACAACAAGCCCATTGGATAACCCAAAGTGCATAACTAAAAATTCATAATGCCGATATCTCATCTGAAATTATATCTTTGGAATTTCTTCCTCCTTCACCATCAGCTGATGGAACCCAAAACTCAAATCAATCTTCCAAAAATACTAAGCTCCTTATAGATGATACAATAAATCATCAATATGAGGAAATGTATACTTTTCTTGACAGTGATGTTATTAAAGGCTCTATAATAAAGGAAAAGCCTCATTTAATTGTCATTATTTCTAATAAACAAGACAATAACACCCTATATTGAAGTTATAGGTTATATGAAACCTTTGTCTAAAAACTCTTTAAATTTCATTTTTCAACTCTAAAAGTTCCACATGATCCATTTGATTAGGGTTTTTTAAAATTAGCTTACCATCAGGGTCTAAGTCAACAGAAAACTCAACCACTCGATTAGTAATAACACCAGGAAAATAATCAAAGAAAAATATCCATTTATTCATTTACTACTATAAAATCATTAATATGAAAAATATCTTCATTATAAAAAATATGATCTAGCTATCTTTCATTCCTATCACTAATAATTTGGTATGTTATTAATGGTATGAATCCATCAGAGACAACTTTCTTAGAACTATAATCTATTTTAGAATTTTAAAATAAAAACCAATCCATACCAAATATTATTGTACCCTCTATTATGGAATGTTCAGTAATATTTACATGAAATACCATCCCACTGATAAAAACAGAAAGATTTATAAAAATATTTTTTTTCTTTAATAAATCCACTTGATGTTTTCACCAAAAGATATAACTTACTTTGATTAGATTATATTACCAATTTACATAAAAATTTATTATAAATTAAAGAATGTGAAGATCCATAGTAAATTAGGGTGTTTGAATAAATTTAAAAAACATGTAACATACCTATCACCACTTCCTCTGATGGCCCAACATCAACTGTAGTAGTTGAAAAATGACCTTGCTTAACCTTTTTGTTTTCGATTATGAAAATTTACATCCTTTGAAACTCACTTTGGAAACTTATTAGCATAATTAACCAACTCATTATATCAAAAATATTTCACCATTGGATTCCTATCAATTACCATATTCATTGGTTCCTTGGGACTCTTTTTCCTACATTCAAGGGCCATGTGGCCAAAATTTCCAAATCGATAACACTTCCCCATATTCATAAGACATTCCACAGTATTCTTTTAACCACACTTATCACAAGATTGGAACTTAATTTTCGTACATCCACATTTCCTTGTTGTATTCTTTCCCATAACCTCCCATCTTGAAAGCTTCTTAATTACATCCTTATAGGGAACATAGGAGTAAAAAAACTCTATGCCAAAATTTTCTTCACAACGAAAAACATTCTCAAAGATTTTAAATTTTATTTTAGCAAAAGCTATTAGTAGAACTGGTCTCATTCTTGAGTAAAATTGTTTAAACATTCTATTAGTGTCCCAAACAAAATTTGACGCATACTTGGACAATCTTGTGATGTTTTCTAAATATTCTACTATATAATCACCATCTTTTTTTCCTCAATTCCCAAAACTATTTTTCTTATTCGGGGATCAATAAAATTATGGAAATAATTCTCAAGGAAAATATCCTTGAACGTTTCCCATTCCATGGATTCAAGATTATATTTATCTCTGGTAATATTAATTGAATACCATCATCTATTTACTACACCATTAAAAACGATAAATGGAAAGGATTATCTTTTAATATTTTGAACATCCCATGACATCAAATATCTTTATAAGATAATTTATCCATAATTTGAAAACCATCGGGTTATATAATCCACTAAAAGATTGCAGTTGTTTCCTAATTAAATTCTGTACAAAAAAATGTTCCCACGTGGTATATCATGTTCCTGTCTAGCATGGATACCACCAACAGTTATCACCTGATTCAACTGAGCCATCACTATAACAAACCATTATATTACAATTTCAACCAACTCATGTTACTAATTTGGAAAAATATCTCCCACGTTATTCCATCCCACTGTAGTTTCCACATGTCCCCTTTGGAAAACTATTCTAAATATGTTTATTTTAGATGATTCAACATGGAAATATTAAAATTCCATAACATTTTAACTTGTATATAAGGTAAAGTCTTTCAAGTATATTTTATTAATATTACCCTTGCCTCTAAATTTATCTAAACTAAAAATTGATGCCAACTATAAGGCCATATCCTTAAACATTACATAATCTTGAGTTTTATTCAGGAATTTACTTGATTTCGCATAGAATATATTTTCATGTTTAGATTTATAGATAATTAATACATAGTTCATAAATAACCTCCCAAACTTATATAAAGTGTATAATATTAAAATAGTATCCATTTCTTCAAAAAATAATAACTTTTAAAATACAACATGGGTTCTTTTGTGGTCAATCATCACAATTTTCCCCTATAACTCATCCTTGTCCTTATTGTCCTATAAGACCAATGATATTCATTTAAAACATGGAATGTGAAAAAAACTTAGTAAGTGATATAAAATTAAATGAATCCATTAGTTCATGAAAAAAGATAAGATCCCATGGAAAACACTTTTCTTAAAATCATAACAATTACCCATAAAATAATTAATATTCATTTTAAATTTCATTTATTTTGTATTTAAAAAAAATGATTACCATAAAAACTCATTTGAAATCATAGAAAATTCATGTAGGTGCATTTATTCATCATCACATAGAACCCTTACATATTACAAAACCCATACAGATGAATTCCAATATAATTCTCTAGAGAACGAAATCATTTCCCAATGCATTTGAGTGTTATCTGGGCACACCCATTTTTAATGCCATAATGACATCACCTAGTGTAATTTGGGAACACCCATCATTTATAATGTCAAAGAACCATAACATGAATAGTAAATTAAAAATATCTTTTCAAAATAAAGGAAATGAAAAAAAAAAGTTTGTAGAAAACCCATAAAAGAGTATTTTTTTCCAAGAAAACCCCCTTATCAATAATAAAACTATTGAATTATAAAACACATATGGTAATGATATTAAACACCAAATACCATGATTACAAGAAAATAATTATTATTTTATTTGAAATAAACTATATAAAAACATTACTATGTAATAAATGTTCATAACATGAATAAATGATTTAATGAAATGAAATTAAGGAAAAAGACCTTACAGGTATCATATTATAGAAGTGGAAATTAATAAAATTATTAAAAAATGCATATCTGCTAGAGATCCACATAAAAAAATATTAACTAAAAATATATATTCGAAATTCCTTTCACCCATAGAAATTGGGTTAAGAAATTCTCTTACCTCATGTTCTACTTCCTCCAAATGTGTTCAAACCACCTCCTTGAGGGACTCTTAAGGACCTTGGAATTTTTTTTGGTGAGACCATAAGAACTTGGATGTGGTGAGAGTGAGAAGGAGTGTTTATCCATAGTTTTAAGGTTATAGAAGGCATTATTGGTTAAAATAGGGTGGTTATGTGTGTTATTTATACATAAGGATAGGTGTGTTTAAGTGACTAAATAATGAAAATGTAATATATAAAGACATCCACTTTGAGGTAGAATTAGATTAAATAACTTTTTCTAGAAATTATTATTTTTTAGGATATATAGTGTTCAACCGTACCTAAAACAACCTTTAAATGTTGTAAATGTTAGGTATTTTAATCCTTTACCCTTTTTAACTTTAAAATGGTTCATTCATACCTATACCGTGGTAAATTTATTTTTTACCATGGTAAAATTTTTATACATAAAATAAAATTAAATATAAAACATAACTTGGACCTTATGATTTCAAATATGGAATCTATTTTACATAATTCAATTTACATAGTTGGAATAATTAAATTTTAAATTAATACTGTAGAACAAATGAAAAAGCGTGTTTTTAAAGTGAAACATTCAATGTTCTGAAATGTTTTTATATCTGATTTCATTGTGAAATTGTATACAATGACATAAATTTATTAGATTTATATGTAATTTAACTAATCATAATTTGAAAAAATTTTAAATATAAATTTACTATATCAATAAATTGAATGAAAAAAGAAGTTTTGAACTAATATTTTTTGTCGTCCACTTATCATCAAAATATGTTGGTTCCCAGAAAAATAAAAAAACACACCTAAAGTTAATATTGATATTTTTTTCAAATATGATGTTTAATTTTTTATTTATAAATTATAAATATGTCAAAAATCAGATTTAAAATGGTTTCTCTATCAAAAGGTGTTAGAATTTCCGTTGAAATATATTAGAGCTTTTTAGGCACAAAATTGGATTTATTCTTATTTTAATCCTATAAAATTTATTGGATGAATATAAAAAATCTGTCAATTTTTGTAAACATAATATACCTATTTATATCTATTAACGTCGATAAAATGGCTTGGTTTTAACTTCCACATAAAATAATAATATTATTATTGTTTTGTTTAGTTTTGGAATAACACAGACTTGCATGAAACATATCATTTTATAGAAACATGTTTTTTCATGTCAGGTACAATATCGAACATAGATGCCCCTTTAAGATAAAATTTATAAATAATTCATAAATATTAACAAAAATGAAAATTTATTATTATATAATTACCAAGGATGTTTCAAATACCATCCATATTGTTTTTTGGATGGTATATAATCATATTTTTTGTAATTTTCCTTGAATCTAATTTTATTATCTAGTTTAATAAAGTTTTATTAAAATTTTAATATTTTAATATGTGGAAAATATATGTATTTACATAATATAATTTTGTTGGTGTACCCAAAATTATATATTCATCTAATGCATTGGGTAATGTTTTATATATCATGAGATGATACGTATGTAACTTAGGTGGAATCTCAATCCACTACAAGACTCCATCCACTGTGTGATGATTTCTTGGTAGTGGACCTTAACTTATACTTATTATATCATGCATTATATTATTTCTACATTCTTATAATTCCACAATCCTATTATTAATACATTTTTATATTGAAATCCTTATGTAATTATACGTAACTTATGATTCATTTTTTTGGAGAATGATTTACTTAGGATGTATTCAAGTAACTTGATTATGTTTTCATATTGACATTTCTATATTTTAATAAATTATGAAATTTGTTTTTTATCCATTATTTTTACCCTTACTGGTTGTTTATCATCACCTTTTATTATGTTTCTATTTTTCATGTCCTGAATAAGTTTATTATGTTTGATATGTCTAGGTTGACATCTTATCTGGATATTTCTTTAAATGAATTTTAATATTTATCATGAAAGAATTAATCCTTTATTTAGTGGAAAAATATCCATTTTATAGGAAATATATGCAATTTTTCAATTAACTTTTTTCTATGTTCAATAAAAAATCAAACCTAAAATTTTATTTAACTATAGTTTATTCAATATTTATTTTGAAATTGTAATTGTGGATACTAAATTTTGGGTTTCTTTATTTTGTATCAATATAGTATGTAATCAATTGGTTTTTATCATCAGATCCTCGAGTGTGGGTCTGGGGTGTCACATGGGTTGTGAATAAGATAGATCCAACTAAATATTTATCAAGTGAACTTCACCATGAAATACTAAAAATTTATTATGTATTTCCATACCACTTGATGATGCTTTTTGATAAAATGATATTCTATTTTGAATCACCTTTTGTGAATTTATTTCTACTATTGATAAGTAATTCACAAAAATATTTCTAGACCATTCACAGAAATGAAAATACCCATTAAAAATATACCTAGTATAATAAATTATTCTCAAATATTATTTCTTATCCCAATTAGTGAAATTATAATTTTTTATAGAACACACATATCATTATAGAATTTCCCTAACAATTTGTTGACACTTTTAGTATTAACATCAATCTATCATCAGTATTTTTCATATAAAAATCTACATTCAGCTCTAACCAAAACCCCATGCATGGAATACAAGTAGACATATATTCCAATATATCATATGTACATTTTCAAAAAAAATCGTAACTATAATTTTTTTTCATTTGAACATTAGAACTACCTTCTTGTTGATTACATTTTTCAAAACATTATAGAGAGACAAGCTTCATCTGTAACCTTTATCATGGATTCCACTTGTGTTCTGAGAAAAGATGAATACTCTGAGAGTTGAGATTAATTGAGTAATATCTATTTTTAACCGACCCTCATTAATTATACAGTCTTGTAATTATGAGTAACAATCCCTCTCCCCAATAACTAATATGAATAATTAAATTAGTAAAATAAATGGACATAATAAATTTACGTGTTTCACCCAAACCAAGCTAATCCAAGGATCATGAAATGATGACGTTCCAATGCACCTAAAACCCTAGTCAAAATTTCTTATTTTATAATATGTAGTGGTCACACTAAACTTAAATGTTTGAAACCTTTATAGAATATTAATATTCTATATACTCTTCATAACATATTAAACTCACTACTTATTATATAATCGGACCTAACTTCAATGAACAACCACAAAAAATTACACCACAAATGGTGTATCGATCAGCACAACTTTGATGTAAATCCTAGGATAAGTTTACCAGAACACCATATTCATCTTAACCAAATATTTTAAATTCAATTTTTAAATTCTATTATTCTAAAATAACTAATCTTCATTGAATTTAATTTCATAAGTTTTTAATTATTTCAGGTATAAAGACAATGCCCCATACATCCATGTGATATAAAACTTCCCTATTTTATTATAGAAACTCTTGATTTGGTATTGTGATGTTCCATAAAATTAATCACAAAAAATCATTGAATTAATTTCCTTCTTAATCTTTAGTCAAATTGTATTTAAAAATACATTTGATTCATTAGCTTCTCTCTCCACAGAATGTAATACTTTACTAAAAAATGAATCCCTTTAAAGAATTAAATCCATAAAACCCAATGAAAATATGTTATTTAAAATAATAAAATATCAAATAATAATTTTACTTTTATGTCAGGATAGATTATGTCTATTCTTTGCTAATAATTTTTTGAAAAAATATTTTAAGATTAATAAAATAATTTTTTAACTATGGTTATCTAATCCTTTATCAAGAAATAACCAAAAAAAATACCCTTATGTTATATTAGTGTGGTGAATATGACCTTTACAATCTAAGGGAATAACACCTAAAATATTAATCAATTTATAAAATTTAATCTTACCTTCTTCCTTGATTTCACTTATAAAATTCCTTCAGTAAAAAAATGACACATAAAATTTACCGAAAAACACTTACATGGTCCAAAGTAACCCTTAAGATTCCAGGGATGAACCTTATGATTTCAACTCTATAGTTAAATGACCCAAATTATTTCAACCCAACCCTGGAAACATTTCATATGTAATCTATGAATAAAACATTTATTTTAAAGACATATAAAATTTTCTCTGCCTCCTCTAAATACATTCTCTTAATCACAAAGGGATGATTCTAGGACCTTTTTTATAACACTAGTCCACTAATATGGTCACCCATATATTTGAGTGACTTGTTTGGTCAGTTAGCTATAGAAATGATGGCGAGAAATTTATAATTATCGCTTTCACTGAAATATGGATTTTAAAATGAGTTTATGTCATTTTAATTATAAAAAATTAAATCTATAACATTTTTACTTCTTTTTACATCTTCAAACATTATTTTAATTTTCACCTCTATAATTTTTTATGACAAAAAAAAATAAAAGATAAAACTTATTACCTAATTTCAATCTAAATATTCCAAATTCAAACTCCATTTATTGTAATTCAACATATTTATTTAATAATTTTAACTTTAAAAAGAAAAATAGATAATATATACGTATATAACTATTTTATCGAAAAATGGATTTTTATAAATTAAGTGTTATTATTTTTATTTCACATGATTTATAATTTAAATAAGTTTTAATATGTTTTTATACATAATAACATTAAATTTTATTATAATCATCCTTTAAAAAGATCAATTTAATAAAAATTTGTAACAATTGGAAAAATAAATCCTTTAAAATATACTTAATACTAAATAACTTTAATCACATTTCATTATTTATCTTTTAACCACTAATGTTTTTAAAAAACATTGTTATTAGAATATTTCTATAAATTTTATAAAACATCAAATGATTTTTTTATATATAAAAATACTAATAATATTAATACTAAATTTTATCAAAAAACATATTTTTTATGATAAATCATTTTAATTAATTATTACCTATTTATTTCATTCTAGAATTATTTATTATATTTAAATAATATTATATTTAATTTGTTACTAATAATTTCACTACTTTAACATACCTATTGGAGTGAGGTATATCTACTTACCATATATCCAATTACCATATATCCAATATCCATATATCCAATGACCATATGACCAACAACCATATATATAATGATCATATTATATTACTATATATAAATCCCGAAAAAAATATCCTTTCATAAATCTCAAAAAAAAAATATTATTCTCTAATTAACTTATAAATTATTTTATCATACATCAGGAATTTTTTATTCTTTCTACAGTTACCCTTTTTAGGATGATCTTCATAGAAAATCGCGATGATAATAATTTCAAGATTTTAGTAGTATAAATTACTTGTTGTCTCATTCATGCAGTAATGTTATGATTTTTTTTTCAATTGGATATATTTTAAAATATTTCATTTCATATTATAATTTTATACCATAATAAAATAAACAATTTTTAATTTTGTTTAGTGTTGTATGTACTATAAGGTATTTGGTTTATTTAAAGGGAAATACATATTTTAATCATGTGGAATTACAAAAACGTTCTTCAAATATTTTTGACACTAAAAAATTTCTTCATTAATGGCTTTTAAAATTAATAATTACTTTTTTATTTCAAATATTGTTTCTTCAACAAATCATCATTCAAGTGAAACTTCTATATAAATAGTATCATTTTTGATGATAATCACAAAGATGGATTATAAAAGATATCTTTATTCTTGAATATTTACATCCTGATTCTAAAAAAATTATTATCTAATAAAAATATTATGTGTACCTTAATATAAATATAACATCTAAAAATATCAATGCTCTATGAAACTCATGTTCTTTTCTTCAACTACTTCATTCTGTTATACAGTTTTTTCACAAAAAATATCAAGGAACAAGGAAATTAAAATTTTACCAAAGTTTTTAATATAAATTAAAAGAATAATAATTATGAAATATGATTGGTGGAGTTATATCATAAAAAACTATTTTTAAATCTTTGTATCTCCCTTATTAAAAATAATTCTTTATTATGAAATAATCATAACCAAACTCTTATAAAAAATATATAAATTTCCTTTTATTGGAAATATACAATTAGCATGAAATAGAATTGAGGGTACTTTAATTTCCAATATCTTGTGTGTTCGTCAACCTCCATCCATTATTTATATTCGTCCATTCTTGGTTACTTTTATTCTTGTTTTTATATTCAAATATCATCACATATTATCATAATTGAATATTTAAATCAAATAAAATTCTTTATCGTATGAGGGACACATAATAGGTTGAGTAGTCATTTTGGTATATTAAAAACTTTTCTCCAAATCCGTATTTTAATGTGATTTTATAATTCTGGTATATTGATGATAATGTTGGACTAGATTGAGATAAAATTTATAGTTATGTATAGCCAAACTCACAATAGTGTGGAATGTAGCTACCAGGGTGGTACATTGCATGGTTCTAAGATTTAAATGTATCGAATGATTATAGATCTATTATAATTTATAAATTATGATATTTATGTATTTTCCAAAAAATATTGGAAAGAGAACATAATATTATGCATCATATATAAAATTTTGGATCACAATAAATTTGTGTAATTAATGGTTATTACAGATTCAAAATATAGATGGGATGGTTTTATTTAATTAAAAAGTCACTAATGAAGTATCTAATATTTTTTCAAAAAATCATTCTAGTTGATTTAATGAACTTGGTAAATAATAGAGATAATACATAAATTTGTTGATGGTTCTTTATTAATTATTGATTTGGTGAGAAGCACGTTGAAAGTACCAACAAGGAAAAATAATACAAAGAAATTAAAATGTATATATTATTATTGAGATTATGTTTGATATATTTTGATATATATGATTTTTATTATATTTTTATTAATTAAAGAGATTGATATTTTTATTATAATTAGTTCTAAATCATTATTTATCATTTTAAATATATTGTAGAAACCCTGTCCCCAATAACTCGGAGTCGATGAATTCATTATGACATTGAAATATGATACAAGTAATTGCATCCCTAAATATTGAATAGTTTAGTAGCCTTGATAAACCATATACATATATTATTCTAATATTACATTTTAATATAAAAATAAAAACATAATTTTTTTAATATAATTATTCCATTGAGAATTTCCTTGTATAACTTTCAAATTACATTTCATGGATTCCTATGAAAGAAAAAAATCAGGATGCTCTCTAATGATCATTATGGGTTCAGTACAGATGAAGATATAAGGAATCAATAATAAAAATTAATATATAATGATGAATAACTAAATATAGATATCATTCAAATAATTTAACTATCATGAATAGATAAAGAATAATCAATATATAAAGGTAAATAATTTTACACATATCTCATTTTATCAATAAATTGATTATCATGATAATATATGGAATAATCAACATGTTATTGTAAATAATTCAACAAAAATTCAATTTCATCAATAACATGACTATCATGATTAGATAAGGCATAATAAACCTGGAAAGGTAAATAATTGAACACACATTCTATTAAATAGGTAAAATGGGAATAAAAATTCATTTATAGATAATATCATTGTGAAAATAACATGGATAATAATATCTAAATTCTTAGTGAATTAAATTATTAATTATTTTATTCCATGATCTCAAGCATCGTGATACCTATAATTTGAGGACAATTTACAGGACATTCTAAAATTGATAGGGAGTTATAATCAAGAAACCCATTTATTAAAGGCTATCCAACATATTTATTTAATGATTTATCTGATGAATTAGGGGGATATCAATAACTTTTCCCAAACAATATATGCTAGTCCAACTAATTACTCATATATAAAATGATTGATTTAATTAATTTACAAATCATCCTTATCAATAAAATTTTGTATCAAGTAAGGAATACAGTTTAACAATAACATCCCTAGTCAAACATATAACTTTTGATGTAAAATACCTAATTTAGAAATGATATATAGTTGAGGTAATAAGTATATTCATGATATATAATATGGATATTTAGGGGAAAGTTAATTTTCAATGATAATAAGAAAATGAATATTTCAACGGAAAGTTAGTGATAGAAAAAATTGATCAAGAAAGAGAATACTTATAATTTCCCTAGTAATAAAGATATTAAACCATCCAGTGAAATAATAAGGATCATATCATAACAAAAAAAATTTAATATATCATATGTACAACAATGTTTTTATGACATTTATTAATAGGAATATAATAAATATTTCAATAAAAACATTCTTAAATAAAATAACCTTTTCACTTTGAAAATATTTGTTTAACTAAAAGTTCAAAAAATATTTTTAAAAGACATATATTTGAAAATAACGTTGAAAAATATAAAATAAAATTTTAAACATCCGGTTATCATGTTATTGGTAAATTCATTATATTCCATACACATTAAAAATGTTCATTTCATATTTTTAGTAAAATAAAAATGGGCATTATTTTGAAAACAACATGTAGATTCCTTTCAAAATCATTTCAAAAAATTCAAAATGTAAAAAATTTCTTTAATAAATCATTTTAATTATTTAAAACCATTTTTGAAAATATTTTCAGAAAACATAGATTTTGATGAAATGGGATTTCCAGATGAAGAGATAAATTAGTTTAGATTTATTTTAAACAATTTATCAATAAATTTAAGTAACACAGTGTATAAAAATTGTAACGTAACATGATAATTTCATATATAACAATAGGATAGTAATATTTAATTGGTTTATTATATTATTATCCAATACTTTCCATTAATTGGAAGTCTTGTTTGAAAATAAAAGTTAAAATGAGACTGTAAAATAAACACTTACAGAGATCAGAATATTGAATTGAGAATAATTAATGAATAAATTAGGTGTTTAAAATTTAAATTTAGATAGACAAGTGTAAATACAATATAATATAGTCAAAATAATTTACACTCAAAATCATATAATTTCAAAGATAATGAGAAGTAATATAACCCAATGAAAAAAATTGGGTTATGAAATTCTTTACCACATTGTAATTTTTAAGTCAAATCACTTAGATGAAATAATTCAAATTGATGATTAAAATAACATAGAGTATGAATTATTAATTATATTAAACAAAAATTGGAATTATTTACACCATATTAAAATAAATTATCTGTATACCATTGTAATATGTCTCAATGAAGAGAAATCAAGACAAAGTCCCCTACCTCACACATTATTTTCATTGAACGTGATTTATCCACCTGTATAATAGTTTCAATAAATTTATTAATTTATAATAGATCCATATTTATATTTATAATTTCATATATGATCCCCCTAAACCCGTTTTCTACACACTTTTAGTTATATTTTAATATTTTCATTGTTTTTTGTGCTAATTACCTTATTTTCTCATGCGTGTTTTTCATGAGTGTTCTCAATCTTGTTATTATTATATAATTCTTTCATATCCATAATAATATAAATATTATGAATACCATTTTCCATTATATACATTTTTATAATCATTATTTCAATATGAACATGGATTATAAATCTCATTGCTTCATGGGGATGGTAGGTCATACGTATGCTAAATTGACATAATAATTTTCTTTAATGGGTAAAAGGGTAAGGAAGTGGGTGATGTAATAATTTAAAAGAATAAATATAGTGTCATATATATCACTTATATTCCCTAAATCTATCCTTATTACCATATATATAATTTGTAAGTGAAAAATGAATCGTATCGCTTCATGAGTCGGCAGTCCAATATACCCACTAGAGATGTTATCATGTTTTAAATGGAATGGAACATAAGAAGATATATGAGATATTAATATTAAATAAGTATAATAATATAATAAATAGGAAAAAATATGTTAAATTAATTATTTTGAAAATCCTTTCAAGGTGGTGATGCAAAATGAATTCCATCGGTTAGCGAGGTGGTAGTCCCATATACACATAGTCAACAATTTTGTTTCCGATTTGATAGATGTGGATATGGATATAGGTCATTACCTTTCCATAATAACATATATGTATACATAATATAAATATTATATAATACATGTATTATTTAACCACATATTAAGGTGGTGGGGGAAGAAAACAAATAATAATACACGTTTAAGAACGTTACCACTTCATCGGAGAACTTCTTTAGGTTTGAAAAAAATGCTTTCCTAGGTTGGAATTCGGATACAAAAGATATATATGATTTTTTGAGGGGATTAATGAATTTATTTTTTAATTAACTTGATAAATCAAATTTCTTTGGACATGTTGATATTAGAAGATAGGGGCTTTCATTTTATAAGAGGGGGAGAGGACACATGGAATTTTTGAAAAGAATCAATTACACCCCCATTTTTATCATGAAAAACCCCTCGAAATTAGTTTTTATATAAAAATAATAAGTTATAAGGTATACATATTCACATAAAATTGGTTATGATTGTGTGTTAGGTCATTTTAACCCTTAACTCTTGATTTTAACCCCACATTATATCCATTTTTATGTTAACCGTAGTAATTAATTTTTACTATTTTCACAATTCATTATGATAAAAATATAGTTTACCATATTAGATAATATAAATTTTGATTATTAAACATATTTAATAAAAATTTCAAAATTCTATTCACATAATTTGTATAATCCAATGTAAAATTATACCCATTGACCTTATGAACAAGCGGGTTCCAAAGAAAAAATTCTAATAAATATATAAGGTTTTAATATCAAAATTGAATATAATATTAATATAAACGACCTACTTTAGTCAAAATATTAATAATTTAACTTATTTTATTTTAAAATAATTTTAGAAATTAATTTAACAATGTAAATTATTTAAAAAATATGTGTTTTATCAGTAAGAAGCATTATTATTTACTATTCATCAAAAAAATGAAAATTTATTGAAAAAAATACAAAACAACAAACCTCAAATAATTTTGAGATGATGAATGAAAAATTTATGTTCATATAATAAAATTAATTTTCTATAATTGTTAAATTTTAAATTTAGATTATGTGTGCAATGAATAACTAAAACGCCTTTTAAAACAATATTGTTTTTTAGAAAACATTTAATTTTCTTTTAAATATTTTTTATTTTTATTTATAATTAG
The DNA here is from genome assembly GCA_963277665.1 of Viscum album. Classification (NCBI taxonomy): domain Eukaryota; kingdom Viridiplantae; phylum Streptophyta; class Magnoliopsida; order Santalales; family Viscaceae; genus Viscum; species Viscum album. Next base: position 1,113,704,277 of record OY728132.1, on the reverse strand, counting down.
TGGATAAAAAATAAAATGTTTAAAACATATATTTAAAAAAAATATTTTTTCATATTCATGCCTTCAAAATTAATATATAGTTTATTATGGTCATGACTTATTTGATAATATTTTAATAAATTATTGTGTTTCATAAATACTCTATGTTGGGTGAATCGAAATCCATCCCAAAGAAAGAATTTATTTTCAAATAAATATATCATAAATTCTATGGGTGTTATATTCTCTTCTAATATTTCTATTTTGTGTCATATAAACTATCAAAAATGATTTCCTCTTTTAAAATCATGGGTTTATATGTTCTCCCAACCTATAATAAATTACATCCTTAAAATATGAACTTTCACTTTTTATTCAAATGATTGAAATTTATAAATTCCTCTATTGAAAAAACAAATTTTAAAAGGTTTATATATCATGTTATCAAAATACGGAGATATACATATGAAATATCATCTTTAATAACTCTTAACTAAGTTTCCAACCATTAGAAAATAAGTTGGACGTAATTATTTAGACATGGAAGAAACATTTAACTCCCAAAAAATGATGGACACTAATTGAGTTCATTGATAAAAATAATTTGAGTGATTAAGAGAAAGAAAAAAACCACAAAACCATTAATATGTTATGAGTCAAAATACCGTCGATTCATTATATAGAATGTTAATAGGATAAATTTTTTGTTTTAAGATCTTTTTCCAAACATTGAAGAATTATTTTTCTATCCAAGAATATAGGGAAATATATTTACATGGTATATGTGTATTTTATGAGGGAAATTTCATCGTTTAGTGGTGATTTGGTCAATTTAAACTTAATCTCTTACTATGATAAAGGAATATCAAAAAATTATTTTTCATTCTTAAAGTACTATAATTAACATTTATCGAATCATAAAATCTATAAAATAGTGACAAGTTGTTTTTACTATTTCTACCTATTTTCTAAAATAAATATGGTAACCACAAGTTGTCCAATATAATACATTAATTTGTAAAACTCAAAATTAACACCACTAGTTTATCATTAATATTTTTCAATAATATTTTAAAAAACATGACATATTAACTATTATATCACATAAGCTAGTGGTATGTGCCAAACCCTTATAATACTTCAGTTTTGGGTTAAATCCCCACAATATTTCTAGATGTGGTGTCTAGTATATGGGTTTTCCTTTTTCTAAAATCATTTATATGTATTATTCTTATAATATTCCTATATTTCAATGAAAAATAATTACCACAACTTAAAATATAAGATATTCCTTACTGGTTACCAATACCTATGTCCACAAAAATTAATACAATTCTTCCTCAAATAATGTTTTCATATAATAAACCAATATTTTGTATTCCCATATAATTTTTCCAAAAAATTCATTATTATGTTATATTCCTTTCATAAAATATTTCAAATGGTTATTTTATGAATAAGAACTTATAATCATCCTCTACCTCATAAACCCATAATGGTATCAATAAAACTTATTTTAATGATGAAATACATGCTTCTAAAAGATCACACAAAGCTTATATATTTCATAAATCCTGTAACCATAATATAATTGTTAAAAAAACAAATTATCAAATTTAATCCATGAATTTAGATAAATAAATACTTCAGCCATTTTATTTCGACATAGTTAATTACATAATATAGGGTTTAACATTTAGAATAAGTCAATGAATATGCTAATTCCAAGGTTTCCCACATTCTAGACAAGGATCTATAATGGATACCTAGGATGAAATTTATTTCCTTCCATCCTATTATTCTTTTTTCCTTATCTATTCATTGTTTTTTTCACTTCTCTTCAACACATATAACATTTTTATGTTACATTGAGACACGTTCTTCGATATCTCTTTCCAAAATTCTATCATGATGAAAATCGATCCTTCTTTCCTCTATAGTCACCTCATTTAGTGCTTTTTAGGTAACTCCATTCTTCTCTTATTTGGTGAGTTTGAGGGTTGGTTAAGGTATGGGTTGTTACTAATATTTTGTGTTTTTTGATTTAGAATGATCAAGGTATATTTCACTCCTTCAATCTTACTATTGTTTTTCTCATAGTCCAAACATTATAGTTTATGTCCAATTTTAACATGATTCATTCGGGTTCCAACCATGTATAAAATAGAAAAGAAGTGTGTGATCAATAATAATCATAGTGGAAAAAATATATAACAATTTATAGGTCTTCTAAAAAACTAAAGGTAATTTTCAATCTAATACACATTATGTTTTTCCTAGTTCATTCATTACAATCATTAATTTCAATCATTCTTAATGGTTTGCAAAGAAACTATGAATTATCGAAATCATTTCCCTCAGATGTTTCAAACCAAGTTCCTAGTAAGGCTCATTTTTATGTACTAAGTAACACTCGAGTCAATCCTAAAACATTATTTTAGAGTTATTACCCCTAGGTACATCTATGCTCGAACCACAATAATTGTATAATCATGACATGAATTTATTTCATGAAAAACTGACATAATCACTAAATTAAAAAAAATTAAGAAGGTTTTCTATATTTATTCTCAAAGACTGTTATAAGTTTTTTTTCACTTATATATATCTTCCTAGTTCTATTTTTAAAGTTTTTTTACTGTAATATCTCATATTTTCCCATATATCATTTTTAAATATTGTATGTAATTATTATGAGACTAGGCACGGAGATGGAACATCATTCCAAGTCCCGATAAGCCTAGAATGGTGGTTTGAACTTTTTATGTTAAGTGAGTCAGCACATGTGTGCGGTTGTGGTAGTGTCCGAATGGATTCCTGGATTAAAAATCTGAGGGAACCATTGAGTCTGGTATGAAAATTTTACCTTGTAACAGGTCTAACGTTGACCGGAGCGGGTTGAGGGAAAAAGTTAGTTTTTTAGATGTTTTTATTAAAATAAAATAAAATAAATTCGCAAAGTTTGTTTTTTTTTGGAAACATTCGCTGCAGCACCATGATGGGGAAGCTCTTTCAATAATTAATGCCACATCATAATGACTCAGAAGTGACAACTTTACTCATTAATACTGCAGTTTGATGGAATGATTAAACGCATTACCCCTTTTTATGGGTTAATAGAATGTTGGTTGTGGAAATAAAATGAGAGAAACTCTGGGGGAATCTTAGGACCTTGTAGATAACTCTCGACAATGATCGATGAATAATAGAAGTTTTGAATCTTTTCACCAATGAAGTTGAACGATCTCGACGATGATGGAAGCATGACCCCTTCCTCAGAAATCAATTCCTTCTCGATGTAGGGGTATTTATTTCGATTCTCCTTTCCACGTTTTGAATTTAAACGACGAAAATGGATCAAACACGAACATGTTAATCTGTGGATTTGTACGTTCTTTCGGGAGGTTTATTATTGGGTCGATTTTGGGGAATCGATCCATGTTGAATTGGTTTTGATTTAGGCTCTATTAAAGCCTTATAACATGAGCGGATCAACACGGTGACGAATGATGGTGGAGGTTCGTCCCTCAATTTGTTTATTGTATTTTTCTTCCCCTTTTCTTTTCTCAATATGTTCTTCACGTTATTCATGGGGAAAGGAAAAAACAGATTGTTGCGCATCTTTTTGCGATGAAATGATTCCAAATTGAATATCCAACATCAGGACGACCTTGCGGAGGTGTGAGGACAATAGCGGATTATGAATCAGAATCGATTAGGAAGGACAGTTCTTCGAGCATTATTTACACAGGTGGATCGTTAAACATTTTCAGAGCCAATCAGAAATCCGAAACCAATTGAATCAGCTATGTGGTTTTGGGGTGACCAAAACCCATGAGTTTCATGGTTATCGGAAGGACGGATCAATGAACAGGACAGTACAAAAGGTGCGATGGTGGAATTCCATGATTCTGGAAATTTCCCAATCACACAACATGTATCCCGAAGAACATGATATGTGGACTAGCTCAGCGGAGGCTAGGGTTTTGAGTTTCAGGCAGGTATATCACGACATATGACCCCGGTCACACAACATGTTGGACCTTCCCTGAAGTTTGGCGCGTACTTTTAGAAGTATACGGACACGGGGTGGACTACACGGATTTGGAACACAGACTGTAGACCCTACGCGGCATGACAGAGGCCACTACGCAAGACTCATCGTGTATCCAGGGGATACATGGACACGTGATGGTGTACACGACTGTGTACTCCCCCAAATGGCCAGGAGAGGCCAGAAATGCAGGTCACCCCATGTACTAATTACACTAATTGGCGTATATGGGTTGATGCTGTGTAGGGGACATGGCCAGCGTATACAGAGCCGACCCCAGTCACTCGGACACGACTTGTAATCCGTACCACACATCATGTACATACCTTTTCTGCATGACTATCCTTACCACACAAACCATTGTACACAGGCAGAACCCAAGGTTTGAAGAAACAACGTGTTACATTTCAACACACTCTTTACTTTTTGAGAAATGGCTTGGTCTTCTAGTCCACCGTATCTTAGACATGTTACTCTTGGTTTAGTGCCCTTTCTTCTCGTCCCCTTGAAGGAAATGAATCTTTGGATTCTATAAGAGTATCATCCCTTCAGTCAGACTTTATGTGATAGAGTTAGGCATCCATCCGAGAGGCCCAGATCAAGATCCTCTATCCATTCTTGACCCTAGGTAGAGTTTGGCATCGACATGACCAACTCCACCAAGCATCGATCCTCTACTTAGCTGGTGAATCCGGATGAGTCCTGGTATACTCCATGGCCCTGGCAGTGATCCTCATCTACATATCGTGATCTTTACCACACATTACTTTGTCTCCTGTAATGAGTGCTTCTATCTATCATGATCATTCCCACTCAAGAGTGTGTTCTCCCATAATGAGTGTATCTATCTCTCGTAGATTTTCCTAAAGAAAATCATTTCTCATATGGACGACATCACAGCTATCAGACTCGTAGAGTGAGTTCTCCTAGAACGAGTGCTTCATGGATTCTTCGAACAGAACCCCTAGCGGGGGTATGTGGTTGTGCGACTTGTCTCTAGACCATGGGTCTAGGTATTGACTATATCTGGTTTTTGTTTCTCTATTATATTTTCTGTAGACATATACTATGTAGAGATGAATGTAACTTTACATTGTGTTTTGCTTTGTGGCTTTTGGGGTCCTCTACTGAGTATTGATAGAGTCCAGGGAGGACCAGGACATGACTGAGCTTTCTGAGCTCCCTACAGGCCGAGGCATTCCTATGGCTATGAGCAGTAGTCCCAGTACCCCTTTGTATTTACAGGTTCAATTTTTCATTTTTCAGACTCTTGTTTTGGGTGAGATTGTATTCTGGCCCATCATTCTTTCAGCACTTTACTTTCTGTTGTACCATGTTGGTTTGGTTTAGTTGTATTCATGCATTTTGTTCCCTAGTGGTTTTTACATTTTACCATTTGTAGGGTTGGAGATTTGTGTGTGCAGGTACATAGGAAATTCCTTCCATGTTAGTAATATGCCTAATTGGTGCTAATCACTAACCCCTGGCCTATTGAAGGAAGGCTTGGGGAGTCAGGGCGTGGGCCCCACTGGGATGGGTCATGACAGAGTGGTCTCAGAGGAGGTCAGTTCTAAATTAAGACTAAGAGTCTATGACACTGGTTTGGGGAAATAGTGTTAAGTGTTTCGAGTTTGTCTTTCAAGCCAGGGACTCCAGTGTTGGTGCTGGCGGCCGACATATCCATACACGAGGACTCTGGTAATCTGATTTTCAACTGAGTACATGAAAACACTCTTTGCATGGAAATAAGAAAGAATGGTACATGAATCATATAGGAATTGGTTGTGTTTCCATGTCCTTTGAAGTTAGCTATCCAGATATTTTCATGGTACATCTTGTTTCCTTAGAGGATGCCTCCGCGATGCATACCTGCTAAGATTTATTAGTGTGATCATGAGTATGACCCAATTAGTGATGAGGCTTAGATACAAGGACCAGTTCCCCATGTGTTTCCACTAGGTGGAGCACCAGTTATACCACCACCAGGGGAGCAGCCTGTGGTACCTGCAGTACAAACCTATGAGGGGCGCAGGTTGAGCGCGCTCTATGAGTTCCAGAGATAGAGAACCCTTAGGTTCCGAGGCGAGCCTGAACCTCAGGTGGCTAAGGACTAGCTTGCGGTAGTGACTAGAGTTTTCTGTCTAGTGAGGACACCAACGGAACCGATGGTGATCCTATGAGAGATCCTTATTCCGGGTTTGGTAGGACAATGGTGGAGTCTGACCGTGCAGACTCAGAATGAGGAGACTCTTATGTGGATGGAGTTCGAGAAACTCTTTAGGGAGGAGTTATCTCCAGTTACATTGAGCGAAGTATGCATCCAGGAGCTTATTCAACTCCATTAGGGCAGTGCGACCGTAGCTGACTATTCATCGAGGTTCACCAACCTCTCCCGGTACTCGATGAATATGGCCAGGGATCAGTACATCAAAGCTTGTTACTTAGAGCGAGGTCTACGATGGGACATCAGAGCTAGTGTCATGCCTCTATGAATTTATACTTTTGTTAGAGTGCTTGAGCAGGCCTTGGTGATTGGGAGCTTCTTGACAGAGCAGAGATAGCTAACGGCAGTTAGCATCAGGCTAACAGGTGCGGAGACCTCGGCAGAAGGTACCCGATGTCAGGCATAGGGATCAGAGAATGGAAAACGTCATAGGAGGACTCAGGATAGAGGATTGATGGTCCATGGCTCTTAGTAAGGATCCAATCAGACTAGATAGAAGCAATTCTATGCATGCGATGGTAGGGGACATCTTGCTAGAGATTTTCTGACCCGTCGAGCTGCTGACAGAGAGATGATGGATGGACCACCGAGGAAGAGGCAGTGAAAGGAGCAGATAGACCCGCCAGGCAGTGGACATGGAAGAGGAGATGGGAGAGCTGCAGGTGGGGGAAGACACTTCGATTTACTTCCACCACCACCCCCAGGAGGTCTGCACCAGGCTCAGGGAGCTAGGAAACATGGGTGGGGACAGCTGCATGTGGTTGAGGTGTATGAACCAGGGACACCGGGGATGATCTGAGGTACGATATGGGTCTTCTCTACCTTAGTTTCCATACTTATAGACATAGGTTTCGGTCATTCCATTCTATCCGCATGTCTTGTGAGAAACCTTGAGAATCCATAAGAGGGGTTGACTCAATCCTTACGCTTGGAGACACCTACGGGGGGAGACTCGATGATCATGAAACTTTGTAGATAGTGTTATCTTACCCTTGGAGGTGAGAGTTTCGGTTGGAACCTATTGGTGGTAGCATCAAGGCCTTACGACGTCATTCTTGGTATAGATTTTTTATCTTCGGTCCATGCCCTGATTGATTGTTTTAGGCGAAGAGTGTGGTGTGTCTGCAATGATGGGATGAGGTTTTCTTTTTTCAGAGAAAGGGAAAACCCAGGAAGCATAGAATGGGATTGTGCCTAAGAGGTTTCATCCAATCACTAATGAGTTGCCTAGCCTTACCCTCAGAGTAGTAGATGTTATGAGCTCCCAATTTCTAGTAGTAGTGGCGGAGTACGAGGACTTATTTCGTGAAGATGTTCTAGGATTACATCCCCATCGAGAGATCGACTTTTGAATCCACTTACACCCTTGGACAACACCGATTTCTTCAATAGCATATAATATGGCTCCCACAAAGCTTTGCGAGCTAAGGGTGAAATTGGAGGATTTGTAGAGAAAGGGTTTCGTAAGACCCAACGTTTTACCCTGGGTGGCCCCAGTTTTGTTTTCCAAGAAGGCAGATGGGAGTTTGAGGTTGTGCGTGGATTACCGGTGCCTGAATCAGGTGATGGTTAAGAAGAAGTATCCACTACTAAGAATCGATTACCTCTTTGATCAACTAAGGGGGAACAATGGTTCTCGAAGGTTGACCTTCAATCAAGTTATCATTAGTTATGAGTTCGGGACGAGGATATACTGAAGACGACATTTAGATGCTGCTACTGTCACTATGAGTACTTTGTGATGCCTTTAAGTGTGACAAATTCCCCCATAGTGTTCATGGGACTGATGAACTGGATCATCCAGCCATACTTAGACCGGTTCATAGTGGTCTTCATCGATGACATCCTTGTGTACTCAGCATTAGAGGAGGATCACGCGAGACACCTGCGGATGGCTCTAGACGTACTCTGGGAGAACCAGCTTTATGGGATGTTCTCGAAGTGAATGTTATGGATTAAGGAGGTCCACTTTCTAGGACATGTCATCTCAGAAGATGGGGTAGTTTTGGTCCCAACCAAGGTGGATGCAGTATAATCATGGGAGCCTCCTCAGAGTGTGACGGAAGTGCGGATCTTCCTTAGGGTTGGATGAATAATACCACCGATTCATTATTTATTTCTTCCGGTTATCATCACCGATAAAAGCCTTGACCAGAAAGGGGAAACCCTTCATGTGGACAGAGAAGTTCCAATAGATTTTTGAGAAGATTAAACAGAGTTCGACGAGCGCCCTGATTTTGAGATTACGGGAGGAGGGTGTTGAGTACATAGTTTTCTACGACACATCAGGGACCGGGCTTGGATGTTTCCTGATGCCGAGATAGGTAGTGATTTCTTATGGTTCGCGCCAGATTAGTCCATTAGTAGAACTATACGACCCATGATCTTGAGTTAGAAGTGGTGGTCTTCGCATTGAATATGTGGTGACACTACCTTATGGGCAAGTAGTTTATCGTATTCTCTGACCACAAGAGCCTCAAATACATATTCTTGTAGAAGGATCAGAATATGAGATAGATGAGTTGGCTAGAGTTCCTCCAGGATTATTATTCTGAGATAATCTATACTTATGGCAAGGGGAACAAGGTGGAAGATTCTCTTAGCAGACGATCGAGCTCACAACTGTTGAGTGAGGCGACAGAACAGTTAGCCACGTTGCAGTTGTACTTAATGGACAGAGTGGATACAGCTTACCTACAGTTGATGGTTGTCATCCCATCCCCTCTTACAGCAAGTTATGGAGGCACAACTTGGAGATATCTACGACGAGGCTTTATGTGCTCATTTGTCCATAGGGCATGCTCCCGATGGATACTCGCAAGGTGGGGAGCACATACTTTTTTCATGGGATTCACTGTTGTACCTGTGGCTTTGCGAGAAGAGGTCCTGAGGGAGTTTCATACATCCCCTTGGTGATACATCTGGGGGTTCCAAAGATGTACCAGGATATCTGATGACAGTTTTGGTGGATAGGCATGAAGAAGATAGTATCAGAGTTTGTTTCTCGAGGCCATACGTGCCAGCAATTGAAGGAGGAGCACCAGGTTCCAGTGGGATTAGATTACCCCAATATGTTCCAGAGTCTATGGGGATGGAATATTGATGGAATTATTGACAAGGTTATCATGGACATCTCAGGGGCATGATTCGATCTGGGTGATCGTTGACCGACTCACTAAGTCGGCCCACATCCTAGCTATCAGAGAGAATATTTCCATATAGAGCTTGGGATTCCTCTACGTGCAGGAGATATTTCGGCTTCATGGCGTCCCTTTGACGATAGTCTCACACCGAGACATCCACTTCACATCCTAGTTGTGGAAGGATTTGCATGAGGCTTTTGGGACATAGCTATGCTTGAGCACGGTGTTCCATCCCCAGACCGAAGGTCAGAAAGAGAGGACCATTCATGTTCTGGAGGATATGTTGTGGGCCTATATCTTGGAATTTAGTCATAGTTGAGAGTACCACCTACACTGGTGGAGTTTTCGTACAATAATAGCTACCACTCCACCATTGTCATGGCACCATTCACAGAATTATATGGGAGACCCTTTCGGTCACCGCTTTGTTGGACTGACCCCAGAGAGTCAGCACTCATGGGTCCAGAGTTGGTACGAGCTACCACCGAGAATGTGAAGATCCTCTGGGAGAGGATGAAGACTGCAGAGAGATGGAATAAGTCTTTTGCTGACCGACAACGGAGACCATTGGATTTCAAAGTGGGAGACCACGTCTTTCTTAGGGTCTCACCTCAACAAGGGTTACAGAGATTTGTCCGGGGTGGCATGCTATCTATGAGGTTAATCAGACCATTCCATATACTATGCACAATTGGTGAGGTGGAATACCACCTAGAACTACCACCATAGTTTCATCGGGTACATGATTTATTCCACGTGTCTCAGCTATGGAGGTGCGTGCGTGACCCATTGCACGTCATCGATTGGGGCGAGCTGGATGTCGAAGATGGAGTGGCCCTTGCTAAGTACCCGTTGGAGATCGACGATCGGAAGGAGTGGATACTTCATGGGTGATCAATTTATTTGGTGCACGTCTAATGGATTAATGGGAATCTTCAGAAGATCAAGTGGGAGTGGGAGACTCAAATTTGGGCCTAGTACCCACATATTTTTTAGTAGCCTTGTTTTAGTTTTTCAAAACGTAAATCCCCAAGGTGGGGAGAATGTAATGTCTTGGTTTTTTCCATGTATTATTTTTAAATATTCTATGGAATTATTACGAGACTAGGTATGGAGATGGCACATCATTCCGAGGCCCGGTGAGCCTATAATTGTGGTTTGAACTTTTTAAATTAAGTGAGTCGGCACATGTGCGTGGTTGTGGTAGTTTCCAAAGAGATGCCCGAATTAAAAATTTGAGGGCACTATTGAGTCTGGGACGATGACTTCACCTAATAATGGGTCCAACCATGACCGGTGTGGGTTGAGGGAAAAAGTTAATTTTTTGGACGTTTTCTGTAAAATAAAATAAAATAAATTCACAAAGTTTTTTTTGGAAACATTCATTTTAACGCAACGACGGGGCAGCTATTTCAGAAATTTATGCCATGCCATAATGACTCAGAAATGGAAACTTGAGTCATCAATACCACAGAGTGATAGAATTACGAAATGTGTTCCCCCTTTTTATGGGTTAATTTTATGTTGGTTTTGGAGGGAAATTGAGAGAAACTCTGGTGGAATCTTGGGACCTTGGAGATAACTTTCAGCGAAGATCGATGACGAATCGAATATGTGAATCACTACGCCAATGAAGTTGAATGATTTCAGCAACAAAAATAGTGTGCCCCCTTCGTCAGCAATCAATTCATTCTAGAGGTAAAAGATTTTATTTCAATTCTCTTTTCCCTGTTTTGAATTTAAACGACGAACGTGGATCAACCCTGATCATGCTGATCCGTGGATTTTTACGTTCTTGCGGGAGGGTTTTTATTGGGTCGATTTTAGGGAATCGATCCATGTTTAATTGTTGTTGATTTCTACTCCATTTAATCATTCTAATGGGAGTAGATCAACACCCTGATGAACAATAGTGGAGGTTCATTCCTCGATTTTCCTATTGTATTTTACTTCCCCTTTCCATTTCTTCGTGCGTTCTTCACGTTCTACATAGGGTGATGAACAACAGATCGTTGCGCACCTGTTTTGTGATGCAATAATCCCAAATTGAAGATCATATGTCACGACGACCTAGAAGAGGTGTGACGATGATAGTGGATGATGAATAAGACCAGATTAGGAAGGATCGTTCTTCAAGCGTTCTTCATGTGGGTGGATCGTTACACATTTTCGGAGCCGATCGGAGGTCCGAAACCAATAGAATCAGCTACGTGGTGTCTGAGTGACCAAAACCTGTGAGTTCCATGGATATAGGATGGATAGATCGATGAACGGGGCAACACGGAATGCGTGATGGTGGAAGTCCACAATTTTGGAAATTTCCAGAATACATGGCTTGTATCCCGAATAACCCACCATGTTGACCAGATCAGTGGTGGGTAGCGTTTCAGATGTTAGACCGGTATCAAATCGTGTGTGACCCCAGTCACACGATGTGTTGGACCTTCCCCGAAGTTTGGCATGTACTTTGGGAAGTATACGAACACTGGATGAACTATATGGCTTCGGAACATGGCGTGTAGGCCGTACGCGGCATGGTAGAGGAATCTACACATGACTCAGCATGTATGCAGAGGATACGCAGACACTGGATGGAGTACATGAGCATGTACTTCACCACATGGCCAAGCGAGGCAAGTAACGCGGGTCACCCCATGTAATAATTTCACGGATTGGCATACATGGGTTGATGGCATGTACGGGCACTTGGTCAGTGTACACGGAGCCGACCCCAGTCACTCAGACACGGTGTGTAATATGTGCCACACACCATATACTAACCTTTTCTACACAACCAACCTTACGACACGGGCCATTATACATGGTCAGTACCTGGGGTCTGAAGATATGGTGTGTTATATTACTACACACCGTGTAATTTTTGAAAAATGGATTGGTCTTCTCATCCACCATATCTAAGACATGTTTAGTTTGGGTAAGTGCCCCTTATTATCGTTCACCTGAAGGACATGAAACTTTTCCTTCTACAGGAGTATGATCCCTTCAGCAAGGCATTCTGTGATAGATTCAGGCATCCACCTGAGATGCCCAGATCAAGATCCTCTATCCATTATTGACCCTAGGTAGAGTCAGGCATTGATGTGACCAAATCCACCAAGCGTCGATCCTCTACCTAGCAAGTTAATCTGGATGAGTCACAGAATCCGCCATGGCCCTGACTGTGATCCTTATCTGTGTATCATGATTGTTCTGACTCAAGAGTGTGTCTCTTATAATGATTTCATCTATTTATCATGATATTTCCAACCCAGGAGTGTGTTCTCCCGTAATGATTGTATCTATCTCTCGTGGATTTTCCCGACGAACAGAATTTCTCGGACAGATGTCATCAAGGCTATCAGACTCATGGAGTGAGGTATCTTGGAATGAGTGCTTCGTGGAATCTTCAAACTGAATCCCAAACAAGAGTATGCGATTGTGTGACTTTTCACTAGACCACAGGTTTGGGTTTTTAGTATATCTGGTTTTTGTTTCTCTGTTATATGTTTTGTAGACATATACTGTGTAGAGATGACTGTACCATTACTTCGTGTTTTTCTTTGTGTCTTTCGGGGTCCTCTACTGAGTATTTTTATACTCACCCCTGTAAGATCTTTTCCCGCACGTATCATGTCTATTGAAGATGATTAGCCTTTTGACAAAGTCCAGGGCAGACCAAGAGTGGACCGAGCTTTCTGAGTTCCGTAAAGGCCGAGGCGTTCCTACGGCTACGAGCAGCATTCCTAGTACACCTTTGTATTTATAGGTTGGACATTGCAGTTTTCAGACTCTTGGTTTGGGTGGTCTTGTATTCTGGCCCGGTTTTGTTTCAACACTTTAATTTCCATTATACTCTGTTGGTTGGGATTAGTTGTATGCATGCATTTTGTTCCCTAGTTGTTTTTACATTTCAGCATTTGTGGGCTTGGAGATGTGTGTGTGTGTGTGTAAAAGTACTTTGGAAATGCCTCCCACATTAGTAATATGCTCACTCGGTGCTAGTCACCAGCCCCTGGTCTATTAGAGGTGGGTCCGAGGAGTCACAACACGGGCCCCACTGAGAGGGGTTTTGACATTTACTAAAATTCCTCTCCTACCAACTATATGAACATGGACCCCAGTTACCTAGAGTCAGTGCTTGCTTTCTTTCATTGGCATATGACACAAAGAAATGCATCTGGAAGGACCAAATATTTTAGTAGTCTCGGTAAACTACATACATATATGATTCCCATATTTCATTTTAATACCCAAATTAAAACAAAGTTTTTTATTTTGAGAATAACATTATGCCCTCTAGAATATCCTTTCATACCATTGACATTAAACTTCCTAGATTCATAGGGATGGAACCAAAAAATGGGTGAGCTAAAATGATTAGAAAGTTTTAGGTATAGCAGATATTATCATGTATCAATAAAGATAATAACCATGGTATACTAAATAACTAAATACACATTCCATTTAAATAATTCCATTATCATGATTAGATAAGTAATAATCAATATGGAAAGGAAAATTACTCAACATATATTCCATTTAATCAATAGCTTTATTGTTATGATTCGATAAGGAATAGTCAATATGGAATGGTAAATAACATAAAAAACATTCCATTAGATCAATAAAGTTACTATCATGATTAGATATGGTATAATCAACATTGAAATGTAAATAACTAAAAAACTATTCCATTTAATTGATAAACCATGAATAGAAATGAATCCAAAGATAATATCATTAAGAAAATATCATGTATAATAATAGATGAATTATTAATGAAGGAAATTCTTAATTATGGTATTTTATGACCCCAGGAATCATGATACATCTACTATAAATACCTTACACAAGACAGTTTAAGACTTATGGGTATATATACTCCATAAACCCATTCAAATACGGATATCCAACTGATTTATCCTATGAGGATATGAATGCATCAACGAGATATCTATATATGGTCCCCGTCCATATATACATTTCCAACACATCACTCACACATTTAATGGTTGATTAAATTCATGAACCAATATGTATTATCTATAAATTTTTGTATCAAGTAAGAAATATAGATTAACTATAATTTCCCAAGTCAATCATATAACTTTCAATGTGAAATACCATAAATTGAAATGACATATGGTTTAAGTAATATGTTCTCCATGATAAATAATTTGAATATTTAGGATAAATTTTTTGTCAAATGAGGAAAATAAAATTAATATTTCAAGGGAGTTTAATCATTACCAAAATTATTCAAAAAATAGAATGTTAATCTATTCCATATTCAAAATTACTGTATAATATCAATAGAAATAATAATGGTGGAATTAATATAATATATACCTATTGGATTACAATTATAATAAATAATTTACATCATTTATGAATATAGATTCCATAAAAATTCTAGTTAAAACATTCTTAAAGAAAATAACATTTTAACTTTGAAAATTATTTTTCAAAATAAAAAGATTAAAAAATATTTTGAAAATAATTTTAATTAAAAATAACCTTTGAAACATATAATATAATCTTCAAAACATTTATTGTTCATGAAAGCTATAAATTATATATATGCAGTACAAGTTAAAACAAAGCTTATTTTAAAATGTTCAGTAAAATCTAAATGGTGCTTATTTGTATAACAACATGGAGGTTTCTTTTAAATAAAATTTAAATGTAAAATTTGTTAAAAAATTATTTATTAAATAATTTCTATAATGCTAAAATAAGTTGAAACCATTTTTAGAAAACATGGATTTCGATGAAAAATTATTTTTGACTAAAGAGTGAAATGAAGTGAGATTTTTGTAAAAACAAATATGAAAAAGTATAAGTACCAAAGAGTAGAGATATAATACTATTTCATGAAAAAATCATGAATAACCATTAGAGAATAAAATTAAATTTGATTACTAGAAAATGAAAAAAATAATTTCCTTTAATGAAAATTCAACTATAAACAATCATAATTAAAATTCCATTGTCAAATATACCATTATAAATATTATAACATTGAAGTGAGAATTAATCAATGTATGTATTATGTGTTTAAAATGTAAAAAAATATAAAATAATATTACATAAAATAATATAGTCAAAATTATTTAGAAACATAATATTATAATGTCATGGAAAATTAATAAGTAATAGAATTGAATAAAAAGAAATTGAGTTATGAAATTATTTAACACATGATGATTTTCAGTTCAAATCTCATTAGATGAAATAATTCAAATTAAAACTTAAAATACCATTTAGTATGAAAACTTCATGATATTACATTAAAAGGGAATGTATATACACCATATAAAATAAAATATTTTTGTAACACTACAAATGACTCAATGAAGAGAAATTTAGATGAAGTCCATTACCTCATGCTTTATGTTGGTTGAACATGATTTAATCTAATGTATTTTTGTTTTAATCATTTTATTAATTTATAAAATAACCATATTAATATTTATAATATCATAAAAGATACACTAATATTATTTTAACCCTACTCCCATTGGTTAAAAATATTTATATATTTTCATTATTTCTAGTACTAATTATTTTGTTTTCTCATGCATGTTTTGTCATGAATGTTCTAATTATGGAAAATATTATATAGTTACATAATATATAGAATTATTTTATTATTATTATTAATATTTTTATATATACTTTTTTATAATCATTCTTGATATTTTAAACGGATAATGGTTCACATCACTTTGTGGAGATTGTATTCCATATGTACGCATGAGAGACATTATAATTTCCTCAATGGGTGAGAGGGTAAGGAATTGGGTGATATATTAATTTTAAATAACAAATATAAATTTATTTATATCACATCTATTCAAAAAATATCTCTTTATTTACTTCCATATAATGTTTAAGTAAAAAACAAATCACATCTTTTAGTGAGGCAGTAGTTTTCTGTACACACGAGTAATGTTATCATATTTTAAATGGAATGGAAAGTAGTAAAGTATATGTGATTTTAAAATTATAAAAGTATTATAATATCATAAATATAATAATTTTTTTAAATATATCATTATATCCATCCTTGAAATCCAGTTATGGAAAACTATTTACATTGGCTCACGAGGTTGTAGTCCTTTATAAACACTATTAAAGATTTCATTTCAGATTTGTTAGAATAATAAAATGATATAGGGTATTAACTTAACATAATAAAATCATAGTATATTAAATATATTGATGATATTATATAATCATGAATATAATATTATTTTAATATGTTAGAATAAGAAGAAAATTAATTTTCATTTAAGAACATTAGCTCTTTTTTTATAACTTCTTTAGGTTTCAACCAAAATTATTCCAAGGTTGGATTTATTATAAAAGGAATATAATTTGTGTTTATTGGTGTAAGTATGAAATTTGGTTTGGTCATGGAAAAACAAATTGATTTTAAGTGTAAAAAGTGTATGAGAGGTGGTGGCCTTTTATAAGTGGGGTAGATGACACACATGGAATTTATTAAAAGAATCAATTACACTAATGTTTTATCATGAAAAGAGGCTAAAAATGGGTAATTCTCACACCTTATTGGTTAAAAGTTCTATATATGGTCACAAGATGAGGATTGGATAAGTTATGGGTCATACTTAGCCTTTATCATATTACTTTAACCCCTTGTTAAACTGTTTTTTTCTTAGCCACAATAATTAATTTTGACCATCTTCAATGTTCATTATTGTAACATATTAAGGTGAACTTATTCGATAATATAAATTATATTGATTCCAAATATTTAATCCATTTTTAAAAATCCAATTAATATAATTTTGATAATAAAATTTAAGAGTATACCTGTAGTGGCGATGAAAAATAGGTTTCCAAAAAGAAAATTCTCATAAGTATATAAGGTTTTAATATAAAAAATCAATATGAAATTGATTAAAATGAAATAAATTGGTTAAATTGTAAAATAAATTAACTAATTTTACTTTAAAATTATAATATAAGTTAACCAGGTACATTATTTAAACAAAAAGGGAGTTTTAAATAAAAATATGATTTTTTAACTATTCATTGAAAAATGAAGCATTTGGGGGAAAAACCCGAAAAATCACCCTAACATAACATTTATATTTAGATTTAAAAAATATTTTAATTTTATCAAAAACAATATAAAAGTGGTAAATATTAATTTTAAATTATGTACGCAAAGCCCGACTAAACCATATTTTAGAAAAATACAATTTTTCATAAAACATTTATCTTTTCTTTCCAATTATTTTTATTTTTATTTATAATAAAAATATACCCATTTAACATGTGTAAACCATATATTTTCATAACTTAGTTTTTAAAATTAATACCAACAAACATAACTTCTTGGTTATAATGCTGACAATTTAAATAATAATATTTTAATAGAGTATTGAGTTTTATTTAAACCCGGTGTTGTGTGCACCA
This sequence comes from Viscum album, assembly GCA_963277665.1. Lineage (NCBI taxonomy): Eukaryota > Viridiplantae > Streptophyta > Magnoliopsida > Santalales > Viscaceae > Viscum > Viscum album. Next base: position 1,113,686,429 of record OY728132.1, on the reverse strand, counting down.
AAATAAATCAAATATAATGAAATTATTTAAAAGTAAATATATCATAAATTCCTAAGGTGTTTAATTATCTTCTAATAATGGCGTTGTGTGTCATATATTTTATCAAAAATTTTGTTCTTATTATAAAATCTCAGTATGTTACAGATATTGCACCTTTATATCAATATAAGGAGTGATTAGATAGGGAGAAATATTATATTCTGTTATAGGTAGTACAAGATCATTTGATTGATTCAAATATTAATATTATTTTGGTCTATTTGTTTAATGTAGATGAGGTCACCCAGGTATGATACTATAGAAGATGATATCACTTTTGAATTTTAGATATAACATCCATCCATTTTATATTGTGAAAGATGATTAAAGGGCATGAAATAATAGATAGAAAGGATATACATGATTTTTTAATCAATTATGACTTTGATTTAATTAAAATTAAATTTGGATATGTTAATGTTAGAGGGACTAACTCTATGGTGGTCGGATGTTTTCTTTCATTAAAAAAATTATGAAGGGTTAACTTGAGATAGATTTCATGCTGTGTTTTATTTATAATTTTATCCAGATATTATCAATATGAATAGATCCTAGGTTTTTATAGATCTAATGTATGGGTACATTTTGATAAAGAATTATATAAAGAACTCATCCCTAGTAACCCAAATTCAGTGGTTAGTTTGTTACATTAGAATTAGATACAAGGAATCACATCCCAAAGGACTAAATAATTTACTAGTTTTGGAAAACAAGATAAATACTCAAATCATACATTATAATTTAAAACATAAAATTTTACATATAAATTGTTTTGATAATTCCGTTATTTCTATTTCTTATCCCTACAAATCAATCATATTAAACATATTTTAATCCTATAAAAAATAAAACATAATAGATGGTTGTTCTAAAATGATCAGTAATATTTAAGTATATCAAAAGATATCAATAATTAATAATTAATATGGAAAGGAAAAATAAATTAACACACCTTCCATTTAATCAATTACTTTTACACAATATAAATAAATAGATAATATCATAGTGAAAATATCATGGATAAAATAATTGAATTCTTAATGAAGAAATTTTTTAACTCTTTTATTTAATATTACCGAGGAACATGATACATTGACCGTCAAGACCTTTCATAATATAGGTAAATCTTTATGTGTAAAAAACATTTAAATTGTTCAATTCTATTCATCTCATGAGAATACCGAACCATCATGTGTATTTTATATATATGGTACCCAACCATTATTTCATGACAAAATAATTCATTATATATGGAATAATTAATTTAATTCATGACTCAATATCTCATATCAACAAATATCATTATTGATTAAAAAATACATATTTAACATTAATTCCCCTGTTAATCAAACCACTTTCAAAACAACTGTATATAAAAATGGTATACATCTTAAACAATAATCAAATAAATGAGACAATAAATATTTAGATTAATGGTAAATGCAATTTTTATTGAATTATGATCATAAATTAAAAAAGGGGTACTATATACACCATGGAAAAGAAATTATGTGCATAATATTAAAATATGCTTTAATGAAGTGAAATTGAGGAGAAGTCCCTTTCAAATATCATATAATTAATAAAAATAATCTACTATGCTTATAAACTACAATCACACACAAAATTTTTAAATATAAAATAATATAATAAAAAATTATTTTCTCACATTGCCTTATCATGAAAAAATCAATGAAATAGAAGTTTAACCAAATAAATGAAAATTGAGTTATGAAATCCAACTCCTCTTAAAATAATTGAATCTTAGGCCCCATAAAAGTAATGATTATGAAATTAAACATTAAATAAAAATATATTAATGATATAATATATCAATCTTTACTATATAAATGATAAGAAATAATTAGTGAACAAGGCTTGAATCTCACAGAAGTAAAAGTGTGATGAGAAACTGTTACCTCAAGCTTCCCTTTAGTGGTGCATAATTTTTAATATTGTATAATGGTTGGAATAATGATATTAATTAATTCCATAACTATAATAATATTTATAATAACATATATGGTACTTTTATACCATCTCTCCACCCAATCATTAATAATATTTCAAAAATTTCATTATTTTGGGTACTTTTGTTTCATGGTATCATAATTAGTCCATTTATGAATAATTATGTATTTTATTGTCAAATTGAAATAAAAATATATAATTCAAATGATATGGTATTTATTAACATACATAATTTTAAATGTAACCATATATCATTTTTATTTATGACATGATAATGACTAATTTGATAGAATATTTAGTTTATTTTGGCAGTTTTTCCGACCACCACAATCTAGTTCCTTTTTATTCAATACAATGTATATATACTAGTTCTATAATATTAAATAGGCCATAATATAACTTTTAAAATATTATATGACCAGAATAATGCTTTTATTACTAGAATAGAATGTGGTAATGGAAAAAAATATATTATTCACAGAGGCGGTTCACTACCATAATTCGGACAATGGTTTCATTTCATTGAATAAGTTTTTTTAATAAAAGGTATGGATATAAAATACTACGTTATAAACATAAAATTTTCAAATTTACAATATTTTTTAATTATTATTCCATTATTAATGGGGGTGGTTAGGAAAATTTATAAGAATAAAATAAAATTAGAGAGGTGGTTTGAGAAAACTACCTCTTGAATATCACCTCATTGAAAGATCCATTAATGGCCTTGGTGAGACCAATAGAATTTGGAAGAGGTGATATGTATGAGTATATTATTTGTTAAACTTTTCAGGATAATCAATCCTTTTAAGGAGAAATGGGTTGGTGAAGTGTGGTATTTATACTTTAGGAGGGGTGGTTTCAAGTGAATAAACATTGAGTATTTTATGTATAAAGATGGCCAATTTTGGGTAAAATTAATTATGATGAATTTTATTTATAATAAATGTTTTTAAAAATTTCTATGGTGAAAAAATACATAAAAACCCATTTTAATTTTTAGTTTCTATTTATTTTAATCTTTTTACATTCACCCTTAATCAGTTTCATTATTTTACCTATTCTGTGGTAAATCATATTTCTTCCATGTATGTTTTAATTAATAAAAAATTAAAATAACCATAAAACCTAATTTAGACCATATATTTACAAATATTAAATCATTTTTACTAAATTTTATTCAAATATTTCTAGAAATTATATTTAAAATTAATCTTGCAGACGAGATAACAAAGCGGGGTTTTAAAGAGAAAATGTTCAAAATATTGAAATGTTTTTATATAAAAAATCAATATTAAAGTAATTTCAATGGGAAAAATTATATTTATAGACGTATAATTTAAATATATTCACTTTATAACAAGTTTAATGTATAATGTAACATTATAAATTATTTAGATAAAAATTTTGTTTCTAATTAAAATTTCTGTATTTGCACTCTTTATAAAAAATACAGCTTCTTAGAAAAATACCAAAATATAACCCTAATATAACTTTGATATTACAATTACAAAAATTAAGATTATTTTTTCAAATAATATTTATAAATTTTTCCAAATTTATTTTTAAAATAAGTGTCTCATTAAAAGGCCGAAAAATTTTCATTTTGAAAAATGGAGCTGTTTATGCTTAAAATTTGATTTATTCTTACCGTAAACATATATATCTTATTGAATGAATTTAAAAAAAAATTTATTCAATATCTAAAAATTAAATTAAATAAATATATTTCAATAATAGGTATTAATTTAATTTACTATGATATAATTCCATTATGTGCATAAAATAGTTTTTTATAAAAAACATTCTCTGTGTTCAATTGGTTTTTATTATATTTTATAATTAATTAGTAACCAATTAATTCATTTTATAAACATTTTTAGATTATATTTTCATAATTTATTTAATATCACTCAATACTCTCTTTCCAACGGCATGGTGATGACTATTATAATTAAATAATAATATTTAATTGTATGTTTAATCTAGGTTTTCTATGTAACGTAAGCTATCAATCATACGGTTATTTTAAAAATATGAGGGTGTTACATTCTCCCATATTTTAATAACTTTAATCCTTGAAATTTAAAATTTATATTCTTAAATCAACATTTTATACATGAAAATTCTTGTGTGCGAAACTCACATAGGAAATAGGTTTAAAAAAACAACCACTTAATTAGAGGGAAAGGGAAATGAAAAGGTCACCAAAAAATTAGGATTTCTAATAGGATAACATTAGAAATAAGTAAAAACATGTAATTGGAAGAGAAATTTAATAATAATGTTTTTCTGGAAAATGATATAGGATATGGTAATGATATGGTTATTGACCACAAAAATGTTGATCAAATAAGTCTATGATATTTCGTTGATATCAAAAAAATTGATTTTAATAGGATAAAATATTATTTAAAAATCATTTGAGAATATATAGCTACAATATTTAATCTCACATTTACAATATCACTCTTTTGTTGTGATTATATATATTTATACTTCATCTCTTATGCTTGGTAATGGATATTAAAGGATATTTTTTCATTCCAGAATCCCTTTTATTAAATTATAAGATTCCCATGTCATTCCTTCCGCCTTTAAATATATTCAAAAACCAAAATGGGTATCATATAATATAAAAATAATAATATCTAAATATAAAATTAATAAATTCCCTATGTAGTTAATCATAAGGCTCCTCCAAAATATGTCTACCCAAATTCAAAATCCAAAAAAATTGAATGAACTTCACTAAATTTCAAATTAAACATAACATTATATTCCTCAAGAAACATGATGTAACAATTACTGTGACATAAAAAATATGTGAATTACTTGATCACTATGAAATCATTTAGAAAACATTCATGCTTATAAGAATAAAATATCAGGTTGTTGAATATATCCAAACATATAGTAAACCCTACAAATATAACATAAACAAATCAAATCAATAGAAAATTTCATGGTCTCCAATGCCATCCCACAATAATCTATTTATTATTACCTCAACATTGATCACATTTTAAGTTTTATATTTCCTTCAAATATTTTTTTTCAAATTTATCCAATTTCCATTGAATCTCTATTTCTAGTCATTGATACCGTTCAATATATGCTCTCAAATCAATAGATAAAATTTTTTATAGTGAAATCCTTATATGTTTTATAATTATTATAACGATACTTCCATAATCAATGTTTCTTGTATCCAAAAACACAAGAGCAATAATCATTCAATTTGATAAATATCAACATAATAAGATTTACCATGATCTCTTAGCTTATTTTGAGGTATATTACCGTGATGCTTTCGGATTCATTTGTGTTATTCCCCATATCCTTATTGTTGCAACATCTATCATTTAAATATTCATTCCTTCCCTTTCAATAATGATCCTAGTTAACTTTCTCTCCATGCTTATAAAAAATCCCATTCTCTTTTGTAAAGTACCGGGGTGTTTCCTTCCACTATTACCACATGTAAAAAAATCCTTATTTCCCATTTTCCAATTATCAATATCTTGATCCACAATTATCTTCTTCTATTACTTTCCCCTAAATATATAATACATATATAATTATTTTTCTATCTTTATTTCAAATGATTCTATAATATCATATGATTAAAAATTATGGGAGGCTAGTACCCTTCAGATGAATGTAATTAACCCATCAATGAAAGGATCAATCTTACACTTTGGGTTAGTTATGGAGTATAAATCATTCCTTATTAATCTAGTATAATTTGATTCATACTTAGTATCTTAACAACACGCCATTTTATTATTAGATTCTAAAATTTTCCCTCCATAGTTTCTCTTAGTTAGTGAGGGATATATTTTTCTATAAAAAGGTACCTAGAATCCTTTCATTCCATGTTTTCAATATCCTTATTGTCCTTATTATTTTGAATCATTGAACACCATTGATACACATATCCACATATATGAAAAACTGTCATGAAAACCTTATACATTTCATTTTGCACTAAATAATGAAATATATTACCTGATGAACATATCAATTTCTCAACTATAATTAGACTGTAAGTCCTATTAGATGATGGAGGTTGTTATTGCATGAATCGGTCTATCATTCTTACACCATACTATTTTTTAAGATGATCTATAAGGGAATGGTTTTTTCTCAAGACATGATTCGGTAATCAAAATATAGTTATAATTTTTTTATCTCTAACTCCTGATGAAGCTCTAACTCTGTCTTCAACACCATTATCTTCCGATGAGGGAAATACCTACCTGGATTATGTGTATGGATACAGTTATGTTCCCTTCTACTAATATCAATTTTTAAATAGTGTAATACACTATATTAGATCATAAAATCATGAAAAATAATTCATAATATCAAAACTAATTATCATAAACTAATATATATATCATAATATTGGTTTCATTGGGAGAAGTTCCAAATTCTATTATAGGGTTTCTTTATCTATCCCATGTTTCCGAAATATTTTTTCCAGGGTTTATACTATAATTTCTATGATAAAAAATGTAATCACCATGAACCTAGTAAATGTGATTCGATGGATACATTATTACATTTTCATTTGATATATGGATTCACATCCCAAAGGACCAAATAGTATAGTATTTTTTTAAAACTATATTCATAATCAAATTTTACATCATAATTTAAATTATAAAATACAACATAAATTTTTTTGATTTCCATTATACCCATAGATTATCTCTATATATCAATAATAATAAATTTATTTGAATCTGGGGGACCATAAAATATAAAAATAGGGTAAGATAAAATAATCACTAAGAGTTACATACAATAGAAGCTACCAATAATGCATGATTAATATGGGAGGTAAAATAACTGAACATGGTTGTAATTTAATAAAAAACTATTACACAATATGCATCCATGGATAATATAATTGGGAAAATATCATGGATAAAAATGATTTAATTATTAATGAATGAAATGATAAACTATTGAATGTGAAGTTTTCGAGTCACATGATACTTTTACCGTCAAGACCATTCACATGGAAGTATAATCTTTATGGGTAAAAACTAATTTAATTTGGCTAATTTATTCATCTCATGTGACTAGTGATGCATTGAGGGTATTTTATATATATGGTCTCCACCCATTATTTCATGTCTAAATAATTCATTATATATAGAATAATCTATTTAATTCATGAATCAATATACCTTACATATAATGATACGTAATTAAGATTACTTCACTATTTAAATCAAATCACTTTCAAAGTAAACAACATATATAAAAATAGTATAAATCTTTGTAAATAATTATATCTATAGTGACCCTTTATTTTCATACATTATCGTTTCATCATTTTTTCTAGAGTACATTATACATTACACTAATATACACCCAAATACTGAATTAGTCTAGTTCTTTTGGAAACATGGAAACATAAAAACTTGTATATAAGTGAGATACATTATCACCCACTATATACATTATAACTATAATCCTTAATATAATCATATTACATAATAAATATCTTCATAACCTATTGAATGGAAAAATAAAAGGGGTGATTTTAGATACCTTGTAGGGGTAAAAAAGGGAGATATGTAAGCATAAACATGATCATAAGGGTTTGAGAACATGATCATGATAGTAGAAGGTCGTACCCTGCATATCAAAGATCATAAACTTGAATTATGGCATAATGTTTGGGTGTTTATAGGTCATGAATCATAATATAATAAAGATAATATTCCACGAAATCTGAAAATAGGAATAATACATGGAATTATGGAATACACATAAACATGTAATACAACTCTCTATAAGTCAAAATGCATTTCTAGAACTTATCAGGGAACTTAATGGGAACTAAAACTACTTTTAGGGAAACACAAACCTCCCTAGTTTCATTATTTTATTTCTAGGTGACCATGTTTCCCCAACAACCCATAGTGGATCAAGTTTCCCCGTCTTCTCATCTTCATGGGGACTACACCTACTATGTGGGATACATTACTATCCCCTACCACAGTCCTTTCCTTGAAATTGATTTGGTTTCCCCATCTTCCCATCATGGATTGGGGTTCCATATCTTCAAAAATGGATCAATCCCATTGATATGAATCCTATCATTATATCATAGGATATAAATCATTACCCAATGCAATATATGGTGATATAGTTCCCACCCAATGAAATCAAACATACATGTGTCAAAGATTCATAAAAAACATTTCATAACCCTTGAAATTATTTGGGTATCATAAAGACATAGGTTTAGTAATTATTTAATCAGTGAATAACCCATGAAAAAAACTTTATTCATATGTATATAACCCATGAATATGAAATGGGATTCAAAAACAAGTAACTCATAAAAGATAAATAGGTTTTATAGACACCATTCCATCAAAACATAACCATTAATAGAAATAATATGAGTGGATAAATTATAATATTTCCATATAAATCCATGAGTAACACAAACAGATTTCATCATATATGGAAATAATTTTGAAATATGTTTTAAAAGCATTTCTGGAAGAAAATATCATTTCTTCTTCGAAAAAATGATATTCAAAACATAAAAAATATTTGAAAACTATTTTAATTTAAATTAAACATGAATAAATATAAATAAATTGTGATAAATATTTGAAAAATATTTATTTTAAAACACTTCGATTATATATAAGGAAATAATAAAAACATTTTAAAAACCAATTCATTAAAAATAATTTGAAAACTTATAAGGAAAACATGAAAATGTTTTGAAACCCATTTCTTTGAAAACACATTTAAAATTATAAATTTTTCTATAGGAACCATTAAAAATTTAAAATCATTTTTCCATAAATTTTTTATCAAATAACATCTTTAAAAAACATTTTTTGAAATGTTTTTTGAAAACATGGTTTTTAAAATTCATGGAATGTGTCTCAAAGAAGGAAAATTGAGAAAACACTACTTTACCTATTTTATAAATTTGGAATCATTAAACAATTAGAAGATAGATAATAAAATATATATGTTAGTACCCATTTATTTAAGGATAATAACCATTGAATATTTTCATTTGTATTGTATACATCACACACAAAAAAATTGGAGAATAAGGTATAAATGTCACAGAAAGAAAAGCGAGACTATAAATCCTCATACCATGTGTATTGAATCTTATCGTACTCTTTGAAACCTAATATATAATAAATATATGTTTACTATACATATGAAATAGGACCATATTCTTATATCTAATACCATATATTTATTTACATTACCCTCTTATTAACACTTCCATGTTATGGTAACGTTTAAAGTAATATCTTCTTTATTATTCGCATGTGTCTTAATTTGTTATATTTTTTGTCCTCATACATATATAATGATTTGAAAAAATTTAAAAATGATTTAAATATAATTTATGTTAAATATATATGAATTTATAATAATCAATTAATGATAGAACTATAAATTTTAATATACCATTCATGGAGACGATAGGTCGTATGTATATAAAAACATTATTTTCATTTAATTATTAAACTGAAAGAATGAAATAAAATGACATATATGTATATATATTTGTATATAATAACTCCATTAGAATTGTTATTTCATATATATCATATAATTTTTATAAAAACATCCTTAAAAAAATCCATGTAACGTGTCAACGAATCACATCACTTTGAGGAGGTGATACTCTACACTTCCTTGAACAAAATTATCATACTCACAAGAATTGTAGATTCTGAAGGTATGTGTTATATTGTAATTAAATAAGAATAAATATATATTATATATTATATATAAAAAAATATAGTTTCCATCGTAATTCCCAACGATGATAGGTGGTAGTTAAATAATAAACAACATTGTTTTGTGAGGCGGTGGTTCTCTCTATATAAGAATAAAATGTTTGTTACCCATTAGATAGAAGTGTTTGTAAGTGTAGGTATAACCCTTAAAATAAAAACAAATCAGTATATTAATGAATTTTCATTATATAATCATGGAATAATAATAATTGTGGTGGTAGGTAAAGTAAATAAAAGAAAGGGGCTTAATGAAGGATGCTACCTCTTCTTTGGCATACTCCATTTACATTACCAAAAAGGGATTCCTTAGTTAGATTACATACCAAAGGGAGGATTAAAGGAGGAATTAAGGGATATTGGGAGATTATTTTGGTATATTTCTATATATTTCAATGTCTAGATAGTTTTGAATAAGTGTGATAGTTTATTTTTCTTTTATAATGGGGGAGAAGTTGTATTCTTGTAAATTTTTTAAAATGGAATTCCACCCATGTTTTTCATTTGAAAATTGGAAAAAATAAGGGATACAAATTTATCGAATGTAGTATAGGGTCTAAATATGCACATCCAATGTCTAATGGTAATGTTTCTTGGTCATTTTGTCCCTTAATTGTATGGTTTAGTCCCATGTAAAGATAATTTTTCTCTTAATCATTGTAATTAATTTTAATCACTTTCAATAATATTTTTACCAAAAAATAGAGTTTACATTATTATAAATTATAAATTATTATTACTATAAATATTGAATCGATTTTCAAAATTCTATTCATAGGAGTGGAAGAAATTCATTTAATATTAATCCCACATATCGGTCACTACAACAGGTTTTTAATCAAACAATTTTAAATTATTAGGATGTTTTTCTATCTAATTTCAATTTAAAATGGGTTCCTATAAACTAAGTTAGTCTAATTAATGAATAATTAATATTATTACACATTAAAACAAAATTAAAATTTATTTTATCTATATAAACTAATTACCCAAAAAAGAAATTTCGAAATTAAATTTTTTATTTTTCACTATTAATCCAAAAAATAAAGTTTTTTAGAAAAATCCATATAATTAAACCTAATATAATTTTGAAATTATGAATTAAAAAATTATTTCAGTTTTATCAAATTAAATTTCAATATGATTTTCAAATTCATTTTATTGTTGTTCACAGAATGACAAAAAAAGTAGTTTTAAAAAAATTGTATTTTCCAACATGTGAAGATATCAAAAAAAATTAATTCATTATTATCAATTAATATTATTTTTATAAAACCCCTAAATATAATATTTATATATATTTATTACTAGTAATATTACTAATTTTAACATATATGTTATAAATATCACATTTAAATAATTATAATAATTAAATGTTGTTTCATAAAAACTCAGTGTTGTGTGTAACGAAAGAAAAGTCAGTGTTGTCTGTAGAAAATTTTTATCTTGGTGTATTATATAAAGAATGATTGACTTAGTGTAGAATAAATTTAAATAAATCAAATAAAATTAATTAATTTAAAAATAAGGTTCATTAAAAAATGGGATGTTATAATCTACCTCTCATAAAATAAATTTCTCACTCTAAATTCATTATTCTAATATAAACAAGTGATGACATTTTTATCTCATCATATCACAAAGTTCCCATGTAGATTCCTAAAACTAGTTATTTCTATACATAACATTGAAAATGTGATTTCTCTTGTTTTGTATATCTTTCCCATTATTATCTTTAATTTTAACTATCTATTCTTCAAAAAAAGATCATAGTCCTGTGGCATTACCTATGAATTTAGTACATATGAAGAGTGAGGTATTTACTTTCATAAGAGAGATACATATAATAGATAATGTACATGAAATAGATTTTGAGGAAATTAAAAGTGATAAGAAATATTTCTAATATGACCAAGAATCTCAAATGTAATGATATAACTTGGGAGAGGTTTTATTTTCATTTGGAACCTCATAACCTTCATCCAGGGGGAGATTCATAGAAACACCCTCTCGCCAAATTCCAATTATAGATCACATTGATAGTTATGAGCATATCTTTTCATTTGACTTTGATCTACCTTAATATGTTTCTGAATGGTTCTAAGCATCTCATTCATTCCTTTAGTCCCCAATATATTTCTTTATCCAACTTCATCATAGCACATTAAAGCTCTATATTTAATCTCATAGAGTGATTCATAAGGATTCATACAAATGCTTCAGTGAAATATATTGTTCTAAGAAAACACAACTAGTGGAATGTTTTGATCATTACAACCTTTGAAATAAAATTAATAAGATCCCAACATATCCTTTAGGGTTTTAATTGTTACATTGGATTTAACATATGTATGGGGATGATAAGAAGTGTTGAAACACAATTCGGTATCATGTGATTACTGAATACTTTTCCTAAACACTGAGATTAACCTTGGATCCCAATAATATACAATGTAATGTGGTAATCCATACAACCTTACCTCTTCCTTAATTTATATCCCAAAAATCTGATCTAGATAGAATTATTCACTGATACCAATGAAGTATGTTAATATAGTAAGGTGATCAACTACAACCCATATAGAATAAAATCCTTTAGTTGATTTGGGGGGTCCAATGATAAAATACATTGTGATGTTCTCCCATTTCTATTCTGGTATGTGTAATGGATATAACATCCACTTAGACTTTTTTCTTTCTATATTAACTTGTTGGAAAACCAAGCACCTCGATATAAACTCTATGACATAACTTTTCATTCCATTCCACCATAAGTATTCTTTAAAATTTTTATACATCTCTATTCTTCTAAGATTAAAATATAATGAATAACTATGAGATTACTCTAATAGGACCTTCTTTAAATCTTGTATGTAAGGAACACATACATTGTTCCTAAACCATATCATTTCATCCTGATCAAGGTTAAACTAATGAACATTTTTAGCTTTATTTTTTGTCTCTGTATATTCCTCATCTTCCTATTTAATATTCCATTAGAAATACGTTTTAACATTCAATTGATCAATATAATATTTCTTCCATTATTTCATGATTTCAAGATATATCATTTGAAAGTCCAAAAATATTGCATCTTTTTTGATTCTCATCAGGGATAAGCTAGCATGATCCTTTCAACTTCTATAATTAGCCACCTTTCTCTCTTCCCCAAGGTTGAAATATATTGAGAAATAACAATCCTTTATAATCTCTAACTATATTCTATGTATCATATTCAAATCCTTTTATGTGGATATATATTTTAGACTTTTATGATCAATATTTATATCACACATTTCTCCACAGTGATAGTGTCTCTATATCTTTAATGGAAAATTATAGTTACTAACTCTAAATCTTGAGTTGGGTAATTTTTTTCAAGTATTTTCATATTCCATGAGGAATAAGAGATAACCATGTTATTTTACATATCAAATCATCCCAATCCTTTCTTGGAGGCATTATTATATAATAAAAACCATTTTCTACTATAGGTTAATGTAATAAGTGGTTCTATGAACAAACACCTCTTTTGTTCAATGAAATTTTTCTCATATTCATCTATCAATAGAAAATGGGCACCCTTTTGAGTTAACATGGTCAATTTATTAGATAGATATGATACATTATCCAACAACCATCGATAATATCAAGATAATCCACGAAAAATACAAATACCTGTAATGGTGGTTAGTCTAGGACAATATTCAATAGCCTTCTTCATTGACGGATCTACTGCAATACCATATAGTGAGATTATGAGACCTAAAAATGAAAAAAAATATCCAAAATTCATACTTTGAAATTTTTTAAAATAGTTACTCCTTCCTCTAGGTCTTTAGTACAATTATCATGTAGTATTCATGCTCTTCATTTCTATTTAAATAGTTAATAATATAATCTATAAAGACTACCACAAACTGATCAAGGTAATATCTGAAAACTCTGTCCATAAAATCCATGAAGATAATAAGGGAATTAGTAATACCAAAAGGCATCACTTTAAATTAATAGATTACATAACTTATACATAATATCATCTTCAGTATTTCAACTTTCTAGGCCCTCAATTAATGATATATAGAATAAATTTTAATCTTAGAAAATTATTGAGCGCCATGAAGTTGATAGAACAAGTCATAAATATGTGAAAGAGGATACATGTTCTTGATTATTATCTTGTTTAAATCCTGATAATCAATGTAGAGTCGCATTGATCCATACTTCTTTTTCATAAAGAAAACTAGTTCACCCCAATGTGACTAACATGGTAGAATATCCACTTTAAAGGTTTTCTTGGGGTTTATTTTTCAATTTATACAAATCTATTGGTTTTATTATAAATGGAGTCTTTGAAATTGGTGTGGAAATAGGTATGAGCTCTATTGAGAAATCAAACTCAAATTTTGTTGGAAGGCTAGGAAACTCTTCTTGTAAATACATTCACTAACTTCTAAACAATGGGCATATCATCATTGTTGATTCTCTCTAAAACCTTTTGAGAATAAAATTCATTCTGAATGGTAATTAAGACCCATACACTCGATTTAATCTCTATAGGAAGTTCGTCCATATCATTACATTGATAGAAGATCATAGTTTTCTTTTTAAATAACAAATTTCACTTCCATTACTCAAAAATTAATATGGTATTTATGAAAATAAAACCAATCCATGCATAAGATGAAATTAAATTAAACCAGGGTAGGAATGATAATATTTGAAGGATGTACATTCCCACATACATAAGTTTGAGAGTAATCATATAATTGAGATGCAATCATCATACAATTATGTTTTTTACTACTAATTCCACATATAATCATTTTGGTGGAATATTAATACCCTTAAAATTTATTCAGATATTAAACAGTGGGTAAACCCATAATAGTATAAGACATTAAAAGTTCTAGAGTTGATGGTAATTGTATCTTTCACAACATTATTACCACACCCCTTCTCAAAAATAGTGACCGAATGATATTTCCCCATGTACCTTGGTTTAAGAGGTTATTGATGCCGATTATCATCACAAACCCTTAGGTTTGGGCCCTTGTAATCAAAATGCTCATCCTCCTTTCACTTGAAAACCTAAATTGTTTTAGGTTCATTATGTGTTGATTTTCCTATATTTTTATCATTGACCAGCTTCTTTCCATCAGTGTAGAAATCAATTTCTTAATGTCCTTCCCTTCAACACATAAAACAGTTGTTAAACCTCATAAGAAAATTTACTCCATTCTTCATTCCAGACCTAGAGTATAGTGGAAGGATCATCATTTTATCTTCATTGTTTTTAGTTTTCCCTTTGACATCCATCATCCTTTTCTTATTAAAACCATGATATTGATATGTAACTCCAACCTCTATTTCAACTTTGATTGAAAAATGCATAATCTATTTGTACATGCTAAATACTATAATGTCCAACTCCCGTATAAGACATGTATTTAATCCATAAAAGAACTTATAATCTATAATTTTGGGTTGGGTGATAATTATAGAAGCCTAACTAACAAGTCATGTGAAATTAGCCTCATAGGTACTGAAGGATTCATCATCCTTTTTCTTCAACTGAAGGAACAAATATTCAATATTCATATGAAGAACACAAGGAAGGTACTTATTAAATAATATTTTCTTAAAATAATCCCAATCCATGAATTCAGTTTCATCTTTCCTCTACATATTCTTCATTAGAGTCTTCCATTGGTCCGTTTTACCTTATTACCAATAAATTTCCATAATGAATTCTTCATTATATGAACACTAGACAGTAGATAATAACATTGCATTGGTATTGATCCAGTGTTCAATAAAAAGTGGATTAGAAGACCTGATGAAATATGGTGGGAGTTTTCTCATTAAGGACCCAATATAATGTTGTTCCCTCATTTTCTCATTTGTAAACTAATAAAGATTCATATTTTTATAATGTTGTTTCAGAATAGTAATGATTTTTTTCATTCCATCTCTCATAGAATTCAGATCGTCAGTAGGAAAATCATTTCATTACCTTTTACAGTCACCATTAACATGGTTCCTTTGGTTTATATCAATTAAATAGAACAAAAAATAATACAGTAGGAAATAGTTTCCGTAATTAGGAATGAAATAATCATGAAAGAACCACTTATATGATTTCTAAATTAGGGTACCTTTATTAATCTGTTACACACTTGGATTATCTTAAGTTATTCATAGCCAATTTATTTTTAAAACCTTTCTAATGGGCTTTTATGATTGTATAAATTCCAAATCATACACACCTGGAGTTTCAAACTAGGGGTGAAGAAAGGTCCATTTTTTTGTACTAGGTTACACTTCAGTATTCCCAACCCGCATTGTCAGAGTGGTCACCCCTAGGTAAACCTATGTGATAGACACTTCCACTTGTAGTATCAATAAAGGGATGTACTTATAGAAAACCACTCACTCAATTCTCTACAAAAATTCGGGAAATTTTTACAGTAGTTTTCCACGTCTTTAATCTTATCCTTGGATAAATCCCCAGATATATACTTATAAATATTATTAGGGATCTCACTATTTTTTTCATCATAGCTTCTAAAGGATAACTAAAATTTTTATCTGATACCAACTATAGTAACCCTCATTTTCATACATTAATATTGAATCATTTTTAAGAGTACTTAATACATTAAACCAGAAATCTCTAAATTACCATATTAGTCTAGTTCCTTTAGGAACAAGAAGACATAAACACTATTACATAAGTGAACTACATTATCTCCCACTAGGTTCTTCATGAATAGTATATTTCTAAGAAAAATTGTATATAATACATATCTTCATAACCTAGGGAACATAAACATAAAAAAGGGTGATCAAATATTATCATCAAGGGTAAATAAGGGAGATATGTAATCATAACCATATGTATAAGGGTATGAGAATGTGATCATGAGATTAGAAGGTCATTCCCTACATATCAAACAATATAAACATCAATCAATGAATAATTAGTTGCAGTTAATAATGCATGAATCATAAGGAAATCAAGAAAATAATCCATAAAATCACAAAATTTGAATAAATCAGGGAGTTATGGAATACACATAAACTTGTAATAACATTCCCTATGATTCAGAGAGCATTCCTAGAACTTATCAGGGCACTTAATAGGGATTGAACCTACTGGGAATGGCACACCACCATCCCAAGTAACATTCCTTTCCTTATAATAGATCTTGTTACAACATAATCCAATAGTTGATCAAGTTTCACTATCTTTCCATCTTCATGGGGACTATTCCTAATATGCAGGACACACCCCCATCCCCGAATACAGTCCATTCCTTGTTAGGGATCAGGTTTCCCCATCTTCCCATAGTGGACCTGGTTTCTCTATCTTACATAGTGGATCAAGCTCATCAAATTGAGCCACATAATTATCTCATGAGATATAAAAATTTTCCCAATTCATTTTAAGGAGATATAGGTCCCACCTATCTTATAATTAATTCTTATATATGTGTGCCAAAAATTCAAAAACAATCATATAATAACCCATGAAATTAAATGGGTATCATACACATGTAACCATATCATAACTTATATAGGATATAGGTTTAATAGTAAATTCATCAAAGTATTAAACATGAAAATAATCTGGTTTCATAAGCATATAACATGTGAATAAAAAACAAGTTTCATAAACATGTAACTCATGAAAGAGAAAGTGGTTTCATGAAATTGTTCCTTAAAAACATAAACCATTTAGAGAAATAAATTTAATGGAAACTATGGAACATTTCCCCATAAATAAATTAGTAAAACTAATAGATTTTATTTAATATGGAAAATAATTTTGAAATATCTTTTAGAAATATTTCTTAAAGAAAATAGCCTTTTTTATTCAAAAATTTCTTTTTAAAAGATAAAAATTTTTAAAACCCCTTTTCTTTGAAAATAAACTTTTAACGTCTAAATAACTCTTAAAAATGTTTTGAATCATATTTCATTTAAAAAAATCTTATAACTTATAAGGAAATAATAAAAATAGTTTGAAAACCATTTCTTTGAAAACGCATTGAAAACATATAAGGTTGAGAATGTTTTGGTGATCATTTCACTGAAACAAAATTTAAAAACTATTAAGTATTTAATGAAACACATAAAATTTATATCTTTTTTTTTTGAAAAATATATTAAAATATAATATTTTAATGATTATTTTCTAAAACATTGTTATTGAAATTCATGTCATGTTTCTGAAAGAATGAAAATTGAGACAAAACTACTTTACCAATTTGGTAACATTTGAATGTAAAACACAAGAAATAGATATCATAAAATGGATATGTAAATAAGAATTGATTTAAGAATAATAATCATATAATATGTTCATGGAAATTTTATACACCACACAAAATAAATAAGTAGTGAATAAAGAAAATATTTCAGAAAAAATGTGAGACTAGAAACCCCCTTACCTATTTTCTTGACTCTAATCGTACCAATTCAGACCTCCTGTATAATAAATATAAGTTTATTGTTAATATACCATAGAACCATATTATTATATCTAACAAAATATAGGGATTTATATTACCCACCTAGTAACACTTCTAATTTAAGGATACTTTTTGAGTAATATTCTCATTAATTTTTTCATATGTTTTAATTTGTTATATTTTTGGTCTGCATACTTGTATCAAGATTTCTAGAATGTAAACCTCATGTATACTCAGTATATATGAATTTATAATAAACTATTAATGATATAATTGTGAAATTAAATACCCCGTTCATGGAGATGGTAGGTCATAGGTTCTCATGAATGATGTTTCTGTTTAATTATCGATTTGAAAAAAAGTATGTAAATAACATATATGTATAGGTATAGGTACATATATATAATAACTCCATCATATTTATTATTTAATATATATCATATAATTGAACTAAATTAATCCTTATTACATTCTATGTATGTTGTGAATGAATCACATAGCTTTTTGGAGGCAGTAGTCCACACTTCCCCAAACAAAATTATCATTCCTACAAAAAAAGGAAATCATGATGGTATATGTCATATAATAATTATAGAAGAAAAAATAAATCATAAATATAATATATATAACAAATATAAATATATTTTCCATCTTAATTACCAACCATGATAGATGGTAATGGAAAAATGAATAACATTGTTTCGTGAGGGGGTGGTTTTCTGTACTCAAAAAATGGTAAGTTCAAGACCCATTAGGAGGAAGCATGTGTAAGTACAGGTAAAACCCTTAGAATAAAAACATATCAGTATATTTAGTATAATTTGTTTCTTATATAATCATGGAATAAAAATTTCTGAGTTGGTGGAGAGATAAAATACAATAAAAGAGCTTCATGAAAGATATTACCTCTTCTTTGGGCAACACCTTTTTCTTTTCACAAATGGGCTTACATGGATAGATTTATGCCAAAATAAAGGATTCAAGGAGGAATGGATGGATTATTGGATCTTATGTTATGAGATATTGTTTTATAATATGGGCATGAGAGTTGTGAATAAGTGGGATGGTGATTTATTTTTTATATTGGGAGAGTAGTGGTATGCCTGTAAAGTTTTTAAAAAAGAATTCCACCAACATATTTCTTTTGAAAATTGGCTCAAATAATGAATTATATTAGAGAAAATGGAGTATAGGGTCTAAATAATTTTATAAAATTGATTATGGACAAGTTCTTAGGTAATTATTTCACTAAATTGTACATTTTTGTTATTTGTTAAGAAACTTTTCCTCATAATCATTCTAATTATTGTTTTTCACATTCACTAATATTTTTTCTAATTTTTTTGAACTTATTATAAATTTTAATTTATTCTGATTCAAAATATGGAATCTAATTTTCAAATTTCTAATCACATATTTAGAAGAAATTAATTTAAAATTTATCCTGCAGACAGGTCGCAACATCGAGGGTTTTTAAGAAAAAATTATTAAAATTATTGGATGTTTTGATATCCAATTTCAATGTGAAATTTCTTTCAATGACCAATATTAGATTAATCTATATAAAATATATCTTATTAATCTTTAAAACAAAATTAAAATATAATTTATATTTATAAACATATTATACAAAAAAAGAGGCCTGAAATAAAATTCTATAATTTTCACTATTCATCCAAAAATGAAGTTTCTCTAAAAAGTCCATAAAATTAAACCTAATATCATTTTGACATTATAAATTCAAAAATTATTTTTATTTTATAAATTTAAATTTCTAAAAGTTTCTAAAATTAACTTTATTATTGTTCATTGAAGGACATGAAAAGCAGTTCCTTTGAGAACATAATATTATCAGACAAATAAAGAATTTACCAAAAAAATGTTTCTCCTATAATCATGATGATTTATATATAAAAAAACATTATAAATAATATTTAAAAAGAAGTTATTTATATTCATATTATAAATTTTAATGATTATGTTATAGCAATATCTTTTAAATAATTATATTAAAAAAATTAACAGAAACTCAATGTTGTGTATAACTCAAGCCAAGTCGATGTTGCATGTAGTACAAGTTTAACATTGCGTAGCATATAAATAATGCTTTACTTAGTGTATCATGCATTTAAATATATTAATGACAATAAATTTATTTTAAATAAAGGTTAAAAAAATAGTGTGTGTTACAATATCCATGATAATATATATATATATATATAAATATACATATAATAAAAATGAAATTTTAATGAATGATGATAATAAATAAAACAAATTGGTAGTATATACACCATAGAAAATATATTAGGTTCATAATATTAAAATATTCCACAATGAAGGGAAACTAGATGAAACCCTTTACAAAGATCATATATTTAATCAAATGAATCGATTAGGTGTATTGACTATAAATCCACATAAAACAAGTTTCAATACAAAATTAAATAATAAAAATTCATTTCAAAAAAAACCTTATCATGATAGAATCAATGAAATATATTTTTACCCCATTGAATGAAAATTGATTTAAGAAATACATTACCATTTGTAATCAGTCAAATTGTATGCCCCATAAAAGTAATAATTGTCAAATGAAACGTTTAATTCCATGAATATGATAATATTGATGATATGAAATATCATAGGGAATAATATAAACTACACATAGAAAATAAGTGGTGAATACATCATTAATCTTACACAAGTAAAAGTGAGATGAGAAACCCTTATCTCATGCTTCGGTTTAATAGTGCGTACATTAACCTCCTGTATAATAGTTTGTAGAATATTATTAATTTATTAAGGAACTATAATAATACTACTAATAAATTATATTATACTTTGTAAAAATATTACCACCCATTCATTATAAATAATTCATTATCTTTATTGTTTTGGGTATGTTCATTTTACATTTTCATGATCGGTTCATTTGTGTATAATTATGAATTTTTATTTCAAATGCAAATAAAACTCATTAAGTGAAATGAAATGGTATTAATGAAATTACATATATTTATATTGTCTCATATTTAATTTTAATTTCTAGCATGATAATGATTCAATTGATAAAATTTCAAGGATAATTGGTTAATTAATTTTGGAATTTTTTCCAACCATCACAAACATGTTGTGTTTTATTTAATATTATGTATATATATTAGTTCCATAACATGAAATAGGTTATAATATAACTTTTAAAATATTATTTAACTAGAATAATACATTAATTAATATCCTTTTTAATGTAATGTAAAATAAAAAATTATTATTAATGAAGATGGTTAACTGCCAGAATTCAGACAGTGGTTTCATTTCATTGAATTAGAGGAGGTAATAAAGGGTATGCATATAATATATTCCATTATAAACATAAAATTAATGTATCTAAATGATTATGGAGTTATTATTCATTTATTTAAAAGTGGGTGAGGAGATGGTACAAGAAGAAAAGAAAATAAGAGAGGTGGTTTCAAAAAATTACCTCTTGAATATCACATGCTAGATAGATCCCTTAAAGACCTTGGAATTATTCTTCTAGTGAAAATCAGAGAAATTTTATATGGTAAGAGTTGTGATTAAAGTTTTTGGTAGAGATTTTACAAGCTTAAATTCTTTTTAGGAGAAATGGGGTGGCGAGGGGCGATATTTATGCTTGAGGAGGGGTGGTTTTGTGTGATTAAATAATGAATATTTTATGTTTAAAGCCAACCACATTTATTTGGAATTAATTATAATGAATTTGTATAATAACTAATATTTTAAATTTTGATTATTCTAGATAAATACATCATTAAACCATTTAAAATTTTTGTTTTTAGGTATTATATTCATTTTCATTTTAACTATAACCTATTTTATTATTTAACATATACTGTGGTAAATATTTTTTTACCACAACAATTTTTGATTCCTAAAAAATGGGAATGACCATAAAATATAATTTTTACCTTGATATTTAAAATATGGGATCCATTTTACCATATTAAATTCATATAATTTGTAAAATTATTTGTAAAATTAATCTCGTAGAAGAGACGACAAAGAGAGTATTTAAAGAGAATATGTTCAAATGTATGAAATGTTGTTATATAAAAATTCAGTTTTATAATTATTTCAATGCCCCAAAATGTATTAATATATGAATAATTTAAATATTTTTACTTTAAACCCAATTTGAAATATTATTTATCATTATAAAATATTTAGATGAAAAGTCAGTTTTCAACTAAAATTTAAGAATTTTTTACTATTCATAAAAAATGAGACTTCTTAGAAAAATAAAATAATCACCCTAAGATAATTTTGATATTATTATTAAAAAATGATGTTTATTTTCTAAAAAAAGTATAAAATTATAAAAATTTAGTTTTAAAATTGGATCCCCATTAAAAGGCGGCTAAATTGTCTTTTAGAAAAATATAGCTTTTATGCTTCAAATTGGATTTATTCTTATATTAATCCTATAAATCTTATTTGATAAATTTAAAAACAATTTACTGAAAATTTATAATATTAAATTCATTATTATCTTTCAGTAATAGTGATTAATTTTATTTATTAAGATGCAATTTTATTGTGGTCATAAAAATTGTTTTTATAAAAATAGAACCATTATGTTAAATTGGTTTTTATTTCAATTTCGAATTAACTAGTAACCATTGAATTCATTTTATAAAAAATTTAAACAATATTATATAAATTTATTTAATCTCATTAATTCCTGTCATTCCCATGGAAATATGAAAACTATCAGAAAAATTAATAATAATTAATTATTTATTTAATATCGATGTTCTTTATATCATAAACAATCAAACATAGAGTAATTTTAAAAATATTGGTGTGTTTCAGATTATTTAATGATATTAAAAAAAATTTCATGGTTTTTTATGAACATTAGTTTGGGATAATATATTAAGGCACATTGATTTAATATCATATTGAAGTTTTACATTAAATATTAGGTGATAATATTCTTATTTATTAGTTATTTTGAGGTTGTGAACAAGGAAATAATGGTGGATAAATACCTAATAAGAAGTTAGTAAGTTGGTATGATCACATTTTGAGGAGGATTCAATGGTTAATAACTAGGAAGTCAAAATAATAGGTTCTAGGATACTCAACAAGATAGTGGGTTAATGAATGGTAAGAGTAAAGGATCAATGTTTACCACTTCACATGGATGATCTACTCAATATTGTTTCAAATTGTGAAAAATTGGTCATATATTATTTAAATTTATGATAATATAAATAAAAATATATATATCTCTAAGTATAGAACATTTTGAATGATTTTATTGAGAAATACTTGTTAGGATAATTGGTATAAATTATGATGTACTCATGGATTTTAAGTATGTTTGGGAGATTTATATGTGGTCTAAGAAGTATATATGATAATCTGTATACAATAAAGTTATAGTTAGAAGTAATTCAAAACATTTTCTAATGATTTCAATCAACTTGATTATGTGTTTCATAAGAATATATAACTACCATAGTATGGGTATTGATAAAATTTAATCATTTCTATTTATTGAATAATTATGTAAATATTTTATTTATCATCAAATAAATTACAATATTATTTCATGAAATACTCATCCAGGTATAACTCAATGGAATAGTGTGTTTGAAAGGAGTAATTTTACATTTTTATACATGTTTCAGTCCATGATAAAATAATCTAACTTTGCCATAGCATTATATTGTTTTGAATTTGAAATTATATTTCTCATAATACCAATTTACATATAAATCAGTTGTAAATACTAAATATAAGACTTCGATTCAGAAAAATTCCAACCAATATTTCATCAATAATTGGTGGTTTGAATCTTATATTATCGTAATATTTTCTATTAACCAGGAACTAAATATTAGAAATAATTTTAATATCTTAAGTAAACTCTTTGATATTATCAATATTATCCATATAAGAAAAATATATATCTATCTAAAATATTTGAATTTCATGAGAATGAATATTTATCTAAGTGAATATATTTGAGTAAAATTTAGATTAGTAAATTTCAAGACCAAAAAACTAGAAAAAATCCTAACTGATAACATGAGAAAATAATAGAAGTGGTTACAGAAACTGAATCAAATCATATTTCACAAGACTCTTATATATATATATATATTTGGATTAACTAGTATATATATGGATATGGACTTTTTATGGAAAATTATAGTGATGTTGGGTTCAAAAAATTTAAACATACCAACTCTAAATAAGTTATCAAGAGTTATGGATCAGAGAAATGTTTAAAGAAAATAACATTTGTAATTGAACTTGTGTACTTGAATAATGTTTTGAATATTATTTATCCTTGTAAAATGGTAATACCCATATGGTGTAAGTGGTATTCTGTAAGAAAAATCACATCAATGGTAGAGTATCTTCTTATTAATACCACTTAAAAGTTAATGATTATAAAAAACATTATGATATTACCTCTAAAAAAATAATCTCATTAATATCTATAATAAATTAAAAGTATATTTTTCTTCTATTGGCAACTTATTATGATAAAACTATCATTTATATAGATTTGAAAACAATATTAATTCTCTAAAATTACATTTCATGGTAACTTTAAGGATTTATTTCTAATGTTTGAAACTTTTAATGGTCTATTTGCGGATTTAATCCAGAATATCATAGATAAAATATATTCATTAATAATTCAATCAAATATTTTAGTTTAATCTAAAATGAAGAAGAATAAAATTTTCATAAGTGGTTTAGTGGGTGATTTTTCTTATTTTTGGGTTATGTTTTGATGAATTAATAATCATCGTAAATTAAATAACATTTATTTTTTGTTTAAATACTTACATAGGTATGTTTTTATTAATAAAATATGTGGTTCTAGTTCCCAATATATTGGGTATGAAGATATATATAGATAGTTATTATAGGTTTTTTAGTTTGAGTTATATTTGATATATTAGTAACGTGATAAAGTGGGTTGGCAAGGGAACTCAAAAAAGGGGTTTATAACAATTGTACATTGTGTGATTTTTATGAAGGTTTATGTCCTTTTACAGTAATAAAAATGAAATTTCATGAATTATATTCTGTATGATTCATCAATAGTTTCAATCATGTATTCTATATTGTGTACTTGTTATAATGTCTCTTTAAATTTGAGAATAACTAGTCGATACTGATCAAATTCAAGTAAAATAGTTGTATTGATTTAAAGAAATTCATTATGTACTTGAGAATAAATATGTATGTATTCATGATCTTTAGAGGTGGGTAAATGATCATTATAATTAGATACATTGATTCTCACTTCCAAAAGGTCAAGTTTGATTCAAGATACTAATCTGGGTATGTGTTCAACCTCAATGGTAGAACCTTTAGTAGGAAGATTTATAATTATCCAATAGGGGAATAATTTACAATAGAAGAAGAGTACATCACTAAATACTAAAAAGTTGGTCATTCAAATTAAAATTCTCATTACTAAACTTTTTGTGGTTCCTAACATATAAATCCTAATTGAGTCTAATTATGACAACAGCAAAAATATCATATTTTCTAGTAACCTAGGACTCACCATATTAAAAAACGCATTCCATTCAAATATCAATTTTTTTATGAAAATCATTTATATGGGTGATGTAAATATGTATCATGTTATTATAAAATCTATTGATAAAATAATTAATATAGAAAAAATGAGGGTTATGAAAATTGATTAAGTATTTTATATTTTTATGAATTTATAAAATGTATGTAGTTATATTATTAATCACAATTTTAGTATAATTTATATAAATTTTGGGATCATAAAATTCATTTTTAATCATTAATAAGAAAATCCACTTAATCATTCAATCAATTAGACTACGTTTATTATATGAGAGTAAAATGATAAGTATAAAATTGTGGAAAATAATTTATTTTCCCTTATCAATATTTTTTATTAAAAAATAGGGGTTTACAAAAATTATAACATTTTCCTGAGTGGGGACTCTATAGAGATTCAAATTCCACTCTTGCGACCCAAGTTTGAAATTTTTTTATACTATGACATGAAATTATATCATATGGAATATCATATATAGTTTCTTTGAGATTCTTATCAGTGTAACATTTATTTCAATATCATTAAATGATATTAGTAAGGAACATTATGTATGAAAATATATACTTTGATACCATTCACATGACAACACTGAGGTTGAGCTAAAAAAGGGGTGGTAATTCATGTTATTGGTCACATGGTGTGGTTTATTTACCAAAATAGTATTTTCTCTATTTTATAAAAGTTATAACATTTGGGACCTTGATTTAATTAAATTGAGGAAATTTATAGCCTTACTTAGTTGAGGGATATGTGATGTGATGATAAACATAGATGAAAGACATGTAATGGATTCATCTGGATTAAGTGGTTAATTATCGAAGGATAAAGAATGCATTATTTTTTCTATATGAGAAATACACATTCAATATATCATGTGTAAAATTGATTTATTATAAAACATTATCACATAAGTATCCATGTGATGTAGGTAGATGTATCTAATGGTCAGGAATATAGGTAAATACATGTGTTTGATGGATATCTGGACAATTCAATTTGTATCTTGATTGTAAATAATGTATTTATTGAGGTAAGGGTTTCCTAATGGTTATGAATTTGGAATTCATCATCATTTTCAATATCACAAAGGACCATGGTACCATATATAAGGCAAAAGAATGACTATTTATGTTGGTTCAATGAGCTTGTACAAAATGAAGGATCTTATGAAAGTTTATCCAAAAGGGTTTTTTATGTTTTCAAAATTTATAAATAAATGTTTATAAAGTATTTGAGGATTTATTAAATTTGATATATTAAAATAAATTCTTTAATGTCCCAGATTAAGTACATCCATATAATAAATATAATTTTTTATGATATATGAACATAAAATAATATATATGTGATTTATATATTTCAATTGTATTTATTTGTTTTTCACATAAAATATTTTTTTTATTTTTAGAATATAAATTGAGTAATAATATATTTATTCAAGTTTAAAATATATTTATCCATTTAATATTATAAAAAACACTAGGTAATTTAATTATACATTAGAAATGTAAAAATTAAATGTTTGAGGTTTAGTAGAGCATTTATGAAATACATAAAATCAAAGAGACTCCTTAATTAATAATCAATGTTTATAAAAGTGAGTTCATATTGAGGATTGAATTAAGTTTATTGGATTAATGATTTTATTGAAATGAATAATTTATCAAAAAGGAAAATTTAGAGTAATCATAGATGCTTAACTACATGAAATTGTGATATCAAAAATTTGATTTCATTTAATCAATGGAGAAATATAAAATTACTGGATAAATATTATTGGGTGGTGTAGCTATAGTTTCTACATTATCAATCGGTATTTCAATGAAATCATCAGTGACAATGACCAGTGGTAATGTGATATTCTCTTAATATTTTCTCTATATATATATCATTGATTGGATATAGGCTCCAAGGATTTTCTGTAATTAGTTGGTTCCTACTAGGATAATTGAAAAACATTATATTTCTATTCAAGTAGTTGTTAGTGAGATCATTTTCATCTCATGTATTTCTTACTTGTATCTCTCTATTGTATTATAGATTTTCTCCATGAGAAAATGGTATATCTAACCACATTAAATTATTCATTTTTTCATTGTGTTCATAATTTAATACTTCTTAAACATTCACATATCTCTTTCTAGGTTCGTTTTGGGTCAATGTGAATCATGGTGAGGGGATTCTCACTTAGATACTTTACTGATCTGTGTCGTAGATTATATAACTTTTGTTATGTGATAGGAAGTAAAAATTATGAATCCATATTTCTATTATAAAAATAATATCATAGAAAAATAAATAGAATATAATTCATTATTTCTATTGGAGGATTATTGTAGGAGTGATGATTTTTGGGAACTATTTAAAACTAGGATATTAATGGTGCAGCATAGTTGGTTTGTGTAGAAAGATCTGATTAATGGTTAGATGTAGTTGAGTAGTGTATTTTGGTATCCTAGAATATAGAAAAGTGTGTCGGTGTAATCAAAGGTAATAATGACCAATGATAATGGAATATTCTTTGAATATTCTATATGTTTATTAAATGGTGATTGAATATGGCTTCCAATGTTTTTTTATAAATAGATTACTTCTGTATGGATTATTATGGGAAATTATATATATATATATATATATTCAATTAGTTGTTGGTTATAACATTTTCATCTCAATAGATTCACAATTTTCACTATTTAGTATATTTTAGTGTTTCTATATGAACATGGGTTTCAAATGTTTTTCGGTAAATAGATGGTTCCTGTAGGGATTATTATGAGAAATTATATATATATATATATATTCAATTAGTGGTTGGTGAGATCATTTTTAGTTAAATATATTCTCTACTCCCATTATTTTTTATATTTTATTGTTTCTCTATGAACATGGGGTATATCCAAAAAAACAAAAAATTATTTATTCTTCAATGGTGTGGAACATTGATTATTTTTATAATATTTATCTATATATTTCAATATTTTTTCTTCTTCAATAAAAATCATAATGAGAGGCTTCTCACATATATATTTTATTATCAAGTTCCTTTGAATACCTTATTTTTTCATATTTTAAATTTCAAATGTTGAATCCATGTGGTGAGGAAATTTTTTTGATGAAATATAGAAATTACCATATGATAGTATAATTACATGTAAAGCTATGTTTCCAATATTAGAGGATTGATGATTTCTAGTAACTTGTTTCCTTTAAAATTTGAATTAGTGGTCAATAGATATGGAATTGAAAGAAATCAAGGAAAGGATAGACTAGTTTGATTGGATAGTTTTTGGTTTCTAGATATTCAATATTGAATATTATTTCTTTTATAGAGATATTGATATAATTTATGTAGATTCATTCATAATATGACGGAAAATGTTTAGTGGGAGAATCATGGATAATGGAACGTTGATTTTTTTGTTTTATGTTAACACAAAATGAATTTTCCAAAATTAAAGAGATGAAATCCACTATTCAATTGATGTTTACACTATTAAACATGAAAGATAATATAATTGAAATTAACCAAGTGTTTCTTATGTGTGGTCCCTTTATTCCAATTATGGATGATGTAAAATCAGTGGTTGATCATGTGAATAAATTCAATATGATTAAAATACAGTAACATTCCTTGAATATGATGTCTGGCAGTTAACCATGGGAATTGATCTTATTATCCGTGTTTTTTAAATCAGGGGGTGTGATGGTTACTTTAGTGGGAAGATATTATGATAAGTCCAAATTATTGTATGATTTGGTATTGATCTAGTTAGAAATAAAGCGATCATATGGAAGGAAGTCTGTAAGTCTTCAAATATACTGTACAATTTAGAGTATAGTGGATGACTAACTCAATAGAGAATTCAGAAAAAGAGAAGTTAATCAAGAGAAATTGGTTTTTAATAAATTGGAATTTTTGGTTCCTACATATGGATAGTGTGTGAATAAAGATCATGAAATTAAATATTACAATTATATGAAGTTAAATATTATATTATCATCTACAAATAACATAGATAAGGAAGGTGATAATATCTTTTTTTTTGAATAAATTGTTCATTAGAGTCACGGATCATTGAATCTATAGTATCATTAACCCTTTTCAAGAACATTGATGTATAAAAAAATACGTATAAGAAAATATTGGTAAGATATTTCTTAATGATAATGAATCTCTCATGAATTTAGGAAAAGTTGATATTGATGATTGAATGAGGAATAGAATATTTCCAGAGTGGTAAGGGTTTAAACATATACCTAGATTGGGGAATAATTTTATTTAGGAAGGAAATCATATGATGTGATATTCTATACAATATTTTTATTGGTTTTAAAATTTTACTATTAAAGTTATAAATATTATACAACACATAGAGTATGAAGCATACAAATATTGTATCATTTTAAAGTATAAATGAGTTTGTTTTATAATGCTAATATAAACACTCATGTATCAGAAGCCAGAGCTTCTATATACTTATTAGTGGGGAATAACTATGATACATTATCAAAGTGATTCGTTATATAATATTATATTTATCAATGATTATAAATAGGAAATTGTGGGTATACTTTCAGAAATATCTAGATAGGATTATTTGGAACATTCATTATTGAAAAATAAATGATGTAAAATTACCCTGATTTATAGAAAAAATGATTAATGTTTGACAATGGTGGTGATTATAGTAGCAATTAATTTTAAATTTTATTTAAAAATAAGGTAATTGAGTTTCGAAAGAAGGTACATGGGATATAATATAATAATATTATGGTATAATTTAAGAATATGACACTGAATGAAAAATACTCTCATCTAGGTTTTTTCTTAGTGGAGGTGATGGATTCTTCTACCTCATCCCCCATCCCCACTATGATGTTCTCCCATAGAACAATGGTTTTTTTGTTCTCATAGTCAAGGTCCTCACCCTAACCCAACATTTATCTTTTTCCATATTCTATTATTTTAGGCCCCACATTTGGTTTGTCATTATGGTTTTAAAGGTGGACATGGATCTTTAAGGTGGAATACTTCTTTCAGGTCACGTTGTTGCTTTAGTTTTTTGGGTTTCATGCTCAATAATTTTTATTTTTATAAGGATCACATATTCTTCTAGCTCATGTTTTCCTTAAGACCCACCATGCTCCGCCCCATTTTTGAATCCAATTAGTGTCTATAGAGGGATAGGTTTGTGACGGTGCATCTTTTGTTCTGGATCTAATGTTAGTGACATTAATTATCATTTATATCATTTTTTGTATTTTTTCTCAACAAGGGAAATTATGGTTGGGTTTTCACTAGCAAGAAATTATATAGTGTCCCCCCATTTCTGTAGAATCATTTTATGACCATTCTTTGTTTTCTTCCCTATTTCCAGCATCCATAGATTTTACCTTATTGGGTTATCATTATTGGAAATGGATATTGATGATGTTCTCTAGAGTTTAGACAGTTTATGGAACACATATTTGACATCGATATTATAGAGTTTATTTTTAGTGCCCTCTCTTATTATATCCCTTATTGATGTCGTTTTATGATCTCGTCCAGTTGCATAGTGATGAGGAATTATTCTACTAATATGGACTGACTTTCTATATATGGTGGTTTCCTTTTATGGTGTTTTTGTGCCTCTAAAAGTTTATTTGATTCATTTTAGGACATCAGAGTGTGTGTGTGTCCCTAGTTAGTGCTTGATTCAAGGATGCATCTAGTTTTTAAGGGTTTCAGTGACTGTCATTGACATTCTGGGACTCAGGGAATCATCGGCTTGCTGTAGTAGAGATTGTTCATTATATTGATGATATAGTACTGTATTGAAGTGGATAAATTACCAAGGTTCATCAGGGATTTGATATTGGACATGGTTAGGGGTTGTTGTATCAGGACCACCATTTTTAGACTGAATCTATTTTGTTTTGAATTCAACCTTACAATGGTTATATGGTTTTACACTACACTAGAGATAACTATTTGAAAATTAAAAAAGGGTTTGAAAATTAAAATGAGAATTTATAGAACATCAACTTTCATTATTGTTTTAAAATTTTGAATTCTGTATATTTAGTAAATATTATATATAATTTGATCAAAAATTGTAAAATTTTATTGATGGGAAGTTTTTACCTGAGAAATTTGGGACTTGTGAATAGGTGCATATCTCACACCTAAATGTAATTGAATTCATCATATGTAAATTTTGAATCCAGTGAAAGGGGTATAGAGAATCCAAGTCCAAAAAATGTTTCTATATGGAATGTGGTAGTGAATAATTTTGTTTCTTCATTATAGATAATGATCAATGGATGTTTATTAGAATTCATGATCTCGTCATCAATGAAGGGATCTTATATAAGGATTTATTCATAGAAAAGAATATTTTTGGTAATAAAAAATCAAAATATCATGGCCAATTGAAACTAAATGAAATTCTATAAATATGAGTTAGTTGATCGTGTATTTATTATCTAAAGGCACCTAAATTTTATAAATAATAAAATATGGTCATATTTCAATGGTAATGTGATTTTGTGATAGAATAGAATTTTTAGACACTATTAAAGAATCAAAGGGATTTTCTAAAAGTGTAGTTGAACCTATGGTTTAATTTAGGAGGTATGTTGGTGTTAGAAGACTAGTAAAAATTTTGGAATAAAAAATACTCAATTTTTTTATAATGGATGTTAGATAAACTAGAATCTCTTATGTGGTTCAAATTATAGGATATTAAAATTGTAGGAGTTATCATTGATAGAATATGGGAATTACTGGTATATTAATTCAACATGAGAGTGAACAAATATACCACTGGGAATGTGAGAAATTTAAAATAAGTTGGATTATTTAACAAATAATAAGGTTGGGATGGTAAACAGTTTTAGGAAATATTGTTTCTAAAAGTATTTTAATAAGAAGAAGGGATTTATTTCAAAAGAATATTTTATTTGGTGGTAAAAATTATAACTATTTAGATAGATCATGGAATGTCTTCATCATAAGTTTGACATAATGAGTAGTTATATATAAATAAAAACATCCTTTAAGGGGATATAAGAGAAGAAATTTATATAGGCAAAATAATTTTTTTTATGAAAATATAATAATTTATATGTGGTATAGGATTAAATAAATTTTAATGGAAAAATTTCTCACCTAG
Organism: Viscum album; assembly: GCA_963277665.1. Lineage (NCBI taxonomy): Eukaryota > Viridiplantae > Streptophyta > Magnoliopsida > Santalales > Viscaceae > Viscum > Viscum album. Next base: position 1,113,653,359 of record OY728132.1, on the reverse strand, counting down.
ATAATGGAATAATTTTTTTATGATTTATGACATTTATATTTTAATTAAGTTAAATATTTATTGTTTATTGTTATTTTATGGTGTGTGTGATGATTTTTCATCATAATTTTATTTTATATGGATGATATGATCTTGGAACATTTCATGATGAAATGGATAAAAATGAATATTTCTTAATGTGCCTATGGAATAAGGGAAATCTATGATTCATCTGATCTAGAGTTGAGGGGGGTTTTGATTTGAAGTTTAAACATAATTTGTGAGGACTAAGGATAAAACTAAGGGTGTTTGTACAATTTTTTAAGTGTTTTCTTGAAAGTAAAAGGTCATGTGCAAACCAAGATAAGGTTTTATATGTAATAAAATGTTCCAAATGGAACTGAGTACATAAGGGAGACTCATTGGGTACCTGATGAGATATTCAGTAGGGGTGGTCCTTGGGGGATAACCAGGTGCCTGATGGTGGTGTACCAAGTACCCAGTTGACTTTTCATCTATTTTTATTTATTTAAATTATAATTGAAATTTATTCATTAACTAGAAGTATTTCAATATAACCCCTCATTATCAATCATATGAACTAGAAACCAAGGGATATCTTACCTGTAAAGACCTGAAATTTCCATGTAATTTTTTTTAAATAAATGAGAATTTTACAAATCCACGAAAGTTCACGGCACGTGATTCTGAGGTCCAGAGTGCCCGAAATGAATTTATGAACTTTATTTCTGGTACATTCAGTAAACGTGCGAGCGTATTTTTCTAACTTTTGAACTGGTGCTCAGAATTGTAATCTAAGGACACCGTTGAACTTGTAGTGCCGGTATTTGGTTAAAGAGACTTTAACCTCGATAGTAGTTGGTCAAGGTTGAAAGTTAATTATTTGGGATTTTCATGGAAATAATAAAATAAAATAATCACATATTTTATTTTATTTGTTGTAACCACTCCATGTGTATGTTGAGAAGTGGGGACCACCAGACCATAACCTCCCATGAGAGGTTACGGTGGTGGTGACCACCTGAGGCCTAAATCTCTTGAACTTCCCTCTTAATGAGGGAGAAACCTCTCAACCCCCTCCTTAATATGGAAGAGCCTCTTGAGATTCCTCCACATTGATTATTTCAACACACCACATTAATTAACAAAATTTGATTTTTATGCCAACAAACATAATAGATCACATAATCTATTATTTAGAGGCAACCTTTTCTTTTTGGTGGAATTGGGGGTTGAGGAGATTTGGAAGAAAAGCTCTCCAATGAAGAATGCCTCTCCTTTGACGATTTCTTCTCCAAAATCCGTCGAAGGATCTCCAACGATGCATAAACCGACAATGGAGGAAAATGCCGATGACACAGACATCAATCTTTTCCCAACTATTCGTCTTCTTCCTCACGACATTGTCGACGTCATCAAGAGAACGAGGTAGGGGTTTATTTATCTAAGAATACTTTTTCTATGTTATTCCATTGAATTCTTCTTTGGGATTGGGAATAAATCGTTGCGGGAGGTTGTAATGCTTGAAATTCATCTTCAAGTTCTTGTTGAGCCATATGCTACCACCCTCATGCGGAGGGTACGGGCAAACAAACATGGCCTGACCCCTCTGCAAATCTTGTGATGTTTTGTGGTGTTGAACACGACGAAGGAGATGGCGCAACGACACCGCCCACGACCTCCACCATCCAGGCCGAGCTGCCGCTGTCTCGCATCCTCCGAGCCCCGCGACTCTGCCTCTCGCGGCCCCACCGCACCACCCACCGCCACCATCGTCCGTGTCGAGCCACCGCCGCCTTTCGATGAGCGGCCTCCACCGTCAACCGAGTCGCCACTGCCGTCAGCGGCTCCACACCACCCTATGAACGGCCCACCTCCTGTCAGCCGGACCACCACCCCACGACCATACCGCCTCCCTATGGCTGGACAGCTGTCCCACGGCTGGACCACCACCCTACAGCCGGACCGTGGCCCCGCGGTCTCGTGCCACCCTCGTCCGAGACGACCCAGGCCGAAATGATCCGACCCACACCCTCACGGTACCCCTCGGTCGAGCCTCCCTCGCAGACACCCATGGCCCTCCGCGGCCCCTCACAAGCCGGGTCGGACCTACAAGGACGGGCCGCCCAGTGGGAATCGGGCTAGACCCAATGGGCCTGGCCGCCCAACGTGCCAAGCCAAACTTAGTGGGTCAGTCCAGGTCAACCCAAACCGGGTAGGCCCAGGTTGGGTCGGGGCGAGTCGGTCTGACCAGCTCTGACCGGACCCAGGCCCACTACAACCCAATTACATTTTCTTGCCATAACTTTGGCACCAGGCGTATGTTTCAGGAACCGTCAGCGGTGCTGGAAATCCAGGAGCGAGAAGGTCCTTTGAGTAAACCCCCACAACATTTTTGGATAAATATGGTGTGTGGTCAGGTTGGATCGAGCATGAATCCAACTGGGCCTCCAGGACTAAAAGACTAATAACTCACAGATAGGGAGTCTGATTGACGTTTCGTCTATTACGTTGAGACCCCTATGACATGGAAGACCATTGAGATACTTCTTTGTGGGACTTCGTGGAAGTTGGAGTATCGACCAGTTTCTTGTGGATTGGATCCTTCGGGAGACGAGTGAGCATAGTGAGAGAACCCAGTCGCTGGATGAGACTTGATAAATGTTGTCTGTTTCGACTTTGAGTGACTTGATAGGCCCATAGGGGAGCTTCATAGTGACGCGGCAGACCCACAGTGGGGAGCACCTTGGTGATGCGGCAGACCCACAGTACTCGACAGGAGGATTACCTCAACAGGCCATGAGGGGAGTGCCTTGGTGACGTGGCAGACCCACGGTGGGGAGTGCCTTGGTGATGCAGTAGACCCATGGTACTCGACAGGAGGAGTACCTCAGTAGTCCAAGGTTAGTGGTAAGTGCCTTTGTGTGACGCGGATGGCCCGATGTACTCGATAGAGTAGGTGTTCTCCAGCAGTTGGGGTGTTTGGAATGTTACTTGTTACTACCCCTAGAATAAATCCTTCTGTGATCTATGTCAGTAACTATGTGTTTCCTCATGATTGAGATATATTACTTGATAACATAGGTATATGTATGGGCATATACCTAAGTAGGGTTATCTGTTGATCTCATTCTTGTGGTTTATCCTTGGTGGATTTTGTGAGACCTTGAGGGTCTCAGGGTCCCTACTGAGTATCCTTATACTCACCCCTACATGGGCTATTCCCTCACCTTTTTGTGTTGGATGCAGATGATGGAAAGTGTTGATTGAGGAAGAGAGTTTTAGGACTGTATAGTGCTCGAAGATGGACCCTACGATGTGTCGGTATGAAGAGGAGACAGGTGGAAGTGGAGTGTTGAGGAGGTGATCTGTACCTTCACTTATAGTAGGAACCCGAAGGATGACCCAGTAACTGTCTTTCACTTTCATCATTTTTATTTCATTTTATTTGTACTTGTACGTTCTAATTGGGCTTGTATTCTGGCCCCATTCTACTTACTGTACTCACTTGTTTAATAAATAGTTTTCTTCTGTTTGTATCTTGTCGTGTGCTTGGTTACATGATTTTCCAGGTTATAAAGGCAATGCCTTCCCAGTTTTAGGGAACACGCCTTTGGTGCTAGTTGTCAGCCCCTAGCCTACGAAAGACGGGCTTGGGGTCATCACGGCACGGGCCCCAGGGGATGGGTTGGGACATAACCTCCTTTTCTATACCATTATTCCTCTTCTATATTATTTATTACCTGTCTAATTTGTTGTCCATATATGATAGGGCTGCAGATTTGTAATTATAACTTCACATGTTACTTCTTGTCTCATTATTTCTCCATTTATAATTTCTTATCTATAAATCCCCAAATTGGGAGAAGGTGTTGTCAACATTCATGATTTCAGGTGTTCTGTAACATTTCACCCCTTGATAATGGATGGTTTTTTATTAACTATGGTAAGTGGTTTATTAATTATCCCCATATTTTATATGTTAGTTAATGTATGGTGCGGTATAGTTCTAGTTTATATTAGTGTGTGTGACTCAAAATTTTAGTTGATGGGTCTTTGGGTATTTAAGTAAGACTAAATTGGGTTATATAAATAATAATTTCTTGACATTAGTGTTTTTCATTAGTTTTTCCAATTTAATGTTATTGAATTTATATAAAAAACCGAATTTAGGTAACATATCTTTAAATTGAGTTTTTATATCTTAGTGAGGCTTAGTAGAGTAGTGTTTGAAATTCTATCATGTGATTTTTATTTTCCTTATGTGATGGCTATTGTTACAAGGAGTGTAATTTTTTAAAGTGAGACTACTTAGTAAGGTAACACACTGGTTTGAGGGATATTTCCAATTATAGGACTTCTATAGATTTGTTTCCCAAGGGTGTTCCCCTAGAATGAGTAGTTTGGATTGTCGGATGGCTAGTGTGTGGTTTTCTAGATACACCAACTAATAGTATAAATGTGTGTTAAGGGATTTGTCTACATTGATGATGTTCTAGGGGAAGGATAAGGATCATCATTTTTCTAATCCATAACTAGGTATTTAAATTAATGAGAGGTGACCTAACAAGTTAGGGTGATCACTTTTCTATTGTATAAGCATCATTTTATATTTAGATATAGTCATCAAGTGGTGAAAACATTATATGTAAAATAGTTTTATATTTTATTGTTGATTATGAAAACTATTTTTATTTGAAATAAATTAATGAAATTAGGGTTGTGACTATATTATATAGTTTATTATCCATTATATGACATGTATTCTTCATATTATACTTTCTTTAGGTAAGTGTGCTCATTATTATTTTTCCACCATGTTAATATATTATTCTTATAAATACATATGAACTTTCCACTTGTTAAAAATAGAAAATAGAAAATTATTCTTTTATTATACAATATTTATGATGGTTTCATAGGTTATTAATGAGGTTTCCTATGAGTTATATTATTTTCATGTTTCTTATTATTATATATATTATGAATATAATTTTACATATTTATATAGACCCTAAAAATTCTCAACTAGGATCAATGTAATCACTGAGAGAGGTCAATTAGTGATATCATTTTTCATTATGTTATATTTGGTTTATAATAACTTTCACCTCCTATTAAATACTTATTAATTTTATAAAAACTAAACATCAACATTAAAACATGTATTTACATGTGAAATAAGTGTAACTAGTCCTTGGAATGGTTTGAAAATAATCCAATACCACATAATACTCTAGAAAACAGTCATTTTGTGTGGATAGAAAAATTATGTAATACACATTAAAATTGTGTATAAATATGATCAATGCCACAATTCATGTGATTCTTATAGAATGAATGATTTTGATAACATTTTATAGAAAAATTAGAAACTTTAACCAGTTGGTACCTAACATGTCATTATGCTGCTTCAACGACATCAAAATTTTAAATTCTTCAAAAAAAATAATTTTTTACCCCTCATAATGTAAGAAAAAATTCTCTAGACATCATAATAATACTCAATATGATCACTTAATATAATTAATTAGTCCAATTCCTCACTCCATAAAAAAAATTTATTTTCATATCTGAAAATAATTTCATTAATTCTTATTTCTTCTATAGGATTGGTCAGTTTGATTCATCATTATGATCCTGTAAATCTAAACTAGTACTTATTTTGAACACTTATTCTATATATAAAATTTTTCTCATGAAATTGCATCCAAAGGCTAAACCTCCTATTATATTCCTCTCAAACATGTGAACAGTTTCATAGTACATTGTACTTCCACTTCTATTTATATGTGGATCAAGAGAGAAAAGGGAAACATAAAATGATTTACCCACTCAATAAGTTTAAATAATCCCAAATTCCACCTTCATTTAAACTTAATTTTTTCCACACATCAATGATTTTAAACTCTTCTACATTCTTCTATAATCTTCTTGAATTATATCAAACTTATTACTTCAAAACCACTTTTGAAAAAGAACTTTTTCTTGTGATCAATCTGGGAAATCTCAAACAGAATCATATTTTTCATTCCAATTCTTAAAACAACTCACTCATATTCAACAAAAAAGCTTAAATTATTTTTCCATAAAAATTATTTCATCATATATAGACTTCAAAATCCAACACTAATATGACAAAAAATTCAATAGTTTGACACTTTCTAATTTTTTTCAAATATCTTTAGGACTGACCCATAGCCTCTGATGAAACTCATCCCCTATTGACTAATTGGGGTCACACATTGTCCAATGAATCTTGAACTGACTAAAAACAAAAACTTGATACCTCAATCTAATTCTTTGGGTCAGAAGAAAATGGTTTTGCTACATTTTTTATATCATCTGACTGGTTAGTCTATGAATCCCTTTTAATTCTTCAGTTCCAACAACCTCTACATATTGATCAGCATCAACAACTTCTGTACTCAATCACACTTAATAACTCTAGTCTATATGATACAACTTGGGTAGTCTGATGAACTTCCTATGATGGTACTCCACAACCGATTCCTTATTGGTGTCATCCGTTCATCTGACATAATAGTGGAACAACTTGTAACAACCAATAATTTTTTCAATGGAACATCCCTTATTATGTGAAAAATCACATAAATCAAATAGATAACATAGTAAAAAAATTATTCTCATAAATGAATAATGATACATTAATCTTCAAATAAACAAATAATAATTCCAAATATTATAGTCGAAAAAATAGAAGATAAGATAACAAGAATGGAAAAATTTGGATCTACTCAATCTACTTGATTTACAGCACTTCTAAAGAAAGAAATAAAAATAAATCATAATGTTAATAATATAATATTCATTTTGAATATGATAATAGTTATCTGAACTTCAGAATTAGTAATCCGGTCATTAGAATAGTAAACTCGCCTATTAAAGTATAAAATAAAATTTAGGTAACTTATAAATAAAAAATAATATATCTTTAGCACGATATAAGTAAATAAATGTTTAAAAATGATAAATTATGTGTTGATATTTATTTTAAAAACGTAAATTTTTGTTTAAAATGTTATAATTTATATAATAATTTAAAATAATTTTTTTTATAAAATATATTCATAAATTAATATTATGTTTTATTATAATTATAATATAATTTTAGGCGGCCTTAATTAATTTGTCTAAGGGACATAAAATTGACTATAATATTAAAATCATTATTTTCGAATAAATATAAATTTATTTAAAAATAAAAGTTATCATATTTAGAAAATAATTTTGATAAAATGGATTCCATTTTTGAAATCATCATATCAAAAAATTGTTTCGATGAATTTTTAGAATTTTCAAGAAATAATTAAATCTCTATGGTATTGTGAAATACTGTAATTTACAGTATTTAATATTATAAGAAAAATACATGAATTTTTTAGTCATGGATGATGTAAAGAACATTTAGATTTAAATATCCTAAAAATTTTACTGTATTTTGTTATATGAATCAACACTATTGATATTCTTGACCAAAAATAATAAACTACTAATATAATAATCAAAAACACTCCTCTCATCCCCTATAAATACCACCCATTCTCATCACAACTTTTAATCCTTATATAATTTCAATATTATTCCCAATTACATTTTGAATCCTCTAACCCTAGTTCAGGGGCTTCTATTCTCAACCAAATATTAATTACATGTTTCTTTAGGGGTAATTCATGGTGGTGATATTCAAGATTTAACATTCCTATACATCTCTTTTAATATCATTTCTTTTTCTAAATTCTAATTAATTACTACATCCATAAAAACACCATAACTGAAGTATAATTTATATTATAGAATCTTATGTTTCTAGTGGAATATATTATGTCAACCACTTTTCTCATCTCCTCTTCTTCCATGAAATGACACCATTGTCCATGTTATGGCAGTTTACCGTCTCAATGGACAATGAGTTTTCATTTTCCATTATCACATTCATAAAATCTATTGAAACCATTATTAAGGTTAAAAAATATTTTAATATTTATATAATAACTTTTTTGTGTTATAAAACTAATATATAATCATTTATTAAATAAAATGTAAGTAGTATGTGATGATTGAAAACCCACCAAAATAAATAAACCATTTATCATTACTGTTTTATCAAATGAATCATCCTCATGTCATAAAAAAAAATGATATATGATAACATTTGAACTTATGAAGGTGAATTGATTTCATATAACTACACTCAGGATAACTATTTGTATTATAAAACAACTTCCATAATTATATACAAGTAAACTAGCCATGAAACCATGAAAACAAATGCTCCTCAAGTGACAAAATTGAACATTATAACTCCTTAAAATGGACATAAATGAACTTAATAAAATTATAATGAATAAAAAAATGAATAAGAGATTATTAATTATTTAATTAATTAATCTAATTTTATTATTCTGGATATAAATTAAATGTTCATAATGTATTCAGAACTATGGTAAGGGACCTCCCAAAACCTCCATATTTCCTTTGGGATACACTTATTCTATATTTTCCTCAACTAATCCCTTAGTTATTACTATATGATATACCTATGTTATTTTTATATATAAAAAACGTATGTATATATCTTAATTCATATTTCATTGATGTAAAATTACATATTTTATAAGGTTACCTTCTCAATTCCTCTAAATAAGCAAACAAGATTAAAGAGAAATTCTCCGTTTTGTATCCATTTTCAAGAATACGTCATAAAATATTTTAATCAACAAATTTTTTTATAAGATCTATAATTACGTCTTGAAGAACTGTTTATGTTCATTTCTAGTTTTTTCAAATAAATATTCATTAATCCTCTTTAAATACTCTTTAATATTTTCCCTTAAAGCACATGGAAGTGGATCATTTCAAAAGTCTCTTAAATACTATTTTTCATGTATAGACATTAGTTGGACAACATTATTCATGATCAATTATTATTTTTACTTTAATATTGTCCATAAATAACTTAATTCATTATTTCATGGATACCATTTTGATACACCCTTTGGTTATTACTTATGGCATGCTTACAAAACTCATTTCTTACCATAGTTAACCCTTATGATCATTAATTATATTTTATTTCTTTATGTGGCACACATATGTATTAAAATGTAATTCTGGGTGTGCCTATATAGTGATGAAATTAATTGTTTAATGTTTTTGTATCATTATATTTCATGTGTAGGATTTGTGAGTAAACTTAATCAATTATAAAACTTTTCAACCATGTGATATTGTATTGGGAGTTAGCTTTGAATCCTTTTTATGTAATGTAATATATTGTCTACACATTCCATTATCATCATGATCATAATATTCCACATTATATATGTTATTCTTCCATTTAATTATTCATGAGCCATACCTTTTATGTTATCATGTCATGCCTTATGACTCATATGATATGCTTTATTCCCATGATTATTCCCTTATTGGCTTTTTATATAATCCCATTTTTTCAATGTATGGCCCAGGTTATCATATTTAGATATAGGACCTCAAGTGGGGTTAGGTTCTCCTTATGAAGATTAATAAATATATGTTTTATTATACTTTAATGTTTTATAATTATGTACCATGTTTTAAAAAGACACAATAATTTTAGATCCTTGGTATGTATTTAAAGGATAATTATGATAAAAATAATTTAATATTATGTTTAAAAGTATTGGGTTTCTATAGTTGGTATCAAAGGACGGTTTAATTGTTTTTAGGGATTAATTCTAGAAAACATTAGTTTTGACCCGATATATAATCCCATCACCATGAATAATCTATTTTGAAATTTAGGGAATCATAAGATTGGATATACATTAAATTTTTATGTTATTCCCTTGAAGTTTATGGTTTCATTTTTATATGATCATTAGATAAGTATTAAAGCCCCATAATTTTTTTTCTCTTTTTTTAGTTAATGTAGTAAAATATGAGAACCTATTATAACAAACAATGTGATAGTAAATGTGATTATTTCTATAATTAAATTTAATGGTTGATGGGGACATGATCTTATAAATTCATGATAGTACTATCTCATCCTGACAATGTTATTAATAATAACTTGAATCATGTAAAACACCCTCCTTCTTTTAATAAATAGAAAGTTACGTATGAATCATTTATGAGACAATTAACAACTATATTTATTAGGTCTTCTAATCCCCTCATCACATAATAATGGATTGACAATATTGAGAAGATATTGTTTGTTCTCTAATTCTTAGAAAAAGATAAAGTCATACTGGCAGTCTATAATTTTGATAGGGAAGCTAATCAGTGGTGGACACTGATCAAAAACCCACTTTTTAAGAAATAAATTTATTCCATGTATTGGGAAGGATTTAAGAAAATAATTTCCAAAAAATATTTTCATTGAACTCTTTATCTTAATATATATTGGGACTTCCATGGTCTGATGAAAAATGAAGAAGAATCTATTAGGTTGTATGAGGAAAAAATTACAAGGTCTGAATGATACACCTACATCATCGACATAAACACTGAATTTAATTTTGATTTTTTATTTATTGGATTGAAGTAATATATGAAAACCCTTTGTGATTTTAGACTTTTATAGCTATGAGTATATTGGTTGATATTCCCTAATGGTTGAGATGAATATTGCTAAATCTCAGTGGTCCCTTGTTCTTGGAGATAAAAAGTGTTAAATGGAGTTTAACATGGGAGGATCAACAGATAAATCCCATGAAGTAATGAAAACAAAACACCCCACATGTCAATAGTGTGGGAAGAAGCCTCCTAAAAACATTCCCAATAGAACAAGGAGATACCTAAAATGTTGAAGAGAGGGGGATCAGGCTAATTATTATCAAATTTTTTTTAATAATACCACTAATTTTGAAGTATAAAGGAAGGTTTAGATCAATACTTGCCTTGTATTTCATTGTTTCACATGCAAGTAACATGAAAATTATGTGAGACAATGCCTTAATCCATGGGTTTCAGAGAAAATCAATAAAAACACCCTCCCTTGTAGTAAAGAAGATATTTTTTTATCACGAATGCTGAGGTGGATAAAAATGATGTGTTGATAGGTACACAGGTTATACACTAAATAATAGAGAATATAGTATTTTATTATTCATTAATATCTTAAAAGTTATGTAGAACTATTCAAACACCACCAAAAAATATAAAGGTTGAGTTATCTATGAGAATAGTGAATGGGGAAATTATTACATCTAATCTATATAAATCCTTCCCAATTAAATATTGTGAACTAAACCTCCCTGAAAATATCATCTTACATCCTCTCATAGAGTTTTATTCTATATTTGTAATGGATTGGCTGTCTTTATATAATGAAAACATCAATTGTAGGGAAAGTGATATCACTCTTCACACTCTTAGCAATCCTCTGATTCTATACATGTGTAAGGAGGAGGATTTCATGAACTAATCTAGGTCACCAATAGACCCGGAACCTGACCTCATCCATTGCATGGCCCAGGGGTGTTCTCGATCTCCATGGGCTGGAAACTAGTGTCTGGGTCTCAATAAAATGTGTTGGGAACTATTATTACCAATTACATACATATAAACAAAAAAACATTAAATTTTCCAAAACTAAAATTACACAACCAAACATTCCCTTAAAAATTTTTAGAATTGAAGTTTACACTTTAAAAACACTAAAAAGGACTACAGGAAAGAAAGCTACAATCTTCAACCCAAAACATCAAGCCACATAAAGAACCATATCATCAAGCTTCTTCCACCAAATCCAAAATATAATACCACTAAAAAAACTCAACATGAACATCAAACATCTTAAATTTACATAGAATAAACATAAAAAAATATCTACATAAACCCAATTCTGTATGTATTATGTGAGCCAAATCCTAGTAGGATAACACCAAACAAAGAGGTTCCACGTAGTGACATTAAAAATATAATCAAACATGCATGTCTAAATTAAAGATTTTAAAAACACTTATATGAAAACATTTATTAGGTAAATAGTTAAAAAGGAACAATTTGAAGGATGAAATTTCACAAACACTAACATAAATGAGAAAGGGATTTAATAAATAGCACACACACTCAAGTGGTCCTTGATATGCCGGTGGATGGAAACACATCATTAACAGTTGAGAACCAGGGGTAAGTCCCATAGGGTTAATCTAACTCGAGTGGTATCCTAGAACCTCATACCTCATTGAAAGGTGGTATATTAACCACAACCATCATAATCCTCATGCACGAACCAGTAAAGAGGAGAAACATCCACTATTATAGTGGTAATCATCCATCATCATAGTTTTGTTAGTTTTTTTAATGTCAATAGAGCTATGTGAAACTGGAACATGCCACTTCTGAATCACTATGACACTATTTCTAGTCCTCGCACCTAGATACCTGGGATTCCTTTATGCTTGAATTAAATTTCACATGTCATGCATACCACCACTCTCACAATAAAGGACCAAAATTTCAAGCGGATCGCCCTTATTTAAAAAACAACCCATTTACAATTTTACACACACCAAAGAAAAAATGAACTTTAATACATTTACTATCAATTACTTAATTCCCAAATTTCCCTTTCATATCACAAGAAAAACACACAATTAAAACCAACCAAGTCAATGGGCTAAGCCCATTCATAAACCCACTTGTACTCTAAAACCATTTTTAAAAAAATCTTGTAATCCTTCAAATATTTCACAATTTATACTCAAAATGCACAAAAACGCTACCATGCCCAACATGATCCATTTTTCATTGAAAATCACCATTTAAACATACAAACACCTCAATTACCTTTAAAAATACATTTCTCATCTTCCAAACAACCACTAAAACCCTTTTTAGAAATATTGCATTATAACACACACAAAAAATAGAAATTACCTTTGCTAGAGTTCATTTCCAAACTATAAGCACACCAATCACTTAAAAAACAACGTTCTCACCACATAATCATACCAAAGAACATATTTATAAACTCAAACAAGAATATTAAATCAATCTAATAATATTACGGCAGGGAACCACCTACCTTTCATGAAGAACCATCTGGAAAATGGTGTGACATCCCATCTACACCTCAATTGAACCACAAAAAGGAAAGAAGAAACCCTAATCAAGAAGATCAAACAAAAACCCCAAGATTAAAACCCTAAATTGAAACCATAATAATGGGAGAGAGGAACCCCCAATGTAAAATAGGTGAAAACCTAGAATAGAGAAAGAAAACAAGGAGGAAGACACTTACCCAGTGCTTACTCAAATAATCTGGACTAAAATCACCCAAGGATGGGAGATATGGAGGATACATAGAAGGGGTAGCGGGAACCTAGGGTGGATGAGGTTGATAAGGATGAGAGAGTTGGGTGAGAGTTCTAAAAATATAAAGATGAAAAAACCTGAAACCCTAATTTTTAATGAGCTCTCAGGTTACATGGTCAGTTCGCATAGTTTGTCAAACTATGCGGTGACCGTTTGACCGCCTCTTCCGAGGAGATGACCTATCGCATGGGCAATCCAGATAGTCTAACTGACCTTGTGGTATACATGAAGTTTCTTCTATTTGTGACCATACCCACCTCATGGTTACTTGGGCTGAGGCACAAAGTTACTCCTAAATGTGTGTCAACTATGTGCTACAGTCTGCTAACCCAAAAACTTTCCCCTTCCTCCAAAATTCAAAAGGAAACCAAAAAGTGGAATCTATACCAAGAGTAAATGGAAATAATGCCCCAAAATTTTAAACTCATCTCACCCAGTTCTTGAGATAAATGGTCAAGAACATGACAGAATCGGAAAAGGGAAAATTAAAAACCAGGGTGTGACAATTCTCCTCCCCCCGCCCCATAATGCATTATGCCCCTGGAAATCTAACCAAATTTCATTTAGAAAACAATGCCTCATCCTCCATCTCATCTAAAGTAGATTCCTGATATAACAAACGAGTGGAGGCAAGAGAAATACACTTTGAGAAAGAGACTTGCAATATAAATCAAGAAACCCTGAAAAGGACTCCCTGATAAGTGTCCCCGCCCCCAAAAGCCAACACACAGCCAATTGGTCGATCAAGGAAAGTAACTTTCACACCCACATAATCCAACCTCTCAATCCAAAACCCTTAATATACTATTAAATGGAACCCACACTAATTATCTAAATCAAATTAACAAGATAAAATCTCATCTATGAAACACTCCGATAACCATAATTCAATGAACCTATTGGGCACGCTCTATTCCTAATGTTATGAAAAGAGAGGAGATTTGGGATTGATAGCTCTAAACGAGACTACCTACCACCAAGACATATCAAGGAATATAACCAAATTACTGTCATGGGGAGTCCCGAATGGACACCTCACTATAAGGAACAACCCAACACCCACGATGGAACCACAACACCATCATGGGGAGGCCCAGACGAACTCCCCGCCATAAGGAATATGATAACACTAGATTACTTCAAAAGCAACCCAATGAGACACACGATGGGTCGTCCCACCATAAGAACGACATATATTAACTGATCACCACACAATGATGTGAGAAATCCCCACACAGACCCAACCCCCACTGTAAGGGGGGTTGATGAAAGAAACTCTAAACCATAGAGGAAACATTACACAATCTACTACTCCTATATAGAATTCCCATTCTCGGATGAAATTGAACCACAACTGAGATTGACTCTAAGGGATTCACCAATATTAACAACCACATATTAGCCCAAACCCATGAAGGCATAAGAACTACAGATCAAGAAGACATAAGAACCCACCTCTTTAAAAGTAATGAGGGACTCCCCACCTATGCAGATCATGACATTGAGGAATATAGTCCCCATGGCCCTTTTCACCACACATGACCACTTGAAATGAAATAACTATAGAGGGTGATTAGAACTGCCTCCATTTTCAACACTAATGATAGAGATTATAAAGTGGTCCCTTACAAAATTAGGGATCCTATGTACATGCTAGCTTTACTCTGGAACCTATGGATGGAGCTCTGTTGATTGAAGCATCTCCCATCTTGCAGTCCGTCTTTAAAACCTCAGAATGAAATTTCTTTTCATGTCACCATAAGAAACTACACAACATCCTAGATAGAACCTCTATAATGAAACACACTTCAAACCCACTTACTGTACAACCAATATTTATATAAATAGGGGATTAGAAAATGCATGTGCAACACCCCTTTTTACTTCACATGGGATAAATTAGGAGGGAGGACACCTGGAAGACACCACCTTTTAAAAAAAAGGGAATCTAAAGTCAAAAAAAATAAATAAGATTATATTTAAATAGAATTTCAAAGAAGATTCATGAGATTTACCCTTTCATTTAAAAGGGAACCCACACTGCAGGATGTCACCAAAAATGAACCTTTCTACCGATGGAAACATTTCAAGATGAGGGACCTTAAAAAAGCCCCAAAAAACACAAGATTACTGTAAGCATCCATAACATCATCTTATAACCCAATTCACCACAAGAGTGGCTTAATGTGATATCATACTTTGGTGAAAACTATGAAACATCCAAAGACCCTTTGAAACAGCAACCAACACTGACAACTCCGGACTACTTCCATCGTTCCTCACTATAATTACTTTCACTACATACAAAGAGGACCTTGAGACTTAATGATATCAATATCAAATTTTATCATCAAACGACTCGAGGAAACCAATGTTTCATTCAACCCTTCTCACGTACACTCTCCCATTGTGAGAGGATCTGCTTACCCAATAAGGAAAAAGGGATAGACTTAGCATTAACACTAAAAAAGGAAATTCCTTTCTTTGACCAACTGGAGGGATATCCAAAAAACATTTCCCATGTTCACACATTAACCATGCATCAAATCTTTATGGGGGCATACACTATCCATGAGATAAGACCAAATAACCAGTCAAACTGGTCTATTTTCCAACAGATTCTAGAAGCTTTCACCAACCACATATGGTGAAGCACCACAAAGGCTTCCAAAAAAACTTCTGAAAAAAACCACTAACCATCATCCCAGACCCATTTACTACATAAACACAACGTAGAACATCACCCAAAAAATAAGACTTTTCAAACTCAAAATGACTTGTGATAAAAAATACCAAATCATAAAGAAATACCCTACACAACTACTGATTATCTAACATCACATCCATTATTTTGAAAATAATTTTGAAAATGAAACAAAAGAGGAGGGCTGCACATTCACCAATGGTACCTCGTGAAACCTCACACATTCCTTTCCTTGTGTTGCACTAAGAACTGATCCACATTCAACACAAATCATATCCATGTTGTCACTCATGCAAATAAAAACTATTAAAATAAACATTCAACCCACACCTCATCTTCTCTAAACCACTATCCACAAAAATAAACCCATTTCATATTTCACAAGCTCACAATTTGGAAAATCATAAAACCTTAAAATAATACTCATTTATAAATCTCACAAATCATTCCAGATTTCAATACCCATTATATCAAAAACAATTAAAAAACATTCTTTCAAAGTCTGCAAACCCATTCCAAATCATTTCACACATTCGATAAAAATATCATTTAGTTTCATTCAAAACAAGTTTACAAGAATTTATAAATCTTTTCAAAAGCTAAATAATTACCAAACCAATGGAAATTTCTATATCCCATTAATAAATTCCAAAACATTTCATTTCATTAAAAAAACTTATAAATATCTTGTAAATTTCCATTTAGAACATATTTTTTTCCAAAACTCATTTTAACACAACTCATTATTTCCAAATAATTAATTTTAATAACCCATAAGTTTATATTATGAAAACCAATCCTAATAAACTCAAATCCATTCACTCTAAACCATTTCATGAAATTCCACTTTTCCAATGATTTATTCAAAAAATCATGAAAAACCATTTTTCACTCATTTGAAAATCAAACCATTTATCATAAAAATACAGTTTCCAAATATTTCAATAAGGGTTTTCAAATGATTTCCCTAAAACCCAATGGTACATGATATACTCCTATCGTAGGGTGGAGAAAAAGCAAATTTATTTTCCTAATGAAGCAAAGTGGATGACCTGGGTCATCTCACTTGAGGAGCATTGTAGTAGGTTCAATAATTAATTCTAAATCACCTAATCAAATTATTATTTTTTGTTCATAGTTCTTACTTAAAATGAAAGTGTTAGGGGATTAATAAAATAATTAAATTAAAATAATGGAATGAAGATTTTAAATCTAAATGTAGATGAAAATGTTGACAGAATGAAATTAGGGAAGAAAGCACTTGGTCCTAGGGTTGGATAACACGGGTTTGTTCATTATTTATTTACTCTTAAAATTCATTTTGATAATTCATTTTATGAAACATCATTGATGAATTAATTTAATTTGATTTAAAGATTGTGTAATTTTATTATGCCTTTCACACACCAAACCACACCCCCTCTAACAGTCAACTAGGATAACACCTCAACTGAGAATCTTATCCCAAAAAGACCCAGCTCCACCGTATGTTGTTTCATCCCT
Organism: Viscum album; assembly: GCA_963277665.1. Taxonomy (NCBI): domain Eukaryota; kingdom Viridiplantae; phylum Streptophyta; class Magnoliopsida; order Santalales; family Viscaceae; genus Viscum; species Viscum album. The sequence continues at coordinate 1,113,635,820 of OY728132.1, read as the reverse complement.
TATAAAAAACCCAAATCCACAATATTAAGGTTATTTTACTAATATAATAGAGGTAAAATAAATTAATCAATTGAAATGAATGTATTTGGAAACAGTGCATTGGTGGACGACTGCTGAACCCGTGCAATATTCTCACCTCCACCACAAATAGAATAATAACAGTTTGAATTGAAGCACAATAATGAAGAACACAATTAAATCTCCATCGAGTATAATCTTCATGTTAGTCCCTTTCCATTGAGTTGTTAATTGAGGTCACAATGGAAAGATGGAAGAGCGAAAATGATAATAAGAGTTGCAAAAGAAAGGGGGTGGAAAAAGAAAGGGGAACACTTTAAAATAAAAATATGAATGCATTACATGAGAAAAGAAAAATAAAATAAAGGAATAAAAATTATAAATTTCTCCTTGGCCTCCTCTCCTTGGTGCCTCAACTGATGTTGTGAAGGAATGGAATGATTTTAGAGGTAGGAGCTCCTCTCCTTTTAAAGGCAGATTTCTGTGCTTCACAATTTGTCATGTTTTGGACCCATTAATTAGCCGAATAAAGTTTGGAAACCTTCATGTATGTTTTTCATTAATGTGGTGGTAGTTCACCATCCAATGTTCAGATCATTTGGCCATCGGGTGAAGGAGTTTTAAATTTTTCATTGGTGGTTTCTGTTTCAGGACGAAGTATCCAGGCAGCATCCTTCAACAATATGTCATTCAATGGTTTCCTTAACGGATTCCAAAATCCACGTAATTTATTGTGTGAACACACATTTTAGTCTTACTTCATCTCTAAGTAGAATAAACTCATTTGGAGGTGTGTAGGCCGATATGGATATCTATTACGGTGGTGGGGTATATGTTGTCAGCACGGAAAAATATTCAAATTCGTTGATTTTTTACAGCCTCAAGATTATCTATTCAGCCCCTGGTCCAGAACACAAAAATTAAGAAAATTAAATAATTATTCTAAAAAAATTAATCACAAAATTTTGACATAAATTTTATTAGAAATTATGAAAATACCCCTGTGATAACAATCTGTTAAAATTATAAAATTAAGCTATCTTTGCATTCTGGATCAAAGTAACACAAAAACCTAAATATGATTCATAATATATTAAATTAATAACATAGGATGATTAAATGAATTTATATTCATAAAAAAATATTTAAAATATCATCTCTATAAATTCCAAAACACTTAAATCGTGCTTGTCCTGAAGCATAAAATCTCAACATGGAATTTAGAGGACATTAATGTAACCAATATTCAACTACCACAGTAAATTTTTTTATCAATTTTGAATGTCAAAATAAAACATTAAAAATCCACATAAAATTTAAATTTAATTTCCTATTTTTCAAAGAAATAATTAATTCATCTGTTTTACTTTTCCCCCTTTGAAAAAATGGCACTTCTTCTTTCTTTCCTTAAAGCTTCTCAATTCATTAATATTAATCATTCCACATCATGATTTACCTCACCTTTGAATTTTATCTATCATATCTCATTAGAAGATTCAACTATAGTTATTCTCATATCATGAGAACATTCAAATTATCTATAATCATGTTAAATAACTACGTTCTCTACTTTGTAAAGAAAAAAGTCACATAAAATCATGAGGAATTTTCTATAAAGGTTCAAATAACTTAAGGCTGAAAGGTTGGTAGTATTTGATGTTTTAAAAATTAATTCTCAATTTGGAGGTTTATCACTTATGTACAACGCATTATATCAAAATGTTTAATGAAATTCTCCTCTTCAAATAAGAAACACCCACTTCACCCAAAACATAAAGTAAGGTCATGATCAAAGTAAATCAAAATGAATGATTAATGTACCCTCTTGAATTTTTTTATTTTTTTTACTTTTTTCATTTTTCTGAATGTTACCATTAGATAAAACCTTACATACATCACCAAACCACATACATTAAGAGGACTATCAGTCTGGAAAATGGTAATTTTTGGTCTTCCCATATCACAACCCATTTTTTCTCTTTTTTTGGTTCTTTTTGTCATTTTTTTTATTTTTTTTAAATACAAGAGGGGAAAATAATTAAGTAAGATGTATGATTCCAAAACCATTTACAATTCCCAAAATATCACCCTGACATGTTTTCCTTACCATATATAAAATCCCTTCTACCATGATTCCCTTCACTACCACACATCATTTTTAAAATATCATGCAAATACAAAGAGTAGGGTAAGAATGGATAAAAGTGGCTTGAAACATGTCTCATCCCTCTAAATCTCATTATTTGTCTCTATGGGAAAAAAGTATTGATGTAAAGTTAGTTATTAAAGATAAGTTCGTTTCAAAAATTCCTCAATAATTTTAAATGTGCCTTTGTATAGTCATTGCTATAACAAGTTCAAATGCAAGTTCTGGTTGGTGGCATGTCCCAAGATCACTTATGAAATATGATCATGAATAAATAGGAAGTACCTGGTCTAGAAATAATCTCGGGATTGAGGCATAAGATATTATACAATAACTCGATCCATGATTAATAACAAAAATTCAATTTACATGAATTTCATAAATTCAAATTATAAAAATTGTAGGGGAAATTTCATTTACATAAATCAAATAATTCACTTAAATAATGCATCATCATTTAAATTTATATTCTTCATTATAAACATTCAATTTTCCATTTTACACATTCAATCTCATTAAGATTGAAATCTAAAACATGTAATAATAGCATTTTTAAGAATCTAATGTCTCCTAGATATGTTACGTAAAAAAATAATTCAAGTGTGGACATGTAATTTTATCTTTAAAGTTAAAAACATGTTTTGGACCAAAAAATGTAATGATTTTAAAATATCAATCATTAAAAATGAACTCCATTTTGAAATAATGCTTTAGTCTTCTTCCTCTATTTAAGGCTTAAATTTCCCATATATAATCCTACAAAATTGAATTACTCACTTAAGAATGAGGATCATGTCATTAAATCTAAAAAATATATGGAGAAGTGGACCACATGCTAGACTAATATATAAAAGTATTTGAAACATAAAAAGCATGTAAAGATAAATCTTGGTATGATCCCCCAAGTGGTCCCTGAATTTTTACTGCCTCCAGAGGGTAGTACCAGCTATTATCCAAAAGCTATGGGTGGATTACGTTTATTTGATTTGAACCACCACATGTGGATTTTCCCAACTTGTAGATCTTAGTTATTTTTTAGGATGAATTCATGGATAGAGTACATAAAATCCACCCCCTTTTCAATGTGGTACATCTTTCATGGCGGGGGTAGTGTGAAGTACAGAGCCTCATCCTCCTTCATTGCTACTTGTTCAATATTCTCTTTCTCTTCTTGTATTCTATCAAAAGAATATTAAATGTCTTCTGGGAGCTCCCGGTGTTCCTCAATAGGTGTGTATTATTTTACATCTTCATCCTCCAAGGAATAATAAGATTCATCCTATTCTAAAAATTCAATACAGTTGGGAGTTAAACTCAAATTAGATTTAATAAAATTAAAAGAGTGTGATTTTGAGATTGTATCATCTCCCTGATTTGGTTCGGCTTGAATCTTTTCTTCAGTGGAGAGTGCCTATTGGAGTTGATTTTCACTGGATAAAGGTAGGTAGTTGGGCTCCTCCACTATGATTTTGTCTTCAACATTCTGAAAACTTTCATTGAAATCATGGAAGACCTGTGGCGCTTCGTTCCAGGCCTTGAATCTGTATATGTCATCTTGGAGTTCATCGGCCATGGTAATAAAATCTTTAAGTGAGATATATGTTTCTAGTCCTCTTTCCTTCAGTTTGAACATTATAATTAGAGAATCAATCCTTCATTGGTGTTTCTTCTCTATGTTATCTATTTCTCCCTCACGCACCTGTGAGTAATTATTCCATTCATAAAACTTTGAATTTGAATACACCATGGAAAAAGAATTTTTTTGTAATGTTTTTATTAAAACAATGAAAAATATTTAAATAAAAATGTAAATTTTGAAAAAGTGATTGAAATAACTACTTATTTCCCCAGAAATGGTTCCATTTTTGACGCATGCTTGTCATAGGGTGTGGAAAAAGCATATTTATTTTCATAATGCACCACAGTGGTTGACCAATGCCATCTCACTTGAGGAGCGTTGTGGTCAGTTAAATCACTAATTAAAATTTACCTAATAAAATTATTTGTTTTTGTTTTTATAATTTACTAAAAATATGGTTTTAGGGGATTTATAAAATTATTAAATTAAAATAATGGAATGAAAACTTTAAATCTAAATGTAGATCCAAATGCTGACAGATTGAAATTAGGGATGAAAGAACTTGGTCCTAGGGTTGGATAACCCGGGTTCAGTCATTTCTTTTTTATTGTTTGAATTAAATTTTATAATTCATTTTATGAATTCTCATTAATGAATTGATTTTCGTTGATCTAAAGAGTGTTTTAATTTAGCATGCCTCGGTCACACCAAACCACACCTCCTCCAATAGTCAACTAGGATAACACCTCAACCGAGAATGATATCCCAAAAAGACTCAGCTCCACCGTATGTAGTTTCATACCTTATGGAAACCTAAACTCCACTGTATGAAGATTTTTTCCTACGATAAGGGGGGTAGAATGAATGAATCAACAAAAAGGAATGGATTTTGTAACAGTGTCATGGTGGATGATTATTGAACCCATGCAATATTCATGCCTCCACCACAAATAGAATAATACCATCTTGAATTGAAGATCATTAATAAAGAACATCATGAAACCTCCCCCGGGTCCAATCCTCGAGTTATTCAATTTTCATATCAAATTTCATAGATATCATGATTGAATGATAGAAGAGAGAGGTTGAGAATTGGAGTTGGAAAGGAAAAGGGGTGGAAGAAGAAAGGGGAACACTTTAATATAAAAAATATGAATGAATTACTTGAGAAAATAAAACTAAAATAAAAATAAAATAAAGGAAATAAAATCCTCAAAGGCCCCTTTGCCTCCTCTCCTTGGTTCCCCAAAGGATTTTGGGAAGGATTAAAATGATCTGAGAGGTAGAAGCCCCACTCTTTTTGTAGGCACATTTCTGTCTTCCACAAGTTGTTGCATTTTTGAGCCATTAATTGGCCGAATACCATGTGGACCCCTTAGTGAAAGTTTTTCATTAATGTTTTGGTCATTCAACCTCCAAATATATTCTCATTTGGCCACTTTTTGTAGGAGTTACTAATTTTTCAATGGCAGTTTCTGTTTCTGGATGAAGGATCCAGACAGCTTCCTTCAACAATATGTCGTTCAATGGCCACCTTAATGGATTTCAAACACCATGTAATTTATTTTTTTTAATAACCCGTATAGTATTATTTAATCACCAAATAGAATCAACTCATTTGGAGGTGTATATGACGAGATGGATGTTCATTAAGGTGGTGGGGTCCATGTAGTCCGCATGGAAAAATCGTCAACTTCATTGATTTGGTTAGGACTCTAAATGCATGAATAAGACCCTGGTCCAAAAGGCAAAGTTAAAGGAAATAAAATAAGGGTTCTAAAAACCAGATCACAAAATTTAGAAATAATATTTTTGGTAAATGACCAAAATACACCTGTGATAAAAATCTGTTAAAAATCCAGAATTAAGCCATTTTCTCTTTTAAGCACAAAATAACACAAAAAAATAAATATGTAAAAATTTTCCATTAAATAACACTATGGTGGGTTCATAAAAATTTAATTACAGTATAAAATATGTGAAAATATTAGCTTCATCAGGACGCAAGATAATGCAATAGGAAATTATTGTAAGTGGATGACTTGGTCATGTGGTTGATGGCCATACACTAATCACTCCACCATCACATAGAGAATATATTGAAAACCTCGCCATATCCACATGTCTCTCCAGAACCTGAGATATCTTTGTGACTATTTACCCAACTCCCATTTCATTTCCCAAACAATGAATAACCCCAAGGATCAACTGACTCAGATGAAACCCAACTTCCCTTGGTAACTTGAGTCATGTCGCGAGGTGTGCAAGATAAGCACCCTACTCATAACTATAACATCATGTCCCAAAAATCCTAGATCAGATATACCTAGAATCTTCCCCGAGGAACATGACCCAAAAGTGTGTAACATAATCTAATAACATTATTTCACAAACCAAGCCAGGTTGGCAACTGACCCAACACCCGACAGAGTCTGTCGCAAGGCCCAAGGGGCATTCCTGATCCCCACAAGCATGAAACTAGTGTCTGGGTATCAATAACATGTTTTGGGAACAATTTTTTCGAATTGAATACGTATAAACACCAAAAAATGTTTAATATGACAAAACTGAAATTACACAACCAAACAAGCCCTTAACAATTTTCAGAATTTAAGTTTACACTTTAAAAAACCCCCCCAAAAGTCCTACAACAAAGAAAGATAAAAATACTATCCCAAACCTTCATACAACATGAGGAACCATATCCTCATTCCACCACCACTAAACCCACAAAATAAAAACACTAACAACTCTCACCTTGTTCACTAAACATATTTTATTTACCTAGTATAAACGTACAACAATATCTACAAACAACCAAGGATGTATGTATGGTGTGAGAAAAAGACCAATAGTATAACACAAAAGAAAGAGTTTCCATGATAAAACATTAAAAATATATTCTACCATACTCATCTAAATTCATGCATTTAAAAAAATTTCTAATAAAAACATTTACTAGGTAAGTAGTTAAAAAGGAACACTTTGAAGGAAAACCATTTTACAAATACTAGATTAAATGAGAAAGGGGTTTATAAATACCACACACACCCAAGTGGTCCTCTGTATTCCAACAGATGGCACCACATCATTATAATAGAGAACCATGGTTAAATCCCCTAGGGTTAATCTAACCCGAGTGGGACACTAGAACCTCATACCTAGGTGAAAGGTGGTACAGTAACCACAACTGTCATCATCCTTGTGGATGATCCACTAGAGAGGATAATAATCTAATGTTCTAGTGGAGATCAACAATCATCGTAGTTTTGTTAGTGTTGTAAATATTAATCCAGCTAAGTGAAACTAGGACAATCTACTTCTGAATCACTAGTTCACTAGTTCTAGTATGCCCACCTATATACCTGGGATTCCCTTATTCTCAAGTTAAATTAAACATGTTACAAATACCACCACTCTCACAACAAATGACAAACATTTCAAGAGGGTCATCCTTCTTCATTAAACATTTCATTTACCATTTTACACAGACCAAATAATAAAACACTTTTAATACCTTTACGATCACTTACATTATTCCCAAATTTAACTTTCATAACACAAGAAATTCACACAATTAAAACCAACCAAGTTAATGGGCCAATCCCTTTCATAAACCAACTCTTACTCTAAAACCATTTTTAATACAAGATTTTCATCATTCAAGAATTTCATAATTTGTACTCAAATTCTATAATAAGGATAAAATTACCAAAATGATCCTTTTTCCATTGAAAATAACCATTTAAACATACATGCACCTCAAGTTCCATTAAAAATACATTTCAAACCTTCCAAAAAATTCCAAAAACCCTTTTTAGAAACATTTCATTACAACACACACAAAACATAAAAATATCATTTTTAGAGTTTAGTTCCAACCTATAGACACACCAATCACCTCAAAAAAAACTATATCAACCACATAATAAAACCAAAGAACACATTTACAAACTAAATAAAAAAATTAAATCCATCAAATAATGATATGTCATGGAACCACCCACCTCTCATAATTAAACATCTAGAAAATGGTTCGAAATCCCATATGCACCTAATCCGCACCACAAGGAGGTAAGAAAAAACCCGAATCAATAAAATAAAGCCCACAAACACAAGATTAAAACCCTAAATTGAAAACCTAATCATGGGAGAGAGGAGCCCCCAAAAGAAAAGAGGTAAAAACATAAAATAGAGAAAGGAAACAAGGAGGAAGATACTTAACAAGAGATTCATTGAAGAATCTGGACCAAAATCACAAAAGGAGGGGAGATACATAAGAGCCATGGAATGTTGAGGGGGGGATAAGGAGGAATAAGATGATGGGGATGAGATAGAGTTGTGTGAGAGAGTTAAAATAGGGAGAAAAAGAAACATGAGACCTTAATTTTTAAGGAGTTAGAAGGTTGCTTGGTTAGTCCACACGGTTTGTCAAACCACGAGGTAAAATGTGACTATCTCTATTAAGGAGGTGACCAACCGCATGGGCAAGACACAAGTCTGACTAATTGTGTGGTAGCTATGTGGTCACTTTTGTCTGAGACAAGACCCACCAAACGGTTAGCTGGGATGGGGTGTACGATTACTCCTAACCGTGTCTCATCTGTGGACTGTAGCCTACCATCCCAAAAACAAACCTCTTCCTTTAAAAATTCAATAGGAAACTCAAAGAGGAAATCTAGTCCAATGATAAATGGAATGAATACCCCAAAATTTTAAACTCGTCAAACCTATCTCTCTAAGATATATTGTCGAGAACCTGACTAGAATTGGAAAAGGGAAAATTAAAAACCTGGGTGTGAAAGAGGATGAATCTCATTAAGAATAATTATCTCAATTTTGGATAATATTTCTTTATGGGTGACCATATCTAGAAAAAATGATTGATATAAAGGATAGAATCATGCTTGAAATCATTCTAACTGAAAGGAACTACACAAATGTGTTCCCTAAAGAATTTATTGGACTTTCTCCAGATTGACCGGTCGAGTTCTAAATTTATCATATACCTAGATCTCATTCTATATCAAATAATCCTTATAGGATATCCACCCATTATTTTAAGGAAATGAATTAGTAGTTATTAGAAAAGATGGAAAATGGTTTTATACACCTATGTGTGAAACTATAGGATGCATCAGTCCTCTTTGATAAGAATAAGGATGGATCAATGTTCCTCTTCATTGATTATCATGAGCTCAATAAAATCATGATAAATGAAAAGTACCCCTACTAGGGATAGATAAATTTTTAAATCATCAACTTGGGTCCAATTATTTCCCTAAGGTGGACTTTTGCTCAGAATATCACCGATTAGTATAGGGGAAGGAACATATTTTAATGAAATTATTTTTAACAAGTTATGGACATTATGAGTTCATAGTGATTCCATTAGGACTCACTAATTTTATAGAAGTTTTCATGGACTTATTGAGCAGAATCTGTATATATTAACTCTAAAAAAATTTGGTAGTCTTTATAGATGATATTCTAATATACTTTAATAGTAGGGATGAACATAAGGAGTATTTGAACACTAGGCTAAAGGATTTATTGAGAGATATACTATATGAAAATTACAATAAATGTGAGTTATGGATGGTGGAAATATCATTTTTGGTTCATGTTATCACTATAAAAAAATATGGATCCTTATAATGTATATCCAACTAAGGAGTGGTTGAGACCAGCATCTGTAATAGAGATATGTAGTTTCCTTGGTCCAACATGGTATTACTGATGATTTGTGAGGAAATAAATGTAGATGTAATACACACTAACTAGACTTACTTATAAGGTAGTAGTGTTTTATAGGACCAGTAAATGTGAAGACTTCTTTAAAGAGTTTTAATGGTGGCTTATCCCTACACCAGTATTTATACTACTGACATGTGTGGAACTCATTATGGTATATAACTATTCTCCAAAAAGTGGATTATGATATTTAATGATGAAAAATGATAAAGTAATCACATAAACCTAAATGAATTTGAATTTTAATTTACAAAAAATATCCCACATAAGACCTAGAATTCGTGGCTATGATCTTTGCATTGAAAATGTAGAATAATTATCTCTATGGGGTAAGTGTGAGATATATACTAATCATAACATCCTCATATATGTATTCACATATAATGAGATAAATATATGATAGTGAATATGTTTATAAATCATCAAGGATTATTTATATTCAATTAACTTCTATCCTAGTAAAACAAATAAAGTTGGAAGATGCTCTAAGTATAAAAGATCCTATAACTTTATTAATGATAAGAATTAAGATGAATCAAATATTCTTAGACTTTCCAATAATGGAAATGGTAATACTAAAGGAATGTATATCATCATTCCTATGAAATATTATTTCTTAACCATAACTTTTAGTGAACATAAAGGATTCTAAAATAGATGATATCAAAATTCAGAAAAAGTTGGAAGCTAAAAGAAAGGGGAAATTATAATTGTTTAAAATTTATGAGAAACAAGATGTAAAATTTGGGTCGTGACTATGTGTACCATCCAATGCATATATAAATAAGTAACTTAGAAATTATGCACATATCTTAACCTTATATATCAACCTAGGTATCACAAACATGAATTGAATCTCTATGAGAAATATTGATGGAAAAATTTGAAAAATGAGATCACTAAAAATACATAAAAGTTTTTGGTATGTTATTAAGTAAAATTTGAAAAGAAAAAAGTCTAAAGGGATGATGGACCATTACCCCTACCAACATGGAAATGGGAAAACATCACTATTTACTTTTTCAATGGACTTCTAAATATATAGAGAGGAAATAATTCTATATGGGACATTATGGATCATCATACAAAGACTACTCACTATATTGTGATTGAAGATGAATTCTCACTCTACCAACTTTCATGGATATAAATTAGAGAATTTGTGAGGCTGTATGGAGTAAATTATATATTATATCAGATTATGATTTCAGATTTACCTCCATATTCTAGAAAAGTCTACACCATGATCTGAATACTGTGTTGAACATCAATTCGCCATATCAACTGAAAAATGATGGCCAATCTGAGTAGAATATTTAGAAACTTGAAGACATGTTGAGAGCTTCTCAATGGAATTCAAAGGAATATGGGATCAACATGATCTACTAGTAAATTTATCTTAGAGAAATAGTGTACACTCAAGCCTCAAAATAGATTCATATGAATCCATTTATGAAAATATAGGTAGAATATATGCATGTTGGGATGAAGTTGGTGAACATAATCTCATGAGAACTGAAATGGTTGTAGAAATAGAATAAAAGGATAAGGTCATCCAACAGTATATCCAAAGTACCCAAAGTTCATAAAATAGATAGGTAGATCATCATTTATGGAAATTAGAGTTTTAGGTTGGTGAAAATATATTCCTCCAAATATCTCCATGGATGATATTCATGATATTTATAATGGAAAGAAATCTATGTCCTAAGTACATCGATCCCTTCAATATTATTGATAATGTCATAGTTGTGGCCTATAAAATAGAACTTCCACAAATCAAGTTTCAAGTATATAATGTATTTTATGCATCAATCCTAAGTAATTACATACCAGATCCCTCACATGCACTGATCCCAATTGTAGTATAGATGGAAAATTATATCTCTTATAAGGAGCAGTCAGTGAAGAGTTTAGACAATTGAGGCAAGGATTTATGTAACAAGGACACTCACTGGGATAAGTTATAATGGGGAGACCATATGTATAAAGTGAAAAATGGGAACCATAGGAATCAATTCAGGTGAAACACCCTATCTTGTTTTCAAGATAGTAGGTAATATGAAATTTTTGGGGTGAAATTTCATAATAGGGAAGAATGTAATGACCTAGATATTTATTAATGGACTTTCCTTTATTAGGCTACAAAAAACATAAAACTCATAGAGAATAAAATAAACATTTTATTATCAATAATGAATAATGATACATTCATCCTAAAATAAAATAATAAGATTTCCAAATAATATAGTGGTATATAAATAGAATGTGATATTATAAGAATGGTAAATTTTGGACCTACTCGATCCACTAGAATGATAGCACCTATTAATAAATATGTATAAATAAAACATAATGTTAACAGTATAATATTTATTTTTAAGATGAAAATATATAACCTTGATTCATAGTATATGTTAATTAGTAATGAATGAAATAATTGGTAAATATAGAAATTAAGGAACAGATATGATAGTTATAGTTTTAACCGTTTGAATTGTAACATGACCGTCAAGAATAGTAATCCATTCATTATAATTTTAACCGCACCTATGGAAGTATAAAATAAAATTTATTTATCTTATAAACATGAAAATGATATATCTATATTATTGTGAAATTAAAAAAATGTTTTAAAAATGATAAATTATGTGTCGGTATTTTTGTAAATCATAATTGTTTACTTAAAATTGTATAATTAATATAATTATATAAAAAAATTTCATAAAATATATTCTTAAATTATTATTCTATTTTATTATAATTATAAGATAGTTTTTGTGACTTTAATTAGTTTTTAAAATGGTCATAAAATCGATTATTATATTAAAGTCCGTATTTTTCGAATAAATGATGGTTTTATTTAAGTATTAAATTTACCAAATTTATAAAATTATGTTCAAAAAATAGATTCAATTTTTGAGATGTACAATTTAGAAATTTTTTCAGATTATTTGGAATTTTTCTAAAATAGATGATTGTTTTATGAATAATGAAATATAGTAATTTATAATATTTAATATTATAAGATAAATACATAAATTTTTAAGTCATGGATGATGTAAGATCCCATTGGTTTAAAATATCCTGAACTATTTACTATATTTAGTTATAGGAATCATCATTATTGATATTATTGTGCCAAAATAACAAACTGAGGAATGTAATATTAAAAAACTCCCCTCTCCCCCCAATAAATACCACCCCTCAAAACCGATTCTACTCACACCATGTAATAATTTTTTATTTTATATATTATTCACAGTTACCATATCAATACTATTCACCATTTCCATGAGAAACATGTATAAATAAAATACTAATTCCAATTTACTTAAGGGGTCCTTAAAGAAAGTGATATTCAAGAGGTGAATTTCTCAAACCATCTCTTTTAATTTCATTTCTTTTTATACCTTATCCCTTCATCCTTCATGAAAGTATAATAATAACTCCAATATCATTTATATAAAGAAATTTTATATTTATAATGGAATGTATTTTTTCCACCCCTTTTCTCATGTCCTCTTATTCAATGAAAGGAAATTGTTGTCCAAATTATGGTGGTTTACCGCCTCCGTGGATTTTTAGTTTTCGTTTTTTTACCACCTTGAAGAATGGTTATAAAACCATTATTATGATTACTGGACATTGTTATATATATTATAACTTGTTTCATGCTATGGAACGAATATATTTACATAATGTTTAACAAAAAGAAACCAATTAATGATGATAAAAATCACAAAATTAAGCTTAACATTTATCATTAATGTTTTATGAAATGATTTATACTAATATCATAAAATAAAAGGATATATTGGACAATTTAAAATTATGGAATTTAATTAATACCATATAATTTATCTTCTATATAATTATTCCCATTTTAAAGAATATTAATTATATACAAGTAAACTGAAATTGAAACCATGAAAATGAATTCTCCTAGAAAATCAAAGCTGAACTTTATTACTCATCAAAATTTCCATAAATGAAATTAATAAAATTCTAAAAACTCCAAAAAAAATTAACAGGTTATTAGTTATGTAATTAATGAATCTAATTTTATTACTAGTTCATTAAGTGAAACTACATGACACATTCACACATAAGGTAAGGAATCTCTCCAAACCTCCATATTTTTATTGGGTAATGCTTTCTCTCCCATTTCCTAAATTTAACCCTTCATTATTCTTATATAATTCTCCTATGTTATATATATATAATTAACACACATATGTATGTATGTTAATTATTATTTCTATGATGGGTAATTAACTGTTTTATAAGGTTCCCTTATTAATTCCACTCAATAAGAAAACTAGATTAATTGGTACATCTTTGTTTCTAACCAATTTTTAAGTACACTACCTAAACTTTTTTAATCCAGTAATATTTTTATAAAATCTATAATTTTATCATGAAAATATATTTTAGTTCATTTTTTCATTTCTACTAATAAATATTAATTTTTCCTCTGTAATGAATCTTTAATCCTTTCCCTTAAACCACACTAAAGTGGATCATTTATAAAGTTTCATAAACACTATTTTTCATGCATTAAATTCAAGAGGACATCATTATTCATGATCTATTATTACTTTTACTTTATTTTTGTCCATAAATTACTTAATACCTTCTTTCATTGAGAACATTTTGATACACCCTTTGGTTATACCTTATGACATGATTAAGAAACCCATTTCTTACCTTGGGTAACCCTTGTGGTTATTCCTTGTGATTGATTTATTTATGTGGAACATGAATGAATGTAAATGTTATGATTGGTGTTCCTAGATATAAATCCAATGCATTGGTTAATTTTTTTTTTCTGATGATACATCATATATGGGATTATGGAGTAAACCTAATCCATTATGGTAATTTTTCCACCATGTGATATAGTTTTTAAAGTTAACCTTGAATCATTTTTATGTCATGTTATATGTTGATTCCAAATTAAAATATATCTATGATAATAAGATTTAATGTTTTATATGTTATTCTTTCATATGTTTATTCATGATCTATTCTATTTATTTTATCATGTTTTTCTTTCTAATTCATGTGTTATTTTCAATTCCCATGTTTATTCCCTTACAGAGCCTTTTAGATCATACCGTTTTTCTATGTATTCCCCATGCTATCCAATGAAGTTAAAGAAGATAAAAAAAATTTAGGATCTCATTATTAAGATTAATAAATTGATGTTTTAATGTAGATTTATTTTTTATAATTATATACACAGTCTTTGAAAGGAAATATAATTTTTATTCCATTTTCCATTTCATGGATAATTATGCTTGAAATCATATAATATTATATGAAAATTGATATGGCCTCTACACATCATGTATTATGGATTAGTATCAACAATGAATTCTTTTTTTCTGAAACTTAGCAACTAATTATTCATTCAATGTATTGGTTCATCTGATAGACTAGTTCATCCAATAGATCACCTTGTCGGATGGATCAGTTCATCTGATGGATTGGTTAATCATCACTTATGAAAAACATCAAACTTAAGAAAATTGAAACTCTATAACACCATAAAACTATTGTTTCTTGATATTCTCAATATAATGTCCTGTGATAGGAAAAAAATAAACTCCATACAAACATCAAAAAGTCACAATTATTTTCATTTTCACTCAAACATTTTTTTCTGCCCCTTTATTTCACAAAGCTTAGATCAAAAGTTATTAGTAAAATATCATATTGATAACTTTTATCATAGTAAAGCATCATTATATTTTTTTTTAAATTTCATCAAATAAATTATTGATTTTCAATATCTTCCCATTCACTTTCAAAAACAATATTCTAAAAAAATGAGACTGAAAACAAGTTCATCAAAAATAATACTTAAAAATATAAAACTGAAAATGATATATATTCTTAATAAAATTTCATATAATATTGTTATTCTAGTACTCCCTCATCCTATAATTAAATATTAAAAATTTAATTAATTTCTAAAAAATACAAAAAAAAAAATACAAAACATTTAGAAACCACTTCTTCCATTATTCTTTTAGTATTTGTAATACCATATCCATCCAACTTGGTCCCAAAAAATCTATAATATAAAATTATATAAATATGGATACAATGGGATGATATGTTTTCATATCTAGATACAAAGATACATATTTTATTCTTATCACATAATATTCTAGATTTTGAGAGGACACATGTGCTTTTCTTTTATATGAGGGTGAGTATGTACTTTAGACTAATATAAAAGGGTTTTTAGGAAAGCAAAACAATTTTTTCCACTTTACATTATGGGTATGGATCCTGGGATGAGATCCCCCCCATCTAAGTATTCTAAAACTATATAGGGAACCATTTCACTTATATGGCGTTACCTTGACCACTCAATCAAACATAATGGATTCTTACCCATGTGGATTCCAAGAATATCCTCAAGTATATATATTTGGTTCTTGATCATGGATAAAATATTGAATATTGTTTTCCAATATGACTTCGTATTCAAATAGAAAATAAACACCATGTTTTTATAATATATTTATTTTCCAAAGTATATTATAAATAAATTAATATTATTTAATATTGTCTACCTTTTTTGATGTTATATATCATGTAACATCGTTAATTAACTAATATATATATATATATTATGGTAGTCACACCATTGGTTTTTCTATATTGAGTTATGTACTCATAACCTGTATATGAATCTATGTGGACATGAAGATTAAAGTGATATATTTTTCGATACAAATAATTAAATAAATCACAACGTGGATGGATTTTATGCTCGATGGAAATTGATGTCACATTTGAGGTTGAAAATCCATTAGGACATGAGGTACATATATATAACTTTGAACGGATGGGTCAAGTAAAATATCATCTAGTCATCTCAATATTGTATTTGGGGTTCTTTCTGCTATACTATTATTTTAAACTCTTATGATATTTGGTTAGATATATATTATAGGAATTTGTTATTATTATAATGTTATAATAGATAATTCTTGTCATATAAGTTATGATTTTACTTTTGGAAATTTTTGACATGAAGATAGTTCATACTAAAGTTTTAGTAGAAAATGTATCAATAATGAATGTAATGAAGAGATGATAAATTATTTGATAATATTTCTTTCAGATCCTCTTCATTATTCTTTAAGACCTATATATATATGAATTTAATTATAGTATGTTAAAATATTTTTGGTGCTTATATGAGTTCTAGGGTAGGTAATTGGTGGTTGTATAATATTTGTTTTTTGTTTTTTTGGGATTTTAGAGAAATGAGATATAATAGTTTGGGACTTTTGAAGTAGAATATAAATAGACTTGATCAACCTATTTTAGATATAATTTCACGATACCATAGTGGTTTGGGAGTCCTATCTACTATTTTTAAATGTGAGGGAGATTTTATTTTTATCTTACAAGTGTGAAATATGAAGGAATCGAAATAATTCATAAGACTTAATCAGAAGAATGTTTTATATTTGTTTACACACATCTGTATAATTTTGTGTTGGTAATTTTTATTTTTTGTCTAGTGATAATTATATATGAAGGATTTTAATAAACTATAAAAAGATAATAAATTGAATAGGTTTTTCATAAATACCATATCATGGGTGATGTAAATAATTAGAATTATTACATGTATGATCATATATTTATTGATGATTTATGATCTCCAATTTGGGAATTAATATTATTTGTATTTAATTGTTCTAATGATTAAATATTTTATGAAATAATATTTATAGTTTTCAAAGAGGAAAAATATTTTCCAATAAAATATCTAAAATGAAATGAATGTTTGTAAATATGTGTAATTTTTGAGATACGTGTATTGACTAAAGTCCCAAATTAAAAAAAATGTTTTCATTGAGATAAGTATATGGTTTTTAAGTAGGTTGGGGTTATATATATGTGTTATTAGGTTTATTATAATATGTATTATGAAACTATTTTTGGTTAGAGAGAAATAATTTATTTTAGTTAGGGGTATTCATTTTGAGATGTTCTAGGTATATTGTTATAATAGGCTGTATTTGGGCGAAATCCTAGATAATTACTATTATTTGTGGTTAATTTATGAAAATCTAAACATCAAATATTTTTAACCAAGTATATTTTTAATGTTAACTTAATAATAATATGAACTAATAAGTTATGATATGAATTATTTGGGTCATAATATAGCACTGAAATGTTTTATTTCATGAGATATGAATTTAGGAAACTTAGATTGTAGTGTTTTATAACTAGTTTACACTTAGGTAGTGTATGTGGGGTGATCGAGTGGATGTATTTTCCATATAAAGTGGATCATAATTTTCTAATCCTTGGGTAATAGTTTAATAAGAGAGAGATATAGTGGTCAGGGTCATATTTAATGTCAATAGTTTCATTATTCCACTCTCAATGGTGAATTCAAACTTAGGATGTTGAAAATTATATTTAAATTTACAATTTATTTCTAAACAAGCTAGTCTTTCTTAGATGTTATGTGTGGAATTGACAATACAAATGTTGTAAGGGGACACATTTAAATTATATATAAAAATAAATATTATAAAAATTGAGGGAGGAACATATTAGGTATTTTACCCCTATTTATATTATAATATGTTCAATTATGAGGAAAACCCCAAGAATATTTTCAAAATTAACGAATCAATAACAATTATATATATATATTAAATAATTTTTTTGAGTTAAAAAGTTATACAGTATTGAAATAAACATCACATAGATATGATTTCAAGAAATTCATTATTTTAAAAAGTCCATGAGGATTTCAAATAAGTATGTATAGTACTGTTTTACCTTAATATCTCACTAAGGAAATAAATTAGTCATTTATAGTGAATGTAGAGATCAATGTATGGAAAGGAATAAGAAATATATGGATATAAATATTTAGGATATTGGATGTGTACCAACTAGTGAGTTGGATATGAACCAAATAAATTATCACGACCCATCCCCCAGGGTCCGGGCCATGACTACCCCAAGCCCGCCTTATATAGGATAGGGGCTGGAAACTAGAACCAAAGGCGTAATTCCCTAGAACTAGGAAGTCATTTCCTTTAGAACCTACAAACACACACATCAGATATGATCATGAGTAAACTGAATAACTAACAAGTGGGTACAGTAAGTAAAAAGGTGCCAGAATACATGCTCAACTAGAAAGTACAAGAAACTAAAATTACAAGTACAACTGAGGAAATAGTAAAAATAGCCACTGGGTCATCCTCTGAGGTTCCTACCTGAAGGGTAGGTACAGATGGCCTTCTCATCACTCTACATCTCTCTGTCTCTTCTATGTACTGAAACACCTTAAAGTCCACCTCTGGGTACCGTCCAATCCTGGTACTCTCAGCCTCGGTCAGCATTGTCCATCGTTTGCATCCAACACAATGAGGTTCGGGTATAGCCCTGTGCAGTGGTGAGTATAATGATACTCAGTAGGGACCCCAGGACCCTCAAGGTCTCACAAAATCCAACAAGGATAAACCAAAAAGTATGAAATCAACAGATAACCCCACTTAGGCACATTCCCATACATATACCTAAGTTATCAAGTAATCCATCTCAATCATGTAGTAAACACAAAATTTAATGACTCATCTCATCCAGTATTTTATTCACATTATAAAAACTTCATCTGATGGAGAACTCCTCATCTATTGAGTACAGTGGGCCTACCGTGCCACCAATGCACTTCCCACTAACCTTGGACAGCTGAGGTACTTCTCTTGTCGAGTACCATGGGTTTGCTATGTCACCAAGGCACTCCCCATCATGGGACTAATTCCACAACCAGATACTCCCACTAATAGCCTATAGAGGTACTCCTCCTGTTGAGTACTGCATGTCTTCCACCACAACCAGGAGCTCCTCCACTGTGGGTCTTCCACAACACCAAGGCACTCCCCACTGGCCTAGTCGAGTCACTCCGAGTCAATCGGTCTGCAGTCATCAATTCTCAGCCAGGTACAGGGTCTATGCACTCTACTCACTTGTCACCAGAAGGATCCGCTCCACAATCTACTGTTCGATACTCAAACTATCGCAAAGTCCCATGAAAAATTACCTCAAAGGTCTTCCATGTCATAGAGGTCTCAACACAATAGACGGCGTGTCCATCAGACACCTGGTCTGTGAGTTATTAGTCTTTTAGTCTCAGTGGCCCGGTTGGATTCGTGTGTGATCCAACCTGACCGTATCTCAATTTTACACCAAAATCTATTGGGGTATACTCAAAGGGACCACCAAGCTCCAAGATTACCAGGACCACTGATGGTTCGTCAAACTGATGCCCGGTTCCAAAGATATGGCCAAAATAAAGTAAAGGATCAGTAGCAATTGGTTCAAAACCATCTTTATTCTTCAAAGAATTGTCAAGAAAGAAGAGAGAAGAAAACACCCCACATCTTCTCTCAAATAACGGTTCCCAATCCACAAGGTAAGCATCCACAACTATACTTTTTTTTAGAAGGGAAGAAAAAAGAAATAATATCATATTCAAATAAAACCACTACCTTTGTTCATTGATCACCAATGTTGGTGTGAGAAGGCGGATGTCGATTCGTTAGAGATGAACATGTCCCACATCGAAGAAGGTTATGAGGAAAAAAGTTGAAGTCGAGGTCGACGTCGACATTCTTCGTCGGTTGGAATGTTCTTCGTTGGTGGAATACGTTCTTCGTTGGGAGCTTTCTCCCAAGATCTCTCCTCTCCCATGTTCCACCAAAATGAAAGTGTGTCAAGTCAAAATAATAGATTTAATATATCCTATTAAATTGTTGGAATAATATTCAAATATTCTAAACAATTAATTGAAAGTGTTGGATTAATTAATTAATAATAAGGATTTGGCATAATTTATTTAGGGGAGTTGACACACTTAAGAAGGGAGGTGGTGGCACCATTGAATGGGTAGAGGAGGAAAATAGGCTCTCCCTAATTTAATTGGGGGGGTTTAGTCCCGAGTGGTCCCCACACCGTAACCTCTCACGGGAGGTTAAGTTTAGGTGGGCCCCACCACCATTTTTTCTCATGGGAGGTTATGGTGGGGTGGTCCCCACACTTCAACTCCAACAAAGAGGTTTAATCTTGGTGGACCCCACCTCTAACTTCCACATGGTGGCCCAAATATAAAATAAAGTGAAGTTCATATTATTTTATTATTTTCAACAAAAAACCAAAAACTATCTTCTACCCTCGACCAACTGCCATTGAGGTGAAGGTCCTCTTAAGAGAATAGAGAAGCGATGAGTTCAACGGTGCCCTCAGATTTCAATTTCGAATACAGGTTCAAAATTTATAAAAACCAGCTCGTATGTTCATTGAACGTACCTGAAAAAACCTCCTAAATTGATTCTAGACACATCGGGCCTCGGAATCACACGCCGTCAATTTTCGCGAACTCGTAAAATTCCCATTTATTTTAAAACAATTACATGGAAATTCTGAGTATTTAAATTCTCTCCACCTTAGGAATTACGTCCCAGTAAGTCAAAATTCAATATATGGGAACAAGTTGGGGTAATGAGCATGCATTTGAGCCTCCTACTCCCATGTTCTCTCTTAGAGGTTCTGGTGCTGCTAGCAAACGCTTACTAGAGGTATCGACCGTCCATGAAGGGCCGGCTCCTATCAATCCTCAATATCTATTGGAACCTCCATAAAATTCAACCCATTTTCGACGTCCATCTCTCCATAGTCGATGATGTGGGAAGGGTCGTGCACGTATCTCCTCACCTGGGGTACGTGGAAGATGTATTGCACCCGATGCAACTGAGGTGGAAGAGCTAAGCGGTAAGATGCATCGCCTACTCTGCTGAGGACCTAAAAAGGTATAATGAATCTCAGAGATGACTTCCACCTTATCCAAATTTTGGTAAACCTCATCGAGGTCAGACCCAGAGAAAGACAAGGTCTCCATCCTAAAAATCTAGAGTTATCTGTCTCCTGTCGAAATACAACTTTTGTCTGCTTTGTATAGTCTTCATCCACTCTTGGATTATCTTTACCTTATCCGTGGTATCCCATACCATCTCGGGTCCCACTAGTGCTGACTCCCCTGGGTCAGTCTAGCACAATGGTGATCTTAAAAGTCACCCGTAAAATGCCTCGTAAGGTGCCAACCCAATGATGGAATGATAGTTGTTTTTTTATGAAAACTCCACCGAAGTTAATTGATCCTCCCATCTGTGATTGAAGTTGAGGAAAAAAACACGCAGCATGTCCTCAAGGGTCTGAATGGTTCACTCAGTTTGTTCATCCATCTGAAGATGGAAGGCGGTGCTCAAACGAAGCTGCATCTCGAAAGCTTCCCACAACCCCTTCCATAGTCGGGAAGTAAATCGTGTGTCACAATTAGAGACAATTGTTGAAGGTAATCCATGTAGCCGCAAAATATCTTGCACATAGAGGTGTCCTAAGATTTATAATAAACCCTGCTCTTTGATCAGTAGGAAGTGGGCCGACTTGGTGAGTCGGACGATGATCACCAAGATCGAGTCCTGACCTCTAGATGTACGTGGAAGTCCTGTCATGAAGTCCATGGATATCCCATCCCACTTCCACTCTGGTACATCTAATGGATGAACCAAACCTGCTCGTACCTGATTCTCTGTCCTCACATGCTGATAAGTGAGGCACCGAGAGAGAATCTTTGCAATTGCCTTCTTCATTCCCAGCCACCAGTGCTGTCGTCGGAGGTCCTGGTACATCTTCTCCACTCATGGATGTACCGCTAGAGGGGATGTGTGTAACTCCCTCAACACTTCCTCCTGAAGTGACACAAGTACCATGGTACGTCCTCTGAAGAGGATGACGTGCTCCCCACCATCAGAAAATCTATCAGGTGCCTGCCCTGTGGATATATGAGCACGTCGTGTCATGTAGTCAGCGTCTGCATGCTGGGATTCCCTGACTCGCTGAAGAAGTGGGGGACTGATCGTGAGAGGTTGTAGGAAAGCTACCCCATCTCTATCCACAAAGTATATCTGTAAAGAATATAGCTGTTATGTCTCCTCTCCTAGTAGCTATAAACCAGACCTCCTGTTGAGTGCATCTGCAATAACATTCCCCTTCTCTGGAGTATAGAACATCTCTATTTCATTGTCCTGGAGGAACTTAAGCCAACGTTGTTGTCTTAGGTTCAGGTCCTTCTGAGAGAAGATATACCTGTGACTCTTGTGATCAGAGTACACGATAAAATGTTCGCCCATCACATAGTGTCGCCACATCTTCATGGAAAAGACCATTATTGCAAACTCCATGTCAAGGGTAGCGTAGTTCTTCTCATGTTGTCTCAGCTAACGAGAGTCATATGAAATCTTCGGTCGCTCCTACATTAGGACACATCTGAGCCCAGTCCCTGATGCATCGCAGTAGACTATGTACCCTACACCTTCCTCTGGAAGACTCAAGATGGGGGCACTAGTCAGCCTCTACCTCACCTCCTGAAAGCTCTGCTGGAATCTCTCCAACCACACAAAGGGTTTCCTTTTATTTGCCATGCTTGATAGTGGTTCAGAATCTCTTGAGAAGTCTGGTACAAACCTACGGTAATATCCAGCTAAGCCCAGAAAAATCGGTACTTCCGTCACACTCCTAGGTGGCTCCCAAGAAAGTACCGCCTCAATCTTCGCTGAATCCACTGCAACTCCATCTTACGATACTACATGTCCTATAAAGTGAACCTATCGGATCCAAAAATAGCACTTCGAGAGTTTATAATAAATCTGGTTCTCTTAGAGTGTGTCCATTACTACCTGCAAATGGTAGGCATGCTCCTCCTCTATAGTCAAGTAGATCAGAATATCGTCAATGAAGACTATGACAAAGTGATCAAGGTATGACTAAAAGATCTTGATCATGAGTCCCATGAACACTGATGGGGCATTGGTTATGCCTAAAGGAATAACCAAAAACGTATAGTGGATGTACCGACATCTGAAGTTCATCCTCTGCACATCTTTGTCTCGACTTCTGAGCTGGTGATAGCCTGATCTGAGGTCTATCTTTGAGAACCACTGTGCTCCCTTTAGTTGATCAAAGAGGTCATCAATCCTCTAGAGTGGGTACTTGTTCTTTACGGTCACCTGGTTCAGGCATCGATAGTCAACACAAAGCCTCAAGCTCCCATCCGCCTTCTCAGAGAACAGAATAGAGGCTACCCAGGGAGAAACACTAGGCAGGATGAATCCCTTTCCTTGCAAGTCCTCTAGTTGTACCCATAGCTCGTGAAGCTCCATGGGAACCATCAGATATGCTAGAGTGGATATTGGTGCCATCCCAGGGTACAAGTCAATGTAAAATTCCATATCTCTACGATGAGGTAGACCCGGGACATCATCAGGGAAAAAAACCACGTACTGGTCCACCACTACAAGATAGCTCAGACTCTCAACATCTACTGTTCTGAGGGTAAGGCATGCCGACTGATGAGTGATCAGATGTACCCTCCTCCAGGTAAGTCCTTCTTGTGCTGGAAAGGCTCTCTTCTTGCCGATGAAGGTAAACCTAGTCCCATTCGTGCGGATACACCTCACATTGCACCGAATACAGTCAATATGAGCATGGACTGTAGATAACCAGTCCATACCCAAGATGATGTCGTAAGGCCTCGACGCTGGGACTAGGAGATCACAGCCAAAGATTTCACCTCCTAGAGTATGCTCAAAATAATGGCACCAGTTTGTAATCATCAAATCTACTCCTGTAGGATTTTCTAGGCCTAAGAATTAAACCAATAGCTCCGTCGGAATCTCTGAGCTCCGAACGAGGGAAGTGGTAATGAAATATTGACTGGTACCTATGTCTATAATAATTACAGCTATGGTGGATTAGACATAGATAGTACCTCGATTCATCTCTGGAGCACATTGATCTAAGCCTCAACTGCCTGTACCTGAGCTCTCGCCTGTCCACCTACTCCATGCAGTCAGTGGTGGACCTCCGGGTGGTGGTGGTGGTAACAGCTCGAAACATCGTCCACTGCCAGCTGCACGAAAAACTCTTCTGCAACGTCTTCCCACGCCCTGAAGACTTCCTCGATCGAATCTATGTCTCTGCCTAGGCGGTCCTTCGACCATATGCTGATCATCTGAACGGCGGGTCGGATAGTCATGAGCCATGTGACCCTGCCCGCCACATGTGAAACACTGCCCGCTCCTGGAATGTGTGTCTCTGCTACGTGTGCCCTACACAATCGATCCTGATCCATGGGGTCGTCCACCTCTAGGTATGGTCCTCTTGGACCTCTACGAAATCTGTCTATTTCCTGATGTAGAAGACTCCTCTACGTGTCGGCTATTGGTGGATCTCGCTTCTCAAGGCTTCTCAGAAAGGAAACTTTCCACTATGAGGGATCTCTCTAACACCCCTTCCTGCGTCGGGATGCTGAGTGGGATCACCAAAGCTCTGATCTCTCTCCTGAGTTCCTTATCGAAGGTCTGGGACCTGAAGAATGGGTCCCTCACCATATCGGTGGAGTAGCGTGAGAGGTCTATGAACCTCACTGAGTACTGAGTTATAGCCATGCTACCCTGTTGCAGTCGAATTAGTTCCTGTATGCGCACTATGCGAAGAGTCTCTAGGACAAATTCTACATGAAACAGGCTCTCGATGTCTACCCGAAAAAGATTCATCTCATCATCTACCTTGAGCACAAAGATCCACCATCTTCCTGCTTCAGCCTATAGAAGGCTGGAAGCAAGTATCACCATGAGGTCTACTGGTGTCCCTATAAGTCGGAAGACTCTCACCATAGCCTCCAGCCAATCCTCAGCCGCTTGTGGGTCCATCTCTCCCTTGAACCTAAGTGTCCTCTGGCGTTGGAACTCATACAACTTGGGTCATTTGGCGTGCATCATCCCTTTCTGGGGCTGGTGGCATCGGTGGCCCAACGGGAAGTGGTACCGCTGGTTCCTCTGTTGGAAAAGTGTCCTACACTGAGGCCTCATTGCTGGGTGGGAAATATATGTGTACAACTCTCAGTACTCTAGCTGGTTAACCATGGGGAGGCATCTTCAAAGAAACAGATGCGACAAACTCAAAATATTAAACCTGGTGAGATGACCTGGTTAAGCAGACTTAACGAAAACTTTTAAAAACACGCATGCAATCATTGTTTTCGTGCACTGAGTCGTAAATCAGAAGTCAGGGTCTTTGTGTATGGATATGTTGGCCACCGCATCAACACTGGACTCCCTAAAAAGAAAACCACACTCACTGCACTTAACACTATTTCTTCATAGAAAATAAATATCATAGTCCTAAGTTCTACGGTAGAACCGACTCCTCTGATACCAATTTTTCACGACCCGTCCCCCGGGGACCATGCCGTTACTACCCCAAGGCCGCCTTCCATAGGCCAGTAGATGGAGACTAGCACCAAAGGTGTAATTCCCTAAAAATGGGAAGGCATTGGCTTTATAACATGTAAACAAACACATCAGATATGATCATGAGTAAACTAAATAACCAACAAGTGAGTACAGTAAGTAAAAATGGGCCAGAATACAATCCCAACTGGAATATACAAGAAACTGAAAGTACAAGTACAACTGAGGAAATAAAAAAAGACACTGGGTTTTCCTCTTAGGTTCCTACCTGAAGGGTTGGTATAGATCGCCTCCTCAACACTCCATGTCCATCCGTCTCCTCCATGTACCGACACGCTGTAAAGTCCACCTTCAGGTACCGTCTAGTCCTGGTACTCCTAGCCTCGGTCAGTGCTGTCTATTGTCTGCATCCAACACAATGAGGTGAGGGCATAGCCCGTGCAGGGGTGAGTATAACGATACTCATTAGGGACCCTGAGACCCCCAAGGTATCACAAAATCCAACAAGGATAATCCAAAAAGTATGAAATCAATAGATAACCCCACTTAGGTATATGCCTATACATATAACTAAGTTATCAAGTAATCCATCACAATCATGAGGTAAACACAAAAGTTACTGACTCAGCTCAACCAGTATTTTATTCAAATTATCAAAACCTCAACTGCGGGAGAAATACTCCTCTATCGAGTACAGTGGGAGTGCCGTGACACCAAGGCACTTCCCATTAACCTTGGACTACTGAGGTACTCATCCTGTCGAGTAACATGGGTCTGCTACGTCACAAAGGATCTCCCCACCATGGGTCTGCCACTATAACCAAGCACTACCCCTAATAGCCTGCAGAGTTATTCCTCATGTCGAGTATCGTGTGTCTGCCGCCACAACAAAGCACTCCTCTATCGTGGGTCTGTCGCGACACCAAGGCTCTCCCCACAAGGCTAGTCATGTCACTCTGAGTCAATCTATCAGAAATCGTCAAGTCTCAGCCAGCTATAAGGTCTCTGCACTCTGCTCGCTCTTCACCAAAAGGATCTGCTCCACGAGCTACTGGTCAATACTCTAACTATCGTGAAGTCCCACGAAGAAGTATCTCAAAGGTCTGTCATGTCATAGGGGTCTCAACGCAATAGATGGCGCATCAATCAGACACTCGGTCTGTGAGTTATTAGTATTTTTGTCTCGGGGGCCCGATTGGATTCATGCACGATCCATCCTGACCATATCTCAACTGTACCCAAAACTCTAGTGGGATATACTCAAAGAGACCACCAAGCTCCACGATTACCAAGGCCGTTGATGGTTCTTCAATCGGACGTCCGGTTCCAAAGATATGGCCAAAAGAAAGTAAAGGTCAGTAGCAAGCGGTTTAAAACCTTCTTGATTCTTCAAAAAATTGTCAAGAAAGAAGATAGAAGAAAACACCCCACATCTTCCTGCAAATAAAGGTTCCCAACCCACAAGGTAAATATCCACAACAATACTTTTTTTTAGAAGGGAATAAAAAAAGGAATAATATCATATTAAAATAAATCCCATACCTTTGTTCATTGATCGTCGACATTGGTGCGAGGAGGTGGACGTCGGTTCGTTAGAGACAAACATTTCCCACATCAAAGGAGGTTCTATGAATAGAATTCGAAGTCGAGGTTGAGATAGACATTCTTCGTCGGTTGGAACATTCTTCATCGGTGGAATACCTTCTTCGTTGGGAGATTTCTCCCTAGTTCTCACCTCTCCCATGTTCCACCAAAACAAAAGTGAGCCAAGACAAAATAATAGATTTAAGATATCCTATTATATCATTGTCATAATATTCAAATGGGATAAACAATTAATTGAAAGCTTTGGCTCAATTAATTAATGTGGAGTATTTGCATAATAAATTTAGGGGAGTTGACACACTTAAAAAGGGAGGTGGTAGCACCATTGAATTGGTAGAGGAGGTCAAGAGGATCTCCCTCATTTAATTGGGGGGATTAGTACCAGGTGGTCCCCACACCGTAACCTCTCGTGGGACGTTAGGTTCGGGTGGGCCCCACCACCATAACCTCTCATAGGAGGTTATGGTTGGGTAGTCCCCACACTCAAACTCCCACAAGGAGGTTTAATCCTAGCAGACCCCACCTCCAACTTCCACATGGTGCCACAAAAATGAAATAAAGTGAAGTTCATTTTATTTTATTATTTTCCACAAAAAACCCAAAAACTATCTTCCACCCTCGACCAACATCTATCGAGGTGAAGGTTCTCTTAAGTGAATACCAGCACTGCAAGTTCAACAGTGCCCTCAGATTTCAATTTTGAGCACCGGTTCAAAAGTTATAAAAACTCACTTGTACGTTTACTGAATGTACCCGAACAAAACATCAGAAATTGATTCTCGGCACACCGGGTCTCTGAATCATGCATCGCCAATTTTTGTAGACTCATAAAATCCCATTAAATTAAAAAAATTACATGGATATTCTGGGTCTTTACATCAATCCATATAAAATTATTCTTTGAAGTAATACCATTTAGAAATAAAAGAAATGTAATAATTTTGTTGAATGAATGACCAATTTAATATTATGATAATATAAGGATAATCGGGATATGGATGTAATGAAATTGGATCATATTTTATTGGGGAATTGGTATTGTAATACACAATAAGACCCTATAACCTATAAAAAGGATAATGGAAAAGTTTAATTGGGTTGTTACAATCATGGATGAGGGCTATAAATTCTTAAATAGTGAGGGATAAAAATAATCATCTGGTTTTAAGAACCAATTGATTAGTTTATTATAAAATATTTCTCATAAGTGGAGTAAGATAAATTTCATTTGTGGTGTTGTAGGTGAACCTATGTTGGAAGTGTTTGAGGCTTCACGGTGAATTATGGAAATAAGTAATTGATT
This sequence comes from Viscum album, assembly GCA_963277665.1. Taxonomy (NCBI): domain Eukaryota; kingdom Viridiplantae; phylum Streptophyta; class Magnoliopsida; order Santalales; family Viscaceae; genus Viscum; species Viscum album. The sequence continues at coordinate 1,113,607,045 of OY728132.1, read as the reverse complement.
ATTTCTTATTAAGTGATGAACTATTGGTTTTCTGTTATAGCTGATAGTATTCTATGGGAATAAAATATCATGGAAGTAACTAGGTATAATTCATTGAAAGGACTAATATTTTAATGAGTTGTAAGAAAAATAATTTATTTTTGATTTATACCCATATTTGGGTATTTTTATACAATTTTTAAAGGAAAGTTGGTACATTCAGTAAATTAATGGTGTAGAATTTAGGAATCATGATAGTGAAGTGCTATCGATGCGGAATGTTAGTGCTCACTAGTGTAGTGTAACTAGAGACTCATTAGCTGATCTAGAGTTGGTGGTGTTTTTCACATTGAATATCCGATATGAATTTCGAAGTTGGAAGATGAAATTGAGTTTTTTCGAATGATATTTAATGATTTATTGAAATTCATAATTCCAAAGGGAGGTTCATTAGGTACTCGATAAAATGTCTAGGATGGGGTGGTCCTATGGAGACTATTAAGTAACTAGTGGTGGTGTATCATGTTCTTAGTATTCTTTTAATTTTTTAATTTCAATTAAAAAAATTATTGATTAACATAAAAAATTTCAATTTCACCCTGTATTTTAACTTAGTTAGACCATGATTTAGGGGACGATCAACCTCCCTTCCTCCTTATTTCATCCTCATTTATCTTTCTCAATACTACTTTGATCAATAATATATCTCTGAATATTTCCTCCTAGTGGTATATATTGATAGAAATATGTACTAAAATATATACCATGGCATGGTTGATTATACCACATCATTATTGGTGCTGGGAGAAATTATGTCAAGGTGAATGTCTTTGTGACATAGTGTTGGGCATGGAAATTATATATACTATGAGATAATATATGGATCAGCAATATTCTCTTACTTTAATATGCCATGGTATGTTTGATTTTCATATGATGATAATTTGACGAGTTATAATATATACCTTATTTTCATAAATTATTTTTAAATAATTACAAATGAATAGTCATGAATTATAAATATTGTGACATATTAAAAAAATTGACACCTTTATCTTTAAATATATGAACATTTGGTTTCCTTTATGTTTCCTTGGATGACCTATTTAAGTAAAAGGAAGATAGTATCTATCATAAATACTGGAATATTCATCTTACTTGTGGATTGTATGAGGTTTGATTTCCTTGAATTCTTCTCAATGAATGTTGTCAAGCATATATAGTGGATAATGGATATATTCAGATCAATATAATTTTTTTTCATTTTTTGTCAATTTAATTTGTCCAATTTGAATGGAATATCATATGATAATAATTATTTTTGGTATATTTTTTCACTAACTTTTTATATGATTTATTCCCTCCAAAAACCATCAATGTTATCAGAGCCAATTCCACAGTTATTTGGATTTATTTTACCAATGAATGAATAAACTATAAAGATTATAATGGGTGTCGTTTTTTGCAAAGTTACATGACTATGAAAAATATTATATGGAATGTCTGGAGAATAGTTTTATGAAAATAAAGTATCATAAGATGACGAATATATGTTGTGGTCGACATGTAAAATGGTCCAGATGTATGATTGTATTAAAGAACCATCTAATATCTAAATATGTCACATTTAAACAGTCATTCATTTTAGTAAATTCGATCTATATTTGAATAAGTTCATGATGATCGCGTAATAACTATATTGTGGTGTTACAGTTAAAGAAACCTTTTTTTATATGTAGATTATTTAATAAAACCACATGGATCTGGTAAGAATAGTCATGGTTTGTAAGGAATAAGATTCCATAATACAGTCGTGATATAGTTGAGGCCACTACGCCAGGGTATTGCTGACATGACTTCCCAAAAATTTCACCATTTATGATATAAAAATTAAAAAAAATTCCTAGATATGAAATATTAAATGTAAAATATAAAGGCCACATTAGAAAAAATATAATCCAATATAAAAGTAGTTGGCCTAAATTTTTATCACCACCACCACAGTGTGGTCTATATCCACCCACCAGACCTAGATTGAATCTGAGTGGGGGGATTTAAACTATACCAAAAATATTTTTCTTGATGATGCCTACATTTAAAGTTGGAATTTCTTGCTGAATAATTTATAAAATGTTTTTAAACTATAAAATATTATGAAATATATAACTATTTATAATGATTTAAGAATTATTCATAAATAAGAATATGAATTTTTATATTCTCAGAACAAATTTTGGAAGTATATTATTTTAGTTTGTCTAATGTGTTTATATAAAATATGATTTTTTATGATTATTAATGATATTATCAATATAACGTATTTTGAATATAAATTAGTTCAAATAAAATAAAATTTAAATTAATCATGTGAAATAGTTTATATGAAAATAAATATAAGATATTAATGATTAATTTGTAATGTAATATCCATAAAACATGCCTAAATTATAAAATTAATAAAAAAAATATTTTATGAAATGTTTTTAAATAGTTAATACCATATATAAATTTATAAATTATAAATTTATTTAGTATTATTGACTTATTTATTCATAGATATAAATTTTTTATATCATGATTAGATGTGTTCTTTAGATTAAAGTGTTAATCTTCTTCTTTGAATTTGTATAAATGCATTAAAAGAGTTACATGCTAGGTCAGATAAGTGACTTGGTTTTCTTCTTCCATGGATTTGAATTGTATTAGGTTATGAGAATGAATTATGAAATTAATAATAGTATTTATATAATATTTATTAAAATTATATTAGAATTTAAGTCTCTCTTGAGTAAATAACCCTTGATACATGTACTTTGGGTTGAACTTCTCACCAGCTATGAGTTTAGGCTCTATTTAGAAATGTGTGAGTTTGTTACCTATCACTGTATGTTTATTCTTATATGGATTTTTTATGAGAGAGTTTCATATTCCTTATTGTTGTAATGAATGTGGATATGTATAAATATATTAGGGATTTATTTTGGTTAGTAAAAAAATCTCTTCTTTGTATAAAGAGTTATGCATGATGTGGTTTTAAAATTTGACTTAGTAAAAAGAATTGTGATGGAAAACTAGATAATTATAAGAATTCATATACATAAATGGAACACATGAAATATAATAGTGAAATTAAAACCCCCCTTAAAGTACTATGTGTTATATTCCTTCCAATACAAAAACTTTTCATGACCTCAATCATCCAAATGGGCAGATCATTCTAATGCAAGGTGCCCTTGGATTATCTTCTATAATGAAAGTGGGATATACTTTGACCTAACAGTTATTTTCATATTTATATCATTAGCTTGGGTTAAACATATATAAGAAACCCTAACGGTTAGAATACTAGAGGAATAGAGTCTATTTTTTTTACAGATGATGGTTTTGGGAAAATTTATGTTCACTCGACTATCCAAGATGCATATGTATTGGGATTGATATGAATTTTTATAAAATATGGTCATGGATTATGATGTGTCTTAAATGGGTAAACATTTAATTAGGTTTAAATTTAATAAAATTCTAAATTAAATAAATGAAAAACATGATTTTTCTTTGATAAAAACATTATATTAGATAAATGGAATCATCATATTCAAAATTAAAAATGAGATAAATATAAAAAGTATAGAATCTTAAAAGAAGAAACTTTCTATATTATAATAGGTACTTATTAGTTTTTCTTAAAATAAAAGGAATATTCTACGTGTTAGAAAAAACCCCCTCCAAGTTAGTTATTTGGTTAATCTATTCACCAAGAGGATCAAGATGATTATGATAATAAATAAATATTCACCTGAGGTTCCAAGGTAATTATATGAAAAATGATTGAAGTTACTTTAATATCCACTAATATACTCAATATGATACTTTTTTTCCAATGAATTGTACTTATAAGAGGTTTTCTATAAATATTGATCTAGATATAAAATTTATTCCACAATTATTTTTGGAACAGTTATGAAAATATAAATGATTTTAATAAATTTTGACCCAATCTACCAAATATGTGGAGGGTAATTGAGTAATAAGATTGTTGTATACACTCTTGTGGTGTGTCTCCACTAATGACTATACCCAAAACTACCATCTGAATAAAAGTTCCACATGGCCTTAGGACCACCGCCCTAAATGTAAAAGGATACTGAATAGCTCTAATTACTTAATCCAAATATTGGGGAGACTATGAACCTGAATCAGAGTCATAAAATATTGAAAAATAACCAACCATCATACATATTCATAAACATCATAGAAAATAGATTAAATAAACATATCCAATAACATAAATGATGTTGTCTTGAAAAGTATGTATTCACTTATCCCAAACAAGGAAAATCACAAATAAAAAATAAACCAAAAATCCAACACACACACACACTAGACCCACTACCATCCTTGGGCCTCACACACCATGCATCAAATAGACTTAAGAATCACTAGACTAATCCACTAAAAATATTTTTCGTGACCTAATATATATACCTAAGGTCTAAAAGTGAAATGAGAGGATTGTGTAGGATGTGAGCATACAATTATGTAGGATCTCACCAACCATCTCTAATATAAATCTTCATATACATGTGAATTCTTGAGAAAATGAGATAAAAAATATTATTTGTAATCCTTCATGTGCTAACTAGGATTCCATATCCCCTGATGTAATTCAGACACTCGCCAGTTCATCATGTGCTATGTAGGACACCCCAACACCTGACCACACTTACTTCAATTCCATGTCAGAATCCACTCATCACATCACACTATTATAATTGATCCCCAACCCATACTTAAAGTCTCATGGAAGGGAATCGTCCAAACCTCAACCCAATAGCCAATGTGACTAGGCACAGTTATAAATCTATATATTGAACCACTTCATTATCAATCAAGGAAGTGTCCATTAGTATTGTCTCACATTGTACCACAACCCATTCCCTTTAGTGGTCCTCAAACTAGGAATACTCAAGGGAATATCCAATATAAGAACACTAGACCATCCCCACACTCCCTAGGGAGGTTTCATAAATATGACTAAACCATCACTATTGAAGCTAGGGATTTCATATAATAACTACTAACCCATACCTAAAGAAAATGGGAAGGTCAAAACTAGAAAACTGACTCATGTATCTGAAGTCTTGGTCTAAAAAGATAATGTAACATAGGTAGGTACCACAACCCATCACATAGTTCAATGGCCAATCCTAGGGATCTAGTTTCTCTAGAACATTTCCCACACCATGAACATTGTCGTATCTTTCCCCTCCTATAACTCACTAGTTACTCTAGACTTGTCATGGTCTCTACTCCTAAATACCATATCATTATTATCATTCTATAGTGGAACCATAGACCATAGGCTCCCATATACCCAGACTCCACAGGTTTGGTCTACAGCCTATCTAGATTCCATTGCCAATCCTGGACCAACTACCCAAGGACTATACCAAAACAAAACACTCTTCCCAACCCTAGAATCAAAAGTTGGGTTCCAGTTCAAGAAAAAATTCCCCTTCAAATCCTAATTCCAATTCTCAAAAAGCACCCTTGACCCTCACATGGGTCTCACCACACATCTCTTAAGGTATATCCCTCGACTGATCACCCCAATGAAACCCCTATCTATCATATATTCCAAGTCTCAAAGTTCTTATCCTTATCACCTCACACACAAATTCTCTCCTCTGACATTGGGAGGGAGATCCTAGGTACTCAAAAGATGTACAATCACCTCGAGCATCAACAATCATCCCATGATTCTCAAGCCTTCCCACTAGTCCAATGAACCAATCCCATGTTATCCTTCATCACCTATCACACCCTGAGGCCTACCTAAGGCCCTTGTTAAAATTAAAATACACCTTCTCCCCTTGGTGACACAATTTTCTGGTGATCCCAATTTATCCAAAGTGCTAATGAGGACTTGGACTCATATGAGGAGGATGAAATCTACCCCATCATCTAAATGAAAGAAAATATCAGTCTGTATACATCATTCCCAAACCCATAAAATTATTGAGGAATAAACACTCATAAATATTCATCCATATGATTTTATATAATTAGGTACACCTACCTAAAACAAGGATTTACCCCTCAGCATGCCCCACCATGACTCATATAATACCATCGAGCATCATCCATTCTCTTAGGAACCTATCTCATGCTAAGAAACATAAATAATTATTTAAATTAATTTATAATTAATTATTTAGTTAAATTATAAATAAGTATATTTTCCTAAATACTTCTTTGACTTCATATCCTCATCAAAACATCAAACAACGAGGTTTTTTTTAACTCCTAACATGCATCAAAACTTATGTCATAAAAAATCCCCAATTAATTTACAAATTTCTAAGGCCAATTTTATCCAATTTCAGATAAAATACTAGGAAAAATCCAATTTAAATATACCTCAAATAAAATAGAACACAAAAAAAAATTCATAATTTATCTAGGTTCCTCGTTTATGTATGATGAGAAAAATACCCATTGATCGTGATGAGTGTCACCATGATCTGGTGAAAATAATTAGCAACCCAAAGTAAAATCAAACCATAGTTATGGTTATCGATTAAGAAATGAGGTAATGTGAAATTAATGGAAGGAAAGACATGGAATCACCATCAAATAGAACTCAAAATCACCCCAAATTAATGGGAATAAGGGAGGAAAGGATTTGGAGGCATCAGTTGTAAGTCCCTCCCCAAAGGCACTCCTTAACCAAGAACAAAAGTGGGATTGCCCCCTTTTAATAAAAAATTTCAGGCCCTTTCATTCTATGAACCTAGTTTATTCCATGAACTTACCTATGTAGAGGTACCTCTATATATATCCATAATTTTTATGATGTGACTACTATAATCACACTGTGATGTTTTTCTCTTTATATTTCCATTATCTCAAGCACTGTTCCCATCTCTAACACTCTCATTAATACCTGGAATACCACACATGACATAAAAATTATCCAAAAATAATTTTTAATGGTGTCCAAACACTGATAATCTCATTCTAATTCCTAGTTATAAAAATTAACCCCTCATCTAATAAAAATTCAAACATCCTATAAAACCTAATTAACTGAAAATATATAGGGAATTAAAAATCCACATCATACTTCTTTTTATCCCTAAGAAGTTGTGGTAATCCAAAAACAATGTATCCCAACCTTCCATGGTCCCCAATTACCTGATAACTCACCACTTTATAATACAATGATCCAAACATACTTCTATTGTGAATCTACGTACATCAACACACACTACTTACTAAGATCTGAGCCACCACCCCATTACCTAAACCAATAATAATATTGAAATCATTGAACTCATCTCTTTCAAGACATAAAGGTGTCCTCATCCATTACATCCACAATATTATGGTTCTCCCCACCATAATTATCCACTCATAATAGTTAATTTTGATCTATGTTGCTCGAAACCATATGTATCAGGTACTAAAAAATCTCTTATGTGATTCCACTAACCTACAGACAACATTCTGAATGACACTCTCAAATCAGTTCCACCTCACTACATCCATTAAACATCTATATTTCAGTAAAGCCTCATGTTGCTCAACATTCTCAAAATTAATTTTCACTCCCAATGATGCATCCTCAAATTAATAACATGCCTCTAACTCAGAATTTTCACTTGTGACCACACCCATATGAGAACACCCATGTCACAAACCATATCACCAACTTCCCATTCTTATCTAAGAATTTTCATACCAACTGACACCATTATTCTGATTTTACCCATGATTAACTCCCTGAATAATGTCATAAATTGTGATTCACCACCTATGTAAGGTGATGAATTTTTATTCACCTCATGAATATTTTAATGAATCATGGTTTACAACATAAATTACATTAAGATGATACTATTTCCAAACATCAATCCCACTTAATGGAACATTCCTCACTCCACTATCTGGCACCACTATCTCAAACATGATCATCATCAATCAATCTCATGGCATCCATGACCCTTTTGTCACGAGTTACTTTCACCCATTACTTGAACTACTCTCATTTCCATTGGAGTGTCATTATAATTTCTCTACAAAACCAAAATGCTCGATCAACATGGACCTTGCCCTTCTATTATTGAATTCAATAACTGGAAATGGTCCCCTCCTCTTGCTAGAACGCCATCACTAGTCACAAAATGTTTCATATTCCTCGATCATCTGGAATGTATCCCTAGACATCCAATGGTTTACTACCACTATATGGATTCCTTTGAACCAATCCTCAATCATAGACCCAACTGGGATAATTCAACATGATTACCTAAAAATATCTGTCAATGAAAAAATTCAACATGATTACCTAAAAATATCTATCAATGACAAAAAAACCAAGTTAGGTGGTTTGTGCCTTTCCGTAGCTAGTATTTGAGTTATATGTGAAACATTGCCCTATACCCTTGAACGGGGCATTGCGTGTTTACATTTTTACCCCTGTTAATTTCCAATTATTCATGTATGATTTAATAGAGGAATAGAATGTGAATAGGTTTAATTGCTATTGTTTGGAAGTTTTTTCCCAATGCTTGTTTTGTTTTTCACCATTTGGTCTTTCTTAGCATGTTAGGATGCCTTGTTTTTCACCATGCCAAGTACTGTAGGATGGAGTGTTTGTTTTTCTAACATGTTGTTATGTTGTAGACTGTTATCCAAGTATTTTTTGAGGTTTTGATTGGCCGTATTTCATTTCTGGGCTTTCTTGACTTACACAGGTCCATGAGAACCTGGTGTAGTAGTCCATAAGGAGAATGGTCGTAAGGGCTTCTCTAGAGTGTCTGTTTTTATTTTTACGATGCGAGACAGTAAGGGGAATTGACATAAGTGCTTCCTTAGATTGTATATAGTTCTTCGACATGGGCCATAGGGGGAATGTGAGATAATTGCTTCCCCAAAGTGCCTTTTAGTTACCCATTCAAGACTATATTAGGAATTGATGGCGATTTATTTCTCAGAGAGTTTATGTTTAATCTGAACCAGAGGGGTTAGACTATGTGTACTTCCCAGAGGGTTGATTGTGTTGTTTTGGTTGAACAAGAGGGGTTAGGATGAGAGTAATTCCCAGAGGGTTACCTGCTTTTATTAGATGCTTATTGACATATGGAATTGAATGTTATTGAACTATTGGAATGTTTACTACAGGGTACTTCCTTGTTTACTACATATTTTTACTTATTTCCTGCCATATATATTCACTGACTATTAGGCACAGATATTTAGTTGGTTGTGTACTGGGATTAGACTCACACCCAGTTTGGGTTATGCTTTTGGGCGCAAACAGATTATATTGCTGCAGGTATAGATTAGGGAAAGCACCCTTTCACTTCAGGTACTTGATTACTAAGGAGCTAGAGAGCATGGGACTAAGTTGAGGCATGTGATGCTGCGGAGTTTATCGATTTTATTTTGTATTTTTTTTATGTACTGCATTTTATCATTGGGATGTGTTTGGATACTTTGCTATACATATGTATCATGCATCATTTATATATTTTCCCCAATTGTTTCTTACTTTCAGACTTCTATTGTTTACTATTGTAAGGTATTATTACTGCATCCTGTATTGTACATCTATTTTACTTCCACTGTGTACTCTACTAATGAGGGCACAATTTCCCCACTATCATACCCAAGGCCCTCGCTGCTAGTTAGCCGCCTCAAGAATTTGGGGAAATGTTCTTGATGCCATGTGACCAACCGGGTACGGGGTGCCTCTAGGTGGCTTACAGTATCGAGACGTTTCCAAGTGGTATAAAATCAATTATTTTCTTCATGACTTATATTTTGGATCCTATAGCTAGGGATAGGATGGAATTGGTACTTGGTAATAAGTTGTTCCTGCGAGTAGCTAACTCATGTTTAGGGAAAGTCCAATCTACCTCATTTACTGTAATTTTTCTAGTTTTTCAATTTTACAGTTGATTTTATTTTCACCATTGGGTGATACGCAAGTTTTTTGATTTTATTGTTGATGTTTTTGCGGATCTATTCCTATTACAACCTGATGAGATGAGGGTATTCCATCTCATGCATCATATAAGAACTTGCAAGGAATCACATGTCATGCATTCTTTCCATTCCATTTAGTGTTCAATAGCGAGTACATGTTGTTGTGGTAGATGTTGTGCTAGATATGAATGTTTTTCTAATAGATGCATTGATATAATACCTATTATTTGATAGGATATTTCTTTGTGTTTTATATTAACCTTATCTTTTAGTTTTAACTCTTAGTTAATTAGATTGACATTTACCATGTCACTTTGTATTTTTATATTATATAGTTAATAATCATACCATATATATCCAAGAGACCCCCAAGTGGTCCATTAATGATAAACCAATCATTATATAAGTATATTGGCTGAACGTTAGATTTTTAGAAATATAATAACAATTAATAATATAAAATTTGATTTAAAAACTATTTTATGTCAATTTTAACACTAATTGGTAATTGATTTTGTGAAAATTATAACAGAATGATTAATTCGAAAAAAGTTAATTAAATAAATACTAACATGTCATATTAACATATAAAATTATATTAATTCATAAAAATTCTCAAATGACATTTATTTGGGTATTTATAACATCAATTATGTCAATATTTCATTAATAAGATAATTATTGCATCATCATTGTGTCATAAATAAATTAAATTATTCATTTTCTAAAAATTACAAATAAAATACCATTATTTAGTAAATATTTTTATCTTTCTAATAAATATTATTAATCTAAAATATAATTTATGTAACCCCTTATAAGAATTAATTACTAAAAGATTTTTGTTAATGTCAATTTTGTCTTTACATTAAATTAATTAATCCAAATTGTCATTATCACTACCAAGTGGCTCAATGGGGTCCCAAAATATACCCAAGGATTCCCATGGTCGGCCACTACTAATCCAATAAGGTTAGACCAAGTGTCAAGGTAATTTTGAATTATTATAATAATCTTTTAACATTGAATTACCCTATTTACCTTTAACCGTAGTAAATAAAAATTACCGTAGTTACTATTCATAATATCAAAAAAAATAAAAGTAACCTATTAACATAATTTGGACCCCTGATTCCAAATATGGAATCCATTTTTCAAAATTCAAAACACAGAAGTTGCAGTAATTAATTTAAAATTAATCCCGTTGTAAGAAAACGAGTTTTAAAAGTTAAAACATTGCCAAAGATTGAAATTTTTTAACTATGAATTCAATGTAAAATTAATGCTAATGACATAAATTATATTAAATGGAAAAAATATATTCTATTTATAATTTAAAAACATTAAATATTATAATTTAACCATATAAAGTATTGCGATGCAAAAAGTTGTTTTTAATTAAAATATAGCGTGTTTTTACTATTCATTAAAATATGAAAGTTATCAGAATAATATGAAAAATTTATCCCAAGTAAATTTTTATATCCTGATTCTAAGGAAGAATTTTATTTTGTCAAATTGAACTTATTAAATTGTCAAAAACTAGAATTAAAGTGGTTGCGCCATCAAAAGGTGACAAAACTTCATTTTTTAAAAAATACTTATTTTACCCAAAAAATTTATTTTGTTCTTATACCATGTTCTATAAAATGAGTAAGATGAATAATAATGTTATAAAATTCAAAATTTAGTTAATACTATTAATAACGGCTAGTTCTTAATAATATTATAATAATATAACGTTGTTTAGTAAAACCCGGTATTGCGTACAACACACGCTATCGAGGAAGGTCGTGATTGCGTGTAATGCAATCCAAGTCAGGGTTGCGTGTCGTGTAAGACTCTTTCGTTGTTTCATATAACAGAATACAACCATATTTCATTTATACATTGAATATATATATATATATACAATCAATGTTTCTTAGAATAACTACTATCAAAATTGTGTGTAACATGATCCAAGAATAGTGTTGTGTATACTGCAAGCTCATAAGGTGTTGCGTATAGCGCAAGGTAATCTTGTTGTAGCATACAACACAAGACATCAATGAAATTAAAAGAATATTTTTTCATAAAATCTCGGGGTGTTACATTCTACCCCCCTTAAAATGAATTTCACCCTTGAAATTCGTCGGGGTTATACATGGTTTTATACTTGAAAGTTTCTTTATTTGAAACCCACATCGTAAAAGAAATATAAAAACATAACTTTAAAAACAAAAGTATGAAACGTAACAGTTGACCAAATTAACTAATCACTGGGTTTCGACATAGGAGAACATATGTGAAAAATATGCATATGGAAGAGAAATCCAACCATCATGTTCTGATGGAGAGTGGTAGAGAACATGGCTATGAAAAATCCAACAATCACAAAGCCATAAATTTGTGATGATCTAAGGTACCATATAATTCATCGTATATAAGGTCACTAGGACAACATTTTTGGTTTTCAAGATCATTTCCCTAAAGTTAATGAATTAAAAGGAAAACATACATGATTTTGGTACAATCTCACTATTGTTCGTGAATTGAACAATTTCCACTTCATATCTTAAAGAAATGAAGTTGAATTTTTTATTTTTGAAGCATTAGCAGATCATGTGATAGAATGATGGGTCATTCCATCTGTTTCAAACAAAAGGTTAGAAAAAGTTATAAGTCCATCTTATGGTGAGATTAATCATATATGGTTCCAAAAATGGACTTATACTTTATTTATCATACCACATAATAAAATAAAACTACTTTCCACTAACCAGGGTCTTTTTGTAGGCCAGTGGTATGCGATAAAGGCCAGTTGCACTTCGGTTGTGGGTTCGATTCCTACAGCCTTGTCCGACGCGATGGGCTGTCGCCCGTCCTGCATGTTGTCCTTTTTCTAAAACTACATTACTATAACATCCCATCAATAATAAAAAAAAAATATATCCTTAAAAAAATACTAACTTATGTCAAACATAATCCATTCCAATCTTTAGGCTTATCTAAAATACTTCGGTCTAAGCTCATAGTATAAAGAAAATGATTACTTGAAATGTCACATAACAATCACGTGAATGCCATCATTTATCCCCCATATATCATTAGATATATTTTATTGGTCAAATGACAAACATGTGAATACCTTAATCATCTATTATCTTGAAGAATGAATACCCATTGAACCTTAGTGAAAACATGAATGTAGTTAAAAGTTAACACTTTCCACATACCAAAATCCTCAAAATTATATATACTCAAACCATGATATCACTTACTCCTTATATCAATCATGAGCTCATGAATACAATCAAACATCTCATTATCTTTTTATCCCTTCATTATGTGCATATCATCTGCTTTCCAAAATATTTGAATCACTTTTTATGGTTATCGGTACCATAAAATTATTGAAAACCACAATAGACTAATACAAAAATATTCTAATAAACCATAAAAGTACCTCTGTAACATTATTATTGAATAAAAATACATAAACACTTCAATACATCCTCTTCAATGATTATCCTGGAATAATTCCTTCTTTGATTTAGAAGTAAATTTTTAGGTCAGGGCATTGAGTTTGGTAATGCCCTTGTTCTCCACAAATAATACATTGAACTCCATAACAGTCTGTCACTCTATGACCCTTTTCTCCACACAGATAACATTTGTCCCTCCATTTGAGGTATTCCTCAAGGTTCTTCTTCCCTTCTTTAGAAATCTAAATCTTCCTTTCTTTATGCTCCTCAACATGTGAACATGCAGAAAAGTATATCTTCCTCTTATTTGATGAATTAGGCATACCAATAAATTTCACCTTGTTAATCATATATCACGATGACTGATTCGGCATAATCACAATATCTTCCTCTATAGGCATTACACAATTTTGTTGCTCATAGTCACCAATTTTTCCATTGGATTCAATGTTAACCGAATTCCTTCTGGTTCCCTCCATTGACTAAAACACAAAAAGAATTTTTTTGAGAGGAAAAAATCATGCTAGAGAAAACAACAAAGTAAAGGGAGAGTACCCTCAATATCTAACATCTTAGGTTAAATTATAAGATTGTTACCATAGTTTTAGGACTATATCCTATACGTATACTTATCCTTAGGGACATCCCTAGACATACCATAGAAATATCTCTAGGGATCTCACTTACGTTTTCACATCCTAGTTTCCAAAGGTTGACTAAACCTTTCCTCTGATAGCAACTATAGAGACCCGAAACTTGATGTACATGGAAATTACATTAGTTTTGCAGAATACTTAATACATAACAAAAACAGACACACAAGGACCGTAATAGTTTAGTGTCTTTGGAAACTCAGAATAAAATCTTCTAATCATGGTGAAATATCTTCAACAACTCCCAATAAAGATCTTCCCCTTTTTTTCTTACCTAAAACCTTTCATTATATCCTGGGGAAAATAAAACATAAAAGGGGTGATCTCAAATTCCCAGTAAGGGTAAACATAGAGAACATAAAACAATCCATAAACATTTTAATTCAAAAACTTGAACATAAAATCTATACATCAAAATGTTGAGCAAAGACATGAATCTTGGAAGTACGTAAGGCATATATCATAAGGGAACATCAATCATGATAAAATAGAATGGGAATAAAACATGTAATTGTTGCAACCATTAATAACATGATATGATTTCCATAGTAGCCAAGGCATTGCTGCCAAGACCATCTTAGTGGACAAAGTCCCTTTCTGAATCGAGTTCACTCCTTGTTCGAGTCTTGTATTACTGAACCGGTTTATCTTTTCGTTCCATCTATGTCTATCTCATGAGATATAAATTTTTACCCAATTCATTGGAGGGAGATATAGGTCCCACCCATCTCATAATGAAATCATTCTTACTTGTGCCACAACATAAACATAAATCATTCATCATAACCCAAAGAATAAAATGGGTTTCATAAACATCATTCCATCATCACATAATCCATATAAAATAAATGAATATAATTTCATAATAAGAAAATTTAAACCATGTAAATCATATAGACATGATACTTGAAACATACACATATGAAATAATGTCATCTTAGATGAAAAATGGTTTTGATAAAACACTTGAAATAAATTCTTGAGGAAAATATCCTTTCTTCTTAAAAATCATTCTCTTTTCACAAAATGTCATGAAATTTTAAAAGAAAAGGATTTTGTTGAAAATAGTCATCAAATATTTTGGAGTAAGCTTCATAAAAATTAGGCTTTTAAAACCGTAAAAATCCATTCGTGCCGTATAAGTTAAAAAAACATTCTTCTCGTACTTTTGATGGAAAAGTCAAAAAGTACCTCATAACATAAACATAAGAAAGATTCCTTATATACCATGTAGTAAAATTCAAAATGGGTTAAAACGAAATTAAACATACATAAAAACATTTTTATAAAATATGGACATGGATGATAACAATAACCTCTGTAAATACTTACAAATAAACAATCTCGGATAAGAACGAGATTTGCAAAATTATCCCTTACCTTAGGTCTGATATGCTTTGTACGTATCAAAACCTCCTGTATAATGATTTAAATAATGTCATTGACTTTTTACAGAATCATATTCATTGTTATTATATCATATATGGTTCACCTATGACTTTATATTACCCATTATTTTGTAAATTCATGTTAAAGTAGCATTTTGGGTAAAATCGTTTCATTTGTCATTCGTGTTTTAACTTGTAATTATTCATATGATTACATAGATCATGATTAATTAAATACAGAATGTAAAACATGATTTATATATAATATATATTCAGAATATACATATATATAATAGATTGATAAATGGAAAGAAATACACCGTTCATGGAGACGGTAGGTCGTACGTACGCATGAACGCTGTTTTCGTTTCCTTAATGAATTGAATGGAATTAATTAGATGACATAAATATATATATATATACATAAATCAAGTAGCATTATTATGTCATATATTTCATTATTAGTTATTATATATACATTATAATCATTCTTGAATGGTTAACGTGGAGAGTGAATCTCATCGCGTCGTGCAGACGGTAGTCCGTACGTACGCACGAGCGATGATATCATTCCCAAGATCATGGAATTGTATTAAATTGTATGTATAATATTACATAATCAATATCAATTTACAATAATCATACATATTCATTACTTTCACCATTATACCCATCCAAGTAAGGTGGTGGTGGAAAATAGATTACACCACAGCGTGGAGACGGTATTCCGTACGTACGCACGCGCTGTGATTTCATTTTCCGTAGGATGGATAGATGGTGAAATATGGTTGTTTCATACTTATAATAACATATCAGTATATTAGTGATACTTATGTTATTACCTCATAACTAAACAACTAAAAAATAAGAAGTGGAAGAAGAAATAAAGTTGAAAGAATCGGTAACGGACATTACCTCTTCTTTGAAGTGCCTCTTTGAGACCTCCACTTAGGGCACTAAAATTGGTCTTTGAAGAAGACCAGGACCTCTAGGATGTTTCTAGGGATTTTTATAAGGGAATTTGGCAGGGGTTGGACATTCTTGAAGCCTCAAAGTTGTGTGAGGAAGAGAGGAAGGAGGTTCCCTTTTATAAGAGAGGAGAGGGGCACCTTTGGAAAAACTAAAAGTATTATTTTATTATAAAGTCATATTCGATTTTTAATAGCTCCAAATTGATTTATTTCGAATATAAGGTGGGTATGGGTCGAAATAATCTCATCCAATAGAATTTAGACAAGTTTAGGTCATTATATTAACCTTATCTTTTAGTTTTAACTCTTAGTTAATTAGATTGACATTTACCATGTCACTTTGTATTTTTATATTATATAGTTAATAAGCTTACCATATACATCCAAGAGACCCCCAAGTGGTCCATTAATGATAAACCTATCATTATATCAGTATCTTGGCCGAACCGTCGATTTTTAGTAATATAATAACAATTAAAATATAATATTTTAAAAAAAACTATTTTATGTCAATTTTGACACTAATTGGTAATTAATTTTTGTGAATATCATAACATAATGATTAGTCCAAAGAAGTTAATTAAATAAATACTAACATGTCATTTAAACATATAAAATTATTTAAATTCATAAAAATTCTCAAATTACATTTATTTGGGTATTTATAACATCAATTATATCAATATTTCATTAATAAGATAATTACTGCATCATAATTGTGTCATAAATAAATTATATTATTTATTGTCTAAAAATTAAAAAAAAAATAAAACTATGTAGGAAATAGGTTTATATTTCTAATTAATATTTATAGTCGAAAATATAATTTATGTAACCCCTTATAAGAATTAATTACTAAAAGATTTTTGTTAATGTCAATTTTTTCTTTAAATTGAATTAATTAATCCAAATTGTCATTGTCACTACAATGTGGCTCAATGCAGTCCCAAAATCGACCCAAGGATGCCCATGGTCGGCCACTACTCATCCAATAAGGTTAGGACAAGTGTCAAGGTAATTTTGAATTATTATAATATTCTTTTAACATTGAATTACCCTATTTACCTTTAACCGTAGTAAATAAAAATTACTTTAGTTAATATTCATAATATCAAAAAAAATAAAAGTAACCTATTAACATAATTTGGAACTAATGATTCCAAATATGGAATCCATTTTTCAAAATTAAAAACACAGAAGTTTCAATAATTAATTTAAAATTAATCTCGTTGTTAAGAAAACGGGTTTTAAAAGTTAAAACATTGCCAAAGATTGAAATGTTTTTACCTATGAATTCAATGTAAAATTAATGCTAATGAAATACATTATATTAAATGGTAAAAATATATTCTATTTATACTTTAATAACATTCAATATTATAATTTAACCATATAAAGTATTGCAATGAAAAAAGTTGTTTTTAATTAAAATATAGCATGTTTTTACTATTCATTAAAATATGAAAGTTATCAGAATAATATGAAAACTTTATCTAAAGTAAATTTTTATATCCTGATTCTAAGGAAGAATTTTATTTTTTCAAATTAAACTTATAAACTTGTCAAAAACTAGATTTAATGTGGGTGCACCATCAAAAGGCGGCAAAACTGCATTTTTTAAAAAATACTTATTTTACCTGAAACCTTTATTTTGTTCTTATACCATGTTCTAGAAAATGTGTAAGATGAATAATAATGTTATAAAATTCAAAATATAGTTAATACTATTCATAATGGCTAGTTATTATAATATTATAATAATATATCGTTGTTTAGTAAAACCCGGTATTGCGTACAACACACGCTATCGAGAAAGGTCGTGATTGTGTGTAATGCAAGCCAAGTTAGGGTTGCGTGTCGTGAAAGACTCTTCTGTTGTTTCATATAATAGAATCCAACCATATATCATTTATACATTGAATATATATATATATATATATATACAATCAATGTTTCTTAGAATAACTACTATCAAAATTGTGTGTAACATGATCCAAGAATAGTGTTGTGTATACTAAAAGCTCATAAGGTGTTGCGTATAGAGCAAGGTAATCTTGTTGTAGCTTACAACACATGAAATCAATGAAATTAAAAGAATATTTTTCATAAAATCTTGGGGTGTTACAACAACGACTATTTTCGCTGCCACGAGTATTACTTGATCTTTGGCTTCCTCAATAGGCCATAATATTTTTAAGAGAAAAGAAGTACCATATACTCTTATATGTATTTTGGTATTGAAAATGGTTTTGATAATGGTTTTGTTATGTCAACATATTTATGTGATATATTGTGATTGAAATGTGGAAATGTTTTCTTTCCTTTATAATTGTTTTATGTCATATGATTTTATAATGGTACTTAGACATTTGATGGGTGGTTACGTGATAAACCAAATGATCGATGGTGCCGTGAATACCAGGATGGGTGGTTACATTATAACATCCAATGCATTGGGTATGGAAGTCGGCCGTATAGCTATTCCATTTAGTGATATGTGTGGATGTCGACCGTATGATTATTCCATTTATGTATGTTTATGTCCTATGTTACCTTTATATTTTATGTGTTCTTTATATGGGTTTCATGTTAACATTTTGGTTACAAAAGGGTATTAAATGATCTTTTATTCAGCGAATAGTATTTACTACTTCATAAAGGTGAAAAGTATTACTCATGTTAAAGTATTCATGGTTTAATTTTTATTTTGAAAAACTAATAGTTTTCCTTCTTTGTGTATCCCTTACTAAGATTTTTATGCTCATACCAGGTTTTTGAAATGTTTTTCACATGAAATAATGTGGAATAGGGTCAAGGATGGGACCAAGTAAAAGTCATGTTGTCTTAAACATGGAACTAGACATGACTCTTTTTTTCAAGATTTCATATTTTGTAAAAAAATGGAAACTCTATAGAAGTGTCTAATTTGTAATAGTAATGTCCTAATTATCTAAAACTCTAAACCTGAAAATATCTTCAATGTGAATTATTAATTTAATTAAATGTTATGTAATGTTTTGAGTCCGGGTCCTTATAGTTGTTATCAGAGGTCGGTTTAGGCAACTTTAGGAGTTAGGGTATTGTTAAATTAATATTCATAAAGTAATTTATGTTAATAATGAAATCATATATCATTTACATATTACCATATTGCTTCACCTAAGATATTTCTGTGTTCAGAATTGTTTTCCGTAGAGGAAACATGGAAGCTATGTTTGGACGACATCAAGAGGAAGACAACCGTCCAAATCAGCAACCTAAGATGGTCGAAATCGGAACTGAACAGTTTGTTGCAGTGATGGAACAATTGAATCAGGCTATAAATGGTGGTGGTATTCATGCACGAGATTAACCAGATCAACTACAGAGGAACGTGTCAGTAGTGAAGCATTTCATGAGGCAACACCCCCACCATTCCGAGGATCATCTAACCATGTGCTAGCAGAAGGGTGGATTAAATCACTCAAAAAGATTTTTGATGTCATGGGTTGTTCAGAACATCAAAAGGTTAGTCTCGTTATTTACCGTTTGAAGGTGAAGTTGATCAGTGGTGGTTTAGAGTAAAAAATATTAGGGATAGTGAGGATATTTATTCTCTTGATTGGGATGAATTCAAAGGTATATTTCTTGAGAAATATTTTCCTATGGTGGTTAGTCATAGGACAGAAAAACAATTCCTAGAATTGAGGTAGTAGGATGACTCAGTGGCTGCTTATGAAGAAAAGTTCACTCGACTGGCAATGTATACACCAAATTTCATCAGTGATCTTTATAGTAAGATAAATCGATTTTACTCATTACTGAAGCCACAATATGAAGAGCGTTAGGCTCTCATTAGTTCAAAAGTTATGAAAAACATGTTCGATGTATGGAGAAGGTGGAAATAGAATTTGTCAATGATCAAGTTTTCTTTGACAAACAATAGAATAAGAGGTCCAGTTGGCAAGAAAAGGGGAAGAATTTTTCAAAGAAGCATGGAGGTAAGAAAACTAAATATCCATCTTGTGAGAAGTGTGGTAAAAATCATTCCGGATAATGTTTATCAAAGACTATAATGTGCTTCTAGTGTGTTAAGTCTGGTCATATTTCTCGTAACTGTAAGGAAGATGATCAACCAAGGAATGAAAAGCCATCAGTTAGATGTTTTAAGTGTAATGAAATGGGTCATTATGAAAATGAGTGTCCATAGAAGAACTCCACTAAGGGAAAGCATCCAGACTACAAGCAGAAAGGGGTGGTGAAATCCTTTTCAACTACTTCAGTAGATGTTGGGCCATCAAATGAAGTAGTATAAGGTACATTGTTTGTTTGTTCAAATAATGCCAATGTGTTATTTGATTCAGGGTATACACACTCTTTCATTTCTGAGAAGTTTTCTAGTAAATTGGGAATTCCATCTCAAGATATAAATACAGAACTTATGGTAAAAAACATGGAGGAAATGTTGAGAAAAAAAGAAAACATAAGAACATTATTGTTCTTATGTGCAGAAAGAATCTACCTGCAAACCTTATTGTTTTGACTCTAGTAGAGTTTTATGTTATTTTGGGCATGGATTGGCTTTCTATTTATCATGCTATGATTGACTGCAGAGCTAAAGAGGTTTCTTTTCAGAAAGATTTAATGTTTGTGTATAAGAATGAACTCTTGGTTTTGATAACATATCAAGAAATTGAAAAACTGGTAGAAGATGGAAAATGAATGTTACCTTGCACATATTGTTGAAAACAAAGGGATTGTTCCGATTAATGATGTGACAATGGTAAAGAGTACCTTGATGTTTTTCCTGATGAGTTTCCTGGTATAATACCTGATCGGGAAGTTGAATTTACTGTTGAATTAGTTTGTGATGCTAAGCCAATTTCAAAACCCCTTAACGAATGGATCAAATTGAACTTTTAGAGTTAAAGATGCAATTGTAGGAGTTATTAGATAAAGGTTTCATTCATCCTAGAACATCACCATGGGGTGCTCTTGTCTTGTTTGTTAAAAAGAAAGATGGTTCAATGAGAATTTGCATTGATTATAGAGAATTGAATAACATCACTGTTAAAAATATGTATCCTTTTCCTCATATCGATGATTTGTTTGATCAGATCTAGGGAGATCAGTATTTTTCGAAGATTTACTTGAGGTCGGGGTACCATCAGTTGAAAGTAAAGGAAGCAGATGTTTCTAAGATAGTGTTTCGTACTAGATATGGCCATTATGAATTTGTAGTAATGCCTTTTGGGTTAACCAATGCACCTGCTGTATTCATGGATCTTATGAATAGAATTTTCTGTGAGTTCTTGGATAAGTTTGTGGTTGTGTTAATTGATTATATTTTTTATTATTCCAAAAGTAAGGAGGAACATGAAATTCATTTAAGTTTTTTCTCTCAAACCTTAAAAGAAAAGAAACTATTTGGTAAATTCAGTAAGTGTGAGTTTTGGTTACAAAAAAATTTCTTTCCTTGGTCACATTATTTAAAAAAAATTCATAACTACTGACCCTGCTAAAACAAAAGTTGTTTAAGAATGGCCAAGACCCAAAAATATAAACGAGATTCGTAGTTTTCTTGGTTTGGAAGGTTGTTACAGGAGTTTTGTTGAAACTTTTGCAAGTTTATCTAGTACAATGACTAAGTTAACTCAAAAGGGTGTTAAGTTCATCTTGATAAAAGAATGTGATGATTTTTTTCAGGAATTGAAAAAAAGATTTGTGAATGCTCTAGTTTTGGAACTTCCATCTAGAAATGGTGAGTTTGTTATCTATAGTGATGCTTCTTTGAAAGGACTGGGTTGTGTCCTAATGCAGAATGATCTGGTAATTGCTTATGCTTCACTTTAGTTAAAAAATCATGAGTTAAATTACCCTACACATGATTTAGAATTAGCTACTGTTTTTTTTTACTTTAAAAATTTGGAGTCACCATTTGTATGGAGTGAAGTGTGAAATATATACTGATCACAAAAGTTTTAATTATATATTCACTCAAAAATAATTGAACATGAGACAGAAGAGATGGTTGGAATTAATCAAGGATTATGATTTCACAATGCATTATCATCCGAGAAAATCAAATAAAGTGGCTGATGCGTTGAGTCGAAAAATTAATACTTCATTAACCATGTTATGTTTGGAACGAGATCCTTTGGTTTTTAATTTGATGAACTTTGGCACCGAAGTTATTGGTGTAGGAAATTCTTCTGTTTTGTTTTAGGTGTCAATGAAATCATCTCTATCAGACAAAATTAAGCAAGCATAGAAAGAAGACAATGAGTTATAGAAAAAGGTAAAGTTGGTTTAGAAGGGTATGTTGCCTGATTTTAACATTGACAATGATTATGTATTGAGGTTTGTGAAGATATTATGTATGCCTTGTGATTCACAGTTTAATAATGAGTTGTTATGTGAAGCTCATAGTTCTCCATTTTTAGTTTATCCTAGCAGTACTAAGATGTATAGAGATATCTAAGAGTATTACTGGTGGGATGGAATGAATAGAGATATTTATTATTTTACTCTAAAGTGTTTGACTTATAACAAGGTTAAAGAAAAGCGGAAATTACAGAAAGGTATGCTTCAGCCTCTACCGGTGAAAGATTGGAAATGTGAAAATATGTCCATGGACATAGTTTTAGGATTACCAAATACTTCTGAAGGTAATAATGCAATCTGGGTTATCGTTTATTGATTGACTAAATCTTCTCATTTTATTCTTATTCGAGATACATTGTCTCTAGATCAACTTTCCATATTGTATGTTAATGAGACAGTCAGGTTGCATGGATTTCCCCTCTCTATTATATCTGATCGTAATCCCAGGTATACTTCTAATGTTTGTAAAGTCTTTTAGAAGTTTTTGGGTGCTGAATTAAATTTTAGTACACCTTTTCACCCTCAATTGGATGGGAAATCAGATCGAACAATTCAGACATTGGAGGATATGTTACGTGCTTGCACGATGGATTATCGGGGAAGTTGGGACCAACATCTTTCTTTGGTTGAACTTTCCTATAATAAAAGTTTTCATTTTACTATACAGATGGCTCCATTTGAGGCATTATATGGAAAGCATTGTCGAACTACAGATTTTTGGAATGGAGTTGGTGAAAGGAAGCTGATGGGCCCAGAATTGGTAGAAGAAAAGGCATAGAACTTTCAGTTGATTCAGAAGCACATGAGAAAAACTCAATGAAGAGAGAAAAGTTATGCAGATAACCGGTGGAAGGATCTTTCTTTTGAGGTATGTGATCATGTCTTTCTCAAAGTTTCTCCATGGAAAAGTGTGATGCGTTTTGGTAAGAGGGGAAAGTTGAGTCTGAGGTTCATTGGACCTTATGAAATTCTGGAGAAAGTTGGATCAGTTGCGTACAAAGTGGCTTTACCTCCATGTCTGTCCTAGGTGCACAATGTTTTTCATATTTCGATGTTGAGAAAGTATATTCCCGATCCATCTCATGTTTTTAGCCCAGAGGTAGTTCAGTTGGAAAAGAATCTCTCTTGTGAAGAACAACCAGTCCAGATTCTTAACCATAGAGAGGAAGTGTTTCAAAATAATGTAATTCACCAGGTAAAGGTTTTGTGGAAAACACCATATGGTTGAAGAGGCAACGTGGGAATTTGAAAATTCTATGAGGGATAAATACCCCCACTTATTTTGATACGTGAATAAAAATTATGAGGATGCAATTTTTAAAAGGGGGAAGGATGTAACATCCCATGTAAATGAATAATAATATATTTTCATATTTATTAATATTTTTGATTTAAATATTAATTTCACTTTAAAAAGGATGTTATGTTCGATAGCATACCCGATACGCAACAACAGGTTTTTTTGAAATCTTACATTGCACACTAATAATATAATAATATTATTTTTAAATTTTAGTTAACTCCTAGTCGTTGAATTGGAGGGAATGAATGAAACTAACTACAATATGATTATACATGTTTGTTAAATGTATTTACATTTATCTAACAAAATTTATAGGCTTAAGATGTGAATGAATCTAATTTTAAGCATAATTTACATTAAAAGGTTGATTTACCACCTTTTAATGGAAAACCATCTTTAAATATAGTTTTGGTTACATTAATACATTCTAATTGACCAAATAAAATCCTTCTTTAGAATGGGGACATCATATTTTACTTTGGGTAATTTTTGGAATTTTTCTGATAAAGTTCATTTTTTAATGAATAGAGAAAAATATTTTATTTTAATTCAAAAGTGTCTTTTAATATAATTTATTTATATGGTTTTATTATATTTTTAATTGGTTTTTAAGTGGAATTAAAATATATTTTTACCATTTAATCCAATTTTGGTCATTAGAATTAATTTCACTTTGAAATTGGACATAAACAATTATCAATCTTTTTATAGTTATTGTTTCTTAAAAACATGCTATTTGCTTCGATAATGGGAATTAATTAATGCCACTTCTATGTTTTGAATTTGGAAAAATATACATCTTTTTTGAATTCAGAATATCAAATATATCTTCAGCTGAATTTTTGGTATTTTTCTAAAAAACATCAATTTATGATGAATAGTGAAACCACATAGTGGTAGTAAAAAAACTAACTTTTTCATTTAAATGAAATTTTACCACTTCTGTGAATTTAATTTTTAGAATCCTACATGCATGGTTGTTATCAAGATGTAAAATTTGGTTCAATAAGATGAAAATAATATTTTGTGAATAGTAACATTGAACTTTTATTTACCTCGGTTAAAGGTAAATAGGGTAATTCAAGGTTAAAAGAAGATTATAATAATTCACAATTACCTAAACACTTGTCTAAACATTTTTGGCTGAGTCATTTAATACCATGGTCATCTTTGGGTCGATTTTGGGACCCCATTGAGCCACTTGGGAGTGATACTGACAATTTAGATTAATTAACTTAAAGTAAAGGCAAAAATGACAAAAGAAAATATCCTTTAGTAAATTAATTTTTATAAGGTGTTATATAAATTATCTTTTTGAATACAAAAATTAATTGGAAATCTAAAACTATTTCCTACATTATGGTATTTTTTTATAATTTTTAGACATCAGATAAATTAAATTATTTATGACACAATAATGATGTAGTATTCACCTCATTAATAAATGATTTAGATAAATAAGATTATAATGATTAAAATATTATCCAAAACCTATCCAATTTATATTAGATGATTTTATTTAGACTATGAGTCATCTTATATTCGACTATAATTATTTTTGAACCATTATAACCCGAATATAATTTTATAATAAAATAATGTTTTGGCACTTTTCTAAAGAGACCCTCCTCTCCCTTATAAAAAGATACAACTTCTAACCAACTCCTAAAACCTCTCAAGCCTTTTGGCTCGTCCAAAATCTTCCCAATTGAGCTCCCTACATCCCTCGCCTCCTCCTAGAATCCTTACCTTAGGCAGAAGGCATTTCAAGAAGTCCTTTTGTTCAGACCAAAGGAAGTTACCCAAATTAAAAGTAACGATTTCTCTTAAATTATTTTCTTTTATTTTACTTCTCCAACCCCTAAACTCATTTTATTCCTTTATTTTGTAACAACACCAGTATCCTCAACATACTAGGATGTTTTTATGAGAATTATTCTGACTACACTTACACACACCACCATCTAAGGGATGAAGAGCATAATGTTTCTGTGGATGGAAAACTATCGCCTCATGAAACGATGATTGTTCAATTACATCTTACCACCTCTCATGGTGGCCATTATGATGGAACTGTATTTATATATGATATATATTATGTTTATGATTTTATTATTCTTCTGTAATTCGCAATTATATCAAGCCTTTATGGTTTCCATATTGGGTAAATACAATAATCTCATTAGAGAAAGTGCGGACTACGACCCCCTCAAAGTGATATGACTCATTCATACCATATGTGGTACGTATATAGGATAGATTTAATGATATTATATTTGATAAAATATTGGAATTATAATATTACTATGTATCATTATGTTTTACTTCCATTAAATATGAAAAAGAAATTGAAGTAGTGTTTATGCGTACGTACGACTTACCATCTCAATGAACGGTGCATTTCATTTCCTACCTCTAAATGTTATGTACTATTATAAAAACATGTATTTGCTGGATATATATGATATATAAGATATCCAAATCATGAATATCATTCAGTATATAATGCACCTTTGACCACATGAACAACATGTAATTATAAGAAGTCCATTTTTGACTTAAGAACCAAATATCGACAAAACAAACATTATTAACTTAAATGATTAAATATTGTTTATAAAATGATAATAAGTGATATAAAAGTAATAATAAACATGAAAAAGGATCTTAGGAAAGTATAAATTAATGTTAATTTATTACTCAGGATATTAAAGAACGATCGGGTCAAGTTGGACACGAGGTAAGGGACTTCTTCTAAATCTCCTTTCATTGAGGCATATTTTGTTTTAATACACGACTTTCTTTTATAAACTGTATAAAAACCCTTGAATTTTCAAATGGAATATTTTTCTACGAATAATTTTACTAAATGAAGAAAAGGAATATTTCTTTTAACATAAGCGGTGACAACGACCTTTTCCACCACTGTGAGTATTATTTGGTCTTTGGCTTCTTCATCAAGCCGTAATGTTTTTAAAAGAAAATAAATACCATATACACTTTTATGTGTTTTGGTTTTGAAAATGGATTTGATAATGGATTTGTTATGTCAATATATTTATGTGATATATTTTGATTGAAATGTGGAAATGGTATCTTTCTTATACATTTGTTTTATGTCTTATGATTTTATAATGGTATTGGACATTTGATGGGTTGTTACGTGATAAACCAAATGAAGGGTAGTGTCGTGAATACTAGGATGGGTGGTTACGTTATAACATCCAATGCATTGGGTATGGGAGTCAGCCGTATGGTTATTCCATTTAGTGATATGTGTAGAAGTCGACCATATGGTTATTCCATTTATGTATGTTTATGTCCCATGTTACCTTTATATTTTATGTGTTCTTTATATGGGTTTTATGGTAATATTTTTGTTACAAAAGCGTATTAAATGATCTTTTATCCCGTGAAGAGTATTCACTACTTCATAAAGGTTAAAAGTATTACTCATGTTAAAGTATTCATGGTTTACTTGTTGTTTTGAAAAACTAACAGTTTTCCTTCTTTTTGTATCCCTTACTGAGCTTTTTATGCTCAT
Source organism: Viscum album (assembly GCA_963277665.1). NCBI lineage: Eukaryota > Viridiplantae > Streptophyta > Magnoliopsida > Santalales > Viscaceae > Viscum > Viscum album. The sequence goes on along the minus strand of OY728132.1, from coordinate 1,113,579,384 downwards.
CCCATGTTTTTGAAATGTTTTTCACAGGACATAATGTGGAATAGTGTCAAGGATAGGACCAAGGAAAAGACATGTTGTCTTAAACATGGAACTAGGAATGAATCGTTTTTTCAAGAGTTCATTTTTTTGTAAAAAATGGACACTATGTAGAAGTGTCTACTTTGTAATCTTTTGAGATGTAATAGTTATGCCCTAATTCTCTAAAACTCTAAACCCGAAAAGATCCTCAATGTGAATTATTTATTTAATTCAAGGTTATGTAATGTTTTAAGGTCGAGTCCTTATATCAATTATTTAAAGGAGAGGAGAATGTAACACCCCAAGCTTCCATGGTATGTTTCGCTTTGAATAATGCAATAACCTGCATTGTACGCAACTTCGAGATCCTAACACACCTCGACCAATAAAACTACCCGTTATGAATAGTAAAACCCACTTTTTGAAATTTTATAAATTTTATTTTATAAAATGGACTTCAATTTTGAATTTTTAATATCAATATTATATTTGGGTGAATTTTTGTAATTTTTCTGAGAACCTCCAATTTTTTATGAATAGTGAAAAAATACTAAACTTTAATTAAAAACACCCTTTTTATTCAAAATAATTTATAGTGATAAATTATACTGTTGAGTGGTTTTAAAGTATAATTAGATTATATTTTTACCATTTAATAAAATTTTGGTCATTTTAAATAATTTCACATTTAAAATGGACATAAACAAGTGTCAATCTTTTGATAGTTATTATTTCTTAAAAACATGCTTTTTGTTTTGACAACGAGAATTAATTTTAAATTAATTTCTACCACTTCGGTGTTTTGAATTTAGAAAAATTTATTCCATATTTTGAATTAGGAGGTAAAAATGTTGTAAATAGATAACTTTTATTTTTAGACATTTTGAATAATTACTTCAGTAAATATTGTATTTACCATGGTTAAAGGGTAAATCCGGTAAATAAGGGTAAAAATATAATATTATAATAATATTAAATTACCCTAACATGTGTCCTAACCCTATTGGCTGATATATGTATTACAATGGGAATCCTTGGGTCGAATTTGGGACCCCAGGGAGCCACTTGTAAGTGAAAATGACACTTTATATTAATTAACTTAAAGTAAATACAAAATTGACATAAGCATATATCTTTTAGTAAAAAAATTATTACATAAGGTTATATTTGTTAAATCTTAAACTATAAATATTAATTAGAAATATAAAAATATTTCCTACAGAATGATATTTTATTTATAATTTTTAGACATTGAATAATTATAGTCATTTATGACACAATGATGATGTAGTATTTTCATTATTAATGAAAGAATCAAATAAATGGTATTATAAATGTTAAAATAAATATAATTTGAAAGTTTTGTTGCCATCCACGAATTTTATAAGTTACTATGACATGTTAGGATTTATAAAATTATTTTATTTCTAACTAATCAAGTTTTTAGTACTTTAACAAAAATCAATTACCAAATAGTGTCAAAATTGACAAAAAAGAGTTTTTTAAAAAAATATTATTTTATTAATTGATATTCTATTCTTAAAAAACTAAGGATCAGAAAAGAAACATTTATAATGTTATTTGTATCATTAATGAACCACTTGGGGTTCTCTTGGAGGTTTATAGTATGTTTATTAACCATATAATATAAAAATACAAAGAGACATGGTAAATGTTAAACTAATTATCTAAGAGTTTAAACTAAATGATATGGTTAATATAGTGACCAAAACCTATCAAAAACCTATTGGTTGGATTTTTTTCGACCCATACCCACCTTATCCTCAAAATAAGTCACTTTGGAGCCATTATAAACTGAATATTAATTTATTATAGAATAATATTTCTAGATTTTCCAAAGGTGCCCCTCACCCCTCTTATAAAAGGGCACTCCACATTCTCTCTAATTCACACCTTAAAACCCATTTGGCTCAGCCAAAATCTGCCAAACTATCCTCCCATGTTCCCTAAATTTATCCTAGAGGAATTCCTTTAGTCATAAAGCCAACTTAAAAAGTCTTTTTGATCAAATCAAATGGAAGAACCAGAAGAAGAGGTAATGATTTCACCACCCCCTTTCAAGTTTCTTTCTTCTTCCACTTATTCTTTATTTGTTATTTCTATTCTAAAATAATAACTCCATTAACTTATATATATTGTGATGTTATTATAAATATGGTACAACCATATTTAGTATTCTATTTTTCCTTTGATGGACATGTCACCATACACGTGTACATACGGCTTACCGTCTCCACGTCGTGGTGTAATTGTTATTCAAAACATTATTATTTGGATGAGTATGATAATGATGTTTAATTTATGTAAATAATAAATATAACATTATAATGATTAGGTATATATGATATATCATCCAATTATATATTATTTTAATATCTAAATAATGATATTGTCGCTCGTGCATATGTACGGACTACCATCTCCACGAACGCGATGACATTCATTCCTCATCGTATCCATTCAAAAATAATTTTCATTTGATGGTTAAAAATAATGTTTAAAGACTTAATGTCATTCAGGATATGAATAATAAACAACGTATCCATAACAAACACGGCTTACGTAACAAAGCATATAAAGGAAAACGAATCAGTTAACACTCTAAACAACGATAATACAAAGATATTATTAACAAAGAAATGTTAAAAGATCATATTTGATATCATATTAATATGATTATTGTATAATATAATAAGGATTATTTCACCATTATGCAGGAGGTTAAACTACCCTCGACCAAGTAAAAGTACAAGGTAAGGGTTTATTTCAAAATCTCTTCATTATTCAAGGTTGTTTATACGTAATTATCTACTGGGACCTCTTTATCATCCACATCCATGTATCTTAAAAATGTATTTCAAATCATTCTTACTCTTTTATAGACTATGGGTTAAATTCATTTATACTCTTGTTGACTTTTTATAATATTTTTATAAAGGAATATTTCCGTCATTTTCCAAACAAGGCCCTCTTTAGCCTTTTCGACAAAATTAAGGTAAGGATCTCTTTTTTTTAACTTATACAGCAGGTGCGGCTATTTTATGCCATTATAAAATCATCGAATCTTACCTTACAATATTATAATAATATTTTCAAAGTAAATTTTTTATTTTATAATTATGTGACTTTTAAATGATTTTAAAAAATTATATATTTCTCTCAAATAGTTTTGATTTCATCTATGTCAACATCCTTTGATGGATTTTAAACTTATTCGAAGTTGATTTATTATGATACAAAACATCCATATAGTATTGAATGTTTTGTGATATGTTTTACTATGGATGTGTTATTTTTATACCATTCATGGTTTATAGATAAAGTATTGACATTCCTTATGCGTGTTTTAATACAAATGTTTATGTTATGTTTAAACCTATTCATATGAGGAATGAATTGGACTTAATAAGTGATTGGTGGAGCCCGATATAGTTCCTCGATGCATCGGTAGGTATCATGAGAAAAACTATTGTCTTGGAAGAAGGCCTTGAAAAAATATTATTTTTAGTCTTAGCACAACGCCTTGACTATGTGGTTATGAGAGTCTGTTCTTATGCATTCCATCATTATGAAACTGGTTATTGATATTGCATGTGATTATTCGACTAGTAGAATATCCATGTGAATAAGTAAATGGCATTATTTTATTTTATTTTTTCAATATTATGATGAAGTTCAAGTTTAAAAGGCTTTTTTTAGTTATACATTTCCTTAAATGTTTATGATTATTTATGAAAGTTTCTTCTATATTGTTATCCTTACTGAGCATCTGATCTCACCCCTTTCTATGTTTTATTTTTCCTAGGATGTGAAGAAATATTTTATGACTGACCTACAGAGATATTCTGAGGGGATATGAGTGTGGACTATGGAGACTATTTTGTTTTAGTTTTTCACTTTATGATGTAATGTAAGATTTATGAATGTATCTAGTGTTTCCAAGGCTACTAAACTAATCATTCATTTGAGACTTGATCTTTTGTAATCTTTCCAATGTTATGTAATAATGCACTAACTCTATGTAACTGGGGTCGAGGATTTACAAGAATATTTTTGAGAGTTTTATTTCCTAAATAATTTATTATTGAGTACCTTTGAATATCTAGTATTTGTTTCATCTATTGAATTCTAGAGGGTGAAATTAGATAATGAGACCAATAATTCACGAATTCATTTATAGAAATAGTGGTATGAAGTAATATTTTTAAAATCTATATTTTTTCATAATTATTCTATAATTGAGATGGAAAGAGAATATCCATTGAAACTAAAGAATATTTCACTAAATATTTTTATAGATTCAATTTCCATTGGATCAGATTTATAAGAAAACAATTTTTTTATGATAGAAAAACGCTGATTGTAAATAGTGAAAAAAACTGGATAGAATTTTTGTTTTCTTTATGTTCTTAATGAAATTTTTATTACTTTTAATTAATATTTTTTGTGTTGGGTTTTCAGTTTTTATTTCTTTTTGACATATTAAATCCAAGTTATCCCATCACATAACCACAAAATTATCCCAGATTATTAGAGATTGTCCATCATTTCAATTAAATACTTTTATTTTGTATAATCACCACTTTAAAGGGTTTATCATGAACTCTCATGAATATAATTTAATAAAAAATATCCATTACTATCACTATAAACATCTGAAACACTTAAATAAAAAATTAATTTTTTTCCTAGATGACCTATAAAAAACACCAGATTCAGTATAATTATTGAACAAGATTATAGTCTTCATTAGATCAAGATTCTCACTCCCTTAATTATACATCATCATTTACTGAGCCAGAATAGTCAAGAAAATATTTCTCAGCCAAATATATAACAAGGTTTGGATGAATTTGGATAAATTCATAAATGGACCTGAAGTTCAATTTGGAAAACACAATATAGTTCCCAATGGTAAAAAATTATAAAATAAATCCATGATATAAATATCCAAATGTTATTACAACCATGGGATTAATTATTCAGCTAGTCCTTTTGGTTCCCTCAACCCCCTCAAATTAATATCCTACTCTAAAGTTAGCTCGATATAAAATAAATTTTTTTAATTAATTCCTCATTCAATGCCTTTAAAAACCTATCTTACATATATTTAATTTTATCTAAGATGTTTGAGGGTAATAATTATGAAAACAAATTCCCTTGTTCTTTTCTGACCTCAAACACTACCATTTTACACTAGTCATTTGATAAAACTGGTCAACCAAATTATTGATTTCTTCTATTTTTCTTCCTTATTGTGTTTCATTTGTAATTAAATTTTGGGGGTCATTTCCAATTTATCATACATTTTTTTTATTCTCCCTACTTCATGATTGAATTCCTTTTCACAGTAGGGAGGGTTTACTTACTCATTTATCACTTTTTCAAATATTTTTGTTTAATTGGAGTATTGAATTAATCAATTTATATTGTTCCCCTTGTTTATTAATCTCCCATATTTAATAAATATTTCAACGCATTCTTCATTCCAAAATGATAGTAGACTTGTGACTAAACATGTTCCTTTTTTGAAGAAGAGGCTTGGGTAGGATTAACAATATGAGTAACATTGTTATTGGAATCACATGGACCCTCTTCAACTTGAGAGGCCTATTATGTTGGAGTTGGTGGTCTAGAGCCAACTACTTTGTACTTTATTCATTAAATAAAAGCCTTATCACATCTTGATTGTTCTTCTGCGTGACATGTCATGTGATAATGTCTTAGGGATAGCTGTTGCATTAAAGGGTCGTAGCGGATCCCTGCTATGATGAGAACCTGAAAGTGCCATAACATTGTTCTTGAATATATGTTCTATGGATGGATGATATTATTTGAGGGACACAAATAATACAAGTCATTAGGGGTGAGGACTCATAAAACTTTGAGGCACCTTCTCATGGTGTGCGCCCTTGGTAATATCCAGGAGGATATTATGAGAACAAGACCCGCCAGTAGGAAATCCACATTTCATAGTGTCATTATATGTTCCTATCTATGGATGTGTGTTTTGATCCTTAGACTTTAAGATTATTATTAATGGTTATTACAACTCGCACACATAGATGTATTGACGAAAACTGTGATGACACACTGTTCGCAGCGAGGTAGGATATGTTGGGTGCATCACGAGTAATACCGCATTAATAGATAATGCGAGAAATGAATTTTCCCTTTCGTTCCATAACGGAAGTAGATATCTTAGGCCCTTTGATGGAATTGATATAGCCTAAATAAATCCATGGCCATGGTAAGGTATGGGCAAGTTCAATTCCGAGAAGTCAAAGAATGAATAATCAAGCACATGGGTTGATGGCACTAGCATGCAACCCGCTTGATTGGAGATATCGAGACAAAGGGATTATATTACACAGTAAGCGTTCGTAGGAGGTGAGACATCATTGCGACGTTAACTTCTTTCTCTATGGGTGCCTTGGCATGTTGCTAGACGCTAACCTTAGACTTTAGGCAGGCTCAGCCTAATGCCACTGAGAAAGAGGCCTAGAGGGTCACATACTAAGTGTGTCCATGTATCTCAGTTAAATATTAATTTAACAAGTTAAATAAATATTATTCCCGACTGTGGTTTAATAATTATTTAAGGATGTCTGATCGCATTTATTTTGACACAAGTTATTTGAGAGAATATACTGTGGATAAAATAATATATTTATTAGCGAGTAATGCAGTTACATTTATTTAAGAAATAAATAGTCATTACTCAAGGTCTAATAAATTTGGTGGAGAAAATTGGAAAATAAAAGTACATGCGATGTATATTAAATATACACGCTGTGTAGTTTTATGGAAAACATGTACACGCCGTGTATTAATTATTACACGCTGTGTAGTTTTTCCAATTGGTATTTTGAGGATTTAATATTGTTTTATTAAATGATATTTATTATAATCATCGTGGGCGCATGTCAAGGAATTAATAATTCAACATGGGGTTTTTCAATAAGAGTTAATGAAATAAATAAAGTTCGTAATGCGTTTATTTATTGTCATAACTCTATTAACCTCAAACCTGATTATAAATATCCTCGCAACCCCAACATTTTTTGTGAGCCATTGTTGTGCACAACAGATTTGGAAATACTCTCAAGCCAAGAGAGAATTCCCTTTCCACCAAGAATGCCCTCAAGTTACGAGAGCAAGATCCTCCACCGGATCAAGGCGGTCGAAGGCGGACATCGCAAGTGAAGGTTCTTCCGCGCTAGCACCCGGAGATCTCTTCGGCACCGTCCGGAGATAGGTGACACACATGTGGATCACCGCTAGAGGAATCCTACACTTGGATTCTATGATGCAACGACGGATCACCGAATCATGACCAGACACATCAACGAAGAAATAATTCCAACAAGGTAATTCTTATGCATTAATTAAATTAATTATAATCAACATATGATGATCCTCCTCAAGGGTTCCGGGACTCATCTTTCCTTTTCTTTCTTCGTTCTATTCCGAAGATTCGGCGTTTTATATCGTGACGGATCTCAGATTGAACACTGTTTAACGAAAAATTAAGTTGGGCAAACCCACCAACGCGCTTCTGTTGTGCCCGGAACCTACAAGTGGTATCAAAGGGGGTCATATCGTTGGTTATAATTATTTAGTTTTTTGTTGGTGATTTACGCATTTAATAATTTAGTTATTTCAATTCATGTTTAATCATTCTGGAAATCTGAATATCGAGATCTATTCCTCCTCTCTTGTTTCTCGTTCACCTCACAGAAACGGATTTTTCTTTTAATTTTGATTAAAATAAAATAGAGGAACTCATCTGGAGGAGCCAAATGTTTCTGGCCGTATAACACCAGAATACACGGCGTGTATTCGGAAGTACACACCGTGTAGTCTAGGTTCAATGCATTGACTGATCCGCCAAATCAGGCCGTGTATTGGATTCTTTCTAAGAATTTAAGACACCGTGTGTTGACCAGAAACAGGTGGCACACGGTTTTCGGAATACATGTCGTGTGGTCCAATGAACACGGCGTGTAGTCCCTTCGGGTTAGGGTTGGGTTGTGTACTCCGTACATAGCCTGCCTGGCTGGAAACCGTGTAACACAGAAACTACACGGCGTGTGTCCCACTATACACGCCGTGTACTCCGAAAATTTCTGAAGTACATTAACACGCCCTATCCCCGGGCGTGTACTTCGGATGGACGGTGAAGAAAAAGTACACGCCGTGTAGTCGGAACTACACGCCGTGTACTCAACCAAATTACGTAGATTTATTAAAATTTATTATTATATTATACAAACCCTTGAGACGTGTACCATGGTGCAGGCGTAAAGCTGAGGCACAACACGTGATAGGTGTTTTATATATATGTGTTTAATTTAACATCTGCGTAATAAATGGGAATTCTCCGGGTTGCCTCCAAGGTACAAGTTGTGTACAAGGATAATTTTAAATGAATTTATTTGTTTAAATGTATGATGGATGAGAATCTCAAGGAAATTCAGAAAAGGGATTTAAGATAAAAGGATTGATTAATTAAAGATAATTAATTGATTCGAGCGTTATTTATCTTAAACAAGAACGATTAAAGAATTGAATGCTAGTTTTATTTATGCGTAAATATCGTTGCATGTATGGATGATCATGAGCTAGACCAAGACCTTTGTATGTGATTGGTTTATTTTAATTTATTTATTTAAATTAAATTTGTTGGCATGCGAGCCATCTCCTCATTAATATGTAGGGCCTGCACTCCCAAAGATTCTTTTATGTAAAACCCCCTTTTTCCCCTCACCTGCGTGTGAGATAAATGCATATGTAATTGATGGAGCTCCCAAGCTAGTGGAGGCGGCTCAAGTTAAGAGCCAAGATGAAACCAATCCAAGGAGATACAAAGGTGGACAGGTGGAAAGCTGTAAACACGAACCCGAAAGTTTCAAGGTGTTTCTCCCCTAGGTCTTGGGTTAATTTATCAACCGCTAGATAAACTAACCAATAGAAAATCTAATGATCATACCATTTATTTTATTTCTATCAGTTTCATGGTTTATTTATTGTGGGTGTGTTGTCACGATCACACAATTAATGAATTAAATGAGAATGCAAGATGGAACTAAAATAAAATTGGCTTATACGTAAATATTATCTTAAACATGGTTAATCACTTAAGTATATCCCACTTAATATTAACAAACATGTAATCAAAGATAATAAAATGGAAATTTATGTATAAGGATAAAATCTCTCAAAATAAATATTAAGTCGTCATAGCCTTCCATAATCTTGGTTAGAATTGAACCATAGTTCAAAGTGCTTGACCAACCCTAGTTGGGGTGATTTCAATTATCGGGGAATTCTAATTCAAGGTTTTCGGTTGACTTGACTTGGTTCGCATCAAGGGTTGACTGCCACAGCAAGACTGTGTGTGACCAAGAGGCAAAGGTTGAGGAAATCCAAAAAGGATTTCAGGATTGGGGAGTCCACTCAGCGGATCAAGGAACTGCAAGTTAATGCAGTTGGAATTTGGAATTCCTACCTAAAACCCTTCAAGTTACTTGACCAACCCTAGTTGGGGTAATGCGAAGGGCAATATGGATCCTTTCCACTAAAATATTCACGCAATAGAATATTCCGAAGTCAATGGTGAGGGCTATTGGATTTCGATAAAATAGTGGGAGACTAATAAGTATTAATTTATTTATTTGTCTCAATTTTTATAATGAAGTACTAAACCTTTGCTCATCTTAAATTATAGAAATGGAAAGAAAATGAATTCAAACATATCATTGCGCACCATACTCGAAAAAGAAAACCTTCTCACCGGCACCAATTTCCAAGAGTGGCAGAGGCGTTTACGCATCGTCCTTCGCCACGAAAGGAAATTATATGTGCTGGAAGAGCCTATTCCAGTTGCGCCTGGGAAAGAGGCTAGTGATGAGGAATTATATCTCTACATGAAACACATGGATGATGCCACAGATGTCCAGTGTTTTATGCTATCGGCCATGTCTAATGAGCTCTTTAAGCAACATGAAAACATGGATGCGTATATCATGATGTCTCACCTTAAAGATATCTACCAAGAGAAGGCGAGACAGGAGAGGTATGAGATATCCAATGATTTGTTTACCACAAAGATTGGAGAATCTGCGCCAGCTGGGCCTCATGTGGTCAAGATTATTAGCTACATTGAACGCTTGGACATCTTAGGGATTAAATTCCCAGATGAGTTGCGTACAGATATCATCCTATCATCATTGCCCAAGACCTTCTCTAGCTTCATTGTCAACTATAACATGAGCGGAAATGGGAAGAGTCTATCAGATCTTCTGACCTTGATTCGCCAGGTAGATAAGGACATGGGGCCTGACAAACCCGCGGTCCTTATGGTGAACAAGAAAAAGAAGGACAAGGCAAAGGGGCCAAAGACTTATAAACGGTCTGAAGCCCCCGAGCACCGTCCCTCCAAGAAGGAGAAGATCCAGAGGAAGGGCAAGGAATGGGAAGCAGTGTGTTTTGCATGTGGCAAGCAGGGCCACTGGAAGAGGAACTGCACCCAAAAGCGTGGGGACGCTAAATGTGTGTTCGTTATCGATTGCAATCTTTCTATTTCTACACATTGGGTATTAGATACAGCTTGTGGGGCTCACATCTGTATTCAAATGTAGGAACCATGTAGATTTAGAAAGATCGCTAGAGGAGAGGTGGATTTTCGAGCTGCCAATGGCGCAAGGCTGGCTGTGTTGGCTATTGGCGACTATCACCTCTCATTGCCAACTGGCATGATTTTGGTTTTACAAAACTGTTATTTTGTGCCTAGTGTTACCAAGAACATAATTTCTGTATCTTGTTTGGATATGGATGGATTTATTTTCAAGTTTGGAAATAAGGGTTTTCTCTTTTATAAGAACAACTTATGTTATGGTATGGCACATTTGAATAATTGTTTGTATGTATTAAATTAAGAAAACCAAGTGTTGGCAATCGATAACGAAACAAACTCACATGACTCATACATCACCCAGTTATGGCATCACCGCCTTGGTCATGTGAACGAGAAGCGCTTGACAAAGCTCTTCCAAGATGGCTATTTAGACTCTACTGAGCTAAAACCACTTGATAGATTCCACGCTTGTTTACAAGGAAAAATGACCAAGCTGCCTTTTGGTGGACAAGGTGAAAGGGCCACAGAGCTTCTAGGATTGGTACACAAAGATGTGTGTGGACCATTTCCAGTAGAAGCTAGAGGTGGATATTCTTACTTTATTACTTTTACTGATGATTTGAGTAGATATGGCTATGTCTACTTAATGAGGTATAAGTCAGTGTCCTTAGAGAAATTTAAGGAATTCAAGATTGAAGTAGAGAGTAAACATGGTAAGAAGATAAAGAAGCTTCGATCGGATCGAGGTGGAGAATATCTGAACCAAGATTTCATCGATCTTCTACGGGAGTCTGGGATTCTATCTCAGCTCACTCCTCCTTATACACCACAGTGGAATGGTGTTAGTGAAAGGAGGAACCGCACCTTGTTGGACATGGTGAGGTCGATGATGAGTCATGCGGATCTTCCATTATCCTTTTGGGGATATGCATTACAAACTGCAGCATACACATTAAACCGAGTACCAACTAAGGCGGCAAATGGAATTCCATCCGAGTTATGGAATGGAAGGAAACCCACTTTGTCGCACACACATGTATGGGGATGCGAGGCGTTTGTTAAGGCCTTCTCAGGCAACAAACTAGCACCCCGGGGCACGAAGTGTATCTTTATAGGATATCCCAAGAAAATAAAAGGATATTACCTATATAACCCCCAAGACAAGAAAGTGACTGTCGCCAGACAAGCCATCTTTCTTGAGAGGGAGCACATCCTCAAGAAGGATAGTGGGAGAAAGATTGACTTCGATGAAGTTGATGCTCAAGATACACATGAGTTGGTACAGGAACAAGTTCCACAGGTCCCTGTGGAAGAGGTTCTAGAAACACAAGTACTGCGTAGGAGCTCAAGAGAGGTAAGGGAACCAGAGAGATTTGGTTTCCTAGTCACCGAGGATGGTGAATCATTATTGTTGGACAATGATGAACCTCTCTTCTATAAGGAAGCAGTAGAATAATCAAAAGCTGCAAGATGGCTAGAAGCTATGAATTCTGAGATGGATTCCATGTATCAGAACCAAGTTTGGGTTCTGGTCGATGAGCCAGTTGATGTAAAGCCTGTTGGATGCAAATGGGTATTCAAAAGAAAGCTGGACATGGAAGGTCAAGTTAGCACCTATAAATCAAGGCTAGTGGCTAAAGGATTCAGACAGCGTCAAGGAATTGACTATAATGAAACCTTCTCGCCAGTTTCCATGTTTAAATCCATAAGAATCATACTTGCCATAGCAGCTTACCATGACTACGAGATTTGGCAGATGGATGTCAAAACAGCATTCCTTAACGGGAACCTTTAGGAAGATGTCTATATGACACAACCAAAAGGGTTTGTGACACCAGGTGAAGGAAAACGGGTTTGCAAGTTGCAGAAATCCATTTATGGATTAAAGCAAGCATCCGGGTCATGGAACATTCGATTTGATGAAGCCATAAAGGAATTTTGTTTCATTAAGAATGAATGTGAGCCATGTGTTTATAAGCGGTTTAATGGGAATGCGGTCTTCATCCTAGTGGTATATGTTGATGACATACTACTTATTGGAAACGACGTACCAGCCTTACAGTCAGTTAAGGACTGGTTGAACAAGTGCTTCTCCATGAAGGACTTAGGAGAAGTAGCCTACCTTCTAGGGATCAAAATCATTCGTGATAGATCCAAGAGGATACTTGGACTAAGTCAGGGTACATACATTGAACAGATACTAAAGAGATTTATTATGGTAAAATCCAAGAGGGGATTAGTTCCAGTGTCACATGGCTTACATCTTTCTAAGAAAATGTGTCCCCAGACACAACAGAAGAAAGATAGGATGAGCAAGATCCCATACACTTCGGCTATAGGATCCATCATGTATTCCATGTTATGTACCAGGCTTGATGTTGCCTATGCACTGAGCATGGTAGGCAGATATCAAGCAGATCCAGGAGAACAACATTGGACTGCTGTTAAGACTATCCTTAAGTATCTGAGAAGAACTAAGGATATGTTCCTAGTGTATGGAGGAGATGAGAAGCTTGTCATCAGGGGGTATGCTGATGCTGGTTTTCAAACAGATCAGAATGATCTGAAGTCGCAATCTGGATATGTTTTCTGTCTCAATGGAGGAGCTGTGAGCTGGAAGAGTTCAAAGCAGCCAGTTGTTGTCGATTCTACAACGGAGTCCGAGTATATAGCGGCTTCTGATGCAGCCAAAGAAGCTATTTGGATTCGGAACATTGTCCAGGAGCTTGATGTTGGGCCTAGCAGTAAAGATCCCATTACATTGTTTTGTGATAATACTCCAGTAGTGGCTCTTGCAAAAGAACCAAGGTCACATCAACAGACAAAGCACATACTCCGGAAGTATCAACTCTTGAGGGATTTTTATCAAAGGGGTGAAGTTGCAGTGACCAGAGTGTCCACGGAAGAGAACGTGGCGGACCCCATGACTAAAGGCCTATCTCAGCAGAAGCATGAATATCATGTGAGAGCTAGCGGGTTAAAGGTTGTTAGCAGTTGGCTCTAGTCCAAGTGGGAGTCTGTTGGAGTTGGTGGTCTAGAACCAACTACTTTGTACTTTATTCATTAAATAAAAGCCTTATCACATCTTGAGTGTTCTTCTGCGTGACATGTCATGTGATAATGTCCTAAGGACAGCTGTTGCATTAAAGGGTCATAGAGGATCCCTGCTATGATGAGAACCCAGAAGTGCCATAACACTGTTCTTGAATGTATGTTCTATGGCCGGATGATATTATTTGAGGGACACAAATAATACAGGTCATTAGGGGTGAGGACTCATAAAACTTTGAGGAACCTTCTCATGGTGTTCTCCCTTGGTATTATCCAGGAGGATATTATGAGAATGAGACCCGCCAGTAGGAAATCCACATTTCATAGTGTCATTGGATGTTCCTATCTACGGACGTGTGTATTGATCCTTAGACTTTAAGATTATTATTAATGGTTATTACAACTCGCGCACTTAGATGTATTGACGAAAACTGTGACGACACACTGTTCGCAGTGAGGTTGGGTGCGTCACGAGTAATACCGCATTAATAGATAATGCGAGAAAGGATTTTTTCCCTTCCATTCCATAACGAAAGTAAATATCTTAGGCCCTTTGATGGAATTGATATAGCCTAAATAAATCCATGGCCATGGTAAGGTATGGGCAAGTTCAATTTCGGGAAGTCAAAGAAAGAATAATCAAGCACATGGGTTGGTGGCACTAGCATGCAACCCGCTTGATTGGAGATATCGAGACAAAGGGATTATATTACACAGTAAGCGTTCGTAGGAGGTGACACGTCATTGCGACGTTAACTTCTTTCTCTATGGGTGCCTTGGCGTGTTGCTAGACGCTAACCATGGACTTTAGGCAGGCTCAACCTAATGCCACTGGGAAAGAGGCCTAGACTGTCAGACACTAAGTGTGTCCATGTATCTCAGTTAAATATTAATTTAACAAGTTAAATAAATATTATTTCCGACTGTGGTTTAATAATTATTTAAGGATGTCTGATCGCATTTATTTTGACACTAGTTATTCGAGAGAATATACTGTGGATAAAATAATATATTTATTAGTGAGTAATGCAGTTACATTTTTTTAAGAAATAAATAGTCATTACTCAAGGTCTAATAAATGTGGTGGAGAAAAATGGAAAATAAAAGTACACACCGTGTATATTAAATATACACACTGTGTAGTTTTATGGAAAACAAGTACACGCCTTGTATTAATTATTACACGCCGTGTAGTTTTTCCAATTGGGATTTTGAGGATTTAATATTGTTTTATTAAATGATTTTTATTATAATCAGCGTGGGCCCATGTCAAGGAATTAATAATTCAACATGGGGGTTTTCAATAAGAGTTAATGAAATAAATAAAATGTGTAACGCATTTATTTATTTTCATAACTCTATTAACCTCAAACCTGATTATAAATATCCTCGCAACCACAATATTTTTTGTGAGCCATTGTTGTGCACAACGGATTTGGAAATACTCTCAAGCCAAGAGAGAATTTCCTTTCCACCAAGAACGCCCTTAAGTTACGAGAGCAAGATCATCCACCGGATCAAGGCGGTCGAAGGCAGACATCGCAAGTGAAGGTTCTTCCACGCTAGCACCCGGAGATCTCTTTGGCGACGTCCGGAGATACGTGACACACGTGTGGATCACCGCTAGAGGAATCCTACACTTGGATTCTACGACGCAACGACGGATCACTGAATCATGACCGGACACATCAACGAAGAAAGAATTCCAACGAGGTAATTCTTATGCATTAATTAAATTAATTATAATCAACATATGATGATCCTCCTCAAGGGTTCCGGGACTCATCTTTTCTTTTCTTTCTTCGTTCTATTCTGAAGATTCGGCATTTTATATCATGACGGATCTCGGATTGAACATTGTTTAACGAAAAATTATGTTGGGAAAACCCACCAACGCGCTTCCGCTGCACCCGGAACCTACATATTATAGTTATTATTCATAAAAATTTCCCTTATATTTCCCTATCTTCTACCATATCACTACCATTTCTATTCACATATTTCATCAATTAAAAAATAAGTACTACTTAAGTGATAAATTGTTTTTGGAAACTCTAATCCCATTGGTGTCTATTATTCATTATTCATGGTGGTAATCGAGAAAAGTTGATTCTATATGACAATGTAAAAAACATATATAGATGTTTATTCCTCAAAAAAATAAAAAATCTTACTGGAATAGTCACCATATCTCCCCGATAAATTATTATCCTAGGTTGAGAGATCTTTCAACAGAACCTATATGCCTACAGAAGGGGTGACATCATTACCTATTGTTTAAGATGAAATACTATCTTATGGAAATAGGTATAAATATATTTTAAACCCCTTATATTTTGTGTAAATTCAAAAATAATTTTCCTAGTGATGGGAATAGAGCTTGACCCATTACTTACACGAGGGTTCTAAAGAACCCCATCATGGTTTTGGATTCAAAAATTATTTCAACAATTCATTTAATCTATATAGAGGAGAATAATTCTCTAATTGGAAATAATAAGTATCAGAAGCATTCCAGACATAATATTCCAATCGATATATCCTTCCAAACATGCCTCAATTTCATCCTTGGAAACACCTAAAGGAAGAGACAAATAGTTTTGATGTATATGGGATGAATTCCTTTGTCAGTTTAATTCCAGGAATAACTGATACCAAGAATCTAATGAACCCCTTTCATGTGCTGATACTTTAATTCAATTTCAAAACCTATTAATTTCAAGGGTATCTTCAAAACATAAAAATCCACACATATGAAAGGGGTGACTAGATGATACATAGATTGGGATACCTAGTCTAAGAAAATATAAATACCAAAATATATCCCTAATCATTTCAATGATGGATGGGTTTTGAAATAGGATTGCTAGAGTTGTAAGGCTAACCCAAATCACTGAGTGAGGCCATCATGATTCAATGAGAATTCAAAAATTTATCTGAGTTGATAGAAACATACAGATTTGTAAAATGAGGTTCTCTATACCATGTAAGTATCATGTATTCATAATCTTTGTTGTGAATAAGAATGTATCATGAATTTTTCATACCAACCATGTCATGATTTCAATGGCCCAAATATTCGTTTATGTGCCTATCCAAAGCATCGATAGAGGTTCGATTACATCTGAATTATAAAATAAAAGAAAAATTGACAATAATATACACTAACAATAATTTAAAGTTTCCTACTAGTTGTGAGGGATCACCATTATAGAAACTAATAACCTTGGGGAATATAAAAATAGCTATAAAAGCAGGTAGGGATTAAGGGTTCATGAAAGAAATAACAAGTAATCATTCTGTTAATGATTTTTTTATTTTCAAAATAACTGACTATATTAAAGGAAAATATAGATTTACATAAAATCCAATTCCAACATTAAAAATTGTTTAACATATATATATAATAACCAACATGTAGTAAATTCAAATACACAATGTTAAGATAATACATAATAAAAATAAATTACAAAAAACTATCCACCATGGGTAGTCCGACTACACCAATAACTTGTGGTAGAACATGAACACCCCATGATTTTAGAATATATATATATATATATATATATCTTTTTAATTTCATTTTTTCTATAGATTTTTTTACAGGAAATGCTGATCTTAGACAAACCTCGATATACTATTGAAATATAATTATAAAATGTGAATATTATCCCATTATCATTAGATTGGAGGGTATGTGTCATGACCTGTCCTCGTGGTCTGTGTTGTGACTACCCCATGCCCGCCTTCCATAGGCCAGGGGCTGGCGACTAGCAACAAAGGCGTAAATCCCTAAGCTAGGAAGGAATTGCCTTTATGAAAGTAAAAAAAACACAACAGAGTAAACAATAGAAAGTAAACACTAAGTGAATATTGTATACAAAAAAGAAATGCTGAAAGTAGAGGTGGCCAGAAATACAATCCCAACAGTAAATTACAGGTACAACGGAAAGAAAGTACAACTAAAAAAGAGACAACATCCTAAAAAGGGCAGCTACTAGAACGCCCGCCGAGTATCCTACCTGAAGGGTTGATACGGATGTCCACCTCAGCACTCCATGTCTATCGGTCCGCTCCATGTACCATCTCACCGTGTGGTCCACCTCCGGGTACTGTCTGGTCCTGGCTCTCTCTCGGCCTCTCTCAACACCATCTGTCGTCTGCATCCAACACAACGAGGTGCGGGCATAGCCTATGTAGGGTGAGTATAACGATACTCAGATGGGACCCCGAGACCCCCAAAGGTCTCCCAGAATCCAAGAAGGATAACCCACAATAGAAAGATACAACCACGAAGTATCAACCAACCCTACATACATACATGCCCATACATATACCTAAGTTATCAATCTCAGATCGGCTCCAACTCTCGAGCCCAAGCACAACCTAGTCCACACAGGAAGTAAAGTCAATCACATCGATGATAATGATTGAAATTCAAGACTCAGCTCACATAGGTATACATCTTTTGTACAGCGATAGAGATTATCAGTTGTAATAACTGATTCATCAAAGCTGTTGAACCCATGAAGGATCCAAGTACAGAAGTAGTTGCTTCCGAACCCACATAGGATCCATGTACAGTAGTCATCGCTGCCGAACCCAGGTAGGATCCAAGTACAGTAGTCATTGCAGCTGAACCCACGTAGGATCCAAGTACAGTAGTCGTCGCTGCCGAACCCACGTAGGATCCAAGTACATTAGTCGTTGCTGCCGAACCCACAAAGGATCCAAGTACAGTAGTCATCGAAGTCACAGCCAGCTCTAGGGTTCCCGCACACAGCATGCTCGATTCCGGGAGGGTCTGCTCCTGGAGAAATGGGGCCGATACATCAACTATCATGAAGTCCAGAGTTTATGTATCCTGAAGTTCCATCTCATCAAAAGAAACCCAACTCGATAGACGACGCCTCAGTCGGATTCTCAGTTTGAGAGTTATTGGATTTTCCATTCCAGGGGCCCATTTGAAATTACACTCATTCCAAACCCGGCCATTTTCCAATGTTTTCCAAAACTCACTTAGAGTATTGCCAATGGACCGCCACTTTGCAAGGGTCACAGTGCCGCAGACAGCTTGATGATAGGACGCACGATCTAGAAGATATCCGCGTTTAAGAGAAACGGGCTCGGCCCGTCAAGCCTAGTGGGCTACCGGGTTGGCCCATCCTAGCTTGACGGGTCCAACCCAGTTGGGGGGTCAGCCTAGCCCGGTGGGGTGTGGCCCAAACTGGTGGGGTGTGGCCCGGCCCACGCGGGGGCGGCCCGGCCTGCGGCAGGCCGAGCGGAGCGGGGGGGGGGGGGGGGGCAAAGCCCCCCAGTTTCCTGAAACGGCGGTTCCGCCTCTCCTGCCCGGCCGGCCGAAGTCGGCCGGTCTTCTTCGGTAGGAGCGGCCCCCGGAAGCTGGCCGCGGTCCTCCGCAGTGCGGCTCCGCGGTCTCCTCCCTGGCCGGCAGTAGCCGGCCGGTTCATCAAGAAAAAAGACCAGTGGAAGAGGGTCGTGGTCTTCCCACAGCGCGGCGCCAAGGAGGTGTCGCGGTCCTCCAGCCCAGCCCGCTAAATCTGGTTGATTCTTCCTACCCATCCGGTCATGAGACCGTCTGGTTCTTCTTCGGCCAAGGGGCCAGCGGTTTCTTGCCACGGTTCTTCCGCACACGGCCAGCGCGCGGCCACCACTACCTTTGGTCGGCAACGCCACCACCTCCTTCATCCATGGTCCCCCTCTGGCATGTTGCGATGGAACCCCCCCCCCCCCCCCCCCCCGTGACTTAGCCCCATGTCACCAAAACAACAATAACCAACGGAGGGTCATCAGGCTGTGTTGGTTGGACCCGCGCACTTCATATTAGATGGTATCATTTGTCCAAAGTCAAACCAAGGCATACATCGAATAACAAGAGTTTAATTTTATTCAATTAAAATTAATCAAAAACCCATACCTCAATTCAAGGTACGTTTCACGTTGACGAGCCATGAAAGACAGACGTCGATTTCGTTGACGTTGGGGTGCATCCGAAGAGTAAAAATCATTGGAGAAGTTCTTCATGAGCGGAGTCTTCTCTCATGATGTGGAGGAAGAAGAAGAATGCTGGTGTTCCTTTTGGGGTCACCTCACGTTCTTACCACGATTGAAGAAGTGGAGGATATGTTCTTCACCGAGAGGAAGATTGCATTCTTCGTGGGAAGAAGGCTTTACTTCTAATCCTCCACAGCTTCTCCACAGAATAATTTCCGAGAAATAAAATAAAATGCTCCCTCATAATTTAATAATTCCATTCAATTCAAAATAGATCAAATATTAGAGGAGAAAATTAATTAATTTATCATTAATTGAAAATGTGTTGGCACATTCATCAGAGGAGGGTGGAAAGTCTCAATTAAAGATGGGAGGTGTCAAATTAATTTAGGGGAGTTTGTGGGGAGTTTAAGGGGAAATTGAGGGGTTAGGCTCATGTGGGCCCCACCACACATTATCCTCCAATGGGAGTTTATGTGGGACGTGGGCCCACATCTAACTCCTCTTTGGAGAAAATAACCACCCCTTAACAAAAATTATGTAACACATAATTGTTTTATTTATTTTAATGAATTCCCAAAAATTAACGTCTCATCTCGTACAAACACTACTGCGGTAAAGGTCCCCTTAAGCAAAAACTGGTGCTACAAGTTCATTGGTGCCCTCAGATTTCAATTCTAAGAACCCGTTCAAAATATAGAAAAACTAGCATGTACGTTTAATGAACGTACCCAAACAAAACATAAGAAATTGATTTCGGTCACACCGTGCCTTGGAATTAGGCGTCGTCAGAAACTACGGACTCGTAAAATTCCAAATAAATTAAAAAAATTCCTTAAATTTTTCTTGTCTTTACATTACCCCCACCTCAGGTCTTTGTGTCCCCATAAAGCTACAACACAAACTAGGGAAACGAATGGGGGTACTGAGCAAACATCTGATATTCCTGCTCCCATGCGCTCTCCTGGAGGTTCCCGTTATAATGAACCATACTTTATATAAATTGTTAGTACTTCAAAATTGAAGTACATTTGTTACAACATATAAAGAAACCATGAAAGGACCGTATAGGTACAGTCTCTTTAGAAACTGGGAAATATAAACAACTGGTTCATAAAGCATCTACACTGTCTCCCATTTATTTCATCATATCTATAGTCCCTTTTGGCATATCTTACTTAATAACCTTCTTCCTGACCTGGGGAATGAAAACATACAAAAGGGTGAGCTCAAATGCTCAGTAAGGGTAAACAAAGGAAATATCAATCACATCATATTCATAAGAACATAACATTTTGGAAATCTAACCCTGCAAAAGAGATCATAATTTCATAACATGGGATAAATAATGGTAGTGAAATGTTATCACAATAATCATAACATAAAAGATGAGGCTTTTTGGTATACACACATAATTATAGAGAATCATTTCTTATTAGTCAAGACTCATTTCCAAGACTATCTTAGTGGACAAACTCCATTTCCGAACCGAGTTCATTCCTCATTTCAGTCCTGTTTCAATTCACTGGTTTAACCTGCCATTCCAGCCATGTCTATCTCATGAGATATAAAATCTTTACCCAATGCATTGGAGGGAGATATAGGTCTCACCTATCTCATAATGATACCACTCTTATGTGTGCCACAAAATCATAAACCATACATCATAGCATAACCCATGTAACAAAAATGGGATTCTTAAACAACGTGACATCATAGAACAAATAATATAAGATAAAGGAATTCATAAAAATAATTCCATCACAACATAATCAAATCAATGTAATAATAGGGATAGAAACATAACCCATTATTATCTTAGATGGAAAATAATTTTGATAAAACACTTGAACTCCATTTTTGAGGAAAATATCCTTTCTACTTCAAAAACACTTTTCCATTCTTAACATGTCATACAATTATAAACTAAAGGAAGTTGATTAAAAATAAAATTGAAAACTTGTAAAGGAAGATTCTTGTAAATAATGTTTTAAAAATCCATTCATGCCGTATAAGTTAAAAAAACATTCTTCTCGTACTTTTTTCGGAGAAGTCAAAAAGTTCCTCGTACGAAAAATTACAAAATTTTCCATTCATATATTTTACTAAAAACTCACCGAAGGGTAAAATTGGATTTAAACAATTTTAGGTGGATGAAAATAATATTAAATATTGATGAAACATGGATGTGGATGATAAATATTCCCCAGTAAATTCTGAAGTATAAACAATCTCAGATAAAAATGAGATTGTGAGATTTTCCCTTACCTTAGGTCCAGTTTTCATCGTAAGTGTCTGAACCTCCTGTACAATGATTTAAATAATTTCGTTCACTTATTCCAGAATCATAATCATTGTTATGATATCATATATGGTCATATTCTTAGCTTATTATTAGTAATATTTCATTGCTACTTGTTATTCAGGTGTTTATTACTTTTTGTTCTTATGCGTATTTTGTCGAATAAATTCTTATTCTTATTTTTAGGTTATAGATACCTCATTTATAGAATGTTATTAGTGTAATATATATCATATTTATTCACTCAATTCATTTATGTAGTCATTATTCAATGAAAATCATCTTGAACAAGTCGCATCACATAGTGGAGACGGTATTCCGTACGTACGCACGAGCGATGATATTGTTCCCATGATTATGGAATTGTATTGGAGTGTATGTATACTATTTAAAAACCAATATCACTTTACAATAATCATATATATTCATTCTTTACTCCATTATACCCATCAAAGTAAGGTGGTGGTGGAAAATAGATTACACCATGGCGTAGAGACGGTATTCCGTACGTACGCACGCGCAGTGATTTCATTTTCCGTAGGATGGATAGATGGTGAAATAGGGTTGTTTCATACTTATAATAACATATCTGTATATGATTGATACTTATGTTATTAATTCATAATGAAAAAACTAAATAAGAATAAGTGGAAGAAGAAATAAAGTTGAAAGAATCGGTAACAGACATTACCTCTTCTTTGAAGCACTTCTTTGAGACCTCCTTTTAGGGCACTAAATTTGGTCTTTAAAGAAGACCAGGACCTTTAGGATGTTTCTAGGGAAGTGGAGAGGAGAAATTGGTAGGGGTTGGCCGAGCTTGAAGGCTCAAAGTGGTGTGAGGAAGAGAGGGAGGAGGTTCCCTTTTATAAGGGATGAGAGGGGCACCTTTGGAAAAACTAAACATATTATTTTATTATAAAGCCATATTCGGTTTTAAATAGCTCCAAATTGATTTATTTAGAAGCTAAGGTGGGTATGGGTCTAAATCCTCTCATCAAATAGATTTTGGACAAGTTTAGTTTACTATTGTAACATTATAATTTAGATTTAACTTTAAGTTAGATAATTTTACTTTTACCATGTCATTTTGTGCTTACACTATAAGGTTAATAAACTTACTATAACAAGCCAAACGAACCCCAAGTTGTATATTATTAATATATATAAAATTATCTAATTCATTTGGCCGAATATAAGTTTTTTAGGAATAAAATAACAATTAATAATATAATATTTTTTTAAAAAAATATTTTATGTCAATTTTGACACTATTTAGTAATTGATTTTTGTAAAAAACATAACAGAATTATTAGTTCTAAAAAAGTTAATTAAATAAATACTAACATGTCATATTAACCTATAAAATTAGTTTAGTTCATAAAAAGTCTCAAATTATATTTATTTGGGTATTAATAACATCAATTATGTCAATATATCATTAATAAGATAATTACTACATCATAATTGTGTCATAAATAAATTAAATTATTTAATGCCTAAAAATTAAAAAAAACACCATTATGTATGAAATATTTTTATATTTCTAATTATTATTTATAGTCAAATTTATCTTATGTATAACCCCATATTTAAAATTATTTACTTATTAAGCATTGATTTTAACTATTTTAACCCTTCTTTAAATAAATTAATAATAAATGTCCTAATCTAATCCAAGTGGGCCTAAATGGTCATATTTTATTCATAAGGTTGTTTTTGGTCGAATTACACTTATCCAATAGAATTAGGACATGTGTTAAGGTAATAATAATTACATTTTTACCCTTAATTACCCTATTTATTTTTTAACCGTGGTAAAAAGAAGTAAAAAAGTTACTATTCACGAAAAATAATTTTCATCTCATTGAACCACATTTTAGTCCTTAATGTTAACCGTGTCTCTAGGATTTTTGAAATTTCACTCACCGAAGCGGTAAAATTATGTTTTATGTAAATTTGCAAATTCTCGTAGGAGGTGGGTAAAAGACAGTGAAAAGTTCAATAAAATTTTTATATATCTAAAATTATTATAAAATTACTCCAATGAATTACATTGAACTTATATAGGTATTATGTATAAATTTTGACTTAAAATAAACTTAAATAAAATAACTAATTATTTAAATAAAAAGTCGGTTTTTAAATAGTAACCCAGTGTATTCACTATTCATCAAAAATTGAAAGTTTCCAGAAAAATACCAAAATTTCACCCTAGGATAATTTCGGTATTCCAAATCCAAAAATGAAGTCCATTTTGAAAAATAAAATTTCAAAAATTTTAAAAAGTGGTTATTACTATTCATTACTGCTAGTTTTAATAATATTTTAATAGAATATCGTTGTTTAGTGAAACTCGGTATTGCGTACGATGCAAGCTATAAAGGAAGGTCGCGATTGCGTGTAAGGAAAGCCAAGCTAGTGTTGTGTGTAGTGAAATATTCCTTTGATGATTTATATAAAATAAAAACAAAATATTTCTTATAAAATTTTCGGGTGTTACATTCTACCCCCCTTAAAATGAATTTCTCCCTCGAAATTCGTCACTTGTAACAAACAGATGAGGATAACTCTCCCTCATCATATCCTCAAGCTCTCATGTAGCTTCTTCTAATTAGTGGTTCCTCCATAAAACTTTCACCAAGAGAGTGGTCTTGTTCCATAGGACTTTTTCACTATGATCGAGAATCTCTATCGGTTGTTCTTCATAAGTAAGATCTTGTTCAAGTGGTACAACTTCTGAGCTGAGTACAAGTGAAGGAACAGGTATGTACATTCTCAGGAGAGATACATGGAACACATTGTGAACTTGAGAGAGATTTGGTGGAAGCGCCAATCGGTAAGCTACCTTCCCAACACTATCTAGTATTTCCAAAGGACCGATATTCCTAGGGCTCAGCTTTCCCTTCTTTCCAAATCTCATTACTCTCTTCCAAGGAGATATTAGTAAGAACACTTTATCACCCACTTCAAACTCTAAGTCTTTTCTTCGGTTGTCGGGATAACCTTTTTGTCGACTCTGAGCTGCTTTTATGTGTTATTGAATAGATCAGACATTTTCTTCCATCTCATCAACAAGATCAGGTCCTAATAGCTTCCTTTCCCCAACTTCATCCCAGCAAGTTGGAGTCCTACATTTATTTCCATAGAGAGCTTCATAAGGAGACATTTGAATACTGGAGTGAAAGCTATTATTATAAGAAAATTCCACCAAAGGTAGGTGTTGATCCCAACCACCTTTGAAATCCATAGAGCAAGCTCTCAACATATCTTCTGGAGTTTGAATTGTCCTCTTAGACTGACCATCTGTCTGAGGATGATAAGCAGTGATGAAACTCAACTCTGTATCCAGAGTATGCTGAAGACTTCTCCAGAACATTGAGGTAAACCTCGGATCCCGATCAAATATAATAGAATGTGGTACTCCATGAAATCTTACCGCTTCCTTTACATATATCCTAGCAAGCTGATCCAGAGAGAAATCTTCTCTAATAGAAATGAAGTGTGCAGACTTTGTATGATGATCAACTATGACCCAGATAGCATTATTGCCTTTGGATGCTTTAGGAAGTCCAGTGTCAAATTCCATAGTGATGTTTTCCCATTTCCATTCGGGTATGGGTAATGGTTGTAACATCCCCTTATACTTCTGTCTCTCAGCTTTAACTTGCTGACAAACCAAGCATCGAGAGACATATTCAACAACATCTCTTTTCATGCCATCCCACTAGAATTACTATTTCAGGTCCTTATACATCTTCGTGCTTATAGGATGAATAGAGAATGAATAACTATGAACCTCATCCAGAAGCTCCTTCTTTAATTCTGGTATGGGAAGAACACAAACCCAATTCCTGAACTTTATTATCTCATCACAATCAAGGTTGAATTCAGGAACATTTCTCACCTTCTTTTGTAACTCTACATATTCTTTCTGTGCCTCTTTAATCTTTACATGTATAGATGGTTGAACATTCATTTGAGAAAGATACAATTTTTTCCCTATCATTATAATTCCATGATCCATCCTTTGTACATCTATAAATATTGGATCTTTTGTGATCCTCATCATGGATAAACTGGCATGGTCTTGCCGACTTAATGCATCTGCCACCTTGTTTTCTTTCCCAGGGTGGTAATGAATTGAGCAGTCATAATCCTTAATCAGCTCCAACCATCTGCTTTGGCGCATATTCAGGTCCTTTTGTGTGAAAATATACTTTAAACTTTTATAATCAGTATAAATGTCACACCTTTCTCCATAAATATAATGCCTCCAAATCTTTAATTCAAAGATTACCGCAGCTAAATCAAAATCATGAGTTGGGTAATTTTGCTAATGGATTTTCAACTATCGTGAGTCATAAGCTATCACCATATCATTTTGCATAAGAACACGCCCCAATCCCTTCTTGGATGCATCACTGTAGATCACAAACCTTTCTCCACTACAAGTCAGTGTGAGCACAGGTGAACTGGATAACCTTCTTTTCAACTCCTTGAAATTCTCTTCACATTCCTCAATCCAAACAAACTTAACTCCTTTTCGAGTCAACCTGGTGAGTGGATTAGATAATCATGAAAAATGTTTCACAAAAATTCGATAATATCCAGCCAAACCACGAAAAATTCGGATCTCAGTTACTGTTGTTGGTCTCGACCATCTATAGATAACCTCTGTTTTTTCTGGATCTTCAGATATCCCCTCATTTGAGATTATGTGACCCAAAAATGAAACTTTTTTAAGCCAAAATTCACACTTGGTAAATTTGGCATAAAGCTTCTCCTTTCTCAGGTTCTTCTATATAATTCTCAAGTGATCTTCATGTTATTCCTTGATCTTTGAATGTACATGAATATCGTCTATAAAGACTACCAAAAACTGATCAAGATAGTCTCTAAAGACTCGATTCATCGCATACATGAAGATAGCAGGGGCATTAGTAAGACCAAATGGCATCACTATAAATTCATAGTGTCCATACCTTGTACGGAAAGCTGAATTTGGTATATCCTCCCTTTTGACCTTTAATTGATGTTACCCTGAACGAAGATCAATCTTGGAAAAGTATTAAGCTCCACGTAGTTGGTCAAATAAGTCATCAATGCGCGGTAGAGGATATTTGTTCTTGATAGTGATCTTGTTAAGTTCTTGATAATCAATGTAGAGTCTCAATGATCCATCTTTCTTCTTAACAAACAGAACAGGTGCTCCCCAAGGTGACGCACTAGGGCGTGTGAACCCCTTATCAAGATTATCTTGGAGTTGATTCTTCAATTCCTGCAACTCAATTGGGGCCATTCTATAATGTGTCTTTGGAATAGGTAAATCACCCGGTACGAGTTCTATTGAAAACTCAACTTCATTATTTAGTGGAAGACCCGAAAATTCCTCCATAAAGACATCATCAAACTCTCGTACAATGGGCATATTCTTAATCGTGAGTTTCTCACCAACCATTTGAGATAAATAACCTTCATTTAGTGGAATCGAGACCCATAAGATAGAAGAAATTTCCACTGGAAGGTTATGTTCATCCTTGCATCGATAGACGATCAAATATTGATATGGAATATGAAATGTCACTTACCTTCTTTGGAAATTGATATGAGCTCCATATAGAGAAAGCCAATCCATGCCAAGAATCACACCAAATTCCACTATCGGGAGGATCACAATATTTACAGGAAGCACTTTCCCACAAACTTCAATCAGAGAAGAATTATAAACTTTTGATGCGACTGTTGTGCCATTAGGGGTTGTCATAGCTAACTCAATATCTAATTGTTGAGGTAATACGATGATACCCTCAGAAATATTTTAAGAAATAATGGAGTGGGTGGATCTATAATCAAATAAAACCTTCGCTACTTTAGAGTGGATGGTAAGTGTACCTTTCACCACTCCGTTATCATACTCAACGTTGCTGATAGAAATTTCATGTGACATTCTTTTGTCTTTATCCTTAAGAGTTTTTTGACGTCGATCATCATCAACAACCCTTGGATTAGGGGATTGATTGGCATAATTACCCATTTCCTTGCACTTGTAACATTGAATTGTAGGAGGTACACTCTTTGTAGCCTTTTCATTGTTCGCATCACTAGACATCTTCTTCCCATCATTGCGGCATTAAAATGCCCGATGAACTTCCTTTCCACATTTGAAACATTTACTTGTTCCTTTAAGACAACTCCCTCCATGTTTCTTTCCACACTTTGAGCATAAGGGAAAACTCATCTTCTTTTTAGTGTGCTATTTAGATTTTCCTTTGAATTCCATTTTCATCTTCTTATCAAATCCATATGACTGATGGGTTACTCCAATCTCCATCTCAACTTTGAGAGCACATCGAACGATTTCCTCGTAGCTATTGATGTCCCTTATGGCTAACGCCCTTCGAAGACTTGGTTTTAAGACACTAAAGAATCGATCGATCTTACTCTCAGGTTGGATAATAATACCAGAAGCGTACCTTTAAAGTCCTGTAAAATTTTCTTCATAAGTACCAACAGATTCATCATCCTTTTTCATTAATTCAAGAAACTCCTTCTCCATATTTTTTCGGAGAATACGAGGGAAGTACTTATTGAAAAATAAGTTCTTGAACTCGTCCCATTCCATGGACCCAGTTTCATATCTTCGCCTCGTATTCTTGATAAGATTCCACCGTTGATCAGCATCATTTTCCAAACGATACACTGCTAAGATGACTTTATCATGTTCAGAATATTGATGAACGGAAAATATCTTTTCAGTAGTACTGATCCATTGTTCAACAACTAATGGATCAGTAGACCCGCTGAATGAAGGTGGATGCGGTCTCATGAAGGATTCAACATAATGTTGCTCCTTCTTTTGCACGTTTGGAAGTCCTGCATGATTCATAGCTTGAGAAAATTGTGTGAGCATGGCTACTAGATTTTTCATTCCAGCTCCCATAACTTTTGGTTGCTCAGGGGGACAATCATTGCATTTCCCGTCGCATTCCGCATTAACACGGTTCCTTCGGGTTCCATCCATTGACTAAAACCAAGAATAATAGTGTGTGCAACACTAATTATAATAGGAAAACCACATAATCAAGAATAAAATTTCACACTTAAGGTCTTATAGTTGGTTATTCATGGCCATTTCTAAAACACTAAGATTGTGTTCTATGCTTAGACTTATCCTTAGGATTCTTACTAAGGCTTTCACATCCTAGTTACCAAAGGTTGACTATACCATTCTTATGATACCAACTATAACGACCCATACTTTACATACATTGTTAGTACATCAAAATTTATGTACAATTATTACAACATATAACGAAACCATGAAAGGACCGTATAGGTATAGTGTCTTTAGAAACTGGGAAACATAAACAACTGGTTCATAAAGCGTCTACACTGTCTCCCATTTATTTCATCATATCTACAGTCCCTTTTGGAATATCATACTTAATAACCTTCTTCATAACATGGGGAAAGAAAACATACAAAAGGGTGAGATCAAATGCTCAGTAAGGGTAAACAAAAGAAATATCAATCACATCATATTCATAAGAACATAACATTTTGGAAATCTTACCTTGCAAAAGAGATCATAATTTCATAACATGGGATAAATCATGGTAGTGAAATATAATCACAATAATCATAACTTAAAACATGAAGCTTTGTGGCATACACACAGAATCATAGATAATCATTTCTTATTAGTTAAGACTCGTTGCCAAGACTATCTTAGTGGACAAAGTCCATTTCTGAACCGAGTTCATTACTCGTTTCAGTCCTGTTTCACTGAACCGGTTTAACCTTCCGTTCCAGCCATGTCTATCTCATGAGATATAAAATCTTTACCCAATTCATTGGAGGGAGATATAGTTCCCACCCATCTCAAAATGATACCATTCTTATGTGTGCCACAAAATCATAAACCATACATCATAGCATAACCCATGTAATAAAAATGGGAGTCTTAAACATCGTGACATAATAAAACAATTAATATAAGATAAAGGAATTCATAAAAATAATTCCATCACAACATAATCAAATCAATGTAATAATAGGGATAGAAACAAAACCCTTTATTATCTTAGATGGAAAATAATTTTGATAAAACACTTGAACTCCATTCTTGAGGAAAATATCATTTTTACTTCAAAAACACTTTCCCCTTCTTAACATGTCATACAATTTTAAACTAAAAGAATATAATTAAAAATAAACTTGAAAACTTTTAAAGCAAGATTTTGGAAATAATTTTTTTAAAAATACATTCATGACGTATAAGTTAAAAAAACATTTTTCTTGTACTTTTGTCGGAAAAGTCAAAAAGTACCTTGTACGAAAAACGACAAAAGATTCCTTTCATATATTTTACTAAAAACTCACCGAAGGGTAATATTGGATTTAAACAATTTTAAGTGGATGTAAATAATATTAAATATTGATGAAACATGGATGTGGATGATAAATATTCCGCAGTAAATTCTGAAGTATAAACAATCTCGGATAACAATGAGATTGTGAGATTTTCCCTTATCTTAGGTCTGATTTGCTTCGTAAGTGTCTGAACCTCCTGTAAAATTATTTAAATAATGTCATTGACTTATTCTAGAATCATACTCATTGTTATGATATCAGATATGGTCATATTGTTAGCTTATTATTAGTAATATTTCATTGCTACTTGTTATTCGGGTGTTTATTACTTTTTGTTCTTATGCGTGTTTTATCGAATAAATTCTTATTCTTTTTTTTATGATATAGATACCCCATTTCTAGAATGGTTTTAGTGTAATATATATCATATTTATTAACTCAATTCATTTATTTAATCATTATGCGATGAAAATCATGTAGAACGAGTCGCATAACATCGTGGAGACGGTATTCCGTACGTACGCACGAGCGATGATATCATTCCCATGATCGTGGAATTTTATTGGAGTGTATTTATACTATTTAAGAATCAATATCAATTTACAATAATCATATATATTCATTATTTACACCATTATACTCATCTAAGTAAAGTGTTGGTGTAAAATAGATTACACCACGGCGTGGAGACGGTATTCCGTACGTACGCACGCACGGTGATTTCATTTTCCGTAGGATGGATAGATGGTGAAATAGGGTTTTTTCATACATATAATAACATATCAGTATATGAGTGATACTGATGTTATTAATTCATCATGAAACAACTAAAGAAGAAGAAGTGTAAGAAGAAATAAAGTTGAAAGAATCGGTAACGGACATTACCTCTTCTTTGAAGCGCTTCTTTGAGACCTCCTTTTAGGGCACTAAAATTGGTCTTTGAAGAAGACCAGGACCCCTACGATGTTTCTAGGGAAGTGGAGAGGAGAAATTGGCAGGGGTTGACCGAGTTTGATGGCTCAATGTGGTGTGAGGAAGAGAGGGAGGAGGTGCCCTTTTATAAGGGAGGAGAGGGGCACCTTTGGAAAAACAAAAAATATTATTTTATTATTATAATCCATATTCGGTTTTAAATAGCTAAAAATTGGTTTATTTTGAAGCTAAGGTGGGTATGGGTCGAAATAATCTCATAAAATAGAATTTGGACAAGTTTAGTTTACTATTTTAACCTTATCATTTAGATTTAACTTTACGTTAGATAATTTTACTTTTACTGTGACTTTTTGTGTTCTTACACTATAAGGTTAATAAACTTACTATAACAAGACAAAAGAACCCCAAGTTATTTATTATTAATATATATAACCTTATCTAAGTCATTTGGCCAAACCTTAGATTTTTTGGAATAAAATAACAATTAATAATATAATATTTGTTTTAGAAACTATTTTATGTCAATTTTGACAATATTTAGTAATTGATTTTTATAAAACTTATAACAGAATTATTAGTCCGAAAAATGTTAATTAAATAAATACTAACATGTCATATTAACCTAGAAAATTATTGGAATTCATAAAAAGGCTCAAATTAAATTTATTTGGTTATTTATAACATCAATTATGTCAATATTTCTTTAATAAGATAATTACTGCATCATATTTATGTCATAAATAAAATAAATTATTTAATTTATAAAAATTAAAAATAAAATACCATTATTTTGGAAATCTTTTTTCTATTTTTAATGAATATTTATAGTCTAATTTATATAATTTATAACCCTATATTAAAAATTATTTACTTATTAAACTTTGATTTTAACTATTTTAACCCTTCTTTAAATAAATTAATAATAAATGTCCTAATTGAATCCAAGTTGGCCTAAATGGTCTTATTTTGTTACTGAGGATGTTTTTGGTCGAATTACACTTATAAAATAGAATTATGACATGGTTTAGGGTAATAATAATAACATTTTTACCCTTAATTTCCCTATTTACTTTTAACCGTGGTAAAAAAAAGTAAAAAGTTACAATTCACTATAAATTATTTTCATCTCATTGAACCACATTTTAGTACTTGATATTAACCATGTCTCTCGGATTTTCTAAATTCCACTCACAAAAGCGGTAAAATTAAGTTTTATGTAAATTTGCAAATTCTCCTAGGAGGTGAGTAAAAGACGGTGAAAAGTTCAATAAAAAAATTTTATATCTAAAATTATTATAAAAATACTCCAATGAATAAAATTGAACTTATATAGGTATTATGTATCAATTTTGACCTAAAATAAATTTAAATAAAATAAATAATTATTTTAATAAAAAGTCGGTTTTTAAATAGTAACCGAGTGTTTTCACTATTCATCAAAAATTGAAGGTTTCCAGAAAAATACAAAAATTTCACCCCAAGATAATTTCGATATTATGAATCCAAAAATGAACTCCATTTTGAAAAATAAAATTTAAAAAATTCCAAAAATTGGTTATTACTATTCATAACTACTAGTTTAAATAATATTTTAATAGCATATTGTTGTTTAGTGAAACTCGGTATTGCGTATGACACAAGCTATCAAGGAAGGTCGCGATTGTGTGTAAAGAAAGCCATGATAGTGTTTTGTGTAGTGAAATATTCCTTTTATGATTTATATAAAATAAAAACAAAATTTTTCTTATAAAAGTCTCGGGTGTTACACCCATGCTGCCAGAAAATGTGCACCAGAGGAATCGACCGTCCATGCAGGACCCACTCCTGTTGGTCCTTGATCTCCTCTGGGACCTCCATGAATTTCACTCTGTCATCGATGTCCATCTCCCTGTAGTCGATGATGTTGGATGGGTCATGCACATATCTTCTCAGCTGAGACACATGGAAGACATCGTGCACCCGGTGCAACTGAGGTAGAAGGGCCAGGCTGTAAGCCACCTCGCCTACACTGCTAAGGACCTAGAAAGGTCTGATGAATCACAGTGGTAACTTGCCGCCTCGGCCAAATCTCCGTATAACCCGTTGAGGTGAGGCCTGTAAGAGGATGTGGTCGCCATCCTTTAACTCCAGTGGTCTCTGTCTCCTATCAGTATAGGACTTCTGTATGCTCTGTGCAGTCTTCATCCGCTCCTGGATGATCTTCACCTTCTCCTTCGTAGCCTGCACCATCTCTTGTACTACAAGTGATGACTCCCCTAGCTCAGTTTAGCATAGAGGTGCTCTACAAGGTCGGACGTACAATGCCTCGTAAAGTGCCATTCCAATGGTGGAGTGGTAGCTGTTGTTGTATGCAAACTCCAAAAAGGGTAAGTGATCCTCCCAACTGTGACCAAAGTCAAGGACAAAATCACGGAGCATGTCCTCAAGAGTCTGAATGGTCCTCTTAGTCTGACCATCCTTCTCAGGGTGGAAGGTGGTGCTCAAGTGAATCTACATGACAAAAGCCTCTAGTAAACCCTTCAATAGTCGGGAAGTGAAACAAGCATGTCAATCGGAGACGATAGTCGATGGCACACCATGAGGTCGTATGGCCTCCTGTACGTAGAGGCGTCCCAAGCTCTCCACTAAGCCCTACTCTCTGATCGGTAATAAGTGGGCTGACTTGTTGAGTCTATCAACAATCACCCATATAGAGTCGTCCCCTCTGCATGTACATGGATGTCCCGTCACGAAATCCATGGATATCCCATCCCACTACCACTTTAGGACCTCTAAGGGTTGTACCAAGTCTGCTAGTACCTGGTGCTCTACCTTCACTAGCTGACAAGTGAGGCATCATGATACAAACTCTGCTACCGCCTTCTTCAAACCTGGCCCCCAGTGTTGTCGCCTGAGGTCCTCATACATCATCGCCACTCCTAGATGTACCACTAGAGGGGAAGTGTGAAACTCCCTAAGCACTTCCTCCTATAATGAAACTGTTACCATGGTACGTCCCCTGAAGAGGATGACATGCTTCCCACCTTCAGAAAACCCATCTGGTGTCAGTCCTGAGGATATCTAAGCATGTCACGTCTCACGGTCAATGTCCCCACGTTGTTCCTCCCAAATGCACTGAAGGAGTGGATGAGTGACTGTGAGAGACTGCAAAAGGCTGCTCCATCTCTATCCACAAAGGATATCTACAACTCATCCAGCTGCTATGTCGCCTCTCCTTGCAGTTGAATGCCTGATCTCCTATTAAGAGCATCTGCTACAACATTCCCCTTCCCAGGAGTATAGAATATCTCGAAGTCATAGTCCTGGAGGAACTCGAGTCATCGCCGCTATCTCAAGTTCAAGTATTCCAATGAGAAGATGTACCTGAGACTCTGGTGGTCAGAGTAGACTATAAAACGCTCACCCATCAGATAGTTCCACCACATCTTCCAGGAAAATACCGCTGCTGCTAACTCCAAGTCATGGGTAGCGTAGTTCTGCTCGGGATTTCTCAACAGTCATGAACCATACGTGATCACTACTCACTCCTATATCAGGACACACCCGAGTCTGGTCCCTAATGTGTCGTAGTAAACTATTTACCCTATGCCCTCCTCTGGTAGCCTCAAGATGGGTGCACTAGTCAACCTCTACCTCAGCTCTTAAAAGCTCTACTGGAATCTCCCTGACCACACGAAGGGTTTCCCCTTCTACGTCAATGCTGAAAGATATGCTGTAACTCTAGAGAAATCTGGTATAAATCTCTGATAGTACCCAGCCAGACTTAGAAAACTCCTCACCTATGTCACACTACTAGGTGGCTCCCAAGAAAGTACTGCATCGATCTTTGTTGGATCCACAGCAACTCCAGCCTCAAAGATGACGTGTCCCAGAAAGTGAACCTCTCGAATCCATAACTGGAACTTTGAGAGCTTACCATAATGATGGTGCTCTGAGAGTGTGTCCAGTACTACCCACAAATGGTAGGTAGGCTCCTCCTCAGTAGTCGAGTAAATCAGTATGTCATCGATGAAGACTACCACAAATCGATCAAGGTAAGGATGTAAGATCATGTTCATGAGACTCATGAACACTGCAGGAGCATTGGTTATGATGAAGGGCATAACCAAGAACTCGTAGTGGCCATACCGACACCTGAAGACCATCTTCTTCACATCCTCGTCTCGAACTCTGAGTTGGTGATAGCCTGACCTATGTTCTATCTTCGAGAACCATCGTTCTCCCTTGAGTTGACCAAAGAGGTCATCAATCCTTGGGAGTTGGTAATTGTTCTTCACGAGCACCTGATTCAGGCAACAGTAGTCGACACACAGTCGCGACCTCCCATTCACCTTCTTGGCGAATAAAATCGGAGATGCCCAGGGTGAAACACTGGGTCGGATAAATCCATTTCCCTGAAAGTCCACTAGATATACCTGCAGCTCATGAAGCTCGGTGGGAGCCATCCGATATGCCGGAGTAGATATCAGTGTTGTCCTGAGGTACAAATCAATGTAGAAGTATACCTCTCTGTGAGGAGGTAATTCTAGAATGTCTTTAGGGAAAACATACGAGTAATGATCCACCACAATAGGAAAACGAGGACTCTGCGCATCAACTGCTCCTAGGATGAGACTAGCCAACTGATGTTCGGTCGGCTACCCCCTCCTCCGCGTAAGTAAATCCTACGCTGTAAAGGCTCCCTTATCGCCGGTGAAGGTGAACCTCATCCCATCCGTGTGGACACAACGTAATTTGCGCCTAATATTTTCAATCTGAGCATGAACTGTGGATAACCAGCCCATACCCAAGATGACGTCGTAAGGCCTCGACGCCGCTACATGAAGATACCAGCTGAAGCTCTCACCTCCTAGAGTAATCTCACACTACCTTCACTAGTGAGTAATCATCGAGTCTGCTCCCATAGGAGTCTCTAGCCATAAGGATTGAGCCAACGGCTCTGTCAGAATCTCTAACCTCCAAACAAAGGCATTGGTAATAAAATAATGACTCTATCCTGTGTCTATAAATACTACAGCAAGGGTGGAGTAGACACAGATAGTACCTCAATTCATCTCAGGTGCGCCGTGGTCGTTGGCCTCGACTGCCTGGAGCTGAGCCTACCTCTGTCCGCCAACTCCCTATGGTCGGGGTGGACCTCCTAGTGGTGGTGGTGGTAGTGCCTCGAAATGTCGTCCACCACCCGCTACTCGTCCAGCTCCTCTTATACATCAGCCTACTCCCAGCGGACCACCATGGTCAAACCTCTGCCTCTGCCTGGGAGGTCCCTCTACTATCTGTTGCTCGTCCTCATGGTGGTTCGGGCAGTCACAATCCATGTGGCCCTGCCCGCCGAATGCATATCACTATCTGCTCCTCGTAAGGCTGGCTCTATTTCGTGTGCCCCGCACAACCGAACCTGTATCTGGAGGTCACCCACCTGATTTCCTAGTCCGCTTGGACCTCTATGTCAACTGTCTTCTACCAACCGCAAAAGACTTCCCTAGGTGACGCCCTATGGTGGGTCTCACCGCTGGTGATTGCTCAGTGATAAAACTCTCTACTATAAGGGATCGTTATAGCACCCCCGCCTGCATCGGGATGCTGAGGGGAATCGGCAAATCCCTGATCTCATGCCTGAGTCCCTACTCGAAAGTCCGGGCCCTAAAGAACGGGTCCCGTACCATATCCATTGAGTAGTTTGAGAGGTTTGTGAGCTTCACTCAGTACTGAGCTACTATCATGTTTCCCTTCTACAAATGTAGTAACTCCGGATTCCGCACCACACGAAGGGTGGCTGGAACAAACTCTGAGTGAAAGAGACTCTCAAAGTCTATCCAGAGTAAAGATGCCTCGTCATGAACCTATAGAATTAGGCTCCACCATCTACCTACTGCTGCATGCTGGAGACTCGTGGAAAGGATCACCATAAGGTCGGCCGATGTCCCTTCCAATCTGAAAACTCGAATGATATCCTCCAGTCAATCCTCAGCTGCCTATGGGTCTGTCTCTCCTCGAAACCTGGGCAGCCTCTGGCACTAGAACTTGTGCAACGCACTCAGGCAGTGTGCACTCTCTACTGCTAGGGCTGGTGGAATCGGTGGCCCAACAGGTAGTGGTACAGCTGGTGCCTCTGCTGTGATGGGGCCCTACACCGAGGCCTCGTCGCTCTGTGGGCTACCATCTCGTACGTAATTCAGAACCCTAGATGGTTGTGTTCGTTGGGCCATCCTGAAAAGAAGCTGGTGCACTACGGTCAAAATATTATACCTGGTGAGCTAACACAAAGTAATCACAAAGAAAATATTTCAAAGGAAACACCCAAGCAATCAGTGTTTTCGTACACTGAGTCAGAAATCAGAGGTCTGGGTCATGGTGTATGGATACGTCGGCCTCCACACCAACACTAGACTCCCTGGACTGAAAACTACACTCAATAATCATGAAAATATTTCTTCACAGAAAATAATGGTCAGAGTTCTAAGTTCTGTGGATGAACTGACTCCTATGATAACAATTTGTCATGACCCGTCCTCAGGGCCCATGTCATGACTACCCCAAGCCCACCTTCCATAGGCCAGGGGCTAGCGACCAGCACCAATGGCGTAAATCCCTAAGGTGGAAGGAATTTCCTTTAAGAATGTAAACAAACACAACAATGTATGTAACAGAAAGTAAACACTAAGTGAATACTGTTAACATAAAAAGTAGTGCTGAAAGTAGAGGGGGCTGGAAATACAAGCCCAACAGTAAAGTACAGGTACAAAGGAAATCAAGTACAACTGAAAATGGGACAACAACTAAAAAAGGGAAGCTCCTGGAACATCCGCCGAGTATCCTACCTGAAGGGTAGGATCAGATGTCCACCTCAGCACTCCACGTCTATCGGTCTACTCCGTGTACCATCCTGCCATGTGGTCCACCAACAGGTACTGTTTGGTCCTGGCTCACTCTCAGCGTTCGTCAACGCTATCCGTCATCTGCATCCAACATAATGAGGTACATGCATAGCCCGTGCAGGGGTAAGTATAACGATACTCAGTAGGGACCCCGAGACCCCCAAAGGTCTCCGAGAATCCAAGAAGGAGAAACCATAGAAGAAATATACAACCACGATGTATCAACTAACCCTACTTAGGTATATTCCCATACATATACCTATGTTATCAATCTCAGATCGGCTCCAACTCTCGAGCCCAAGCACAACCCAGCCCACAAAGGATGTAAAGTCAATCACTTCGATGATAATGATTGAAAGTCAAGACTCAGCTCACACAGGTAGACATATTTTGTATAGAGATAGAGATGATCAGTTGTAGTCAGTGATTCATTTAAACTGTCGAACACACGTAGGATCCAAGTACAGTTGTCATCACTGCCGAACCCATGTAGGATCCAAGTATAGTTTTTGTCGCTGCCGAACCCACGTAGGATCCTAGTACAGTAGTCGTCGCTGTCGGACCCACGTAGGATCCAAGTACAGTAGTCGTCGCTGTCGAACCCACGTAGGATCCTAGTACAGTAGTCTTCCCTGCTGAACCCACGTAGGATCCATGTACAGTAGTCATCGCTACTGAACCCACATATGATCCAAGTATAGTAGTCGTCAAATTCGCAGTCAGCTCTAGGGTTCCCACACACCGCACCCTCAATTCAGGGAGGTTCCTCTACTCTAGAAAAGAGTTCGATACATCAACTATCACAAAGTCCAGATTTAATGTATTCTGAAGTTCTGTCTCATCAAAAGGAACCCAACGCGATAGACGGTGCATCAATCGGACACCCAGTCTGAGAGTTATTGGATTTTCCGTTCCAGGGGCCTTGTTGGAATTACACTCGTTGCAAACCCGTATGCTTTCCAAATTTGTCCAAAACTCACTTAGAGTATCGCAACAGGACCGCCTCATCACATGTGTCCCGGTGTTGTAGACGGCGTGTCGATCGGATGTGCGGTCTAGAAGATATTTGCGTTTGAGGGGTTAGGCTCATGTGGGCCGCACCACACATTATCCTCCCATGGGAGGTTATGTGGGATGTGGGCCCCCACCTCTAACTCCTCCTTGGATA
This sequence comes from Viscum album, assembly GCA_963277665.1. Classification (NCBI taxonomy): domain Eukaryota; kingdom Viridiplantae; phylum Streptophyta; class Magnoliopsida; order Santalales; family Viscaceae; genus Viscum; species Viscum album. Next base: position 1,113,539,989 of record OY728132.1, on the reverse strand, counting down.
AAATAACCACCCCTTAAAAAAATTATGTAACACATAATTTTTTATTTATTTCAATGAAGTCCCAAAAATTTACTTCTCCTCCCGTACAAATGCATCTGCGGCAAAGGTCTCCTTAAGAGAAAACTGGCACTACGAGTTCATCGGTGCCATCAGATTTCAATTATGAGCTCCGATTCAATATATAGAAAAACCCACACGTATTTTTACTGAACGTACCCGAAAAAATCTTCAGAAATTGATTCTGGGAACACCGGGCCTCAGAATTAGGCGCCTTCATAAACTACGGACTCATAAAATTCCAAAGAAATTAAAAAAAATTCCTTGAAATTTCTGGGTCTTTACAGTATGAATAGGAATAACTAAATTATGAAAAATATGCATAAAATTATTCCTTAATTAAAACGTATTTATTAATTCTTACGAAATAAGTACAATAATTTTATTGATAATAATAAAATAAAACAAATTTTTTTATAATTTCATTTCTTATATATTATATATTTTTTTATAAATAAAATATATTGATAAATACTAATCAATAACAAAATATATTGATAATTTATATAAAATTTAATATTAATTTTTGTATTCATTGTTAATTGGATAAAAATGAAGATTAAATAATTTGAATGTAAAAAGGATATATTTTTTTAGAAAACTATTTTTATTGTGTGCAATTTATTTTATCATAATAAATTTAATAAAAAACTATTTATGAATGATTTTAATGAAATTTTTATATAATATATTCAATAAAATATATTAACAGTCAAATAATTGGTAATACTTGGAAAGGAATTATAATATAATAATTTTTATACTTAAAAATACATGTTCTCTAAAAATGGTTTTTATACTTTTTATTCACGAATAAAACAATTAATCCATTAAAGTTTAATTAATTGAATAATTTAGAATATATTTAATATTTTTAATCATGATAATTTATATTATTTAATAGTTTCAACATAATGTTTTCCCATAATGAATAGTTTCTAGGGTAAGAAATGTGTTACCACTATAAGGGTTAAATGGGGCTTAACTTAAGAAATAAGGTTTAAAATAACACAAAATACATGACTAAACCTCATTGGATTAATTTATTTCTAACATAAACTTATTATCTTATAAAATATGCAAATATGTATTCACTTTAATTGTGTAATTATTACATTATATAATAATGTTTCAAGAATTTATAAGTTTTTCACCCACCTCACTTATAAAAGGTCACCTCCTCTCCCCACATATCAACACCACTTGAGCACTATAGTTTATTTAATACCTTAATAAAGTCTTTATCAACAGTCATCCATATGTCCTAGATGTCTTTGACTCACTAAAATACCATCTAATTAAGGCTTAATGTGTATTATAATTGAAGATATCTGAAGAAGAGGTAATTTATTTTACCAGTCTATTTTTTGTTTATTTCTTATTAAATCTACAAACAATAATTCATAAACATATTAAAATGATTAAATAATTATATTTAATATAATTATATGTATTTATATTAATTTTACAGTCAATTTATATCTTCTTTATATCTAGTGTAAAATGAAAACATCGCTCATGCATACATACAGACTACTCCCTCTATGAAGCGATGTATTTTATTTTTCATCACTACCTCTCATGGATGGTTATATTGATGGATTTAATATATATATATATATATATATTAATTTTATAAAATAATTATTATTAATCAAATATAAAATATTTTAAAAATTCTTACCCTCTCATTCGTTGTAAAATGATAACGTCGCTTGTGTGTGTGTGGACTACCACATCCATGTAGCAATAAAATTTATTTTTCATTTCCTCTTAAAATGCAGAGTAATAAGGGTATGTGTAATGGATATAATTGAATTTTTTTATTATGATTATATATGTGTATACTATTATTTATCTATCTTTATTCCATTTGTTGGAAAATTTAAACATTACTCGTTTGTATGTACTGATTACCATCTCGATGAAGTGATGTAATTTATTTTTCCATACCAATTTATAAGAACAGTTATAAAATTTTATATAATGTATAAATATTATTCTTATGATATGATTAATATTTAATATTATTAAACTAGGTTAAAATTTTTAATGACTCCAACCACAGAAATAAAATATTCATTGGAAATAAAAACATTAACATTGAAATGTTGATTTTAATAAAAAATTGTTAATAAATAGGTAATTGGGAATTGTAAGGGAATTATATATTGTATGAAAAGTATAAATATTTATCTAGTTTATATTTACAATAAATTTAAATTTATTAAACAATAATTTAATAGTGAATATCAAATAACATAGGACTTGAGGTAAGATCATTTTCTATAATATCATTTCTTTTTAGAATTGTATATGTTAAATTTTTAATGAGGGAAATTATATGATAATTATATTTTAAACCTCATATATTTTCTTCTAATTTGTTTATTTCTTTGTTTTTTATGTTTACTTTTCATTTAACTTTCTTTTTCCCATAAAATTATTGATATTTTTTAAGTAAAAAATTTATTTCCTATTTTAAGTTCGAAATCTTTCTCTTCCATATCCATATCATTAAAAAAACTTATTCATGGTTTTTTTAACAATACTTATTTTGTTAATTTTATTTTAAATAACATTTAATTGATTTAAAAATTAATGAATGTAATGTTTTCAAATGTTTTCACATAAATCAATTTTCGCATTATATGATTGTGAGAAATGAATGGTATCTTTTAACGTATATGAAGTGAATGTATTTTCCCACTATCATATCCATCATTATTCAAGAATATTCCTTTAAAAATTTTGATGTTTTTAAAAATAAAATCATTTGCCCATTATTTAAAAAAATTTGTTTAAAAAAGTTCTAAAAAAGGGTTCTTTTTTCTTAATTTTAAAAGGGTAAGTTAAATGCATTTATAATAAAGTTTTTTATCTATGTCAATATCTTTTAATGATTGTTATGATTAATTGGGGGTATGATCTTATGATACTATGCAATTCCTTTCAATATGTGGTCTTTGATGATGTTGTTTTAATTAGGTTTCGTGAAACCAATTTCTTTCACAATGGTTAACTAAGATATGAAGGAATGAAGAATACTCATATGTTCTTATGGAATATATATGAATGCTTTATTATTATATAGTGGGTGGTTCAATTATAACACTAAAATTAATTAGATATTATTTTATGTCCTATAATCTCAAAGGTTACATGGGTGGCTAGACCAAACCTATGAGGGAATACATGTATTAATATCAGGACTAATAAGGTACACCGGCAGTTAACCTATGACTATTATATGATTGATGTCCTAGTGGGAATCTTGTATGTATTATGTGGTGAATGTATCAGTGAGTATCCATTAAATATGAATGCTATGATTATGTTTATTCCATATTTTAATTGCAATGTTATTCTCTCATGAATTATAATTGTTTTATGTTCCACACTTTTTTGAGTTATTTATTGTTTTATGAAAAATATTTATGTCATGAATCATTATTCTAAATTTATGGCTTTGGGTATGACCTTTATGTATCATGATTATATTCTAATACCCTTATGAACGTCTTATATTCACTTATATTCTTGGAATTGATGTATCCCATGTTTATCCTTCCTGGTCATTTGATCTCACCCATTCTTATATTTTCATTAACCATGTTTATGATGAAGGGTATTAATTAATATAAGACTATAAGGATACCATAAGAGAAGAATATTTTACATATATATTGAACATATTTCTTCAAAAAAGTTGGTTATGTATCTAGTCTCTAAAGAAACTAAACCTTTATGAATTTATGGCATGTATCACTATGAGATATATTTAATATTCATCTAAAATGATAAAATATTTATTTATAAAATACTTTAGTAACCTCATATGGTATTAGAGTGGGGTTAATTAAATATTGAAGATTATGAATATGAAGAAAAAACCTAAGAAAACATATAATGAATAAAAAGTGATATTAGATGAACATAATGTGTCCTATGGTGTAAAAATTTATGTAACATCCTAAGAATTTGAGAATATTCTGCTTTTTAATAAATATTAATTTAAATGGGTTTTAAAAAATTAAAACAAATTAGTGTATGATTTAAAAAAACTATATGCCTTTCAAAAATAAATTTAAATTGTAGTAATAAATAAAGTTGAAATAATCAAATTAAAACAATGTTACTTTTGTAATATTTTTCTAGGGGTAATAATTATCATGGAAAATATAAATTCAATTTTAATTAAAATATACTAATATTTTAATATATTTATATCTTTTAAAAGAATTTTATAATTTAAAAAGTCTCAAATATATTTTAACTCAATATTTTAAAAATATATGATGTAATTTGTTCAAAAGACCTTTTAAACTTATATAATAAATTATAAGTAATTATTATTAAAGAATACATGTGATTATTATTTATCTAAATGTACTTTTATTTTAATACGAATAAAATATATATTTTTCAAAATTTTATGTTTTAATATTATTAGTTTTGAATAACATATTATTTATCACGAAATAGGATTGGTATCAATTAAGATATTTATTAACCTTAGTAAAAAGTTTAATAATAATGTTTTACATAAATGTATAGTAAAATATTAATTTGATATTTAAATTTTAAGGGGAATGTGATGTGTGTTATGAAATGTAAGTATTAACAACAATTCAATTAGTGTAAATATTATTATGTTAATTTTTTAACAATTAATATGTAAGAAAGAAACATAAAATTTTTAGGTTATTAAAATTAATGTATACATATGCTAAAAAATTATATTAATATCATTTATATTTTATAATTATCTTATGTAAAATTTAAATAGATATATAAAAAATTCATCCAGCCTATGAACCCCTAAAGGACTAACCTCTACCATAAGTGGGACCTTGCGTTCTACCATGTTAGAGGTCAGTCTGCAAAGAAGGTCATATGGAGGAAGAAGGGTGAGCACATAATGCCATGTAAGGTGTGTTAATGGGCTAACATAGTTCCCTCATAGCTCGATCAAGTGAGTGCATATGCATGGGCCTGAATGTGTTATTGTTGAATGTGTACCTAGTGGTGGTCGAATAGTGTGTTGTGGTTTCCAATACATTATGCCTTGGTACCACCGCTTATGGAATCATTTTATATAAAAAGAAACACTCATATAAGTGAAACATAATTATGGGGTGGGAAAATGTGGGCACTATAATTCCTCTTAAAATATCCAATTTAATATCCCATCCATTTTATCTAATCAATTCCATCCATTTGATCTCCTCACACATTATCTTCAACTTCAAGAGGTATTTAAAACACCTCAACACCATTTTCCTCTTCTTATTTGATATTGGATTCAGCCTCAACCCATTATAAATAAACCATTGATGACCTAGATCAACATCTCCCCCATTATACACTATTTTCCTCCTTCAATAATAAGATCTTATGTATTTAACCAATAAAACAATTAAACTTCACCCTACGAAAAATGTTCTCCCAACCTACTCAACTTCCCTCCGTTATTTCTCTTCAGTTTTTATGGTAAACCATGTCGATATCATGGAATTTGTTTTTTTTTCAATCCACCTAAACCAATTTCAAGTTAATAAAATTTATCCATGTTTTTAAATTAAAGGAAGATTCAGTAATAAAATCAATGTAATGATTCGAATAAACTATATACATTACTATTTTGGTCAGTGACACGCACATACAAGTTGAAACCAATTAAAACTCTTTATCATCTTCCCATCAGGTATGTACCACTAGCATTAATGAAGTTTGTGTGTGTTTTTGTGTGTGTCTATATATATTCACTCTCTTTATTAAAACACATTATCAACTTACACCACATGTTAGGAGGAACTCCAACACCTACAAACATCAATTTTTATTTTGAAGGAATGTAAAAAAAATTTAATCTGAATACAAATATTAAAAATTCTATTTTTGTGTATGTATTAATATAATTGGGATTTCTTTTAATCCTTTGTTTTTTTTAATTATAAATCATCCTTTACCTTGGTATTATTTTAAACAAATAAAACGTGAAATTTCTATATATAAATTTTGTCTTATTATTTTAAAAACCAAATGACCAATGTTCTCCCTTATCACCAATTTTATCTTTTCAAACATTACTAATGGATGTTACCTAATCTTGTTTTGTTCTTTAGATTAAGGTAAGGGGACTATATTTCAGGAGCTCAACTATTTTTATAATTTTACATGAAAATACATCATTTTATATAAATTATTATATTATTTCAAAATTTCTCCTTCATGTAAATTTATTTTCATAAGAAATTTTTATTTTCATGTTTGTAAAATCCTTTTATAAGAATTTTTGTTTTAAAACTCCAAATTTTTGGATTTTCAAACCCTATTTCTTGTAAGAGTGATTAATTTTGAAAACTCTTTCTTACATGTTTCTCTAAAAACATTTTATAAAAGAACAATGAATTATTTTTCAATATTTAAAATTTTTTCTCATATAGGATATTTAATTTTAAGTAAAATTTTGTTTACAGAACCCCAGGAAAATATAAAATGTTTTATTATATTCTTATTAATCCACATTCTAGAAAAGTTTATTTCCTAGAATTTGTATTCATAAATTCAAATGTCGGTTTTAAATCGTTTATATTATCATTTAATGAAAAAAATATTCTTAAATTTTATTTATTGTTGATCATGATAATAGTTATATACATATACTATGTATTTCATTAACATTCCATGCATTTTTTTAAAATGTTTTTTTATCAGGAGGTTTTGTAAATGTTGCCTTTTAATGTGTGGATTCCATTAAAAAGTATGAATTTTCATCAAAGAATAATTAGGATAATTTTTATTTATTTACCTTTAAAAATATATTTCATAATCTTTTTTTGAATGGTGGTTTTAACGTGTTATAAATTTGAAACAAAAACCTTTGAAAAAATGTTTGATTTAATAAATTAATCGCTTGGCGTGATATCCCAATAGGGGTTCCACTCAAAGGTTACCCAAACACAGTTAACCACATGGACACAAGCATGCCTCCCCATACTCTATAGGTTGGAGACTAGAAGAGAGGGCCTAGGGTGTTTTTTGGGGTTACTATACCCGCATTACTAGAGTGTACCATAATGTGTTTAATAAGAAGGTAAATAGATAGAGAATGATAATGGATAAATAGACATGTGATGGAATATAATGATTAACATACAAGATCTAAATACTAATCAAATTCTTGAAACTGAATCGTATATATAATTATTCTAATGTCATGTCATGTCACAATAAAAATGGAAAATATGTATACATGGTATCAAAAATACATGCTATACAAATGAAGTAACAAAGAATCCAAAAAATCTATGCATCCTGACCACTGACCAAGTCATCTAAATCCAAACTCTAATCTAATGAATAAAATAATTTTCTTGTCTTTAAAGGGGTATGGTTCCCCTTATGAACACCTACATTCATATTGTAATCCTGGGTACCATCGGTGACCAAAATCGGGTGTGTGATAAATCTTAGTAGGCCACCACCAACAATTTCTATACCATCATTTAAATGAAATATAAACTGATATTGTGTTTGTATATATAAATGTAAATAAATTCTATAAAGCTAACTAATCCCTACTTTAGTCTCTTTTGGTAATGTATCTAAATATGTAATCATTTAATTAATTATATTCCAGGTTATAATAAGTGAAGTAAGAGTATCCAAGGTATGACCAAGTCATACTATAATACTAATAATGATAAAAGATAATCCTAGGTGATAAAAAGGTATCGTTGAAGATGATAATAATGAAAGAGGATCTGAGGTAATAACCAAGGATTATTTGACCTCAGGGGTCATGAAAACTTAGTAATAATATGAAACCTCAATAAAAGAGGATTGATTGTAATCCAAGGAGAACCTACCAATACATTCAACTGTAAATAATTATAACCACATCCAAGGATTTCATCCAAGGTTATCATGGGATAAGCAGGACTGGGCCCAATACGGTGAATCCATGGCCCGTGTTTTTGAAGACATCAAGATAAATCCAAGGTGTATAACAAAATAATCCTAATAACCAGACGAAATTGAAGGGATCCTATAGTTTCATGTAAGGAATCCCTTAATAGAAAAGTAACTTGTTCCAAGGTGGGTATCTCCCTTAGAAACTGGTTCCATGAATTTTAATGGCATCTTTTCAGTGTTCATGGAATTCCATTGGGAATCCCATACCAGCTCAATTATGAACACTCCTATAAATATAAATATATTCATATTCAATAGGAACCATATACATGACTCAATATCTAATTTTTTTCAATGTAATACTCATTCCATTTAATAATTTAATTGGTTTACTCTATCACCTTTTATACTAAGTGACAAGGCTAGATGGTATATGAAATCATTAATTGCATTCATTAATAATTAATTATTATTTTTTCATTCCTTTAACATTCAAAATCATGAAAAAGTGTGCTAAGGATAGACAACCACATAAAATTAAATTTTAATTACTTGTCTAAGTGATATCTATACTTATACTTTCTATTTACCTATTGATGCTACAATAAATTGATTTAAACACTTCATTATAAGGGTTAAGAGATAATAATAGATCATATGATCATTAAAAACCCATTAATTTAAACATAGAAAATACCTTTATGAAGGCCAGGTTGAATTACACATGAATTTTTGTGTAGATAGACCCACATGGGTCAACTATGATTAATTATAGAAACACCCTACTTGGGGTGGAAAAGTTTGAGGTCATAACCTATAACGATGAAGAAAAACAATAAAAGGGGCTCTAAAATATGATCATATTGATTACAAGCATGTAATATGAATTTAAGAAGCACCACCCAATGAAATCAGAATGTAAAAAATGATGGTAGATAATATTATGATTAGACTTGAGAGATGAGTAATAGACTGCCCACCATAGCCTATAGCACTCTCCTAACCAAATATCAGCCCTTCGTTTGTCCTAGATTGAAAGAACATTGAAGAATAGATGAACACCTTTCAAATAGGGGAAATTATTTCACATCAAAATAGTGTAGACTATATAAATAAGAATGGGAAAAACCTACGGATTTAAGATATTACATGGAGGAATCTAATGAGACCAATGGAAGCTTGATTGGACTTCAGATGGAATATTTATCAAGAAACCTTGTTTAGGAAAAGCTGTTAGATCCCATGTGAAAAAGAATACTTCCAGGTATTGGAAATGATAAATATGAGAAATGGTCATGATTAATAGTTTTGTAAGGGGAAAATAGTGATTTTTTGAAAACTTACAAGGTCGCATGGTTTTTCATCACAGTTGGCCAAACTGTGCATAAATCATGCACATCTCAATTCCTAAGGAGGGACATCGCATAATTTCATGTGCACAGTTTTACTAACCATGTGAAAAATGTGTTGTAATCTCTAGTAAAAACTACAAGTACCCCTACACGGGTGTGCACCTCAAGATAAATGGTTCCTCAAACTCTGCATCATCCTACCCCCCTTTGAAACTCTATACATGATTATGGTAAACCATGCATACTAGATCAGATGGTTTTTACAAACCATGGGGCCCAGTTATTTACTCTATTGATTGGGGTTCCAAGCTCTGAAAAGTCATTTACACCCATGAACAAATTTGAACTCATTAGGCATCCATATTAAGTCCAAAATAAAAAAATAAACTGAATTTAAAAGGATCCATATATGATAGAGAAACTGGGTTCTTATGGTCTTCCCCCTAATGGAACTCATCCACAAGTTCACCTTACAAGGGAGAAAAAATCATTAGAGAACAACACTATCCACAGAGAATGTATGTCGACCACCCACTACCAGGTATTTTCATGTACGTGGTCATTCTAACAAACCAACCTAACTAAAGGGACACACCATCCTGAAAGATTATTCATGATCTGGACAATGATGTGTGTGGGATACTTCAGAAAAGAAGTATCATCAACTCACTCAACCACCTCCTGATCAAATTTATTAGATGTTTCTTCATGATAATGGAGATCATTTTAAATTTTGAAGGCATCGTGTATGTAATGGTATCTATAAGGTAATCATAACTAATATTACACTGGACTTAATCTCTCCACAATCTCAAACAGCTTGAAAAAGTACCACAACAGATTCCCTTGCCTCTATATCCATCTATGCCTAACTCTATGTGACACCAATAGGAAAACATGATCCTTGACCATGAACTCCAGAGGACATCAATGGTGATCTCCATATTATTTTTTTTATATTATGAGCAGTATACATACGCTTCCTGATTAGCTGAACCTACTCTAAAGTCTCTTAAATATGATGAGGACCTAGTAGTGTTTCCTCTCCTACCTCTAACTAGCACATGGTTGAATGAATCATCCTACCATATAAGGCCTCAAAATGATCCACTAGAATCATCTCTAGAAATATATTATTATAATAAAACCTGATGAGAGGGATATTCTTCTCCCAAGGACAACTAAAATCACAAACTCATGCCCAGATCAAGTCCTTCAAAACATATATTGTATGTTCCAACTGTCCATTTGTCTGAGGGTGAAAATTTATGATCTGAATCACCTGTATATTCATTTCTCTCTATAACCACTATGAAAACCTCGATGTGAATCAAGAATCCATATATGAAATTATTTTATGTGGAAACCTGTTTAGTCTTATGATCAAATGAACATACATTCGTCCATTATCATCAGTGAAGAATGTCCCATAGATAGAAAGGAAGTGAAAAACATTAGTTATTCGATCCATGACTAATCAAAATGTTTCTCTACCTTGAGTTGATGTCATTCTGTTGATTATAAAATCCATAGAAACATCTTACCATTTAAATTCTAGGAATGAAAATTTTTTTAACAAGCCAGCAGGCCACTAGTGCTCCACCTTCACCTAATGATAGTTGCAACACCTTGTGATAAAACCTACAATTTTACATTTCATCTAAGTTCACCAATACTAGAATCGCATATCATTATATATCTGGGAGATGTCTGGATGAATTTTCCACTGAGAAATATGGGACTCTCAGATCATTTCATCACTGATATCTTTATGAACCCAGATACACCCATGGAAATATAGAATATCACCTCCATCCATATACCAATCTAGAGGTGTTCCTCACCAGCAATACTCTCCCGGAGAACCAAGTCTTCTGTAACTGAATTGTTTTAGATACATATCCTATCTAAGAGGTAAGAGGTCTCATTCAAGGTTATAATAGATGAATACTCTATAATATCTTGAAAATAAATATACAACAAATAAATAAGGTCTATCAATTTCTAGTAATCATTGGTTTCTTTTATGGAATGTTTGTTATTTTTCATACTCAGTGCATCCACTAACATATTTCCTTTTCAAATAATATGTAAAAGATAAAAATCAAATAATTGGAGATACTAAATTGATATTATCTATCTGAGATTCATTTCACATTGTGTAAATATATATTTTACTTTCTTATAGTCCATATACACCATAATGTTCTCACCCTTCAGATAGTGAATCCAACATCATAAGGTGTGCACTACAACTACTAGCTCGAGGTCGTGTGTTGGGTAATTTTCTCATGAGGCATCAAATTTCAATATGCATACACAAAAACAATATCCTCCTGTATCAGGATAGCACCCATTCCGATGCTTGATGCATCACGAAACACCTTATATCCTCTATCGATCTTAGGTAGAATCGAAATCATTGTTGAAACATGCCCTCCTTTCATCTCCTAGAAGTATTTTTTCACAATTCTAACCATAGTAACTTCACAAAATTATTTTTAACATGAATAAGTGGTGATGAAAGGAGTGATAAGACTTTTATGAAATAGCTATAATAACCATCTATCCTTAAGAAAATCCATATATCAAATAGGTTCTTAGGCTGCTCTCATGACACAATAGCACTCACATTCTCTAGGTCAACAAATACCCCTCATTCTAAGATAATATGACCCAATAATTGAAATTTTTCAATACATGAGTGGAATTTATAAATCTCAGAATAAATTTTATGATCTCTCAATGTATTTATAATGATCTCAAGATGTCTCTCATGGTCACTCAGAGTATGTGAATACACATAGATTTCATCCGAAAAGACCAAAATAAGAGAATCATAATAGTGGTGGAAAAATATATTCATTAAATCTATGAAAATAGAAGAAATTTTTGTAAGAATGAACAAAATAATGATATAATCATTAATACAATACCTACTGCATAATGTTTTATGATTTATGTCTAAAGGAATGACTATCACCTCATGATTTCCTAATCTCAGTTCGATCTTTGAGAATACCCTACCTTCTTTTAGGTGGCCAGATATATATTTTACATTAGGTAATGGATACTAGTTCTTAAATATAAATAATTCAACCATCTTTAATCCATGCATATCCTAAGAGTCTAATCCACCTTCTTAGTTAAAATCATTGGTGAAGTTCAAGGAGATGTATTGGGTCTGATAAAGCCTTTAGACTCCATCTCCTATAACAATCTCTTGATATCCTAAAGCTTTCTAGGTGGAATCATATATGGATGAATGTAAAGTGGATATCCTCCTAGAAGAATCTCAATAGTAAAATATACCTCTCTATCAAGAGGTAATCCTGAAAAATAATTGGGAAATACTTCCCTGATCCTCTATATAGAGACTAGAAATCCAATAGGTCACTCCACCTATCCCACAATTCTGTGGTTGACCTCTATCGGCCTAGATATTTTACTCACCCTTATAAAGATAAATACTTCTCTTTGGTGATGTAACCGATTCCCTATAGCGATAAAAATCCATGTATGCATGATATGAAACCAACCAATCCATCCTAGAAATGAAATCAAATATCTTCATCTCAAGGATAATGAGGTACCATAAGAATTGATAACATACTACCTCATAGATAATTCCCAACATTGGGGTACTCCCGTAGACCACACCCTTAATGGTGTATCCATGGTCAACACACCGTATAAGTTCTAAATTTCCAACCCAATACATTAAATAGTAGATAAGGAGATAAAAGAGTGAGAATAAACTATATATAATAACGTATATGAAATAGTGGAGGTTACTAAAATAGTACCTCATAGTGTAGATAATCCTATACTCTGATCCTCAGGTATTGGCTCTAAGGTGTGACACTAACCTGATTCACACCCATGTTCTAAAGTTGGAACACCCGAAGAAGTTATTCTCTACTAATGCTAATAATCTGATGTCTGGATACCCTTACCATTACCACCTCCCCGGAATGTCCTTCTAATGATACTCCAACACCCCATATGATGTGGCACATCTATTATTCCCCCTGTAGGTGGAGCTGGTGTGGATCCTCTTCTACAGAAAGCATATAGAAATGTCTAAAAGAATCCTTAAATATCCCCCATATTACAAAAAGAATTTTACTCAAAAGGTTTTTGATCACACCGAGGATTATTATTTCCCTTCAATCCATATTTATTCTATATAATGGATCTTCCAGTGTGGATACTTAGGCCTCCACTACTCTTATGTGAAAACTTAGGTGAAATCTTCATGATATCGAATGAATTATCAGCCTACCATGACACTGATCCTCTACACCCAGAACTATCATCCTAACTTAGGTTACAATCAGTGATAAGATCCTATTTAAGGATCTTAAAGAAATTAGGTAGGTGAATGATATTCCCTTGGGTATGGATGGCATAATTAGTCCCATTATATAAACATCTAGAACAAATCAACTCATCGCTTGCTAAAAGAAGTGAAAATAATTTTAATTTAATAAAAGTATACGAATAGCCCATGATAGACATAAAACCCTTCTATATATGCATAAACTATATAGCTTGGTTATATCTCATCATCTATGGGGAAAAAGTACTCATAGAAGATAGTTTAGAAGTCATCCTAGACCATGCCATGATAACGACCATCCTGGTTAATAACATCACACCAGCACTTGGAAAAATAACATAACATGTAGGTGGAAATCATGGACATCCACTCTAGAGGTGTATTCAAATGATAAATGATAGATAAGGTGCCCTCCAACCAAGACTCAACAACCTATGGACTGTCAACCCCCGAGAAGACGGGAGGATGTTTCTACTATAACTCATGAGTTATATCATCCATCATAAGTGCTGGTCATAGAGCACCATGTATGGATGGCATCTAATATAGGAAAACCCCATGAAGATGAGCATCAGTTCCCAGTTTTGGTATAGTAGGAGAGGCCTCGTGTGTCACTCTTATCGTTATGACTGGTAGCTCAGGGTGCACTATCTCTATAGTTTTGTCATCACCACCCTCTTAGCACACATCTCAAGGACATCATGGTTCCATAGCTCTAAAAATTCCAAGAAAAGGCCTTAGATCAATATTAGGTAACATAAGGAATCACTAGAGAAAAAACCATAATATAATGGTCTTGTTACCCAAGGTATACTACCCAAACTACATTCCTAGAAGGGAAGGTATTGGTAAGTGTTCATGTTTAATTTATAGGGGTTTTAGTAATTGACGGGTCAATCGCATTTTACCTATTCTTTTTCTATAATAAATTTCATTTTATGAGTTATGATTTACCTTTGAAGTGTTTATTTACTTATTTTCATATATCAAAGTCTGATTAAGTGAATTTTAATTCCCAGTGAATAAGGGTCCATGCACCATATGACTAAAATCGACAGTCATTTAATTTCATTCATCCCCATATACATTCGGTCTCATAATGTAACGAGTGATATGTCATAACTTGACTCGATAAATTACCCATTCCAACCCATGAGTTTATATAGTCTTCATGAATTGAAACTGTTAATCACTCAATCATAGTTAATGTATAGCTCAACAATTCAAGGGTATATTTCTAGCATGGGTAAAAACTTTCTATTTAATATTCCACCATCAACCTATTTAGGAAGACAACATTTATATTGATGTTGAAAGATTAAATAACCAATTCCCTACCCTATAGAAGATGTTAATGGTATAGTTATATATACAAAAAATCATGGTTCTCTCAGCAATCACTAACAACATAGACGATACAAGAAATGAAATATTTCAATATGGAATGGTTTATGCATGGCATGTCTATTCTAGGTGAATATTATAATTAATTTATCAATGGTAAATTCCTAATAAAGAAAAGTTAAATATACATAAATCATATCAAAATACCACAATTCAAGTGTGCCACCCAATGGTAAACATTTATCAATTGTAATTGAAAAAATACAAAACAACATTTCCCACTCCCATGAAACATGGTATTTACCCTAAACATGGCTTTGCTACTCCCAAGAACGACTTATAACCAAGTTCCATATGTTCCTAATATCCTTTATATATTCCCAAAGAACAAGAAAAAATAAACAAATCTCTAATACCAAATTATTATGTCATATCCCAGGTGCCCCTCAAAGGTTCCCCAAAACGGGTGGGCCACATGGCCTCAATAATGACTCCCCATACATTGGTTTCTTCAAACTAGTAGTGAGGGACTGTGGTGTGTATGTGGGGAGACTATTCCCTCATTACAAGATTGTACCACATCAGATATAATAAGCAGGTAAATAGTTGAATCATGATAATGAATAAAAAACTGGCAGCGGGAGATAAGGATAAACATCCAAGAACTAAATAATAATAATAATCTTAAAACTAAATCATATACATAATGATGATAATATCCTATAATGTATCTAAAAAATTATAAAACAAGTATACATTAAAGTAGTAAATACAAGATGTAAAAAATAATCCAAAAAATCCAAAAACTATCCAAGCATCCTAAGCACTAGCCCGATCATCTTTTACCAAGCTCTATCCTAATGTACGAAATCAAAATCGAGTTACCTAAGTTGGATGCTTCCCCTTATCAACACATGCATACATATAATCTTCTAGGGTCCCATCTATAACTTGGACAGGGTGTGAGATAAATCTCTATAGGCCACCACCAATGTTGTCTATACCATCCAGTCTATGAAATATAAACTGACAGTGCATGTGTATATCTAATGTAAGAAATTCTATAAATATAATGAATGGCTGCTTCTTCCTTAGATGGTAATATATCTAAACATGTAATAATTTAATTATTTATGGTCCAGTTTATAATATTTGAAATAAAAGGATCCAAAGTATGACCAAGTAATCCTATAATACTAATAATGATAAAAGAGTATCTAAGGTGATAATCAAGGCATCCTTCATGATGATAATAATTAAAGTAGATACAAGGTAATATCTAAGGGATCATAGACATCAGTGGTCAAGCCAACTCAAAAATAACATTTACCCTGGATAAATGGGGTATGAGTGTAATCTAAGGGGAATCACACAAGTCATTCCACTGTAAATAATTCTAACAATGTCTAAGGATCTCATCCAATGTAATCAAGAGACAAACATGACCGAGCCTAATGGGGTGAATCCATTTCTCCACACATCAAAATATCTCAATATGTATCAAAGGAATATTTCAAAGGTGTTGAAATATTCATAATATAGTGAAGGGATCATATGGTATCATGTCAGGAATCCACTAATAGAAGGGGACCATGTTCCAATGTTGGTATCTCCCTTGAAAACCAACTCCTTGAATGAGTATGGCATCCTCTGAGTGCTCAAGGAATTCTCCCAGGAATTCAATGATAACTATAGTCTGACCACTATTATAAATTTGAAATGGTTTAAAAGTAGTAGGCACCTTATACATGATTCATTATTTAATTTATTCCATGTAATACTCATTCTATTTAATAATATTATTGGTTCATTCCATCACCATTCATACAATGTGACAAGGCTAGATAGGATATGAAATCATTACTAACTTTCATTCATACTTAATTAATATGTTCATTTTTTTAACGTTATTAATCATGATAAGTAATTCCAAGGACAATAAAACAAATTCAATTAAATTATAATTACAAGTCTGAGTGATATCTATATGTATACTTTCTATTTACCATTTAGAGAATCATTTAATTTATTTAAAAACATACCTTAGAATGGTCGAGTGATAACTATATATGTGATAAGCATTAAAAAATCATTGATTTAATTATATCACTTAACATTATGAATTCCATGTCAAAAAACACCTGAACACTTTAATAAATTGACCCACATGGGTTACCAAAGATTAATTATAGAAGCACCCAACATGTGGTGGTCATTGTTGAGGTCATAACCTCCAATGATGAAGAAAACATATATAAGGGGATCAATAATTTGAGAATATTTACTACACGAATGGAATTTGAATTTTAAAAGAACCGATTCAGGAAATCAGAGTGTGAATAGTGAAAGAAGAATATTAAATGATGATACTTGAGGGGTGAGTAAGAAACCACCTACTTTAGCCCTTTTGTACTCTCATTGTCCAGTATCGGCCCTTCGGTTTCCCTAGCTCAAGAAAAAATGAAAGGACGGATGAACACCCTAAAAATATGGTATATGGTATCACAAAAAAATAGTGTAGCAGATATAAAGAAGAATGGAAAAACATGCCTAATGATTGAATTCCTTACCTGGATTAATCTAATGAGGCCAAAAGAATCTAGATCAGACCTTGTATAGAAGAGTTATCAAGAAAACATGAATAGGAAAAGGTCAAGGATCCAATATGAAGAATAATACCTCATGCTGCTGGAAATGAGAAATATGATATAGGGTTAAGATTAATAATTTTTATGGGATAATGGTAAATTTTCACTAGAATTACATGGTTATGCTATTTGGCCGCACGATTTGCCAAACCGCACTCCAACTATGCTCCTCCCACTTATTAAAGAGGGACCCCAAAAAAGATTCATGGGCATAGTTTTACAAATTGTGTCTGAACAGTGATTCACGCTTTACTAAATACCACAGTTATCCCCACATGGGTGTGTTTCTAGGGCTACACAGTTTCCTTAAACTATGCAACATCCTTCTCCCCACTGAAATACCCTGCATAGTTATGGGAAATTGTGTTTTCCAATCCACACAGTTTCCTTATAACCATGCATCCAAGTTATTTTCTCTACCATATAGGGTTTCGAGAATCAAGCTAGACCCGTACACCCATGATACAATAATTAACTCATTATTCATATATATTAGGTCCAAAATATATAATTAAACTGAATTTAAAAGGATATGTACTTGATATAAAAATCAAGTTCTTACACTTGTGTATTGAATGTGATGTTGACAATTGGGTACTAAAACCACGACCTCAAGGGGCTATTTTCATAAAATTGATACTTATATTGGATTCATGGATTTATTATGGTTTTTAAATGATCATTATAATCCATAAAAATTCAATATTTTATAGCTAAATTTTTATTTTTTTTAAATGATTCAATTCATTTTAAAGGATGTTATGATTTAAATTGAAATTCATTTTCACAATTTAGTATATCTTCCAAATTTATGAAAATAATATTTTATTCTTTATTTAAATTAAAACCCCAAGTTATTATTTTAGGAATATTAAATTATTTTATCAAATGTAATTTTTAGGAAAGTACCATTATTCAATGGTATTTTATAGTATAAGAACAGATTTCATCAATTGTTTTAAAACCCCTTACTAATAAATATTTGTACTCACCCGTTGTTTTAAAATGAATTTCACAAGCCCCCTAAATTTTACAAATGTGTGTTGTTTTCTAAGAGAAATATTGAGTGAATTTAGTTAGTTTTTTATAGTTAAGTTCGTAAAACATTAATATATTGTAATATTTTTCTTATTAATCCAAAAACCAAAACTAAATAGATTATTGGTTTTGTAAATAACTATATATTTCTTAGTTAAAATTTTTATATATATAAAATGCAACATGTTTTAGCATTGGATTAAAGGTTGTGGGTCTTAGTATGTATCAATATAGTACATGTTAAGAATTAATTTCATTATCATATGCTTAATTACTATTATTATTGTGGATAGATAATCACACTATGATTTTTTTATTCAATAGGTGAAACCATGATAAATCATTTGAACAATTAATTAAACAGCCAATGAAATGATCATCCTCATGTGAAACCAAATGAAATGGGATCAAGGATATGAAATCATGTGGTTATTATCACCCAACTATATCAAGTAATAAAATATAGCACAAATCATGCTAAAATTATATATTTCCATAGGAAGGGACAAATCACCATTGAATGTTTTTGTTGCAACATCCACCTTGATTTAGTGGTTCCTTAAAACAAATTATTATTGATTAATGTATCAATTATATAGAAAATATATTATTTATTCTCTAAGGATTAGACTGTGAGATGTTTTTTTTTCTATAATTTCAAAGGTGAAGCTCATCAGTGATGAACACAAAATGAATTGGATATATGATAATTTGATAGATATGGATAAATTGTTTAATATTCTCTCAATAATAAAATAGGAAGTATAGACTCTCATCATTCTCACGGTTTTAGGGATAACAATAGTAAGGTATATTTTATAAATTCCAATAAGAAAACACAACTTGGAAAGTAAATTAGTCCCCCTTTATTCTCAAATGTTATAAAAATAACGGGGTAAACTATCTCCATAGGATAGTTAACTGCTTCATGTGTGGAGGATAATTTCATCAAGCACTTGAATTCCTAAGTTATGTGAAGAGGATAGCCAATGAAGTGAATGGGGGAGAAATATCAACAAAATTCACTACCCACACTGAAATTAATCAATTAAAAGGAATATAAAAATATGTTAATTATTCCATGAAACTAAGGTGTAATGATAATAATCATCATCTGCAACCTACTAAACCAAATGTTAAAGGGATGGATTATAATATAAAAATTTATAATGTGGGTAATGAGAATTAAGTTTTGAACAATACACTTATCAACCACTATAGAACTATGAATATATTATTTTATTTATGTTTGACCAATTATGTTATATCTGTATAATTTAATAAGAGTATCACATCACCACATCAATAGTTAGATATTGAATTATAAATGAAATCTCATAATGGTAAGATAATTTCATCTCAATTCTATAGCTTCTATCCAATAGATGATTGTGGGAATATTCTTATTCTAAATATTTGTATTCTATCTATAGTAAAAATCAAGGTGTTTTGGGTAATGGATTAGATATCTCTATATATATATACCATATCAATTTACAAGGCGGAAAAGTAACTTTTTATATTCTTAATCAATATATGATTATCCAACATTGTGAGGATTAACATGAACTTTCAATGGGAATTAATTTAATTATTGGGCATTTTTACCTCTTCATGATGGGTATTTATCATGAATGTTTGGGGAGAAACTCAAAATTGAAGATATTATTATTTTGAGAGAATATATAAAGGTATCTTCTAAAGGGTTTCTATTATTTACCCTAAATTTGAAGCATAAATTTCAATTGGGATCATACCTAGTGTTATGCCTATTTGAAAGACTCATTATAGACACGAACCAAGTATATTATAGGAATTGAAGAAGAAACTCCAAGAGAATATAGAAAAGGTATTAATATGCTTGAGTTCATCATAATGGGGTGAATTAGATCTTTTTTTCATTAAGAATTATAGTAAAATGTTTTTTTCATTTATTATTGGTAAATTAATAAGATAACTATCATGAAACATTATAATATATCCCATATTGATGACTTATTTGATCAAAATTGTGGAACTGAATACTATTAAAAGATTAAAATTTATTATGGATCACATCAATTTAGGTTTAGTAGAGAGGATACAACCAAGTAAACCTTTAACATTTGGTATGGTTATTATTAATTTATAGTGATCCCATTTTGACTAATAAATACCCATGATGTCTTCATGGATCTAATTAATAGATTCTTTAGAGATTACCTTTGATCAGTTTTTGGTATCTCAAACAGATTGTATTATTAATTATTTATAGATGTAGGAAATGTATGAATATCATTTCAGGATTGTGTTAAATACCATTAAGAAAAATAAAAAATATTACAAATTTTCCAAGTATGAATTTTGGATATAGAAAGTATCATTACTAGGTCATGTGATCAGAAGAGAAGGTATAGTTATGGATCCTTTTGAGGTTAATGTTATTACATTGTGGACCAGAACAACCATGGTGAATAAAATCCATAGTTTTCTCAGGTTTTTTGTATACAACCAATGCTTTGTGATAAATTTCTCATGACTATCAAATCCAATAATAAATTTGACACAATAGGGATCCAAGTTTATTTTCATAAATGAATGTTATGAAAATTTCAATGAAATAATTAGAAGGTTGGTCGATACACTTATTCTTACACTACCCTGTAGAAGAGAAGGTTTATATATATATAGTGATACATTTAATAATGGACTCATATGTGTTCTTATATAGAAAAAAATGGTGATAGCATATACCTCTCTCCAATTAAAGATTCATACTATAGCCCAAATTAAATATGATTTTATTTTAAATAATTTCCATAATTAAATCATTCCATTACATAATAATATAAACTTCCTAAGAATTTAGAGGTTATGTTTATTTAGATAGTAGTTATATATGAGACTAATTTTACAATTATCTTTAATATTTTCTCATAATTTCATAATACTAGATATTCTCCTAGATGTATCACTAGTTAAACTCATCATCATGGGTTAGAAAAGAAAATATAAGAAAAGGATGATCTAAAATTATTGGTGAGGTAATAATAAGGAAAAATTTTACCCAATTTAAGATCATGAGAATAAGAGATAACATAGGTAGAATAAAAATATGAGATTAAAATAAAATTGATTCATAAAAACTTTTCATCAAAATGATATGAGAACAGGCAATCTAATAAAATCAAATGTATAACATGGTGTAAAGACTGTGAAAAAATGGAACATAATTCCTGATTTGGGGATTATATCATAATCACATATAAAATCATATTGTGGAGAAAATATAAACATAATAAACCATACATAGTGGATCAGGTATCACGACATGTTTCTTTTCATGGATCATGATTTACTAACTTGTTTCCATTGGTGGATCGAGATTTAATCACTTGTTTCCCAAAGTGGATTTGGAATCACACCCTATTTCTCATTTTGGATTGAGCATCACAAATTCTTTAATTATAATCTCATGAGATATAAATCTTTACCCAATGCTTTTAGGGGAAATATATTGACCACCAATAATGTCAAAATTTTCCATACACATGTGTTCCACAAAAAAACATATAACCAACACATTATTAAAGACAATGAATAATAATGGGTTTCATAAAACAATCAAATGAAAATAATTCTTGTTTTATAAAGTCATGAACCCATTGAAATAAAATAGGTTTCATTAAACACATCCTAAAGAACCCATGGAAATTAAATGGGTTTCATATCCATTTCAAATGGATTCACATAAGGAAATCAATAAAAATTCAATCAATAATAATTGAATTACAACCATATGGAAAATAAATGGTTATCCAAATAAATTTAGTAACACTCTAGATAAATACCATTTAATCAATATAATAAATCATATAGTGTTTTTAATGTATATATAAAGGGTATACAGTTAAGAAAATAATTTAAATAATCAATTGATTAATAAAATCTAGGTGAATTTACTTTAATAAAAGTAATGTAATATAGTTTATTCATAAAAAAATAAATTATAAGAAAATTTATTCATATTCATGGTCGATAGTTAATAAGACTATGTTTTTAATAGATTATATATTCAATAGAAAATAAAATTTCATAATCTATATGGATAATGAAAGTGGATAGTTCTAAAATAACATATCACTAGTGTAATAAAGTAAACTTAGAAAGTAGTTTAAAAAATATCCATCAAAAATAATTCTTTAAAAGATATCACACAAGATGGGATCAAGAATATCATTTTGTTATTTCATAACTTCAATCCCACAAATTATATATATATATATATTAGAGAAAAACAATATAACATAAACACCATGAGTGTAAATCCTGTTAAATTTGAAATGTAAAATGGATGTGGAAATATAAAAGAGCTTCTATAAAACATTTTAAATATTGATATAAAATACAACCTTACATTTCACATTCAAAAGTAAATTTTTAAAAGGTGAAGTGAATGATTTTGAAATATTTTACTCTTAAAAATATTATTCAAAAACTTGGCCATAAAATAACAAAAATATTTCTATAGGAAATTTAGATCCAAATATAAAAATATATTAAAATGAAATATTATAATACTTTCAACTTACCTTTGTTGAAAATCTAAATTTTAAAAAATAGAAATAAAATATTCTTTGCATTAAAAATTCATTTTCCCAAATCTTATATTAAAATACCATATAAAAAAATACTTTTTTGAGGGAACTAAATTAGGGAAGAAAAAGGTTCAAGATAATACTTTATAACTCAATGAAAGGATATTTTAGTTATCGATATCCCTTACGTCAATATAATCCTTGAAGAATGAAATATTTGAAAACAAGATTATGTCGTAAAAATCTAATATATGATAGACTACTAAAAACTGAAATCAAATAATTTAATATTCTTAATATATATGAAATAATTTTAAGATATTTATCATAACTTAATGGATGATAACTTAATTACTACAAACTATTATGATTGGGGTAACACTAGATTCAAATGTAAATAGAAGAGCAAAACATGATTCTCATCAATATATCCCAAGAATTACAGGGAAATAAATTATAGATTACTCATGGGAATGTAAATCAATAGAATACCATAAAATGGAAGCATGGTTAATAAAATTTAATATGTCTGAAATAATTAGAATTGAGTCTAAGAAAACCTTCCAACATGATAAGAATAATAAAAACACACTACCACAAAACTTGGTTTCCACAGTGCAACCCTTTATCAGTGCTAAAAAAATTGCTGATAAAGGATAATTTTAACAGTACTAAAAAACACTATTAAAATTTGACATTTATCATGGATTTTTTAGAACTGATAAAGGAAACCCTTTTATCAGTGCTTTTTAGCGCAGTTAAAGGGGGCCCCTTTATCAATGCTTTTTTTGTAGTGTTAATAGGGGAATTTAACAACGCTATTTTCCTAGCATTGATAAAAGGTATATTTCAAAAAAAATTCATAAATAAAAATATATTGATATATAAATATATAAGTATATATATGTTGATATAAATATAATATATATATTTTAAATATTTTTTAGATAAGTTTCAATAAACATTTCCACTTAATATATAAGATATGTACTGAAAAAGGATTGTAAAATATATTAAAAATTTATTAATTAATAATTTTATAATTATCATCAAATAATATTCATTTAATAACAATTTTAAGACACAAAAAAAATAAAAAATTTAAAATAAAAATCTAAAAAAAGATGAAAATGTAACTCAAACTTCAAACGACCATAGCCTTTGATTTGGGAGTCCATTTGCGCTCTAAAGTATATAAAATCAACTTTCACAATGAGATATATGTTCTAATAACTAAAGGTAATCTTTGATGACATCTTCTGAGGCCAAAAAAGGCCTAGAAGGCCTCCAAAATTGAGCTTTCTGTCTGGATACCCAAATTTTTTAACATTCAATGGAATTTAAGCCTCGTTTGAGGGGGTCTTTTTACCGTTTTCATGGGGTACTGAATTTATTTCGAGGTGTTCCATTTATATTGAAATTATGGATTTGAAATTTTATCATTTTACATAATGTAGTTTTATTTATAATCAATTCTATAATAATATTAAAAAAATTATATATTCACCCATAAAAATTTAATTTTATAAATAAATAATTAAACATATTTACATATAATGTATATTTCTCAATATATAAGGCTTATCTATATAAAAAACTAATATCCATTTTATTTATATTACAAATATATTAATATTTATATACCTATATTATGTGTGTGTGTGTGTATTTTTTTGTGTGTCTATATTGACAGACTAATATATATTATCTATATATTCTAAACATATTTATATTAATATTAATATATAATATTTGTATATATATATAAATATGTATAATTATACTTACAAATACACATATAATATATATGTGTGTGTGTGTGTTATATATATGTATTTATTTATTTTTAAACACACACAAAAATCATATTTTATAAATGTATTTAAAACTGATCTTATAAATATATATTAATATACAAAAAAATATATGGATAAAAAATATAAATATATATAAATAAATAGATATAAATATATATTAATATACGAATAAATATATAAATATATAAATATAACTATATTTTTATATATATAAATATATATTAATATACAGATACAAATATATATATATATTAATAAACGAGTAAATATAACGATATATATATATATATATTATAGGTCTATTATTAAATGGAGAGAAAAGAAATATAATGGGGTGGGAAAGGCTTAGGCACCCAGGAAAGAGGTCTTGGTTTGAATCTAGGGGAGGTTCATTGCGTGTGTGGGTGGAATTGTTGTAAGCGCTGTTAAAGGGGTGGGGTGGTGGATGGGGCGTGTGGGATGGGGGGTGGAAAGGGCATGCAGGTTGGGGGTGGGGCACTGTTAAAAGGGGCTTCAATCACAGCTGAATCCCCTCCCCAAAATGCATAATTTTTTATATTTTTTTACATTTATCAGGGATTTTAAAAAAGTGCTGATAAAGCACCCATTTATTAGTGATTTTTTAATGCTGATAAAAGACCCATTTTATCAGTTCATTTTTATCACTTCTAAAAGGGGTCTTTATCAGCACATTTTTTAGCTCTATTAAATGATCCCCCACCCATTATCTTCACCTCAATTATTTCCATTTTTAGTGCTATAAATGCACTTTTCAAGTGCAGATAAAGGTCATATTTGCAGTATTGAAACATTTAAATAGATGACATTAAACTAAACTCGAATCCTCATGATTAAAATGATTTTTATGTTAATGTATATGAATTAGGAATAATATTCACTACATAAAGTAAATTATGTTCATAATTCAAAATATATCTCATATAGTGGAATTTGAAATGAAAACCGTTACCATGGATCTGATTTGTTATTCTCTTTCACCAAATGCCCTGAATAATTAAATTAAGTTTATTAATTGCATACTCAACCTTATTAATAACTATAACCATTTATAGTCATTATATACATTTAAATACTAGATAGTTTTTACCTATTTTCCACATTGGGTGTGTATAATTTTTATGGTTTACACAAGTTTCATAAGAAAGGTGTCAGTATTTGTTCTTCATTCAAATTTAATCTTTACAAAATCATTAATTTTACTATAAGGGATGATTTAAAATATTTATGAATTTTACATTTCCTTTTATGATTTCATTAATCCTTATCCTAGAATATGAGATTGATAGCAAGCATACTTCAGTGATTCTTAACCAAAAAAGGGTTTTTTTATTAATTATTGTATTTAATATTTTTTTAACCATCCCTGAACAAAAAAACACACTATTAAATATTTATATTATAGCATCCCATTAATTAATTTTTCATGACCATCAATGATAAAAAAAAATTATCATTGCTCAAGTAGGTGGTTAAACCGACCAAATGTGAACAAACCCCAATTAAAGGATATCTATGATATTTTTTAGTTGTAATATAATTATAAAAATATAATAATGATTTGATTTATTATTTATAATCATGATATCTAAGAATTTTAAAGAATTATAAGAAGAATATAATTTATATAAATTCATTACATAGAATAAATAGATTTTTTTTCCTCTTATTGTTCTTGTTTTTAGATAGTTGATTTCATAACAATTATTTATTATTCATATATTTCATAGGTTATTAAATATGTCTTACTAGAACTTTATTAATATCATAAAAATGAAATTTATACTTTAAACCCATTTTTTGAACTATTAATGGAAAGAGGCCTTGAATAAAAAACTTGTATATTCATGGAGGAGGTAGTCTGCAAACATGCATGGTTCATGTTTTTTTTATGAGTTAAAAAATTGAAAGGTGGTTAATGATTATAAACTTATTATAATATCATATCAGTATAATATTTATAATAATTATATAATTTTAATATAGTTCAATTTTATTTCAAGAGTAATAATTGCACCTAATGAAATAGAAATAAAACAGAGGGGTAAGGAAATTATACCACACATCTTGAATTATCTCCTTTTCAAATGGGGTTAATACCTTGTGGTATGGTATTTTAAGAATACCAAAACCTATATAAATTGAATATTATTTTTAAGGATAGTTTTGGTAATATTTTGGTCTGAACTTAGGGGGTTGTTGTGTGAGGGTAAGTGAGGAGAGGATAGTCCCTTTGATAAGTGAAATGGGGTGGTGTTTCTATAAATACCCTTCACTTTTCAAAATTAAGATGCCATTATAATGGAAACTAACAAAAAATGTTATATATATGTGGTTGGTAATATATAATGTCAATAAATCATCAACAATGTTTTTTATGACTATTTCAATCCCTTTACATCATGAATTGTAAATTTAACCATTTTATCGTCTATCGTGATAACTATTTTTTTTACCTAAGGTAACTAAATATTTATGACTAAAAATAAATTGATAAATATTATATAATTTGGAACTAATGATTCAAAATTCAAAATTAATTTGTTCTACTTCAATTTCAAAATGTGTTTAAAAATAAATTTAACATGGTAAATGTATAATGTATTAAAATAATTTTTGAGAAAATTATTAATTGAGTTCTAAAATATCAAGCATAGGTTTTTAAACTATAATAACTATTTTAAAATGTATAATTTCAATTATATAATCATATATATTTCAAAAAAAATCTTTCATAAATTTATAATTCATACTTATATTCTAATAATGTCATATAATTTGCACTATTAGTAAAAACGGTATATTGCACTATTCACCTGAAATAAATTTTTTTAGAACAAACTCTAAAATTAATCATAGGATAATATTATTATGAAAAATAAAATAATTAATTTAATTATTTATAATTAGGACTCTAAAATTTATAAATTTTACTTTTAAATAAAATCATAAATTATAGTGACAACTATTTTTATAGGAAAATTACTTTAGGTAAATTAACTATTATTTTTCAAATAAATTCCTAATTAATATAGTGTTAATTTATTATTCATATAATAATTATATATTTTTTATTCAATCATAATAAAATTATTTCGTTATAATAAAAATATTAATTCTATAAAATACATTTTTAGAATAAATTCAATTGAACCAAAATTATGTTTGGAAAGTATAAAAGTTCATGATATATATATATATATATAATTATTTTAATACATATTGATATCAATATATTGTTTAGTTATGCAACCCATTATGATCTAAACATAGTCCCTAAGAATCAAATAATATATAGTTGTTATTTTAGGTGGTGGTTCAACTTCCATGGATCTTGTGGAAGTCTCCACAAGCTTGAACTTCTCACATATATGAATTTTTAAAACTGTAATTTCATGAGCTTGGATTAGAATTAGTCTAGGGATAATCCTATTAAATACACCTCCCTTATATTATTTGAAAAATAAGCTTCATATGGAAGAATTTCACTTCAGGATTCCATTTATTTATTATTTATTATGTTTGTGATATGGTTACATCAATTTATGTGAGCTAATTTAATAGTTATGTTTTAATAGTAATCATTAATATTAAAAATGTTTCATGTTTTTCATTTTATGTTTGTATAGTTCATGAAATACAGTATTATATATATTAATTATTTAAGGAGAAAATATAGTGAAATATATTCTTGTTATATTCTACCCACTTAAATAAATTGTGTTCTATCATTTTGAATTATTACACACTAATGAAAGTAGGTGAGAGTATTCTTAGAATATTCATAATTCAGGATAAAACCTCTTAATATTACATGTACATTACTCTGTTAGGCTATATCAAGTTACTTATTCTTCACTAAAAAACATTAATCATCTATGAAATCATATACCCAAGTATGTATATACACAAATCATATATTTTCTTTAACATACCGTTCCCAAAACCATTTGAATCTTCAATACTTTTAACCATTGAGATAATATATATTATCACATAAATAAACATGATATATATCCCTAAAATGGTATAAAATCATTCAATATCCAATATTTTGCCCAACTCCTAAAAAAATGATGAACTTATCCATAAATATCATGAATCGATTATCAATATAAAGGTTACTAAAAATATATAACTCAATTTTATCAAAATAAATCAATCTATTAATTCCTAAACATAATGAATACATAAATCCTAAGAGTTATCCATATATTAATCATGTGTTCTCCAATAGTTTTTTCCCAAAAATAAAACCATTACATAATATCAATTTTCATGCTTATTAATACAATTTAGTAAATGTTTCCAAACCTTTAAAGAAAAAATACTAAATTAAAATCCTTAGATGATTCATATAATCCTTAAAAAAATTATAATATCATTGATAAATATCACTCAAAAATGAAAGTTTTTTAGAGTACCACGATTTAATTTCTATTAAGATATAAACCACACTACCTTAGGTAATATTTGAAAATCACCTTTTCCGGCATTATAGGAATATACTAAGATTCTAAGGCATTTTAGAATTATCCCTTTTTATATTATAAGAGTTGGTCTATAAAAAAAGCCTAGTTTAAACATGGAAATTGGTACCAAATTTGATCTTCAACATACGTGAAGGGCATCCATGATCCTTATGGGAAAGAAACAGGCACCCAGAAATTAAAAAATAATTTGAGGGAATGATTTCTCCTAACCTAAATAAAATATATTGAATATACATATAGTAGAAAAAAATTGGAATAAAAAGTATATGAAATATATTCCATAACTAAATGACACTAGTGGTAGTTATAAAACTCAAAAAGATGAATAAAACAAAAATTTGAAGGACAAACAAAACCAAATGACTAAAAAAAGACAATTACTCATGTGATGTGTGGGAAATCCCCCTCCATCTAACCAATAGCCACCCAAACCCGGTTGACAACCTCTCTACCACACTGTACTTCCTTGTCTTTCCCTATAAAAAAAGACAAAGCTATGTCAATACACCACGGAAGGGGTCTACATGGTGTGAGATAATCATTATCGACATGATCCCACCTGGGAGTTCCAGATAAATTATCTATAGAAATAATACTAGTATACTCATTTTAAAGAAAAAATGGAATGATAAGATTAAAAATATAATACTTAAGTCATGGTTAATTTTTCCCTTTTCCCATAGATAAAAAAATCTATATAAAATGGTTTCAAAGAACAAATTTTCAAAACCATTTATCAAAATACATTACATGTATATCAAATATAAAAATAGTGCAAACCAAGTAAAATGGTAAATAGGAAAAGGATCACAAAATTTTAGGCTAGTATACTACTCCTAAAAAAATTAATTACTAATGTGAATCTAATTACTTAGATCATAATCCTAAAGAGAAGAGAAACACCACTTGAGTGGACCCCCCCCCCCCACATAATTTCACAAGAAATTGCCTAGTATTATATGACTAGGGGGAATAGTAACACCCCATGAGTGAAACCCCACCCCCCAAATAGACGATGGACCTACGATACACCATCCACCAATGTACCCAAATATTACCATATGTTGCATTCATAAAATCTTTTCAAGGGGTTTCACATTCCAAAAACAATTCCATGAAAACCTTTATTCTATAAAAAACATGGTTTGAAAACTCATTTCTCAATCCATTTAACATTTCTTTTAAAACACCTTTTTCATTTACCAAAAAAATGGAAACACTTCTTTTATCACTAATCTTTGTACTCATAAAAATCAACAATGCCAACTAATTTATAAAATAGTTTTCAACACTAGAGAAATACGGTTCATCCAACATAGGATAGAGGTAAAACAAACTGCCTAAAACTCGGGTTGAGCATTATCCATAATAGAATCAAGAAACAATGAAAGGAAAGAAAAAAAATAGTGGCCATAATAATAATTCTCATATCTCATAATCAAATCCCATAAACAAAATAGTCATAGGGGAGGATAGATCAACACATACCTTAATGAACAGGCACGTTGCATAAAAATCAAGATGAGGGTCATTCTTTAGAAGAAGGTAGCAAAAAATATCTCAAAGAATCACATAATAATAGTCATGAGATATGTGAATCATATAAATTAAGACAAATTCTACTTCCATGAACAATGGCAATGAAGAATCAGAATGTTCACTCACGGAGAGGGACTATGTGCAACCAACATGGAGATAAAGCATTGAACAAAGTGATCTAAAAGTGGAGGAGACACCCAAAGTCACCTAGAAGAGCCTAGGGTTTAAGTTAGTGAATAAAAACACTTAATTAATTGGGATTCAGGATTATAGCACATAAAAATGACCGGTCAAGATTAGATTACAATGTAAACTAGGTATTTACGACATAAAATTACAATAATCCACGTATGCAAACAAATATGTCACCTTGGTTTAAATTTATTCTAAGTGAGGATTTTATAGTGTAAAATAAGACCTTATTTCATAAAATAAATATATTTTGTAAAATTGACTTACATCCTGTAATAGTTTTAGACCCTAAACAATTTAACAGGCTATACTAGTTATTATATTTACATCGTAAATAACATGATTACCCTATAAATTTTCCATATAGGATGTAACCAACCCAGGAACAACTAAAAACTAGGAAAATGATTCATGATTCCCTATAAACCCAAAACACACATGATTAAATAATAAAATAATGTACCTTAAAAAACCAAGATTCTACAATTTCCTCAATATAGGACTTTCCTTCTTCAAGAATTCATCTTCTCCATCACCAACGATTTGTTCTCCCAAATTTCATGATAATTTGATTTCTGTCGTCATAACATTGTAAAAAAAAAGAATGTAATTCCCATGAAAGTATTTCACCTGATAACCCATATTCTCTATTGGCTTCTCCATAAAAAAATATCTTTCTTCAACTTGATCTCTTCCAAACTCAAAATGTTAGAGGGATTAGGATGGAACATCTTATGTTGAGAAACATGGAAAGTATCTTGAATACCATTAAAATAAGCTATAAATTTCAAATGATAATCAATGTTCCATATCTTCTAAATTAGATCAAATGTTCTAACATATCTCATATCTTGTTGTCCATAGTTTCAAATCCAAAGGTGACCCAACCTTGGACAAACATTCCAAAAATCTTATCACCTATGGAAAAATCCAAAGGATGAAATTGATGTTCCCAATATTATTTTTTCAACTATGTGATATAAACAGATGTTTACATATATCCAGAATTCTTTTTGATGTCTCCTAAATGAGACTTAGTACTAAAAGAGAGGTCTCACCCACATCTACCTAATAAAGAATTGATCTGCACAGGTGACCATACAAAGCTTCAAAGGGAACCATTCTCATTGAATATTGATAACCATTATTTTATGAAAACTCAAACAGTCTCATAGGGTATCCCATGATCCACTAAAAACTAATATGAAAGCATGGATAACAGCCTCTATGATCTTAATAGTATGATCAATCTAACTGTCACTATATAAATGGTATGTTGTACTCAAACTCACTTGAGTCCCCATCACCTCTTAGAGACTCTTCTTAATCTGGGAGATAAACATGGGTACCCTATCCAAGATGATGGGAGATGGGACCCCATGTAACCTCATAATCTATTTCACATACAACTTTCTGAGATCATAAACCATAGTGGTGTCTCCGATCAAAATGAAATGGGCTAATTTTTTCAACTGATAAATCACTCCCTTGAAGAGTTCTTCCCTCAATGAATATAAGTTAATCCAACAACAATGTCCACATAAACCTAAAACAATTTCCAAAATGACACTTGAAAAGGCTGTAGAAAACCAGAAGGTTTCAAATTCTATGTCATTATATATTGGCTGGTGTTATAGTGGAACACATAAATAGAATTGGTGGTCTTAACACATGGCCACCAAAATCACTATTTTAGGTCATAATACATCTTCATAGTTCTTAGATAAATTGATAAAGATTAAATATGAAAATCAAAAAAATGGAACTCTTCATGAATTCTTGGAAAAAAGATGAATCAAAAAATGGAGTATACCATCAAAAGGGGATACCATCTAGAAATAGTCCCCTTTCCATAAATAGTTTCTTTGATTCCATTGAAATCATCATCTTGTTGCTCACTCTACATAATAGACTCAAGGATAGATGATGAATATAGAAAACTAGTCATAACCATACCTAAAATGTATTCTTAAACATCCAAATGTAGTTGAGTGAAGAGACCTATAAGGTTTCACTCCTCATTCAATGAGATGATATCATATATTGGTTCTTTATTACTGAGACTGTTTGCGAGGCAATTTCACCTTTCAATGGAATATTAAATGTACAAATCAAATGCCTAATGTTACTTTACCCACCACATCTATCTGATATTCAAGTCATTATGAGAATAGATATGATATAGGTTATTATTATCGAAAAGACTATGAATATATCCCCAAAAATATTATACATCAAACACTTAACCACATGCATAACTAAAGAAAGATATAAATCACGAGTTCAGTGATTCTTATCAATTTTTATGAAGATGATGAGAGTTATAGGCTATTACATGATAATCTTACATAAGTATGAAACAAAAACAAGCACCAAAAGAATCATAATTCACCGCATACCCATTACCAGGATCAAGAACGATGAAAATATTTTTCAATGTTAGAATCAATTTAAACTAATCAAATAATGTTTGAAAGTTTTAATCTCATGTGAATTTCACCCCAATCCTGGTAAGATTAGTCGAAGGTGACGCAAACATAAAGAAATATTTTACAAACCACTGATATTATCCAACAATACCACAGAAGTTCTGAATCTCAAATTTGTTCTTTGACTATTTCCATAGTAGGAAAATCATTACCTTATAATGATTGACTAATAATCCATGCTCTTAAATCAGAAGTACCATGAAAATTACTTCTATGACCTAGAAGCTACATTTCAAAATCTTTCCATACAAGAAATGGCTCCTCAGGATTTACCAAACAAACATCATATGGTGCTTATGCTCATGCTCAAATCTTGAATAAAAAAAGATATCATCTATAGACAATGACAAAAAGTTTCATGATCACGAAGGAATGTCTAGTTCATCAAATCCGTAAAAATTTTAGGAGTGTGAGTCAGACCAAAATGAAACAATTGATATTCATAATGGTCATACCTAAATTTTAACGTTGTCCTTAGAATATCATACTACCATGATCTGGGATTATGATAACTAGAAGAGATATTGATTTTCAAAAACCACTTCCATCATTAACTGGTGAAATAAATGATCCACATTGAGAAAAGGATACTTATTCATAAGTGTTTTCTGGTTCAACTTCTGATAGAACACGGAAACCTGAGGTGAACTATATTCCATCTTGGAAAAGGGCACTACGGCTGACCATTGTGAAACCCTTGGTCAAACAAAGCATTTCTCTATAAAATCATCCAAATGAATATTGAGTTATTTTAGTATTACCGGTTACATGTGATATGAGGGTATCCGGATCTATTTCATACCCAACATCAGATCAATTCAAAAATACACTTATATCTCTAAAAGAAGATTAGATAAGTGAAATTGGAAAAGATTTATAAAGTCCCAGAAAACCCATAGTAAGATCAATAATAGAATAAAAAACATTTTAATCAATGTAAAATTCATACAAAAAACTTCTATACTCTCGGTGGGAAGGTCCTTCATTAAAAAACCTATCGATCCAACTCTCCCTAAATTACCCAAGAGATCCCATTGGCATTAAGTAATGTGAAATGTTGATGAAAAATTTAAATCTCATCATGATGAGAAATAAGATATCAAATCAATATAATGACATCAAACAAATATAGATTTAGAATAAGGAAATACTAGATTAAATCTAAATCTTCTATTAATAGAGAATAACAAAAACACCAAAACCCTAGCTCTTTCCTCCTTCTAATAGGTTTCAATAAATTCATGGAAAAGACATGGTCTCCATTAAATGTTTAAACACACAAAAAACACGCATATTTGGAGGAACCTATGTCAAATAAAGTACTCCCTATAGAAGATGCAACAAAAATTATGCCTCTCACTATTGTCAGACACACGGAAACCTCTATTGGAGACTCATCCACTACATAAATTTTCTTTACTCTGGATAATTATGGCTATAAACCTATTGAATTTGAATCTTATTAATGAAACATATTGGCCTTTGGAGCTAATGATATTTGGCCATAGTGAGGTGTATAAATAATATGGAATAACCTTTAAGGATGGTCATAGCAGCCACAACTATTTCACATCTTCATTGGAGTAGGATAATAATATTGGGTGTGTTTGACATAGCCACACTAGAAGAAAGTCAGGGAACACTACTAGAAACTGTTGATGTTGTAGAAGAGGCTCATTGTTGAGAACAAGCTCCACCACCCTTGCGATGATCATACTGCTTCCCCTTCATTCCATATGTTCCATTGAACTTCCAATGATTGAAGAGAATGGGGAGTCACGCCATGTATATTTATTCTATCATATATCTAACTGAAATTCTATCATAGGTATAAAGATTCATCATAACTACATGTGATCTAATATATGATTGTAAACCTTTTAGGAACTTCTGATATTTCATCTAATCATTCTTTACCACTTTTAGGGAAAAAATCCTTCTCCACAAACCGATTGGTGTACTCTTACACTGAATTCTCTTCCAGGTGTAAATAAAAGAACATCACAGTTTATTCTATTATCAGATACTCTAGGAATAACTTTTGAAATATGTGTATCTAGAAATCATTCCAATCCAATCCCACATTATTATTAACATATACTATGTAATCCACCCATTTCTTGTTGGGACCCCTGAGCATAAACATTGTTCACTTCATCTTGATGGTTTTGGGTGTATCCAATAAGTAGAATATTTTATCGATATTGTATATCCAGTAATCATAATCATATTACCCTTTCTTACCCTTAAAGGATGGTGGATTCTCATGTAATAACTCTAATGTTTAATCCATATCTCCTCCAGCTCCAAGTTCTACCTCAAAAATTGGGGTCTGAACTTATGGTAGATTTGGGTCTATGGAATGGAATACTCACAAGATAGTCTCTATAAAATTATGATCCAAAGGAGGATTATGTTAAGGATCTTTTTATGTACCCTCTTTTGGAACACATGTGAGATGTCTCAAAGACATATCACTTCTCACCAAAAATAGAATAAATGATCAGAAAATAGGACAATTTCAATACAAAATAGATAACCATAATAGAAAAGAGAGATTACAATCATGAAATCAACACAAAATACATACATTTCAACATCCCATGGTATATTTAGTCGCATCATGGTAAGAGATAGGCGGGAAATCATTTTAGCATACCTATCATGTTTGGAATATCCTATCTCTTTGATACCAAATCTCATAAGACAAACACCCTTGATGAAAAACTAGCCTTTGATACCAATTTTTAATGAACCAAACTAGGTTACCCATAAAAACTAGTACCTGATCCGATCTTCCACATAGCCAAAGGGGGTTTTTAATCCCACCAGGCTAGAAAATAGCACCCATAAATCAAATAGAACCTTGAGGTAATAATTTTTCCCATCATAAAAAATGAAACATGGCATATATATACATTTTAGAAATAACAATGGAAGAAAAAAATAGAATAAATATATTCCATAACAAAAATAAAAAAATTGTAACGATAAAACTCAAAATAAATAATAATAAAACAAATTTATTGGTCCAAAAAAACCAAAGGTCACTAAAAATAGAGGAAAACTACTTCTATGATCTATGGGAAATCCCCCATTATCTCACCAGCTTCTACCGAAACCCAGCTGACAAAAACCTTGTGTCTTCACTATGGCGCATTGCCTTCCCCAACATAAAATAGAAAAAACTAGGTCTATATACCACTGAAGGGGTGTGTATGGTGTAACCTAAACCTATTAAGTAGGATCCCACCCTGGTATTCCATGTCCAAACCCTATAAAAATAATCCCAATTTTCCCTTTTTAAAGAAAACCTGGCATGATAAGTAGTAAAGAAGAAACATGTTAAATATTTTCCTTTTCCTATAGTATTAAAATAATACAGGTAAAATGGTTCCAAATAATTAATTTCCACAAAAATTTATCAAAATCAAAATCATATATGTTAATGGTAAAATAGTAAAAGCCTGTCACAATGTAAAATATGTGAAGGATCGCAACAGGCTAGTGTAGCATACTACTCATACCGCAATCAATAACTAGTTCACACTTGATTCAATGGAACATAGTATTAAAGAGAATAGTATCACCCCATTAGTGAATCCCCCTAACAATGTCAATAGAAAGTACCTATAAAATCAATATTAGGGAGCAAAGGAATACCCTATGAGTGAACCCCAAAATAATAAAATGGATTGTGGTCTTATGTTACACCTTCCACTAAATTACCTAAGGATTACAATGTGATGAATATTTCAAATCATTTAAATGTTTTTTACACTTCATAAACAATTAAAAATAACACATTATTCTTTCAAAACATTCTTTTAAAACTCATTTCTTAATCTACTTCACAATAAACTAATAAGCATTTTATTTTACCAAAAAAGGGGAAAACCATATTCTATCCCAAATCCATTTATTCAAACAAATAAATCATGGAAATTTATTTTTAAATAAATTTATAAAACTAGATAAATACATTTCATCCATCATATTCTATAGACAGAACTACCTACCTCAAACACTTATTGAACACTAACTGTAATAGGATCCTGTAATATTAAATGGAAAGAAAAGACCACAACAGGGGCCCAAAAAATGATTCCCATGTCTTAGAATTAAATTCCATAAACAAAAAGTTAATTTTAGAGGATATATCAATATGTACGTCAAGGAACTCAGACACCACACCACCAAAAACACGAGGGTAGGACCTTGGAAGATGATTTCAAAATGGACCAAGAAGAATCTTATAAGAATCAAAATGGGATCTATATATCTGATAAATATAACCCAAAGCCATC
This sequence comes from Viscum album, assembly GCA_963277665.1. NCBI lineage: Eukaryota > Viridiplantae > Streptophyta > Magnoliopsida > Santalales > Viscaceae > Viscum > Viscum album. The sequence continues at coordinate 1,113,501,856 of OY728132.1, read as the reverse complement.
ATTTTAATAAATTTTAATGAATAAATGGACATCTCACTCCTAGATTGAGATTTTGTATGACCACCACAAAGTACGATCATCAAAGGAAGTGATTCAGAGGAGAATAAGACACCCAAAATCACCTAAAAGATTCTAGGGTTTAAGAAAAAGAGTAAAAACACTGAATGAATTAGGATTTAGGATTTCAGTTTATAAAACCTACAAGTCATGAATTCTTTACAACATAAACCACGTATTTATAGCATAAAATCACCATAATCCACATACACTATGAAATACACCACATTGGGTTAAATTTTCTCTGAGTGGTGATTTTATGGAGTAAAATAGGGTCTCATGTTATAAAATGTATTTATGATGTAAGATGGATTTATAAACTACAATATTTGTATTCCCAAAACCTTTTCACAGTTTGTGCCTAGTAGAATATATATGACATAACCTATATCTTCACACTATAAATGTTACCTACAGGATGCACCATACCAAGTTCTACTAATAACTCTAAAGGAGAAAAAAATTGGATTCCCTATGAAACCAAAATACACACTCTAAAAAAATAAATTATCATGCCATAAAAATCCAAGATATTACATACTATTTTTTAGATACATACCTTTCTCAACATAATTTTCATGATTATGCTTAAACCAAATACCAATAACCAAAATTATTATAAAAAATAGATCAAATGATGATGTGAATATTAAATATCAATATAAATATGTATTCTCCAATGAAACCCTTATTTCAACCTAGGATACATCCGTTTCAACTATTTCACACTTGGTTTATCCTAAAACATTCTTGGTTTAACATATGATGATTTTAGTTATGTTCACTTATAATGCTTAAATATATCCCTCAATGTAACCAAGATATCTATTCTTTATATTGGTTTTTAAGGATCATATGATCATCCAAAGAATACCCCATAGGTGTGTCTATCCAGACATGCAGTCTCTAGACATCTCATCATGAATTAGAGTGTTGATCGATTTAATGCTCATACAACCATTTTTTGGTTATTATCCCTATGTGAATCTATGTTATAGCCACATCCACTTTCCAGTATCCAAAAAAATATTTATTGCAAGTAAGCCCAACTACTAAAGAGATTACCAGTATTTCTGGATATCATCTTATAGTTAGACTAATCTCCAAGGTTTTCACTAAATTTATCTATTATTAATCCAAAAAATTATTAAACAAGTAACTAAAAATATCAAAAAAATCCTCTTATAGCAACTTTAGGGACCCAGAGTAAGAATTAATTTATTTTTCCACTTTTTTATCATTAGAAATTTACATTAAACAATATTCTCAATATACTAATAATCAAGAGGTTTAGTGTATTTTGAGACTATATAAATAATAAACTTATTTTACCCTGATTTTGAACATTTCTCTACAATTTCTTCAAAACAAATATCCTAGACATATCATAAGTTAAAATAATATTCATTTCTGAGGAAAAGGAAATATAATAAAGGGGTGAGGTCAACTACTCAGTAATAGAATAAAGGGTTTAATAACATGTTACCCATGATGAGGTTATGAGCATATAAGGTAACATAATAATAGAAAATGTTTAGATTGAAATAACATGGAATCATAAAAACTATTCATCAGAATTATAGGAGAACAAGTAATCCCATATGATCAAATGTATAACCTTACATAAAGACTTTTAAAACATGAGACATAAATCATTATCCACGGGGAATTGAAGACCCATATACCAAATAATTTTTTGGAACAAACTTAGTAATAATAAACATAATATATTGGATCGGGTATCACAACATGTTTCCATTAGTGGTTCATTATTCAATTATATATTTCTTTTTTTGTATCAAGCTTCACACACTAATTTGTCATAGCATAACAAGAATAAAAAACTGCTTCTAATTTTGGATAAAGCATCACTACTCATTTAAACATTATCTCCTAAGATACAATGCTTTACCCAATTAAATAGAGGGATATATATATATTCCACCTTTAACTTAAAGATTATTTGTACACATGTGTTCCATAAGAAAAAATCTAACCATCACATCATTAAAACCTAGTAATAAGAATGGGTATCATAATTATTTTAACTTAAAGTTATTCACTTTTTGTATTCTAAAAACCCCCTAAAAATAAAATGGTTTTGATTCAATACATATTAAAGAATATATATAATGAAAAAGGTATTTATAGCCTTTTTAAATGGATTAACAAAAGTAAATCATTAATAACTCCATCAATAATTATAATATGATAAACCTATGGAAAATAAATGTGTATTGAATGATCTTTAGTTAATATCTATGTAAATATGATTCAATCATAATAATAAATCAGATGGTATTTTATTTATATAGATAATGGGTATATAGTTTAGACAATAATTTCCCAAATTAATCAATTAAAAAAATCTAGGAGAACACTATTCAATCAAAGGAATATATAACAGGGTATTCATAATGAAAATTCATTTGCAGAAATGTCTCATAGCAGATGATTAAGAATAAAAAGTAAATTATTTATCATATCCACGATATAAAAGAACATTTCTTAAGATATCTAGAGAAAGAAGGTGTATGGTTGAAAAATACTATATCCCTAGTTTAATAAAGAAAAATAAGAGGGATGCTTACAAATATGGAAGACATCCTTGTATAAGAATGGTTTGAACAATATCACACATGAAGGGATCAATAATCGAATTTTTTATACCACGATTTAAATACCCAAAATTATATATATATTTATATATATATATATATTAGTGGAAAAAATCATGTACGATGAGTTCCATGAGTGTAAATACTTTTCAATATGAAAAGGAAAATTGAGGTGAAAACATTAAAGAGATTTTAGAAAACATTTTTAACATTGATGTAAAATAAAAACATACATGTCACTTTAAAAAGTATCTTTTGAAAAGGTGAAGTGAAATATTTTGAGAACATTTAATTTTAAAAATAAATATCAAATAAAAGGGATTTAAAAATTACATAAATACTTGTATATAAAATATAGGGAAAAAGACAAAACATTTGATTATGAAAGGAACCTTTTTAATACATTGATATTACCTTTATTAAAAACCCACACTGTAAATAGAGTAATAATACGTTATTTGTATTAAATAATAATTTTACTAAATAGGATTCTAAAATAACATATAATATAATATTAGGCATAGAAAATATAATCTTGGAATAATAAAGAGAAATATAAAACATTGTGACTTAATGAAAGGAGGTTTGAGTCATCAATATCCCTTATAAAAACATACTTTATGAGACATGAAATTTTTTAAAAGGGTTTTATTTGGAAAAAATATAAACATTGTTATAATATAACATATAAAATTAAATTTTATTATATTTCACACTTTTTTGAAATAATTTAAAGATATCAATAATAAAAAAAATGAATGAAAATTGAGTTACCAAAAACTATTACTGTTAGGGTAACACTTTCATTAAAAGAAATTTGGGGGAAATTTTGATATGGATTAATATATCCATAGAATTAAAAGGGAAAATTATATAATATTTATGGGATATTAAATTAATTGAACTACATACAAATTAAATATGGTGAATAACATGTAACATATCTCAAATAATTACAATTGAGACTGGGAAAATCCTTACTACTTTAGGGGAATTTAAATCAAAACTTTTTGAAAGATAGTTATTTAAATTAAATATCAATTATAATGAAAAATATTTATATTGTTATATAATATCTATGTTAGGTAGAAAATTCACCACATAAAATAAATTAAGTGCATAATTCAAAACAATTCCTAATGAGATTAATTTTAGATAAATCCCTTACCTTGGTCCTGATTTATTCTTCACATGCAACAAAAATCCAAAATATTTAAATTAATTATATTAATTACATACCCAACATACTTATTAAAAACTATAACCACTTATACTCATCATTTATAATCACAACATACATATATATACTAGTTATTTTTTATCTATTTTATGATATTGGGTGTTTATAATCCTAATGGTTTAAACTAGTTTTATATGAGCGATATAGGTATTGTTTTCATTTTCTAAAGTTCATATATCCAAAAATAATTTATTTTAATATAATTTATGATTTATAAAAAATTATTATGTTTAAATTTCCTTTCATGAGTTATGAATCACTATCTTAGAGGATGAGATCGATAATAAGCATGTTTTAGTGATTATGAACCAATAAATGGTTTTTTCTTAATTAATGAATTAAATATTAAAATTAACCTTCTATAATAAAAATAATTATTTACATTAAAATATTTTCTATCATACTATTAAGTATTTTTTCATCACTATCGTTTATAAATATTTATATTATTGTTCTAGAAGGTGTTTAAACCGACCAAACGTGAACATTCCATAATTAATGGATGATTATGACATGGTTTAGTCAAAAGATCATTATACAAAAAAATAAATATCTTATTTAGTTTTTATAAATTTTATATATAATAATTTCGAATAATTATATGGACATTATAATTTAAATTTATCCATTACTTAGAAATAATATATCGTTTTCCTCATAATATCTCTGTTTTAAGATGGTTAATTTTATAATGAATGTTTATTGTTCATATTATTAATTAGTTATTAAATTTTTTTACCAGAACCTTATTCATATAATATGAATAATATTTACCCTTTATAACCATTATTTTAATCATGAACTAATGAAAACATTGAAAAATTAACTTGTTTTTTCATAGAGGTGGTAGTCAGCACACACACATGATACATGTTTTCTTTTTTCTTAATGGAATAAAGAAAGGTGGTTAAAAATTATATAGTAATTATAAAATTTGTATAGATGTTATAATTTTATTATTTTTTAATATAATTTTAAGAATATGAATAATTGGGAATAAATAAATAGAAATGAGAAAGATATGTTAAGAACTTATCCTCACATCTTGGATTATTAATTTTCTAAATAGAGTTAATCCCTTGTTGGGTGGTATATGGAAAATACCATAAACATTTTTTGGTGAATTATAAGGTTTAGGATATGGTTGAAAAAATTTTGGGAATAAATTAAGTGGTTTTTTATGGTAAGTGAGAAGAGGAGAACCCCTTTTCTAAGTGAAGAGGGATGATATTTTTGTGAAAACTCGTAAATTTTCAATAAAGGGAAGTAACCCACAAGGAATGTGGAACAGAAATTTGAGAAATAATGGGGTGGGGAAGATTTATGTATGATAAATCCTCAACTGAGTTTCTTAACTCTTTTTTAAACATGATTTAATACCTTTAACCTTTGAGTTATGAATTTTTTATTTTAGATTTTACCATGGTAACTAGTTTTGTACCTAAGGTAACATAATATTTATGTATACAAATAAATTATTCATTATTATATAATTCTTACATACAAATTATAAATTTTAAATACATTTTTATATACATTATATATTTTTTAAAATAAATTTTAATATTATAAATCCATAATGTATTACGATGATATTTCAAAAAAACATTAATTAAGTTCTAAAATATCAAAAATAGGTACATAAGGTATAATAAATATTTTATAACGTATAATTTAAATTATAAAATATATATCATTTCATGAAAAATGATATTTTTAATAATCTAGAGATGACGAAACCATGAAAAGATTACAATGACCGAAACAATCGAAATGAATCTTGCATGGGAAACAGAATAATTAACACCAAAATATTGATTTTAAAGAAGAGTTGTTAAAAAATGGGAAATCAAAAATTATTAGTGATTAATATATTGTAATATAAATACGAATATAGTTCTATTATAGATTTATAATTAAAAAAAATTTATGATACAAGAGGTTAAGTGTGTGTATGAAGGAAATTAGGACTTGAGGTAAGGGATTGTGTTAAAATCTCATTTATTTTCTAAATTTTCTATATTAAATTTACAATGAAGAAATTTATATGATCCTTATATTTGAAACAACTTATATTTTTATCTTATATAATTATTTTTAAGGTTTTAATTTTTTCCTTAAATTCTTCTCTCTTTGGAACTTAAAATGATCAAAAAAATATTTTTAATAAAATTAAACCTCATTTTTCCTTTTTGGTCAAGAATCCTTCTCTTCAATATCAATATTATTCAAATTATTTTATGTAATTTTTTTACATGTACGTAAATTTATTAAAATTTTCCTTTTCAATTTTTTTCGTTCATTACAAATGATTAAAAGGAATATTTTCAAGGTTTTTAGTTTGAATTACTTTTTACTTTTAATATAATTGTGAAAAGAATAATCTCTTTTAACATATACAAAATGAAGAGATTTTCCCTATATATTTTACTTCCTTTTTCATTAAGCTTACATTAATGGTTTCAAATGTTTTACCAAAAAATAATATTCTTATTTTTTAATTTTAGTTACTTTTAAAAAATTACCAAAATTGAAGGGTTATCTTCTATTTATTTTAAAATCATGTTTAATATGCTTTCATACAATATATATTTTAACTAAATAAACATACTTTATGTATTTTAATGATTCACTATGGATATTATCATATGATACCATAAACGTCCTTTTTATAGATGGTTTATGATGATGATTTTTTAATGAATTTTTATGAAACCCATTTCCTCCTCATGGGTTAATTAATCTATAAAGGAATGATTAAAGCCATCATGTTATGGTATAATATATATGAATGTATTATTACAATGTGATATATTATTCCACTATATCCATATAATATACAAGATTATATTTTAATTCATATGAGATCAAAGGGTACATGGGTGGTTAGTACAATCCCAAGAGGGTATAGAGGTATTCAAATGAAGCTCCAGAAGGTACATGAGTGGTTAAGCCAAGATGAATATTGGATTAATGTCTTAGTGGGTCTCTTGGAAATATTATCTAATAAATATTTGGTTGGGTATCATTAACATATGATTTGTATGCTTATCTTTATGAAAATTTAATGTTCCATACTCAAATTCATAAGTTATCCACTCATGGATTTGATTGATTGATGTTCTAAAATCTTATGAATTATTTATTGTGCTAGAATAATGATTTATTCCACGAATCATTATTTGAGATTTATTTCATTGTATATGAACTTTATATACCATGATTACATTCACATACCTTTATGGATATCTTATGTTCAGTAATGATCTTTGAATTATTGTCTCTCATGTTTGCCCTTAATGTAAATTTGAGCTCCCCCTTCTTCTTTTTCCATTGCCATAAGTTCTTATAATTTTTATTAAGTAAGATGAGTCTATAAGGGTAAAATATGTGTAATATCATGATATTTTAAAATAAAACTATGTTTGGAAGCTTATAAAACACACAACAACGAGCATAAATGAACCAGGATATTATATTATTTTAAATATTACAGTTATAACCTACCAATTCAATTGCTGTGTAAGAAATGAAATAAATAAATTAAGAAATATATATATAAATTAAATTCATAATAAAAATTATCAATAATTTCTTAGTAAATAATTTCTTAATTTTTGGTTAATCTGTTTTATTCTTCAAAAATACATTTTCTTCAAAAATGTTTTTTATTTCTTTTTATGGGTGAATATTATAATTCATTTATGTAAATTTTATCAAATTTATATGATAAAATTAATATTTTTTATATAATAATTACAAAATTATATTAAGGTGATAGTTTTTAATTTTTCCAAAAATATTGAATGGTAAAAAATACCGATTTTTGTAAAAATAGAATATCGTTTTCCTTAAAAAGAATAATTATTCTATCAACTTTATATCAAAGTATAATAAGTAATATTTATTAGATAATCTCTAATTGACTTCATTTTAATCCCCATTATACTTTATTTTAGTATCAGTCCTTTTGGGGATTAAAAACACCTTTTTAGAAATACTATTTTTCCTGGTGTTATATTTTTTAATCATAATTTATTTTTTTTCAATTATATGAATTATATATCAGAAAAAATAATTCTATATCTTGAATTAAGAGGTTTAAAGTTACTAAAAAGTTCCCTTTTATTTTTTTCAAGCATGAATAGTAACCATAAAAAATATTTATCACTACGATAAATGTAAATTAGGTAATTAAGGTTAAAAATTATATTATAATGACTAAAGTCCCATAACAACTTAATTTAATCTACTTTATGGATAGCTCAAAATAAACCCAATTCATGATTCAAATTTTAAGGAAAAAATTCCCATTTTCCTTTAAAAATTACTACTTTATTATTTTCAGAAAATATACAATCAAAAGTGTCACTCTCCTTCATATATTATATTTAATTTTTTTAATGAGATAAAAAAAATTTATTTTAAGGACCGTGACCTTAGTAGTCCAATGTTAGTGTTAACTTTATTAAATTAGAATAATATACAAGGAATGGCATCTTGAAGGACCAAATAGTTTACTACTTTTTTAATTCTACAAACATACATGAATACTACAACACAATTGAAAACATAAAATACAACATAGTAATTCCTTTTAGAACACCATTATCCTCTAACCTTATCACTAGATGTAACAATTGGGCCCCGCCCACTAGTTGCCCGGGCAAATACGTGGGCCCCACCCTAGGTCCCACCCATGTGCCCGAATGGGTTATCTATCTAATCATGGTCCCCATAGGCAAACACATGTCCTTTCCAGTGTGTTTTGTCCTCACTCACACACACCCTAAGAAACTTCCCAGGAGGTCACCCATCCTGGTCACTTTTCCAGGCCAAGCATGCTTAACTATGGAGTTCTAATAAGGTAGTCTCCCAAAAAGGAAGGTGCACCTAGTTGACATGAGTCGTATCATTTTAGTCATTTAACCCTTTATCATTTGGGGGTGTTACAATCACTCCCCTTTAGAGCACAACGTCCTCGTTGTGGACCCTACATCTCAACCCAGGCAGTGCACCGCACTTAAGGCTGGGTACCATCTCTAATACCAATTTTTCACAACCCGTCCCCCGGGGGTCCGTATCGTGACTACCCCAAGCCCGCCTTCCATAGGTCAGGGGCTGGAGACTAGCACCAAAAGCCTAAATCCCTAGAACGGGGAAGGCATTACCTTTATAACTGAAAACAAACACAACCAGAGTACAAGTAGAAGCAAACACTAATTGAAAACTGTATAAAAAAAGTACTGAAAGTAAAGGGGCCAGAATACAAGCCCAACTATAAAGTAAAAATACAACTAAAAGCAAGTACAACTAAAAAGGGAAAAACAGCTGGAAGGTGAAAGCAGCTCCTGGATCATCCTCCGGGTTTCCTACCTGAAGGGTAGGTACAGATAGCCTCCTCAATGCTCCACATCCATCCGTCTCCTCCAGGTATCATCTCGTCATGAGGTCTACCTCTAGGTACCGTCCAGTCCTCGTACACTCCGCCTCGGTCAGCGATGTTCGTCGTCTGCATCCTACACAACGAGGTGTGGGCATAGCCCGTGCAGGGGTGAGTATAACGATACTCAGTAGGGACCCCAAGACCCTCATGGTCTCACAAAATCCAACAAGGATAATCAACAAACTAATATTTCAACGGATAAACATTACTTAGGTATATGCCCATACATATACCTAAGTTATCAAGTATCCCATTTCAATAATGAGAAAAACAAAAGGTCATTGACTCAGCTCAAACCAAGATTTTTATTCAAGAATTCTAAACCCCGGCTGCATGAGAACTCCTCCTCTATCGAATACAGTGGTCCTACCGCTACAACCAAGAACTTCCAACTAACCTTGGACTGTTGAAGTGCTCCACCTGCCTAGTACTGTGGGCCTGCTGCTACAACCAAGCGCTTCCAACCATGGGTCTGTTGCTACAACCAAGCGCTCCCACTCATAGCCTACAGAGGTACTCCTTCTGTCGAGTACTGTGGGTCTACCACAATAACCAAGCACTTCTCCACCGTGGGTCTACTGCTACAACCAAGCACTCCCCACTGGGCCATTCAAATCACTCCGTGTCGATCGATCAACAGGCGTCAAGTCTCAGCCAGCTACTAGGTCTCTACAATCTTCTCTCTCATCAACGGGAGGGTCATATCCACGAGCTACTGGTCATTACTTCCAAGTGTCACTAAATCTCATGTGGAATTATCTCAAAGAACCGCCACGTTATAGAGTCTCAACGCAACAGACGGCGCGTTAATCGGACGCCCGGTCTGAGAGTTATTGGCATTTCCGTTCCAGAGGCCTGGTTGTTTTTTAGCCTCAAACCAACCTGACCGTACTCCAACAACATCTAAACCTCAATTGAAGTATGCCAAAAGAATCATCTCATCAAAAGAAAACTAACTTAGTTGACAGTATGTCAAACGGACATCAGGTCCTTATGTTATAAGTGTTTCCGCTCTGAGGGCCGGTTTAGTTTCTGTTTCGAACCAACTCGGTTGTTTTTCAAAAGTCATCCAAAACTCACTTAGAGTATCGCAAAAGGACTGCCTCGTCGCAAGAATTATAGTTTCACAGATGGCACGTCGATCGGACGCACGGTCGTGAAGTTATTCGCATTTAAGCGAAACGGGCCCGGCCCGTCAAGCCTGGTGGGCTGGCGGGTCATCCCATTTTGGCTCGGTGGGTCCGACCCGACTAAGGGGTTAGATAGGCTAGAAAATGAGTGGCTCAGCCCAATGGGGCATGGCCCAGCCCGGCGTGGTGTGGCGCGGCACGGCCCGGCCCCCGACTGGGGTCGACCGATGTGGGATGGCACTTTCCCGAACCGGCAGCGTTGAGCGGCGTCGGCCGGTCTTCCCAGCGTAAGCGGCCAGCATGGGCGGGCCGATATTCCCCCTGCACGGCCCCCTCCTAGCACCGTGAGGTATTCCTAGCCCGGCCGGCTGCCTGCCAGCTGGTTCGTCCATTGAGCGGCCCGTGTAACGCGGGCCGCTGTCCTCCGCAGCGCGGTGCCATGGGGCACCACAGGTCCGCCAGCCCTGCCGGCTAAGGCCGACCTATTCTTCTTCGGCCGAGTGGCCCATGGTTGCGGGCTGCGGATCTTCTAAACACTTCTGGCACGTTGCCACAATTATCTCCGGTCACCGTCGCTTATGGTTGTTTTCGCCTCTCCCAACACTGCTTCTGTCGCCAATAAAAACCTAGATCAACGGAGGGTTGTCGGTCCGTGTTTGCTCGGCTTGCACCCTCCACGTCAGGCGATATCAAGAGGACAAGATGATCACTTTCATTCAACAATGACAAGAGTATAATTTTATTAATCTAAAATTATACAAACCCCTACCTCAAAAATAGGTTCGTTCGTAGATGGGTCGTGGTGAGGCGGCGTCAACTTGGTGACGTCGGGGAAGAAGGGGTCGAGGATGGAGTGTCTTCAGTGTTCTTTGTGGGTGGCTTCTTCTCCATTGGCTTGGCCTAAGATAAAAGGAGATGATCAATGTTCTTCAGTGGTTCTTCGTCGAAAAAAAACTTTATTCTTCTATTTCTCAAGAGCTCTCCCAAAATTCTCCCAACACAACGAGTGCCAAACTAAAATAATACCTATGGCTATTATTTTATTCACAAATGAATTTTCAAAATTCAAACACTTTAACTAATTAATTTTAGGGTTCAATTAATTAATCAAAAGTTTTTGCAAAAATTAATGGGGGAGAGGGAGGTGAAGAAATCACATTAATTAAGGGGAGAGTTGTCAAATTAATTAAGGGGGGATTAATGGGGAGTTTAAGGGAGTTGAAAGGTTAGGGGTTCGTGTGGGCCCCACCTCACATTATCCTCTCGTGGGAGTTTATGTGGGTGTGGGCCCCACCTATAACTTCCCCTTGTAGGATATAACTAACATCTTTAAATACAATTGTGTACTACAATTTTTTTTAATTTATCTTAAATCCCCAAAAATTAACTCTCAACTAGAATAAAATGCAACTGCGGTAAATGTCCCCTTAAGCGAATACCAGCACTGTGAGTTCATCGGTGTCCATTGATTTCAATTCCGAGCACCGGTTCAAAAGATAGAAAAACCTGCACTTACATTTACTGAACATACCCGAACAAAACATCATAAATTGATTCCGGTCACACCAGTCCTCAGAATCGAGTGTCGTCAGAAACTGCGGACTCGTAAAATTACAAAGAAATTTTTGTTGAGTGAACAGTTTGCAGTTTACCCTAATCTCTTTAGTCTCAGGTGTATCTTCTCCCAAAAATAACTGAACCTGAGACAGCGGTAATGGCTTGAGTTCCTCCGGGACTATGACTTCGAGATAGTCTATACTCCCGGGAAGGGGAACATTGTTGTGGATGCGCTTAGGAGGAGGTCTGGTTTTCAACTACTAGGAGAGCACATGGGGGAGAGCGGCTCAAAATGCGTGCACAGAACCAACCTTTGTTTCCCCAGTGTGTGTTGTAGCTTTTCAAGGACGTAAATCCCTGAGGTGGGGGTAATGTAGAGACATGGATATTTCAATGAAAAAGTTTATCTTAATTTCTTTGGAATTTTACGAGTCCGTAGTTTCTGACGGTGCCTGATTCCGAGGCCCGGTGTGCCCGGAATCGATTTATGAAGTTTTGTTTGGGTAAGTTCAGTAAACGTATGTGCAAGATTTTCTATCTTTTAAACCGATGCTCAAGATTGAAATCTGAGGACACCAATGAACTCGCAGCACCGATATTCTCTTAAGGGGACCTTTACCATAGTTGCATTTTATGCGGGTTGAGAGTTAATTTTTGGGGATTTAGAATAAAATAAATAAAATTGTAGTACACAATTTTTTTAATGATATTAGTTATATCCTAAAAGGGGAAGTTATAGGTGGGGCCCACGCCCACAAAACCTCCCATGAGAGGATAATGTGAGGTGGGGCTCACATGAACCCCTAACCTTTCAACTCCCTTAAACTCCCCATTAATCCCCCCTTAATTAATTTGATAACACTCCCCTTAATTAATTTGATCTCTTCACCTCCCTCTCTCCCATTAATTTTTCCAACACTTTTTATTAATGAATTGAACCCTACAATTAATTAATTAAAGTGTTTTAATTTTGAAAATTCATGTGTGAATAAATTTATAGCCCTAGATATTATTTTTGTGTGGCACTCGTTGTGTTGAGAGAATTTTTGGAGAGCTCTTGGGAAATAGAAGAATATAGTTCTTCTTTCGATGAAGAACCACAGAAGAATGTAGATCATCTCCTTCGATCTTCGGTGAAGCCAAAGGAGAAGGAGCCACCTGCAAGGAACGCCAATGACGCGCCATCCTCGGCCCCTTCTTCCCTGATGTCACTGAGTCGGTGCTGCCTCCCTGCGACTCCGTCTACGAACGAACCTTATTTCGAGGTAGGGGGTTTGTATAATTTTAGTTTAATAAAATTATACTCTTGATGTTGTTTAATACAAGTGATCGTCTTGGCCTCTTGATATCGCCTAACCTGGAGGGTCCATAGCTGGCCGGGCTAGAGGAACCACGACGCCCCATGGCGCCGCGCTGCAGAGGACCGCGACCTGCATTCCGTGGGCCGCTCAGCAGATGAACTGGATGGAAGGGCTGGGAAGACCCCGCGGTTCCAAGAGGGCATCGCGCTGGGGGAGCAGCGGCCCGCCCGTTCGTGCCGCTCGTGCCGGGAAGACAGTCCATATGGGAGGGCGGCGCCGCTCGGGGCCTCTGGTTCGGGAAAGCAGCCCCCCCCCCAACTGCATCGCTCAGCTGGCCGGGCCGAGCCGCGGCTAGCCGTGGGCCGGACTGCGCCCCGCCGGGCTGGGCTGCGCTTTGTCGGGTTGGGCCGACCCCTTAGCCGGGTCAGACCCGTCGAGCCGGAACTGGTCGGCCCGCCAGCCCACTGGGCTTGACGGGCCAGGCCCGTTTCGCTTAAATGCGAATAACTTCACGACCATGCATCCGATCGACGCGTCGTCTGTAGCACTGGGATTCTTGTGACACGGTTGTCCTTTTTCGATACTCTGAGTAAGTTTTGGATGATATTGGAAAAATGGGCGCGTTGGTTCGAAACCAAAACTAACCAGGCCCTTGAAGCGGAAACGCTTATAACTTAAGGATCAGATGCCTGTTTGGCGTACCGTCAACTATGTTGGTTTCCTTTTGATGAGACAGTTCTTTTGGATTACTTTACTTGACGTTTGGGAGTTTTTGGAGTATGGTCGGGTTGGTTTGAACCTAAAAACCAATCGAGCCCCTAGAACAGAAATGCCAATAACTCTCAGACCAGGCGTCCGATTGATGCGTCGTCTCTTGCATTGAAACCCCTATGACGTGGTGGATAATTAAGATACATCCACGTGAGATTTCATGACACTTGTATGTAACGACCAGTATCTCGTGGAGCAGACCCTCTCGGTAACGAGCGAGAAGATGGCCGAGACCTAGTAGCTGGTTAAGACTTGATGATTGTAGATCGATCGACTCAGAGTGATTCGGATGGCCTAGTAGAAAGTTCTTGGTTGTAGCAGAAGACCCATGGTGGAGGAGTGCTTGGTTGTAGAAGTAGACCCATGGTACTCGACAGAAGGAGTACCTTTGTTGGCTGTGAGGGGGAGCGCTTGGTTGTAGTGGCAGCCCCGTGGTGGGAAGCGCTTGGTTGTAGCAGCAGGCCCATAGTACTCGGAAAGTGGAGTATTTCTACAGTCCAAGGTTAGTGGGAAGTGCTTGTTTGTAATAGCATTCCCACTGTACTTGACATAGGAGGAGTTCTCCAGTAGCTGTGGTTTCGACTCTGTGGAAAAAAATTCTGGTTTGAGCTGAGTCAATGACCTTTGTGTTTTCCTCATGACTGAGATGGGTTACTTGATAACTTAGTTATATATATGGGCATATATCTAAGTAATGGTTATCCGTTGAAATCTTACTTTGTGGATTATGTTTTTTGGATTTTTTGAGACCATGAGGGTCTCGAGGTCCTTACTGAGTATTATTATACTCTCCCATGCACGGGCTATGCACGCACCTCATTTTGTTGGATGCAGACGATGGACAACACTGACCGATGCGGAGTGTACGAGGACTGGACGGTACCTAGAGGTAGACCTTAGGACGAGACAGTACCCAGAGGAGACGGATGGACGTGTAGAACTGAGGAGGCTATCTATACCTACCCTTTAGGTAGGAACCCCAGAGGACGATCCAGGAGCTACTTTCACCTTCCAGCTATTTTTCCATTTTTAGTTGTACTTTATTTTAGTTTTATTTGTACTTTACATTTGTTCTTTTATTCTGGCCCCTTTACTTTCATTACTCTTGTTATACAGTTTTCACTTACTATTTTCTTCCTCTTGTACTCTGGTTGTGTTTGTTTTCAGTTATAAAACAAATACCTTCCTAGTTCTATAGATTTATGCCTTTGGTGCTAGTCGCCAGCCCCTGGCCTATGGAAGGCGATCTTGGGGTAGTCACGATACGGGCCCCCGGGGGATAGGTCGTGACACTAGATATCAATCATAATATACTTCCTGAAATCATAGGGAAAAATAAACATAATAAAAATACTGATCTTAGATGCCCAGCATAGGTATGATTAAAATAAAATATATCATGAATAAATAATCATAAATATAATGGAATGGTAAATAACTAAAACACAATTCATTTAAACAGTAACTTGAGAATAATTTTCATGAATAAATGGATGTTAAATAATGCCAAAATAATATTAGCTAAAACTTATCCATGGATATCATAACTAATCAGATAATCACATGGAAATCAATAACTAATCTTATAATTAGGGAATTCATAATTCCAAACATCATAAACATATAGAAAGTCTTTAGGAAAGACACAATACTTAATTGGTTAATACCTTATCTAATACCCAAACTAGTTTGTCTCATGAGACCCACCGATGCATCGAGGTTTTATAACGGTCCCCACCTATCTCTTATTAATTCCAACATGTTCCTCATATGAAAGGAGTGAAACAAAATCAACATAAACATTCATATTTAAAATATCAAAATAGTTTTTATTAATTTTCACCAATCCATTAACAAAATCATAATCTATCCAGAGTAATATAGAAAATGATATCAAAATAGTACATCCCAAATCAAGATGATCATAAAATATGAAATAAAATCTATTAGATGGTATAATAAGAGAGTAACCTCAGTAAATAATAAGTTTTAATAAAGTATTTTGACATATATGAAAATATTTTAAAAATATTAATGAAAAAATCATGAAAAAATATCTTTTCACTTTGAAATAATTTATTTTTTAAAATTATAAAATTAAAAAGAAAAATATTTTCTTTAAAAATATCCTTGTAAACATGTAAATTAATCTTTAAATGATTTATGTGTCAATATGGTGGGAAATTATGTTCATGCTGTATAAGTTAAAAACATACATTTCTTACTTTTAAAAAAGTACCTCATTCAGAAAATGGCATAAAGAATCCTTTTAAAACATGTTATAAAATGTCAAAAATGGGTGAAAATTAATTTTAAAAAATCATATGATAATAGAATAAAAATTCAGATAAATTTTATAAAACATGGTCTAGGAAGAGAAATATTCCTTAGCGAAGACATAAATATAAACAATCCTGAATAATGATGAGATTGTGAAATAATCCCTTACCACATAATTATCTTTTAAATACTAAAGCCCACGAAAAAACATAAAATTAAACTTTAAATACCATTATGATAAATATATTTATGATATAATATATCAAATGGGATATATATACACCACAAAAAATAAATAATGGCTGAATATGGAATATGTAACATGGAAATAAAAGTGAGATGAGAAACCCTTACCATATGTCTAATTTTAATTATACTTGACTATACCTCATATATTGTTTTATAATAAATATATTCTAGAACCATTATCAAATTTATCATAAAATATAATATTTACTTATATCCTTTTATCAACCATTTAAAACAAATATTTATTTAATTACTTTTCCATGTGATTATTATTTTGTTTTTCATGTATGTTTTGATTTGAAAGTCCCAATCCTTATACATTAATCGTGGTTTCATAATATCCAAAATATTATTCATGATATTAATTTCAAATATATTAATTGAATATGTATTTATTTTAATCCATAGAAGTTAGACACATAAAAATGAATGACACCATTCATGGAGATGATAGGTCATATATACACATGAACGTTATTTCCATTTTTCAACAGAAAAACTAAAAGAAATGTGAATAATAATTTATCTTTAGAGGAAAATATTTATATCATAAATATGATATATAATAATTATTTTATTATTTTTAAAATTAAATTAAATTTGTGATTAAAATCAAATTAAATCCCTATATAGACATGGAAATCCGTAGGTACGCACGAGTTATGTTTTCTCTTTTCATAAGATAAAAATGAGTTGAAATATTGTTATCTCATAATCATAATAAAATAAAAATATATTGATGATACTGGATTTATTATTTTAGAATGGTTAATACACAATAAGATTAATTATAAGAAGAAATAAACTTGAAAGGGTTGGTAAAGTTGATTACCTCTTCTTAAAAAAATTCCTTTGTTTCCCAACTTAATAACACTTTCGTTGAAAATTTTTAAAGAACAGCACCTCCAAAACATGGATAATGATTTTGGTAAGATAAATTTTCATGGATTTTTTTCAATCTATATTAATCAATGTGGTGCCAATAAGTGATGGAGGAGGTTCAAATTTAAAATTGAGGTGAGAGGTACTTTTGGAGTTTTTCAAGATATTAAATTATAATAAATTAATTTATCATTCCAAATGAATCCACATGGAATGGTATTTTATGATAATATATTATAGGTATGTAATAAAGTCAACCAATAAAATTTTAACATGTTTTTTAGGAAATTATAAACATTATCATTTTTGATTAACCCCATGGTTAGTTATTTTTGACATTAACCATGATAACCAATATTTTGTTATTAAAGTGTTAACAATTTTTCTATAAATAGAAAAATGTTTCATAAATGGAATATTTAGGATGTTTTAAACTATATTACATTTTCATTTAAAACTATAATATTTTTTATCTTTAAATAATTTTATAAAATATTATTTTGATAATTTTTCATTAGTCTCAATTTGGACACTATTCATTTAATTTGACCTCAGATACATCAAGAAAAATGGAAAATTAGAATTTAATGATTTTAAACAACTTTAATATGTAATATAGATCTATAAATTTATTTCAAACGAAAAATAATTCAAATTATATCAAAATTATAATTTTTAAAATAATTTATTTAATTTTTCTTTAAATTAAATGAATATGTTATTAGCATTGTGCAAGTATTTAAGTTAATTATATGATTTCTGAAAAAAAATACTTTGTGAAAAAAATTTCATTAATAAAAATATAGAAATTTAGGTTTATTCATATCTTTCTTTTGTACCTACTTGGACATGTTAAAGATATTCAAAATAAAGAGGGTGGCATTTTGTAACTATTTTTAACTTAAATAACATATAATACATCTTAATGGAAAAGTGAGAATTGAAAAAATGAAATTATATAATAAGGTTATGAGGTTCATAGACTATTCATCCAATAAAATTTTTACATGTTTAATTCATGGTTAAACACTTATCGTTTTGTTTTAATTTCTCGTTATCTCTTTTAAGAATTTATCATACTATTAATATTTTCTTCTATATAATGGTAAATAATGTTACTATAATATTAAAAAACCCATAAATAGAAAATTTTATAGGTAACTAATATCATATCATTAATTTTTACAAATTTAATATTTTTCGCATTTTTAATTATTTAGTAAAAATTTATTTACTATAAAATATTCATAACTCCAATTTTGAGAACTATTTATTAGTTTGACTTTAGCAATATCATGATAACACTTAAAATCAAAAAATAATATTTTATTATATATATATATATATAATTTTATTTTATTCTATAAAATTCATTAATATCATTAATTTTCTCAAATTATATTTATTCTAAAAATTTAATATCATTTAATTTCTTTTTCCAGTAATTAATAATTATTACATCAGTGTGGTGTAAGAATTTAAGGAAGTTATATATTCTATAAAAATTAAAATAAATTACCATGGTGAATATAAACATTTAATATTTCAAATTAATATTTACATTCAAACATATACTCTAGATCACCACATATTAAAATTTTATAGTTATTAAAAAAATGAATGTGACTTCTTTGACTTTTCGTTAAATACAATATTATAAAGGTCATAATCACATTATAATGGTTATAAATGGTCATATATCCAAGATATTAACAAATAAGGATGAAAAATTACTTATCCAATAATTTTTTTGAAGGTTTTAGGGTTATTTTATAGTCTTTATGATAGTGTTTTAACCTTCAATAACCTGATTTACCATTTACAGTGGAAATAATAATTACCATAATTACTATTCATAATGAACATAAATAAAATGTACCAATTTTATAAATATCGACCTCATGATTAAAAATATGGAATCCAATTTTAAAGATTCATTTTCAATAATTGAAAGAAACTAAGTAAATATCAAAAAACAAAAGGCAAATAAAAATAGTTTTTCCTAAAAAATGCCCTCTTAAGTATAAAATTGTTTATATACCAATTTAACTCGTAAAATTAATTCTAATAAACTTAAGTGGTTTTATAATAATATAATATAAATAATTTTACATTTTTTTATTTTAAAACAAAATATAAATTTTTTAAATTCTTAAATTAATAATGCAGTTTCCAAAACAGTATTTTCCACTATTTACTAGAAAATCAATCCTTTCATAAAATACCAAAAATTTACCATAAGATAATTTTTATATTACATTTTCAAAAATGATTTTAATTTTATCAAATATATTTTATTTATGGGTAAATAATTAAATATATTTATTTTATAATGGAAATAAATAAAATTAATTTTTAAAAGATAACATATATTTGAAGAATAAAATGACTTTACAAAATATTTTTTGTTTATTTACTAATAATTAAAAAATAAATTTATATTAAATGTTATTTTAATATATTTTTCATAATATTTTGAATCCTATTCACACCCTTTAATTTAATGTCTAGGCTTAATGGTTGTGTTAAAATAATTTTATTTAATATTATAAAACAATTCAATTATACCTGGATTTTGTTATACCAAAGGTATCAATTAAATTTTATATATTCTAAAATGTCATAGTGTTACATTATACCCACCTTCAATAAATTTATTCCTCTCAATTTGATATTTTTCATCAAAAATAATGGGTTTACATTTGAAAATTTCTTTATTGAAATCTAACAACCTAGAAGGGTTAATAAAACTTAATCTTAAAAAGAGAGAAATGGAAATTTAAAGGTCATCAAAAAACTTGAATTCCAAATAGGATAAAATTAGTGGAAAATGAAAATTTGGACCTTAAAAAGAGATATAACTATCAATGACTGATAGAGAGTGATATGAAACATTATCATGAGAAAGTTAACGATCACAAATCTATAAATCTATGATCGGTTAAACAACCACTGATTTCTTGGTAAGAGTATTAAACAGATAATGTTTTTCTAATTCTAAAATAATTTTTCAAGAGTTATGAAATTCATTTACTATATATTTAAATCACTCAATAAAATAAACATAATTGGTTTCATTCAATGTCATAAGCATAATCTCTTCCATTGGTTATGATTCGATCTATCTTCACTTTATTTCTTACACCATGATATGGATATTCAAAATGAATTTTTATGAATAAAGCATGTTTAATGAATAATATGATCCACAAGTCTTTCCTTCTGCCTCTAAATATTCAGCAGAACAAAAAAAAGCATGGGTTATCTAATATGGGAAATCTTACTTTATCATCTAAAAATAACATCCAAATTTCAACTTAATCCATTTGATAAATTTTTAATCTTAAGACTCATCTAAATTTAAATTTAAATAAATTTAGGAATAAGGTTTCCAAATTTTTAAAATAAACTTATCGTTAATCCCTTATATAGTAGCTCTTAACATCACATTCAATTAACTTGATCATATGTTCCCCTGAAACATGGTAATAACTTGAATCAACACAAAATAATAATTAAAAAATTAATTCATTAAATAATTAACTCTTTCTTTATTCCAAAAATAAAATCTTATATTGTCAAATGTGTTTTATAAATTCAAAATAAGTAGTAAAATCCATCATGAATTACTTATTTCATTAAATCACTAGCCATTTTCAAGGTCACTAATATTGTCCCATAAAATTATATTTGTCATTTTTATCTCAACATCGGGCATATATTAGGGTTATCTTACCCAAATCATGTGTTTCTTAAAAGATAAACCTGTAACATAATCAATTCTCTTGGTCACCTGTATTATTCATCACATGCTTGAAAAAATTTAATGAATAATTATTTCAGTACAATACTTATATAGATCATGATTATTTTAATAAAAATATCATTGAAAAAATATATTTACAAAATAATTCTGTAATCCAAACACATGAACATTAATCATTCCACTGCATTATTGAACTAGTAACTATGATTCATCTTCTTATTCAT
Source organism: Viscum album (assembly GCA_963277665.1). Classification (NCBI taxonomy): domain Eukaryota; kingdom Viridiplantae; phylum Streptophyta; class Magnoliopsida; order Santalales; family Viscaceae; genus Viscum; species Viscum album. Next base: position 1,113,480,335 of record OY728132.1, on the reverse strand, counting down.
TAATGCATCCTTCCTTTAATATTTTATTTGTAGTCTCTTCATCATTAGTAATATAACCATTACTCATAAACCTTTCAGATTCTCTTGTTAATCTATCCCCCTAGGAAATTGATTTTCATAATTCCCTACTTTCATAATTTAAAAAATTAATCTATTCATAAAACCTTAAAGGGACCATTATTAACTAAAATTTCTGTTTTTCTTCAACAATTGCTTTCTATGTGTCCATATATTTCACACATAAAATATTTTCCTATACCTTTTAGAGGCTCTCCAATATTTATCCTTACACATTTAAGACATTAAAGAAAATGATACGTCTTTCTTCTATGGTCTCCAATACTCATGATCTTAGTAGACTCTTTCCTTCTCTTCTTTGGGGAGTCTCAGACATGATTAAGGAGCATGTTGTTAATCATATATCATGATAACTGATTAGGAATAATCACAATATCCTACACCCTATTCATCATCCCATTTGGTTTCTCATAAACATATTTTCTATCACATTAAATGTTAACCCATTTCTATCTTGTTCCCACCATTGAATAAAACTAAAAAGAGAAGTGTAAGTATTAAGGTATAATTATCAAAGTTATCTATTAAATAATCATGAAATATTATTCAAAGGATTCCTAAATCCTAACACCATATTCTGAATCTATGAAACCTTAATATTAACCTAGGTTATCAATGGTCATTACCAAATCTATATGTTTTTATCATATACTTATACTTATCCTCCAAGTCATTCAAAGGGTTATATAACCCGATATATATTTTCTCAAATCTTGTTCCCAAGGTTTCAACTAAACATTCTATAATACCAACTATATAGAACCCAACCCTATTAGCCTATAGTTGATTGTTACTTTTTTACATTTCAATAATATTCCTCTAATTATATCCCACAGGACTAAATAGTTTACTAGTTTTTTAAAACTATATATATTTTTGAGTAATACATTACAATTGAAATTATAAAATATATAATAATAATTCTTTTTAGAACACAGTTATTTTCCTAGTTAATCCCTACATGCTAATGAAAATAAAATTCTTGTCATCCTCAAGAAAAATAAACATAATAAAATGGTGATGTAAATTGCTCAGTAAGGTTATGTGTACAATGGAAGGTATCATTAATAAATAATAATAAACGGAATGGTTATGTAAATAAATAAAACACATGCCATTTAAATTATAACTTGAGCATAATTTGGTAGGAATAAATGGAATTCAAAAAATTCCACAATGACATGATCTACAAAATTTCCATGGATACAATAAATAATAATATAATAATGTGGAAATAAATAATTGATATAATAATTATGGAATTAATAAAGTGTTACATCATAAACATATCATCAAGGATTATTCCAAGACACTATATATAAACTGGTAGGACCTCATCCAATACCTCAACTAGTTTTTCTCATGAGTCATACCAAAGCATAGAGGGCTATAGAAGGCCCCACTCATCATTAAATATGTCCAATGCATCACTCTTATGATAGGGGTGAAATGTAATTAACATAATCATTCATAATAAAAATATAATATGATGTGTTAAAAATTCCCCTGATCAAAAATCATAAAGATAAACAATCCGGAGTGACATAAAGAATGATATTAAAATAGTACATGACCAATAATACTATTCATAAACCATCTAATAAAATCTGGTAGACAATATTATAAGAGAATAATCTTAGTAAAGAATAATATTCAACAAAGTATGTTGACATTGAAGAAAAAACTTTTAAATGATCATTGAAAAATTTGTGAAAAAAAACCCTTTTCACATTGAAATCACTTATTTTTAAAAACTGTATAGTTATGAAGGAACACATTTTATTAAAAATTAATCTTGTAAACTAGTAAAGGAAGCATAAAATCATTGAGGCATTATGATTATGGTATATTCCATTCTTTATGAATAAGTTGGAAAACATTCCTATCATACTATTTAAAAAGTACCTCCATTAGGAAATGACAAGAGGATTTCATTAAAAATATTTTATTATAATTAAAACAAGGATTAAAAAGATTATTAAAAAATAATAGGATAATTGTAAAGAATAATGAAGGATATAATAGTTTATTTGTATTAGAAAACTAGATACATTGTTGAATCTTATATTATAATTGAAAATATATAATACAACATAGTAATTCCTTTTAGAACACCATTAGTCTCATATCCTTTCCCTGTATATAAATCATAATATACATCATGGAAAAAAAGGGATAAATAAAAATAAGAAAAGGTTGAGCTAAAATTCCTAGTAAGGGTATACGTATAATCTAATATATCATGAAAAAATAATCACAAATAGAATAGAAATATAAATATCTAAAACACATTCCATTTTAACAGTAACTTGAGCATAATAATGTAGTATTAAATAGAATTCCAAAATTGAATGAGATTAAAAATAATCCATGGATATCATAAATAATAATATAATCACCTTGAAATAAATAAATAATATAAAAAATGAAAGAATGAATAATGTGGAACATCATAAACATACCACCACGACACTGTAAATAAATAGATAAGACATCAACCAATACCCAAACTAGTTTGTCTTGTGAGACCTACTAGTGCATTGAGTGGATATATAGGGCCCCATAAATCACTTATTAAGTCAAATAAATTACTCATATTAAAGGGGAGAAACATAATCAATATACACATTCTTATTGCAACTGGCATATGAAATGTTAAAACCTAATCATAAACCATCCAAAGTAAAATGAGAAATTGTTGTAAAATAGCACATCTCCATAAAAAATTTTCATCAACCATACAATAAAATAAATTATATGGTACCATAATGGAATTAACACATTTAATCATAAAATTAACAAATTATTTTGACATAGATGAAAAGATCATTGGAAACTTTTGTTGAAAATACACTTTTCCCTTTGAAATCGCTTGTTTTTTTTTAAAAATCCCATATATAAAATAAATAATTTATTTTGAAATGAACCATGAAAATTTTAAAAGGAGAATTAAAATCATTTAGGATTTATGATTCTGGGGAAATCCTCTCATTTCTTATATGTTTAAAAAACATCCCTTCAATATTTTTTTTGGAAAAGTCACAAAGTACCTTATTTGGTAAATTACAAAAATATTACTGTCAAACCATTTTTCAAAAATTCAAAATTAAGAAAAAAATATTTTAAATAATTTTAGGAGTGTATTAAAACAGGTTTATGAAACATGAACTTGAAGATAAATATTACCCAGTAGACACATAAACATAAAAATCCCGAATAATGATGATATTGTGAAATAAATTATTACCACTTTAGTATCTTTTGAATCATATGCCTCATGAAATAAATAATATAAAATGATAATTAAAATACCAATAAAACAATTATATTTATGATATAAGATATCAAATAGTAATTATATACACCACATAAAAGAGATAAGTGGTGAATATGATATATGCCTTGTCGAAATAAAAGTATGTTGAGAAACCATTAACATATGTATAATTTGGTTAATAAATATTTGAATATCGAGTATTGTATTATTATAAATATATTAAAAAACCATTATCATATTTATGAAACAATATATAATATACTTATAAACTTTTAACACCCATTTACAAAATATTTATTAAATTAATATTCTTCCAGACAACTTCTTCAGTTTTCATAAATGATTCGATTTCTCGATACTTGAATGTTGGTCATGGTTACATCATATATAGAATATTAATCATGATATTAATATCATATATATTAATTATATATGTATTTATACTAATACATTAAATGTAGAGACAAAAAAATGAATAACATCATTCCTGGAGATGATGAATCATACGTATGCCTGAACACTATTTAAATTTTTTAAAATATTGAAACAAATTAATATGAATATTAATTCATAATTATAAAATAATATTTATGTCATTAATATAATATTTAATCTTTATTTACATCTTCATAACCATCTAATTAATGTGGTGATGAAAAAAATTACACAAATACATGGATATGGTAAGGTGTACGTATACAAGAGAGTTGTTTTTGAATTTCATAGGATATAAAATAAATGGAATACTATTGTCCAATAATAATAACCTATAATTATATTTATGATACTAGATTCAATATTTTAGGATGGTTATAACACATGAAGATGAATTAAAAGAATAAATAAACTTAAAGAGTTGGTAAATATGATTTCCTCTTATTAAATATTCTTCCATTGGATGTCCTCTTAGAGACACTAGGGATTGTATTTTTGGAAGACCAATACATCAAGACAATGTATAAGAATGTTTTTAAGATAAATGGTCAGGTATTGGTTGATCTATATTGATCAATGTTGTGTGAATAAGTGAGGGAGGAGGTTCCCATTTAAAATTTAGGTGAGGAAAATTTTGGAACTTCCCCAAATATTAAATTATAATAAATTGATTTAACCTTAAAAATTCTTCCAAATTCCAAGTTATTGGAATATAATATTGGATGGGTTGATAATTATATAAAACAATAAAATTTATATGTGTTTTGGAGTTATTTTATGCCATATCATTATGATTAACCCGTTAGTTATTTTTGACCTTAATATTCGTAAGCACTATTTTATTCATAAAGAGTTAATAATGTTACGAGAAATTGAAACGTAACTCATAAATGATAATTGTATGATTTTTAAAACTATATTGTTTTCACATGGAAAAATATAGTATTTCTATAAATTTTAAATAATTTAATAAATATTAGTTTTATAAATTATCATTAATGTTAATTTTGAAAATGTTCATTTAATTTGACTTCAAATAAATCATGAAAAATGGGAAATTTTAATGTAATGATTTCACACCACCATAATATTTCATATAGATCTACAAAATTAATTTCACACATTAAATAATTAAAATTATTTAGAAATTAGTATTTGTAAAGTCACTTATTTTATTTTTCTTTCAATTTGATAAATACATTATTAGAATTAAACCAGCATTTAAGGTAATTATATAATTTAAAAAAATGAAAAATATATATATTGAAAATTATTTCATTAATATAAAAATAGATATTTAGTTTCTTTAGTATCTTTCTTTTTTACCAATGTGGACACATGAAAGATATTAAAAACAAAAAGATTTGCATTTTTTAACAATCATTATGTGAAATAATATATATGTAATTTTCATGGAAAAGTTTCCACTAAACAACCCAAATTATAAAATATTGTGATAATGGTAGAATTATATTCATCTTAATTTTTTTTACAATTTTAGGTCATGGTCATACCATTATTGTTTTTTTTAACCTCTCATTAACTCTTTTGATAATTATCATTGTATTAAACTTTTCTACTATATAAGGGTGAATAATGTTACTATAAAATGAAAAAAAGACTCATGAATTGAATATATTAAATTTTAATTATCCATGTACCAATAATTATTATAAATTTATTACTTTTAATATTTCTAATCATTTAATAAAATATTATTTACTAAAAAATATTAATAATGTCAATTTTTAGATCATTTCATTACTTTGAATTTAACAATATCAATATAACAATTATAATTATAATATGATTTTCTATTATATAGATTACATGTCAAGATATTATATAAAATTCATCGATCTCGTTAATTATCTTAAATTATATTTATTTAAATATTTTAAACATCATTTATTTTTTTCTAATAATAGAATAATTACTGAATCATCATTATGTAAGAATTTAAGGTTGGTATTTATTAACTGAAAATTAAAAAATTATCATGATTAATATAATTATTTTATATTTAAAAATAATATTTATATTTGAACATGTATTTTGGATAAATCCAAATAAAATTATTAAGGATGTTAAAAAGATAAATGTGACATCATTGCTGTTTCTGAATATAAAATATTACGAAGGTCATAATCACTTACTAATGGCCATAAATGGTCATATATCTAAACAATGAAATGTTATGGACAAATATTACTCATTAAATAAAATCTGTAAAAGTGTTCGGGTCATTTCCTAGTCGTTATGATATTTTTTTAACCATTAATTACTTAATTTAACCTTTACTATGGTAATAACAATTACCATGGTTATTCATAATGATGAAATATAAAATATAACTACTTAATAAATTTCATCCTAATGATTCCAAATATGGGTTCCATTTATCTACATTTAATTTTAATAACTGGTCTAAATTAATTCAATTTTAAAACAAAAAATGCAATGAAAAATAGTATTTCCAAAAATTTCCTTCTTAAGTATAAAATTGATTTATACCAAATTCAACCATAAAAATGATTCTAACGAACATAAATTTATTTTTAATAATATAATAAAATTAATTTTACTTTTTAACCATTTCAAAAGAAAATATTAGTTTGTAAATTATTGAAATAAATATATAGTCTTCAAAAAAAACCCCTTTTTTTATTTAGTAGATTATCAATATTTTTAGAAACAAATCAAAAAATTCACCATAAGATAATTTTGATATGATAATTTAGGAAATTATGTTAATGATATCAAATAAGTTTTCTAAAATAGTAAAAAAAATAATTGTATTTATTTTCTCATAGAATGAAATAAAATATCTTTTTGAAGAAAACATATATTTGAAGAATAAAATAACAATACTATAAATTGTGGGTTTATTTCTTAATAATTAATAAGTAAATTTTTAATTAATATTAACATCAAATATATTTCATAATACATTCAATCCTATTCAAATCAACCAATTTAATGTCTAGGTTTAATAGTCATGTTAAAATAATAACTTTTAATATGTATCTTGGTTTATTTAAGCATGGTGTTGCATGCATTGCAAGATATATATTAAATTTTATATGTTTTAAAATTTCAAGATGTTAAAAATATTTTTGGTTCTAAATTTTTATATTAAATATAATTTATTATTTTATATTGATAATTTATTTTTAATTTTTAATGATTAATTATTTATGATAAATGTTTATGCATCACCGGCGTAGTTATGGTGTTAGTAGTACAAAAATAAAATAAATAATTACAAAACAATAAAAGTAATATTTTTTGGATGATTTATAGTGCCCCAAAAATTATATATATATATATATATATATATATAACATATTAAGAAATTGTGAATTTATTATATTTTGGTTCCATTATTTTCACATTTTTTTCAAATTCAAATTAGATCTATTTATAAAAAAAAGAAATTAATGATATATTATATAAAATAACATTTTATTAAATAATTTAAAATTAATCAACATATTATATTGGGAAAATTTAATAGTATTTGGTTGATATTATCAACGATGGTCTATTTATGTGTAAATTTTCTTTTTATAGTTAATTTATTGACGCTTTTAGTTTAAAAAACCTTGATAACACGGTAAGTGTCAAAAGGGTTAATGAAGGTTTAAAAAAAGTTATATGGGTGAAAACATCACCTAAACTAGTGAAAATTTTATTTAATGATAGAATTTCTTTCAATACTCATCCTATATATAAATTTTATAAATTCGGATCCATTTTAAAATGAATAATAATTTATATTAATTTAATATTTTCAGTAATTAAAATAGTATCCCGCCCCTTACATATAAAAGGGAACCACTTCTCCTATCTCATATACAATTAAAGATCCATTTTTGATTTCCTATACCTATCCAAATCCCTTAATCAATACCTCCAAGTGTTCTAGAGTTATTATTTTTGGAATAATACCAACCTTATAGGGGTTAAGTTGTAAATAAAAGGAGTTTTTTTGAAGAAGATGTATACATTTTAACTGAATGGTTTAGTTTTATTTCTTCTCCCACCTCCATAAAATATTATTCAAAAATTATGAAATAATAAAAATAATATATTACATATAATTATATGTTATTATTTTATTGTAATAACCTATATCCATACCCTCTTTAATCAAATGGGGAATGGAAATATCGTTCATGCGTACATGTGGATTGTCACCTCTATAAAGTAATATGTTTTGTTTTCCATCACCTCCTCTCAATCATGGTTATATTTAAGGATTTAATTTATATATATAATGTTAAAGAAAAATTTTTAATTATTGAAAGATAATATATAATATATATTCTTTTCCTTTCATCAATTGAAAAATGATACTATTATTCATGTGTACGGGTGGATTACCACGTCCACAAAATGATGTGATTCATTTTCATTACCATACCACATGTATTGGATATATAAGTAAATTTAGATAAATAATATTATATTTATTATAAAATTATATGTATATAAAGATGAAATAATATTTAAATTCTTTTAATCGTGGTCATTGAGTTATAGAAATGTTGTCCATGTGTGTGTATAACCTACCATCTCCATGTTTGTAACGTAGTTAATTTTTCATAACCACCTTTCATGGATAGTTTTAAAAATATTATTTATGTATAAATATTATAATTATTTCATTATTATTTTTCTATATATGATTAAATAATGACCTCATTGACTATATTCAACCTACTGAAGTCATTTTGGACTCATCAGTAGAATATCATCAAAACATCTGATGTGAATTTTATTGATTAAGTAATTATATATTACATGGTATAAATAAAATAAATGTAATATATAACTTTAAAAATTATCCTTGAAATTAAAAAAACAACATAATTTTATTATTATGGAAGATAAATAACATGTATGATGAGTCAAACTCATGGGGAGGGATACATTAACATAAAACTTAATTTAAAATGTTTTAAATATTTATTTTATAAATATTTTTCTACAAAGTCCATATTTGAAAAAGAAAATATGAATGTATTGATATGGAAATAAATGAATTATAAAGGATTTTTCCTTTTTATTTTTAATTTATTTTAAAGGTATTTTAATGGAATATTTTTTAATATTTTATATAGAACATTTTGAATTTATTTAAAAAAATAAAAATGGAGGGTTATATCTTAACATATATGGCACCAATAGATTTTTTGGACACCACAAATTTAATTTTATGTTTTGATTAATTTAAAATATTTTGTGTTATATTAAAATAAAAACCTTCTTTCTTTTTTGTTCTCAGTATTTATGTTTTAAAAATAGGTTTTTAAAAGGAATTAGTATTAAGATAACTAAAAGTGTTTTTCATATATGTTTAAAATAGTTTTTCAATGATTTTATGATGAAAAGGTGTAAGAAAAAAAATTATGATATGTTACTTCAGAATTATAGATGATGAAATATGAGTCTGATATAGCTTATATGACATGTGAGCCCAATACAACTTATACAATGTGTGAGCACGATATATCTTATATGATGGGTGATCTCCATTATTGAACTCCATTTAATTTGGTATTGTTAATTTCCTATAAATAAAGGAATGATTTGGTTAAATAGGGTTGTTTCTACAAGGGATATAAATGGGTTTTAGTTATTTTTGACATGATTTCAACACATGTCATTAATATAGTGCTCTGACATGGATATACTCTACGTTTCTTAAAATGGTTTTTATGTTATTCTTATGTGTTTTAAAGTTTATAGTTTATAATGAAGTGTGTATTTTTCATGAAAATATGAGGAAATTATTACAGTCAAAGAATATGGTGGTAGAGTTAAATATTTTAGTATTATGAAAGTTTTTCACTATACTAATGGATTTCCTTATTTTTATGTCCCTTGCAAAGATTTTTACGCTTATCTCACATTTTTTAAAAGGTTTCCAAATGATTTAAGGATGGTTAAGGACAAAAAACAAGTCAAGATGAAAGTCATGAAGTTTATTTAAGAAAATAAACCATGTTTCATTTTAGAAATTTTATATTATGGAAAAATGTATACTGAGTAAAAGTGTCCACTTTTTAATATATGGGTTTGTTGTGTAAGATTTATGGACTAATAATTCTTTAAATATCTAAAGATTAAAAGATGATAAAAATTAAAGAAAGTGAATTATTTTATAAATATTTAGATTAAATATAATTTGATGACACGCCCTTAAAGATGGTATCAAATGAAATGTTTAGTTAACTTTGTAGATTATGATGTTTTCAGGTGAGTTTAACTTAAGAGTTATGGATATGATCTTGGGTTATTATTTTTAAGGTTGATAAAAAGATCAAAAGGATTAAACACTACATTTTTAGTTTTAAATAATGGTATTTTGAGGTTGTTAATGATATTTTGGGAGACATTTTATTGTGTTAATTTATATGTAACCATTAAGTTTAACATGGAGGATTATTTCTGAATAATTCTATTATAGTTTTGATGATGTAAGATGATATGTTTGAGATAACTGTTATGGTTAAAACATTATTTAATGTTGAACATATTAAGGTTATTTTGAAGATTTTCGTCATATTTTTCATAATTTTAAACCTATTATATTAATATAGATTTAGTAAAAGTAAAACATAAAGGTTATATGACAACCCTTCACAACTATAAAGGTTGTTGGGATTGATCCAACAACCGAAGGGAGATAAGGGTGTAATGCCTACCACAGACCAATATGATGTACTATTTTGCATGATAATTTTTTAATTAAATTATTTGATAGATAAATATTATGTTTATTTTTGGAATATATTTTTTAACATATAAATAAACATGGGATTGAAACACGATTTGGTGATTAATTGATTAATTTTATTTCAAAATAAGATCACTATAAGTTTGTAGAACATTATATAATTAAGTTAAATAAAATATTATTATATTTTATTTTATTAATGACTTTTTTATTATATTTTGAAAGCATATATGATTTTAATATGTATTTATAGTGACTCATTTTAATTATAGAAGTGATTACCATACTGTGAATATTATATGATTAGGCAGTATGTATTTTAATGTACGTATTTCTGAGTAAAAATGATGATTGGAGATAAATATGAAATTAATCTCAAAAAATATGTGATAAAACCCTTATGATTTTTGTGTTTTAAACATTTTTTGGAATATTTTTTATAAATATATGTTTATTTAAACTTTGGGTGTTATTTTTAATCCATTATATAATAATGATGTATTTCTTTAGATGATGTTTTATTTATTATGGGAATTAATTTAACTTTTTCTAACCATTTTGGATTTGTTTAATTTATAAATATAGGTGGAATATATTTTTATCCTTTTTTTAAATTAGTTGATCCATTATAATTTTATTTTTTTCTTTAGTCTTGAGTAAATCATCTTTAATACTCATAGTTTGGATAAAAACATGATATTATGGTAAAAATTTATTATAGAATTAAATTATACTTATCAAGTAAATATATTTCCTTATGATTTTAGACTATAAAGTAAATGAATTAATTAAATCTAAGAAAATATATTCAAAAAAATCCCATTACCTTCATTTTGAATAAATCTATGGTCTTTTTCACACCTCATATATTTATGTTTTTTGGTCATTGATTTCCTTGGGATTATTCACTTTCTCATTGATAATGTTTATCTATGACTCTACGTCATTATTTAGAAATTACATTTTCCTGCTATTTCCATATTTTCACTTCTCACTAATGTTCACCTATTTGCAATCATAATTATTTGTTCTTCCATACCATCTTTATACTACTCATTCCCTCAATTAAAGTGGAAGTTTCTTTATCCCTTTTTACGATATGGGATTTAAAAAAATGTATTTTCAAATATAAACCCACTAATTTCCTAGATCATGTAAAAATTGTGAGAATGTAATTTATCAAAGGGTTATAATGCAATGTCTTGATATTTTAAAGGATCAATATTTTCAATAACATATTCCACATGCAACATCAATATTAAATGATCCATAAAATAATATTATTTTAAATGTTACAGTTATAACCTAGCCATTAATTTGGAGGGAATGAATTGAAATAACAAAATTTTCAAATATATGTATATATATATTTCATATTTAATTAAAATTTATTGATAAATTCTTAGTAAACATTCACGCAACATTTAGTAAAATAATTTTATTCTTTAAAAATACTTTTTCTTCAAAAATCGTTTTCATTTTATTTTGTGATTGAATATTTTAATTAATATTTGGAAAATTAATAAAATTTATTTGATAAATTAAATTTATTTTTCTAAATCTGTATATCAAAATTATTTTTGGAATAATGTTTTAAATTTGTTTGAAATAATTTATTTTTCAGTGAATAGTGAAAATAACCATTTTTGTAAAACTATTATTTCTTTTAATTAAAAGGTTATTCTATACATTGAATATGATATAAAATTAAATTAAATTTAATTTAATAATATATTAAATAATTAATTTTATTTTAATCATTATTATTCCTAATTTTTGTTTTAGTCCTTTTTTGGGATTAAAAATGAATTTTTTCAAAAAAAAACCTATTTTATTGCATTTTGTGTTTTAATTTTAAATTAATTCCTGTAACATATTTAAATTTAATATTCAAAATTAATTCTATATTTTTAATTGCGAGTTTCAATTTTTGTAAATAGGACCCTTTTATTTTTTACCAATTTGAATAGTAACTGTTGTAAATAGTTGTTACCTTGGTAAGGGTAAATCGTATAATGAAGGTTTAAAAGAAAAATATAATGACTAGAAATAACCCTAACACATGAATTTAATATATCTTATGATTATAGTATGATATTTCTCATCCAAGATTCAAATTTATGTTAATTTGTTGTCATTTTACTTTAGAAATGACTTATTTATTATTTTAAGTAATTATAATGTCAAAAATGCCACTCTCTTGCATTTAATATCTATAAGATCTTGTGAAAAGGAAAAAACATATCTTTGGTTAGAAATTTTTATTTTAATGATAATTTATTTTTTATCTTGGTAATTTTTATTAATTTTTAAATGTGAAATAATTACATTAACTGCTTTTGCAACACCATTGTAGTGCTTGTGGAAGTATTAGAAAAATAAAGAAAATAATTTATAAAAACATTAAAAGTAATATGTTTTGGGGGATTTTTATTTTACCATGAATTTAATATATATATATATATATATAACACAATATATAATTTTTTTAATTCATTATATTTGAATTACATATCTTTCATGTTGTTTTCAAAGTCAAATTAAATGAATTTTTCCAAAAATTGACATTAATGAAATTTTACAATAAATAAAGTTTAATTAAATGATTTAAAATTAAAAAGTATATTATCATTGTAAAATCTAATGATATATGGTTTATAATATCAACTATTTGATATTTATGGGTAACTATTCCTCATTTAGTAACTTTCATGACTCCTTTATTGTAAAACTCTTTGATACTATAGTAAGTGTCAAAAGGGTTAATGGAGGGTTAAAACGAAGTGATAATGGTGAAATCATAACCCAATATTTTCCATATTATATTATATGAGATAATTTAGACTCACACACATCATATATATGAATTATCTCCATTTTGATACATTTTCCATTGAAAATTAATTTATATTAATTTACTATTTTACGGTATTCTATGATATCTCCTATCACCACTCATAAAAGGGTATATCCTCTCCTCTCCTCTCAACACATAAATTACCTTTTTTCATAAAATCCCCAAAAACATTCCTTATTAACATACATACCCTTATTATAAAGGTATAATTTTTGGCATAAAACAAACCATATAGGGATTAAGGTGTAAATAAATTGTTGTTGTCTCAAGAAGAGGTATAACTCTTGACAGAATATTTTAGTTTTACTTATTCTTATAATTACATCACATATTATTTAACCATGATGAAATCATTACATAATTATGATCCAAATATTGATATATTATTATTTTAATTTAATAATCTATATACCCTTCCTCTTCCATCAAACGAGGATTGAAAACATTTTTCATGTGTATGTGTGGACTACCTCCTCCATGAAATGATGTGTTACATTTTCAATCATGGCATATCATGTTAGGTTATAAATGATCAATTTACTTTATATATATGATATTCATGAAATATTTATCATTTTTTAAATAAAATATATATTATATTTTCTCACCTTTCTATCCATTAAAAATGATAATGTCATTAGTGTGTACGAATAGATTACGAATTCCACGAAATGATGTGATTCATTTTTCATCATTGTATCAAATGGATGGTATATATAAGTGTATTTAAATAAACAAAATTATTTATGATAAAATAATAATATTTTAAAAGTAAAATAACACTTACCTTCCTCCAATCATGATCATTGAAAAATGGAAACGTTAGGCTTGCGTACGTACAAACTATTATATCCCTGATTGTAACGTAGTTCAATTTTCAGAACCATATTTCATTTTTGGTTTTAAAAGTATAATTTATGTACAAATATGTTAATATTTACATTATTATTGTTTAATATGTGATGAAATAGTGACAACATTGTCCATATTCAACTGACTTTTGTCATTTTGGACATATGAGATAAATATCATCAAAAAATCATATGTGAATTTAATTCATTAAGTAATATTGTATAACATGATATTATAAAAACTAAAAGTAATAATTAACATGAAAATTGTTCTTAAGAAATTTTAAAAAATAAATTATTTTCATTATTTAAGAATATAAATATCATTTTTGATGATTCTAACTAAAGGTATGGGAAACATTAATATAAATCCTTTTTTAAAATGGTTTAATGATTTTTTTATAAATATTTTTACCTCATATCTGTATTCTTAAAATTATTTTAGGAATATATTTATATGGAAATAAATGATTTATGAATTAAATTTTATTTTTCGTTTGAATTTTTATCATGGATAGAGGTGATTCACATAGGAGGTTTGCGGAGTCTGTATATGATAGCGAAGGAAGAGGTAGTCTGTGGATGAAGGGTGGTTCGCCGAAGCAGCAGAAGTATGCGGAGGAGGTGATTCTCATACCGTACCTGGTACATAGTACATGTAGTAATAATGTGGATTGCAATTTTCACAAGGAATCCTGAAAAAGAATCAAATTAGTTTTTGAAATGGTTTTCTGGTACCTAGTAGTAAATGGGAAGGTGGATTTCATCCACGGGTGAAAAAGTAACTTCAACAAAGCATATACCTATAGTTTAGGATGTAGGAATTAAGGAAAATAAAGGGACCTACATGTCCATAAATTATTTTTGAACCACATGTCCATAAATTGTGAGTATATTCCTTTCCAAGAGCATTTAGCAAATAAAGATGAAGAAGGTGACCATTTCCATTAGTACTGAGCCAGAGAAAGAGGCATATAGGGTGACCCCTTGGAATGAGAAGACCCTAAACCGTGTAATGGAAGTTATCTTGGTCATAGAAGATCTTTTCAAAACTTTTAATAATTATTGGCAGTGAGACTTAGTGAATTTGGCAAAACACAACATCGTCTATGTATGCTCCTTGGACGTATCCCGGTGTGGGTGAACCAAGTTAAAATATTTGTGGCATTGTGCATGCTTTACAACTTTACATTATATTCATCATCATCAGATAAAATTGGAAAGGAAGTTAACATTAGATAGCATAATATCTGACCCAAGTAATTAAGCAGTAAAGATACAATGGAGAAAAAAGAATTTTCAAAATAATATACATAGCCTGATTCACCCCACCCCACCCCCCTTTTTTGTATATAGGACCCTTTTGGACCAATAATATTTTCTTATTCTCTTAGTATAAATTGTAAAGGAATTCCTAAACTCAATGAATGTATCTTGAAAGAAATTTGTTATATTCCTTCGCTTTTTATAAATCATCGGGTTTTTTCGTACCTCTTTGATTTAAGGTTTTGTGGCCATCGACATCCTCATGATCATTAAATTTTCTATTATCAATGATATTTGTCACTATTTTTCATTATTTGGATATTAAATTTTTACTATGTGTCTATATTTTCACTTACAACTAATATTCTTCTATTTAAAAACTATTTAAGTGTTATTCTAGATAACCTTTTTATTTCCATTTCCGAGTTTGCAACAAGAAGTTTTACCAACCCTTTTTATGATGTGGAATTTTAACATAGGTATTTTCAAATTGAAATCCCTTAATTACTGATTGAAATTATTAATTATGATGATTCAATTTATTAAAGTGGTATAATCTAATATCCTGATATTTAAAAAGAACATTATGGCTGATATCATAGACAACACGCAACACCGATCTTAAATGAAACATAAAATAATACTACATCAAATTTTATAGTTATAACATAGATGATAAATTTGAAGGTATGAATAAAAATAACCACATTATGATATGTATGTTTAAATTTCATACTCAATACAAATTTATTGGAAAATTATTAGTGAATAATCGATCCATTTTACTAAATAATTATTTTTTAAAAATATTTTTTCATCACAAATGGTATTTGTTTCTTTTGATGAGATAATATTTGTAACAATCAAAACCCTAGTAGCCCAGATCTAGTGCCTTGTTTATTGGATTATCATATGATACAAAGAATATCATCTTGAGGGACTGAAAATTTTAGTATTCTTGGTAAAATAGATACATATATGAGTCAAATTTATATTTGAAAACATAGAAAATGACAAAGTGATTTCTTGAGACTTCCATTCTTCCCCTTATCATATCTCTTATGTGAATCATAAAATAATTCCTGTTATCTTATAAAAAAATATAAAATAATGGGGTGATATCATATTTTCTCACATTTATGTCCCTTACTGAACATTTTTTGCACATCACACAATTAAAAAAAGTCACTGGTTTTATGGATTCTTAAGTAAAAATAAGAAGTCAAGATGAATTTCATGAAGATTTTTCATGAAAATTAAACTTGTTTCATTTAAAAAAAATCATATTATTGTAAAATTAATTTTTAGTAGAAGAGCCAACATTATAATATAAAATTTTATTAAGAGTTCTAACCTAATTTTCTAAAAATATAAACCTGAAAAGATCCTGAAAATTAAAGAAAGTGAATTATTTTCTAATAATTTTATTTATAGACTGTCTAAAGATGGATCCTTATAGTATGATAAGAATTCGATCTTATGGGATATGTTGAATATTTTTCATGAAAAAATTTAATTATGTTCCCAATTCCCAAATAAACTAAATGTTTACATTTTTTAGGCATGTATTATTATGATATATATTGAATATTCATCTCAAATGAGATCATATTTATAATTTTAATAATTTTTATTCCTCATGAACATCAATACACCTCTAACCAAGAATAAACTATGATCCATAATTGGGAAACATGCCAGCTTTTCCATTTCATGTATCTTAGTAAATAACACTTACATATTCACTGATATATACAGATAGGGTTGACTAACAAAATACTCAATAGGGTTTCCACAAATCACTCTCACGTATTTCCAAGTATGACCTATTCTAAACCAATAACAATTTCCATTTAGAAAATTTTTAAATTCTTTATATATAAGTGGTTTATTAAAAATTTTACCTAAGATAGGTCATCAATTTAAATCAATTAATGTAATGATTTTTACAAAATAAAGGAAATTGATTAATGATTTATCATAGGATGTTATCAAATAGCACTTATATTTCACTAAGAATGAAATATTATTGAAAACGTATGTCATCTGTCACAATGAGTCTCTTTACTCAAAAAATAGTATTTTAATAAATTTTTTATGTTTTATATAATTAAAACAACAAAAAAATTTGTGATCAGAAATAATAAATAAAAATATAAATACAATAAATATGAAACAAGAATGAAAAGTTAAATAATGATATCAATCCTTAAGAGGATCACCAATTTTTTCCTATAATAGTTCTACTAAAGTGTATTTTACTCACATATTCTAAATCAAGAGTGTGACTCAATATTATTCACCACATAACCTCTCATATTTCTTAATTATGATCAGATACACACTAATATATTTAATGTGAGGTTATATTTATTTTTGTTCATGTTGGTGGAAAACATAACTCTATCAATTGTTTGAAATTTTAATAACTTATTTCTACTAAATAATTTAAGACAGAGATCCAATACACATAGATTATGATTGTGTAAAAACTCCCCAATATACTATTTGACTCTATAGTATGAATAAAAAATCCATGAAGGGAAGGAATTTTCAATCATAATAAATAAAAAACCAGAATAATTAGTTGAGATAGAGGGACCATTGCCTCAACCCATCAAATCTTCTAAGAATGAAAATAATAAAAAAAACTATCAAAACATATTCCAAAATCAAATACACCATCACTAATTTATAACCCAAAGATAAACATGGATGGTTCTATTTATATTGGAATGGAGTTATTAATAGGGGAATAAAATAGGCTAAAAAATAAGAATGAAAATATATATAGAAATCAAAAGTGCCATACAGGACCAGTATAGAAACCTGAAAGGGGGTGAATCAAGTGTTCCCAAATATTTTACCAAATTAAAATTAACACTATTAAACTTTAAACTTATTTTTAATTTTAACCTATGTTACATGTTAGGATGTAACTGGATCTTTTTATATCTAACTAATAATATACACAACATAGAATGTATAATATAAATGTGATAGTGGCACATAGTATTTTAATATGGTTCGACCCTGATGTAGGAAACATACTCCATGTTGTGATTAGGTTTCACTGAGTCACTAATTTTCTACTATCTAAGTTATTATAAAATTATAGTAGTTTTTTTGTAGTTATCATCTTGAACCATTCTCACCATATTATAACGGGGAGTTTTTACTATATTACACAACTAAATATGATCCTTAAACTTCACTAAAAATTCTATTCTAATAATGGGATTATATGTTTTCAAATAAAGAACCAAAAATAACTATAGGAACACCTAATCCTTTATGAAAATTAGTATCTTAGGATAAAAAACGTAATTAAACATCATATGGAATCTTAACCATTTCATATACCTGCATATATTTTCTTCCATAATCACCACCCATTAGTAAATATTTTCTCACTCAGACATATAAGTAGTGAACTCTACTGTTGAAATCAAAGGTGTAAAGGAACTACAATATTTAGTTGTTATATTTTAACCAGTACTCATCTTCATGTACCCCACCATAGCCTCTAAAGATTATAGTATTATCTATATAAAATATTGAGTTTTGATCCACCTCTCTCAATCACTCCTAATTCATTCTCCTTTTGATTAGATTAATAACATAGAGAAAAAAACTCATGAGTTAAAGAATTTTTTCCATGTTCTCATATTCTTTCTAATGAACAACCTTTCTTTATAAATGCATTTATATAATGCCATAAAACAAAAATCAAATAAGAAACTATATGAAAATTCCATCCTCGCAAATTATAATGGTTTTAAAAGTCAAAAAATAATCCAATATATGTCTAATGGATTTATTCTCCATTAATTGATTCATTACATTCATTACATTCATAATTCAAGTGCATATAAAATGTAAATAAATAATTTCATAAAAATTAATTTCAAACCAAAACATTTATAATACCTCTTGAAATAATTTTCAAATCTATATTGAGAAATAAAATTAGTTTTAAAATCTTTTATCATTTATGTCTTCAATAATAATATTTATCATGAAAAGTGAACATAAAACTAGTCTTAACCTATCATAGTCTTATAAACTAATAAATCATAGTAAACCAATACCATTCAATATATAATTTTTTCTCTTTTCTTACATACTATCATTGAAAATTCATGTTTCATTATAAATAGTCTAGTTGTTCCTTTTTTAAGTATATAATGAGTCTTAACCATCCTAATATTCAAAAATTTCATACTCTTAAAGACTAAAATTTAATAATATTGTATTGATATTTTTTTGTAATGACATAAGCTAGATACTCATGAAATAATTCTAGATAGAATTAAATTAATCCCTTAATTTTTATATGCTAGAAACTAGTGTTGATGGAAAAAATATAATCATTTATATAAAGTAGTTACAAAGTCTATCATCTGAATCGACACTCGATATGACCATCCACTGTACTGAAAGGAATTCTAGATCCCTATATGCTGATGAAAAGTGCCACGAAAATAATAAAAAAGGTTTGAGAATTATTTATCTCAAATATAATATGGAAGAAATCAAAATAACAAGATGGAAACATATAATAAAACATAAAACTAAAATAGGTAAAACTATATGTCCAAAAAAATAATCAATATCTTAGAATACTACAACATCTAGAATCATGAGATGATACATAGACAACCATGAAAAGAAATTAAATGAACCACAACCCATCTCCTGGTGGTCCATGACCACCCACTATATACCAATTCACCATTCACTGACCACCCAAGCATGAACCCATAATAGAATATAGAGGGGACCCAACAACCTGTTAAATAAACCTACGAAAATTATATATAAAATGGTGCATTAATGGTGTGAACAAGAAAAATACAAATAGGATCCCAATGAGTAGTCTATAAAATTTTCCAAATAAGGTAATTTAGATATACTAGTTAGAAACAAAACAATTATAAAAATAGTCTTAAATTTCATTGAGGGCTGATAAATTATATCTTACTTTTAAATTATTTAAAAACCCATAAAAACTAGTTTAGAGTAATATAAAAGACAAACCTTCCCTTTTTCTATTATAAATACATTTAATACTCTCAAGACGAAAACATTTGAAAACCTTTTGAAACAAAATACCCTTTTTATAAATCTTTGAAAATCACTTCACAAGATATATACAATAATTCATAAGTACACTCTAATCTAGTACCACATATTATGGAACAATAAAACATATTAATAAATGATACATGGGTAACAAAAGTACCTCATAAAAATCCAATGGATATAATAAATGAATTCAAATGTGTAAACTATAGTCCCAAGTAACAATCGAGTGATTAAAGGAACACATAAAGTATCAAAGTTAGTTTTTAAGGTCATATGTCATGGGTAATCCCTAGATACTTTATCGATTCCACCAAATAAATAAAAATAAAACCATGACCAAATATATTAAAATTTTGAATCTAAAAATAAAAAAGGTTACTAACCCTATGCACACCCATCTCCTTAGATAATGTCCCTATCTTGAATTCACATTCTATAGAGAGATTCTAGTCATAGTGTATGTATTCAAAAGAAAAACATAAATCTGGAGTCTCTAATGTACCTACCTAGGTTTCCCATGACTATTCCATGAAGTGAGTGAGATAATAAGAACTAAGGATCACAATGTGGATCTATGGTGGCATCAATATTCACAATCAATATAACATATAATACATGGTTCACACCTCACCCTCACCCTCATGCTTCTTCATAGAGTATAACCTTATTATAATATTCTCTCAAAAAAATCCCTAGAAATCATTTTTGAAGAAAACTTAATTTTGAAGCATAAAATAACTTTATTAAAAATTGAGTGATTATTTACTAATAATTATTCAATAAATTATCAATGACTTGAAACGTCAAATATATATCACAATTTGGTTAATCCTATTCATAACTAGTAATTTAACGGATAAGTTATAATGATTATATTGAAATAATAATGTTTCACATTTCATTTATGTTCAGTGTTCTGTATCTTGTATTCCATTAAACATAGTATTTATTTTAAAATATCATGAAATTAAATCCCCCAAAAAAGTTAATAATTTTAATCCTTTCAATTTTAACTTTATCTTGGTAATCAAAGATTGAAATTTGAAAATACCTTTCTTGAAATCCCATATTTTAAAAAGTGTTAATATAACTTCATCTTCATAAGAGAGAAAATGAAGTAGAAAGTTCATCTTGAATGACAAATAAATAAGTTTTCAAGTAATAAAACATAATTGGGAATTGAAAATTTGGACTTGGAATAGAAAACAAAATTCGTGTGATTGATATAGAGTGATAAATAATATGGTCAAGATAAAGTTAATAATTAAAAAAACATAAATATATGATCGGTGAAGAGGCTTTCGATTCATTGAAGATGAAGGTAATTGGAAACAATTGTTATTTAAAGATAATTTTCCAAGAGTTGAAGAATTTCTTAGCATCTAGACTAATAATATACCAAAAATATACTTAATTGAAAATTATAATTTCATCCTTTAACCAACTTCTTTGACAATATCATCTCTTTCTCCAAATGATATGTATTTAAGATGATTTTTTATTCCTAAATCACTAAAATTAAATTCGAATGGATCACATAATTACACAAAATGATCACAAGATATTTCTTATATCTTTAGATATTAACCAAAACCAAAATTGTTTTTATAATGTAAGATAATCTCAAAAATGAATAAACATTACTAATAATAAATAATACAATAATAACTACAATTCAATAGTAATACCCAAAGTTCAAAACAAATCATTCCACAAATAAATATCCTTGAAATTATTCAAAAAAAATATGAACAATGATTTAAACCGAAAAATATTAAGGATTTAATCACATTTTCTTTCAAAATAAATATAACAGTTATCTCCAAATAGCATCATTCACACTTTAAGTCTCATACCAAACAATAAATAACCTAATCATATAATCTCTAAGAAATGATAATTTTTTCCATAAATAACCTGAATCACCGTAAATCCACATATGGGTCAATATACTTCCAAAAAAATAAACCTTAACTCCACAAACAAAAAATCTCATAATATCACATATTGTTCTCTAAAATTACCAAGATCTTATTCTAAAGTCACTTAATCACCAAATCACTCTTAAATACCATGGTTATCTATTTGATAAAATTTATGATCCCAAATTAATCATTATTCATAAAATATTTAATATAGAGAAAACAGTTTCATACTAAATAAGACATCGCATAGGCCAGTGGTAGGTGATGCACCATTGTCGACCTATAGTTGGGGGTTCAATCCATGTGGAATTGCTGAATGAGACAGGTTATCAACAGAACTACGTGTTTTAATTTATAAAAAACTATATAATTATTATATCATTCTAAAAAATATGAACTTAATATTGAAAGATCATATAAACCCTACAGGTTATCAATATGAATAAACATATCTCAACAAAATGAAAAGATCATTCTTCCCCAAATAAATGTTTCACGTGTTAAAATTTAGGATTTCATATACCGAAAAAATATACCAAAACTCAAAAAATGTCTACCAAAGTATCACATAAAACCTAAAATGGGGTTTTCTAATCCATTGAACATATGATAAACCTTGAAACTATAACTACATCATAATTTTTTATTCCTAATATATAGACACCTTAGTCATTCAACGTTTTTCATAATCCATTAAGCATGGTTTTATCTCTTATTCAATAATACTTTTGTCCTATAAAAAATATAAATCTTGTCCTAATATTTATTTATATGCAAAATATTCCAAGATATAATATATACCATTAATATATAATATTTGGTTTCTATATCCTCAACAATAATGATATTATAAATTTCAAAATATTTCTCTATACAGTCATATTAATCTCATTTTTGATATTTTCCCCTAGGACATTGCTTTCATAATTATTATACTCCATACATTTAAAAAATTGCATGTATTTATTTGGAAGAACATTATTCCTATTCTTGGTGTTAACTAAATGCTTCCTTTTTCCCTGGTAGATTAATGCATTATTCCTTACTTTACCGCATAAAAAACATATTCCTCTTCCTTTATGTAATTTTTTGAGTGTTTCTTCCCACATTCTTAGCACATATGACATTTCATATTTTTACCTTTATGGTGTTTACCACTTTTAATTCCATATATCTTCATTTATCTCTTTTTTTATTAATTATTAAACTCAACTAGTTTTATGATTCTAATCATAACTTTTGCTATAACGTTAATAATTTCCATAAGATTTTTCACTACAACTCCCATTTTTTTGGTTGGTCATTTAGAAAATCAAATCATTTTTCTTCACTTCAATTATAACTTAGGTTCATACTAGATCCGTCCATTTATTAAAACTAATAATTTTAGTGTGATCATGTCAATAAAATCATAGTAACCCATCTTATGAGGAGGATAAACACTAAGATATCCTTAACCATGGAATCTTAAACTCTTTCTATTTATCCAAAATATATATAATTATCCCTAAAATACTGTCCTATTTTGTTATAGAAGTATTTTTAAACTTATGTTCAAATAATATACTAACCTTTAAATCTATCTAAACCGTTCTATAGTACTAACTATAAGGATCTTACCTTAAATATTCCATAATCATGAGTTTTAGGTCAAGAAGTCATTCTCTTAAATTTTGAGGATCCTTTTAAGTTTAGAGTTTTAGATAATTATTTAATATCTCATAATTAAAAAATCCATATTTTAATAGTTGGGAACTTCTAATGATAATCCATATTTTAAATAATATAAAAGTTTTAATACAAAACACATTTTCTATTCATGATAAATCATAATGAATTTCCACTTGACTTCTTCTTTTTCCATACCCATCCTTAAACCGTGGAAAAAAAATTAAAACATGGGATGAGCATAAAGATATCATTAATGGAAAATAAAAAAATCATCCAATGAAAACATAAAAAACCATGAAATACTACCTTTATATCAATTTCTGTTGAGAGAATGAAATAAATCATTTCCACATAAATAACTCACATGATTTTTTCTTAAATAAAACCATTAAACCCCATAACAAATAAAAATATTCCACTTTTAGGAAAATTTTAGAAATTATATTCATAACCCATGTCATAAATAATTAGAATCTAGGTGAATGCATAGGAAAAAAGTTTCAGTATCTCAATCCTTATTTCCTATTAATACAAGTTACATTACCAAATGCAGTGGATATTTATAATGGGTCTTACCCTTTTTATAAAATTTATTAAGCTAACCTTTTGATCAGGAGAAATAATGGGGACCAACCCATCATATTATTTTCATAGAGATTACACATTTCACATATAATGATCAAGTACCATATCATGAATAAATAATTTTATTCTCAAACCTTTTCATCACAAAACCGTTTAAAAACTATTTTAACCCAATATTAAAAAAACTTTCTAATATGGAAATACACTTTATTTTCAAAGACCCATATTCAATTGTATCAATGTTATCTTACTTAGAAACTTATTTATTTGTTATTCCATATAACCGCTGTACTTAAATTTATATAATATTAAGAATTTTTTTATCAATCCTTTAAAGTTTTGTGTTTTTCAATAATTTAATTATCAAATATCAAACCCTTTTCTGCTGAGATCAAGTTTAAATTGCGAGGACACAATTTATTTAAGGTGGGAAGAATGTAACACCTCAAAATTATTGAAGAATAAAATTTAATTCAAAAGCATTTGTGATGCGCAACAATGAGTTTATAATTTTTTACACAAAATATTAAGTATATATTTTGTGACATGCATTTCCTTATTTCTTTTAAATATTATGTAATAAGAAAGGCTTAGCTTTATCGAACAATATACATTATAAATATTTTTATTTTTGTGACAATTATCGTTTATCCATTCGAAAGGAGGGTATTAATTGGATTAAATAACATATAAAATCATATATTTTACACATATTTATTAATTATATATTTATTAGTAATAAAATAAGTTTCATTTAAAAGAATAAAAATGTTTTCAGAAAAAAGTTATTTTTTTTAAAGACGGTTTAATCCCTTCTTGCGCACATAATCTAAACCTAATTTTTACCGCCTTTAAAAAATTACAATGAAAAAATAAACCTAATTTTTTTATATCAAAATGTAAAAATTATCTTTGAGAGAATTATTTATATTTTTTAAAAAATATTTATTTTTAGATGAATAGTCACAAATACAGAATTTTAATTAAAAATTGAATTTTCATTTAATTAATTTAAAATGATAGATTATATTTTGAATTGGTTTTAAACTAAAATTAATTAAATTTTATATCAATTAATAAAATTTTGGTCATTGGAATCATTTTTATATTGAATTTAGATATAATTTTTTTTTGAAAAGTTTGATCATTTTTTATTAAAAACATGTTTTATCATCCCATCTACGAATTAGTTTTAAATTAATTTTTACCACTTTTGTGAATTTAATTTGTAAAAATTTATTTCATATTTAGAATTATCACAATTTATAATTTATAATATGTTCAAATAAATTTTGTACCAAAATTAATAGTGAATACATTAAAAATTAATTAATGTGGTAAAGGTTAAATTGGATTTACAGTGAGGTAAAACAAGAATTATAAGAGTGAAAATGACCTAAAATATTATCTTAATTTTTTGGAATGCATTTATTTAGATCATGGAAATATAATTATATGAAATATGGTAATTACTTGACACAATCCTTTCAATATAACATACAAAATATGTTACTTAAAGACAAACAATAAAAAGACACTTTTCTTCGTTTTAATATCTATTATTCATTTGGATAGGGGGAAAACATTTTATTATTTATATAAATTATTTTAAAATATAATTTAGTTTTTTTATCATATTAATTTATATTTAATTTATATTTGTGAATTATTCACTTCAAATGCTTAAGAAATGCCAACATGGTAATTATTTTGTCAATAAAAAATAATATAACTCATGCTAAAAATAATAAAAGTTTAGTGAATTGAATTAATTATTGTGTTACATTATTTTTATAGCTGAATATAACATGATACCAAGCATATAACATAATATATTTTAATACCATTATTGTATTTATATTTTTAAATACAATTTCTATGAACAATTCCAACATTAATATTAATTATATTTTATAATAAATTATATTTTATGAAATGATTAAAAAAATAACTAAAAACATTTTATTCATCTAAGTGATTTTTATATGAAAATAAATGTAAAATATTTTCTATTCATGGACAATTTTTTCTTTTATAATAAATATAATGACCCCTAAATAGTGAAAAACTTGGTTAACACAGTTATGGTTAAAATGATTTTTTTCCATAATCATTCTCTTCTGTTAAAATAAATTATGAACATAAATCAAATTTTTATTTGGTAAATATGATTTAATATTTAGAATTAGTGGGTCCAAATTATCTAATATGGCTCATTTTAATTTATTCTTAAATAATACATTTTCTAGGTTAGAACACTAATTACTATAGTGAAGACCCCAAATTGTAAAAATAAAGAAATATAGAAGTTAAGGGAAAATATTTAAAAATTTATTTTTATTATGTGTTGGATGTTAGTATAGACCATATCATCCCTGAAAAATTTAATTATAAATTGTATATAATACTATGGTAATATGGACCTCCTAATAGTGAATACTTTTGAGTTTTTATATGAATGTAACTCCTCAAAAATAAAAGGGTACTCGGTCTCCTCACTTCTTCGGGCCTCTAAATCCATTTGAATCATCCAAACACTAGAAAAATAACTTAAAATATTCCATAAGCTCATCCTATAATCCTTATTTTTTCATAAATCTATCCTTTAAGTATTATGTGCAAACCTAAAGAGGATACCTAGAGAAGAGGAAATTTCATTCAATAAGTATGTTTATTTTATTTACTTCTCCACCTCCTTTAATTATTATTAAACCATGATGAAAAAAATAAACTAAGTATCTTACATAATATAGTATTATTTATAATAAAGGTTAGAAAACATATCCATTTCCATGGAATGGGTTCTAAAATTATTGTTCTTGTGTATAGTGGGGTATCGCCTTGGGGAGTGATGTGATTCATATTTCACTTTCACTTTACATGGATGGTGGTACTGAATAATATTAATGATTATATGTGATATACTTGAAATAATTATGAAAATCATGAAAAATTTATCACTCTAAAAAATAATATATATAATTTTCTCTATTTACTTTTATCTTAATTAGAGATGATAACATCATTCGTGTACATGTGGACTACCACCTTCACAAAGTGATGTGGATCTCTTTTCATCACCACACCATATTTATGATATATATATATATATATATATATTTAAAGAAGTAATATGGTATTTATTATATCATCGTCATTATTGAATTTTAATATATTACTTACTCCATTTCTATAATGATTATTGAAAAATTGAAATGTTACTCATGCATACTTATGTCATACCATCACTGTGATCGTAACATACTTGATTTCTCATAACCATAGTTCATGTTTGGTTTTAAAAGTAAAATTGATGTAAAAATATGATTATTATTACATGATTATTATTTATAAGATTATGAAACTGTATAATATTGATAAGAACAATATTTTTCATGGTGAAATGTGAATTAAAAATCAAGGCAATTAACACCTCATGTGATGAAAATAATGAAGGATTATTAAAAAACAGATGATAATATGTTATAAAGGATTATATATGATATTATGAATTTATTTACGGTTCTTTTATAAGTCAATGACATGTTTAAAACTAATATACAGAAGTTTAAATCATTTTTAACTAAAAGGGATTGAAGGTAAGGGATTTATTACCTCAATTTCCACTCACTGTGTTGAACTTCTATTTCATTGATTACATCATGATAAGATTATGTGTGTATTTAATTTTGATTATATTATGTTTTATTTCAAATTTTTTATTTTTATTTAATTTTTTAAAACATAATCTATTCTTTAATTAATTATCACTATAACTTTATGATCATTTTAAGGTTTTATTTTTTCATCTGATTCTAATTGAGATTGTTTATTCTTGAATATTATGTGAAGTAAATTACATGACTATTTCCTAATAAAACAATTTAAATTTTTCTTCTCCATTAGTTATTCATTATATTTCCATGTAATAGTACCATTTTCTTACCCTTTGGTACATAAAATGTTTTTGGAAAACGTTTTTCTAAAATTCTGACTTCATTTCTCTCTTAAGTCATAAATAATTTTTCTTCCAAAACCATATTTTAAAATAACACAATTTTTTTCAAATGAATCATTTTTGTTTTATTGAAAATGTGAAAAGAATATTCTTATCATTTTATAAACAAGGCATGTTCCTAACCTTTTTACAATGAAAAATGAATTTTATTTTTTTTACTTTTATGGAATCTACATAATTACCCATATTCATGAAAAAAATATCTTTAAATCATCCTTTTAATTTTTATTTGGATATCTTTTAAGAAAATATTTTTAAAAATGATTTTCAAAGAAATGGATTTTTATTTTTTTTTAAATGAAAACTATATCTTCCTCAAGAATGTTGTCAAATATATTTTTATTATATTTATATTCATCAATTAAAACAACCCTTTATTATACTTTAATGGAATTATATTATATTGATATTATATTTAATCTTCCTCGGGATGGTTTATGATTATTTTGATTAGGGAAAGTATTGGAATTCGCATCATTGATTCGTTTTTATAGTCAATTTCTTTTCCCTTTAAATGTTCACTTTCATGTGATCTTTGGAAATTTAATTTCCCCTAAATATCCATATTATTTATAATGGATACGTTTATTTCTTAAAACATATATCATTTCTATTTATGATGTATGAAATTAAAAGTTATTGGATATATGGGGAAATAATGATAAATTTGTATCATTTACTAAATACAGATACATTTTGATAATATACATTATTTATGAATTCAATAAATTATTTTATATTTTGGGAATTATTTAGATACACAACACATGGGTTGGGGACTAGTTAATGACAGGACTTTATTCATTGGTAGTCTCATTATATGAATTAGTTAGCTAGCCTAAGCTATGTGGGTTTTTATCTAGTATATTTTAAAATTTATTAAGGATATATCTTGATGGAAAATGTATCATGTGTATGGGAAACATAATGTATGATAATTAAAAATAACCTTCATTAAGAGTAATTATTATCCATGATATTTTTACTATGAAATTTTCTCGGGATGAATTTTATTTCCATTTTAATGATTAAATTTCATGTGTTTTAGTTATTTACCATTCTATATAGATTCTTCCTTATCCACTTATTTAAATGGAATGTGTTCTTAGTTATTTACCTTGAAATTTTGATTATTATTATTAAATCATGATATCTTCTGATACATTTAAACCATAATATGATTTTTATCTCACCCTTATTTTGTTTCCTTTCCCCTGAATTCCTTGAATTTTACTATGACTGGTATATTGGGATATTCTATAGAGAATAAATTTATTATCTAATATTTATTTTAATTTGTGTACTCAAATGTAATGTAAGGCTCAAGAATACATCTATATTAATAAAAATACTAAAGTATTTGGTCTTTTATGATGTGATTCTTTTTATCTTGTGCTAATGTAATGGATCATGACACCATATCTAGGCTATTGGGGACAGGTTCACTATATTAGAACGTTGAGTGGTCATAATGGTTAGAAATGTTTTCCATGTTGTACATGTTAAATCAAATATTCCATTCACTTTTTTGTTAAAATACAAATGGTCCCTTTCTGGAAAACAACATGAATATTCATTTCAAAAAAACTAAAATTTATAAATGGTTTAATGTATTTTATAAATCATTTTGTGAATGTTAAAAAAATTAAAACAGTATTAGAATACATGTTTTTGGAAGAAAATTTATTTTTGTCCGGATCAATAAATGATGTCTTATTTTATTAAAAAAATCACAATAATTATAATAATGAAAGAGAGGATTATAGTAATATTATTTTAAGACATCATTAATAACAATAGTTTTAGTAAATTAAATGGTATATTATAAAATTATCAATTAATTTCCTTCAGTGGTATTTCTTGTATAATCAGTCCTAATTAAAATTAGATTGTGAAATAAAACCTTCAAAAGATCATTACATTGAAGTGAGAATTAATGAATGAACCAATTATTTGTATAAAATTTAAATCCACATATAACAATTGGAAATAAAATATATTATATTTAAAATTATTTAAATGCACAATATTATTATCTCAAATATAATGAAGTGATAATATAACCCATTGAAAATAAATTGAGTAATGAAATTATTTACAACAAGGTAACTTTTTACTAAAATACCCTTCTATGAAATAATTCAAATTAAAATGTAAAATACCATAAATGTTCAAATTTATAATGATATTACAAGTCAAAAGTAATTATATACATCATATAAAATAAATAAGGTGAATAACATTACAATAAGCCTCAATAAAGGAAAATTGAGATGGAGTCACTTACTTCACGCTTCCTTTTAGTTGAACATTAATTAACCTCATTTATATTGGTTTTATGAAAGTTATTAATTTATAAAATATCCATAAAACTACTTATAATATGAAATATTATTCTTTTATAAAATATTATCAATTTATTTTTTATAATATTTCATTATTTTTATTGTTTTAGGTGTTAATTTCTTTGTTTTCTCTTCCATAATATTTCATTAATGTTATGGTTCCTATGAATATTATATATTTCAATAATATAAAAATTTATATTAACGTTATAAATATCATATTTACTCATTACATAAATTTTTAAAATCAGTCTTGAATGTTGGACATGGAAAATGAATTACATCATTTTTTAGAGATAGTAGGTTGTACGTACAAATGAGGGTTGATATCATTCCATTAATGAGTGAGAGGGTATGAAATTTTGTGATATATTAATTTTGTATAATAATATCACATATATAGATTAAAATTTTCTTAATTATATTCTTTATAAATTGTAAGTGCAAAATGAATCGCATCACCTCATGAGGTGGTAGTATGTCGTACACATGAGCGACATTATTGTATTGTAAATGACATGAAATGTAAGATGGTATGTGTGATATTAAAATTAAAAAAAATATTAAAATTTTATAAAAATCATATATATATGTTTTAAATCCCTCTTTACATCTAGAATTTAAATGTGGTGCTTGAAAAAGAATTACATCGGTTAGCGAGGTGGTACTCTTTTGTACACACGATGGATGGTTTCATTTTACTTTTCATAGAATAGGATACGAATATAAGTAATTACCATAAAATAATAAAATATTCATAAATTTAATAAATTAATGTTATTATATAATCATGGTGTAAATTTTTTTAAAGAGTTGAAATAGGAAACACAATTAAAATTGATCGATTAAGAACACTACCACTTCTTCGAACAACTTCATTAAGTTTGCACCAAATCCGTTATATGATGGATTTATGATAAAAGAATGGCTCATGGATGTTAGTATGGGATTAATGAATTTATTTGGTAAGTTATTGGACAATTCAAAAGGATTTGTATGTGTGAAAAGGGGAGGATATCGTTGTCCTTTTAAAAGAGGGTGAACACACACTCATAGAATTTTTAAAAATAATCTATTACACCAAAATATTATCATGAAAAAACTTAAAAAATTGGTTATTCTAGAACCATATATTTTATAATGTCTAAATATTTCTATAAAATATGTATTTACAAGTTATATTTTATTTTTAACCCCATGGTAAAACTGTTTTTACCTTAACCACTGTAATTAATTTCACTATTTTCATTATTCGTTATAGTGAAAAATTAAGTTGATATTATTATATAGTAAAAATTATTATAATTCCAATTGTGTAATTAAATTTTTCAAATAAATTTTACAGAAGTGGAAATGTTTAATTTAAAATTACACCCATAGACACAATGAAAAAGTGGGTTTCTAGAGAGAAAATTCTCATAAATGTAAAAGGTTTTAATATTAAAATTTAATATTAAATTCATTTCAATGAACTAAATTATTTAAATATTAAAATAATACTACCAATTTAAATTTAAACTAAATTTAAAATAAGATTCATCCTATTAAATTATTCCAACAAAAAGGTATTTTTTAATAAAAATAAGTATCTTTCACTTTTTATCGAAGAATATAACATTTTCATAAAAATTCAAAAACATCAACATAATATAATTTTTATTTGATTATTTAAAAAAAATTATCATTTTTCAAAATTAATTTTCTGAAAGTGGTAGCAATTAATTTTAAATTATGTCTCTAAAGTGCAACTAAACCTCCTTCTTGAAAAAAATACAGTTTTTGATAAAACATTTCTTTTTTTTTAATAAATAGATAAAAATGAAAATTTTAAACCGTATATCTTTATAATTTATTTATTCTTATTCATACCCACAAACATAATGAATAGGTTAGAATAATCACATTTTAAATAATAATAATTTAATAGAGTATTTTGTTGCGTTTAAACCTGGTGTTGTGTGAATTAAAAATTATCAAAGAGATTAAATTAATTTAAAAATAAATATATCATAATGTTTCTGGTTGTTACATTATCTTTTAATATTTTTGTTTCTTGTCATATAAACTATCGAACATGAAGTTTATATTTTAAAATCTTGGGGTGTTAAAAATTTCCCATTTGATGGATGATGGGGATGGATATAGGTCATTCGATTAAAATAATTCCATATCATTATATAAAATGTTAAATTGTTTCTATTTTATTAGGTTTGAAGAAATTTTTAATGAGGTATAATAATAAATAAAGGAAAAATGTTGGGTTTTTAACTATACCGCTTCTTTGGAAAACCACTTTTTCTTTACTCTTTAAGACCTATAACTTTTGTGTTATTCCCTAAATAAGACCAATAGGACATGGATAGGGATTTAAATAAAGGAATTAGGTAGGTAGTGGATGAAATAAAAGGATTTTTAAGTGTGAATAACTGAGAAGAAAATGTGTCCTTTTATAAGAGAGAGGGGCACTCTTGGAATTTCATAAAATAATAAAACAATATAAATTAGTCTTCATGTTAAAATGGATAAAATTTGATTTATTAAATCTAGAAGAAGATTATGGGTAAAATAATTTTATACAATAAAATTTTTCAAGTTTAGGTGATGTTCTCACCCTTATCTTTTTATTTTAACCCCATGTTAAACCTTTTTGACGATTACCATCATAATAATGTTTTCTACTATTTAGGGTCAACATAGTTACTCTAAAATGTAAATTATACCCTAAATGAATAATTTTTGATATTTTAAAACTTTTCCAATTAATTTGGTTAAGGATATAATTTTTATTAATTTTAAATAATTTAATAAAATATTATTTATTATAAAATATCATTATTGTCAGTTTTTGAAATATTCATTAAATTTTATTTTAATTACATTAAAAATCTAATAAAATATAATATAATTAATTAAAATATAAAAAACATGTCGTATTTATCTGATAAATTCATATAGGGTAATAATTCATTCATATTGTATTTTTTTTACTATTTTTAGAATCATTTATTTTATTTTTATATTAATTGAATATTTAATATGTCAACATTGCGTAAGATTTTAAGGAAATTATTTAATATACCAGGAAGGTGCAGGACTAGGCCGAGTGCCCAGTCCTCCAAAATCTATTAATAAAAAGAAAGTACAAGATACAAAGCAGGAAGATAAAGCAGCCAGAATGTCATACATCAAAAGAAATCAAAATACCTCATAGTCAACGTCCCCACCACCTTCTGAGAACTCATCTGGATCCGCCGATTCCCATTCAGATTGTGGCGCATATTGATTAAGCATTTGGATGTACTGTTCCTTCAGTCGCAACTGCGTTGGAGACATAGGTTCAGTGAGTCTACTTTCTCCCCACTTTGACCCCAGGTCTTTTGATTTTCCATTTTTTGTAGAGGACCTAGTGGAAACGGTCCTCGGCAGATTGGAATAGTCCTTTCTGGGCTTCCGCTTCGGTGGAGCAGCGGAAGCTCCACTGAATACATTCTGTTTCCTCCCATTCCTAAGAATTTCACTGTAGGACTCTTTCATGTGATCCTTTGGTCGATCTTCCTGATTTTCTTTCCCCTCATACACCATTTGAGGACTCTCATCCACCACTGCCGGTTCCATATTACCATCCATAGGTTGCAAGCATGGAGAGTGCTCCCTATTACTCTGATTCATGCCGCTTAACTCAACATTACCCTGCCCTTCCAAGGATGTCCCCTTGTCATTATCCTTCTCCAAGGTATCACAATCACATGCCATTTTCTCAGAATTTTTCCAACCCACTGCTTCAGGAACCTCCTTTGCCAGACTTGTAGTATACTTCAATTGTGTTCCACCACACCCCTCCTTTGTTTCTTGCTCAACATTCCTTTCAGCCTCATTCAACTCTGCACTGTCCAGAACTACAAAGCGATTTGTTGTGCAGTTTAACCCCTCATCAGACCTACTCTGCACCAAAATGGGAGATGTGTTCTGCTTTGTCACCACTACATCAGTAGAACACTGCCCCTGCTCAAAGCCCCTTCCCATAAATTGGAATTCACCGTTTGTAGTATCCACACCCAAGCCATCAGCATGCAATTGCAGAATTCCAGCTTGTACAGTTTCAGAATCATGCACATTGAAATCTCTTAATTGATTGTTAGCAGCAACAACACAACTGGATTCCTTATTGCTGGATTCATCCAGACTTGCCTGTGTACCCGGGGCAGCAGCATTCATATTGATAACCACGTCCTTCCTCCCTTCCTCCACTGGCACATGATCCATATCAGCGGTTGCCATTGAATGTCCCTGCAACAGTCCCCCTGCTAATGAAGCTTCCGCATCAAAATTCCTGCTATTAAGCATCAGACTGTCGCCGGTGGGATTCATGAAAGATCCATTTCAACACAAATTTTCACAGTCGAGGGATTCGACATGGAAGTCGTCCGCTGGTCGCAACAGATGAACCGACCAATGGAGTTGCCAATCGACATCAGCAGCCCAGGGTTTTGGAACGGAAGAGGGAGTCCTGGGAGCTGAAGTCAGATCGCCGATTTGGGAGAATCGCGTTTCATGTGATGCTCGAAGGACCATCTAAGGAGATGAAAAGAAAGCTCAGCAGAGACTCTTCGAACACTGGACCATGCCCTACCCAGGTCGTCTTCATCGGCAAAGAAGATAACGAGTTGTCACGGACCCAAAATCCCTACCTTCGCATGATGCTTCAAACCCCAATCAACATTAACAATCCTGTCGAAATCTTCCACCAGAGGTCGTCGCCGCACGAATCGTGCAATTAAAGTATTAGAGAGTAGCGAAGAGGCTTCCGAAAATTCACTTACCGTTACCGGAACGATGGGTTGGCCAGAGATCCATCCCGGGACCTTCGGGGTGACCTGTATTGCAGGGATGAAAAACCCCGCATCAGGAAAAGGCTGAGGAGAACACACCCTTGACTTAACATGGTAAAAATAATTTATATTTCAAATAATTATTTATAACATAACATATCATTTTTCCCTATTTTTAAAATATTATAGTTATTAAAAGTAAGAGTGTAACGTTTGTGGCTTTATATTCACTTAAATATTATAAAGGCCAAAATCATGTAAAAGTTGAAATAAAATGACATATATTTGACTTTTGTATGATTATAGATGATATATATCTATAAAATATAGTTAAGGAACGTTTTAGAGTCATATTTTTTCTTATAATTATCTTTTTAACCATAATTACATAATTTACCTTTGATCGTGGTAGCAAAAAATACTAAGATTAATATTCATATTGTCCAAAAATAAAAGGAATAAATTTAACAAATACGGACCCCTTGATTAAAAATATGGAATAAATTTTTAAATATTCAAAACAAAAAAGTGTTAAATTTTAATTTATCATTAGATTGGAAAAGGGTGATGATAACTATTTTTTGAGAAAAATGTATTTTTATATACAAAAATGTTTTTATATGAAATTAGAATATAAAATTAATTAGGAATAATTTAAATGGATTAGTTTTAATCAAAAGGGACTTTTAAATTTTTTAAAACTAATCTAAAATATATTTTTACTTAGAAAGTGTTGTTTTCAATAATAAAAATTTATTTTTCACTATTCATTAAAAAATAACTTTTTTAAAAACATTATAAAGAATTCACTCTAAGATAATTTTGAAATTATGATTTAAAAATTAATATCATTTTATCAAATTAAATTGGAGAAATTTCCATAAATTAATTATAATTTTTTCTCAGAAAAAGAAATAGTAATCATTTTTAAAGGAAATGTAATTTTGAAGAATAAAATGACTTTAATAACAATTGAGTGGTTAGATACTAAGAATTAATCATTAAATTTTCATTTGTTAAAAAAATTAAAAATATATCAAAATTCTTTTAATCATACTCACACCCACTGATTTAACATTTAATTTATAAGAGTCATATTTAAATTATAATATTTCAAGGTTTATTTACGCTCTGTGTTCCATATCTTGTACTCTATTAAACATAGTAATTATTATAATATATGAATATATTACACTAATATAGGGTTCTTTAAAAAAAATAGAGCAGATGTCAAAGGAATATGATAAATAATGAAGAATTGGATCATACCTTGAATTCTTTATATCTAATGCCTCAAGATCTGTTGGAAACACTCTACAGAAGGAAATGAGTCATCAAAAATGCTAACTGTTAGGGTCTGGTTAGTGATCCAGGTTCATAGAAAAAATAATGGGGAAAACAGAATAAATTTTTGGTTATTAAAATAAAATTCATAATAGTAAATCATCACTGTATGGTTCGGTTACACGGTTTTGGAAATTGTGGGCCAACATTACACCATGTTCTTTGCTACTGGAGAGGCTGAATAGTTTTGTCACATGGTTTGAATAATCATGTGTCAAATATGTGATATTACACTATATGAAGGTGTAAATTTTCTAGATATTGTCACATGGTATGACACAATTTTACTCTCTCCTTTGGGATACAAAACTAAGCCACACATTTCCTAGGTAAACTGCTTAGTTTCTCTAATCGTGTGCCAATCATGCACTAACCCATAAGCCTCCAAAAACCTCAAAAAATCACCCATAACAACTTCTTAAAATATCAAAAAAGTATCATAAAATACAAGGAATAGATGAAATTAGAAGTGACATTAGTATGTGAAAATTATCACCATCATATAACTTTCCCCCCCAAAAATCATGAATCCAAAAATAGAAAAAAAAAGCAACAAAATAATTTCTACACCTAACTCATGGGATGGACAGTTTATGTAATAAAAAAATAAATAAATGAAATGAATACATCTATAAATAAATTCAAAAGAACATAAAATCAACTCTCCCAATAATCCTTAAAGTATATATTCCAATATCACAAAAAGATTTTTGGAAAAATTCTATCAACACTAAGAAAAGATAATTTCTTTGAAGGACTAGAGATATAGCTTAGTTCTCCCCAACATTAAAACTCTCACTAAAATAGTGTAATTATAGGGGAATATAAACTAAAGAAACATCCCTTCAATCCAAAGAATAAACCCCTCCCACTAACTGTTAAGAACTATCTAAGAGTAGTATATGGATCCCCAAAGGGATAGCATAGTCAAAACATCCCAATGATTCCAAAAGAGTCAACACCCTAAAGATTCATCAGTGATCCATAAATACACAAGATAAACACAAACTAAAAAGTATATTTTCCTTGAGTAAATACTTATGGAATCCTAGGAATTACAATACATAACCCCACCCCTCGATGGGATCATTACATCAAACACCGGTACATAACTAACAAGTATTTTTTCCTTTCTAGTTTTGGAGATTATTGCAGGTGAAGTTGGATCAGCATGGAATGAGGGTCTCTGAGGAGGTGACGTCGCTCGTATTGATGGCACAGGAAAAAAATTAACGGATCCGGATCGTGTTGCATGACACGACGTTCATAAAGGCATCGGTCCATATTTTTTGGATCCGCTGATTTCTTCAAATGATGCTGTTGTGGCTTCTAGAGCTCCCTCAGACACTCATTTTTCCACTGGTGGTCTTCGCGGTAATGGTGATAGGTGGGATGTTTTTTATCTGTCGCTTATTACGAATTCTGTTCATATAATTTTTGAGCCTCTATTGGTGAAATCGAAGGAGGTTTTTAAGGCCTTGAATGGAAGTGGTAATTTGAAATTCCCCACTAGAACTGTCCATGAATCAGTGGCTCCTTCGTTTGCATCGTTTTTTGACACTGGCTCTGGAAGGATCCTTATAAAGGGGTCATCATCCCATGTTGAGGCTAATCCTACTGTGTTTGTTGATGGTTTTGAAATTGGTAAGAGTTCTCTTATTGTGTGCCTTGTTTTAGCAAACGGATAGAGGTCCTGGAGGTTTCAGGATCTAGTGAGATGGATCTCATTTTTGTGGGGCTCCTCGGATTAGAGATGTATTTCTCTTGGTCGTGGCTTCTTTCATTGTATCTTTCCTTCAAATGATTTCAAAATAAATGCATAGAGCATCGGCTCTTTGTCTCTAAAACCTGGATGGCTTCACCTACATGAATTGTACTTGGACAGTAATGCCTCGCGTGCAAGGAATGCCTTTTATCTGTTTTGGGTTCATTTCCATGGACTTAATTGGGTCCTTTGGAACCCAAAAATATTTCATGACATTGGCATGGAAATTCAGACTCATATACGCCTTGATAAGGAAACTGAGGTTTTTCTGTTTGGACACTTTTCCAGAATGATGGTGGAGATTGATCGGAGCTCTACTTAGATTGATAAGGTAACTCTATCTACTCCTTCTGATAATATTCATATTGATGTTGAATATGAAAGAAATCCCCTTTTCTATACCGAATGTATGGTTGTTGGGAATTCCTTAGAGTTATGTAGAAGTTGGATTTCTTGCGAGAAATGTGGGTTGAAGGGTCATCCAGCTAACCTCTGTAGAAGGAAATCTGAGAGGAAGCATGTAGCTTTGCCAAAGTATCTTGATCATGATGGAGATGTTCCCAAAAAATCATTTTTCAATAAGGTTGATATGTTGGATGCAGATAAATCTGTCTGTAATGTGCCTATTTTGAAAGGCAAATCCCCTTTGGTGGATAAGACTCCGATGAGTGGCCCCAATACTGCTCAGGCTAGATTTTTTTATGAGAATTTATCCAATGATGGTCGTCTTATTTCTCCCACTGTATTAGATGATACTGGAGAGAATTCTTGGCCCACTATTGTTGGGCCTCTTACTTGCACTGACACTTCAAACCCTATCATGATTGATTTTCCTGGTGTAATCCTGACACGTGATGGGACTGGTGTGCCTGATCCAATCTTGGATGATCAATTTGGGATTTCTCAACCTATAGATTGTCATTAGGAAATTCCGAAGTTATTGAACTCCTCTGAAGTTTTTGAGAAGTGGGGTGACATCTCTGATGTAGAAGTGGTGAAAACAGGCAGCGGTGATCCTACCTCTTTTAAGGATGCACTCATATCTGGAAAAGGAAGGACAGATGACACTCATTCTTACTTGAAGAGAAGACCAAGGAAGGATTACTCTAACACACCTCGCACTTTTTATACCCGATCTTCTTCAAAGTTGTCAGGTAAGTTCGATTCTGATATTTTTTAGATCTTAAACTAGGGTAAGTCTCAGTCCGAATGGGAAACAGGTGACGATTCTGACTATGGGAATGATATATCTTATTATGATCTATAATTTTGTACTAGACAAATGAGGGAAATTTCCCCTGTTTGACCCCAATCGTCTCCTTTGCACTTTTTCTTTTATTTTTAATAAATGTTTATAAGCTTAGCTTCTGGCTGAAGTTGGGGGTATATCCAAATCTAACTCTAAAGAGATCAAATACACAAGTAAATAACCACAATATTTCAAAAATTGAGATGACACCAAAACATCAAGATTGAGCTTTATTCCAAAGGAAAAAACATGTAGACACCCATAGAACCACAACCATCCCAAATAATACCTGATACCTTCCATAAGGATACACCCATGGAAGGAAAAAGGGATTTCAAAATACAATGACCTAAAACATGGATTTTTTCACAGCATAACATTTTATTCCATCTACAAGGAGAATATGAGGATAAATCAATCAAAATAATCTATCAAAAGGTTAAAGTTAAAAAATTACCTCAATTTTGATCCACAAGAGAGAGATACAATATATATCCTAAAAAAGGCACAAACAATTCTTAGAAAATAATTTCACTAATTACATATTAAACCCAAAACTTCCAATTTTAGTAACCTACCATCAAAAACCTCTAA
The DNA here is from genome assembly GCA_963277665.1 of Viscum album. Taxonomy (NCBI): domain Eukaryota; kingdom Viridiplantae; phylum Streptophyta; class Magnoliopsida; order Santalales; family Viscaceae; genus Viscum; species Viscum album. The sequence continues at coordinate 1,113,439,413 of OY728132.1, read as the reverse complement.
TATTTACCTAGTCATCCACAATTAAAAAAATATAATAGAATTTATATAATAAAACTTAGAATGACTAGGTTCTCTACACTAGAAGCACATGAGATTCTGTTTATTCCTTTAAAATTTTATCCCATCTCAACCTACTTTCATGATTCTATAAACAATATATATTCTATAAATCAAACCATGAATGAGGAATTATCCACTTCAGGTAATTTTTCTATCTCCACCTGAACTGACAAGGCCCTCTTAAGAACCTTTGAAATAGAGTTCGGATGGTTTTCGGATAAGATAACGTCAATTTCTTAGAGAATGCCTCCATTAAAATAGATATAGTTAATGGAATAATCACCAAGAAACTCATGTGATAAATATACCAAACATGAAAATTTATTGGCATACTTTTCTATTGTTAGATCACCTTGACTAGGACCCATGATCTTATAAACATTATCTTCCTTTACATCCATAGGATATTTCTATTAAATGGATACTGAATTGAATAATTCCCAAGAAACACTTTCATAAAGGTGGGTAAAGAATCAAACATTCCCCCTACTCTTTTCTATGTCCTTCAAATAAAGAAATAAATTAATTGACGTTATGTGAAATAGGATTCTTGAGAGAATCAAATATTCCTTAAATTTCTTATATCCACCTTATCAGCTCAAGAGAACCCTGATCACCTCTAAATAGAGGCAGAAATAGATTCGATAGGTTTTTTATAGATCAAATAGTAGAGAAGACACTATGTCCACTATTATATTCAATTAATGGGAAGATTCTTCAACTTGTGACACCGCTTCTAAAAGACATAAAGTGCTCCTTTAGAGATCAGAAAAATAAATGACATCTTATCCCCTCCAGAAAACTTTTTGGGGGAAATTTATTGAAACCACGAAACATAGACACATTAACTCAAGAATAAATTAAAAAAATAGGATATAACACACACATAAAAAATTAAATCTCAATAAACTGTATTTCATTCTTATTAAAGCATTGCTACTTTAAAATAGACTAGTTTCTCCCATTTTTAAAACATTTAACTTTCTTTCCAGAATTTGAAATATTTGGGAAAGTCCACCAAAATTTCGAATCTATATATGCTCATGGAATTCCTTACATGGTTTTAAAAAATTATTCCCAAATTCAATTTTTGAACCCATTTCAATTTCAATTCTACCACAAAACCAAAATTATCCATCTTAATAAAATCACTTAACAACATAATAGAAGAGTATTTTAAAATTATAATTTCAAATAAAAAATTTTATAAAAAACATTTTCATCAATAAAAGAATTAAAAAAAACTCAAATAAAACCCATTTTAAATTAAATATTTTGTTTTCCAAATGATTAAAAACTATTTATGAAAATATTAAACCAAAACAATCAAACAAAATAATGAAACAAACTACACAAATCATTGTCCATTCAAAAATAATAAAACCACTAAATCAACCTCATGTATGTGAATTCAACATAGAAGCAATGTAATAATATTTCCATTTTAGGGTTAAAATATAATTATTCATGTATTGGTTTAGGGTATGGTAAACTATACTCTAACTATACAAAAATTATTAGACTACATTATTGACTAACCATATTAATTCCTCAGGGTTTTTTAGCCTGTAAAGGCTTGGTTTCTCTATAGTCACCACTCTCAACCAACCTAAGACACATAATAGATTCCCAAAATAAAATATAGTCTCATTAAGGATTTAAATATCATAAAAAATAGCAATAATTGCTCAAAATAAAGTCTCAAGTCGCCACTTTCCCTAGTAACTCAAGTTTCATCGCAAAGAGTTGTGATCAAGAACCCATTGATGAACTGCCTATTAAGTCCTGGAATTTTTCTAATGTTGTTTCTACCATGAATAACCATCAATTCTTAACATAAAATATTTAAAATAAGTAAAATATTTGGAAACCCCTCAATTGATACCAATTTTAATGAACTGCCCAAAACTTCCATCTGAACTAGCACCCGATCTGACCCAACACTACCCCAAATGAAATTCTTGATCCCCATTAGCAAATGAAAATCACATGTACATCAATAAAAACCCATTATCAATGATTTTTAAAATATATAAGAAGGAATAAATAAAATATTTATACATATACATACAAAAAACATAAAACTAAATTAAGTACAATTATATTTAAAAATAAATAAACAACATCTCATAAGATTGGAACATCTAGAAATATGGATTATATACATATAAATCGATGAATATAAATTAAAAGAACCAGAACACATCTCATTTTGGTCCACAACTATGAATCATATCCCAATCCACCTACCATAAGCCATCTAAGCATTAATCCATAAAGAAAGATGGTGGGATCCTAAAATTTTATTAAAGAAATCTGAGGACTACATATAAAAAATGGTTCATGTAAGGTGTTCTCAAGAAAAATAATAGTTGGTTCCCATAGGGTATTCAATGAAATTTACTCCTTGATGAAATTTAGATATTCTAGTTTGAAATAAAAGAATGAGAAAAATACATTTTACATTTCATAGAGATATAATAAATCATTTCATACATTGAAAAGAGTTACAAATTAATCAAAAATTGTTTTGATAAATATAAAAGGAAATCCATTATTTTTTACATTTATAATAAATTAAGGAATCTTAAGAGGAATATATATCAAATCCTTTTGAAACAATTTTTTTTTGAAAAGGCTGAAAACTGTTTCAGAGGCCAAAGTTAATAATACATGAGGAATCTATAAGCTACTACCACATATCATAGAACAACAAAACATAAAAAGAAAAGGTATATTGGTAAATAAATTACTTTATATTAATCAAATAGATATAATAAAGGAATTAAAATATGGAAATCCAAGTGAAAAGTAACAACTGAGAAATTCGGTTCATACATCATTTATCAAAGCCCAGTGTTGAAGTAATACAGTGTTTGATATTCCTATAAACATTTTTTGTTCCTCCAAATAAAAAAACTAAAAAAATTACTAAATACATGAAAATTTTGAATCTACAAAGTACAAAATCTTACTAAATTTTCGAAAACCTTTCTCTTTGGATAATGTCCCTAGCCTAAATTTTAATTCTCTAGGGAGACAGCAGTAAGGGTATGATTCCTCAAAAGCATAAAATAAATATAGGGTCTCTCATATAGCTACCTAGGTTTTCCATGATCATTAAAATATGTGGTGAGATAATAAGAAATTAATATCACAACATGGATCCACATTATAATGAAAAACACAATCAATATTCCATAACAGAAAAGGTTCTCACCTCACCCTCACCCTCATGCACCCATATAGAGTATAACCCCTATTTCAAAATGAGTAATTCTTTCCACAAAAAACCATAAATAAACGAACAATATACATAATTGGTTCATTATTAATTTCCACAATAAGTTAATTTACTTCATAAAGTTCCAAATAAAACTTTGGGGTAGAAATATGAAATAGAAAATCTTACCTTTAATTTTTTTAAACACATTTTCAATACTAATTTTAATAATTATTATTAAATTTTTTTTCCATTAAATCATTCCAAAACATATTTCAATTAATATCTCACCCAAATATCCTCTTTAAAATATCATTAATGAATTAACCAATTCTTATTTAAAATAAGTATTTTAACTTTAAAAACTAAAAACTATTAAGTTTGGAAAATAACCCCAATTCATTTAAAAATAGATAATTAAATACCTAAATGATGAAACTAATACCAAATACAATTTTATGGGAGGGGGATATTTGAGCTATAAATTTACTAGTATATGCATCATTAATTTCAAATTGGATATGTAAAACTCAAGAAACACATGAATTAAATGAACACTATAATACCTAGAAACACCTACCTGAAAATATCTGGGATCAAACTAAAATGAATCTGAGATTTTTTAACACAGATGGAGAAAAAAAATCATTGAAGAATATATCCTAATAAACATTTGACATCACCTAAATATCCATACACAAAAAATCTATTCTAGGGTTATTTCCGAGAAAAGAGAGAATATTTTGAAGGAAAACAATAATGATGAATAATAGGATTATACCTTGAATTATCTTGATTTTATGCCTCAAGATTCATTATAAATGATCTCTAAAAGGAAGACCAACATCAAAAACACAAAAATGATTTTTTTCTGGTCATTAAAATAAAATCAGGAATAAGAAATCATCATCACATGGTTTGGCCACATGGTTTGGGAAATGGTGCGCCAATTATGTGTACTATTTGGGGATGCTGGAGAGGCTGAATGGGTTGGTCACCTAGTTTGACTAACCATAAACCAAACATATGAGATGGATCTATCCAAAGATTAATGATTTCTAAAAAAATCCCCTTATTTTTTCCTAATTGTGTGCTAATTCTGAACCCTTTTATATAACACCAAACAAATCCACATGATTTTCAAGGGAAACATCATGATTTGGAAAATGATTACCTAACTGTGGAAATGCCTATGAACCACCAAAAACCATAAACACACACCTATAATATCCTGATAAAAGACACAAACAAATAAAATAATCAAAACAAATGAATAAACAAACCTAAAAGTGACATAGGGATGTTATAATTTAGGGTATTATTTTCACAAAAAACAAAATACTAGACAAAATGAAATTGAAAAAATATCATAATAATAAAAACCAACTTCAAACATATTTTAAATAAAATAGTGTAACCAAAATAATGTAGAAATAAATAATAATTCTCAATAAACAATATAATCAAAACATATAACAAAATCATTTGTATCATAGATAGACCATCTCTACCAACAATTAGATGTCAAACTCTAATGTGCCTCTCTATCAATATTATTCTATGATATATAATTAATGAAAGGTATATTTTATTTCATGGAAATCACTCTCATGCATTACCATTTATAATCTATTCCAAATTATATAAGTAATGATATTTTTTAAGAAATTTAAAAAAATTATATATAAACAGATCATAAAACTGTTCACATAATATAATTCAGCATACCAAACTAACACATGAAATATTTTTTAAAAAATAAATGTTACCCAGTCCAACCTTCCCATAATTTTTTTTTTCATTACCCATATCATGATCGATATCTATTAAATAATACATTCATGATATCTCCCTATGATCATATCATCACCTTTTTGGATATTCCTACACCAAAATATTTCCTTTTAATATCACTCCCTTATCTATATCACATATCATAGATTATCCTACCAATATCAAATCCTAACACTAGTAATCATTATAGGACCTTACATCTAGTTATTAAAATCTTTTGATTATTTTTAATATGTATTGATTTATCAAAAATAATTTTTATTCTAATATATTTTTATATGTAAAATATATAAAAAGACATTATATTAAATTTAAATATAATTTAATATAAATAAAACATAATGAAAATTCATTTTTAATAAAAATCCGGATTCTCTAAAAATTTTGTAGTATATATAAATAAAATACAATTATTCCAAATCCAAGGATTTTTTAAAAACCAAATACATTAATTTCATGAATTCTAGAAATCTCAACCTTTGTCAAATACACTCACATAACTAATTAAAATATAAAATATATTTCAAGATCAATGTGTTGAAAATCAAATCAAACACACCCCAAGGATTCACAAACAACTAAGGAAAGAATAATACAACTAAAATTAGAAAAATAAAGAAATAAAAAACTTATGGATTTAAATTTGGTAAGAATCCTCAAAATCAAATTCATCAAAAGAAATAAATAATAAATTAATGTAATATTTTTTATATTCATGATTTAATCACTCAATATTCATAACCCATGATATATCTACCAAGAGAGTGAGATCCAGTTACATTTTTGATCCTGTGCCTCTAATCAAGAGTTGAATTTCTTCGTCCTAGAGTGAATTCCATCAGTTTATGTAGATAATCAATAAGATTTCTCCTAAGAAGCCCTGATCCAGATCAAAGTTATTTGAAGTTGTAAATGATATTTAAAATAGGTAAATATTAATATTAAATGTCATACTATATAAATTTAATAACTCTATGGTTCAAAAAACTATATGTCTTACTATATAAGAATCACTAACTATGATATCCAGAATAAATAATAAGGCTATATTATTTTTCTAAGAATGTATTTAACAAGGATTTATCCTTTACTCACAGAAATCATTATACATGTTTTAGGTGAATAGTTTAACTAACTAGGTATTAGTTTTTAACATTGTAAAAAATAAAATATTTAGTCTAAAATACATCTAAACATAAAGATAAAATTACCAAGAAAATTCAAGGTGTTGACTTTTTGATATAACTAAAACCTAGCATATCTTAAATTTATGTAAATTTTTACAGACACTGAAATATAATAAAGATGTTGAATTTAAACATAGATCATTATTTCTGTAATAATGAAAGTGGTATTACATTTAATATAGAGACATATAATCAACATATACCCATTAGGTTATTCATATAAATATAAATTTATAATTATGTGACTGAAATTAATAGAAACCTAATTTTAGTTTTTCATATAGAAATTATAGGATTAAAATATAAAATATATAATATTGTTTTAAAATATTTGAATGATATTTTATATGGTTTTGAGTACTTAATTAATGTCTTGGGCATTAAAAAATTTTATAACTAAATATACATATAAAAATTTATCAAGGTTGATGATTGTAACACAATATATATTTGGAATTTTTACTCTTGTTATATAACTAATAAACATATATAAAAACTCAATGATGATATAATATTGGAATTATTTTATTATGAATCATATAAATCTTGAAAATCTTGTTTATTATGAAATGTGACCAAATACCCTTTGAGGAAAAAATTAGAGAGTTCATGTGTTTTTTGATCTAATTCATATTTATATATGTGTTTTAATAAGAAAATAGTAAAGTATAGGTTTTAGATATATCATAAACATTAATAATGATTAAATAAGATGTGCTTATGTTTTTTTAATGAGATACACGTCTGAAAACTTTGAAATGTTTAAATAATTCAAAAATATAGTAGAAAATCAACTCAGTAAAATTGTTAATATAATTAAATAAAATTGAGGTGGGGACTAATTTGTCTAAGCTTTTATTGAACATCAATGGTAATGTGTTATTATATGACAATGTATTCATCCATTAAAACAATAATAGAATGGTGTTTCCTAATGGAGGAATCAAAAAAATAGACATGGTTTATTCTATGATATATTAAATGAACCTCCCAATTCCATTCGTATGTCACACACTATAGATAAATACGTTCACATTTAACAACATTCCATCAAATTATACTCAAAAATAAATTATATAAGATATATATAATGACAAATCTCATTTTATGTATTGTAAATATTTGGGGACGAAAATAATATGTGAACTGTGTTGTTACACATAATCATGTGATTAAATCTAATAAGTTCATATTTCTTATATATATAATGGATACATAGTTGTATTATTTTTATCATTTTTTTAAAGGATAATTTTTTTTCTATCACATTTTTAATGACCCCGAATCGAGTAACCATGGAGTCGATGTCTACTTTATTATGTTGATATAGATACAAGGGGTCAAATCCCCAAGGACTGACCAGTTTCTTAGTTTTTGGAGAACCAGATATATACATGATACCCATTTTACATATTTAAATAAAGTAAAAAACATAGTAATGGAAATAATTTGGCATAATTAAACTCATTCCATGAATTCATCCATCTATCCTTGGGAAATTAAACAAAATAAGGGTGAGATCAAATAGTCAGTAAGGGTTACAAACTGCATAAGATATCACAAATCAATAAATCATAATAAATATGGATTGGTAACTAAATTAATATATATTCCATTTTTTCAACAACTTGACTATCACAATTGGATAAGGAATAAAAATTATATAATTGTGGATAATTGAAAATACTTGTCATTTAATCAAAAAAATTAGAATGAAATGAATTCAGATATATATCATTGATAAAATTTCATGGATAATAATAATAACTAAATTCTAAATTAATGAAATACTTAATTATTTGACATCATCATCTCAGGAATCATTATACCTCCACTGTCAAGACCATTCATAATATATTTTAAAACTACTGGGTAAAAACTCAACTGATTTGGCCTAATGATTTGTCTCATGAGACATATCGATGCATCAAGGGGATATATATAATCATTAACCATCTATATATAAATTTTTAAATAATTCATCACATATTTAATAATATATTTAATTCAAAGGCCATTATTTCTTATCATCAAATCTCTGTATTGATTAAATAATATAGATTTGTCAATATTTTCAAAGTTCATCTAATAAAGATCAAAGTAAACATCGTATGTAAAAATAGTATATGATTTATGAAACAATTATATAAATCATACAATAGTATTTATATTCAATATAAACTTAATTTTTAATAAAAAATAATCCCAAGAAACTGATTATTTCATGAGAAAGATAACAATCAAAAAATAATGTGAGATTGTACAAAAATGTTTTCCATTTTGGTAAAATTTTAATTGCAACCCCTTGAATAATAAAATTTAAATGAAACATTAAAATAATTATTAAATAGTCATTCATGTTAAATACATCTAATTATAAGTATACACACCTCATAAAAGTGAATAGGTTCATATTAAAAAAATCATCAATGTAATAGAAATTGGGATGAATCCATTACTCGTGCTTTCATTTAGTGAAATAGGATTTAACCTCATCTAGAATAATTTTATCATGATATTAATGTATAACATAACCATAATCATATTTATAATGTCATATATGTTCCTATTATGATATTTTACTAGTTTTTCCTTAATACTATTTTATTTTTTTCATTATTTCATGTGTTAATTGCCCTGTTCTTTCATGCTAGTTTTGAAATCAATTTTCTAGTTATTATACATAGGATATAAATACATCATATAAAGAATTATAATAATTTTATAAATATAATATTTACTCATTATATACATTATTATAATCATTCCTTAATTTTAGGTATGGAAAATGAGTCGCATCGCTTCGTGGAGATGGTATGCCATATGTATGCATAAGCAATGATATCATTCCCTTAACGATCAAAATGGTAAGGGAAAGTATACAATATTTATTTTTACATAATTTATATCAAGTAATATATATCATTTATATTCATTAAATTTATCTCTATTACATTAAATTAAAGGTATAAGAAATAATTGAATCACATCGTTTCACAAGGCGGAAGTATTTCGTACACAGGAGTGATGTTGTCATATTTTAAACAGAATGGAAAGTAAGTAAGTATATTGGATATTAAAATTAAAAATCTAAAAAATTTATCATAATTATTATATATAAAAATTAAATACATAATTATATATATTTTTTAGAGTTTTTTATGGAAAACGAATTACATCAGTCTGTGAGGTGGTAGTCCATCGTACAGACGATCGACGGTTTAATTTCCCATTTGATAGAAGTGGAGATGGATATAGTTTCTTCCATTAACATAATAAAATATCAGTATATGGAAGATAAATTTTTTATAACATTATCACTATTTAATAATATTTTTGGGATTTTGAATAAGGAATATGATAAAATAGATCATTTAAGAATGATACCACTTCTCTGGGGAACATCTTTAGGTTTTCACCAAAATCCTTCCATGGAAGGTTTTGTGATAAAAAAATGGATATATGATGTTGGAGTGTTATTAATTAAGTTATTTTGTAGGGAACTCTAAAACAAAATTCCTTTGTATGTGTTAGTAGTGGAGGATTGGGGATTCCCTTTTATATGTAGGGGAGAGAACAGACATGGAATTTTTGAAATAAATCAAATACACCCACAATTTTATCAAGAAAAAGACTCTAAAATGGGAAATTATAAAACCTTAGAGGTTTTGAGATCGACATATGTCAATAAAATCAGTGTTGAACATATTGGTAGGTTATTTTAACCCTTATCCATTTAGTTTAACCCCTGGGTAAATTAATTTTTAATTTTTTTACTATTCATAATGGTCAGAATTTAAGTTGGAATTATTGGGTAATATAAATTATGATAATTTGAAATATTTTAACTATTTTTAAAATTGGAATAATTCAATTTAAAATTATGCTCACATATGAAATAAAAAAGTGGGTTTCCAAAGAGAAAATGCACATTAGTAAAGAGGATTTAATATAAAAATTCAAAATGAAATTGTTTCCAGTAAAATAAATTGAATTAATTATAATATAATTGAAAAAAAAATTAATTTAAAATTAATTTAAAATATAATTTTTCTTTTTAAATAATTTATACAAAAATAGAGTTTTCAATAAAAAAATCAGTAATTTTACTATTCATCCATAAAATGAAACTTTTCAAAAAAATATAAATAACTCACCCTAAGATAATTTTTATGTGATGATTTCAAAAATTAAGGTAAATTTTTAAAAAACATTTTCTACATGTGTAAAAATTTAATTTTATCATAAGTGCACAAGAAGAAACCAAATTTTTTTCTTTGAAAAAAAAATTTAAAACAATTATTTTACATTCAAATGGTTCTTGTTTTGTTCGAAATAAATAGATATCCAAAATTTTCATAATTTATTTAGTCATATTTCTGCCTTCCAACATTACATCTGTGTTATAATGGTCATATTTAAATAAAATTTTAATATAGTATATTGTTTCATTTATACCTCGTATCGCATGTATCACATGATATTAAATAAAAATGTAATGTATTAGGGTGATACATTCTTCCATACTATAATAGTTCAATCCTAAAAAAATTATTTATATTTCTTTTTAAATAAATGAGGGTATCTTTTTCATAACATCATTTGGTTTCCACATTACTTCCTCCATTTCATGATTTCTCAAAAATACCTTAACCAATTCAGTCATATGATTCATCGATAATTTCTCTCTAGTATCAAGAATTTGGATGGGTTCTTCATAGTATGATAGATCATGCTTCAATTATTTTTCATCATAGGTGATCACATGCACTGGTTTTGGCTTGTACTTTCTTAATACTGATATATGGAACATATCATGAAATTTTGAGAGACTTGGTTGTATTTATAAATTATAGGAAACAACTCTAATTCTTTCTAGCATTTGAACTAAATTTTATGAATACAAGATCTAAATATTTTCTTATAGTTATAATGTGTGAAGATTTGGTATGGTGATCAAGGATAACTCAAATGGTATCATTATTCATAAGAGTATTTGTTAGTCCTGTGAAAATTTTAATAGCAATTTCATTCCATTTAGACATCAAAATAGGAAGAGGTTTGATGAATCCTCTAAGATGTTATCACACAGCTTTATCTTGTTGAAAACCCAACCATTTAGACACATAATCTAAAATTTCTTTCTTCATGTTTTCCCACCAAAAATGTTCCCTCAAATCCCTATATGTATTTTTTCTATCAGGTTGTATAGATAAATTTAATCTATGAGAATCATCCAAAAATTCTATTTTTAGGGTAGGTATAGATGAAACACATTATTTCTTTCCAAATTTTATAATACTATATTCACAAATGATTTCTTCTAATTTATTTTCATTCACATATTTTATTTTCTTCTTAAAGTTATCATCATCATATTGAAAACTTTTTAACTTTTTTAATAAATGTGGTTTAATAATCATTTAAAAAATAGTGATGTCTCTTCTTCCTTAATAATTGTCATAACTATATTTACTACATAATTGAATATGCTATCCTTGTTAATCTTTATTTGGGTCAGAACGCCTTGATATTCCCTACTAAATTCATCTTTTACCTTGTTTTATTTCCCTGGGTTGTAGTGTACTGAGAAATCATAATACTTGAGTTGTTAGAGCCATCACCTTCGTCTCATAATGAGCCTTTTCTGTAGAAATATGTATTTTAGGATTTTATTATAAACACCAAAAATGGCGTACCTTCAATCCTAGAACTTGACCTGACATGTCACACCCAAAGGGCGTTACCGATCCCCATGGTATGGTGACAAGCACTTGGGCATCAAAAAAACTAGAGGGAACTATTTCACCCAAACTAATCAAAAAAATCCTTATATACAGACGAATCAATAAAGGACTCCAGTAATCTAATAAAATATATTCCATAACTATAAAGAAAGAATGGAAAAAAATTAATATAAAATTATACAAAACTCTGAAGGGAAACTCCAACTGCAATGTAGAAAAACAAAATACTTACTCCATGTGATGGTATGGATGAATGCCCACCATATCATCATATGTTGCCCAACTCACCTGACACAAGACCACGCTTCCTCACTGCGGTGCCTTGACTTTCCCTACATTGGAATACATACATTGGTATGGACACCTGCAAAGAGGTGCATAGGGTGTGAGCTATCATGCCAAATATGATCCCACCCAGGTGTATCATAACAAATCTCTATATAACAATTATGGTATTCTCATTTTAAATAAAACATGGAATGAAAAGAAATAAAGTAGTTTTATAGAAAAATTGTTAAAATTTCCTATTTATCATAGTTATAAAACTAAATAAGGTATGTCAATTTCAAAGAACAATTTACATATAATTTTTCAAAATCATCAAAATTCATATCTAGGATAAAATAGTACAAATCCACAAAATAAAAGACAACAGTACTAGGATAAGCATCCCAACACCAATGAATAAAACTGGTCAGACAATAGACTAATCATTCCCAAAAATCTATGATCATTGCACTATGGTACCTCAGTCCAATTATATGCACTCTAGGACCAATGAGACACCACAGAACTTGAAACCCCAACATCATATTTGTACATAGAGAGAATAATCAACACTCTAGTATAAGTGGAACACTGAGAGAGTGAACCCCCAAAATGGGTTATGGTCTCAAACTAAACCATCTACCCAGTACCTAAGGTGACCCATGTGATCATTTTCATAATCATATCATTGTTTTGAAAACCATTTCAAATCAATTTATGCACTTTATAATTTAATAGGGTGACCATACCCGATTCTTTTTCAGAAATCATTCTTATGATTTGAGAACATAAATTTCATTTCTATTTATCAAAAACCAAGGAAAAACTCACTTTTATTCAAAATATCATTCTAATATACATAAAATCATGCCAATTTTATACCAATTTATTTATAATTAAAATTTTAAAAATGGTAAAATACGGTTTATGAAACATAGGCTAGAGATAGAATAACATACATTGAAACCCAGTTCGCATACACCCGTAATGGAATCCCCCAACACTGAAACCCCAATGACATCAACAAAGGCCCTAGAATCCAATACACAGCTCAAGATTGATCAAATTTAGAAAAAAAGGTGTTGGAAAAATGGAGGAAACCTATATACCCTAATAATAAACACCCACCTTACCATAACCAACAAGGGATGGGCCTCTAGAATGAGATCACATAATGGATCCAGAAGAATACAAGACTAAACCTCAATTCATATAAACAAATATGATAATGCAACTCTAGGTCATTATTGTGTTCTACGGAAATAAAGAAGTCGAAAGATCACTCACCCAGAGAGATGTTCTGCAACAGCAATAAATATCGAACACTAAACCAATCGATCGGGAAGAAATAGTGTCTCCAAAAAATCACTAGAGAGGAGAATTGGGTCGATAGAAAAAGACAAGCAGTGGAAAAATGGACACAAAAATCACAAACGGCACCATAAAAGATCCTTTCTCATGGAATTACCTGATTTGAAAATACATTACATGTTGTGAAATCAACAGTATTCAATTATACCAAAAAAATCTGTTCCTCGAATTAAAAATATGATATTAAAATAACTAAAGATGTGTAACCATTCATCCATCATGTATCCTTTCACATCGTGTTTCCCTTTCATGACATGAACCTAAAAACCATTACACATCATGTAGCCTAGTTACATGGATTGAACAACACCTGTATCTTATAGAGACCATATGTTAAATATGAGAGTCCGACAAATCTATGACTTCACTATTATAGGTATCCTCCCAATTCCTTCTCGACCCTATATGGAAAAAGAAATAATAAAACCATGATGAGTTTAAGGATATGCCTAAAATTTTAGTAATAAAATGTTACAAACTCCCCACCATAAAGAATTTTCATCCACATGAAGTAATGTGGAAGAATAAATACCTGTAAAAATAATGAGGCCTTTGCTCCCTCATTAATGGATTGCATTCCCAAGTCTCATGAAAATCTGATCCATGTTTTCATAGGACTCTAACCAATGAAATTGACTTCCCATGAAAAACTCTCACTTAATATTAAATAATCTCAATTGGTTCTTTGAAACAAAAATTCTTGGATCTAACTCAATTTCTTTCCAACTTGGAATATGAGTAAGGTCAGAATGATACTTCCTGACTTGAGACAAGTGAAAAAAGTCACGAGTACCTGTAAACAAAACTAGAAATTCTAAAAGATAAGAAACCTATTTGAGATGCTCAGTAACCTCAAATAGTACAACATATCTAGGATCCAACTTTCCCTATTTTCCAAGATGTTAACGACCCAACAGAGGAGAAAAATTCATGAAAAACCAATCACTAATGGAAAACTATAAAGAACAACATCAACAATCCACATACAATTTATGTTGACTTTATGTTGTAACCATACATTGATGTAAATGTTGGCTCTTCAGGGATATCTCCTAAAATAAACATGGTCCAACCAAAGAAAATTCTCCCACCTCATCCAAAAAATAGGTGATCTACACGGGCATCCATACAGCGTATAAAAGGGATCCACTCTGATTTATGACTGATAAATGATATTATAAACAAACTCAACTAGTCTCAGATAGTTATCCCATGATCTACTAAATTCCAAGACATATGCATGGACCATATCCTCCATGATCTGAATCATTCACTTTTTATGAACATCTGTTTGTGGATTGTAAGTTGTGCTCAACTTCAACTGAGTTCCCATCAACTTTTGGAGACTCCTCCAGAACCTCTAGGTAAACCTAGGATCCCTATCTAAAACAATGGAAGAAGTACTTCCATGTAAACTCACAATCTCTTCTACATATATCTTACCAAGATCTTCAACATTTTTTTATGCCAGTTCAGAATTAAATGAGTAGAATTCATCAAAAGATCAATAACTACCTATATATCATTTCTCCATCGGGGAGTCCATGGTAATCCATAAAAAAAATATGGATACCTCCTCTCATTTCTAAAAAATCACCGAATGTGGCTAAATCAAACCTAAGGGTTTCAAGTGCTCTACCTTTATCTATTGGTAGGTGTAATAGTGAGACACATAATCTTCAATGTCACACTTCATACTCATCCAAAAGAATCATCATATCATGTCATGATGTATCTTTATCATGTCAGGATGAATGAACCATAAAGAGTTGTGGAAATTAGGAAATATAAAACTCCTCAAAGATGTTGGGATGAAAACATGCTTCCCAAAGTGGAGCATACCATCTGAAGAAAGAGACTAACCAGAAATTGTCTCCCCACTATAAATGCCTTTTTGAACCTTAATAAACTCATCCTCCTACATCTAACTCTGAAAAATAGACTCCTAAAGAGATGATAATAACTGAACACTGGTCATAACCATACCTGAAACATCCTCTTTAGTAGCCATGTGAAATTGAGTGAAAAGCCTCAAAAGGATCCACTCCTCTGTCAATTCTAGAACAACCTGTGATGGTACATTCATTCTGAGAGTTTCTACAATGACATTCCCCTTCCCCGAGGTGTAGGCAATATCGAAGTCAAACATATTAAGGTATTTTACCTAGTGTATCTATATGATATTAAATTATTTATAAGAAAATATATATCTCAAACTCTTATGTTCAGAAAATAATGTGAACCTCTCCCCAAAAAGATAGTGCCTCCATAATTTAAGTGCATTCATAACTATATCAATCTCTAAATCATGAGTGCATTTATTCTTCTCATGTGGCCAAATATGATTATAGTTGTAAGTTACCATATGGTCATCCTATATAAGAACGCGTCTTATACCATCACCATAAGAATCAAAAATCACCATGTATCCCTTATTGAGCATAGGTAAGATCAAAATAGGTGATGATGTTAGAAGTCATTTCAGTTCATCGAAATAAGACATACACTTAGCTTACCATGTGAATTTCACCGATTTTCGCAAAAAATCAGTCAATAGTGATGCTAATTTAAACAAATCCTTAACAAAATATTGTTATTATACCTCAATACCAAGGAAGATATAAATCTAAAAGACATTATACAGTTCCTTCTAAGACAAGATAGCCTTCACCATCTCAGGATCAACTCATAAGGTGTATTTAGAAAACTCGGGCCCTAATAACTTCACTTCTTGATTCAAGAAATCCCTTCTTGAATGCTTCCCATACAAATATTAACTTTTCCAAATTTCCAGAACCAATCTAAGATGGTGCTCATGCTCACACTATTATTTTTAATAAAACATAATATTATCCAGGAATTTTACAACAAAAGAGTCTAGATTTTGATAGAATATCTGATTCATCATGTCCCTAAAAACCACATGATCATTAGTTAGACTAACATGCATCACAAGATATTTGAAATGGTCATACTGTATCTTGGAATTCGTCTTCAGTATATCAAACTCTTGAACTCTGATTTCATGATAACTCGGCCGAAGATCAATCTTTGAAAACCACATTTCTCCATTTAGTTGACCAAAAAAGTCATCCACATGAGGAAAATGATATTTGTTCTTAACGGTTACCCAGTTAAACATTCAATAGACCACACACAATCGAAGTGAACCATATTTCTTCTTAGTGAAGAGTGGAGGGGATTCCCCAAGAGAAAATATAGGGATAACGAAACCATTTTCCTACAGGTAATTCAATTGAATTTTGAGCTCTTTCATCTCCATTGGTTCCATATGATAAGAGGGTAACAATATCAACTATGTACCTGAAACCAGGTCAATCATAAACTCTACGTCTCTCTATGGAGGAAGAACAGAGAAGTATTCAAGGAAAAATCTTAAAAATCTATAATAACAATGAGAAGATCCATAATAGAATAGATTTCATTAGGTTCACTTGCAATAGTAGACAACAATCTCTTACGTTCTGGGTGGGAATATCCTGTATGACCAGACATCATATTCCAGTACCCCTAAAACACATGAGAGATCCCATCGATAGAAGAAAAAAATAAATTAATGATTACAATAAACATCATATCAAGGAGCGACAATCCAATCCATACTGAAGTTGACATCAAATATATCCAAATCAAGAATGAGAAAATCCCAGACTAAATCAGTATCAGCAATAATTAATGAACATGAAGGACACTAAAACCCCTGCTCTATTCTCTTGCCAAGAGGTGTCTCTACCTCCATTAAAAAGGACAGAAGTTCCATTAATGTTTAATAATATTAACAAAACAAGCATATATAAATGAGTGGGAGGCACCAGAGTTAAATAATGCAATCGCTATGGAATATTAGATAAAGATAGTAGCTCTCACTATTTCTGGACCTACATCAACTTTTTCTAGACACTCATCTATTATGTAAAATTTCTACACTATTGTTGTTTTTGGATGGATCCCTATATTATTTTAAGATTTTGAATGAACTGTATTACCCTTTAGATTTGATGAACACTGACCATAAAAAGTCATAGTCATAGCCTGATAGAAGCATTCTAAATGACAAACACTTCTATAGTTGTTGCACATTTTTTCTGGAATAGGAAAAAAATTAAAGTGTGTCCAAACATTCCACACAGATATAAAGTTATAGGCATGCGGTTAACTGTAGAAAATGTTATGGAGCAGTCTCGCAGTTGAGACCCACCTTCTCCATTTCTACAATGATCCTGGAACAATATTTTCTTCTCATGAACACCACTAAAACTACAACTAGATGGAAGAGAAGCGATTGGGAAACCAACCTTTCATGCTATATCTACATCATCCATCATATATTTGTCTATTTTATCTACAAACGAAGAAATATTCAACATAAATAACTAAAATTGGATATCTAATTACAGAACCTGTAGGTATTTTTGAGCCTTAAACTAGTCATTCTTCACCATTTATGAAAAGAAATGTACAGGATCAAAAAATATATTAGTGTATGCCAGTAAAAAATTATCTCTCTATTGCAAGGATAGTAACTCAAGATAATTTTAAAACATTAAGGTCTATGGGAAAAACTTCTAAGAGAAGTGTTTTGAAACCCTTCCAATCCAAGCCCATGTGTCTGACTGCCTAGACCATCGAATCCCACCATTACTTACCCGAACCCTCGAGCCTAAACACTACACACTTCACCTTGATATTCTATAGTTTCTCTAGGATGATGAAGATTTGATCAATTATATCCAGCCAGTCCTCCACATTTTGAGGCACATTTGTTCCTTTAAAGGACGGTGGCTTCTTGGGGAAAAAAATCCCATATAGATTTCTCTCTCCTCTAACTCTTGGTTCTAACTCATCAACTGCGTTCTAAACTTGTGGTACATCCTAATCAATAGAATGAACTTTCTATATGATAGCCACAATGGTATTCTAATATATTAGAGAATTCCCTTAAGAAGCATCAGTTCCACCTTCCTGAGGAACACATGGAATACATCTCATATGCATGTTGTTGCATACCAAAACAAATGAACAATCAGACAGAATAATAAATCTCAATTCAAACCAGAAAACCCATTAGTAAAAACTGATATTTAAAAAAACTGACACTGGAGACACATATCCCAACATCCCATGGAAAATTGTGTCTTATTATGACAGGATATTGACATGCACTTATCGTAACATACCTCAGAAGTCCCAAAAATCCAATCTTTAGTCTAACAGACAACACAAGACAAGGAATCTTGGGGAAAGAACTTATCTGATACCAATTTTTAATAAATAGACCTAGGTTACCCTAAAACCTGGCACCCAATACAATCCATCACATACCTGAAGGGAATTCTTGATCCCCACGGCCTGGTGAAAACACCAAGGAATTGAATAGAAAAAAATCATAAATGATTTTTCCAAACCTGAACAAACACATGGAATATATAAAAACTTAGAGATAAGGAAAAGAAGAAAGATAGTAAAATATATGACATAACTTTAAGAAAACCGAAGAAACAAAATTATTATAAAATTATCCAAAAATACAATGGATAAGTCCAACTGAAAAGAACTAAAACCAAAAATCTACTCCATTTATTGGTGTAGAAGAACCCCCACCATCTCACCACTAACTACCAAACTAATCAGATACGAAACATCACCACCTAACTACAACGCCTTTCCTTTCCATGTATTGGAATACATACATAGGTATTCACACCATGGGAGAGGTGTGTAGTGTGTGATCTAACAGGAATAATCGAGTCCCACCCAAGTGTTTCATAACAAATTTCTCCATAAAAATTATAGTGTGATCATTTTAAATAAAACATGGCATGAGAAGAAGTAACAAAGTTTTATAGAAAACATGGTAAACATTTTATATTTATAATAGTTCTGAAACAAAATCATGTATATCAATTCCAAATAACATTTTCAATTTCATATTTTGAAATAATAAACATGAATAACTAGGCTAATATAGTACAAATACAAGAAATATAAAACAATTGTAGCATCAAAGGCATCCCAACAAAAAGGAATACAACTGGCCATCCAGCAGACTACTCATACCCAAAAATCTATGATTAGTGAACTAGTGTAGATGAATCTAATTATATACACTCTAGGACTAGGGATACATTCCACAAAAATAAATCCCCAACATCATATACATACCATGATCCAATAATCTACACTCTAGGATAAGCAAAACACCCAAAAAGTGAACCCCCAAAATGAATGATAGCCTTAAGCTAAACCTTCCACCTTGTACCCAAGGTATCACATGTTCTCATTTTCATAATCATCTCAATGTTTTGAAAACCATTTCAAAACCATATATACCGTTCAATATTTAATAGGGTAACCATACCCGCTTCTTTTTCACAAATCATTCAATGCTTTAAAAATGCCCCTTTTTTATTTCTGTTTATAAAAAACCAAGGAAATCCCCCTATTATTCAAAATCATGTTCCAACACATAGAAACAATCATGAATTTTCATACCAATTTATTTATATATCAATTTATAAAAACAAAACAATACGGTTTATCAATCATAATCTAGAGATAAATCCACCAAGATCGAAACTCAAGTCACACATGCCTATAATGGGATTCTCCAACAATGAAAACCCAATGAAGTCAACAAAGTCCCTAGAGTCCAATCCACATCTCAAGATTGATCCAATTTAGAAAACAAGGGGTCAGTGGAAAAGATTAAACCCACATAACTCAAGAAATAACGCCTTCCACACCACAACCAATGAAGTAACAACCTATGGAACAAGATATCACAACAGATCTAGAAGAATACAAAAAGAAACATCAATTCAGACCAATGAATCTGATAACACAACACTGGTACATTATGTGATCAATGTAAATGATGAATTGGAAATATCACTAACCTGGAGATATGTACCAGAACTGAAATTATGATAGAATTCCAATCCGATCGATCTGGATGGAATGGTGTCTCCAAAAATCATTGCAGAGGAACTTTGGGTCAAGATAAAAAGAGATGCGATAACCAAATAGAAATAAAAATCTTTTAAGATTCCATAAAACTTCCCTCCTCAAAAAATTTTCTAATGTGTAACTTTTTTACACATCATGAAATGCACGGTGATTAAGTATGTTGAAAAATCCATCACCTCAAAATAAAAATCTGATATTTAAATAACTCACGATGTGTAACCATTCATCATGTCATGTAACCATTCACAGTGTATATCCCTTTCATGAAATTCACTTAGCAACCATTAAACATCGTGTATCCAAGTTACACAGTGTGAAATCCACATAGAGCCTACAAAAGCTACTTGTTAATGTATATAGTACAAAAAATCTATGACTTCTCCATTATAGGTATCCATAAAATTATTTCTCATCCCTATAAGGACAAAAAAAAAGGAAAACCATGATGAAATTATTAATATACCTGACAGATCAATAAAGGAATGTTAAATTTATGATCCATGTATGTATCACATCTTTAACCATAAGGATAATTCATTCATATCTTCAAAGAAAAGATTACAATTGCATACTCATGATCATAGGATGGATAGTTATGTTCATGATTCTTCAATTTTCTTGATTCATTTGAAGTGAATTTAACATTTTAAGTTATTAAACACCCAATTCCCTTCTTTGATGGATCATTGTATATCACAAACCCATCATTTCTATATGACTGAGTCAAAATCATATCAGTAACCAATATCCTCTCCAGTTTATCAAAAAATTCTACACATTCATTTTTCTAAAAAAATGTAAACCCTTTACATGTATGCTTGGTTAACTGGTTATCCAAAAAAGAAAATTTATAAATTAATCGATGATAGTATCCTACCAAACCAACGAAAATATATTCCTCATTTATGATTGTTGGTGTAGGCCATTATCTGATTTCTTTTTTCTCTGTATGATCAATTGAGATCCCATACTTGGAGACAATATGTTGATGGAAAAAACATCTTGATGCCACAACTCACCATTATTAAATTTCTAACATAACTTCTTCCTCCTAATAGTGTAAAGAATAACCCCCAAGTGATTACCATAGTCCTCATACGTTTTAGAATACACCAAGATATCATTAATAAATACCACAAAAAAACATCATGATATTCCTTAAATAATCTATTAATTAAATCCATAAAAACATATGGTAAATTGGTCATTCCAAATCGTATTACTATAAACAAGTAATGTAAATACATAATTTAAAATGTTCTCTTTAAAATTTATTTCTTTTTTACTTGAAATTTATGGTACAAATAATGATGGTATATCTTTTAAAAGTATTAGGCTCTATAAAGTTGATTTAATAAGTCATTAATGTAAGAAATATGATAATTTTTCTTCATTATAATAGCATTGATTTCCTTATAATCAATGAAGAACCTCATCGATACATATTTCTTCTTAAAGAAGATAACATGGTCTCCCCATGGTGAAACACTAGGATGAATAAAACCCTTCTCAAATAAATCCTCTAGTTGTTTTTTTTACTCCACTCATTCTAAAGAGGCCATTCTATGTGGGGTATTTTTTATTATTCGTACATCAGGGATTAAATAAATTTAGTAATAAACTTTACACTCCATTTTATATCTAAGTAATTCCATAGAAAATACAAAAAAAATTCTTATAAAATAAAAACTTTCTTAATATGAAGATTACCTTATCCATATCAAGTTTATGTTTTATCTTCTCCCCCAAGAATATAATTCAATAGTGCTACTTGGGGTGGATCTAGACATATCTAAGATGATGATGTCTCTTCTCTAAAGATAAGTAATTCTATAACTTCTTCACATATAATAGTTTCCTTCTTCTTATAATAAACACATTATTCATATTTTAAAATCTATTCTATTACATGGATTATATAAAACTCAACCATAGGTATGATAAGAAGGATATAAAATAAATCATGTGTATATGTCATAATGGGGACTTCGTGACACATCCATGTTGGAGTAAGACTTCCACTTGGAGTTTTGACTGAAAAATCCCTTCTTAAAGTGCAAGGGAAATATCTAATTTTCTTATCTAAAATAAAATAAATAAAGGTGTGAAAGGATCTAGAATAAAATATAGAATTATCCAAATTTTATGATATATTTAATGTACCCACCCCCCCCCACCACATCATTCAGCACTTCCACCTTAGTTATAGTGATCTTGTGATCTTAGCCTTCTCCCCTTAGCCTATTCTATGGTATATTACCTTGATGATTTGGGAATTTGTTTATGTATTTCCCCATGTACCTATAGTTGAAACAATAAATTATAGTGTTTCATTTCTTCTCTTTTCATTATTTATAATGATGAACCTTATCTTATCACTTATAATAAACATTCAATACCTTTAATCATTTCTCAAGATGATTCATTCCATAGTTCTCACAGGATAAAAATATCATTATTCTCTTCTGATTTGATGTATTCCCATTTTCTTGGTTCTCATTTGAAATATTATTTTCTTTATTTCCCTTAAACATATAGGATCTAGAGAATTCAATATTGTTTTTGATTTCATATAGAATTATTTCATCATATGATGTAAATGTGTGAGATAACAGAACCATTTGGTGACTTGGCTTAATCTATTTAAATAAATGGTCAATCATGAACTCTATGTTTCATGTGTAATACATAAAATACTTAGATAACCTTATAAAGGTAGCCTCATAATTGTAAACACTTTATTCATCCTTTTTCTTTAACCTAAGGAAATTTTTATTCATTTCAGTTTGTTTCTCGTGAAGAAAATATTTTTTGAAGAATATATAAAAAAACTCTCTATTACATGGGATCAATTTACTTTTACTTTCTTGTATTTTGGATCAATGACCACCATTTATCAGCACCGTCTTTGAGAAAATACACTATACCTGTAACCTTATCCTTTTCATCACATCCCATGTCCATAAATAAATTCTCATGATACTTAATCCATTTCATGTCTACCATTTGATTAGTATTCCCACTAAATGATGGGAATTATATCACATTAAATTATCCCACATATGAGAATCATGTTATGGGATAGGTCTCTCCATCTAAGAAGGGTTATTTTCTATAACCTGATTAAGCTACCCAAATATAGCTATGAACTACATAGTTCTAATACCAGCTATATTGTCTTACCTAGCAAGTAAATCTCTTCATTGTACATGATTTTTGATACCCTTATTCCTTCTATGATCCATTTATAAATAATAGAATATACTATATTATCTTATAAAATTATGAATTTTAAATCATAATTTATAATTTTAAATATGATGTGACACGTAACGTAAATTTTAAAAAAATATGCATTGATAATCTCAAAATCATAAACTTAGTTTCTTTAGGGGTATCTTTATTTTCAAATCATTCATACTATTTGTTATAAAAATGTGAATTATTATAATATTATACCTCTATATTGTCAAACTAGTTTCATATTAATGTGAATTTTCACTTACCAAGTGATGATAAGGTCATGAACAATGCACCCTTTTTTTATTTATTACCACTAGGTACATCTATACTAGAACCACGTCCACTTATAGTACAAAGACATGGATTTATTTCTCGGAATACCCACATAATATATTCCATACCAAAACATTCGTATTTTCTTCTATACATTTGGTCAAACTCTATGTAATGTATCATATTTTTCATGTATTATTATTTTTAAATATTACATAGAATTAATTCCAGACTAGGATTCGTGACTGTCTTCGATTATGAGGTCCGGAGTGCCTGGAATAAATGTTTGAAATAAATAAAACTTTTTAATAGCATGCACGAGAGGTTTTCTTGAAAAAGTGTAATATTCTTTAAATAGGTGCCCGGATCAGAAATTTGAGGGCACCATTTCATTCCAGGCAGTGACTTTACCTTGGGTGAGGCCGAACTCCAATCGGTGTGGGTCGGCCTCAAAAGTTACTTTTTGGACATTTAAAAGGAACTAAAATAAATTAGTAATTTATTTTATTTTAAATATTTTAATGACGTATAGATGCGTTTTATGGTTTTGAATCACTAGGATCCTGAGGTTAGGCTCAAAAACCTGGAAAACTTCCTTGAATGCTCTAGAGATTTGGAGAGGAGCCACACTTTAGGGAATTCTTGACGAACAATGATGAACAACAATGTGTGGATCATTGTGTAGCAAGATCAAATCTCATTGAAAATGGATGAAAGATCACTCTTCATCGATGACTAATCTAAGACTCAGGGTATGGGTTTTTATTTTGGTTTTTTATTTCCCATTCTTTAATTTAAATTAAGAATGGGGATCAACCCATGAATAGGTTCACCCGTGGATCATTTGTTCTTGTGGGTGGGGGTTTAATATTTTGGCTTTTTTAGGGGGATTTGATTCATGGTGGATTAGTTTGCATGTTCCTTATAATGGGAGCAGATCAAATCCATAATGAACAACGGTTGGAGTTTTTTACAATGTTTGTTTTTGTGATTTTTCTTCCCCCTTCAACCCCGCATATTCATTGTTCTCCACAGGGTCATGAATAATGGATCATTGAACATTTTTTTTGCAGCTCAATGATCTCAAAACGTAGATACGGCATTGTGTTGAACAATTGGTGATGAGATTATGATGCTGGAATATAAATCGACACAATTTTGAAGAAATATTCCTTCAATCGTTCTTCGTGTGGATGATCGAAATGAGCTTCCTCGGTTGATTGAAGGCATGAAACCAACAGAATCATCTTTTCGGGGTTGAAAAAACCAAGATCTTAAGTTTATAGGTTTTTAATGGAAATATTGAAGGATTTATGATCACACAAGGTTCTATAGCAAAGAATAGAGGTTCTGTAGATTTCTAAAGAACACTTTGTTTATCATGAAGAACACGGTGTGTGGGGACATCTCAGTAGTGGAAAGGGTTCTGAGCTATAGAGGAGGATGAAATGGCATGTGAAACATATCACATGGTGTATAGGACCTTATGTAAGACTCATCATGTATCCTAGATGACACATGCACACGGGGTGGAGTATACGGCATGTACTCCACTGCACGGCCAGACCAGGTTAGTTACGTGGGTTAACCCATGTACGAGTACACATGTTGGAAGACACAGTTTGAAGTCATGTATAGGAACATGGCCAGCATACACGAAGTGTCACCTAGATAGTAGGACACAACATTTTACTCTTTTACATGCTATTTATAGATTTTTTAAAAAAGATATGCTCTTTTAAACACGGTCTATTGTACACGGTCAGTGCCCGGGGTCAGAGGACACGGCATGTGACACCTCTACATGCCATATACCTTTTTGTACATGGCTTTCTCTCCTTTTCCACCATACCTTGGACAAGTTTAATTTGGGTTTTTTCCCACTTTTCTCGTTCCGAGAAAGGTCAAGAATCATTTTCATCCACATGAGTATAATTCATTCAGTTGGACTTTCTTGATAGAGTAAGAGCCCCTCTGAGAGGCCCAGAGTGAGATCCTCAATCCATTCTTGACCCTAAGTTGAGTCAGGTATCGACATATACAATCCTATCAGATGTTGATCCTCTACTTAACAGGTGAATTTGGATGATTCATGGTATACCCCAAGGCCCTAGTAGTGATCTTGGTCTATGTATCTTGATCTTCACAATCATGATTGATTTCTCCCAGAATGAGTTTATATCTTCCCTCTTTAGATCTATCAGTGAATCTATCTTTCTCGTGACACTTCCCAACGAATATTACTTCCCAGATGGATTTCATCAGATCTGTTAGACTCATGGATTGAGTTATCTCAAATATGTTTTCATGGAACCTCCAAACTAAATCCCTTGTTTGGGTATGCATCATTTTGATTTACCTCTAGACTGTAGATCTGGGTTTTGAGCATATCAAGATATTTCTCTTGTTATATTTTATAAAGACATATATTGTGTAGTGATTACTTTAACTTTACTTTTTTTTATTGATTTGTGACATTCGGGGTCACATACTGAGTATTTTTATACTCACCCCTACATGGGATTTTCCTTTATGTGTTGTATCTTGTGCAGAAAAATGGCCTTTTGATGGAGTCCTGAGTGGACCAGGAATGGACCGAGCTTTGTGAGATTCCCTATAATACAAGGTGTTTCTTTAATATCAAGAATCATTCCCAATATACTTCATATTTATGAGATAGACTTTGTAGTTTTTAGACTCTTTATTTTGGTGGTCTTGTATTCTGGCCCAATACGTTTTCCGCACTTTATATTATGTTGTACTCTATAGGTTGGGTTTAGTTGTATGCATGCATTTTTTTCCTTATTGGTTTCAACATTTCTATGTTTTTGGGCTTGTAGATGTATCTCTGTGTGTGTGTGTGTATGTACTTAGTAAATGTATCCCAAGTTAGTGATATACCTACTCGATTCTAGTCACCAGCCCTTGTCCTATTTGAGGCGGGATGGGGAACTTGTGGTGAGGGACCCACCAGGACGGGTCATGACAGTGTGGTATTATTGGGGGTTGGTTCCACATAGGTATTGAGAGTCTGTGAGGATGGTTTGGGGAAACAATTTTAAGTGTTTGAAGCTCTTTTTTCAGTTCATGGACCCCAGTGTTGGTGCAGGCAGCCGATGTATCCATACACCAGGACTCTGATAACATTCTTTTCATCTCGGTACATGAGAACACTAGTTGCAGGAAAACAAAAATAATGGTACATGCATAATATAGGAATTTTTTATGGTTTCCATGTCCTTTTTTCAGCTATCCAGATATACTCTTTGGACGTGGTACATCTTGTTTCCTTATAGGATGCCTCTACGATGCATACCAGCTATGATTCAGTAGCTCAAACTTATGGACGACCCCTTAGTGATGAGGATTCAATTTAAAGGCCATTTCCCCATGCGTTACCTCCAGGTGGTTCACCTACTATACCACCACCAATGGAAAAGCACGTGGTATATGTAGTACTAGGAGATAAAGAGTGTAGGCTGAGCATGCTCCATGATTTTCAAAGATAGAGGCCCCTTATGTTCTGAGGTGAGTCCGACCCTCCAGTGGCTAAGGACAAGCCTGAGGTAGCGAATGGAGTATTCCATCTAGTGAAGACACTAGTGGACCAGATGGTGATCCAATGAGTGATAATTCTTCATGGTTCGATAGGTAGATTGTGTAGTTTGACCATAGATTCTAATGATGAGGGGACTCTTTAATGGATGAAGTTTTATCGGCTCTTTAGGGAGGATTTCTCTCAAGTTATGCTGAGAGCTTGGTGTATCCAGGAGAATCTTCTTCTCTAGAAGGGATGTTTGATGGGGGGATGACTATTCTTCAAGGTTTACCAACCTCACTATGTACTCAATAGATATGGTCAAGGATCAATACTTCTGATATCGGGCCTTAGGGTGAGGTTTATGATGGGACATTGGAGGTAGCATTGTGCCTCTATTCATTCCAACTTATTATA
Organism: Viscum album; assembly: GCA_963277665.1. Taxonomy (NCBI): domain Eukaryota; kingdom Viridiplantae; phylum Streptophyta; class Magnoliopsida; order Santalales; family Viscaceae; genus Viscum; species Viscum album. The sequence goes on along the minus strand of OY728132.1, from coordinate 1,113,411,306 downwards.
GAGTGATTGAGCTATATTTGGTGGTCTAGAGCTTCTTGGTTGAGCAGAGACATGTGGTGGAAGTTAGCAGTAGGAATACAGGTGTAGAGACCTTGGAAGTGGGAATCCTACATCAGGAACAGGGATCAAGACATAGGAGACATCACATGAGGTCTTAGGATAGGGGATTTGCAGTCCAGCAGTCTCAGGATGGATCTATTAAACCTAAGTAGAGGCGATGATACAAATGAGATGACATGGGACATCTCAATAGATATTTTATATCTCAATGATCTGCTGATAGGGATGTGGTGGATGGACCACTAAGGAAGAGGAAGAGATTGGAGAAATCGGACCATCAAAGTAGTGGACATGGTAGAGGAGCAAGGAGAGCTGCAGGAGGTGAAATCCATTTTGACATACTTCCACCACCACCCCCAGGAGGTCCTCACTAGGATCAGTGAATTGGGAGACAGGGGTGGGGGTAGCTACATACAGTTGAGGCATATGACCCACGCACTCCAGGGATTATCCTAGATACCATCTATGCATTTTCTATCACAGTCGTCGTACTTATAGACATAGGTTCCAGTAATTCTTTCCTCACCACATGTATTGTGTGAAACCTGGAGCATCTATTAGAGTTATTGACTCGGACCTTATGCTTGGAGACACCTACAGGAGGATACTCGATGATCATGAATCTTTTCCAACAGTGTGATCTTACCCTTGAAGGAGATATTTTCGGTTGGAACCTCTTGGTGGTAGCATCGAGGCCTTATGACATCATTATTGATATGTATTGGTCATCTTCGGTCCATGCCTAGATTGAATTCTTTAGAAAAAGGGTATGGTGTATCTGCAATGATGGGATGAGGTTTTCCTTTGTTGGTGAAAAGGAGACCTTGGAATTACAGGAGGGGCTCATGCATAAGAGGGTGAAGCTGATCACTCAAGTGTAGGATAGACTTACCCTTAGAATAGTATATGTTATCATATTTCAGTTCCCAGTAGTAGTGGTGGAGTACGAGGATGTCTTCCCAAAAGATGTTCTAGGGTTACCTCTCCACTGGGATATCAGCTTATGCATCGACTTACACCACGGGTTGGTATTGATATCCTCACCAGTATATTGGATGGCCCCCATAGAGCTAAATGAGCTAAGGGTGTAGCTGGAGGATTTGTAGAGTAAGGGCTTCCTGAGACCCACTGTTTCACCACAGGAAGCCCCAGTTTTGTTTTCTAAGATTGAATATGGGATTTCGAGGTTGTGCATGGATTGCCAGTGACTGAACTAGGTGATGGTGAAGAACATGTATCCACTATCAAGGATTGATGACCTCCACGATTATCTGAGAGGTGTCTGGTGGTTCTCAAAGGTTGACCTTCAGTCAAGTTATCATCAGCTTCGAGTATGATATAAAAATGTTCCAAAGACGAATTTCAGATGAATCTATGGTCACTAAAAGTTCTATGTGATTCCCTTGGTAGGATGAATTCCCCAATAGTTTTCATGGGACTCATGAACTAGATCATCCAACCATACTTAGATCGGTTTGTAGTAGTCTTCATCGGCGACATCCTTCTATACTCGGTGTTAGAGGAGGAGCACATGAGACACCTGCAGAGTGTTCTAGACGTATTCTGATAGCACCAGATTTTGGGAATCTCTAAAAATTATAGTTATTGATATAGGAGGTCAACTTTCTTGGACATTTCATCTCAGTAGATGGATTAGTTGTGGACCTAGCCAAGGTTGAGGAAATGTTATCATGGGATCCACCTACGAGTGTGACGGAGGTGTGGAGCTTCTTTGGGAAGACAGGATGTTACCAAAGATCAATTCTTGAGTTCTCCTTGATATCAGCCATAATGAGATCTTTTACCGGAAATAGATAGCCTTTCATATAGATGGAGAAGTTACACCAGTATTTATAGTAGTTGAGGCAGAGTTTAATGAGTTCCCCAATCTTGAGATTTCTAGAGGAGGGTTTTGGGTACTTAGTTTTCTATGACGCGTCAGGGAATGGGCTTGGTTGTGTTCAGATGTAGAGATAGGAGGTGATTGCTTATGGTTCATTCTAGCTGAGTCTGAATTAGTAGAAATACATGACACATGATCTTGAATTGGCAGCAGTAGTATTCATGTTGAAGATGTGGTGACACAACCTGATGGGGGAGTAATCTATCATCTACTCTAAACACAAGATCCTCAAGTACATTTTCATGCAGAAGGTTCTAACTCTGAGGAAAAGGAGGTGGATGAAGTTCCTTAAGGATTATGGCTTATAGATCATCTATAATATTAGGAAGGAGAATTTAGTTTTTTATTCTCTTATTGGAGATCATGTTCTTAGCTTTTAAGTGAGGTGTGTGAATAGTTGGCCTCGCTATAGTTATCCTTCATGGATGGAGATGATTCATCTTGCCTTTAGTCAATAGTTTTCACTAATACACTCTTACAGTGAGTTGGAGAGGCATATCTAGGGGATTTAAACTATAAGGCTTTATGTGCTAAGTTATATAAAGGACATGATCTTGGTGGATATTCCCAGGGCAGGGAGCACGTCATTATTTTTCAAAGGGCACACAGTTGTATTAGCGGTGTTGTGGGAGGGGATTATGAGTGAGTTTCACTCATCACCTTTGGGGATACACCCTAGCATGGATAAAATGTACTAGGACCTCTGATGCCAGTTCTGGTGGGTAAGGATGAAGAAGGTTGTAGCAAAGTTCATTCATCGATGCCTTATGTGCTAGCAGGTGAAGGTTGAGCATGGGGTTCCAGCGGGACTAGCTCACCCTCTAGAGGTTTCAAAGTGGAAGCAGGAAGGAATTTTGATGGACTTCATGATGGGATTATATTGAATGTATAGGGGGAATGATACCATCTAGGTGATCATCAACCGAGTTACCAAGTTGGCACACTTCCTTGTTATCAAGGAGAAGAGTTAAGTAGAGAGCTTGGGATGCCTCTATATGAAGGAGATGGTTTTTCTTCATGGGGTCCCATTGATAATATTATGATATCATGATTCTCATTTCAAATACTAATTGTGGAATGTATTGTAGGAGGTGTTTGGGACACAGATATGCTTGAGCACAATGTTTCATCCCCAAACAAATGTGCATACGGAGAGGACCATTAAAGTTCTAGAGGATATGTTGCGGACCTATATCTTGGAATTTGGGTGTAGTTGGGAGGACCACTTCCACTGTTTCAGTTTTCAAACAACAATAGCTACCAATCCACCATCGATATGGCATTGTTCAAGGATTTAGGTGGGAAACACTATCGGTCGCCATTTTGCTAGGCCGACCCAAGAGATTCAAGACTCATTGGTCCAGAGTTGGTTCAAGCTACCACTAAGAAGGTGCAGATCATCTAAGATCAGATGAAGACTGCACAGAACTGGAAGAAGTCTTATACTGATAGATGAAAAAGACCTCTGGAGTTTGAGGAGGGAGACCATGTCTTCCTTCAGGTCTCACCTCGATGAGGGTTTCAAAGATTTTGATGGGGTGGAAAGTTGTCCCCAAGGTTCATCGGCACTTTCCATATACTACATTGATTTGGTGAGGTGGTGTACCGCCTAACTCTACAATCATAGTTTCACTAGGTACGTGATGTCATTCGATTGTCTTAGCTGAAGATGTATGTGTATGATCTATTGTATATCATCGAATTGGGAGAGATGGACATCGAAGATGGAGAGACATTTGTAAAGTAACCAATGGACATTGAGGATTGGCATGAGAGGATCATTCAGGGGTAATTGATTCTCCTAATTCATGTTTGGTAGTAGTATGGTAATCTTTATAAAATAATGTGGGAGTGGGAGGCTTAGATCTGTGGTTAGTACCCACATATTATTGAGTAGCCTTATGTTTTGGATTGTCGAGGACATAAATCCCAAAGGTGGTGATAATGTAATTTTCCTGATTTTTCTTATGTTATTATTTTTAAATGTTATAAGGAATTAATTTGAGACCATGATTTGCGATGGAATGTGATTGCGAGGCCCAGAGTTCTTGGAATAAATGTTTGAAATAAATTAAACTTTTAAGTAGCACGTGCAACAAATTTTTCTAAAAAAGTGGAATAACATTGAAACAGGTTCTCAAATCAGAAATCCAAGGGAACTGTTGCGTTCAAGGAAGTGACTTTAACTTAGGTGAGGCATAACCCCAACTGGTGCGGGTCAGCTACAAAAGCTAATTTTTTGATGTTTTAAATGAAAAAAAATAAATTAGTAATTTATTTAATTTTAAATTTTTTAATGAAGTAGTGATGAATTTTATGGTTTTAAATAACAATGATCCCAAGGTTAGGCTTAAAACCTGGGAAAATATTTTTTAATGCTCAATATATTTTGAGAGGATCCACCCCTGGATAATTCTCGACGAACGATGACGAATGAAAATGTGTTCATCATTTCACAACCAGATCAAATCTCATCTAGAATGATATCAAGATCACTCTTTTGTGACGCCCAATCCAAGACTGAAGGTAGGGTATGTTATTTAAATTTTTTTTATGTCCTATTATGGTATTTAAAAAACGAACATGTATTAACTCAACAACAGGTTGAACCATGGATCATTCGTTCTTATGGGAGGGTTTAATTTTGGGGTTTGTTTTGTGGGATTTGATTCATAGTTGATTATATTTCATGATACTTATAATGGGAGAGTATCAAATCCATAAACAAAAATGGATGGGATTTGTTCCTCTATTTGTTATGTGATTTTTATTCCCCCTTTATCCCCATGCATTATATATTCTTCACTAGCTTATGAACGATGGGTCGTTGTGCATCTGTTTCACAGCGCAAAGATCTCAAAACATAGATTCGATATAGTGACAACCAAGTGGTAGTATGATGATGATGGTGGAAGACAAATCGACATAGTTCATAAGAAATCTTCCTTTAATAGTTCTTTGTGTTGATGATCGAAATGAGTGTTTGGTGCTGATCGGAGGCCCAAAACTAGCCCAATCGGCTTTGCAGTGGCGGATCAAATCATAATATTCAATTTTGATGTGTTTGAACTGTCGTATTGAAGGATTTAAGATCACTTGAGGAATTCCGGAAAATAATACCAGTTTTAGAGATTTCCTAAGAACATGGCGTGTGGATCTGGCTTAGCGGTGGCTAGGGTTCTGGGCTACATAATAGGATGCCATAACGTTTGACACCTATCACACAATGTGTGGTTCCTTACATGGGTCTCAGAATGTATATAAGATGAAAAAAAAGTCATGGGGTGGATTACACATCTTGTACTCCACCACACAGCCATACCAGGCTGGTTGCATGGGTTACCCCTTGTACCGGTATATGGGTTGGCAGTCATAAGTTGAAGTTGTGCATGATCACATGGCTAGTGCATGTGGAGTGGCTCCAAGATAATAGGACATGGTGTGTTACTCTTATACATGCCATGTATATATTCTTTCTACAAGGAATGCTCTTTTCAACATGGGTTTTTGTACACTGGAAGTACCTGGGGTCATAGGACACGGTTTGTGACACTTCTACACACCATGTACTTTTTTGTACATGGCGTCATCTCCTTTTCCATCATACGTTGGATATGATTCATTTGGGTTATTTCCTCTTTTCTCATTCACCTAAAGGTTAGGTATAGTTTCCATCTATATGATTATGATCCCTTCAACATGACTTTCTAGATTGATTCAAAGTCCCCTAAAGAGGCCCGTAGTGATATCCTCTATCCATTCTTGACCCTAAGTAGAGTCAGGTATTAGTGTGACCAATCCTACTAGACATCGATCCTCTTATTAGAAGCTGAATTTGGATGATTCGTGGTATATTAAATGGCCTTGAAAGTGATCCTCCTCCATTTATCATGATCTTCCCACGCATGAGTGATTTTACCTAGAAGGATTGTTTCTATTTCTCTTCAGATCTATCAGTGCATCTATCTCTCTCATGAAACTTCCCACTGAATAGTACTTCTTGAACAGACATCATTAAAGCTGTCTGACTCATGGGGGGAGCTCTCCCAGACTAGTGCTTCATGGAATCATCAAACTGAATCTCTAATGTGGGTATGCAGTCGTTGTGACTTACCTCTAGACTATGGGTCAAGGTTTCGAGTATATCTATATATTTCTCTTGTTATATATTATTTAGAAATATACTGTGTAGATTTCACTGTACCATTACTTTGTGTATTTATTTGTGTTTTTTGTTGTCTTTTAATGATTATTTTTATACTCACCCATGCATGGGATTTTCCCACATGTGTCATGTCTTGTGCAGATGAGTGACCTTTTGACGGAGTTCAAGGAATACCAAGACCTAACTAAGACTTGTGAGCTTCCCTACATAATGATTTGTTCCTTCGTTGTTGAGTAGTTGTCCTAGTACCTTTCTTATTTATAGGTTGAACTTTGTAGATAGTAGAATCTTCCTTTTTTTGGTATTATATTCTGGCCCAGTTACTTTTCTGCACGTTAATCTATTTTGTACTATGTTGGTCGGGTTTAGTTGTATGCATGAATTTTTTTCATTGGTGGTTTTTACATTTTAGAATTTGTGTGCTTTGATATGTGTGTGTGTGTGTGTGTAGAGGTACTGAGGAAATGTATCCCATATTAGTGATATTCCTACTCGGTGTTAGTCACTAGTCCCAAGCCTAATGGACGTGGACTTGAGGAGTTGCGGCATGAGCCCCACCAATACGGTTCGTGATAGTCTTTCATAGGTTCATGTTCCCTCTTCTATGTTTTATTTAATTTAGTTCTCAAGGTTTCTACTAAACCTCTTCTAATACAAACTGTTACATCCCGGACTCCAGTAACCCTAGAACTAGTGCTTACATTATTATATTGGCACGGATATAAGGAGTAAAATCCCAAAGGAATGATCAGTTTTATAGTTTTAAAGAACCAGATACATACATGATACCCATTTTACAAAGGGAAATAAAATAAAATAAATATTAATAAAAAATTGGCATCCTTGAACTCAGCATAGAAATTAATTTGCACATCCTGAAGAACATAAACAAAATAATGGTGATCTCAAATGCTCGATAAGGGTTAAATATAGTGAAGCTGCCATTCATTAATAAAGAATAAGCAATGTGGAAAGTTAAAAAATTGGACACCCATGAAATTTTGTCAATAACATGAATATCATAATTGGATAAGACGTAATCAATATGGATATATAAATAATTGAAAACATGTTCCATTTAACCAATAAAGTTAGAATTAAATGCATCCAAAGATAATATTGTTGTGAAAATATTATGGAAAATAATAATATATGAATTCTCAATAAAGTAAACTTTTTAATTATTAGACGTCACAATATTTGGAATCATGATAAATCTACTATCACGACCACTAACAAGATTGTTTAAAAATACTAGTAAAAATCCCAATTTCTTTGGCCAACTAGTTTGTCTCATGAGACCTGTCAATGCATCTAGGGGATATATATAACCAATCCCCACCAATATCTAAATGTCCATATCATTTCTCATATTTAAAATAATTGATTTAATTCATGAATCAATATAACTTATCATCATATATCTATAATTATTAAAGAATACATATTTATCAAAATTTCTCCAGTTAATCAATTAACATTAAATGTAAACAAAATATTAAAAATTTGTAAAAATTTTAGGCAATAATAATATCCATAATACAATAATATATATATTTCAGATATATTTAATGTCCAATGAAAAATACCCATTAGAAAGTGGTTGTTTTAAGAGAAACTTGACAATCATAAAGGACATTGATATTTAACTAAAATATTATCCAGTTTGGTAACTTTTTACTTATAACCCTCTGAATATTAAACTTGAAACAAAAAAAATTATTTATAATATTCAGAGTTTTTATGAATTGTTTTTTTTAATAAATTAAAATTATTTTATGTCTTGCATTTCATGCTCCACTAGGTTAAGATTTCTTTATATGCAACATCAAGTTATATTTGGGCTATGCACAACACTAAGTTTATCTTTTGGTACATGAAAAACGGATATTGTCTTTTGTTACATGCAATAATAAGTTTATATATAATTAAACATAACAATGATCTTAACTTGGGTTACATGCAACACTAGGTTTAAATGAAATGTTTCATATTATGAAAATACTATTATAGTGATCACCTAGCCATTAGAATAGTGGGAACGAAAAGAAATAACTAAATTAAAAAAAATTGTTTATACATCTTTTTAAAATGAATTATTTGGTATCCAATTATTTATAAATGAAAGTAAGAACTATTTTAAAATAAATAAATTCTTTTTCTTAAAAACTATTCTTCTATTCATAAACATGTTTTATCTAATGAAATTAAAAATCCACTTTTTATGAATTATTTTAATTAAATTTTTATATTATATATTCAATAAACTATTTAATATTCACCATTTGTGTTTTATAGACAATTGATAAGAATAAATCTAATTTTTGGCATAAAAACATATATTTTTCTAAAATGTGGTTTTATCGGGATTTAATGGAATACTTATATTTAAAATAAATTTTGAAAATTATAATTTCTATTTCACAAATGAACCATTATTTTTCAAATAATGATGTAAAAATTATCAAAGAATTAAATTTTCGGATTTTTCTGGAAAGATTAATTTTTTATGATTAGTGCAAAATACAAAATTTAAATTGAAAACAACATTTTTATTCAAATTATTCGGATATTTTAATTATATTTTAAATTATTTTCAATTTATATTTAGTTCAAATATATATAAATTAATCCAATTTTGTTCATTTATATAAATATCACATTGAAATTGGATATAAAACTATTTCAAACTTTTGAACATTTTCTCTTTAAAAACTCATTATATTGTCTCATCTGTTGGATTAGATTTTAAATTAATTTATACCACTTATGTGATTTTAATTTTGAAAAATTGATAAATATATTTTTAGTTAACATAAATTATAATATCTAACAAGTGAAACTCAATTTTTTACGAAATTATTAGGTAAAACAATTAAAATTATTCTTGATGAAAAAGGAAAAAATTAGTTTACCAAGGGACTAAACAAAACACTGAACGGATAAAATGACCTATAAACTTATTCGAAACCCATTTTATGGGCATATTTAAACCATAACCCTTGAAATATCAAATTTGGGGAATTATTTATTCATATATTAGTAAAAAAAGTTGGTACACCTAAATTTCTTTTTAAAAATGCTAAGTCTATCCTCTCCCCAGCATATAAAAGGCCTCTAACTCATCCCATATCTTAAAAACTTAAAAACCAATTGTTTCACCCAATAATTGGCCTAATAAATTCTAAAATTATCTCTATTAATACAATAATCCTTACTTTCAGTATAAATCCAACCAAGTAAGTCCTTTGGTGAAAACCAAAAAGATATACCTGAAGAATAGGTAATGTTCATCCAAAAATATTTTTGTTTTATTTATTTTTAAAACCTCTTAAATTATTTTTCTATAAAGTTTTTATAATAAAAAGAATATCTTAAATATACTTATATGTTGTTATAATAGTGTTCCTATATAATACATAACATACCTTCATTAAATGGGATGTGAAATCAATATTCGTGTGTACGATGAAATACCACCTCGCGAACCAATGTCATTCGTTCATCCATTACAACCTTTAAATGATGGGAATAAAGATTGATTTATATTTTATATATTATATTTATGATTTTTATGATGTTATTATGATTCATTAATTTGTATATCACATATATCATCGTAATTAACATTTTTTAGGAATATGATAACGTCGTTCATGTGTATGGAGGACTACCACCTTGCGAAAGGATGTGATTCCTTAAATCTATACATGGAATATATTAAGGATTTTTTCAATAAAAATATGTTATATATATGACATAAAAATTATTTTTTAGTTATAATGTATCATATAATTGTATTTATTTTAATCTGTAAAGAAAATGAAAATTGTGTTCATGCGTATGTACGACATACTTTCTCCATGAATGGTGTATCTCGTTTACTATTAATATCGTTTATTGATTATTATATATACATATATACTGAATATATATCATATTTGTATAATTTTTATAATTATTTATATTATTAAAAAATTACTAAAGTAATATGACAAAAAGAGAACAAATTAAAAAATATACAAAAAAACAAATCGATTATTTCCCAAAACGTTACTTTAATAAGGAATTGTTAATAATATAGTAACATATAGTTATAAGTAAATGATATATGGTACTATATATATATTTATATGTTTCTATTATAGATATATAATAAATTTATATTTATAATATAGGAGGTTTAAATGATTATGATTGGAGATAAGACTTAAGGAAAAGAGATTTCAAGTCTCACTTTTATTTATGTGAGACTAATTCCACATTCACCACTTGTTTCTTTTGTGTGGTGTATATAATGAACTATGAAATTTTATTTCATGAATTTAATTTATTTAATTATATTAATATTTTAAATTAATTTTCTTCTTTCACATATATCATGATTCAAATGTTACTCAAGAAGTAAGAGAATTCCATCTCACTTTTATTTTCCATGAGACACAAGCCATGTTCACCACATATTTCTGGTATGTGGTGTGTATACTTCCTAAGGATGTATTTTATGATTCTTATAATGATAATTATTTAGATTTAAATATCCATTTTAAGATCTCTCTTTCATTGGGTTTTTTTCTTAAAACGTTACCAAAGTGGTTAGGATATTCTAAACTCAATTTCCCTTCATTGAGATATACGTTATGAACCTATATTCATTCATGAGTTGTATGTATATCCCATTTTACATGTACTATCTTTATTTTCTTCATCCCCATGACATTATGCGTTTCATTTTATTTTATTCCTTCATGGGTTTTATGATTCAAATTTTTGAATGTGCAAAGAGTTTATTGCCACAGTCTCATCATTTTTGAGGATTGTTTATGATTATGCTTCTATTGATGAAATATTATTATCCATATCTAAAAAATTATCATTTATTTTATTCTATTTTTATTCAGGATATCTTCATATAATGGTTCTATCTTTCCACTCTTTGGTACTTATGATAATTAAGAAAATGTTTTTTTGAAAATACTACTCGACATCTCTATTCAGTTAGAAATTTATTTTCTTTTACAACTATTTCTTCTAAAAATGTTTTCAAAAATGTTTTAATTTTCTCATAATATTTTTTAAAAAAAATTTACCCATGTTTTCAATTTTTATAAATATTTTTAAAAGAAATATTCTTATAGTTTTTTTATCAAGGAACTATTCTTTACTTCATATGGTGAAAAAGAAATATTAGGCTTGTACAAATTTATCTTCCATCATGACCACCATTTATTTGAAGAATAATTTGTAAGATTACGAGATTATTTTTAAATAAAATTTTTCCTGAATATTTTCCAAATTTTTTGTTTTTAAATTTGTTTTCAATGAAATATTTTGTGAAAAAAAAATTGTTTTAAAAATTGTTTTCAAAGTGAAAAAGATATTTTCATCAACAAACGGTTTTAAATGATATTTTAAAATTATTTTATATTTAAGATTAAATACTTTAATATAGTTTATGATTTTATGGGGATATTTTATGAAAACGCCATTATTATAATATTTTAATGGTTTATGTTTAAAATGAAACTCTTTTTAGGAAACTTATATCTATTCAATAGGTTATACCATGATAAAATGCTTTTGAACCCCGCTTTTTTCTCCTGGTTGTGATATGATTATGAAACTTCTCTCTTTCCCATAAGTTATGATATAATGAAAAGTTTTTGAAACCTATTTCATATAATTTGTAATGATATAAATAATTTTTATGATCTTAGGACACACATATGTATTATTTCATTATGTGATATGTGGGACCCATATCTCCCTCAAAAGCTTTTGGAAATGATAAATGTTTTTTGTGCTAAAAGGTTACATGGGTGGTCAGTCCAATCCCACAATAAGAGGGTACATGGGAGGTCATACTAAGACATCAATAAGAGGTTACAGAGGAGGTCATCTTAATCCCATAATAAGAGGTTACATAGAAGGTAATCTCATGCCCACAACAATACCATACATTGGAGTTCATCCCAAGACTGAAATAAGAGGGTATATGGGAGGTCATCCCATGCCTAAAGAAGTTAAATGGGTGATTATCCCAAGCCTAACATCTTATCAATGTCTTGGTATGTTTACTTGAAATAATAATTTCATATCTTATTTTTATAACAAAAATTATTTTTATTATGCCATTATAATACTATCATGGATCATGTTCTTTGATTATCTTAATATTAATTTTTTATTAATTTCCAATATTTATTCCATGACTCGTATATGTGTCATTTTATATGCTGGGTATGAACTTAAAATTTTATAATCATGTTATCATACCCTCATGTTCATATTATTCTTATGTATCTCCTTTATTTACCCTTGAAGAGCATCTGAGATAACCCTTTCTTATATTTTATTTCCTTTGGTTATGAAGAAAGGTTTTAAGTTAGAGTACTAAATGGGAAAATATTTATGGGAAACATTGATCCTATTTCACCAAGTTATAATATTTTGTTCTGTGTTTCCAAATATACTAAAAAATTATAGCCCTTGGGCATGTGTTTTTGTGATGAATAGAATATTCTACTAAAATGATGTAATATCCATGTATATCAAGAACTAGGTCAATATAGTTGGCATCAAAGGATAGGTTTATTTAACCTTTGTAAACTAGTATGGGAAAACATTAGTGAGATCCCTAGGGGTATGTCTTTGGATGTATCTAAGGATAATTCTAAGGATGAGTTAAAGTATAGGAAAATGTCCTATAATTTTTGTAATGGATAGAGAGAGTAGTTTCCTAGAAACATATCCATGTCTAGGTACTATAAGTCAATGTGGATTTGGAACAGATTTACCTAGGGGTAACAACTCTGAAAACACTGTATTGAGCTAGAATTTATTGAGAATAGGTGCACGACAATGGACCTTACTGCACACTTGGTTTGAGACACCCAGGGGATATGACATAGAAATTATAAATATCTTTATGAACAATCATGAAGGTTTAAAATATATAATGATTGTGAGTAAACTAGGATGATCTGAAGGTGCCATAGATTAAAAATGCACTGTTACAATTTATTCATTATATGGGTGAAGTTCATGTTTATATGGTTTTCCACTATGATTATATTTTATGAAGTTATAATTTTTATTTTTATACAATAGAGGGAACTAGAAGGAATTAGGATAACATTTAAAGTGATGATTGATTTAATAATGAGTACAAAACTGGGATGATGACTATAGAAAAAGATGTTTTTCTTATTTCTAATCTGTTTTCACATAACAAAATTAAAAATGTTTTCCTTAACAGCTCTAAGACTTACCAAATAAGATAAGGATAGTGTTTTATAAGATTTCATATAGTGGATATCATAGAGGAAAGAAGATTTAGTTTTGTATATGTTAATAATTTATGAAGAAGCACTCTAGGGGATGTCTCAAAGGGATGAGAATATGTTTTGATAATGGAAAAGAGGTACACAAATCAAGTGACTATAAATCAAAAATGATAATTTTAGTAAACTCAATAGATAATAATAACGGTATCCAGAAGATATCATTGATTATTTAGTGATTTAGATTTGTAAAGTTTGTAAATTATGAAAATCGATGTCCTGGTTGGAAAGCTTATGAATAGAGTAAGCAAGGTTGTACGATTAATGGTTATACTAAGGAAGATGAAAATACTACGAATGAAATATGAAAGGAAAGAGGTATAAAGGAAGAATATAAGGAATCCTAGTTAATTACTTAAGGATAAGGTTGAATAGTAAAATGGTTTTTAGATTAAAGAATTATTAATTCTAAAATATATAAGGATTATTCTGTATAATTTTTTCATTAAGGACCTAAAAGGGTATGTTAACCTATAAAATTGATTTAATGGAAATGTTATATTTTATGTAAAATGAATTATTAAGGGATGGTAACCCTTAATATGTTCCAGATGTTAAGAAAAAAATTTTTATTTTGGATAAAAATATGTTGGATAAGAATAAAGTAAATTAGATAGTGCTGAAATTGATTAATGATTTGTTGAAAGTGTCTTTTATTCTATCACAGATAGATTTTACAACATTTTTGTATTTATGTAATATATCCAATAATCCTTTGAAAATGAAAGCATGAATATTTTTCAATAAAAATTTATGGTAATTAAAGTTAATAAAATGTTTCAAGAGAATGCATGATGAAGGTATTCAAATATTTTGTATGTGATAAACAATATCTACTTTATAATATATGAAGGATTAATGTTAAAATTATTTTGAAATTTTTTTAACTTTATTTATAAATTTTTAATTTTTGAATGGTTGTAAGGTTAACCATTAATGAAAATTTTTATTTTAATATTTTGGTTGAGGTTTTAGATATTAATGTATTACTTCACCGTAAGAAGATTTATGAATATTGGATAACTTGTGATAACTATTTTTTTATGATAACTGAAGATATATGGAATTTATTATCATTCTATTTATAGATCTCATGATCCATTAGTGATTCAGATACAACAAGATATAAAGTGAAAATTAATCAAGGAAAAGCTGATAGATGATATTGAGCGTATGAAATGGAATGAAATAAAGTTAGTATATCTCCTTATAAAATTTAATCATCTTTACGAAAAGGATCTTGGAACAAAAAAATTATACAGTACCACTATTCTGATGCATCAAAAAGGTCCCCTATATCAACACATATTTATGGTCTTGTGATCGTTAAATCTTCCTCAATCACCTACTTTCTTTGTGATCAGTGGTCTCTATCACTCTCTATAATTATTTATCCTTTTATTCAATGTCCAAATCTTCACCTCCCACCTATTTTCTTATATGTGGAATCCCAGTTATGAGTTACTTTGGGTAACCGTTATGTTTCAAACCTTCCCTTTTTAAAAAATTTTTTATTATTCATTTTTTATGTGTATTCTTATAGAAGGGATATTCAAGTATAAAAATGTTAATGACCAAGAAATTTTTCAAGGGATAGAATCATTTTAATGGGGGTAGAATGTAACAACCTAAGTTTTTATGAATTATTTTTTTCAAATAAATTATTATTCGTTGATGGCGTGCATTGTATGCTACTTAAAGTTAAGATTAATTTATATATAACACCAAGTTAGGAATATGATATGTGAAACATTGAGCTTAGCTTTTAGTACATTCAATACTGAGTGTGGGTTTTTTATACTCAATACCAAGTTTAGATTATGTTACATGTGACAACAATCTTAGCATATGTTACACTCAAAAAAGATTTTAAATGAAATCTATCATATTATTAAAATATTAGTATAGTTATCACCTATCCATTGGGATGGGGGTATGAAAAGGAATAACTAAATTATGAAATTTATTATGAATTTGTATAAAATAAATTCTTTTGCAACAAATTAATAATAAATTAAATTAATAACTATTTTAAAATAAATAAATTCCTTTTCTGAAAAACTATTTTTATATGGAAAAACTTGTTTTATTTCAATAAATTAAAAAAAACACTTTTGATAGATTATTTTAATGAAAATTATATGTTATATATTCAATAAAAAATTTAACATTTATATTATGTGTTTTCTATAAAAGATATAAGAATAAATCCAATTTTAGTCATATAAAGATGTATTTTTCTAAAAGTTGTTTTTTCCACTTTTTTAAGGTTCACTTATTTTAAAACTAAATTTTAACAAAACTTTAAATTAAATTTGAAAATATAATATTCATTTTTGAAATAATTATTTAAAAATAATCTTATGATTATTTTTTTATTTTTCTAGAAAGATCCATTTTTGATGAGTTGTGAAAAATACTGCATTTAAATTGAAAACTTCTTTTTTGTTCGAATTATTTGTATAGTTAAATTTTATTTTAGTTTGGTTTTAAAGTATATTTTTGTAAATTATATGTAAATTAATCGACTTAACATAATTGGAATCAATTTCAAATTGAAATTTGATTTAAAAACATTTCAACATTTTAAAAAATTTGTCTTTAAAAACCCATTGTCTCGTCCCATCTATCGGATTAAATTTTAAATTAGTTTCTAACACTTATTTTATTTTAATTTGTAGAAATGGATTCCATTTGTGGAATCATACAAAATTATAATTTCTAATAAGTTCAACATAATTTTTTACCAATATTATTAGTGAAAATAGTTAAAATTAATCATGACGTCTAAGAGACAAGTGTGTTTACCAAGGGACTAAACATAAAAAATAATGGTAAAATGGACAATAAAATTATTAAAATATAATTTTATGGGAATATTTATACCATAAATCTTCATGGATATAATTTTTTCAATATTTATTCATTTTAGGTAAAAACATGGGTACACCTAACTTTCTTTTCAAAAATTCCAAGTGTGTCCTCTCCCCCACATATAAAAGGCCACCACCTCTTCCCCTCTTTTCACACCTTCAAAACCAATTGGTTCATCCAAAAACATCCAAAATAAATTCTCCACTTGCATAACTTAATAATATAATCCATAATTTGAGAATAAAACCATCTAAGGAATTCCTTTGGTGAAAATCAAAAGGAGATGCCCGAAGAAGAGGTAGTGTTCATCA
The DNA here is from genome assembly GCA_963277665.1 of Viscum album. Classification (NCBI taxonomy): domain Eukaryota; kingdom Viridiplantae; phylum Streptophyta; class Magnoliopsida; order Santalales; family Viscaceae; genus Viscum; species Viscum album. The sequence goes on along the minus strand of OY728132.1, from coordinate 1,113,394,650 downwards.
ATGAATGCTTTTATTATTTTTATTCCTCAAATATATTAAATTATTTTTATATAAAAAATATAATATAAAATTATTACCTTTAATATACTTATATTTTCTTATGATATGCTTCTAACCTCTAACTTCGCACACTTTCATCAAATGGGATACACGATCATCGTTGTTGTGTACGATGAACTATCGCCTCATGAATAGATGTCATTTGTTCTTACATTACCACCTTTAATGGTTAGGAATAATGATGAATTTATAGTTTAAATATAATTTTTATGATTTTTATGATGTTATTATGATTCTATAACTATTATATCACACACACCATTATGATTTCCATTTTTGGGAATATGATAACATCGTTCGTGTGTATGATGGACTACCACTTCACGAAGTGATGTAATTCTTTCATGCATTACATGGAATGTATTAAGGATTGTAATGACCCAAAATCTAATTAATTAAAATTATTCTTGATCTAATTAAATGTATTATTATGTAAAATGGATATATAAAATGTGAACGTCTTTGGTTTTAAGTCATTGTATTTTTAAAATACCATTATGAATTGTGACCATTGCTAATATAGCTGTTAAAAATGATCACATGATTAGTATAAATATAGGCCTTTAACTAATCCAATTTACTCATACAAAGGAACTGATGGCCTCATCCAGTAGACTTTCCGCATACGAAGCCCATTTTTCAGAGCCTAGAAAGATGGTGGCATATTTGGGCTTCTCTCTGGTCCAAGCCCATGTTGAGCTTGTATATGTTAAGCTCAAGAAGAACCACCTGCGAGAGATTTGGAAGTTGATAGAGATTACCACACGATAAATGTTATCCAAGCCACCCTAAGAGTCGGTCACCATTGCGCACCTTACCCTAAGGTCTTATGTGGGTGTTTTAAGGGGTTATGTAACAAGACCATAGCACTATTATTATGTACATTATGTTATTATATAATAAATAATATACTTTCATTTTATTATTGTTACATTGTAAATAGTTTTTGAAGTGCAAATAGTACTTTTAGTTAATATTCGACTAAGAAATCAATTTTGATGAATTAATGGATTTTTGAATTAAATATTATTTTAATAAAAATATTATTATTATTATTAAATTACATTTTATTAAATATAAATGATAGTATAGTTTTGTGAATGCAATTGTAATTTTTATTATGGTTTCAAAGCTGTTTTTGTCAAACCCCATGATTTTTTCGATAAATGTTGGTTTTTATTTTAAAAGTAAAAAATCACATATTTAGAATATTATTTAGATAAATTTAATATTATTTTTGGAATCATGACGTCAAAATTATCCTACGGTGAATTTTTCATAATTTTCTGAGATAGTCAAATTTCTAGGTAAAAATTAAATACAGTTTAAATATATAATGCATTTTATGAGATCACAATGACCCAATAGTGATGTAATAATATAATATAAATGATATTTTTGGACAATATATGTTTTCCCATTAAAATAATGTAATTTTAGGCCTGTTTGATTTATTTTTCTAAACATTAGTAGACCCTACAAGAGTTATAAAACATTTCCACTTTTTAAATGAATTTCCTTAAGAGTGTGACTCACCTCCACATAATACACCCTATTATTTTAAGAATTTCAGCCTTTGGAATTAAAAAATATTATCTTTCAATACCTTTTGAAAAAAACTATGTTCAAAAACCATTGTTATGTTTGATGTTTTGATTAGTTTAATGTGAGGTGTCTCGAACCTAAATAATAAAGAATTCCTTCTCCTGTCCAATATAAACCCACCCATGCTCCCACTTCCTCTTCACTCAATGCTTTTTAGTTCATGAAATATATTACCTCCCCCTTATATAATCCTTTCAAGGCACCCCAATCTCCCAAGAATCCTCTCTCAAGCCTCTCTCAAGCCTTTGAAATCACACTTCTAAATAAGGGTTTTCTTCATTTCTCATTTTTGTCTAATTTTCTTTAAGCTATTATGCCATTTTAATTTCAATTATAATTGTTGGGGTATGGTTTTTCACCTCCCCCACACTACCTTATTTATGTTTTAATGATGGGATACTCCTTTATTTCTCATAAAATGCCTCACATGTACACCCGTTACTATACCGAAATTCTGAAAGGAATTTCTCTATCCTCATTTACATTCGAGAAATTATTTTGTATCATGAATCTAAATTCAATTTCAATTGTTGTGAAATGTATCTATATGAACCCCTTACTGTCCATTTGATGTACATATGATGATACACCCCATTTATCTCTCATCATCCATATTTAGGAATTCTTATGACACGTCGTTATGCTTCCAAAATAGCACCACGTTTTTCCAAGCTAAAGTCATTGTGTCTTGAATACCATACTCATTTCTCTATCAAGTGTATTCAACTTTATGAACATTTTATTTTTGATTATATAGTTTCATTTATGAATTCAACATTCCTTTATTATGTAATAAAATATGATGTTTATTGTATCCATTTGGCACACTTATGCATGAAATGAAATGTTTAAGAAGGATGCACCCTGATAGCGCTCCAATGCATTGGGTAAAGTATAGTATCATGATACGTCTTGTTCAATGAGTGTTGAATCATGATAATTCATGTGCAATGATGGTTACTCATGATTCATGTGCAGTGAGGGTTCACTCATGCTCCATGTGCAATGAGCCTTGGCTCATGCTAATTCCATGTTAAGTGTTGTTGCCACATCTCTATGTTATTATTATCATGATTTATCATTCATTTATGTTAATGTTTCTCTTATGTTCCATTTATATTCTTATTGTCTAATATGTGTTGTATTCCTCATGTTATTCCTTTTTTATTCCCTTACTGGGCTTTGTAGCTCACCCTTTTCTTATGAATGTCCTCAGGTTATCCAATGCAATGAAAAGTACGAGAGAATGTACTGGTTATGTAAAGGAAGTTTTCAATAAGTTTTTGTATTTTATGTTTTAAGTTGTTATATAATGATCCTATGCCCCAAAGACACTACAACTCTCAATCTTCTATGTTGTATCAAATGAAGTTTATGTAATAAATCATGTTTAAGTGTGAAATAAAAGTAGGGTTGTCACAATGATGATTTTAATAAACATATTTGATATATATGATATAAAAATTATTCTCTAATTATAATTTATCATATAATTTTCTTTATTCTAATCCAAAAATAAAATGAAAACAATGTTCAAGCATATGTATGGCCTACCGTCTCCATGAATAGGGTATCTCATTTCCTATTTCTATCTTTCATAGATTATTGTAAATACATATATAATGAATATATATGATATTAATATCATTTTTATCATTCTTTATATGATTAAATCAACATTAAATTAAGAGTACTGAAAATATGAAAAATCAAAACATATATGAAAAACAAATTGGTTATTACCCAAAACATAACTTTAACATGGAATTATTAATAAACGAGTACTATAAAGTCATAATTAAATAATATATGCAATTTTATATATGAATATGGTTATTTTATAGATTTATAATAAAATTATATTTATTATACAGGAGGTCTGAACATGTATGATGAGAGTTCAGACTTAAGGTAATGGGATTTCTAGTCTCATTTTTATTTCTATTATACTTATTCTATATTCACCACTCATTTTTTCATGGTGTTTATACTTTCATATGACATGTTATATCTCTAATTTCATGATATTAATTGTTTTAATTGACTATTATTTCACTTATCTCATTATTCAAAGGATACTCTATCAGTAAAGGATTTCTGTCTCACTTTTATTTTCCATGAGACACAATCTATGTTCACTACTAATTTCTTCTATGTGGGGTGTATAATGCTCATAAATTTATTTTATTATTATTATAATGATAATTATTTATATTTAAATATAAATTTTATTATCTACATTTCATGGGGATTAAGATAAACACTTTACCAAAGCGATAAGGGGATTGTTTACTCAATTTTCCTTCTTTGAGGTGTACGATACGTTATACACCTATATTCTTTCATGAGGTGTATATACAGCCCCTTTGAAATGTAATATAATTAATTATTTCATCCTAATAATATTATATGTTTAATTTTATGTGATTAATTCACATATTTTATTATTAAAATTCCCTAATGTGTTAAGAGTTTATTTTCTCCAATCTCATTATTTATCGAGATTGTTTATTATTTTGCTTCCATTGATGAAATATTATGATCAAACTCTAAATAATTATTATTAAATTTATTCTATTTTATTTATTAATTATATATTCAATTAATTGTACCATTTTTTAACTCTTTGGTACTTAATATAATTAAGAAAAACTTTTTTAATAAAATATGACTCCATGTCTCTATTCAGTCGAAAATTTGTATTCTTTCAAAACCATGTTTTCAAAAAATGTTTTAAAAAAAATTTAATATTCACCTATGATTTTAAAAATACACTTTTACCCATGTTTTAATATTTTAAAATTTTGTTTTAAAATAAATATTCTTTTTGTTTTCTAATCAAAGAACTTTTCTAAACTTTTTATGATATAGATGTAATTTCAAGCATATACGGATTAATATTTTATCATGTTCGTCATTTCAGTGAAGAATAATTTAATGTTTTACAATATTATTTTAAAATAATTCATATTTCAAAATAATTTGAAAATTATTTATCCTTAAATTGGTTTCCAAAGAATAATTTGTTCAAAAATGTTTTATGTTCTTAAAATAATTTTCAAAAAATAAAGGTTATTGTCATCAAGAAATGTTTTAAATGATATTTTAATATTATTTTACATAAAATATGAAATCATTGGATATATTTTATGCTTTACTAGGAATATTATCTAAGTAAACCATTCTTATTCTTATTTTAATGGTTTATGTTTAATATAACAAGTTTTTTGTGAAAAATATTTCTCTTCCATGGGTTATACTATGATAAAATGATTTTAAACACCATTTATTTTCATGGGAAATGCTATGATTATTTAAACACTATATTTTTCTAATGTTATAATATTATTACATGTTTAAGATACCCATTTCATTTCACAGTTTATGATATGATGATTTTTTATGATCTTGTGTCACACATAAGTATGATTTCATAGTGTGATGGGTGGGACCCATATCTCTCTCCAATGCATTGAGTAATGATAAATGGTGTATGATCTCGAAGGGTATTGGGGTGTTCATCCCAATCCCAGAATAAGATATTACACAAGAAGTAATCCTAATCCTAGAACAAAAGAGTACAAGGGAGGTATTCTTAATCCTGCAATAAGAGGGTACACGGTAGGTCATACCAAACCTACAAAAAGAGGGTACATGGGAGGTCATACAAATCTGGAAATAAAAGGGTACATTTGAGCTCCTCACAAGCCTAAATTAGGTACATGGGTGATTATCCAAATCATAACATGTTATTAATTTATTTGTAGGTATCCTTGACATAATATTTTATAAAATTAGGTGTATACCACAAATTTAATGTCTTCTTCCATTGTTATACTCAAATGGTATGTGTTATTTGATTATCTTATGATTCATCCTTTATTATCTAACAATATTTATTCCATGTATCATTTATAAGATCTTTTATTTCTAGGATATGATCTACAAATTTTATTCTCATGTTCTTATACACATATTTTCATGTTATGCTTAGGTATCCCCATTATTTACACTTACTGAGAATTTGATCTCACCATTTCTGATGTTTCTGTTCTACATGTTATAAATATATATTTTAAGTTGGAGTACTAAATTGTTATATCTTTATGGAAAACATTAAATATATTTTACCAAGTAAGAATATTGCGTTCCAGGATTCCAAATACACTAAACTATTACATTCCTCATGCGTGTGTTTTTTGTAATGTAATGAAGATTTATAAAAATGATGAAATATCCTTGTATGTTACTCCCTAGGTCACCATATTAATCATCAGGAATAAATATTTATTTATATTAAATACATAAAGGGGGATGTATATACACAACATAAAAGTGAATTGGTGCATATTAACAAATATGTCACAATGATATATAAATTAAGATGAAATACATTACCCCACACTTCCCTTAAGTTGAATGTACATTATAATATAGTATAATGGTTTTAATAATTTTATTAATGTATACTATAACTACAATAATATTTATAAAATCACATATGATACTCTTAAAACATTTTAAAACCCATTTTTTAATAATATTTCATTTTTATTTTATTTTTTCGAGTGTTAATTGTCTTGTTTTTTCATGCGTGTTTTTTCATTAATGTTCTAGTTCTTGTAAATAGGATATAAATACATCATCTAAATGATGGTAATAATTTTATAAATATCATATTTTCTCAATTGATATATTATTATTATAAATCTTTTATGTTGTGTGTGGATAACGAGTCGCATCGCTTCGTGGAGAGGGTTGGTCAAACGTACACATGAGTGACAATATCAATCCCTTAATGGGTGAAAGGGTAAGGGATAATATGATATAATAATTTTATATAATTTATATCATGACATATATATCATATATATTCATTAAATTTATCCTTATTTCCTTCCATGAAAGTCTTAAGTGAAAACTGAATCAAATCGCTTCATTAGTCGGTAGTATGTCATACACATGAGTGACAATATCATATTTTAAACAGAATGGAAATTAACAAAGGTATATGTTATATTATAATTCCATAAGAATAATTATATCATAAATAATATATATAAACAATAAATCCTTCATTATATCTAGCTGTGATAGGTGTTGAAGGAAAAGGAGTTTCATTGGTTCACAAGGTTGTAGTCCGCCATACAAATGATCAACCATTTCATTACCCATTTTATGTAAGTGGAGATGGATATAGGTTATATCAATAATATAATAATATCATAGTATATATTACATAATTTTTTTATTACCTTTATTAAATAATATTTTCTGGATGTGGAAGAGTAAATAAAATGAAAGCACTTGTTTAAGAATGATACATCTTCTTTGGAAAACTTATTTAGGTTTGAACCAAAAGACTTCCTCATATGGATTTCTGAGAAAAAATGGATATTATATTTTTTTTATGGAATAGAGGAATTTATTTGGATAGGTATTGGATGAAAAAATGGCTTTGGAAATGTGAATAAGGGGAGAGAGGTAGTCGCCTCTTATAAGTTGGGGAGAGGACACACATGGAATTTTTCAAAATAATAAATTACACCCATGTTTTTTTCATGATAAAAGCCTAAAAATGAGACATTATCAACCATTAGAGGTGATAAAATTGAAAAATGTTCATAAGAGTTTTTTTAAAATTTGGTATGTCATTTTAACCATTATCCTTTTAGTTTAACCCTCTAGTAAATCAGTTTTAACCTTAACCATAGTAATTAATTTTTTCTTATTTTACAATTTATAATCATAAAAAATCAATATAAACATATTATATTATATAAATTATTCATATTACAAATATGGAATTCGCTTTTCTAAATTTAATTCACAGAATTTCTAGAATACAATTTAAAATTATACCCGAGGGCATAATGAAAAAGTGAGTTTCCAAAGAAGACAATCGCATAAATAAAAAAGGTTTTAATATCAATATTCAATATTAAATTGATTACACTTACCTAAATTATATTTATTATAATATGATTGAGATAATATTACTTAAAAATTAATTTAAAATACAATTTAACATTATAATTAATTGAAAAAAATTCTAGTTTTCAATAAAAATCAGTATTTTTTACTATTAATCTATAAAATGAAACTTTTCAGAAAAATTCCAAAAATTCACCGTATGATAATTTTAATATTATTATTTAAAATATTATTTTTTCATATTATCAAATATATTTTCTAAAACATTCAAAAATTAATTTTATCATAAATGTGCAAGAAGTGACGAAACCATTTTCTTTTAAAATAATAGTTTTTCAGAGAACATTTAAATTACTTTCAAATGATTATTTATTTTATTTTAATCAATAGATAACCATAAATTTCATAATTTAGTTAGTATTATTTTCACCTTCTAACATAACATCTAGTTTATAATGGATATTTTTTTAAATAATATTTTAATATATTATTGTGCTTTATTTATACCCATTATTGAGTGCATCGCATGCTATTGAAGATATTGACGTTATTCAAAAGGGAATAAATTATGAAGTATCAGGGTTTTACAACATGTATATTTGTTCCATGAAAATAAACTTATTTATCCTGGAATATTTGGGATGAAACATAAGCTTAATGAACTTTAAGACTAAAAAACACAAAATATTCCTCAAAGAGAAGATAAGTTACTTGATAAGAGTTTTTTGAGATAAAATTATTTTATATTTAAAAAAACATGAATGCATGTTATGACTCATCACGAAATAGAGATATATGGATTTATTAGTGAAAAATTGTAGGTATGTAACATTTTTAGATGGTTAATTTACATCCATATAATATACCATTAATATTTATAACTCTTCACAATGATTAGAGGCAATGATATCTGAAATCAATTTCATCCATACTAAAAAAAATTTGGAACATTATTGATCCACCAAAAGGGTTTAGACTCATAGTTTTTAATTTATCATTAAAATATAAAATCAATATAGACGATATAGTATATTCCTATAAAAAGCATCTAGTGGAATAATGTTATCATAAAATATACAGTGTGAATAAACATTTTCACTAATATCTTTACAAAAATGAAAACAAATTACTCTTTCCAATGTAGTATTTTTGTGTTATGATATCTCCCAAATTAGTGTCAAAATGTCATTACTTAATTATTATTTAATCTAATACATTTATATGATATATCATTATTCTTTTGACGATCTATGTGATTTTGGTCATGTGTAATAAATATAAAAAACCATTTATAGATTGAATAATGCCACTATAATTTAAAAAACTCATTTTGATAATTTAATAAAACTATTTAGTTTTATAAAAAATTAAGATAAATATTTTTTATATATGTGGTTTAGTGAGGTAATGACTATCTTTCTGGAGTTGTATGGGGATTACATACATACCACTCGAAATGGAATTGAAACATTATAATATGTAAATATTTTTTCAGTAAATCATTTTTTTAAAAATGCATAGGATTGGTAGTATTCATATGGGTTATGATTATTGATAGAGAGAATTTAAAAAGGTATATTGGTTTGTGTCAAAAAATTTATATTAGTGAAGTGATAAATAGGTTTAACATGGATAATTATAAGAAGAAATCCATCAAAAAATAGTTTGAATAACCTAGTAACTTGATAATCGTGCCAGTCCTGACATATCCCGTAGGGAATTCTAGATCCCCATCGGTTGGAAACTAGCATCTGGAATCATAAAATATTAAAGGGGGAACAAATTTTCCACAAAATCAATGGAAGCAAGACTAAAAATTCAATGTGCATACAAGAAAAACTCCATGGGGATAACTATACCAGAATTTAAATATGTAACCACATCCAAATGTACAACCACCATGTACTAAAATAAGGAAACCGTCAAAGTCCCAAAAAACACAACTCTCTAAGCCCAAGGATTAGTAACAATAACAACCTCCAAGTGGCACTTTACCCTTGATTAAAACTGGAATAAGATAATCTACAAAATCTTAAAGGTATAGGTAGGGTGATAGTTAAAAGCCTAGTAGGGTGTCATAAAGGATTCCATAATAATATCCCACATTTAATTAACCAAATAATTCTTTCAATTTTAAATAGACAAGAATGCAATTTCAAAATAATATTTAATAATATCATTCATTACATTTAAAATGATGAAAATACTTTAAAAAATAGATTACTAAAAATTTTATATTAAAAAGTTTATATAAATTTTAAAGGAATGTGTAAAGTACTTTAGAAGCCATGGAATATATATCAAAACATTTACAACAAGCAAAATGGTCATCTACCAAGAGGTATGATAGTTTTGGGTTATGGGATCCTCACACACTCGATGGTAAATCATGGAAATAAGTCTATACACATTTCCCTTAGAAATTGGTCAAAGAGGACTCATCTCCATCCAATCGGGGATGTGATCCGCTGAAATAGGTTTTGTTTTAGTTTTAAAACATCAAAAAACAGTTTTCTCAATAAATAATATCTACTTAGGATTTCAAGTTCTCAAAAAATAATCAATAATGAAAATTTTATTGTAAAACTATTTAAAAATTAATATAAACCATTTTCCATTTCAATAATACATCTTCCATTTAAAAACCAAAACAAGTTTTTAATCAAACCATGCATTTTCCAAGATAAAACCAATGGGATTATATCAAAGCCATTTTATAATTTTTTTCTAAAATAAAAAATTAAAATCAGTTTCATAAAATCAATTTTAAAATTTAAATTTGATAATTTAAATCTATAAATTTTCCATCAATTTCACAAACACAACCCATTTCAATGAAATTGGTGGTTTTTCACAATTTCATTCCAGATCATACACAAATCCTCAATTCAATAGAATTGGGTTTTGACTAACAAATTGAAACAAAATGTAAATTTAAATCAATCAATTGAATTAAAATCAAGCAATTTAGGGTTAATAAAATTGGACATCATAAACAGAACCACCTACCTTGGAATCACGATATCACGAAACACAAATCCTTAATAGGTTAACTCCAATTAAGAACATACAATACAAGGATCCAAGAATCAAACTTAGATTCAAGATTTGAAACAATGTGTATTAGATCCTACAGTAACATGGATATCTATTAAACCCTAGGGTGGATAGAAGAGAGAGTGGGAGAAAGAGAACAAGAAGAAGAAACTTACTAGGAAGAGACTTAACATAATTCACCAACCTTTGATTCACTTATAGATGGGTGTAAATGGGGCCAAATTTTTTATTGGGAGCCTCTAAAGAAGTAAAAAATCATATTAGGGTCACACAGACCCATCATGTACATAAAACGAGGGTTTCATGGTTTTAAAAAATCGTATTAATTAAATCTCATATGAATGGTTATATAAGTAGGGTCACATGGTTATAAAAACCATGGGCCCCTTGATGTATGTTTTCATGCTTTCTCCTAGATGGGAACCTAGTTTTTCAAACCATGTGCCAACCGAGAAAACCCTTACTATCTCATTTTTCATGGTATGAACTTGTAGGGTACATGGTTTTGAAGAACTATATTCCTACCATTCATATCCTAATAACTTCAGAAAAAATCCAAATTTTCTCCCAAAATAACCTTAAATAAAACCCCAGAAAAAGAATGATCAAAGAGTGGTTTATAAATACCTAAAAATAGTAACAGGGTGTTACAAAATCCCCACCATAGAAAAATTTTGTCCCCATAAATGATATTAAGAATATTCCATGTAAAAAATATGAGGCAACTTATCTCTCATCAGTGCCTCCATCTCCCACATCTCATGAGTATCGAAACCATGATGTCATAACACATGAACCAAAGCTATCATCCTCCAATTAAGTACCATGTCTTTAGAATCAGTAATCCTAACTAGATGTTCAGTCACAAATTAATTCGGCTCAGCCTTAAGATCACTCCATCTCATAACATGATATAGATTAGATAGATACATATGTTACTATGATACATCGAACATGTTATGTATCGGTGACAACTGTAATGAATTACTGAATGATAAAAAACTATCCTCGCCTGCTCTGCATCCTCGAAAGGATCCCACAATACTTGGAACAAGTTTTCTTTTTCCTCCCAGCCATCAATGAACCAAATGAGGTGAAACATTCAGTAACACCTGATCACATTCTGAAAATTCCAACGGTATATTGTGACGATCACAATAAGACATATACCATCTCTAAGTCATCAAAATTATATGAGAATCCAACTTGATATTTTCAGTCATCTATTGAACCAAGCACGTTCCAACCATGTAAATTTCTATAATCTTTGACCAACACAATGGTGATCTACGAGGAATACCATACAAGGCGTCAAAATGATCCATTCATATCACAGACTGGTAACAATTTTTATATACAAACTCAACTAGCTCAAAAAATGGTTATCCCAAGCACAAGTAAAGTTTAGAATGTAGGCACAAATCATATCCTTGAGAATCTATAGAGATATTTCTATCTAGCCATGTGACTATAGATAGTATTCTATACTCAAATGGACATAAGATCCTAGTTCCTCTTGAACGCCTCCCAAGATTTGATATGTGAACTGAGGATCCCTATCAAATACTACAGCATATGGAAATCCATGAAATTGAAAAATATCATTCACATAGAGATTTTCCACCTCTTCAATTTTAGTTTTATTATAAATGGCTATAATGTATATTGGTTTAGTCAGCCTATATATCACAAACCCATGTAAAATTTTTCATTATCTAGGTACATAGAAACCTAAGGAAAATTCCATAGAAATCTCATCAAACATTCTTATTTTCATTGAATTTTGATAAAGAAACCCGAAGGTTTCTGATGCTCAGGATTGACCTATTATCATGTACAACAATGAGAGACTATATTATGAATTCCATGTATCATACCTGGCCATCAGAATTATTGTCACATGTCATTGACCATCATTGTGGTTCATTGATGAAATTTTTACAAGGAATTATAGAAAACCCCAACACATCTTTCCTCACCACTAACAGAAAAAAATATTATAAAAACCTAAAATACCCTCTTGGGAGAAATACCACTTAGTAACAGTATCCCTGCTATAAAGAGATTATATAATTCAAAGGAACTAATTATGAAGCAGTATTTTCTGAAGGATCAACTTGAGAAGAGAATATTTCAACTAAAAACTATCCAAGGAATCCTTGTCCCTTGATTTACATACTCCAATATCCAACTATACAAAGAGATCCATAAGGTTCCACTCTTTCGATGATTTATTTAGGGCTAGTATGGAATTTTCCTCCTCAAAGAATCTATGACTAAATTCCATTTCTCTAAGGTATAAGCAATTTCAATGTAAAGATATTATACTAATTCCACCCAAAACCTCTAGTATATATTCAAAACATTTTAAGAGAATATATAACTCAAGCTCTTATGGTTGTAAAACATGGTAAAAATTCTTTGAAAAGGCAATGTTTTCAACTCTTAAGAGTATGAATCATATTTGTGGGTTTAAGCTCATGGGTCAATTAATTATTCATGTGTGGCCTACGATGACCAGATCCATAAGCAATGACATGATCACCCTACATAAGAACACATCCTAATCATTAACTCAATGCATCACAGAATACAATATTTCCCTACCCAGCCTCTGGAAGTGTCCAGACTAGAGTAGTAGTAAAAATACATTACATTTCAATAAAAGAATTCTGAAATTTTTCATCCCATGAAAATGTTACTCCCTTATAAGTTAGATAAGTCATCAGAGAATCCAAATTTGAGATTTCCTTTATGAACTAGTGATAATACCTAGCTAAACCCAAGAATCTCAAAATATCAAAAATAGTTCATGGTTATTCCCAAGTCATAATAGCTTTCTCCTTTTCAATATCAACATAAATACCATTTTCCAACACCATGTTCCCCAATAAATTCACTTCCCAAATCCATAAATCACATTTTGATATCTTGGAATAAAGTTAGTGATTTATCAATAATTCAAGAACTACTCTCAAATGATACACATGATCCTCCTCAATAATATTGTAAACAACAAATTCATCCATAAATACTACCATAAATCTATCAATATACTCATGGAAAATACTATTAGTTAAATCCATAAATACTACAGGAGAACTGGTTAAACCAAAAGTAAATATAAGATTTTCATAATGGAAGTACCTACTCTAAAAGGGTTTTTTTAAATTTTCAAATTCATTTATTCTAAACTGATGGTAACCAAACAGAAGATCAATATTTGAGAACCACTTTACAATTTCAAATGGTAAAATAGATCATAAATCCATGGCAATGGATAGTTGTTCTTTACCGTAAATTTATTTAGTTTTAGATAATCAACTCAATGGTGAAGTGACCCATCAGATTTCATAGAAAAGATAGTTGGAGCTACCCAAGGTGACACACTCAGGTGTATAAATCCTTTCTCTAAAAGATCATCTTACTATGTATTAATCTCTTTCATCTCAGCTCAATCTATGTGATTATAGGTACTATACACTATTTTAGTACTAGGTACTACATCGATAGAAAACTCATCCTCCCTTACTCGTGGAAAACCAGAGAAGTAAAAAAGGAATAATTTTAGGAAACTTGACCACAACTAGAGGTATATCCCTACTAAAAGTTTCTCGCTCCAGATAAAAAGAAAACATATATATTAATTTCCCCAACTTTGGATAATATGGCCAGTCTCTACTCATCTTTGGTTCCCATTCTCCTTGAAAGATATGACACACCCCATCAGTTTAAGGGAAGGAGACCTGTCAAAGATAACAATAAATATAGGATTTATTAGAAATAATCTAATCCATCCAAAAAATGAGATCAAGAATATTCGTGTTGAGAAATAGAAAACTCCAAGAAATATTGATGCCTAATAAAAAGAAAACACAAGTAGTACCATGGTGACCCTACCTCTTTTAATCATAAGGGGTTTAGTAATATCCATCACATAAGATAAAATATCCATTAAGAGGTTAATGACATTGAAAATACGAGTTGAAATAAATAAATGAGATGCACCAGTATCAAATAAATAAGTCACTAATGATATAGTAGCAATGATAGTACCTCTCATAGTTATTGGACTTGTATCTGCTTCCTCTGTAGATTCTTCCACTTTGTCAATAATATTCATTCTGGATTCATGTAGATGAAACCCCTTTATACTTGAAGAATCTGATTTCACTATAGTTTTAACTAGAGTTGATGATCCAGTGCCACTAATTAAAGAGTAAAATTCAAGGAATAACTTCTTCAGGTGACCTTAGAATCCACAATATCCACATATCTTGGGTGCCTCAGTGAAAACCATCTTAGAATTCCCAAGATTTCCATACTGGTATCAAACCATAGGGCCTCTACTATGATCTTCAGGATGTATAGAAAAACTGTATTGTTGAGAACCACTATGAGAATAATCACACATCTACTTCTCTTTAATGGAATTTAAATATCCACTATGATAAAAATAAACTCCCGTCAACACTGACTTTCTAGCCGGGTCTATTTCAACCATCAATGATTTATCCACCACATCAGCATAAGAAGTCATATCAATAAGAAAAACTAAAAAGAAATATCATAGAGAAGTCCCATTTCAAACCACTGAGTCTTCATATTTTCATTCAATATAATCTCAGGTAAAAATGCACCAGCTTAGAAAAATATTTTTCTTATTCTTTTATAGTCTTTTCAGCCTATTTTAGTTTTAATAACTCTAAAGCCTTGGAAAACACCATCGACTCTAGATAGAACTAGTTGGTGAAAATAACCTTGATGTTTTTCCACTATAAACCCATGTTCTTCTTCTCCATCGTCATCATTCCCCACCATATTTTTCTTGGTACATTTAGTATAAAGGTAGTATACTTTAACTTGATTTCATCAGGTATCTCCAAGAACTATAATAAATGATCAATCCTTCTCAACCATTACTTTGCCTCTTGAGGATCATTGAAGACTTTGAAAACTGGTGGATTCTTGTGAAGGAAAACTTTTTCATGATTCTAGAAAACAGCCCTTTGAGGTTCCACAAATGGAGCCTAAACAGGATTTGGGGTTGGTGCCAATCCTAGAGCATGGATAGTACACACAATCACCTCAACTAGACTCTGATCTATAAGAGGATTTTCTCACTGTGGTTCATCAACATCTTTCTCCTAGATTTGATTCACATGTATTCTTATAGGCATGATGCTACACAACATCATTAGATACATTGAATACATTAGATCAACATTATAACATATAAATATGAATAAATTTATCCCAATATATAGGAAAACAAGATTTGGATTTCAATCTATCCAAGTAAAAAATAGTGAAAATACTATAACTAATCCTTGAGACATATTTTCCAAACAACCCCTGGTGAGTTAAGGTTTATTATGGGGAGAGTTGGCCATGAACGTTTTCATAACTACCTCCTAACACCCAATATGATTAATGAAATACATACTAACATCAAAGTAAGATTCTTAACTTCCCTCTAATACCACTTTGATATTAACCAACATAGATACCCTAGTAACCTGATAACTGATCTATTCATGACATGGATCAAATGAAATTCATGATCCCCAAGGGTTGGGGACTATCACATTGCATCATACAATATGAAAGTGGGAATGAATTTTCCACAAACATAATAGAAGAAACACTCAAAATTAAGTATGTGTATAGAAAAATAAAAGGGAGAATTGTACAAGAAGTCAAATGGGTCAAACCAACCCAACATAAAACAATAAAGTACCATAAAATATAAAACTACCCAAGTCCCAAAAGATGCAACTCTCCAAGCCTAGGGATCAGCAACACAAACCACCTCTAAGTGGCGCTTCACCCATGATAAAACATGGAATAAAATAATATACAAACACAAAAATTCATAAGTATGGTGTGAGCTAAAATCTAAGTATGTTCTCACCAATTATTCCATAATAAGATTCCACATTTAATTAACCAAATGAATATTGAAATTGTAAATAAATAGGAATGAAATTTCAAAATAATATTTAATAGAAATAATTCTATATATTTCAATTGATGCAAATACTTTGAACATATGCATTAATAAACATATTATGTAAAAAACATTATATAAATTCTTAAGGTATGTATAAATTTTTTTTCAATAAATGAGATATATATATCAAAACATTTACAATAAGAAATATGGTCATCTTCCAAGAGGTAAAATTGTTCCATGATACGGAATCTTCAGACACTCGGAGGTGAATCATAAAAATATATGTATACACACTTCCATATATATTGTTCAAAGGAGAATCATCACCATCCCATCAAGGATGTGACCTTGTACACTACATTTTATTTCATTTGTAAATCATCAAAAGAGTTTCATCCCAATAACTCACTAACTATGAAAATTTCATGTGCTCTATCAACAATAAATAATGGTAAATTTATTTTAAAACAATTTAAAATATAATAAAACCCATTTTTCATTTCAATATTCCAATTACATTTAAAACAAATTTTTTTAATAAAATCATGCCTTTTCCAAGATATAACCACTAGGTTTATATTATGACCATTTTAAGCCATTTTTATCAAATATTACTTTTAAATAAATTTCATCAAATCAATTTCAAAATTTAAATCTCACAATTTTCCATCAATTTCAAAAAAACGCACCTTAATTCATTGAAATATGGTGTTTTCCCAATTCCATGAAAAATCTAACACAAATCCTTAATTAACTAGAATTTTGATTTCAATATAATTATTGAAAAAAAAATTAATATAAATTAGGGATTTAATTTAAATTAAGAAATTTAGGCAGAATCAAATTGGAATTTATAAACGGAAACACCTACCTCGGGATCACAATATCATGAAACACAAAGCCCAAACATGGAAACTCAAATGAAGAACATTAGAAATAAGGATATGAGATTCAAAAATAGATTCTAGATCTAAAACAATAGTTATTAGATCCTCAAAAAACAAGGGTATCGATTAAACCCTTTGGATGAGAAAAGAGAGAGTGCTAGAAAGATAATGGGAAGAGTAAACTTATCAGCACTACTGGAAATATGACTTTTACCAATAGTTTTGGCCAAACCATTGGTATAGTTCATTAATTTGGACCTATACCAACGGTTTGGCGAAAACCGTTGGTATAGGTCCTTTATAGAGACCCTATACCAACGTTTTGGCCAAACCCTTGGTATAGGTCCCCCCTATACCAACAGTTTTGGCCAAACCGTTGGTATAGGTCCCAAAATCCAAGGACTTATACCAATGGTTCTCAAAACCGTTCGTATAGGTCCTTCGATTTTTTATCTAATCTTCTTACCGTGAACATTATATAAATCAAAATTTTAAATAATTATGACAATACATATATATATTTATGAAATTATGTTCACAAAAGTCATGTTAGGTTAGTGGTTAAGTCATTCAATTATAAACTAGAGGTCCTGGGATCAAATCCCACTAAATGTTTTTTTTTGAAATACATATACCAAGGGTTTTGAAAACCGTTGGTATAGATTTTCATATTTCTTATACCAACGGTTTTCAAAACCATTGGTATAGTTCTATACCAACATTTTTTCCAAAACCGTTGGTATAGACCTATTTTCACGGCTTACTTGGCAACGGTCCTCCAAACCATTGGTATAGCCTATACCAATAGTTTGAGGGCCTTTACCAACGGTTTGGAACTGTTGGTATAGGGTATTTTTTCAGTCGTGCATGAAGAGATCGAATTTCATTATCCTAGCATTGATTTGCTTCTAGAGGAGTGTAGAGGGTCCAAAATCACATATTGGGAGACTCCAAGGAAGAATAAATCATATTAGGTTCATACAGGCTCATCAAGGTCTTAAACAAAGGGTTTCAAGAATTTAAAATTAATTTTTAGATTAATTAAATCATGTATGCACTGTTAGTTGGGCAGGTCCACATGGTTAGAAAAACAATGCACCCTAACCGTGCACCCTAGGTGTAGGGTTTCATGGTTTCTCCTTGGTGGATGCACGATATTCCAAACTATTTGAAAAACATTTAAACTCTCACCTTCTCGTTTGGCATGGTTTTCACTATAATGGTTCACTTCTTGTGAAAACTGTGTGCCAACTATGTACAGCCCAAAAACATCCAAAACAAATTCTTAATTTTTATTCAAAATAACCCTAAATGAAATACAACCAAAGAATGATCAAAATAGGGTTTTATGAATACTTGATAAAAGTAACAAGATGTTATAAGATCTTTAATAGTAATATATAGGAATGAGTCTTATCAATTATTAATTACCTTTTAGGAAAAGTGAGAGGTAATAATTGAATGAAATTTCTTATGCTTCATCAGTACGGTCAATCATGTATGATAAGTTCGGTTTAAGATCTAGTGGCTCATTAGTACAAATCAAGACCTGATGAGAATAATTTGTACTATATCAAAAAAATAATTATTTAATTGAGAATAAAAAAATGTATTTTGGTATTTTGAATAGATAAATATGTTTTTTTAAAAGTTTATACCAATTTTGATTTACAAACCGGTGATGATTATTCAATATTTCTGTCAGGGTTTATGTTTAGCTTGAATAGTACTGTAGTGAGCTAGAAGACTTCCAAATAATCAGTTATGTTTGTATATATAATATAATTTAAATACATCACAAATAAATACAATGAATAAAGGATAAATAAGTTTATAGCTGAAATAGTGGTTATTCCTAGAATATAGTATACAAGTATAATGACTCGAGTATAGCCATCCCCTAATTACATGTTTTTTAAAAAATATTATAGAACTCTCTATCTTAAAACCTTTAATATTATATTTTTAGAGGATTATGAAATCTCTTACATCACCCCATATAAAAATACCTAGAATGTTTCACATGGTGTACATTTTTTAAGAAAATGTGCTCATAAAACTATACACTAGCTTTTTTCGAGATTAATAATCATAATTTTAATTTCAAATTTTTTATCATTCCTTCTCAACAACGAACATTATTAATGTCACTGTTAAAAGTATAATGAGAATATAAATCTCATTAATGGGTAATCAAAGAAAATAAACTTGTTAATCCATGTAATACATTAAGTCTCATTAAGTTGAATAATATTTATATCAACAAAATGATACATTAAAGTCATAGAAGATTATAAAATAGTATTCAAAAATAAAATCAATATACTTCTCATAATTACTTCATCACTTGTATCAATATAATTTTTTAGGATTATAAATAAAACTTATATTCAATTGCATATTCAATAAAATAATAATATAAATTTCTTGAAATAATATATTCATATAACCTATATTCACTCATAATCATCCAAAATGGGATAAAATATCTATTTAATTCCGATATATATTATATAAAGAATAAATATTTACCCAATGAATTTTAAGACAATATACTGGTCTCACCCATCATCAACTACAATTTTCAAGAATCATATCTTGAATAAAACACATAGGAACTTACATTTCAATCCACAATCTTAAACATCAAAGTTAACCTAAATAATTAAAATGAACAGAATTTAAAGGGTTAATTGATTTTTTATTTAATGTAAATGAGTGTTAATCAAATAAAAAATATAAATAAAGGTAAAATTTTAATAAATACATGATAAATAATATTCTTAGATAAAATAATGTTGACATATATGAAGAACCCTTAAACGGAATATAAAAAAATTATTAATAATATAATAAGAAATATCCCTTCCATTTTGATGTTTTTATAACAATGAAATTATTATTAAATATCATTAAAATGAATAATAAATGTAATAAACAGTATTTTTATATAATTTCATAAGAAAACCTTTATAGAAAACCATTGAAAGAGAATAAAATAAAATGGTGGGATAAAGCTACCACGTGATAAATGTAAAGGAAGAGATTGAAAAATATTCCCTTCTTGAATTTTTAAACAACTCAAAATCAATAAAAATTTATATTAATTGACAATTATATAGTTTTAATAACATTGATATGGAAGGGAAATATCTGATCAAAAAGTGTAACGACCCAATATTTTATGATAAGTATTCTTTTTAATTTATTTCATGTAATGTGTTTTATGCTACAACAAGATTATCTTGTGCTATACACCACATTGTATTAGCTTGAAGTATACACAACACTATTCCAAGATTGTGTTACACACAATTTCAAGTTCGTTTTATAATAGTCATTCTACGCAACATTGAGTGTATATATATATATTCAATGTATAAATGAAATATGGTTTGATTATGTTATACGAAATAATAAAGGATTCTTGCACAACATGCAACCCTGACTTGTCTTGCATTACACACAATCGCGACCTTCCTCGATAGCGTGTGTTGTACGCAATACCGGGTTTTACTAAACAACGATATATTATTATAATATTATTATGAACTAGCCGTTATGAATAGTATTAACTAAATTTTTAATTTTATAACATTGTTAGTCATCTTACATATTTTCTAGAACATGGTATAAGAACAAAATAAATTTTTCGGGTAAAATATGTATTTTTCAAAAAATGCAGTTTTTCCGCCTTTTGATGGCGCACCCACTTTAAATCTAGTTTTTGACATGTTTATAAGTTCAATTTGACAAAATAAAATTTTTCTTTTGAATAAGGATATAAAAATTTACATTGGATAATGTTTTGATATTTTTTTGACAACTTTCATATTTTAATGAATAGTAAAAACACGTTATATTTTAATTAAAAACAACATTTTTCATCGTAATATTTTATATGGTTAAATTATAATATTGAATGGTTTTAAAGTATAAATAGAATATATTTTTACCATTTAATATAATGTATTTCATTGGCATTGATTTTACCTTGAATTCGTAGGTTAAATCAATTCAATCTTTTGAAATGTTTTAAACAAAAACTTGTTTTCTTTCGACAAAGGGATTAATTTTAATTTTATTTCTGCAACTTTTGTGTATTGAATTTGGAAAAATGGATTCCATATTTGGAATCAGTAGGTCCAAATTATGTTAATAAGCTACTTTTTATTTTTGGGCTTTATGAATAGTAACTATGATATATTTTATTTACCATAGTTAAAGGTAAATCGGATAATTAAGGGTAAATATAAGATTAAAAAATTAACCTAAAACCTGCCAAAATCCTATTGGATGACTTAAAGTCGACTCATATCACCTAAGGGTCATATTAAAATCATTTAATGGACTTTTTTCCATGAAAATAACTTAATTATTATTAAAACCAATGAAAGTGACAACATGTCACTCTCTTAAATCTTATAATTATATTAATTTTAATTTAGTGATAAAATTAATGAAACTTCGAACATGAATAGTCTCCAGAAATCTAATTAAATTATCTACATCATATAAATTTATTTATAACTTTTAGGTATTAAATAATTATCATTAATTTTGACACAATAGGGATGCAGAAATTATTTATTTAGTGAAAAATCAATAATATAGTTTTTATTGAAATATTAATACATATCAAAAGGCCCAAAAATCTGAACAAAACTTATTATTAGTGTATATATAAACCCTAATCATTCATTGTCCGAATTGTTGACCATTTGAATCCTTATTAAGATGATTATGACACTTATATTATTTTATTTTAAATGATGCCAAAGTTGTCACCTTCCTAATTTAATAAATACAACAATTTAAATATTGTCATTTTAAGATGGTAAATTAGATTAAAAGTATTATTATGAAAGGTACTAGATTTATCTGTATCATAGGATTTTATTTTTAATTTTTATGCAACAAATACGTATATTAAATAATTATACAAAAAATGATGTAGTAATTATTCTATTAAGAGATAAAACAAATAAATAGTTATAAAAATAATAAAATAAATATATTATTAACTATTTAATGTGCTCAACTAATTTTCTAGATACATATGACCTTTTATGAATCTATTAAAGCTTTTAGTTCGAACATATCTTCTGTATATATTTTATTTAAATTCAAATAAATGAATAGTGTCAAAATTGACACTATTGTTATTTTATAAAAGTAATATATTATAAAATTGTTTAAAAATCACAAAAATATTTAAAAATTATAAATTTAAATTTATATGGTATAAAATGTTATAAAGTATCCAATTATTGACAATTCAAAACAAATAAGTAATTATATGTTATAATTTAAAATTTAGAATGTTATTACCATAAATAAAATTAAATTGATTAAATAAGGATAAATCAAGTTGATAATGTTTAAAATAAATTCCAAACATGTCTAAATTTGATTGGTTGATGAGATTACAACCCTATATCATCTAATATTAGTATATGAGTCATATTTGGAAGTTTTTAAGTGGGTTTAGATTTATTATAAATTAATATTTTTAAGAATTCCAAAGGTGCCCCTCTCCTCCCTTATAAAAGGGCACCTCCTCCCTCTCTTCCTCACACCACTTTGAGCCTTCAATCTCGGAAAAACCCAGCCAAATTCTCTTCTACACTTCCCTAGAAACATCCTAGAGGTCCTGGTCTTCTTCAGAGACCAATTTTAGTGCCCTAAGAAGAGGTCTCAAAGAGGTGCCTCAAAGAAGTGGTAATTTCCATTACCGATTCATTCAACTTTATTTCTTCTTCCACTTCTTCTTTTTTTAGTTGTTTCATTATGAGGTAATAACATCAGTATCAATAATATACATATAAGTTATTATAAATATGAAACAACCATATTTCACCATCTAACCATCCAACAGAAAACGAAATCACCGTGCGTGCGTACGTACGGAATACCGTCTCCACGCAATGGTGTAATCTATTTTCCACCACCACCTTACTTGGATGGGTATAAGGGTGAAAGTAAGGAATATTTATGATTATTGTAAAGTGATATTGATTCTTTAATATTATACATACACTTTAATACAATTCCACGAACTTGGGAATGATATCATCGCTCGTGCGTACGTACGGACTACCGTCTCCACGGCGCGATAAGATTCACTCTCCATGTTAACCATTCATGAATGATTATAAAGTATATATAATTAATAATAATTAAATATATGAAATAATAATGATACTGTATTTATGTATATATATATATATATGTATGTCATTTACTTAATTCCATTCAATTCAAAAGGGAAACAAAAACAGCGTTCATGCGTACGTACGGCCTATCGTCTCCATGAACGATGTATTTCATTCCTTTTATCGATATATAATATATATGTATATGAGGAATATATTTTATATATAAATCATGTTTTACATTCTGGAATTATTTAAATCATTATATAAGTAATAATATCAAAAACAACAAGTCAAAACGCATACGATAAATGAAATGATTTTACCCAAAACGCTGCTTTAACATGGAATTTACAAAAGAACGGGTAATATAAAGTCATAAGTGAAACATATATGATATCATAACAATGAATATTATTCTTTAATAAGTCAATTAAAATATTTAAATCACTATACAGGAGGTTAAGATGCGTACGAAGCATATCGGACCCAAGGTAAGGGATAATTTTGCAAATCTCATTTTTATCCGAGATTGCTTATTCGTACGTATTTACTGGGGTTATTGCTATCATCCATGTCCATGTTTTATAAAAGTGTTTTCATGTATGTTTAAATTACTTTTTACCCATTTTTGACTTTTTGACTTTTACTACATGGTATGTAACGAATCCTTCTTTTGTTTACGTTACGAGGTACTTTTTTTACTTTTCCGGCAAAAGTATGAGAAGAATGTTTTTTTAAATTATACGGCATGAAAGAATTTTTTTGTTTTTATAAAGCCTTATTTTCATGAAGCTTACTCCGAAATATTTCATGACTATTTTCAACAAAATATCCTTATTTTAAAATTGCATGACGTTTTGTGAAAATAAATTGATTTTGAAGAAGAAAGGATATTTTCCACAAGAATTCATTTCAAGTGTTTTATCAAAATTATTTTTCATATAAGATGACATTATTTTATATGTTTCAAGTATAATGTCTCTATGATTTACATGGTTTCACTTTTTTTATTATGAAATGATATCCATTTCTTTTATATGGATTATGTGATGATGGGATGATGTTTATGAAACCCATTTTATTTATTGGGTTATTATGAATGATGTATGTTTATTTTGTGGCACAAGTAAGAATGATTTCATTATAAGATGGGTGGGACCTATATCTCCCTCCAATGAATTGGGTAAATATTTTTATCTCATGAGATAGACATGGCTGGAATGGCAAGTTAAACCGGTTCAGTAATACAGGACTGGAACGAGGAGTGAAATCGATTCAGAAAGGGACTTTTCCCACTAAGATGGTCTTGCCAGCAATGTCTTGGCTAATATGAAAATCATAAAATGTGCTGAATGGTTGCCACAATTACATGTTTTACTCCCATTATATTTTATCATTCTTAATGTTTCTTTATGATCTATGCCTTACGTACTTCCATGTTTTATGTCATTGCACAAGCTTTTGATGTTTAAACATTATGTTCATGTTTTTAAGCTCAAATGTATATGATTTGTTTTATTTTATCCATGATTACCCTTACTGAGAATTTGAGCTCACCCCTTATATGTTTTCTTTTCCCCAGGATATAAAGAAAGGTTTTAGGTAAGAAAAAAAGGGGAAGATCGATATGGGCGATGTTGAAGATCTTTCAAAAGGATTAGATGTTTATATTCTGAGTTTCCAAAGACACTAAACTATTACGGTCCTTGTGTGTCTATTTTTTTTATGTACTAAGTATTCCGCAAAAGTAATGTAATGTCCATGTACGTCAAGCTTCGGGTCTCTACAGTTGGTATCAGAGGGAGGTTTAGTCAACCTTTGGAATCTAGGATGCGAAAATGTTAGTGAGATCCCTAGAGAAATTTCTAAGGTATGTCTAGGGATGTACCTAAGGATAAGTATACGTATATGATATAGTCTTAGAACTATGATAACAATCTTAGAATTTAACCTAAGATGTTAGATATTGAGGGTGATCCCCCTTTACTATGTTATTTCCCCTAGCATGATTTTTGCCTCTCACACTTTTTTTTGGGTTTTAGAAAATGGCTGGAAACAGGAAGATTCATGATAATGGAGGATATGACGGACAATAGAATGATATTCTTCATGAGAAACCAAATGAAACAGGATTTGGAAGTCCAAACATCGTTATTATGCCTAATCATCAATCTCATAATATGATCAATAATCTCAACTTTGGTACGTTTCTCGACTCATATAATAAGAGAAAGATGGAGTTTCATGATTATCATTGAGAAAAGAAAGCTCAATTTCCCTCATGTAAATCATGTGGGAAGAGGCATCAGGGAGATTGTTTCAAAGGAATTGGAAGAAGCTTTGGGTGTGGAAAAGAAGGACACAAAGCCAATAAGTGCAAAGGAAAAGTTTCAGTTAACAACAGGGATGAGGATAATGGTATTGCTACGACATCAACAATGGTTAAATGTTTTAAATGTGGAATGTACGGGCATTATCCAAACCAATTTCCTAAGGTAAAGTCTCATAAAGAGAATCAGTACGGTCGTATGGGTAGTATTTATGTTGATGATGATGAAGAGACTACAAATGATCTGTGAGATGAATGAATTGTTGAAGCTCATTCAATGGTTTAAGAAGGTAGTGGAATGATTACATGTTTATCAAGTGTAGTGTTGTATAAGTAATCTCATGGTACTATGGAATAAAGAGACATCTAAGGATTGTTACACTTTGGTCTTTCCTAAGTTTTGAAAGTGTATGATTAATGGTACTAGTAACCATGAAAGGTTATTCAGATATTTTTGGAAAGTAGATGATATACGCATAATGAAGGGATAAGGAGAAAATTAAATGTTTGATAGTATTCATGATCACATGACTGATATAAGGAGAAGGTTATATCATGGTTTGAGTATATAGAATTTTTGGATTTTGGTATGCGGAAAGTGTTAACTTTTGACAGCACTCATGTTTTCACTAAGGTTATATGGTAATTTATGATTCAAGAGAATATATGACTAAGGTATTCATGTGTTTGGAATGCAACCAACAAGATATATCTTATAATATATTTGGGATAAATGCTTGTATTCACATTCTTGGTAGATAACCTTTCTAGTAATTTTTTTCTTTATACTATGAGCTTGGACCGAAGTATTTTAGATAAGCCTAAAGATTGGAATGGATTATGTTGGACATAAGTTAGTATTGTTTAAGGATAGAAATGTGTTTCAATATTATTATAGTAAGGTAGTTTTAGAAAAAAGACAACCTGCAAGACGGGCGACAGCCCATCACGTCGGACAAGGCTGTGGGAATCGAACCCACAACTGAAGTGCGACTGGCCTTTATCACCTACCACTAGCCTACAGGAAGTCCCTGGTTAGTAGAAACTAGTTTTATTTTATTAAGGGGTATGATATATGAAGTATAAGTTCATTTTTGGAATCATATATGATTAACCTCACCATAGATGGACTTATGTATATTTGATAACTTTTGCTAACCTTTTGTTTGAAATAAATGGAATGACCCATCATTCTATCACATGATCTATTAACACTTCACGAATAACAAATTCAACTTCATTTCTTTAAGAGATGAAGTGGAAAATTGTTCAAAGCATGAACAACAGTGACATTGTACGAAAATCAAGAAAATATTTCTTCTAATTCAAAATTTTCAACTTTAGGGAAATGATATTGAAAACCAAAAATGTTATCCTAGTGCTCTTATATCCGATGAATCAGATGGTACCTTAGATCATCACAAATCTATTGATTTGTGATTCATGGATTTTTCATAGCCATGTTCTCTACCACTCTCCACCATAACTTGATTGTTAGATTTTTCTTCCATATCCATATTTTCACATATGTTTTCCTACGTGGAAACCCAGTGATGAGTTAATTTGGGTAACCGTTACATTTCATACTTTAGTTTTTAAAGCCAAGTTTTGGTATTCCTTTTTACGATGTGGGTTTCTATAAATAGTAAACCATTTATAACCCTGACGAATTTGGAGGGAGATATTCATTTTAAGGGGGGTAGAATGTAATAACCTGATATCTTATGATAAGTATTTTTTTTAATTTATTTTATGTCATGTGTTTTATGCTACAACAAGATTATCTTGTTCTATGCGCCACATTGTATTAGCTTCAAGTATA
The DNA here is from genome assembly GCA_963277665.1 of Viscum album. Classification (NCBI taxonomy): domain Eukaryota; kingdom Viridiplantae; phylum Streptophyta; class Magnoliopsida; order Santalales; family Viscaceae; genus Viscum; species Viscum album. Next base: position 1,113,366,842 of record OY728132.1, on the reverse strand, counting down.
CCCAACACTATTCTTAGATTGTGTTACACATAATTTCAAGTTCTTTTTATAATAGTCATTCTACGCAACATTGAGTGTATATATATATATATATATTCAATGTATAAATGAAATATGTTTGGATTCTGTTATACGAAATAATAAAGGATTCTTGCACAACACGCAACCCTGACTTGGCTTGCATTACACGCAATCGCGACCTTCCTTGATAGCGTGTGTTGTACGCAATACCGGGTTTTACTAAACAACGATATATTATTATAATATTATTATGAACTAGCCGTTATGAATAGTATTAACTAAATTTTGTATTTTATAACATTATTATTCATCTTACACATTTTCTAGAACATGGTATAAGAATAAAATAAATTTTTCGGGTAAAAAATGTATTTTTCAAAAAATGCAGTTTTGCCGCCTTTTGATGGCGCACCCACTTTAAATCCGGCTGTTGAAATGTTTATAAGTTCAATTTTACAAAATAAAATTCTTATTTTGAATCAGGATATAAAAATTTACTTTGGATAAAGTTTTGATATTTTTCTGATAACTTTCATATTTTAATAAATAGTAAAAACATTCTATATTTTAATTAAAAACAACTTTTTTCATCGTAATAATTTATATTGTTAAATTATAATATTTAAGTGTTTTAAAGTATATGTAGAATACATTTTTACCATTTAATATAATGTATGTCATTGGAATTTATTTTACCTTGATTCGTAGGTTAAATCAATTCAATCTTTTGCAATGTTTTAAACAAAAACCTGTTTTCTTTCGACAACGGGATTAATTTTATTTTAATTTCTGAAACTTTTGTGTATTGAATTTGGAAAATTGGATTCCATTTTTGAAATCAGTAGGTCCAAATTATGTTAATAAGCTAATTTTTATTTTTGGGCTTTATGAATAGTAACTACGGTAAATTTTATTTACCATAGTTAAAGGTAAATCGGGTAATTAAGGGTAAATATAAGATTATAAAATTTACCTAACACCTCACAAAATCCTATTGGATGACTAAAAGTCGACCCATATCACCTAAGGGTCGGATTAGAATCATTTAATGGACTTTTTTCCATGAAAATAACTTAATTATTATTAAAACCAAAGAAAGTGACAACATGTCACTCTCTTAAATCTTATAAGTATATTAATTTTAATTTAGTGATAAACTTAATGAAACATTGAACATGAATAGTATCCAGAAATATAATGTAATTATATACATCATATAAATTTATTTATAATTTTTAGGTATTAAATAATTATCAATAATTTTGACACAATAGGGATGTAGAAGTTATTTATTTAGTGAAAAATCAATAATATAGTTTTTATTGAAATATTAATACATATCAAAAGGCCCAAAAATCTTCACAAAACATATTATTAGTGTATATATAAACCCTAATCATCTATTTCCCGAATTGTTGACCATTTGGATCCTTATTAAGATGATTATGACACTTATATTATTTTATTTTAAATGATGCCAAAGTTGTTACCTTCATAATTTAATAAATATAACAATTTAAATATTGTGATTTTAAGATTGTAAATTTGATTAAAAGTATTATTGTGAAAGGTAATATATTTATCTTAATCATAGGAGTTTATTTTTAATTTTTATGCAACAAATAAGTATATTAAATAATTATAAAAAAATGATGTAGTAATTATTTTATTAAGAGATAAACCAAATAAATGGTTTTAAAAATAATAAAATAAATATTATATGAACTATTTAATGTTCTCCACTAATTTTCTAGAGACATATGACCTTTTATGAATCTATTAATGCTTTTAGTTCGAACATATCTTCTGTAAATATTTTATTTAAATTCAAATAAATGAATAGTGTCAAAATTGACACTATTGTTATTTTACAAAAATAATATATTATAAAATTGATTAAAAATCACAAAAATATTTAAAAATTATAAATTTAAATTTATATGGTATAAAATATTATAAAGTATCCATTTATGGACAATTCACAACAAATAAGTAATTATTTTTTATAATTTAAAATTTAGAATGTTATTACCACAAATAAAATTAAATTGATTAAATAAGGATAAATCAAGTTGATAATGTTTAAAACAAATTCATAACATGTCTAAATTTGATTGGTTTATGAGATTAAAACCCTATCTCATCTAATATTTGTATATGAGTCATTTTTGGGGGTTTTTAAGTAGGCTTAGATTTATTATAAATTAATATTTTTAAGAATTCCAGAGGTGCCTCTCTCCTCCCTTATAAAAGGGCACCTCCTCCCTCTCTTCCTCGCACCACTTTTAGCCTTAAATCTCGGCCAACCCCGGCCAAATTCGCTTCTCCACTTCCCTAGAAACATCCTAGAGGTCCTGGTTTTCTTCAAAGACCAATTTTAGTTCCCTAAGAGGAGGTCTCAAAGAGGCGCTTCAAAGAAGAGGTAATATCCATTACCGATTTTTTCAACTTTATTTCTTCTTCCACTTCTTCTTCTTTTTAGTTGTTTAATTATGAGGTAGTAACATCAGTATCAATAATATACTTATGTGTTATTATAAGTATAAAACAACCATATTTCACCATCTATCCATCCAACGGAAAACGAAATCACTGCGTGTGCGTACGTACGGAATACCGTCTCCACGCCGTGGTGTAATCTATTTTCCACCACCACCTTACTTGGATGGGTATAAGGGTGAAATTAATGAATATTTATGATTATTGTAAACTGATATTGATTCTGTAATATTGTACATACACTTTAATACAATTCCACGAACTTGGGAATGATATCATCGCTCGTGCGTACGTACGGACTACCGTCTCCACGACGTGATAAGATTCACTCTCCATGTTAACCATTCATGAATGATTATAAAGTATATATAATGAATAATAATGAAATATATTACATAATAATGATACTGGATTTATGTATATATATATATATTTATGTCATTTCCTTAATTCCATTCAATTCAAAAGGGAAACGAAAACAGCGTTCATGCGTACGTACGGCCTATCGTCTCCATGAACAGTGTATTTCATTCCTTTTATCGATCTATAATATATATGTATATGATGAATATATTGTATATATAAATCATGTTTTACATTCTGGAATTATTTAAATCAGGATATAAGTAATAATATCAAGAACGACAAGTCAAAACACATAAGAAAAATGAAATGATTTTACCCAAAACGCTGCTTTAACATGGAATTTACAAACGAACGGGTAATATAAAGTCATAAGTGAAACATATATGATATCATAACATTGAATATTATTCTTTAATAAGTCAATTAAATTATTTAAATCATTATACAGAAGGTTAAGATGCGTACGAAGCATATCGGACCCAAGGTAAGGGATAATTTTGCAAATCTCATCTTTATCCGAGATTGCTTATTCGTACGTATTTACTGGGGTTATTGCTATCATACATGTCCATGTTTTATAAAAGTGTTTTCATGTATGTTAAAATTCCTTTTTACCCATTTTTGACTTTTTGACTTTTACTACATGTTATGTAAGGAATCTTTCTTTTGTTTACGTTACGAGGTACTTTTTTGATTTTTCCAGAAAAAGTACGCGAAGAATGTTTTTTTAACTTATACGGCATGAAAGGATTTTTATGGTTTTATAAAGCCTTATTTTCATGAAGCTTCCTCCAATATATTTCATGACTATTTTCAACAAAATATCCTTCTTTTAAAATTGCATGACGTTTTGTGAAAAGAAATTTATTTTGAAGAAGAAAAAGATATTTTCCATAAGAATTCATTTCAAGTGTTTTATCAAAATTATTTTTCGTCTAAGATGACATTATTTCATATGTTTCAAGTATAATGTCTCTAAGATTTACATGGTTTCACTTTTCTTATTATGAAATGATATCCATTTCTTTTATATGGATTATGTGATGATGGGATGATGTTTATGAAACCCATTTTATTTATTGGGTTATTATGAATGATGTATGTTTATTTTGTGGCACAAGTAAGAATGATTTCATTATGAGATGGGTGGGACCTATATATCCCTCCAATGCATTGGGTAAAGATTTATATCTCATGAGATAGACATGGATAGAATGGAAAGTTAAACCGGTTCAGTAATACAGGACTGGAACGAGAAGTGAACTCGATTCAGAAAGGGACTTTGCCCACTAAGATGGTCTTGGCAGTAATGCCTTGGCTACTACGGAAATCATAAAATGTGTTGAATGGTTGACACAATTACATGTTTTACTCCCATTCTATTTTATCATGCTTAATGTTTCTTTATGATCTATTCCTTACGTACTTCCATGTTTTATGTCATTGCTCAAGCTTTTGATGTTTAAACATTATGTTCATGTTTTTAAGCTCAAATGTATATGATTTGTTTTATTTTATCCATGCTTACCCTTACTGAGCATTTGAACTCACCCTTTATATGTTTTATTTTCCCCAGGATATAAATAAAGGTTTTAGGTACGAAAAAAATGGGAAGATCGATATGGGCGATGTTGAAGATCTTTCAACAGGATTAGATGTTTATATTCTGAGTTTCCAAAGACACTAAACTGTTACGGTCCTTGTGTGTCTGTTTTTGTTATGTACTAAGTATTCCGCAAAAGTAATGTAATATCCATGTACGTCAAGCTTCGGGTCTCTACATTTGGTATCACAGGGAGGTTTAGTCAACCTTTAGAAACTAGGATACGAAAATTTTAGTGAGATCCCTAGAGATATTTCTAAGGTATGTCTAGGGATGTACCTAAGGATAAGTATACGTATAGGATATAGTCCTAGAACTATGATAACGATCTTAGAATTTAACCTAAGATGTTAGATATTGAGGGTGCACCCCCTTTACTATGTTATTTTCCCTAGCATGATTTTTTCCTCTCACACTATTTTTTTTTGGGGTTTTAGAAAATGGCTGGAAACAGGAAGATTCATGATAATGGAGGATATGACGGACAATGGAATGATATTCTTCATGAGAAACCAAATGAAACGGGATTTGAAAGTCAAAACATCGTTATTATCCCTAATCAGCAATCTCATAATATGATCAATAATCTCAACTTTGGTAAGTTTCTCGACTCATATAATAAGAGAAAGATGGAGTTTCATGATTATCATTGCGAAAAGAAAGTTCAATTTCCCTCATGTAAATCATGTGGGAAGAGGCATCAGGGAGATTGTTTCAAAGGAACTGGAAGATGCTTTGGGTGTGGAAAAGAAGGACACAAAGCCATTAAGTGCAAAGGAAAAGGTTCAGTTAACACCAGGGATGAGGATAATGGTATTGCTACGACATCAACAATGGTTAAATGTTTTAAATGTGGAATGTACGGGCATTATGCAAACCAATGCCCTAAGGTAAAGTCTCATGAAGAGAATCAGTATGGTCGTATGGGTAGTATTTATATTGATGATGATGAAGAGACTACAAATGATATGTGAGTTGAAAGAATTGTTGAAGCTCTGTCAATGGTTTAAGAAGGTAGTGGAATGATTACATGTTTATCAAGTGTAATGTTGTATAAGTAATCTCATGGTACTATGGAATAAAGAGACATCTAAGGATTGTTACACTGTTGTCTTTCCTATGTTTTGAAAGTGTATGAGTAATGGTACTAGTAACCATGAAAGGTTATTCAGATATTTTTGGAAAGTAGATGATATGCGCATAATGAAGGGATAAGGAGAAAATTAAATGTTTGATAGTATTCATGAGCTCATGACTGATATAAGGAGAAGGTTATATCATGGTTTGAGTATATAGAGATTTTGGATTTTGGTATGCGGAAAGAGTTAACTTTTGACAGCACTCAAGTTTTCACTAAGTTTATATGGTAATTTATGTTTCAAGAGAATATATGACTAAGGTATTCATGTGTTTAGAATGCAACCAACAAGATATATCTTATGATATATGTGGGATAAATGCTTGTATTCACATTCTTGGCAGATAACCTTTCTAGTAATTTTTTTCATTATACTATGATCATGGACTGAAGTATTTTAGATAAGCCTAAAGATTGGAATGTATTATGTTGGACATAAGTTAGTATTGTTTAAGGATAGAAATTTTTTCGATATTATTATAGTAAGGTAGTTTTAGAAAAAGGACAACCTGCAGGACGGGCGACAGCCCATCGCGTCGGACAAGGCTGTGGGAATCGAACCAACAACTGAAGTGCGACTGGCCTTTATCACCTACCACTGGCCTACTGGAAGTCCCTGGTTAGTAGAAACTAGTTTCTTTTTATTAAGCGGTATGATATATGAAGTATAAGTTCATTTTTTGAATCATATATGATTAACCTCACCATAGATGGAATTATGTATATTTGATAACTTTTGCTAACCTTTTGTTTGAAATAGATGGAATGACCCATCATTCTATCATATGATCTGTTAACACTTCACGAATAACAAATTCAACTTCATTTCTTTAAGAGATGAAGTGGAAAATTGTTCAAAGCACGAACAACAGGGAGATTGTACCAAAATCAAAAAAATATTTCTTCTAATTCAAAATTTTCAACTTTAGGGAAATGATATTGAAAACCAAAAATGTTGTCCTGGTGCACTTATATCCGATGAATCAGATGGTACCTTAGATCATCACAAATCTATTGATTTGTGATTGATGGATTTTTCATAGCCATGTTCTCTACCACTCTCCATCATAACTTGATTGTTAGATTTTTCTTCCATATCCATATTTTCACCTATGTTATCCTACTTGGAAACCCAGTGATGAGTTAATTTGGGTAACCATTACATTTCATACTTTAGTTTTTAAATCCAAGTTTTTGTATTCCTTTTTACGATGTGGGTTTCTATAAATAGTAAACCATTTATAACCCTGACGAATTTGGAGGGCGAAATTTATTTTAAGGGGGGTAGAATGTAACAACCCGATATCTTATGATAAGTATTCTTTTTAATTTATTTGATGTCATGTGTTTTATGCTACAACAATATTATCTTTTTCTATGCGCCACATTGTATTAGCTTGAAATATACCCAACACTATTCTTAGATTGTGTTACACACAATTTCAAGTTCTTTTTATAATAGTCATTCTACGCAACATTGAGTGTATAGATATATATATATATTCAATGTATAAAAGAAATATGGTTGGATTCTGTTATACGAAATAATAAAGGATTCTTTCACAACACGCAACCCTGACTTGGCTTTCATTACACGCAATCGTGACCTTCCTCGACAGCGTGTGTTGTACGCAATACCGGGTTTTACTAAACAAAGATATATTATTATAATATTATTATGAAATAGCCGTTATGAATAGTATTAACTAAATTTTGAATTTTATAACATTATTATTCATCTTACACATTTTCTATAACATGGTATAAGAACAAAATATATTTTTCGGGTAAAATATGTATTTTTCAAAAAATGCAGTTTTGCCACCATTTGATGGTGCACCCACATTAAATCTAGTTGTTGACATGTTTATAAGTTCAATTTGACAAAATAAAATTCTTCTTTTGAATCAGGATATAAAAATTTACATTGGATAAAGTTTTGATATTTTTCTGATAACTTTCATATTTTAATGAATAGTAAAAACATGCTATATTTTAATTAAAAACAACTTTTTTCATCGTAATAATTTATATTATTAAATTATAATATTGAAGGGTTTTAAAGTATATATAGAATAAATTTTTACCATTTAATATAATTTATGTCATTGGCATTGATTTTACCTTGAATTCGTAGGTTAAATACATTTAATCTTTTGCAATGTTTTAAAAAAACCCGTTTTCTTTCGAAAACGGGATTAATTTTAATTTAATTTCTGCAACTTTTGTGTATTGAATTTGGAAAAATGGATTCCATATTTGGAATCAGTAGATACAAATTATTTTAATAAGCTATTTTTTATTTTTGGGCTTTATGAATAGTAACTACGGTAAATTTTATTTACCATAGTTAAAGGTAAATCGGTTAATTAAGGGTAAATATAAGATTATAAAATTTACCTAACACCTACCAAAATACTATTGGATGACTAAAAGTCGACCCATATCACCTAAGGGTCCGATTAGAATCATTTAATGGACTTTTGCCCATGAAAATAACTTAATTATAAAGAAACCAAAGAAAGTGACAACATGTCACTCTCTTAAATATTATAAGTATATTAATTTTAATTTAGTGATAAACTTAATGAAACTTCGAACATGAATAGTCTCCAGAAATATAAAATAATTATATACATCATATAAATTTATTTATAATTTTTAGGTATTAAATAATTATCATTAATTTTGACACAATAGGGATGTAGAAATTATTTATTTAGTGAAAATCTATAATATAGTTTTTATTGAAATATTAATACATATCAAAAGGCCAAAAAATCTTCACAAAACTTATTATTAGTGTATATATAAACCCTAATCATCCATTGGCCTAATTTTTGACCATTTGGATCCTTATTAAGATGATTATGACACTTATATTATTTTATTTTAAATGATGCCAAAGTTGTCACCTTCATAATTTAATAAATATAACAATTTAAATATTGTTATTTTAAGATTGTAAATTAGATTAAAAGTATTATTGTGAAAGTTACTAAATTTATATTAATCATAAGAGTTTATTTTTAATTTTTATGCAACAAATAAGTATATTAAATAATTATAAAAAAATGATGTAGTAATTATTTTATTTAGAGATAAACCAAATAAATGGTTTTAAAAATAATAAACTAAATATTATATGAACTATTTAATGTTATCCACTAATTTTATAGATACATATGACCTTTTATGAATCTATTAAAGCTTTTAGTTCGAACATATCTTCTGTATATATTTTATTTAAATTCAAATAAATGAATAGTGTCAAAATTGACACTATTGTTATTTTATAAAAATAATATATTATAAAATTGTTTAAAAATCAAAAAAAAATTCAAAATTATAAATTTAAATTTATATGGTAGAAACTATTATAAAGTATCCAGTTATGGAAAATTCACAACAAATAAGTAATTATTTGTTATAATTTAAATTTATAATGTTATTACCACAAATAAAATTAAATTGATTAAATAAGGATAAATCAAGTTGATAATGTTTAAAATAAATTCCTAACAAGTCTAAATTTGATTGGTTTATGATATTACAACCCTATCTCATCTAATATTTGTATATGAGTCATTTTTGGAGGTTTTTAAGTGGGGTTAGATTTATTATAAATTAATATTTTTAAGAATTCCAAAGGTGCCCCTCTCCTCCCTTATAAAAGGGCACCTCCTCCCTCTCTTACTCACACCACTTTTTGCCTTAAATCTCGGCCAAACCCTGAAAAATTAGCTTCTCCACTTCCCTAGAAACATCCTTGAGGTCCTGGTCTTCTTAAAAGACCAATTTTAGTGCCCTAAGAGGAGGTCTCAAAGAGGCGCTTCAAAGAAGAGGTAATGTCCATTACCAATTCTTTCAACTTTATTTCTTCTTCCAGTTCTTATTTTTTAAGTTGTTTCATTATGAGGTAATAAAATCAGTATCAATAATATACTGATATGTTATTATAAGTTTGAAACAACCATATTTCACCATCTATCCATCCAACAGAAAACAAAATCATCGCGCGTGCGTACGTACGGAATACCGTCTCCACGCCGTGGTGTAATCTATTTTCCACCACCACCTTACTTGGATGGGTATAAGGGTGAAAGTAATGAATATTTATGATTACTATAAATTGATATTTATTCTATAATATTATACATGCACTTTAATACAATTCCACGAACTTGGTAATGATATCATCGCTCGTGCGTACGTACGGACTATCGTCTCCACGACGCGATAAGATTCACTCTCCATGTTAACCATTCATGAATGATTATAAAGTATATATAATGAATAATAATGAAATATATGACATAATAATGATACTGGATTTATTTATATATATATATATATATATATATATATATTTATGTCATTTCCTTAATTCTATTTAATTCAAAAGGGAAACAAAAACAGCGTTCATGCGTACGAACGACATATCGTCTCCATGAACGGTGTATTTCATTCCTTTTATCGATCTATAATATATATGTATATGATGAATATATTTTATATATAAATCATGTTTTACATTCTAGAATTATGTAAATCAGGATATAAGTAATAATTTCAAGAACGACAAGTCAAAACACATACGATAAATGAAATGATTTTACCCAAAACACTGCTTTAACATTGAATTTACAAAAGAACGGGTAATATAAAGTCATAAGTGAAACATATATGATATAATAACAATGAATATGATTCTTTAATAAGTCAATGACATTACTTAAATCATTATATAGAAGTTTAAGATGCGTACGAAGCATATCAGACCCAAGGTAAGGGATAATTTTTCAAATCTCATTTTTATCCGAGATTGCTTATTCGTACGTATTTACTGGGGTTATTTCTATCATCCTTGTCCATGTTTTATAAAAGTTTTTTCATGTATGTTTAATGTCCTTTTTACCCATTTTTGACTTTTTGACTTTTACTACATGGTATTTAAGGAATCTTTCTTTTGTTTACATTACGAGGTACTTTTTTTATTTTTCCTGCAAAAGTACGAGAATAATGTTTTTTTAACTTATACGGCATGAAAGGATTTTTATGGTTTTATAAAGCCTTATTTTAATGAAGATTCCTCCAAAATATTTCATGACTATTTTCAACAAAATATCCTTCTTTTAAAATTGCATGACGTTTTGTGAAATGAAATTGATTTTGAAGATGAAAGGATATTTTCCACAAGAATTCATTTTAAGTGTTTTATCAAAATTATTTTTCATCTAAGATGACATTATTTCATATGTTTCAAGTATAATGTATCTATGATTTACATGGTTTCACTTTTCTAATTATGAAATGATAACCATTTTATTTATATTGATTATGTGATGATGGGATGATGTTTATGAAACCCATTTTATTTATTGGGTTATTATGAATTATGTATGTTTATTTTGTGGCACAAGTAAAAATGATTTAATTATAAGATGGGTGGGACCTATATCTCCTTCCAATGCATTGGGTAAAGATTTATATCTCATGAGATAGACATGGCTGGAACGGCAAGTTAAACCGGTTCAGTAATACAGGACTGGAACGAGGAGTGAACTCGATTCAGAAAGAGACTTTGTCCACTAAGATGGTCTTGGAAGCAATGCCTTGGCTAATATGGAAATCATAACATGTGCTGAATGGTTGCCACAATTACATGTTTTAACCCCATTCTATTTTATCATGCTTAATGTTTCTTTATGATCTATTCCTTACATACTTCCATGTTTTATGTCATTGCTCATGATTTTGATGTTTAAACATTATGTTCTTGTTTTTAAGCTCAAATGTATATGATTTGTTTTATTTTATCCATGATTACCCTTACTGAGCATTTGAGCTCACCCTTTATATGTTTTATTTTCCCCAGGATATAAATAAAGGTTTTAGGTAAAAAAAAAGGGGAAGATCGATATGGGAGATGTTCAAGATCATTCAACAGGATTAGATGTTTATATTCTGAGTTTCCAAAGACACTAAACTCTTACGGTCCTTGTGTGTCTGTTTTTGTTATGTACTAAGTATTTTTCAAAAGTAATGTAATGTCCATGTACGTCAAGCTTCGGGTCTCTACAAAAAGTGAGATAAAGAAAAACCTCTTAAAAATTTCATAAAGATTGAAATATGAATCTATTAGAAAGGAATCGTGAAAAGACTTGTAAATATCTAAAAATGACTATATTATAATAAATTTATGGATTTAGATATAAAGTTGGTATCAATTTTTCAAAAAATGTTTTGAAATAGATAATATTAAATAAAAATAATGGTCAAGATATGACACCTTATAATCTTCATAATTTACATAAAGGGACATTAAATATGATATCCAAAAAATGAAAGGATAAATATATTACGAGATATAAATAAAATATATCATAATAAAAAAAGGTTAAAAATAATGAATTCAACCCCAAAATATAGATCATCGATGGAGAATTCCTTACCTTACCTTCAAACTCATTTGAAGGAACTATAAATACTTATATAAACAACTTATGAATATTAATTATCAATTTCAAACCCTATTTATTTTTATTTAATTTATTATACATCAATTATATTAATTTATTACTTATTTTTTAGTAATATAATGTTTATATTGATCATCAGATGTTAGTGATTCCCACATTTCCACACTTCTTTTTGTATGGACATCTCAATCATCATTCCATGTCTATGAGGTATTCATATATAGAATGATAAAGGTACTATAAATACAATTTTATAATGATTTATAAAGTCATGTGATCATTCAAAGGGAGTTAAAAGTATTTTTTCAATGAACAAATATATATCTTACTTATTTCGGGTAACTTTACTAATAACAAATTGGCTTTATAACAAACATTAATTTGAATGAAACCCTTATTTAACATAATAATAACTCGAAATCCATATCATATGTCATAAATACTCAATATCCTTGTTTTTTAACCTTAAATAATTATAATTAATAAAATAGAGTATCACTGATTTTATAGGAGGTTAAACCAACCCAAAAAAACATACTATAAAGAATGAATGATTATAAACCCATCTAAATTTCATTATTATACTCAATTTTTAAAAACATATCATTGTCAATTATACATTAAAAAATTTTATAAGAACGTTCAATAATAGTTATAGAAATAAAATAAATAAAATAAATAAGGATATAGATGGTACTTACATTTAAGATTTGAATCATCCTTTATGGAACTTTGTTATAATAAAATATGTGTGACTCATTATTATTCAAAATTTCTAGAAAAAATGATAAATAATTGTAGGTGAATGAACTAGGGAAAAGTATGGATAAGAAATAAAACTTGATATATGTTTTTTGATGGGTAGAGAGTGGCCCCTTTTATATACAATATTTTGTGGAATTTTTACAGATACTCATTCTTTAATGGTTAAGGAATGTAATTTTTTGAAATATAAATGGAAAAAATAAAAGTGGGTTGTGTGTATAAATGTATGAAGGTTTTTAATGATTTATGATTAATTTATAAATCATTTTTCAATTATTTCCCATTAACATAAATATATAAGGTTAATCGTGTAATTTGAGTTTACAAATAATTTTAAAATTTTTGGAATTCTAATTTCAAAATATATATCATTGCTTTCTAATCATAATTACACCATAAAATTTCATATCCTATACATTAATAATTTTTTCACTTTATAATACTTAATTCAACATTTTTTACTTTTCTCATCCATCCCAAGAATTGTATTAACACGGAATAAGTGTTTTTATAATTATCATGCTATAAAATTTAGAAATTCAATAATTTGGGTCAACATAATTAATTAATAATTATCCTAGATCAAAAAGTTTCTAGTTTTCTCTCTCCTATCATACTTATCATGAAATAACATAGGTATCTCATCTTATCCATCATTTTCCATATGACTATAAAATTTTCCAAAAAATTATAGATATAAATTTAACAATAGAAAGTAAAATTACATTAGTACTTAAACATTTATTTGATACATGTGTTAAAATGTGTTGATCATCCTCTAAGAAATTTGAATTTATCCTCTTAATTAAATAAATAAAATTTATTCATATATCTAAAATATCTTATATACTTTTTTTTGATCCATCAATTTTGATATTTATATTTAAAAATATGTTATAAAGCTCAATTTATTCGTTAACTCTTAATTTTAAAAGGAATAAAAATTTACATGTATCACTCAACTTATAGCTAAATTAAATTTAGATATTGAATTTAAATATAATTGTTTTAAATCCTTAAAAATATAAATTTAAATGAATATATCATTTATAAACTTTTCAATTATTTTTCAACAATGTTTATGATTACACATCACATATACTATTTTTTGTCAGAACTTGTTATTTATTGGTTTTTTAATAAATACATTCCACTTAATTTTTACATGAGGATTCAAAATATGAAACTGATTTAATTAAAATAAATATTTTTTCAATAAACACTGTCTTTTAAAATAAAAATTCATAATATTATATATTTTTGTGTCTGTATCTAATTATAAAAAAATAGGGAACGAAAATTTCAACTAAAATATTGGATATTACATCCATCCCACCCCACCCCCATGAATTAGAAATTTTGTACTCAAAATTTTAATTTTCTCTCAGCAGTTTAAAAATAGGTAAGAATATCACTAAAATATAGATGAATATGTATATTGGTTCTATTTAGAACTCAACCATAGTTTCTAAGGTAAGACTAAGAGACTCACAATTTCCCTCATAATAGGCATATGTTGAGACCTTCATTAGTTTTAACTATTTCTTCCATATATCACTCGTTATTTAGTATTTAGACATATTTTAATGAATTAGTTTCCATAATAAGAACATAATATTGTTTTTATCAGAATAAGAACATGAGATTATTTGGTATATGAAATTATATTTCTTTAGCCTAACATTGGTTATTAACTCTAGATGAAGAGAGTAAATCAATGCATAATGTTTTATCAAATTCAACCAATGGAATGATATCTAGATTTATATAAAGTATCAGCCAAAAAATGAAAAATTAAAAAATGATTATTTACTTAGGAAATAATTATCTTACCATTGGTGTTTTTATAGATTACCCAATTACCAAAATTTGAGGTAATAATTCAATAGTCCCTAGAAACATGCAAGATATTTATAAATAGAATCAAATTAGGAATTTATAGTTCTTAATAGGTTAATAATTATTCCTTATTACACTTTAATTTAATATTCTAATTCTTCAATAATGATTAAAAAATCCTTTCCTTGATCCATTGTCTTTGGAGGATGTTGACATTTATTTTCCCCATTAATCCTTGTCTTGGTGAATTGGTTTTTATAGTTCCAAAATTCTTTATATTTGAAACATTTAACAATTGGTGTTAAATTAAGAAAAACATTATTTTCTAACTCAATGTTAACCAGCCTCCTCATGCCTCTCTGGTAGTCATGTTCAAGATGACCATATTTTCTATACATGATACATTTTCTTGTTCGTTTAATAAAATCTATCAATTAATTCATCCCACACTATTAGAATGTTGGAAATTGAATCTGCACCCCTCTATACATTTGTTCACTTAAACATCCACGAACCATTATTTTTCTCTTATTTGATGTATTTGGGAGTTCTATATAATCTAGTTTATTAAATATAACTTGAGATATATAAGTTACAACAACCATAATATATTCTAAAGCACTTCACATTCCATTTGAGTTTCTATTGGAAAAAAACATTTCTATTTTCCATTTTATTTGTGTTTCAATTTCATTCCTCATGATTTTAATCATTAACAAAAACCATGTGATTGGTGTGAGTAGATATAGTAACTAATAAAATCTATATAAGTCATTATATGAATATAAATTATTAATATTAGGATATCATAACCTATGAAACATTCAATTCAACATATGTGGTCTTAACATTTTTTCTTCTATCCTATTTAATCTAGTCCTTATAATTAACTAAATTAAAAAAATTGTTCTAACTAAATTCCTAACAAAAATAGTGTCTTAAATATTTTTACATTTTCTCCTAAAAATCCATTACCCTAATCCCCAAATAATCATAATTACCTTTATACCAAATAAAATCCAAACACCTAAGGTTATCTAATTATATTAACATATATTCACCAACCAATATAGTAACCCCTCACATTATCTGAAATTTTTTAAATATACCGATCTAACTGAATCCAAACCTCTAAATTTATTTATACACTACTCTGATAGAAAATGTAATGACCAAATCATAACTTTCCCATTATTAAATGTTTTAAAAAAATTATTACAATTAAATTATCAAGACCAATATTTTTCAATTTTTTGAGGAATAAGAAATTACCTATATAAACTTGCATAAATTGATCCATACTTTTTCACATAATGTATAATTTTTTCCATATAACATGGTAAAAAAACTATACACTTTCTTTAATCAATACCAACAATCATAATTTTAATTTTGACTTCTTTGATTATTCATAATAATCCATAAAGCATGAAAATATTATAGAAAAATATAAAAAGAGAATATAAATCATAGAATGGTAATAAAAGAGAGAAAAATCATTAGACTATGAAATAAAAGAAAAATTATGATGTTTCATAAATTTTATATCCATAGAATGATAAATTAAACAAATATATGATCATGAACTTATATTATAAATCATAAAATCAATTAAATTAGTAAGATAAATTATTTACTAATATCAAGGGAATTTACAAAGAATAATAATGAAAACTTATAATATATAATAAGGATAATAGAATAATCATGAAATTTACTTAAAACATCATATTAATATCACCTATAATCACACATAACTACTTGTAATAGAATAAAATAATTATTTATTTCCAATATATATTCATGAGAGAATAAATTATTTCCCAATGCATTATGAGTATGTATCCCAATCACACCCACCAACATTTATAATTACTATGAATATTATCATAAAAAATTAAAATGGATAGGAGATTATATTTCAATACAAACTAGTAAGAATAAAATTTTTCCATAATAAAGAAATTTATCAAATAATATGTGTTAACCAATTCTCTATTAAAAATAAAATTAATGAGAATCATTGAATAAAGATAAATAATGTTAATAGTTTAATTAAAATATGAGAAATAGTATTCTTATATAAAAGGGTATTGACATCAATTAAAAATACTTCATATAAAGATACAAAATTGTAAAAAACATAGAAGTAATATAAACTATATTTTGATGTTTTTATATTGATAAAATTATGATTAAATATAATATTGATTAAGGATAGAGAAAACAAAAATTATTTTTTGAATATTTCATAATAAAACACCTTTTGGAATCCATTTAATGAACATAAAAAGAAAGTAGTGAGAGAAAGAGTCCAAGTGAGAAACATTGGAAGAGAGAAAAATGTTTCATTAATATAAATGGATATAAGTCATAATCAATGGAAATTTCTGTTAAATAAACATTTCATAATATTAATAGAATGGACATGGAATACAAAGATCCAATTAAAAAGAGAAGTTAAAAGGTCATTCCAAAAATTTCAGAGTGGGTAAAATATGAATCAATTATAGTAGAATAATAAAAATACTAATAAATCCATAGAACTAATTGAAGAATAAGTAATTCAAGGATTTATATTTAAAGTATATGAAAATTATTAAAAGGATTTTTAGATATAGATAATGTCAAACAAGAATAATGATACCCCTTAAAATTTTATATTTAATATAAAGATATATTGGAAATAAATAATGTTCCAAAAAGGAAAGTAAAGTTGTAATAATATATAAAATCTATGAAGAAAATGAGATTTAAAAAAATAGGTAAGAATTGTGAATTTAAACCCAAAAAAGACACATTCAGTGGATAATACCTTTACTTTAACTTCTAAATTGTTTGAATGCATTCAAAATCCATATATAATTAACTATGGATTATTACTCATAAATTTTAAAACCTTATCTATATTTATTATATTAATTATTAATCACTTATATTTATTTATTTCTTATTCATTTTTTAGATTTAGTTTATATTGACCGTCATATATTATTATTTATCGTAGCTATATTCTAGTTTATGTATGGTGTTCCAAACCATATTTCTATGTTTATGAGTTAATCATATATATAATTATAATTATAATAGAATCATAATTTTATAATTATTTATAAATTAACATGATCATTCAATGGGAGTTATTGGAATAGTTCATAAGGAATAAATCTATATCTTTATCATTTTGGGTAAATTTACCAATAAGAAAGATTTACTTTATAATAGACATTCATTTTAATGATTCAATTTCAAAAACATGATGATATATTATATTAATATTTTATATTATAAATACGAAGTGTGTATTTTTTTATCTATATAATTATAAATAAAAAATAGAGTAGCATCATTCATATAGGTTGTTAAATCAACCCAAACATGAACATGCTACAAACTGGGGGTGATTATAAACTCATCCACATTTTATTATTATATTCTTATTATATAATTACATTGACATTAAATAATTGTTATTAAAATGGTAAATGAGATTAAATAATAAGTATGTTAGGTCCCTAAAGGTTATTAGTGAGAGATACCCTAAGAGGGAGGTGAATTAGGGTATGAAACTTGCTCCAGTTTAAAACACATAATCCTTAAACATTCACTTCCCTAAACGATCATGAAATAATTGTTAGTAGGGTCACTATTATATTTTTTTATTATGATTCAATTATTTTTCCCATTATCCATTCTTTTAATTAGATTGATCAATGTTTTATTAACCCACAACCACACTTATTTATGTCTTGTGGATAGAAAGTAAAGGATTCATATAAGAAACAAGTTTTTTCTTAGTTCACCGACATAAGACTAAACTAGTTGCATACCATGATACTGAGTTGATATACCTTAATAGACTTAATCACTTTTAGTTGTGAGTTTAGTCTAGGGTACTATAAACCTAGGGTCAATCCTCATACGAGGGTCACTCCCTTACTCTTTTTTCAATGATGACATATTAAAGAAAGTAAAACTAAATTAGTACACAATAAAAAAATAATATCACCTATTTTCATTAATTAACTAAATTTACATCAGTTCTATATGATCTTAAGTTTCTTCTGCTTCATAGACAGACTGTGAACATCAAAAACATTTTCAACTTCACCTTCCATGAATCATCATGAAAACTCCACTTTACATGTTTAAACAGATATTTAATGAGTTCTAATATATTATTTTTCTTCTATATTTGTAACACCCTAATGTTCTATGAAATATTTTTTTCAAATAAATTTATTTTGTAGATACCTTGTTCTATATGTAACATTATGTTTAAAATAACCACAATATATTTTTAAAATACTATTATTTAAAATGATGGTTATCTTATAATCATCAGATTAAAGTCTATAAATAGGAATAAATAAATTATGAAACATTTAAGGTTATATATGTATAAAATTAATTCATTGGTTAAAAATTTATTATAAATGAAAATATAAAACATTTTAAACAAATAGAAATATTTTTCTAAAAAAATTATGAACAAAATATATGTTTATCATAAACAATAAAATAATCACGATTTTTTATTTATTATAACTATATATATAAATTATTTATTCAATAAAAAAATTATTCATTCAATATTTTTTTAATCATGGTACAATAATAAAGCAAATTTTATGCTTATATTTTTTATTTTATTTTTGTAAAAAGCGGTTTTTGTCTCATGTTTGATGCTTATTTTAAAATTAAACTATTAAAATTTTAGAAATTGAATTTGAAAAAATGGAATACATATTTGTAATTATGAGATTCAAATTTGTTAAATATTCGCTTTTTATTTTTGGTCAATATGAATTGTCACCGCGGTAAAATTTATCACCATGGTAAAAAGTAAATCGGGTTAATCTAGTATAAAACTAAGTGATAAGGACATCATATTTTCATCCTAATTTTTATTGTATGAATTTAATTCTAAAATTATAATATTTTACTATAAATATATTTGTTTAATATACATATTTATATGAAAAATACATATTTAATACTTAAAGTAGTGAAATTTACAAAATGTCACTCTGTTTTAAATTTCTTTTATGTGTCCACAGAGGGAAAAATAAAGTTATAAATTAATATAAATATCAATTTTTATATTAATGAAATTATTTTCCTAAAATAAATTTATTTATATTTTTTATAAATTATATAATTATCTTAAAACCTTATGCAATGCGAATACAATGTTTATTTAATTAATATAAAAATAAAATAAATGATTTTAACATTTTTAAATGTGATATAATTTGAGTAATTTTTACTGTTACATGATTTTTATAGGTGAATATAACTTTTTTTGAAATATTATATAAAAATTAAAACTTTTTATTTATGTATTTTAAATCAAACCAAATGAATAGTGTCAAAATTGACAATAATGATGTCTTAACAAAATAATAATTTATTAAATAATTTAAAAATTATAAAAATATTGAAATAAGAAAAGTTGTATATTATATGTTCTAAAATTTCATTAATTTTCCATTTATGGACCAATTTTAACCTTTTACGAAAAAATAGCATCCCTTTGATATTGAAAAAGTTGTTGCCATAGTTAAATTAAAAATTGGTCAACTAAGGATTATTCAAAATGATAAGGTTTAAAATGACACTAAAATGTGTCTAAATTTTATTGGTTTATGGGATTACAACCCTATCCTATATTATCTTTTAATATCTTTCCATTTTTACACATTTGGATTGAGAATGAATTTATTATAGTTTAATATTTTTAGAAATTACAAAATTTCTTCTCACCTAAATTATAAAAGGGAACCTACTACATCACTTGTGAACACCACATTGAGCTTTCAATATTAACCTAAATATAGAAATTTATATTATTAAATTCCTTATACACATTCTTATAGGTTCTTGTTTCACCAAAATTCCATCCCTAGATCCCTTTAGAGGAGATCTAAAGGTGTCACTTCAAAGAAGATGAAATCACTTTCACTAATCACATTCCTTTCTAATCTTCTTTCCCACATCTAAATCTATGGTAATTATCATGAAATAAAAAATTAAGTATCATAAATATTATTAAATGTTATTTTTATTTTAAAAACACCATTATAAATCCTCTTTTCCATCAAGTAAGAAGTGAAAGTATCACTCGTAAGTACGTAAGGATCAACTTCTCCATATATTTATACAATTAATTTTTCATCATCATATTTTATGAATGGGAATTATGATAGGATTAAAATATATATAAGATATTAATGAAAAAAATTACTTATTTAATTATAATATCATATCTAACTTCATACCATCTAGTCCATTGGGAGGCAATAAGGTTGCTCGTTTTTAAATGTGGACAACCACCTCCACAAAACATTGTGATTAATTTATCCTTTATATTTTATTTGGATGGTAATGTAGATTAAATTAATAAAGATATATGATTCATATGATATAATATATATCTTAAAAATTTTAATTAATAATTTCCTACCTTTTGGATCATTCGTTGAAAATTGAAAACAGTGTTCATGCGTATGTACGGCTTACCATCTCCATGAATGGGGTAATTAATTTTTATATCCATAACTATTAGTGAAGAAAAAATATATTTAATATTTATACTATGATTAATATTATTTTTATTATGGAACTATGATCAATATACATGGACCGAAACTACCAAAATAAAACATCTATGAAAAAACAAGCAATTATCTCCTGAAATAGCAATTTTAATTAAGAATTATTAATAAATGGGTGATAAAAGTTTAAAATTAAATAATATATAGTGTGATATATATTATTGTGTTTCTATGATATGAAATATAATAAACTGATATTAATTATACAGGAGTTTCAAAAATGTATGAAGGAAGTCGAACTTGAGGTAAAACGTTCTAGGTTACAATCTCAATGTTTATTAGTATTGATTATGATTAAGTTAAAATGAAGAAATATTATAATAAAACTCTCAAGATAATCATAAATTTTTTTATACACTGATTATTACTTGAAAATATATGTTTTAATTTCATTTTACATACCTTTTTTACTTAATAGCCCAAAAATATTTTTTAAGGAAAATAGAATTCGTTTATCTCTTTGGTCAAAAAAACATTTTCTTACATATACATGTTTTATAATATTATTTAAAGAATGTTTTTATTATTAACCTTTTATACTTTATAGTTATTTTTAAAAAAATATAGTTTTTACAAATTATTTTTAAAGTAATCTTGTTTTTATTTTCGAAATGAGGTACTTTGTGACTTTTCAGACAAAAGTTTGAAAGGAATGTTTTTCTAAATTAATGATAATTACCAAACTTTCCCCCTATAGTAGATACATAATTATTTTAAGCTTCCTTTATAAGTTCCCAAGGTTATTTTCAATGAAATTTTTTTCAATAATATTTTGTAAATTTTCATATTTTAATGATGTTATTTCAAAATAGGAAGTTAATTTTCCTCAAAAATGTATTAATGATATTTTGATTCATGAATGAAAAACCCCTTAAATGTTGGTTATGATTTACTAGGAATATGATATTAGGATACCATCCTTATTCATTCTCTATATTTTTTATGTTTATGGTGTAAATTTTTTTATAAAACCCTTTCCTTTTCATTGAGTTTTGTTGTGATAAAATGTTTATCAAACCCATTTATTTTCATTGTTTTGGATTGTGATGAATTATTTATGATCTTATGAAACAAATATATCATTATATAAATGGTGGTACCTATATCTCCCTTCAATGAATTGGGTAAAGACCAATATCTTAAGGAATAAATATAACAAAAATGGGGAGTTACCCCAGTTTAGTAAGTGTCTTTTTCCACTATAATAGTCTTAGGAGTAAACCTTTACTACTACGATGGTTTGTGGATTGAACCAATTATACTATTAGAGTCATGGAAAAGAGCCTTGAATACTATGGAAATGATTTTATATTCATATTTCTATTCCAAAATTCCATTTATTATGCCAATATTATACAATTATGGCTCATGTTCATTAATTCCTTTGCGATTCATGTCTTATAAATTTCAAGTATTTATTCCATGACTCAATATAATGATCTATGATATATTTGGTATTGTTTTAAAATGTTAATATAATATTATCATGACCTTGTTCTTATGTTATGCTTATATGATCATAGATATATCTATTGTTTATCCTTACTAAGTATTAGAGCTCGCCTTTTTTTTATATTTCCTTTACTATGTAATAAACAAGGGTTTTAGGTATGATATGTCTAAGAAGGGTTATAGTTATGAAGATCTATGTGGTAGAATGTGTAGAACTGTTATGAACCAATTTTTTTTTTGTTTCCATGTTTCTAAAGATACTAGACCTAGGTGATTATTGCCTTGATAATTATGTTATATAGAGAATATTCATCTATTTAGATGTAATATCAATGTAAGAAAAGTACGGGTCACTATAATAGATATTAGATTCATTTTTAGTTAACCTTTGGAAACTAGGATGAAAATAATATTAAGAACCCTAGGGATAAGTATAAGTATAGTATAAAATAATACTTTTGGTAATTATTATTAATGACCTAGGTTAAACATAAGTTTTCATAAACAATTTTCTATGATTTATACATCATAAAACATATTTTTCATGATTATGTGCTTTTCCACTATGATTTGTGTTTCTAACATTATACTTTTTGGTTTTATTCAATGGTTGGAACCTGAAAGAATAATAATAATGATATAAATGTGATGGATAATGAAATGATTTTCCTCCTAGGAAACTGAATATTATGAGAGTTTCAATGAGAAATCTAATTTATATGCTCACACAACATTCTCCATCTATAGATCATACTGAGATTCCAAATGAGAAAAGGAGGGAATAGTGATCTGTTAAGTCCTTAATTAGGAAAATCCCTCCTTGTTTTATTGGGCCCACTGATCCATTAACCATTGCATAGTGGATTAGTACCAATGAAAATATATTTCCAGTTCTCCAGTGTTCAAAACATGAGAAAGATAATTTTTTTATTTATTATTTGTAAGGTGATGAGATCAATGGTGGACTCATATTAATAACACCAAGAAAAATGATGAAATTTACCTTATTGAGTGGGATGATTTTAAGAGACTATTTCTCAATAAGTAATTTCCTCATATTCTATGGATGAAAATGGAGAAGGAATTCCTTGAGTTGATACAGAAGGATAAAAAATTTTATATTATATCTAGGTCGATATTGATATTGGATTTACCGATCAATATTATGGTTTTCCCAAGAAAAGAAAAATGTAATTCAAATATAATTATAAGAATCTTATGAGAAGAATATGATCCTTCATTTATGATTGAAATGTGTAAGGAAACATGGGTGAATTATATTATAGGAACCATTAAATGTTTCAAGTGTTGAAAAGAAGTTCTTCGTGATATTTAATGTCGATGTAATGGGAATAAGTTATAAAATTATACAAATAAAGAGATATCTCCACAAATTTCACCATCTACACTCTAGAGTTTTAAATGCAAAGAGTATGCGAATTATTCTAAACAATACCCAAATTTTATGGTTAATGATGATGATCAACATCAAAAACCTCTTAAGCCCAGAGATGAAGGTAATTCTCATATGATTACTATTTTTGAGGAGTTATACGATAAAAACATTGTAAAATTTAGACTTACCATCCACTATATATCTATTAATGTCTTATTTGATTATGGACATGCCCACTCTTTTATATCTAATGATTTTTTAAGGGTAAAACAGTGCTACCTCATAAATTATATATTGAGTATGTAGTAAAAATCCCTAATTTTATGATGATATTATCTAATGTCTATGATTCTCCTCTAGTTGTAGGTTCTTCAGAATTTGTTTCATCAAAATGTTTTAAATTTTACTCTAGATTAATTTAATGTAATTTTGGGAATATATTGGAATTATTTACATAGATTCCAAATGAATTTTCAATTAAGGGAAGTTACGTTTCATATTATAAACCAACATATGATCTCCTATCATTGTGATGAAAAAAAATAACTTTAGATGGAAATTACATCCATAATGTGGGTTATGATTCATATTAAAAAGAGTATTTTATCTCATATGGTTGGGAAAAAACTCAGAATTTAAGATAATCCTATTATGTGGGAGTTTATTGATGTATTTAAAAAATAATTTCGTGGTATTCCACCAAATTGTGATGTTGATTTTTCAATAGAACTCATACTTAGTTCTACACAAATTTCTAATACTCCATATAGAATGGCCTTGATTTAGTTGTAAGAATTGAAGAAGCATCTCCAAGACAATTTTGACAAGGGATTCATTTGATGAAGTTCATTAACTTAGGTTTCGCTTATTCAATTTGTTAAGAAGAAATATGGATCAATGTGATACTATAATGATTTTTCAGATCTTAACAAGATCACTATCAAGAACAAGTATCATATTTTCCATAATGATGAATTGTTTGATCAACTATATGAAGATAAATTATTTTCCAAAATTGTGGTTTTTTGATATCATCAATTGAGGTTCAAGAATGAGGATATACCCAAGAAATCATTCCATTCAAGATATAGACATTGTGAATTTTTCGTTATTCCATTTTATCTTAATAATGACCCCACGTTATTTATGGATTTAATTAATAGAGTCTTTAGATATTTCCTTTGTCGGTTTATGGTGGTATTTATATTAGCTATTCTAATTTAGTCAAAGTGAATGGAAGATCATGAAGATCACTTGAGAATTGTGATAAAGACCCTATAGAAGGAGAAACTATAAGAAAAATATACAAATTCTGAATGTTATATACAAAAGGATTCATTTTTGGGTCATATAATCTCAAGAGAGGATATATTAGTTTATCCTTCAAATTCATAATTTATTGAACATTAGCCCAAAGTAACCACTATTAATGAGGATTTTTTTAAGTAAATAATTGAAGGATAGTCAATACACCTATTATTGAACTACCCTTATGAAGATGATGTTTTTTCATCGATAGTGATGCATCAAATAAGGTATTAGGATGCATCCTCCTGTATAATGATATTATTATGTCTTATAGCCCATGATAATATAATTTCCATGAGTAAAATTACCCAACTCAATATATGGAGTAAGTTGTGGTAATTTTTGGATTAAATATATGGAGGCATCATATCTATGGATAATATTCAGAAATATATAAAATTTTGAAGTATATTTTAACTTGAAAAAGTTTAAAATGTTTCAATGAAGATGGTTAGAGATGATTAAAGGTTATTATTTCTCAGTAAAAAACCACCCTAGGAAAGAGAACAAGGTGTTGGATGCTCTAAGTCAAAATGATAATGATAGATTTTCTTTGATGATGATAAAAAAAGATCCAATATTTTTGGAATTACAAAGGTTAGATCTTTAAATCTTAATATAATGGTAGAAATATTATATTTCCCAAATTAGTGTTCAACCACTTATCCAAGTAAATATTAAAGAGTCACAAAAGGAAGATGTAGAGCTAAAAAAGAAGGTGAGAAATTTTTCTAAGATCAACCTTGATTGTGATAGAATAATAAGTTTAAAAAATAGTGTATGTTTCCATTATGTATTATATTTTAAGAAGGATCTATTGGATTAATCTCATAGTTTTAAAATATTTATTCATCCTAAAGTTGAAATGATGGATATAGATTTAAAAGAGTATTTTGGGCAGGATATCATAAAAATAGATATTGTATAGTAATTTTTTCAATGATGGGTATTTCATCAAGATTAGGCTGAGAGACAAAGGTCTAATGGAATATTAAAACCATTACCAATACCAGAATGGGAAAGGGAAAACATCATCATGTATTTTTTTCATTAGACTCCCAAAAACATATAAAGGGTACAATTCTATATTAGTTTTAGTAAATCACCTTAAAAATTCAAAATACTTAATTCACATGATAGAATTTATCGTTATTACATTAAGTATTTGGTAATATTTCATAGTGTACTACTTTAAATTGTGTTTGATTGGTATATTAAGCTTACCATTATGTTTTGTAGAATTCCTCAGTAAGATCTGGATACAGAGTTAAGTTTCAAAACTACTTATCATCCTCATATATGGATAGTTTTAGAGGACCATTAAAACTCTATAACACATATTGAGAGATTTATATATGTATTTTAAAGGATTTTGGGGTGAAAACCTTCCTTTGGTGGAATTTCCCTACAATAATAGCTTTCAATCTAGCAATCATATTGCTCCTTACAAATCCCTATGTAATATGAAGTGAAAAACTCCAACATGATGGAATTAAGTTGGAGAAAGAAATCTATTGGGACCATATCTAGTATAGTAAATGATAAATAATGTTATATCCATTAAATGACACATAATAGTAGCCCATATTTCATAAAAAATTATATTTATAGTCATCTAAAATATCTTCATTTTGAAGTCGGTGATAAGGTATTCCTATGAATATCTCTTTAGAAGATGGATATGGGGTTTGGAAAGAAATTAAAGCTAAGTTCTAGGTATATTGGTTATTTTTGATTATTAATCATATCAGGATGATAACTTATTGATTAGTGATTCCATTTAATCTCTCTCAAGTTCATGATTTGCTCTATATATCTCTATCCTGAGGAAGTGCACACCTGATCCTTCACATATACTAACTTTGGAGGTCATACTGCTAAAGATAGATCATTATTATAAAGAAAAAATAGTAAATATTCTAGATCATATAGAGAAAGAGTAATAAATAATATCACTCATCAAGTAAAAGTTTTATGGAAAGACCACTAATTTGATGAAGTTATGTGGGAACATGAGGATGCAATGAGGTAGAAGTATCCTCATATATTCATATTAGAGTGACAAATTTTGATGGATAAATTCATTTTAAGTTGGTATAATGTGACACTCATATATTTTATGAAACATTTTTTCAAATAATTTTAATTTCTTTTATATCATTCATTATATGTAAAACCATGTTTAAATGAACCGTGATATTGTATTAAAATATTAATATTTAAAATGACAATTATCACCTTGATATTGGATTGGAGGTTATGAAAAAAAAAATAAATAATGTAAAATTTATGTTATATAACTATAAAATTAATTCATTATTTATCAATTGATTATAAATTAAAATAAAAATCATTTTAAATAAAAATGAATATTTTTATGAAAAAACGTTTTTATACGCACAATGTATTTTTTTTTCTTAACAAATAAAATTATTCACAATTGATTAATGATTTTAATAAAATTTACACATAATATATTCAATAAGAAAATTTAATATTCATTTAATAATTTTTCTAACCATGATATAAGATTAAAGTAATATTTATGCTTAAAATATATTTTTCTAATAAGTGGTTTTCATCACGTGTTTCACACTTATTTTAAAATTAATTCCAAACAATTTTAGAAATTTAATTTTATATAATGGATTCAATATTTCAAATTATTTTTTAAAAATTTGGTGAGTATATCCTTTTTATTTCTGGACAATATAAATAGTAACTATCGTAAAATTTATCAACTTAGTAAAACGTAAATTGGGTTATTCTATGTAATATCTAAGTGATAAGGCTATAATTTTTTCTTCATAATTCTAATTTGATAAATTTAATTAGACAATTATTATATCAATATAGATATATATGAGTTTAATGGGAATTTTTATATGAAAATGATATATTTAATATTTAAAGCAAAGAAAGATACAGAATGTCACTCTCTTGGTTTTAAATATATTTTATATGTCTACATTGGGAGAAAATAAATCTATAAATGATTATAAATGATTATTTTCATCTTAATGAAATAATTTTCATGATATAAATTAATTTCAAAATAATATATATTATATAATTTCCTTGAATTCTTTGACATTGGTAATATAGTATTAATTTAATTTTCAAGTAAATAAAATAAACGATTTTGAAAATATTAAAAGTATATAATTTCAGTAAGTTATAGCATTCCACAAATTTTCTAGGTAAATATGAAATATCAGAGTTTTTTAAATATTATATTTAAATTAAAACTTTTTTCTTTATTCCATTTAAGTCAAATTAAATGAATAGTATCAAAATGGACTATAATGATATTTTTTCAAAATATTATTTTATTAAATTATCTAAAAATCATAAAAATATAAAAAAAAGACATTTGTGATATTATAAGGTCTAAAATTTCATAAACTGTCTATTTATGGACCAATTTTAACTTTATAAGTAAAAAATTATAACTATTTAATACTGTAGAATTTGTTACCGTACTTATAATTAAAATTAGTTTACAAAGGGTTTATCAAAATGATAAGGTTTAAAATGACACAAATATTTGTCTATATTATATTGGTCTATGGGATTAAAAAATCATCTTACCTTATCTTCAAATACCTATCCATTTGGAGGAATTATTATTGAGGATTAATATATTATAATTTAATATTTTCAAAAAATTTAAACGTATCCCACACCTCAATTATAAAAAGGCTTCTCCTCCCTATCTTATTTACACCACATTAATCTTTATATCCTATCCATATTTGGTAAATTTATGTTTTAAACTTCCATATACACATTCTAAAGGTTATTTTAATCCCAAAAGACCAACCTTAGATCCCTTTATAGGAGTACTAAAGGAGTTGCTTCAAACAATTAGTAATCACCTTAATCGATCACTTTATTTTATAATATTATTTAAATCATATAAACATATGATAATTATCATAAAATAATAACTTCAGTAACCTAAATCTTATGAATTGTTTTTATTATTATGAAAACACCATTATACGCCCTCTTTTTCATCTAATGAGAATATAATGTATCTCTTGTGCATACGTATGACTTGTTGTCTCTCTATAGAGATACAATTCATTTTTCATCACCATATTTTATAGAGAGTTATTTTGATGGTTTTAATATTTATATAATATTTTTATTAAACTATTACACTTTTTTAATAATAATATCATTTCTACCTTCTAACCATCCAATCCTTTGGGAAATAAAAATGTTGTTGTGTGTAAATGTGTACTACCACCTCCACGAAGCGATGCGATTCATTTTTAATTAATATTTTACATGGATGGTAATGAGGATAAATTTTATGAATATAAAATATAAATGATATAAATTTTTTTTTAAGGTTGAATTAATATTTTAATTTATTTCATTCCATCCATTGAAGAATGAAAATGGAATTTATGCATACGTACGACTTATTGTCTTGACGAATGGTGTAATTCATTTTTCTATCACTAAATTTTATGGATGAATATAAATATATATATATATATATATGTGTTGAATATTTATGATATTTTTACTATGATTAATATTTTAGATATTATTTAACTATGATGAATTTATAAGGACTAGAACAACTAAATTAAAACTTACATGAAAACGAATTAATTATCATCAAATATAGTGATTTGAATAATGAATAGTAAATAAATGGGTGATAAATGATTAAACTTAAATCACATATGGTTTGATATAAATTATTATGGTTATGAAATAAGATTTATAATAGCCCAATATTTATTATATTGGAGGTTCGAAAAAGCATGAAGGCAGGCAGGCCTTAGGTAATGGGTTAATTGTTACAATCTCATTGTTTATCCAGATTGTTTATAATTAAGTTATGGTAATGAAATATTATGGACAACCTCTTAATATACTCATGAATTTTATTATAAACTATTTATTTCTTGAAAATAATTTTTTTCCCTATTATTTTCTTTACTTTTTTTACTCAAGAGACTAAAAATATGTTTTTTAACGATAACAAACTTTATTTATCCCTTCAGTCAAAAAACATTTTTCTTTTATATATATGTTTTTTCAAAATATATTAAAGTAGTATTTTACAATTCTAATATGATTTTATAAATCCATTTTCTCCAATGTTTTAAATTTTTAAAAACAATTTGAAAGTAATATTCTTTTTTTTCAAATGAGGTACTTTGTGACTTTTTTGACAAAAGTTTGGAAGGAATGGCTTTTTAACTTACAAGATCTGAACAAGGATTTTCCATAGTCATGGACACTCAATGTTTTAAATATTTCTTTACAATTTCCCATGTTTATTTTCAAAGACAATTATTCCATAATATTTTTGAAAATTTTAGATTTTAAAGAAGTGATTTCAAAATGGAATGGTTTTATTCATTAAGAATGTTTTAATGATATTTTGATTCATCATTGACATTAACCTTAAATGTTGATTATGATTTATTAGGAATGTTTTCTAAAGACACCATACTTATAATTTCTCTATATGTTTTAATTTTATGATGTTATGGTGTTTATAAAACCCTTTCTATTTCCATTGGTTATGTTATGAAAAAAAATTATGAAACCAATTTATTTTCATTCGTTCTGATATGATGAATGGTTTATAATCTTGTTGAATACATATGTGTAATTTTAATTTTATGATGGTTGTGACTGATATCTCCCTCTAATTAATTGGTTAAATATTGATATCTCATGATATGAACAAAACTAAAATTGGGAGTGAACCTAATTCAATGAGGTGATTTATCCACAATGATAGTCTTGGGAGTGAAACATGGTCACCAAGATGGATTAGGGACATAACCAATTCTACAATTATAGTCTTGGAAAAGAGCCTTAATGACTAAGTAATTGATTTTATATGGTTATTTGTACAAAACAATTCCATGTTTTATGCCAATTTTATTCTCTCCTGAATTATGTTCTATTATTCCTTTATTATTCATGTCTTATAAACTACCAAGATATGTGCCTTTACTCAAGATTATGATGTATGATATGTAGAGTATGGTTTTAAAACATTAATATCATGTTTTAATACCATTTTTATTATTTTATGCTTATATCATCATTGATATATCACTTTTTTATCCTTACTAAGCATCAGATATCACACTTTTTTGTGTTTTCTTCCCCAAGTTATATAGAAAGGTTTTATGTGGGATATGTCTAAGAAGGTTGATATTTATGAATATCTATGTGGGAGATTATGTAAGATTGTTATGAACCCATTTTTTATGTTTCCATGATTCAAAAGATACTATACCTATAATATTTTGGCATGGGTAATTATGTTATGTAAAGAATATTCATCTATTTTGATGTCATAACTATATATAAAAAGTATTGGTTTCAATACTCTCTATATTTTCCTTTGTAATTTTATTTATTTTATAATGTTTCAATATTTCTCTGTTTCTTTCCCCTTACTTTTTATAACAAAAAAATGCATATTTTTATAGAAATACATCTCAACAATTCTAGTCATTTTTTATTCTTAAAAAATGATTGAAAATGTTCTATTTTCTACCATATTCATGATAAGATCCTTTAAATATGATAGGATACGAAAATATATTATTTAAATAACCCTAGACATGATTTAATAATTTAATTCCCTCTAAATAATATATATCATTCTATTTTTTAATGTGAATTCAAATTTGTAACAAGATCCCACCATAAATCATGTGTCAACCCCAAGTGAAAACTCCCATGATTTTTTCTATTTAAAATATCCATGAATATTGGCACGGAATTATTCTCTATATATCCCTCATACAACTTCATGTGAAGTATATTATCACGGTGAAAACACATTCTCTATGTAAAGAGATCACATCAGCTTGAATCATATTTATTTGAACTAATTATGATGTCTATGTTTTTAAAATATTAGAAGATTAATTTTTAGAATTAATTCTAAAATTTTCTAGATTGATCTTATAGAGTAAAAAAAATTACCTTGGTAACACATCATTGAGCTCAATAATTTCTTAGGTATAAAATCAAAAAATTTATATAAAAACTCAAATATCTTACATATACTTCAAAGGGTCTAGTGTATAATTGTGACTCTCCTGAACTTTTACATTTCTCGCTCATTATAATATTATGTATCATCTAGAAGATTATATATATAAACTAAAATATATTATGTATCCTATGGAAAATTTTATATATGATTTGGAATTTATTATATATCACTAATATATTATGTATCCAAATGATTGGTTTTCCTTTTTAATTATTTAACATTTGGAATATATTATTTACCATCCAAATATCTTACATATCACTTGCAATATATTATATATCCTCCAAAAATCTTGTGTATGATATTGGGAATTCCCCAAGGCATTTCTAATTCTTCCTCTTTAATAACATACATATACCTTTACCATATTAATATTAATTTCAATATATTATATATGAACTCTAGCCAGCTCAATTGATTAACTCATCTATATTACTTTGTAGATAATTATTATTTTTTAAAAACAACTTCGCTTATTATTATTTCGTATCATCAATACATCATTCTAGCTTCGCACAAAATAATCTTATCCTGAAAACATCTAAAACATTCTCCAATAATATTTATATGGTCTTCACCTTATTTTCTTCTTTAACATCCATCATTAACAACTTATAGAATTATACTTTTGAACCTCCCAAGTATCTTTCTTCACTTTCTTCAATACCTTGTTTTTCATATGGACCATGATACATCCAAATGTCACATATTTCAAGACCCATCTACATTAAAGACCAAACAAGCACCTTTTTAAAAAATCAATTGGACATATTTATGTATATAAAATATCTAGTTCTTATTCCAAAATGAATTTCAAAATAAGAAACTTTTTGAACCATATTTAGCACCTATTTAGGAATGAATTCTAGAAAAACTTCAATTGTAGAAAAAATACAATAACAAACCATATTTATATCCTCTTTTAGGATTAATTATGAAATAAACTATTTAAAAATTGAATGTTATGGTAGATTCTATACATACTTATTTTCTCAAAAATAGATCCAACACTATCAAATATAGTTGTATTACTTTTTTACAATTAATAAACAACTTAAAAACGTTACAATTAGAATAAAAACAATATATCCATTAAGATTTCCTAGAAATATCCCATATCAAATTCAATTCCATGATAAATCCTTTTTTTATACTCATGAAACCCCATTGAGACATATATCTTTCTCTTAGATTCGTGATTTTCCATTTATCCCCACTATTAAATCAAATCTAAAGAAAAACCTCCATTAAAAGTAAAACATTTAGATTATTTGGAAAACCTTTATGATGAGGGAAAAGGATATTATAGTTAAACTTTGATATCATCATTCAATTGTCCTATTTATGTAAAATAACATAATATCTTATGCATTAACTACTAAATTTTCATGTAAATCTTGGAACGTCCCAACCTGGGTTCCACACACTAATGCCCTAAGCTGGTCGGTCACATGACCTCGGGTGTACCCCCTTATAAGCCAAAGGTTTTAAACTAGAAGTGTGGGTTTAATATCTATAATGGGGATATAATACCCTCTTTATCAAAGTATCACAACAGTGGAGAGTAAATAAATAAGTAAAATTATAAAACCAATAATCAACCAAACCAGTATCACATGATGGGCAAAATAAGAAATAAAATATCCAAACTAAAGAGTAAATATGTCATAAAAAAACATATCAAGTGTCAAGATGAAAAATATAAAATAAATAAATACACTCACAACTTCAAGTGGGTCTCACCACCAATTATAGATCCCTCATCCATTCTTCATCCCAACTCATCCATATAACATATGGATATTTCCCTTATCCTATCCCTCAACCATGAAATCTATTTTGGTACAGATTAGGAAGCCCAAGTAGGGTAACATTATTACTTATTAGGCCACCACCAACAGCATCTAAAATAATATCCATTCAATAATAGTGCATGTGGAGTATAAATAATAATGAACAATTCATATGGAAATAGTTATCACATTTCAATTAATCTTTACTCAACTGCATACATGGTTATTGAATGTAAAATGTTTTAAATATCATTAGTGGTGGACTACTGAGTTTTACTCACACCTTACTTGGGCTAACTTATCATTACCTGAATAGATTTCCTGGTTGCAGTATACGATAAGGGAAAGAGTGATATGTTAGAGGACTCAGTCAGGATGGAGCATGGATGAGGGAACTAGACTTGGTGTCAAGACCTTCTTGGATTTATCAATGTCTTTATTTATTTTAGATTGTTTATATTGAAACTTGACATGTATTTGGCATGATATATCTACTATTTAGATTGGGTATTGGAATTTCTACTTTTTCATCATCTGATATTGGTTTGGTTGATTATTTTTCATATCATTGTTCTTGTTTATTTGCATTATATTTTTTTGATATGTTGATAAATAGGGTATTGTCTCTCCATGATTGATATTAAACACTTTCTTCTAGTTGTAATCCTCTGGCATATGGGGAGGCATGCTAAGTTCATGTGACTAGCTGGCTCGGGGCACCAGTGTGTGGCTCCTGGTATCAATGATAAAAGTGGTATCAGAGGAAGTTCTTTTTTTCATTTTGTCTTACTATTTATGAAAGGTATATAGGATAATATTATGAGGTAACCCTTGGTTAAGATCTTGTTCATGGGAGTAGATAACCTCTGTACAAGGTTAAAATCCAATTACCTAGGGTGGTCTTATTATTAATAATATGTGTTGTTAAAGTTGATGCTATTTTACCTTGAGTGATGCACTTGTTGTGCTATGTGATTTTTTGTTCTAAGATTTGAATCATGGCCTAGTATGGAACAGGAGTTGAGTATGCGTGAATCATTCTTGGAACATAGGGTTATTTTTCTGACATGCATCATTTTAGGCACACATGAGAAAAAAAATGGTAACTTGTTCAAATTGAAATTCCATTATTTTCTTATGTAAGTTAAATGGACCTAGGTTTCTAATGTACACACGATAATTGTAAATGATGAAAGATTGGAATAAATGGGTGTCTAATGTGAAGCTTGAATAATGAGAATGATTTTACCCTTAGTAAACTATGAACAAGGTGTAGGGCAGTTAAGGGTAGTGATAGCACCTCAATTCTGACTATGTGGTGGGGTTTGGGGGATGACTTATTATGACAATACATGAATCCTCATAATTTTATTAAAGTTTTTTAATATTTCAGGAGAAATGTATTTGTAATTTTAGAGTTATTCCTCCATAATGACGCTTGTTGATAGGATGACTGGATTACATGGTTGGAGATGATCCTCTAGTAGTGGACCACGAGGCACTGGTAATCAAGGGTGAAGAATCAGGATAGTGGTTTTGTGGGAAATTTTCCCAATTCTTGTTTTTTATATAGAGAGACCTAGTATAGGTCATGAAGAGTATATATTCCATGGCATGGTAGTTTCAGTTACATAACCCTCTTCCTTTCACCATAGCTGGTTGACCTCCTTTCACCATAGCTGGTTGACCTGAGGCATCTAAGTTCTAGATTGAGTCCATACAGACTATACTCAACCATTTGGAAAATACTGCTGAGAAGATGGTCAAGGTGGATTCTCACATGGTGAGAGGATCAGTAAAGCACTATTGGGTTATTCAGTTTAGGATGGGGGACGGTAAACAAGATGGTTTGGAAGGATTTTTGGAGAAGTTCCTGGAGCACTTTTTTCTGAGAAACTGAGACAAGAGAGAAAAGATGAGTACATGAAATTGACTCAGGGGAGTATGTTTATGATGGACTATTTGGTTGCTTTAATGACTTGTAGTTATTTTCTCTAGTAATGGAAAGGGATGAGAAAAGAATTAAAAGTTGTTTCTAAGAAGGGTTTAAATTTGAGATTATGTCTCAGGTAAAAATATTTTGGTTAAATAAGTTTTTTGAGGTAGTGGATTAGATTCTCATATTTGAGAGGAACCTAAAAGAGGATATCCATGGAGGACAGGTGGTTTCTGTTAGATGGATAAGCAGTACATATTATGAGGGTAGGAAGAATTTTTTATTAATTTTGGCCAGAGCTGGGGAATGAATAGTGGCCAATGGGAAGGATAAGTTACTCAGGATCTTATCTGAGTGCTTTTCCACTAGTGAGGTATGACTTTCCACTATCTTAGACATTATACACAAATGTCGGTGGAGTTTCAGGCTCATTTTAGGATGGGTAATATATAGCAGTTTTGTAGGAACCTATGAAAAATAGAGATTGATAGAGTAACTAGGCATAAATAGAGTGTGAGAACGTAAATTGATTATAATTCAGCTTATACTTGTGGATAGAGTGGCTAGATCATTGATAGTTAGAGTTATTATTCTTATATCTTATATTCTATCTAGTGCCTTGTTTTTTATTGGTTCCTCTCACTATTTTATTTTTGTACAACTTTTAAATGGTTTGACTCTGATATTGGATTTCTTTATGAGTGTTATGATGATAAATACACAGCTGGTAGTATGGTGGAGATACATTTGTTTGTGTAAGAGATGATCTTTCAATGTTGGGGAGTATTATTTTAGTTGGGATCTTTACGTCCTATATATGTTAGTTTTTTACCAAATTATGGTTATGGATTGGTAAGTCACATACTATCCCCAAATTGATTACTACCATAGAAGAGTAAATCTAATTTCTCACAAAGCTGAAAAATATATTCACTATGGAGAATAGGACATCCAATTGGGATGTGGAGGACTAGTTATATCAGAAATAAGGGAGCTCACTACCCAAGTTTCTAGTTTTTTGATGGATTAAAATGGTCTAGAATAGGATTTCCTTCCACCAGTACTGGATTGGTTTTGGGGTGTTTTTTTAAACTTATTAGGGATTCCACCAAAGAGAGATGTTGTATTTACAACTGATGTCATTTCTGGGGTTGAGCCAATATCTATTACACCATACAGAATGGTACCTTCAGAGCATCAATTGATCAAGACTTAGCTACAATAGTTGATGGATAAGGGTTTATCCATCCAATACATCACTTCGGAGTTCTCCAGTTTTGTTTGTAAATAATACTAATGGGAGTTTACACTTATGTGTTGACTATAAAAGTTGAATCAGATGATTGTTAAGAGCTAGTATCCTTTTCTATGTATCGGTGATCTATTTTACTAGTTTAAGGGCGATTGGGTCTTTTCCAATATTGACTTGAGATTAGGGTATCATCAACTTAGAGTCCAGCCTTATGATATACCAAGGACTGCTTTCAAAAGAAGGTTTGTCCTATATGAGTTTATCGTGATCTCATTTGGGTTGAGGAATTCCCCTGTAATGTTTGTGACCTTGATGAATAGAATCTTCCATCTATGCTTATATCGGTAGTACACCAAGACTCGTGAATATCATTCCCAACACATTGACATCATCTTGAGTATACTGAGAGATCATTGGTTTTATGCCAATCTATCCAAATTCTCATTTTGGATTGATCAATTACACTTCTTGCATCACATAATTTCAAAGGAAGGTGCGTTTGTGGACCCAAATAAGGTTCAAGTATTGGTTTCTTGGGAGAAACCCAATACTGTTTTCAATATTCGTAGATTTATGGGATTAGCAAGATACTATCTAAGGTTTATCCAAGAATTTTCCCATTTAGAAGGACCACTTTTTTTCTTGACCAAGAAGGGGATAAAGTTTGAATGATTGAAATCATGTGATAATGCCTTCCAGAAGTTCAAGAAGAATTTGAATACGGAACCGATCTTGACCCTACCCAATCTAGGTGGGAATTATATGATGTTTTGTGAAACGTTGGGGATTAGAATTGGATCAGTGTTGATGAAAAAAGATTGAGTTGTCGAATATGGGTTTTGGTAGTTGAGTCCACATGAAAAGAACCACCCTATGTATGATCTTGAATTAGCCATAGTGCTTTATGCTTTGTTGTGTTGGGAGAATTATCTATTTAGAGAAAATTTTACTATGTATACTGATCGCAAGAGCTTAAATTATACCTTTTTAAAGTTATATTTGAATCTCTAATAGTGGAGGTGGGTTGAATATGTACAGTCATAAGACATTGAGCTAGTATATATACCAGTGAAGGGAAATAGTGTTTTTGATACATTAAGACGGAAAACTCAGACTCATGAATTTCATGTGTCTAGTACTGAGTGGAAGATGATGACCCTACTAGAAAAGATTCATGTTGTGGTTCAGGAGAGCCAGTAGTAGATGACACTTGTATCAGTTTTAGTGGAATATATACTTTTGGTCCAGATTGAAGATGGATTGTATGAGGATCCTTAGTGTTTTTCTTTGAGGGAAATCCTTTAAGGTGGGGAGTCACCATCAGACTGGACTATAGATGTGGATGATATTATCTATGTCAGAAATCATGTTGTTGTACCTACAAGTTTTTGGGAGGAGATAAACCATGAATTTCATGCCTTGAAGTGAGTGGTATAACCATGTTTAAAAAAATGTACCACGACCTGCGATAAAACTTTTTGTGGTCAAGCATGTAAATAGAGACAGTAAGGTTCATGACACGATGCTACACCTGACAATAAGTGAAGTATGAGAATCAATTACTTGGTGTTTTACTACATTCATTTCTCATTCTAAAGTGGAAGTGTGAAGATATTACTATGGGATTTCTTGTGGGTATCCTGATGATTCCTTTTAATAATGTTTCTATTTGGGTTATTATGGGCCTACTGATGAATGAATATTTATTTACCAAACCAGATATTTTCTTAGTGGAGTATTTGAGAGAGTTTTATATTAGGGAGATAGAAAATATGCATAGGGTACCACTGACTATAGTTTCAGATCGTTACATACACATTACTTCAGGACTCTAGTAGGGCTTTCAGAAAGCACTTGGTTCCCAAGTTTTACAGAGTATGGAATTCCATACACAAACATGTGGGTAGTCGGAATGTAAAACACAGGTTTTGGGTATATGCTTTGGGAATATGTCCTAGACTTTAGTGGGTCTTGGGAAAAGCACCTAGAATTGGTGGAGTTCTCCAATAAAATCCATTATAAGAAAACTATACATATGGAACCATATAAGGATATTTAAGGTAGCCCATGTAGATTGCCACTATGTTGGATGGAGGCAAGTGAGTCAGAGTTGTTGTGACCGAGTCTCATGTAGGATAAGTAGGAGTTGGTTGAGTTTATTCAAAAACATATGGATATGGATCAGAGTAGAAATAAGTTGTATAATGACCCCTATAGTTTACAAAGGGTAGTAATGTATTCCATCAGGTGTCCCCTAGACTAGTTCAATATAGGATATGAAGACAAGGAAATTTAGCACCTAGGTTTGTAGGACCATTTGAGGTTGTATAGAGAATTGGGATGGTGGTGTACTGATTGGATCTTCAATAGAGGTACAGTTTTATGCATGAATTTTTAAATGTTTCATAAATTTGATGTTGTCACCCCAACCCTTCTCATGTGCTTGATGTGGAAGATGTTTATCTTGAGACTTTTTCATATATAGAGGTGTATCTCATAATTTTGGTGGATCATTGTGAGATTTTACTGATAGTTTGTGTATTGTGGAAACATGGGCACATGTAGAGAGAAACTTTATAGATAGAAATGGATATGTGGGCGTAGTGTCCCAATTATTTTGCCTTAGAATATTAAAGATGTTTAGGAGTACAGCTCAAGGACAAGCTATTACATGGTGGAGAGATTGTAATATCATGAACTTTTATAGATATTTATTGAGATTGTTTTTTCTTATTTGGAGTATATCATGTTTGGGTTTTAATTTGGGTAAATTTGGGTAAAATTTAGAGAATATTGTATTGAATATGGTATGTGCATGGTTGGTGCATGGTCTTCCCAAAATGTGTTCCCAATCCAGAAAACCATGTGAACCTAAATAGGGGGGATTCACATGGCTGGTGCATAGTTTTTCAAATAGTGTTTCCTCTTAGGAGAAACTATGTGACACCCCTAGGTGAGGCACATGATTTAAGGGGATTCATAGAGCTGGTGAATGGTTTTTTAAACTATGTTCCCTTTTAGGAGAAACTTGGAAAACCTCCTATGTGAGGCAAATGGTTAGGTAACACAGTTAGGGGAAACCATGGAAACTATATAGGAAACCATGTCCATAGAATTAATTAACAGGAAAATTGAATTTAGAATTACTTAGACCCCCTGAATTTTACAAAAAATCAACCCCGCTCAACCATTACTCCTTCCTCCAATTTTTGAGGATTATAGAAAAATACCTAGGGATCTTGAACACTGTTGTTGATGAATTTAAGAATAGATTTATGGATATTCGCCTCTCTCATTATTTTTTTTCTTTCTAATTAGTTTTCATTCTCTTCTGATCTTTTTTCTGAATAAAATGTGGAGTGTTTTATCTACCTTTGGCAAGGATTTTGATCATGGATTTTATGGTGGATTATCCATTTGATCTTGTTTCTAGGATTTGATTCTAAACCCCATTCTTTATCCTGGGTTTGAATTTTACATTTCAATTGGGGAATTATGTTGGGTGATCTCTCATCAACAAATTGAGGTGGGTGGTCTCAATTCAATTCCCATATCCTTTATTCCAGTTTCTTATATGAATTTCTAGAATTAAATTGGCACATTTGAAAATTGAATATTAATTTGATTGAATTAATTGATTGATTCATGTATGGAAACATGGAATTAGATTAATTAATTATTGAATTTATTATTGGAATTTGTGAATTGGGAATTGATGGGAAATTGGTATTCTTTAATTTGGATTAATTAGTTGTCGATTTAATTAATGATGTGTGTGAATGGGGAATTGATGGGAAATTGGGATTTGTTACTTTGGATTAATTAATTTTTGAATTTATTAATGGGATATTTAGATTATGGAATTGATGATATATTGAAATTGTGAAATTTATTCAATTGATTAGTGAATTAATTAACAAAATCTTATGATTATCGATTTGATGAGATATTGAGATTATGAAATTGATTGGATTAATTAATTAATTAAATAATTCATGGATTAAAGTTGTATATGGTTTAAATGGTGAATTTCTTAGTCTATACCATGTGATTAAAGTATTTAATACTGGTTAGTTTTTATAACTAAATTCATGTTTCATGACGTGAAATCTGATAAGAGGGTTAATGTTGATTAAACATGAATGATGTGATATATGTGATATATGTTTGATTGTGATATTCATGTGTGGGACATTGACTAATGCTTAAAAAGTGCACAGTGATATATGTGTGTGGGATAGGGACTGAGGCTCCAAATACTCATGCATGATAAATGTGTGTGGGATGGGGACTAAGGCTCCAAATACCCAGGTGATTACTGAGGTGTAGGATAGGGATTGATGATTTAAATACCCACGGTGTGTTAGACACGCCATTCTACACCCATGATTTTTGCATTGTACATTTTTCCAATTGGTTGTGATATGATGTGATATGAATCAATAATTTATAATAATGGTATTGTGATATTCATTAGACTATAGAATATGAAAAATAAGGTATTGAGAGTTTGGCTATCCTTGAGAACCCAAGGGTGTATATGGTTAATTAATGAATAATTGAAATGTGATATTTTTTTAATTATGCATTATGCTTTATTCTTGATACAACTGCGTACATGATTCTTGACTGGATATTTTTTTAGACATCGTTAGTGGTGGCCTAATGAGTTGTACTCACACCCTACTCTGGCTTCTTAATTAGTACGTAAATATATTTCATGGTTTTTGGACATGATAAGCCCAAGATCCCTATGTTATATGGATGATTAGAGATAGAGCATGGATAAGGGAACCAGACAAGGTTTTGGTACCTTCTTAGAGTTTTATGCGTCTTTGTTTATTTTGAATTTTTCATATTGACACTTGAAACATATTTGGCATGACATATCTCTTGTTTATTTTGGATATTTTATTTGTTGTTTTGGTCATATGGTGATATAGGTTTGGTTGATTATTAGTTATATCATCTGTCTTGATTATTTACATTCTGATGTAATGCTATTTTGATAAATATGGTCTAGTCTCCCCATGATCGATATTAAACCCTAACCACTTGTCGATAGACTCTAGAATATGGGGAGGCATGCTTGAGGTCATGTGATTGAATGGCTCGGGGCATTAGTGTGTGGCACCAGGGTTGTGATGTTACAAATCCCCTTCTATATCTCCGAACAGAATAGAGGTATTTACAATGGATATCCTCCAATTTTTTATATACCATGCATGCATTAGATTAATATAGGTTAGACTCACCCACTACAAAATACTTCAAATCCCCTTTAATTATCATCTCTATCTTCACTCTTTCATAATGATTCGAGATTTAACATTCAATCTCAAATACTCCTTCCAACTGTAGATAAATTATTAAATATTTTCATTATTTCTAAATAACAATTATGAGTGAGTCAACCACAAAACCTCTAAGTTTGGTGAGTCAGAAATTAGTCTAGTAAACAAGATTTTAATTTAATGGACTAAATTTTTTCCATTACACATATTTCATTCCATAAATGCATCAAATATGAGTAATTAACTTACTTTATGAATCTCTCTCTAAACTCAATCACACTTCTAAAAAATCATTGGTAAAAAACACATAAACCATAAATTTTTTGAGTTATAATAGAATTAATCTTGAAGGATCATCTCAAGAAAAATGGATTTCTCCATTCATTCATTGACTATAATTCCTTAGTTGATGGGGATAACACCTTTAGAATATTTAGATAAAAATCCTCATGAATTTTCTCAAATTCACTAATAAATATATAATTGATATTCAGTATGAGATTAATCTAATTATATAATATTTTATCATCCAAAGAAAAATAGATGATATCACAAGTTAAACCAAAATAAAAAAATATGAAAACTATTTTTATCATGGATTCTCCATAAAATT
This sequence comes from Viscum album, assembly GCA_963277665.1. NCBI lineage: Eukaryota > Viridiplantae > Streptophyta > Magnoliopsida > Santalales > Viscaceae > Viscum > Viscum album. The sequence continues at coordinate 1,113,323,414 of OY728132.1, read as the reverse complement.
TTCATCTTCTATATTAAAGGACTGATTCAAAATTATTAATATGTTCTATTGAAACTACATTTTCAATTAGACCTTGATATAATGTAAAATAGATACATTAGCTCTTGATTCACTCATGTATTTACAAATTCAATAGGACACCACTTTTACCACTCTAAATCCAATTATATCATTCATTGATAGCACTTGTATCTTTTTTTGTGTTATCCCTATGGATCATAATTCCTCAAAAACTAAAGAACCTAAAAATAATTAGAGAATTTAAATTCATGGGGAAAGGGTTTCTTTAAATTTTCTCCAGTTAGGAAGATGGTGAGAAACTATAAGCCACCACATATCATTTATCCTTAAATTTTTCATAAATCTCGATATCTAAAATTGTTTTCATGGAATCCTAATTAACTTCACTTTCTTTGTATTTATGTTTTCTTTGTGGCCCATTTTTTAAGCTTCTCCTCCTTGGAGTTTCTTACCATCATTTTGCACTTTACTAATTATTGATTAATTTTTTCGTGTCCAAACTATCCTACTGGATTATTTATCCCTATAAAAATCATTATCTTTCATAATACATTCCATTATTTGGGATATTTATTTCACATGGGGTTTAATTTATTTAGTACATGATATTATTTCATTTTTTACTAACCTTCTTCTTTTCATTCCAAGATAATTTTGTTTCAAAAACAAACTTGGAACCCTTCTTCAAAGATATTTCAAAAATATTTACTTTTTCAACCATCCCAAAAATTTATTTGTTAAAATAGTAATTTTTATATTAAATTCGTTTTTTCTTTCTTTATTAAATTTATTTATGATTATTGGAATAATATTCATAAATACATTACAATGGTTGTTAAATTTGTTTTAAAAAAATCATCAAATTCAGATTAATTAATATATTCTAGTTCTTTATAGAAAAATATAGAAATTTCACTATTCATTCTACTATATAGACACATGTCATTGTACCTTCACCTAAAACATAGAATTCTATCTCTACCTCGTGTAGGGGAATTTTTTCATGTGTTTTCATTATATCCACTGTTTTATCATTTCATTTATTATAATTTTGTTTCCTATTTTCCAAGACCACCAAAGGATCTATATTTCTAAAATTATTTTAAGGATACATCACAACCAATAATATATTTTTTCCATTAAATATTGATTTTTTATCATCACTATTTCACTATTCTTCTACTAGTATTTATAAGACATGATTTTTATCTAGAAATCACCTATCGAGAGATAATCAAATAAAAATGTAAATGATACTTTATTATAATAATACCATTGGAACCTGATCATTCTATTTTCTTCTTAACCAAGATCAACTCGTCTTCATGTTTCTGAATATTTTTATTTCTTGCTTCAAATTGAGCATTCATGTATTCCTTAATAACTTTTTTATTATAAATTTCAACCTCTATTTCATGGAAAATTTTATCCATTGTATCATTGTGTTCTCTCATATTATTATTCATTTGAGTAAAGGGATAATTATGTCTTACCTTGTCCTATTTTAGGATTTTATTTTCCTCATTCAATTCTTCCATGATTTCAACCAACTCATCCTTCATAGCCTTCAAGTTTTGAACTTCTTCTAAGATATGGCTCTGATGGGTTTCTAAGAATCTACTAACACTTGATAAACATAGTATAATAAATATATATAACCAAATCAAGATCAACCATGATAGATAAATGAAATTAAGTGTAAAATATAAATAAATAAATTATATACCTTACACCATAGATAGTCACCGCATTTCTATTCATCCCATGTGATTGGTGAATATTACAAGAGAGGCAATCAAATAACATCCTTCTTACATAGGTATCCATGGCCTAGGATGAATCTCTCAACGTTCAAGCGGGATCTATATATCCTCCACACAATACTAGTTCTTAATGATATAAAGTTGGTGGGTGAAGAGAGCTATGGGCAGATTATTTTAATTTAAGTCATAGGGAGGCTTGCATTCATACAATTTCATGGTAGAATGATCTTTAAAAATTAGTTGAGGATTATCCTTAATATTTTAGTCATATAGTCATGTGTTATAACACATGAGTAAATATTTCATCCAACATATGAAACCCTTCCATGAATATAAAAAAAATCCCATTCTATTCATATTATAAAATGTATCATTTAGGATATCCAATTTGGAAGATCACCTAAACTTTAACACTTAATGTTATGACACCACATATATCATAGGATATATGGGTATATCGCACCTAATGGTTATAATTAAAACACTCCATAAGATATCACATAATTATATAATATGATTGGGTAAGGTAGTGGTATGAAATCACATCGTATACCATACAATATACCTTATCATAAAATAAGATATACCATAAATACATGAACAAAACTTTTTTGTTGCATGAAAGTTTTATTCAGTGACTAGTCATATCATTAAATATTATATAGCTTATAATATATATATATATATATTATTTAGGGAATATATCCTATATTATCCCACATTCACTAAATTCTAAAATAATCATATACCATTTCACATTATATCATATGATATAAAATTACATATGAAACCATATCAAAAACTCCATCAAGATAACATCCATAATGATATTTGAAAGTTATCATCAACATTACTATCTATCAAATTATATGAAATACATTTTTAAAACTCATATAAAACTCTTTTTTATAGACTCTAAAACACTCTTACAGTATCTCTCTAAGTCAAAATCAATCCATTTTGATCAACCAGAAAGTGTGGCCCCATGGGTCTTTATATCATTGAAAATAAATATGGATCACTAGGTCCATAAATGTAAGAATATAGGCCTATATAAAATCATCAATGCTAATCAAGAAATAAAGGGATCTAGTTTGATCCCCATAAAATATATGTTTCTATATACTTACGTCCATCAGTTGTATCAAATGCTAGCATGCATTCTCATATGTTGCCTTTGTCCAAGACATCGAGTGACTATGGGACATGGAATATGTCAATACTATATATAATACTCAAAAACTATAGAATCTCAGAGTATATACTACCTTGGTTGATTAATACATCACGTCTCATTCTCCTTTATGGATGATTACATCAGATGTCCCTCACATGAATATATAAGAACAACATATGTACTATCTAGGTCCGGTCGCAAGCTTCCTCAATCTATCTCAACCGAGCGTCTAGGCTTCATACTCATTTAATGTGGGGATCTTAGTTAAGCTTAAAATGATGAAATGATTAAAAACATACCCAACCACCCACTTTATAGCTAAGTCTCAAGGACTTTATAAAAAAAGGTATCAAAGTATGAAGGTTAGCATTCTAAGTACTCCACCAACTGTAGATTTGGGGACTCCAAATATGATCTGTTCAACCCTAGTATACCAAATACACAATTTATGACACTCCATGTGTTATATTTAGTCATCTATTAAGAAAATATAAACTATTTTTATTCCACATTACCATATTCCATATATCCATTAAAAATTATACTCATGATAAAATTAACATTTAATCATCTACTATAATACTTCATGAAAAATATTAGTTAGGGATAACTCAAATTCATACTTTGAGTGTTCAATTATCATTTACACGTCATAAAATGTCTATCAATATATACATATATGCATAAAAAATAAAATAATGATATATTGGTGATTGTATTTAATATGATACATTTTATATTCTTAAACACTATTAATAAAACCTAAAAAACCCTATATAAGTTTCTGTCAAGGATATCATATATGATAGATTTTCATATCATCCTTATGTTTATTTCTATTTTTGGGGTTTTGCTAACTCATTACATATATATATAATTCTTTCCACATCACTATGTGACCACCTGATAAAATCCACCCACTAAACTATTTATAGAGTAGCATCAATAGAGCAATCAGGTTTGAATAATTTGGAGATTTTGTAGTCATATTCCTAATCTCGAACTCATTGAACACATTTAAACTATTTAAATGTAAAAAATCAAATGTTAAAATATAAATAAATTATATTATCAACTTATAAAACTTTTTATGATTGAAATCATCATCCCTAGAATATTTTCTATTAAGATATTCCGTGTAATATTTTGGTAAATAATGTAATAATTTATATTATTACATTCTATATCCTCCAAAACTCATTTAAGATAGATTGAAATTTGTTTTATATTGTAACTAAATTCAATTATTTAAATTGTTCATTTAATCTATATCCTAAAATGATTTTATGATATTAAGTTAAATTCAATTTGATTTTTACTAGAAAAATACCTTTGTAAATAGTGATATTTTATCATAGTCATTGATTTTTACGACTTAAATATCTATTTAATTTTCTATATCCTCAACACTTTAAGATATTTAGTGAAAATTTATTTCTTTTTACGAGTATACCATTTTATTTTTCAATGTTAAACTTCTATAAGTTCAAATATACTCCTAATATCCATTTAGACACCATATTCTCTTTGTAATATCATTTTAAGTTACTCGAAACCCTTTATATTTATGAAATAAATCATATTTCCTTTTAGTGGGAATATTTAATAAATAAACTATTATTTTCATAACATATATGGAATTCTATGTGTTTAGAGTATTTTTCTCTAAAAAGAAGATTATATTTGTTAAAATATACCATTGATGGGTAGTGAAAACATCTTTAATAATTTTCAAACATCGGTATATAATACTTGTATCATATATAAAAAAAATTTCCCCAACACATTTTGAAAACATGTTATAGAATCTAATTCACCATAAATCATGTGTATTTTATTACCTCATATTTATCATAAAAACTTGTTATTAGTAAAAAAATCTCATCACATAATATAAATGAGATGATGATACACATCCTTAATTAATCGACATATGATTTTGGTAAAATTAATTTACAATAAAACTTTTGATGTATCAACTCATCGATTCATCACTTAAACTAAGACAAAAATTTATCTCAATGCTTCCATAGATTTTAAACTCATGTATATTTAAAAATCTTGTAAATTATAAATTCTTTTATTATAAACACTTCAAAATTAAAGAATTAATTTCTACAACATTGATACCTGACATGGTCATTACATAGAGTTTCACAAACCCCCTCTAGTATCTAAAAAAATTACATAATTTGGATCATTACAATTTCCTTCTTTATTTTCCCTATAATATTCAATAACTTAAAGGAAAAAAATAATTTTTAATTAACTTTTATTCTTCTAGTTTAAACATTTACCCACTAATACTGTCTACATAGCACCAAAACCTGGATATTATATACCTAGTTCATCAATCCTAAACACTTTGATAATAATAGGTTAAAAATTTCTTGATTTCATTAACATTATCAAAAATTTCAATTAATTATAATAGGAACTTAAACAGGATAATCATTAAGGAAACATTTAGCCTCACCATGTCCTAATCATACTCAATAATATTAAATATATAAGTAGAAACTAACGTTTCTTATGAAATTATCCATCTAATGCCTTTGAAACCTTAAGTGAATCATTATATTCTTCTCACAACATCTAAATTACATGTTTTGAATAACATGAATAGTTGGTTTACTTAAAAAAGTGTTTCCCTACACATAAAATTTCTCCTTATATAAGATATTTATTTTAAGTTACTAGTCTTATAATTTTATTATATTAATCCTCTTTTTTATAGATAAATACCAAATTAAACTTTTATGATAATGATGTTATTCATCTATAACATTATTTTATTAGATAATTCTCTTATTTTATTAACTTTTAATAAGTAATTTAATTAAATGATATCCCATAAAAATAATAACTCCATTAAAATAAAATCATATTTATTAGTGTGCCATGATCCATATTTAATCAAGAATATAATTAAAAATCACATAAATAATTCATTAATATATTTTTTTGATAATTTTTTAAAATAATATCATTAATGATTCATGGATAGATTAGTGGATAACTCTTTATCCAAATCCCACATGTGCATTCACTCATCATGATTCCTTGGGTATCTTAATGTTTATGGTTTTTCAGTTAAGTGCATCCCAAATAAAACTCTTAGAACAAGGCATAAAATGTTTAGGGTCACCTCATTACTTGTTTTCATTACATAAGATAATTTAGGGGCACTTAATGGTTAGGTCCACTCAAACTAAATGATAAAGGTCTTGAAAAGTTCTATTTTGGTAGGAATATAACCCTTTGTATTTTGAAGGGGATTTAATCTCACAAATTTATATCATGTTAACCCATTTTTAGGTATACATGTTTCTAGTAATTTATTTTTGGAAAATTATTCAATACACCAGACTAATATTTTGAAAACATATCGATGTGTAACTCTTTACAAAACCTACATTTTGTGTTACTCATCCAAAACTAAAATCCAAACATATTTACACATATCCTATTATATATATTTCAAAAGTTATATGATTATTTAATCAAAAGGTTTAGAATAATATGAAATTTAAAATTATCTCATGAGTATTCATGGAGCCATAGATAGCCAATGCCAACCTTTGTAGAATAAGGCATAAGCCTCCATACCAATGGGAAGTCTAACACAAATTTCCTCTACCTAGGAATAAATTACTCAAAATAGATTTTAATTCATCATAACTCTAATACATAATATGTATAAACTATATTTAACAACTAAATTAAAGATAATAACATTAATTACTAATATAATTAAAGGTATATGAAAATTATATCCATCATCATACATTTCATATAACTTCTTAGATGCTTGTATGATAACTTAGAAGAGGATTAAGATATCTAAATTTAATCATATATATATTCACATTATAAAAAAATTATATTCATGAATAAAATAAGTGAACAAATTTAAAATAAAAAAAATAACATATTTAAACATGAGACAAAACTTCATGAGTAATTTATATATCAAATCTGATCATAAATATAACATCTGATCCAAAACCACTATGTTCAAACTAGAGTGTCACATGACCTCATGCACACCTCCTCATACGCAAGAGGTTATCGACTACCAGTGAGGGTTTAAGTTCGTAATTGGTGTGTCTATACCCTCAATATCATGTCATAGGATAAAAATAAAAAATATTACAAATCAATAATGATCTGACTATCATACGTAATCTAAAAAGGGGTATATGTTAAATAAAAAAACAAAGGGCTACTAAAGTGGAAAGACAAATCATATTGTAATGTGTGGTAGGTAAATAAATAAATTAATCTATGGTATTCCCTAGAGTCTATTTAAATCTTCGCTTAAGCTCCATTCACCATGGTTTAACCACCTTCCACAGACCACATTCCCTTTCTCAGATCCCAATGTAAGAAATCTACAAGCACACCAAAATTCTCGAGTAGAGTGTGAGTACAAAACACCATAGGACACCACCAATGAATCCATAACAAGTGTTCCCAAGTATAATCGTGTATTCCTTAGATAATAATAAATGTGAAAACAATGTAACAATATAAAACCAAGCACATATGTGTTGACCAATCCACCCCAAGACCTAGTCATACCTGCTTCAACTTCATGTCTGAAGGAATATCGTAGTAATCATAAACTTACCATGAGGCTAATAAATATGAAGCTCACTTTCATTTGTATGTACTACTCAGTATCCACTATGCATCAGGTTATCCATGTTCATGATATCCATTGGGAATCATGTGATCATGAAACTAGGCATCCATCAAACCTCAAGTAACATTCTCCATGGAATCCACTTGGAATCGAGTGTATATTATGAAAACCATGAGGCATCTCTATACCACAACCCTATGTTGAGGTACATCATCACAATCATCTTAAATCATGCAAACTCCCCCTATATAGGATAAACATGTCATGAAATTCTACCTGCTTTGGGTACCAAGAACAATACCACAAGGACTCTAATAACAAGGTAGAATACACACACAATCATAGAATATCATCATGTATAAAAGTAGAAACAAAAAAACATGTGATTAAAATAAAAAATCTACGAATGTACTCACGGAAATAAGTTTTATATATGGTTCTCACGAGATATGCACACACCAAAATGTGATCATAATCAATCATAAGTATCTAGTATTCCAAAAAGAATTATATATTATGAAACTTTTTTAACAAGATCCCCAAAAAGTTAATTAACTTCTTGCGTAAAAGTCATTGATGTCAATGTTAAGTTCAAACCAAGTTGTGTTGTTTAAAAGCTAGATTTGAAGCCTATATATCCAAAAAAACCTCCACCTGATTCTTATTATCGTAGTTGTCAAAACATCAACGTTCATGGTTCATCAATTGTTCCTAGAACCAATTTCAACTATTTTGTTTCAAAAATAAATAAAATATCACAAGCGATAATAGTTTCTTTCTCCTTGATAATTTCTAAATTTTCAAAAATATTAAAACACATGTGTTAGAAATTTATTCCTCAAATAATTATTAAAATTTCACATAAAATAATAATATATATCTCTAGAATAATATACATGTGAAAATACCTTATTATTATTAATTTGTAAAACTTGGTTATTATTACCTCAAGAATTATCTCTCACTCTTCAATAATTTTAAGTTTATAATCACATTATAATTATTTAACCATAATTTCTACGAGGTATCTAGAGAACTCAATTTAAAAATTGAATAGAAATTGTATAAGGGGAATTGTAAATTCATACCTAGAATTTACCTCTTCTAGGAACTGAAATTAGGAAAGAAGTAGGGAGAAGTGAGGGTTATTCTTGGCCTGAAAAACCAGAAAAGGAACCTATTTTTATTAAAGAGGAATCATAGATCTCACTTCAGTGGTTTTTTGATTGCTTAGATACCAAAGGATATCAACCAAGAATGAAGGCCTTAAGGTTTTTGTTATTTTAGAAATATAAATACCACATAGAGAGCCATAGCATTAGAACTAAATATTAAATTAAAATTTTAATTTTCTTACAAACTATTTCTTAATTGAATAGAATTTAAATCTTCATAGACATCTAAATTTTGGGGAAAAATCATAGGAATTTAATTCCACCAAAATTTTTTACATTAAAAACAATTGAAAAAGGTTACGGGGTCAAGATGGACAATGAGAAATGTGAAAATAGGGTTTTTAAAATATTTTTCCCAAAATGGTAAATGTGTAAGGGTAACATGGATTTACCCTTATGAGACTCCATATTTTTGTGTATGGGTATGGACTTACCCTTATGCACCCTATGTAAACTCAATGTTACACTTACATAACCCTTATAATTAAGTTTTCTCCCTTATGTGGTGTTCGTAAAACCCTTACATAGTACCTATATTCCCATACAAATCCTTTAGGAAGTAAGAAGTACCCTTATGAAGATCATAGTTTACCCTCACATAGCCTTTAAAAAGTAATAATTACCCTTACACAACTCATATTTTACCCTTACCAAACCTATAGAAACTGAGGTATATGCTCAAAAAGATATTTCTTACCCTTACATAGCACCTAGGTATCCTTATACTACTCCATGGTTATCCTTATATATCCTTTGAAATTCCCAGGTTTCCCTTATGAAGCCTTTGTAATCAAGAGCTTACCCTTATGTAGCACCTACCTTACCCTTACATAACACATGACATACCTTTATGAATCAACTGGAATTTCCCTTACCATTATAGAGTGGCCCATGTACCTTTACATAGAACATAAAAAAGGTATTTTACCCTTACACATCCTATAAAAAGGGAAATTTCCACTTACACAACTCAGGGAAAATCCCATCTACCCTTACGCAATGTATTAAACCCCATTTTTACCAACACATAAGAGCATAAAACTTTAAATAAGGGTGATTTTTTTGGAAAACAATTACATATAAAAGATAATAAATTAAATCTAGAAGAAGGGTTTTAGGTACAATTTAATTGATAATATTAAAATTATCACCCACTAACAACTTCTAATCACTAATAAACATATATAGTGGTCTTACTTGAAGAACTCTAGCCACTAATCTTAAACATCTCACTCCCACTCCCACGTATCCTCCTTGGTTTGTCCATGATATCACTGAATCTGGAGAAGTAGTATTTTCTTCCCTCATAATACTTACTCACTATGATCAATAATCCAAACGAGGTGATCCTCAAATAATGCATTAGGCTCCAACTCAACATTTTCAAAATAAATGACATGTGCAGGATTGAGAACATACCTTTTGAACTAAAAAAATATTAAACACGTCATGCATACCTTATTAAAACAAATGAATATTTATATGGTATTCCACTGTTTTAATTCACATGATGATCTCAGAAGGTCCAAAAAACCATGGTTCTAGCTTCCCCTACTTTTGTAAATGATGACCCCCCCAACTGAGGTGGCACTCGTAAGAAAACACTATCACCAAAAAAAGAACATAAAATGATATATTCTTCAGTATAACTACAGTTTTTACCTACTCTAATTAGTTATTAACATCTTTTGAATTAGTTTCACTCTATTGGTGGTATCTTGACCAAAACTGGGCCACACAACCACTACCACACCTGCATCATGGAAACAAAGCGGTGAATGACATGGCCTCCCATAAAGAGCATCATAAGGTTCCATATAAATAGAATCCTGGTAGCTATTGTTGTGTATAAACTTGACCAAGGATAAGTGATCATGTCAATATCTACCAAAGCTTATAATGTAATATCATAAAATATCCTCCAATGTACGTATTTTCCTCTCTGATTGTAAGGATGGTATGTTGTGATAAACCTCATCAAAGTCTCTAGGGATTTTTTCTAGGCCTACCAAAAGCATGATAAGAATTTTTCATCTCTAACAGAAACAATGATCAAGGGAAATCCCAGTAATAATTTGATCTCAAAGACATACGAAATTCCCATCTCATCCATTGAGTGAGTCTCTCATATCAATCTAAATTAATCAACCATTTTAGATGATCGACAATCACCCAGACAACATCATGACTCATCAGGTTTCTGGGTAACCCTATCACAAGGAAAATAATGTCGTCCTCACATTTTAACATGGGTGTTTAATGTGGAAAGATAAATCCACCTAGACATTGGTGTTTAGTATATACCCTTTGTTAGGTAAGCCCCAGGAAATAAACTCAGAGATGTCCCTTTCTTTCTGTGGACACTAAAACATTCACCTAAATTCATTGTACATTTTTTCACACGAGGATGTACCGACCATATAGAGGTATGTAAGTCCCTAATTATATCCTCTCTAATGAATTTAGGTACAATAACTATCCCATGCACCAGTAGCACATAATTGTCACTGAATGACCACCTGGGTGTTGGTTCACCCATAGCTAGTCATTCCCACATCATGACACAGTCCAAGTCTGACTCATGTCATACCTTAGCCTAATTTACCATAGAATACATAACCGACAAGGTATCATAATTCATTAATCCCTAATCCTTATAATATTTCATCCACTACTCATCCATCAATCTCATCAAGTGCCACTTCCCCTCTAGGGCCACTCACCAAGTTCATATGAAACCTGAATCTTACTGACTAAGAGAATCTACTCATATGTTTCCCTTCCCATTTAAGAGAATATAATACTATATTCCATTTACCAGGTGTATATTCCATATCAATTTCAAACAGTATCAAGTAATCTATCTAGCACATCTACCTCAGGTTCAGGTTCTATTATGTGAATACATAATTTATTCTCTTGTGTTAATTTTATACTATAAATCTCTCAATGAAAATAGATTAACATCAATACTTCAGATAATGGACCATGGATACCACATGAAAGTAATGTGTAAGGTAGTTTTACTCATGGGGTTTCAAATAATGTGACTCATAAGCTATTACATGCTCTCTATACATCAATACATCTCCTAAACCAAATCCTAAGGAGTCACAGTACACTACATATCTAGCCCTAGGATTAGGGAGTATAAACATTGGAGATGGGTTCAACCTCCTATTCAGCTCAAGAAACACCTCTCCACATTGATCCAACCACTATAACATCGCTCCCTTCTTTTTCAGTACTGTTATTGGTGCTAATAATTAAGAGAATTAATGAATAAAAGGACGGTAGAATCCAACTAATCCCAGAAATCTCCAAATCATGAATGTGGTCAAGGGATATGTTCATGACATCATTTCCTTCACTTTATATAGGTCCCCAAATATACCTATTTTAGAAACCACATTCTACAAGAACTTCACCTCATGAATCCAAAAGTTACACATCAACAGCTTTGTGTAAAGCTAATGTGATCAAAGAGTACTTGGAACTATCTCATGGTGTCTAACATGTTCATTTGGTGTCGATAAGTAGATGAGGTTTTCATTTACAAACACCATGAAGAATTATTCTCACTAAGGGTAAAATATCTTGTTCATGGGAGCCATAAACACTGATTTTTTGTTTTTTTAGTATGATTAAAATCATCAAGTACTCGTAAATCATATACCTTCTCTAATTAACCTTATTCGAGATTCTATCCTCTCTAACCCTCAAATGGTGGTATCCCAGTCAAAGATAAATCTTGGAGAACCACTAGGTTCCCCATAACTGATAAAAAAGACCACTAATCCCAGGTAAATGATATATTTTCTTCACCATCACATATTTTATCTTCAAGTAATCAACAAAAAGTTGAAGACTACCATCTACCTTCTTGTCGAACAACAAAGTTATGCCCCATGGTGAATTTCTTGGCTTGATAAATCCATTTTACTCCAATTCATAAAATTACACCTTGATATCCTTCATCTTATCTACTACTTAATGATACTGGAGTATCGAAATTTGTTATGTACTTGACATGATATCGATTCCAAATTTCAAAAATATATTAGGATGGAGTCTAATGAGGTCACTAGGGAATAATTCCTAATAGATATCCATGACTGGAGGAAAAGTAGAAGGGGTTGTCAGTGATCTTTATAAAAGAGACAAGACCTCCATTTGTTCAATGATCACACTATACCATCTCAATTCTGGTCTAACTCTTTCTAATATTAATTCTCAATCTTTAGTCATCATGAATCTCTCTACCTTCAATAAACTAAACGACACCCTTCTATCGTAGTAATCAATGAGATCTCATAATTTTGTCATATAGTCTATACTAAGAATCAAATTTAATTTCATCATCTTTAGTATCATTAAATCCCATAGATGTCTATATATGGAAAAAAACTAAGGGATTCTCTATGAATCACTTAATATGGCCCACATTTTTTCCCAAAGGTGTATCAAGTGAGATAACTCAGAAGATAATTTGACTGGTATGTCAAGTCTAGCAACTACTTGTGTGGATATGAAAGAATGGGAAGAACCAGTATTGAGCAAGGAAATAGATAAAGTATACATGATCATTATTTTACATCATATAGAATATTTTCTCTCACCACCATCAGTTGTTTCCTGGCCCACTACATAGACATGACCTTCCTCATCTCTACAACCCTATCTCTAATAAGCATTACTCACTTGAGTCACCATTGTCTAGTCCTACCACTGAGGAGCCCAGCCAGATCCTTTTTTCCATAGATTCATTTTCATTAAGCCTCTATGGAAACCTATACTCATAGGTCTAGATAAAAACTACTGAAGATTCTTTGGCTTTCCTCATTTTAAAAACTAGATATGAGGTGTTGTAAATACTCTACAGTAATGACTAATATTTCCATAGATGAATCATTATGGGTCACCTCATGAGGGAGTTGAATAGAATGAACTCTAGTGCACTAGAATGCCATTACTATATTTCATCTACTTGGTCTCCCTCTTCCTACTACCATAACATTTACTCACAACAATTGTAGGAGGTCCACTCGACTAAGAATTAAATGATAAAATTAAACTGACTTATCAACCCTCCTCTATAATCTTCTTGATGGTCAAGGTATTCCAATGAACCTCTGGGTATGAGAATATTTTGAAGCTCTAGGCCTGATATCTAATGTTGATATAAAGACTAATCTTCAACATCCAAACCTTTTGATCCTAATTCCTAACCAAAAGTGGTGAAAAAGTAAAGAATTTTAATAAAATTGGATGAGAGAGAAGAAACTATCATGGAATTCTATTGTAGCTCCATATATCCTTCAGATCGATCCAAATTAAATGTATTGGGAATAAACTCCCTAAATATTAGTTCATTTATGGCCTCCAAATTGAGTCCCTTATGTCAACTAGATGTCCCATGACTCCCCACCAATGATCAGTAGTTCCCTACAACCTGAACATGGCCAAATTCACATTCCTAAAAATTGATGTCTCAATGAGGTTGAAGATATCCTTGATTATTTTCACCTAATCCTCATCATCTTATAATCCACCCATGAAATCAAATCCTATAGGATTATGGAGTTCAAAATCCATGGTGCAGTTGACCATGGATCTCAATGGAAGGACTTTGGGTTGTAGTAGGCCTACTGCCTGCATCACAGGAGCAGGTGTAGGAACATGATCTGGAGCACCCTCCTACTCAGTTGGTTGTCCAAAAAATTCTTATAAGGAAACATGTTCTATATAAAAGAGGATCATTTATAACATATACAGATTATATCCAATCTATGGGATCACACATGTTTCTCCTATAAGTTTACCATAACCCAGGGTTTACCACTCCTATTATTATCCTCAGTCTCCACCCATGCACATTATTCATGGTCATCTTATATATACTAACACAAAAACATTCTTAGTTAAACTAATTCATGTCAAAAAAAATATATCACACTAATATGGAAATATAGATATATCACACATCAGCAAATCAATCCCAAACAAACATCACAAATCAAAACATTTAACTAAAGAAAAAAAATGTAGATAAACAACAGTTATATATATATATGTGTGTGTGTGTGTGTGTGTGTGTGTGTGTGTGTGTGTGTGTGTGTGTGTATGTGTGTGGAATTTGAAACTATGTGCCCAATAATTATGTGCTATTTCAGCTAAAATATCATATAAATAGTAACATTAATCCAACCAATGGAAACTTCGAGATATGTAACACATGTGATTTACAAGAACATATAAAATATTATACCTGAGTCTTACATAGTCATCTCTTTTCTACAATTTCTTAGGTTAGTCTAAAGATAAATATATAAATTTTTCCTCTTATGCAATTTTTTAATATCTGAACCAGAACTATGGGGTCTAAGTTGGGGTTCCACATGACCTCATTAACACCTCCCTATATGCAAGAGTCCATCGACTATTAGTGAGATTTTATGTCCATCAGTGGGGAGTATATAACCTAATTATCATATCCTAGGATTAAAAAAATATAGTATAAAAAATAATGTTTAGTGTATTATAAGGAAAATAAAAAGGTGGTAAATTTCATATAGATAAAAAATGTGCTTCCAAAGTTTGAATCCAAACCATAGTATAAATTGTGGTAAGTAAATAAAAAATAATGTTTTGGTAATCCCCATAGTCTATCACATTACATCCTTTGGCTCCATGCTTCATGGATCAACCGCCTTTAATGGTCAACTTAACCTTGCTCAGATCCCTATTCACGAAATCTATAAGCTCACTAAAATTCATGAGTAGGGTGTGAGTAAAAGACTTAGTAGGAAACCACTAATGTGTCCCTAAAAAGTGTGATCGATAATAATTGTGTAATCCATAAACAATAATAAATATTCAAAAAATACAAAAATTCCAAATTAAGAACATAGGTGTAGAACTATCCACCTCAAACCCCGACCATACCTACTTCAGCTTCATACTAGAAGGAATATTGGATTAATCAAGAACTATCCATCGGTCAAATAAGAATACTACTCAACATTGTGTGTATATACTACTTATAATCAACTTGTCATCAAGTGAGTAATTTTATCTTAATCCACAAGGAATCTAGTGATCATGCTTCTTATCATCCACTAAGTCTTGAGTAACATGTTCCTTATCATTATGTAGGAATTGAGTTTATCACACGATAACCATGAGGAATCGTTGTACCCCTATCATGTGTCGAGTTATATCATCGGCATCGTTGCAAGTTATGAAGACTTCCCCTATAAGTGATAGACATTTCATGATGGTCCCCCTTCGTTAAAAACCAAGAACAATACCCCTAAAGAAACACATAACATGGTATAACAAACATGCAATAATAGCATGTCATCATGGGTAAAATAACAAAAACAAAATATTTTATCAACATGAAACAAAAAAATATGCTACGAACAAACTCATGTAAAAAAATCATATATGGTTCTCAAGGACTATGAACACAGCCACATGCGATCAAAATGAGCAAGGCTATAAAGTATGCCAACATTGATATTAAATTAGGGAAAATTATAACAACATCCCCAAAAAGGTAAGGAACTTTCAACATCAAATTATTTTATGTCATTTTCAAGGACAAACTACCTTGCATGGTTCAAAAGTTGGAGTGGAAGCCACTATAACCAAAAACACCACCTCTTATTCCTTATTATCATAGTTATCGAAACATCAAGCTTTATGGTTCGTTAAGGGTTCCTAGAATTAATTCTAGCCATTTTATTTCCAAAAGAAATAAAATTTCACAAGTTATAATAGTTTCTCTCTCCTAGATAATTTCAAAATTTTAAAAAATATTCAATCACATGTGCTTGAAATTTATACCTCAAAGAGTAATAATAATTTCACATGTGATAATATTCTATCTCTCTAGATTAGTATGCATGTGATAATTACTTATTATTATTATTTGCTAAAATTTGGTTATTAACATCTCAAGAATCCCCTCTCACTCTTTGATAATTACTAGATTATTACCATATAGGAATTATTTACCCATAATTTCCAGGAGGCTACAAAGAACTCAATTTAAAATTTTCTTATAAAAATTATAGTATGAATTATATATTTCTACCGAGAATTTACTTATTTCATGTGTTGCACTTAAGAAATAGGAGGGTAGAAGTGAGGGTTATACCATGCTTGGAAAACAAAAATAATGGAATTGATATGATAAAATAGGATTCACATGTCTTTATTAAAGGGTTTCTAGATATACCAGACTCCAAACGATAAACAAGGAATAAATTTTACAAGGGTTTCACTATTGTAGAAATAAAAATATCTTGTACATGGTTATATAATTAAAGCCAAGAATTATATTAAAATTTTAATTATTATCCCAAATATTTTTTAATAGAGGATATTTTAAGAATTTATATATATTTGGATTAAGGGAAATAAATCATAATTATTTAATTCAACTATAATTTTTGAAATTTAAAACCATTTAAAATTGTTATAGGGTCGAGCAGGAGAAGGATAAATGAGAAAACAATATTTTTAAAATAATTTTCCTAAAATTGGAAATGCATAGGGGTAACATCGTTCTACCTATACATAGCTCCTTATTAGTGTGTAAGGGTAAGTACCTTCCCCTTCTCACCATGTGTAAACTCTAGGTTACCCTTACATAATCCTTAGAATTTAGTTGTTACCCATACACAGCATATGCAATATCCTTATATTTTTTCTCTTTACCCATATGTTTCCTTTTGAATATTAGGGTTACCCTTACACAACTCATATACTACCCTTATTTAATGTTTATAAAGTCATTTTTACCCTTACATAGCATAAGGTTACCCTTACGTAACCTTTGAAAACATACAGATAACCTTACAAAACTTCTATTTACCCTCATGTAGATCCTTGGTACCCATTCGTAACTCCAAGGTTACCCTTATACATCCTTTTTAATTCATGGTTTACCCTTACATAGACTTTATAATTGGAAGCTTACATTTACATATCACCTACCATACCCTTAAATAGTGTATTCCTTACCCTTACATAGCACTTATAATTTATCTTACCCTTATGAAGCATCTCCAGAAAATTTACATAGAAAAAGGGATTTCACCATTACACGGAGTTTAAAAGGGGGGACTTTACCAATATAAAACCCATGGAAAGCCCCTATGCTCTTGAACTAGTTTTAAAAAAACCATTTTTACCCATACATAACACCATAAAACCTTAAATAACAGTTAATTTTGTTTAAAATAAGATTTTCACATAGAAATACTTAAAAATAAAATCCATAAGGGGGTGTTTAAGCATAACTATATTATGAATATTACAATAAACACTTCATAATTTTATCAATTTATTATAGACATTCCATAATGTTTAATATAAACACTTTATTTTCTTTTCCAAATATAAACTCCATATTATTCATTATATAGAATTTTACTTTTAATATAACATATTTTATGAAATATAAATATCATATATTAAACATTATTTAAACCTTGATTAAATCAATCACAAAAACTATTTTGACGTGGTCTGAATAATATCTCAAATAAGTCCCTTAATTTGAACAATTAAAATTAGGTATTATGAACAATTAATAATTATAAAATATAAACATGTTATATTTCGAATTATTTTGTAATTTATAAACACCTTATAAATAACCCTTTTGATTTTTAAATGAATAAATTTTTCTATTTCATAATGCATGCTATTAAATTTGGTAAAATAGGGGGTATAAATCTAGCATGATGTCCTAAATGCCCACCCAACCTGACACAAAGCTCCACTGGGCTCGGTCTAAAAAAACCTAACCTAGGCTAGGTCAGCTTGGGTTGATGGTTTGATTAGGCCAATTATTTCCCATTATATTTTAGTCTAACATTGACCAAATTCCTATCTTATAGTGCCGGTCTAGAAGCCCATCCCGGTGTCCTGGCCTTCAAGCTTGAATCAAGCCCAGAACACCCCAAAAGATTATTGGAAAACTTGTTGTAGGGGAGATTCAAACCCCCTAACGTTTTCATCCAAGGTTTCTCTTGAACCAACTAGTCCAGGTATAGCATCTATTATGCTTTTAGGATATCTATATTTATATAAATATTTTTAAAAAAAACTAATATTATTTTTACTTTCATATTAAAGGCATGATCCCCAAGGCATGTGGCCCAGCCTAAGGTTAGGAATGTGGCATATCCTAAGGTTCACCCTCCTCTAAGCTACAAAAATATTCAGTATGGCCTAGCCTATCCTGAATAGTGCCTTCTAGATCAATGCTTTTAATTTCAATCTCAACATGGCCAAGCTCGTGTTAGGGAGTTCTTACACACCTAGTAAAAAGGTATATTAATATTAACACTTGATATTATATAATATTTATTAATAAATGGTTTGTAAACATTTAATTATCTAATTATCAACAATTTATAGTAATGTAATTTATAAACTAATTTATAAATTAATAAATATCCCAAATGCCTTTTATAATGATTTATAAACCATTTAAATAGATCCATAACAAAATTTTAGGGGGGAAATGTATAATTATCATATTTAGCGATTTAGGTTGTATTATAAAAAATGATTTATATGAGTGGTTCCTAAACATTTTAAGTTTAATAAGTCATATTTTACAACTGATAGTATTTTCATCTAATATTATTAGTGGTATGTAAGGTTTTTCTATTTGGTAGCAAAGGAATATGTATCATCAGTAAAAAAACATTACATATAAATAGTATAACCCTTATTTATGAATCATATTTTATGATTCACATTGATATCTTAAAGTTAATACGGTGTTCTATTTTTGAAACCACAAAAAATCACTATCACCAAATACAATCACTTGAAGTTGTATTCCATGATTAATACAAATCTGATGGATTTATAATGAGTCCTTGGATATGATATCCCATATAATATGTCATGACTCAATCTGGAAGAACTAAATTCATTATCGTATTTAATGATAGATAATACTTTGTGAAATACAATCTGAAAAAAAAATCTACAATATGATATCTTAAATCAAATTCTATAGGAATTATCTATATCACTACATAGTTATAAATAATTTTTTAATACTTGTTAAACATATTAAAATCAATTGATAAATTCAAACCATGATCAACTATGCAAGAAAAATGAAATTAGGCATAAAATTCAAATTAATAAACTAAATATCTTACACTACATATAGTCATTTGATTTGTCTACATCATGTGTTCTTGATTAAGAACATAATATGGGGCATAAAAATGGTATCCCCCATCCATAGTATTCCAAGATCGAGGATGAATCACTTGTTGTTCATGCAGGATCCTTCCACCTTCCATAGCATACTAGTGCCTCATGATATAAAAGAGTTAATATAATAGTTATAAGTTTAGAGGAGTTCCAACAAAGCCACATTTAGGCTTATATATACCATTACATGGAATCAAGCACTTTATAAATCCCTCAAGGTCTCTCCTTGAGAGTTCAAAAATTTACTCATGTGTTATAACACATGAGTAAATGCATAGGATAGTTCATGAAACCCTTATATAAATGTAACAACAATAATTTGTTTTATATTATGGAATGTATCTTTTATGATAACCAATATGGAAGATCACCTAAACATTAACACTTAATTCCCAGCTTCCATATTTATCATAGGGTGTATCTGTATATTAATAAAGCTCATAATTCCAAACATTTTATTTTGTAATTAAATGTCTCAATCCCCTAAATTTTATATTTTATGTGATATTTTTACATTCCAATGGTTTAAGAATATTTTGGACTCAATTTTCAAATTGGTTTATTTTTTAATTCTAAGTATTTCAATATCATCATGGTCTTCCAGACATAATTTTTTCTACAGTAATCAAAAGTCTGAAATTCATTCTTTATAATATTATATTCTTTATGGGATACCATTTAATTAAAATGAATCCAAATCTAAATCCAAAATTTTGAATCCCAAAAGGATCTCTTAATTCATGCCTTGAAATTTGTTAACTATTTTTTTAACTTTAAAATATGGGGCCATATCTCTTAAAAAGAAAAACAAAATTCGATTAAATTTAACATGGAGATATGAAAAGGGTTAAGGGTCATTTTTTCTAATATTTTTGTACATTATTATTCCTTGTTCAATTTCATAAATTCATGGTAAATCATAACATGAGAATTCAACTAGTCATCCAGGCTAGAAATTTTTTTCATAAGAATTAGGTCAAAACTCATGATACATTGGCCAATATAGATGAATTTTTTTATATAAAAAATTATATTTAAAAAATATTTTTAGAATAATTTTTTTTTCAAATCCATACATTTATTATGAAAACCACATGAAAAATTTCAAATGATGAAATCAAAGCTAAAATTTCCCAGCCCTCTCCCTATAATAAATATACCTTTGTTACCTCTCAAGGGATTGATAATTTTAGTTGGCCATTTTTTGTTATAATTTTTAATATATTAATAGAGTTTCATTTGATAATTTTATTCTCTTATAGATTTATAATATATACTAACTTTCTCTACCTATGGCACTATTTTTTATGTTTCTTTTTTTTACACCCATTTTTTCCTTTTTAAATCCATGGAAATGAATTACTAAACTCTTTACTTGTTTAAGGAGGGAGTGGTGGACTCAAGAGTTTATTCACTTCAACATTTATTATACTATTTTTCTAATAATTTTATTAGTTTTGAAACTGATTTTGGTGAAGAGATCACCCCATTTTCTCTACTGTTGTGTTCTTCTTTGCTTTCATATTTATTCCTCTCCTTTATCAACATAATGTTTCATATAAAGAGTGAATGTATTGTTATAGTGGTGATGTGAGGTATTTTTTTCCATAAGAGGAGGGTTTTTTGGGATAATAATATAATAAATGGGTGGTTATTAGTGATACGGTTGATCTCAACATTGAGTGGAATACTGAGAAATTATATTTTTAAATAACAATGATAGAATCATCATTAATTTCTAAGAATAGCAACATCTTTCATTAATCACTAACATATTTTTATATTTTGTTCTTTTTGTTTTTAATTTTTATATATTTATATAATACATATTTTAACCCCCCCCCCCCATTTATCTTACTAGTATACTTTAGTTATAAATAGTGTCTATGGGAATTTAGTGTTGTGTGAGCAGCCTCCTTGAGAGATTGACCCTATGGTGCATACTATATTACATTATTAATTAAAAAATTATTCGTTAGATATTCATGAATAAATAAATATTATATTATATCATACCTTGTGATTGTACTAAAAACACTCCATATGATATCACTCAATCATAAAATACGATTAGGTAAGGTGATTGCATGAAATATCATTTCATGCCATATGATATACCATATTGTATAATATGATGTACCTAAAATACATAAAAAAACTAATTTCTTTCATGAAATTCATATTAAATGATAGGTTCTTTCATTATATATTGTATAAAATAAATATCATATATATATATATATATATAAAGACTTTTGGGATTATCTCTTTCAGGTCCTTCGCCTTAGAACTAGTCTTAAAGTTTTACATCTTGAAGGACATGTCTTCCAATTCTCTAACATGGATTTCATTCTTATCTGTGAGATCATTATCCACTTAAAGCAATATTTTGTTCAGGATTTCAAAATTTTCAACCTTATGTATCAATACTCAAACATGGATCTCTTGAGACTTATTCTACTTTTTTAACTTCAATACATCTTTTTAAATTCCTATAAATTTTTCCTCTAATATGTAAAAATCTTCCTCCTTCAGAATTCTTGATACCTCTTTATCAATATTAGATCCAATATTATCTATGAAATAAGGATCTCTATCTAATCATGCAGCATCATTGAATGAATTAGTAGATTAGCAATTAGTATCATTCATACATTTGTAAACTTGTGGAATCTTACATTGGAATCTTGTAGTAACCATAGATAATTACAATATATGGGTCTAATTGGATATTTTATTCCATTTCATATTCATTATATTTTATATGAAACCAAATGATTATAACTATAAAATAAACATAACATTGAGAGACAATCATGACAATTTATTATAAATCGGATCTAATGAAAAACACCTATTTTATTAAACAACTTTTGTCACATCTCTTCCTGAATCACCACTAAGACTATCGTTGGAGAAGTGGTAAACATGGACTCAAGCGCCCCTCCTTGTACTCTAGCGGATACCGACAATTAGTGAGGGTCTAAAGAGGTGATAGTGGGGATATTATACCCTCATGTCAGAGTATCATAGTGGTAGAATAAAAAATAAATAGCAGTCAATAGACGACATCACAATCAGTAATAAATGAAAGAAATAGTTTTTGAAGAATATAAAAACTGAATATAAAATACTTCCAACAACAATGTATAATAATGAATTAATTTCTAAAAGAGAATACGTAAACTGAGATATCATATATATTGCAAGAAACTAGGTACAGAATAGTAAAAAAAATATAGGAAACAAACAAAATCCCAAGGTAGATCTCTACAAGTATCATGATCTCTCGCTTAGTCCTCTTATCCTAACTCCTAAGTACAAGAAAAACAATACAAGCATGAATCCATATTCATGTGAACATAAGGACTACTCAGGTACCCGACTGCAATGGTGGCCCGTGCAAGGTGTGGATATAAATCCCAATAGGATACCACCCATGGTGTCTACAACTAAAACTAGTCCATGAACATGTTTAAAGTAGTGTGAAAGTAATATAAATAAATAAATAAAACTAAATTATACAACAACAATCCAACTCAGGTTCCTAGAGGACACCCGACAGCTCTACCTGCATTACCACATGGCCAAATCAATGTCTAAATAAGAACTATATTTATATTAAATATATATGTATTGTATAGATAAATATTGGATCCACTTATATGAACCAAGTACATGCCAATGATAATGGACATATGCCTAGAATACTATCTTCTAGCTGGATTGGGGTGTAACTCAGACATCCATAACCAGTCTAAATGATATGATAAGCTCCAACATTGGGTACACTCCATACATCTAATAATGAGTCAGAGACATCATTCTCATCACTTGAGATGGTGAGTGTGTTATTATTTCAATACTCGAGAAAGTGGTGATTGTGCTTCCATCCAACACTCACCCAAGAACGTGGTGAGTGATCCCCACTATCTTGAAAATTTCAATGGTGTAAGACACCATGACTCAACACCCAATATAGGGGAGCATGATTCTTCCATGATCAATAGAACCCTTACCATCCCTCCATAGCCAATATCAATTCATAATCGTATTTATAATTGTAGTCATGATGAAATACCTCTCGTGATTTATATTTAATAAGCCCGTTATAATTAAGGATATCAAAATTGTAGCAATTTACATAAGTTGTACTAATTTAATTTTAACAAGTGGTGTGGTCATACCACCATATTCAATTCTATTTTAATTGAACAAATTAATTCATTAAAAGAAAACACCGAATCATGAAAAGACTTGTCAAATTAAAACATTACATTTAAAACAATCAAGGAAGAGAATCCATCATGTCAATCCATTCCAATTATTTAAAGAAAACAACCATATAGAGTAGACTACAAAATTTATATTTTTCCATTGGATCTTTCAAAACATGAAAATTTATTTAACATGGATCAAGGAGGTACTTTAGTGGTACCACGGTCTAATTGGGAAATTACCTAAATGATAAAATCACATTCATTAAGAAATCCATTCCCTTAGATGGATATTTTTTCCATTAGTCATGTATATATAAAGGGGAAACTTAACTTAATAACATCATTAAAAGACATGTCCTAAAAATTCCGCATGAATAGCCTTAAAATCACAGGGAAACCCCAATCAATAAGACACGTGATATGAAATATAAAATGCCACTTTTAAATTCTAGAACACAGTTCACCGCATTCAAGGAGTTTTATTATAAAAACATAACATTTTTTCTTAAACAATTCATTTAACATAATTAATCATCTAATGAAAGATTCATAACTCAATTTTAATTGAAGAAAATTTTTATAAAAACTACCCAACATGGAAATTCCATTTATAAAGGTTAAACATGGCACTAAGGAGGTTCAATTATTTACTCGTAAAATCCTATAAAAGAAATTCTAGTATTAACCCAAGACAAATGATTAAGAGGTTTTTTGGGAATTTATACATTTAATTATAAAGGGACAATTAAATCTACCATACCCACGGGGTGTCTGTGATTGAGGTTAATATCATAAATTTACATAACAAGGATCATAAGGAGTGTATCTAGGTGAATTGATCAATTTTATATGAAGAACTAAATAAAAAGTAAATTCTTGGAAAATATCGGTGTGTGACACATTGGAACTACTAAAAATTCAATAAAAATTTAGGAAAAGTATATATACCACTTACCACATGCTTAGGATGTTCCACTCATCCAATATCGAGGTCTGATTCATTCCAATTTGGAATAAATCTAATAAAAGATCATCCATGTGAAAATAGGGAAGGTAATATTGGACGCTGATAAATTTTTAGAGAGAAGATTAAATGTATTAATATTCAAAAAGAATCAAGAGTTTAAAAATGGGGATCCAAAGATACCAACGGTGCTCGAATCGGATAATGAATGGATGAGTTATCGCTATGCCTAGATTAGGCATTAGGAGGAACCCAAGGCACCAAAATAGAGTCTCATGTGGCTACAAGATGAGAAAAAAATAGGAAAAAGATATGTAAACCTCATTATGGTAATTTTGGTCATTTAACACTTAAAAACTTGGTCACGTGGTCTGGCCACACGGTTTGTCCAAACTGTGTTCCAAACATGTGGCACCCACTGCTTAAGAACCTTAACTCACATGGTTTGTGCCATATGGTTTTCCTAATCATATAACAACTGTGGATGAATAGTGAGAGAATAATTCCAAAGTGTCCCTAACTTTGTGGGTCAGGAACATGTTTGGTAAAACCATGCAAAACATGTGAAAGGAACTTCTTCTCCTCTGATACAGGCCACACAATTTTCTACTGAGGGAAACACGGTTACATAAAAACTATTTTCCCCATCCAATCCACTTCTATTTTATGTTTTCAAAGTTGGAAACTCCTAAAACTTGAATTAGAACCCAAGAAACCATTGGGGCCTTCAACCACATCTAAAAACAATACATTGAAGTTTCCCAACATTCATAATTACATTCTAAAGCTCGGGATTAAGAATGGACCATCTAGTAAATGCAGAAATTCAAATTCTCTTAGAATTATAACTTGGCTCAAAAACACGAGTTGTTAAAACCTTCCCAACTTATAACTTCTCATCCTTGAGAATAATTTTGTAATAATGAAAATATCATCCAAACTAAAAAGGCCATTAAGTATCATTGAAATGGTCGTGTTGCATTTTTAAATACATAACTCACCTTAACGAATCACTTTATGTATATGACACTTAAGCCATCACAACCTGATCCAATGCTCATTTACTGATTGAAATATCGTAACAGTGCTTACCTAAGCCTGTGTAGCTAGAGACATGGCCATGTTGGAATGTCCTTAAACATTTGGCCAAAGGTACTCCCCACCATGGGCTTTAACATTATAATGGTCCAATTCCAAACCTTGGTACCTCCACTATCATAATTTAATTACAAAACACACCTATAAGAGTTTTAGTGATGAACCTAGTGTGATTTTTAATTAGTCTCATGATTGATCCCCCACTGACCTCTTTTTTCTAGGTCAATCCAGCTTGTTATGAAAATCCTTGGCTGACACATACTACACTTGTCTCCACCTAAATACATTCCATAAACAACTCTCGCCTAATTTAACATCTTAGAACAAAAATAAACAATTCAATCCACCTCAAGATGACCATTCTCAAAATGCTCATCCTAGAAATCCATCATATTGAAAATGAACAACAATTCCTCCTTCAAATGAATCATGTTTTCACAACAAGAACACTCACTGAATCCTATACCCGACTTCCAGTGATGCTATGTGATCAAAGAATCACCTAACCACTTAAATTGTTGTGTCTCAGTGCGAACAAGGGTGTAACCCAGATGTAGAACAATAGTATCGGTACACTATAAACATCAACTTTGATCCCAACAACAAGTCTGGGGTAACCTCACCTTCAAAAAACTATAATCAAAGGAAATAACCTAAGGTATTCTATAGTCCATTCTAACAATTGAGATTTTGGTACAAATCCAATATGTCCACAATATATTATTGATTGATCCCATAATTGCACACGCTTAGAGGTCAAGTTATTGGAAATGGCTAGTGTCCAAGAGTTCATCCAAGGTGCTCCTACTTGGGAATAGAAGTATCATTTAGGACTAACCATTACTTGATAAAAATTATGCATTCAGTGAACAACTCAAATATTGATTACTTATCTATCCAAACATCATTAAATCTTTAGTTTGGCATGTAACTGATGATCTCTTAGTGAATAAATAGATAATGTCAATGTAGTTGACATGCTCAAATCATACAAAAAAGTACAATAATAGGGCTTTATAAGTAACCGAAAGATTTGAATCACTTATATAACATTTGAGATGATGTTCTCTATATGGTTCTAACCCTACCATACCTAACTACAAGAAAAAAAATTAGTCGGACCACTACCGGTCGATTTCCCTTGAAAGAATATCAGCTTCACCTATTGACACATATTCATAAACCAATCATGATCCTTAACCACCAGAGGTATCTCTTGATCGTTCATGATTTAAACACTAAAGTAGATCCAAATACAATAGTTTTTCTGGAGGTTGCATAAAAATCCAACCACATCAATGTCTTTCTTCTGAGAAATCACCAACATGATTCGGAACTTGAAAGCCTCGAAGGAATTCAATTAAGAACATCCATTTCCAAATGGTTCTCCTTAGTTATGTTCCTTATACTTGGAAGGACACACACCTATCAGAACCGACATGATGCTCTCCACCTTAGGATTTTCCTAGTCATAAAACTAAGAGAGAGATAGAGACCAGCTGCTCATAACCACACTGGATCTGATTCATCTTTAACATACACATGATTATAGAGACCCTGCCCTTTCGTAGATTACTATTACATCATTTTCAAGATAAACAACATAATATTATTACACATAGATTATTCAAAGGTTTAGTTTCTTGGGAAAACTAGGACCATTCATAACAATTACAACATCAAGCATAAACATTTATTTAATTTCTTCTTCTCTAGATTCTTATTGTCACTTGTCCTCTCCTTAGTACATGTAGCCACATGAGGATATACATCAAAAGGGGTGATCTAGAATCCCAGTAAGAGGATAGATAAGAACAATATATCATGGTGTGAGCATCATAATAATAACATGGGAAAAATATCATCAACATGAGGGGAAGCATAAATATAAGACTTGAAATGTGGCAATTTATAAAAATTGAAAATTCATGTCTTAGTGGTTAAATACCCCCACATACTTGTGAACCAAGATAGCATATTCTTCACACATAATTTAACATTTACTAATGAGGCTAATCACTTTACCCAATGCATTGGAGTGCTGTATAATTATGGGCGCACCCGTCACGTTCAATCATTCATATTGCACTATATAATTCTTGGCACACCCGTCGCATCATAACATTATCATCATCATGCTTTCCACATGGAACATATATCAAAAGTGAACATAACTAATCCATGGAAAGTAATGGGTTACATATTATAATAACACATTCATAAACATTGGGTTCCCAAAATAAATAGGGAATAACATACTTGGTACAAGAACCATCAACCTTGAATGAGAAGTAAAAGGTGAGTTCTTAAAAGAAGAGTTCTTTTGGAAAAAAAATTGTTTTACATAAACAACAGTGGTAAACATGTATATCCCAAAAAAGGAAAGTCAATGATGAACAAATTATCTTTAAGGAGTAACAATATCAAAAATGGAGTGAAATATGGAGAACTCGAAAGTTGGGTTTGAGAATTTCCCCTTACCTTGTATATGAATGCTTCATTCTCTTTAATGTCATGTATAATGACATTATATTCATCAATTTGAAATAAAGAACCTTTTTTACATTAATATGCTTAATTTTGGTTTCATTAAGTGGTTTTATGTGCCTGTGTATCAGTTATAGAGTTCAAAAACATTATTCAGGAATGTTTGTTTTTATGGTTTTCCGGAGTGGTTAACTTGTATTCTTAAATTGAAGTTCGAGTAGAACATGGGTAAACCTCCAGAACTAATATTACATGTTATTAATGAAATTAAAGAATTTAAAATGATCTTATAATGAGATATATTATATACCATGTGGATGAATCATTAGATAAAAATTGAAAGAAGATTGTTTGGGTTAATTTGGGCGGTTTTTGGATCACAATGAACTTGTTTTAATTTATCAATTAAGAATATGGCCATAAGTTAGTTCCAGAAATTTAAATAGTATATAACACATATAACATTTTTTGGTTCAACCATAAAAATGGTTTCATGAATAGATCGGAAGTTAGAAATGGAAGAAGAAAACTTGTCGTTCTTGAAGGTGGTAAATTTACACCTCATGAACAACATTCTCCTTAATAAACTAAAAGGAAGGGAGAAAGGGGGTTGGATGATATAATATCCAATTATCATCATAAAATTCTAATATATGTATAATAATGGAGTTACAATACCATTTGGATGAATATAGGTGGGGAGAGATCAAGAAATGAACTTGAACATGAAAGAAAATTAAAGGAGAAGAGGGAGAGAAATTACCTCTTGAATCTTCCTCTTGAGATCCCCATTAAGGGCCTAGGATTGGTCTTTTGATGAGACCAGAAGATCTTGTACATGGGAGAGGGGCTAGGGAGAATTTTTGGGCAGAGTTTAGAGAAGGGTTCGATCTTGAGAGGTGTCAAGAAATGAGGGTGTGAATGGTGGTTTTAATAGTGTAGGGTAGGGGGTTTTCTTATTATAAAATTCATTTGTTTATTAATTTCCCCTAAGGCAAGGAATAGTGAGTCTTGAATGACCAAGAATATTAATTTTATCATGTGATCCTGAACCAAGTGGGTTCACATCTGCATAACATCACACATGACTCTATAATTATCTTATTTTGCTTATTTTTGTAAATTATGGTATTTCACTATTCATCAAAAATTCAAGTACCTCGGAAAAATCCCAAAACATTACCCCTACCATTTTTCGACGTGTAAAATCCAAAACTGAAGTCAATTTTTCAAAAATGATTTTATAAATATCATTAATTTAATATTTAATTAAAATAATGGTTTATTACTAAAAATAGTTTTAAAACATTCATTTACTTATTTTAAAATATAGGTACATCATACTTTCACTTGAATATAATTTTTATACTATCATAGGTAAGGTTACTATTAATTAGGGTATATAACTATTCATAAGGGTATTTTACTATTCATAAGGGTAGATTACTATTCACCAAAAATTATTTCTGTTTCATTAGACTCCAAAAATCATCTTGAACATAACCGTGTATGTAAGATTTTCACAATTCCAAACACAATAGTGAAAAACTTATTTTTAAAGGTCACTTATCACTTAGTAGTTCATTATGTTGTGTTTTCATGTTATTTTATGACATAATTATAAGAAGGGAATTTCCATTGAAAAACTTTGGGTCATTACATTCTTCCCCCCTTAAAAAATTTCACCCCCGAAAATTCACTTTACACAAACAGGTGAGGGTACTTCTCCTTCATTGCTTCTTCTGGTTCCCAAGTTGCTTCCTCAAGCTTATGGTTCCTCCACAACATTTTGAAAAGATGGGTTTTCTTGTTGTGAACAACCTTATCTCTCCGATCCAGAATCTTTACTGGCTACTCCTCAGAGGATAGATTTTCTTCTATCTACACCACCTCTGAGTTTAGTACATGTGAGGTGTCTGGTATGTACTTATTCATTAGTGATACATGAAACACATCATGAACTTGAGCCATATCAGTGGAATTGAAATATGATAGGCCACATCTCCTATATGGTCAAGGATATTGAAGGGGCCAATATACCTTGGGCTTAGCTTCCCTTTCTTACCGAATCACATGACTCTCTTCTATAGAGATATTTGAAGGAAGACTTTATCTCCAACGTCGAACTCCAAGTCCCTTCAACCAATGTCAGTATATCTCTTTTACCGAATTTGAGAAGATTTTATGTGTTTCTGGATGACTTGAACCTTCTCTAACATTTCTTGAACAAGATTGGGTCCAAGTAGATTTCTTTCTCCAACTTCATCCCAACAGGTTGGAGTTCTACATCGCTTTCCGTACAGAGCTTCATATAGAGCCATCTGAATACTTGAGTGTAACCTATTGTTGAATGAGAACTCAACCAATGGGGGATGCTTATCCCATTCACCTTTTAATTATAGAGAGCATGCTCTTAGCATATCTTCAAGCATCTGAATAGTTCTTTCAGAATGGCCATCAGTTTGGGGTTGATAGGCCGTGCTGAAATTTAATTCAGTAGTCAAAGCATGTTGAAGGCTCCTCTAGAATTTAGATGTGAACCTTGGATCACGGTCAAAGACAATTGATAGTGGAACACCGCTCAGTCTCACCACTTCCTTCACATATATCGTTGCAAGTTATTTAAGCGAGAGATCATCCCGAATAGTGATAAAATAGGAAGTCTTGGTGAGTCAGTCAACCACAACCCATATCGCATTATTTCCCTTCGACGTCTTCGGGATACCCGTGACAAATTACATTGTAACATTTTCCCATTTCCACATGGGTTTATGCAATGGTTGCATCATACCTTTGGACATTTGTCACTTAGCTTTAACTTTCTGACATACCAAGCACCTTAATATATATTACGCAATCTCCATCTTAATTTTATCCCACCATAAGTGTTCTCATAGATGATGTTACATTTTGGTACTCCCAGTATGGATAGAGAATATTGAGCTATGTTTATTATCCAATAGCTTCTTCTTTATCTCAGGTGATGAAGGCACACAAAGCTACATTCCAAACTGAATCACACCATCATCGTCGATATGGAACTATGGAAGCTTCCATTCCTTTACTACATTCACCCTCTTTGGTATCTCCACATAATCCCTTTTTGCTTCCTTAATATTCTCTTGGATGGATGGTTGCGCAATCATTTGGGAAAGGTAGGATGTATCCCCTGCCATTATGATTTCCAAATCCATTCTTTGCATATCCAAGAAGATAGGGTCTTTCTCAATCCACAGCAAGGAAAGAGTAGCACATTCTATTCAGCTTAGAGCATCAGCTACCTTTTTCTCCTTTCCAGGATGATAGTGAATAGAGAAATCATAATCCTTGATTATCTCTAACCATCTCCTTTGACTCATGTTGAGATCCTTTTGTGTGAATATATACTTTAGGCTCTTGTGGTCATTGTATATGTCACACTTTTCACCATAAAGGTAGTGTCGCCATATTTTCAAGGTAACAATCATGTATGCCATCTTTAAATCATGCATCAGGTAGTTCTTCTCATGGATCTTCAACTATCATGAGGCGTAGGCTATAACATTATCATTTTTCATGAGTATGAACTCCAAGCCTTTCTTTGAAGCATCACTGTATATCACAAAACTTTCTCCACTTTTCAATAGTGTGAGTACAGGTGTAGTGATCAGCCTTCTCTTTTGCTCCTTGAAGCTTCCCTCACATTATTCTATCCAGACATACTTTACCCCTTTCCTTGTTAACTTAGTTAGCGGGCTTGACAATCGTGATAATTTTCTCACAAAACATCGGTAGTACCCAGCTAATCAAAGAAAAGTATAGATTTCTGTGACACTAGAGGGCCTGGGCCATTCCTCAATTGCCTTTGTTTTTTAAGGATCCACAGAAATTCCTTTACTTGTGATCACATGTACCAAGAACGTGACTTGCTTCATCCAAAAGTCACACTTTCTGAACTTGGCATACAACTTCTCCTTTCTCAATGTCACCAACAAAAGTCATTGATGTTCTTCATGTTCCTCCTTGCTCTTGGATTAGATGAGAATATCATCAATAAACACTACCACAAATTTGTCGAGGTAATGTCTAAAGACTCAATTCATCAAATCCATGAATATTTCAGGGTCATTAGTAAGTCCAAAGGGCATCACCAAAAACACATAGTGCCCATACCATGTACGGAAGGCAGTCTTCTGAATATCTTCCTTCTTCACCTTTACCTGATGATATCCAGAACGAAGATCCAACTTTGAGAAGTATTGAGCTCCTCTTAACTGGTCCAACAAGTCATCAATCCTAGGGAGAGGATACTTGTTCTTTATGGTGATCTTGTTGATTTCTCGATAATCGATACATAGCCGCATTGTTCCATCCTTCTTCTTCACAAAGAGCACTGGCGCACCCCAAGGTGATGCACTAGGGCATATGAACCCTTTGTCCAGATGCTCTTGTAGCTGCTTCTTTAAATCCTCCAGTTCGATAGGAGTCATCCTATAGGGGAAAATCGAAATACGAGTAGCTCTGGGTATGATTTCAATTGAGAACTCAACCTCACGATCTGGGGGAATTTCGGGTAACTCTTCGAGAAATACATTGCCTTATTCCCTCACGGTGGGAATTTCTTCAAGGATGGCACTTTCCTTCAACTCTACCATTTGGGTGAGATATTATTCTTCATAGTGAATAAACACCCACACCATTGTATGATTTTTCAAAGGAAATTCATCATCTTCCTTGCATTTGTAAAGGAGCATGGGATGGTTTGGAATATGAAAAGATATCTCCTTTTCCCAATAGCTGATATGTGCTCTATATAACGAGAGCCAATCCATTCCCATTATAGCATCGAATTCCACCAAAGGATGTATTAAAAGATTCCCTGGAAGAATCTTCCCACATATGCCAATAGGAGGGGATTCAAAAACTTCGGTTACAATTTTTGCACCACTTAGTGTTTTAAAAGATATCTCTACTTCAAGGTTTTGGGGCATCGATTCTATACTTCTTGAAAACTAGCAAGATACAAAGGAATGTGTCGAACCAGAATCAAATAAGACCTTTTCCATTCTTGAGTGAATAGGAATTTTACCTTGTACGACTTCATTATCATGCTCCACCTCTGCAGTAGTGATGTCATAAGCCTTCCATTGTTCCTTTGGATTTGGTGGCTTCTGACACTGATTACCCTCGGGAACTCGAGGTTTAGTGCACTGGTTTGCATAGTGTCCTAGCTCCCTATAGTTGTAGCATTGAACTATGAGTGGTTCTCTCCTTCCATCTGTTACATTCTATTTCCTTTTCGTTTCTTTTCGACACTCTTGAGCATGGTGTCCTTCTTTCCCACACTTAAAGCACTTCCCCGTCCCTTTGAGGCAGTTCTCATGGTGAAACTTCTCACATTTTTGGCATGTGGGTCGTTGAGTTTTCTTCCCACCTTTATCATTAGATCTACTAGCTTGAAACTCCATTTTTCGTTTCTTATCACCATAACCATGGGACTATTCTCCAAACTCCATCTCCACTTTGAGGGCACATCGAGCAACTTCTTCATAACTCCCAAAGTCTCGAATTGCAAGAGCTTTTCGAAGGTGTGGTTTTAATCCACTAAGGAATCTATCAATGTTTCTATCATTGTTGATAAGAAAACCCAAAGTGTACCTTGAAAGCCTTGTGAAACTCGCTTCATAGGTTGTGATAGATTCTCATTCTTTTTTTCTTGAGCTCTATGAATTCTCTCTCCATCTTTATGAGAAGTGTTCTTGAGAAATACTTGTTAAGAAACATTATCTTAAAGTCTTCCCATTCCATATCTTAAATTTTCCCCCTTGTCTTGGTGTTCTTAATAAAATACCACCATTGTTCGGCTTCTCCATCTAGAAGATAAATGGATAGAGTCACCTTATCCGTCTCAGAACAGTGAAGCACAGAAAAGATCTTCTCCATGGAGTTGAACCACTATTCCACAACTAGTGGATCGGAGGATCCACTAAACATTGATGGTTGTTGCCGCATAAAACATTCGATAGCCAATTTCTCCCTCTTTGGTGAAGGATGATGTTCCCCATTATTAAGGTTATTGTTCATAACTTGATATAATTGGGTAAGAATCACCATGAAGTTCTGAACTCCACCTCCCAAATCATTGGGGATTTCGTTCGGGCAATCGTTGCATTGTCCCTCTCACGAGTTGTTAGCCTGATTTCTCCTGGTTCCCACCATTTTCTAAAATAGAAAAATGTTAGAACAAAACATAAGTAAACAAGTCATGAATAACATATTCATTTAAAAAATTTATACCAAAAACATAACATATGGGATCCATATGTAAATATTCTTGTGTGCAAATTTGTACTTAGTATCACACTATAGGTTTTCTCTAGGGTTCACTAAACATAATTCTCAAATTAACTAAACATTTCCTCTGATACTAACTATAGTGACCCTACCTTTTCTTACATTAATATTACATCATTTTAAAGATAAAAAACATAATAGTATTACGCATATAGGATCCAAAGGTTTAGTGTCTTGGGAAAACTTGGACCATGCATAACAATTACAACATCAATCATAAACATTTATTTAATTTCTTCTTCTCTAGCTTCTTATTGACACTTTTCCTCTCCTTAGTACATGTAGCCACCTGAAGATATACATCAAAATGGGTGAGCTAGAAGCCTAGTAAGAAGATAGATAAGAACAATATAACATGGGGTGAGCATAATAATAATAACATGCGAAAAACATCATGAACATGATAGGAAGCATAAATATAAGACTTGAAATGCGGCAATGCATAAAAATTGAAACATCATGTCTTAGTGGTTAAATACCACACATACTTGTGAACCAAGATAGAATATTGTTCAAACGTAATTTAACATTTACTCGTGAGATTAATCACTTTACCCAATGCATTGGAGTGCTGTATAATTCCGGGTGCACCCGTCACATTCAATCATTCATATTGCGCTATATAATTCCAGGCACACCCGTCACATCATAAAATTATCATCCTCATGCTTACCACATGGAACATATATCAAAATTGAACATAACTAAACCATGGAAAGGAATGGGTTACATCTCATAAGAACACATTCATAAACATTGGGTTCCCAAAACAAAGAGGGAATAACATACTTGATACAAGAACCATCAACTTTGAATGAGAAGTAAAAGGTGAGTTCTTAAAAGAAGAGTTCTTTTAGAAAAGAATTTGTTTGACCTAAATAGTAGTGGTAAAAATGTATAACCCAGAAAAGGAAATTAAATGATGAAAAAATTATCTTTAAGGAGTAACCTTTTCAAAAATGGAATGAAAGAGGGAGGACCTGAAAGTTGGGTTTGAGAATTTCCCCTTACCTTGTATTTGAATGCTTCCTTCTCTTTAATGTCCGGTATAATGACATTATATTCATTAATTAGAAATAAAGAACCTTTTTAAAAATAATATGGTTCATTATGGTTTCATTAAGTGATTTTATTTGCCTTTCGATGAGTTATAGAGTTTAAAAACATTATTCGAGAATGTTTGTTTTTATGATTTTCTTGAGTGGTCACTTGTATTCTTAAATTGAACTTTGGGTAGAACATGGGTAAACATATAAAACTAATATTAAATTTTATTAATTAAATTACATAATATAAAATGATCTTATAATGAGATATATTAAATACCATGTGTATGAATCTTTAGATAAAAATTAAATGAATATTGTTTGGGTTAATTTGGGCGTTTTTTGGATCACAATGAACTTGTTTTAATTAATCACTTAGAAATATGGCCATAAGTTAGTTAAATAACTTTAAATAGGAGATAATACGTATAAAATGTTTTGTTTTAACCATAAAAATTGTTTCATGACTAGATATGAAGGTAGAAATGGAAGAAGAAAACTTTTCATCCTTGAAGGTGATAAATTAACACCTCATAAACAACGTTCTCCTTAATAAAATAAAAGGATGAGGGAAAGGGGGTTGGATGATATAATATACCATTTTCATTATAAAATTACATTATATGTATAATAATGGAGCCATAATACCATTTAGATGAAGATAGGTGGGGAGAGATCAAGAAATGAACTTGAACTTGAAAGGAAATTAAAGGAGAAGAGGGAGAGAAATTACCTCTTGAATCCTCCTCTTGAGATCTTCCTTAAGGGCCTAAGCTTGGTCTTTTGATGAGACCAGAAGCTCTTGGACGTTGGATAGGGGCTAGGGAGGATGTTTGGGCAGTGTTTATAGAAGGGTTGGAGTTTGAGAGGTGTGAGGAAATTTGGGTTTGAAGGGTGGTTTTTATAGTGGAGGGGAGAGGGGTTTTCTTAATATAAAATTCATTAGTTTATTAATTTCCCCTAAGAAAAGGAATAGTGAGTATTGAATGACCATTAATTGTAATTGTATCATGTGATCCCAAACCAAGTGGGATTACATCAGTAGAACATCACACATGACTCTATAATTAGCTTATTTAGCTTATTTTTGTAAATTACGGTATTTCACTATTCATCAAAAATTCAAGTATCTCGGAAAAATCCCAAAAATTTACACCTACCATGTTTCGACGTGTAGAATAAAAAATGAAGTCCATTTTTCAAAAATAATTTTCTAAATAATATTTATTTAATATTTAATTAAAATAATGGTTTATTTCTATAAACAGTTTTAAAACATTCATTTACTTATTCTAAAATATAGGTACATCATACTTTCACTTGAATATTATTTTTATACTATCATAGGTAAGGTTAATATTAATTAGGGTATATCACTATTAATAAGGTTATGTTACTATTAATAAGGGTATGTTACTATTCACTTAAAATTATTTTTGTTTCATTAGACTCCAAAAATCATCTTGACCACAACCGTGTATGTTAGATTTTCAAAATTCCAAACACAGAAGTGAAAAACTTATCTGTAAAGGTCACTTATCACTTAGTAGTTTAATTATGTTTTGTTTTCATTTTATTTTATGACATAATTATAAGAAGGTAATTTCCATTGAAAAGATTTGGGTCGTTACAATTATTCTCCTCTAATCCAAGCTTATGTCATAGAAATATTCATTAAAACCAAAACAAACATGACTGTTATTTCAGAACACACAATCCTATATATGTTATCTAAAGAATTGTTACAAATTCATTCCTTTATCTTATTGTTCACTCTACCATAGATATGACCTGAGAATGTATAGAACAACACAAGGCTCAACAATTCCACTAAACTCAACCAGTTTGTTACATCACTAAAAACTAAATGGGTACTATGAATATCAACACATACCACCCTGAGATTACAAAAGTATAATCGTACATCCTTAACATTATCCCTAGGATATATTCCCTATGAATTAAAGTATATGATGGCCCATGCTGAGAATGAGCTCAAGTCACACTGTCCCATACGACTATAAAACATATTGATCACCTCCCAAGCCATATAATAAAAGAATAGGGTCACAAGACCTACTAACCGGCCGACCATGCCATAAGAATGTCTAAACTACTGAATCTGATCATTACCCGATACTCATTCCCATAAAAAAGTTCAAGGATACATTGACCACCCATCCGAACAAGTTTGTCATTTAGAAACCAAGAGTCCTACAAGGGATAAAGACACTTGAATGGTACCATAAAACATAAAACATAAGGCATTAAGAAATGAATTTAAGATCTAATGGTGATACCTACCTCAGATTATCCCCTTATGAAAGCATAAAGTGGTGACCCATAACAAGGTCATGCCTAAAAATGTCACTAGGCTTAAGATCCTGTCATTTAAGATCATGCTAAAAATAAAAAGGCTGAAATAAAATTCTCATGTTTCTATTCTAGGGGAACATCAAGAGATTTTTTATCTACCATCATACAGGGGTTTAAACTAAGGAATTCACTTTATGTTTTATTTTAAGACCATTAAATTGACTTACATTACATCTTTAAACATTTCAATGGTTTAAACCGAAAATCAGGTACCATTTATAAAAGAAAAATCAATTGGTACCTTTTTCAATTAATGTCATTAGGAAAAACATGAAAGTTGTATAAACTTCCTTCTTTAATCATTAACCATTTATTCACATCCCATCATAAATTACTTAATTTATCATATAAATTCGTTTTTATGTTTTAAAATAAAAGGTGACTTGTGAGGGTCCTGTTAAGCCAAAATGGGTTCATAAGGGTGAAACCCAATTGCAGTTGCTTAAGGATTAGAGTTTTAAACACCCATAGAGGGGTATCTCATAAAAAATGCCCTAACTAGCCTACTTGGGTCCAATTGTGCATTTAATAACTTATACATATGATTCATTATACTCAATTAATTTAGGTAAAATCCTTAATAAGGAATCAAATTCATTCCAAATTAAAATTAAATATCTTATATATTTTTTTGAGATCGAAATATAACAATGTCATATATCATGATTTTATTATATGTGTTTCTTTTCCCTTGCCTATAAAGTTCACATACACTTTATAGACCATAGTCTATTTCCCATTTAACCAATATCATCTCACTTGAAAATATGAACTTTGGAAGCCTTAAGATTTTAATAATGGTCGCTAGATATATATAAGGCTCAAATATGGGTTCAGTATATAGGTTACATTTCTCCAATTATAAGGTGACCACACACCTTAAAATTGAATACTTCCTCTCATTTAATCGAAACCAATTAACTTTTAAAATTCAAAATCATGTATCCTTTTCATTTTAACAACGGTCTTCAAAATTTTTAAAGATCAAGAATCGTTTGAGTACATGAGTTACCTTTTCCCAATCATAATGGATTCATACAACTTACAACTAAAAACTATCTCTTGTTTACTCTCAAACCTTATAGTTAGAATAGGAAACCATTTATATATATATATATATATCAAAACAGAACTAGCATGCTATCTAAATAAATAGACATAGAGAATAGTGATAGATAAATAGGAAAATGGAATATAATTACCTAATCAGGTTATATAAAAAATCATGCTAAAAATTACCTAAATAGGTACAAACTATGCATGGATTAACATTCAAGGAACATAATCAGAATCAACAGGCAATCTACAAATGCAACTACATGGTGAGGAATATGCATGGCATGTGAATTTTGATGTTATTATAATAATTTATGTAATTATTCATCCTTTGGATACCATTACAAGAGGAAAATACTATAAATTTCATAAAGGAATAAGTAGAAGAAAGTACACTAGTAACTTAAGGTGAAATAGTATTCAACTGTAATAGAAAATGACATGAACAAAAATACAAGCCCTGGACACTTAGACATTTCCCCGTGGGTGGGGTGATCAGTCCCAAACACATATATTTACCAAGTGTCGACACATTCCGTGTCTCCTATCTAGAAACCCAAAATAGTATGAAAAAGAAAAAAGAAACCCCTTTGATACCACTTTGTAATGTCCCAACACAACTCACCACTAAGACAGTCACCCGAACGATGGGTCACATGGCCTCAAGTGTGACTCTCTATATGTCATAGACTCCCAACTAGCAGTAAGGGTCTAAGGAGGTGATAGTGGGGAGACTATAACCTCATGTCAAATTAGAACTAGAGTATAATAAAAAATAGAAAATAATCAACAAAAAAATATATAATAGTAATAAATGAAAGATAGATTAGTGGAAGAATAATAATGACTGAATAAAAAATATTGAAAATTACAATGTATAATAATGAATGAATGTCTAAAATAAAACACATAAACTGAGATAGTAGACATAAAACATGAAACCAGATACATTATAGCACAAAAATATAGAAAAGAACCAAAATCCCAATGGCGATCTACACGATCATCCTAAGCTCCAAGTTGATCCTACTCTCCTAACTCCCAGGTATAACAAAAACATAAAAGCATGAATCCATGGTCCTGTGAACAAAAGGTTTACTCAGGTACCCCAGTAAAATAGTGTCACGAGGAGGGTGTGAGATATAAATCCATGTAGGTTACCACCCATGATGTTTAATACTAAAAACAGTTTGGGAAAATATTTAAATCAGTGTATCTAAAATATAAATAAATAAATAATACTAAAGTAAATAATAACTATCCCACTCAGGTTCCTAAAGGACACCTAGCGGCTCTACCTTCTTCAGCTCAAATCCATAATAATGTTTGAATCAGGACTATATATATAGTTATGTATTGTATCCACCAATATGGACCAAGTGCATTCCAATGAAAATGGCCATATACCTAGAATCCTAGTTGTTGGATAGACCGGGTCATAACTTAGACATCCACAAATGGTCCGAATTAGCCTATAAGATCGAATATAGTGTACATGATCTACATCTCATAATGATTTGTAGAATTCATGATTTCCAATCGATATGTTTAGTGTGTCTTCATGTCAATAGTTGAGAAAGTGTTGAGTGTGTCTACATGCTGACACTCACTCGGGAATGTGGTGCGCCATACCCACATTCCCGATAAAGTCAATAGTGTGAGATGTAATTACTCCACACCCAATACAATGGAGTGTGATCCTTATATTCCCAAAATATCCATTAACCTCATTCCACAACCAATATAAATTCATAATCATATTTATAATTATGTTCATGATTCAATACATCTCATGATTTATATTTAATAATCCCATTATAATTAAGGGAATCACAATTTTAGTAATTTACATAAGTAATTATTATTTTATTTTAGCAAGTAGTGTTGTAGTAACACCTAATTCAGTTAAATTATATTTAAACAAATCAATTCATTCAAGGAAAACATGCCATCATGAACAAGAATATAAAATTAAAAAATTCCATTTAAAACACTCAATGAATTCAATCCATCATATGAATCCATCCCATTTATTTAAAGAAAACAAATATATTGAATAAAATGCACAACCATTGGATCTATAAAAACATAACTACTTATTTAACAAGGATCAAGGAGGTACTTAGGAGGTACCATGGTCTAATTGAGAAATTAACTATATAGTAAAATCCCATTCATTATGTAATCAAATCCCTTAAAAAGATCTCATTCCACTAATCATGTATATAGAAAGGGTAAACTGCACTTAAGAACATCATTAAAGATTATTTCTTAAAAATACCACATAAATAGCCTTAAAAATTATAGGAAATACCAAAATACTTAAAACAGTCATTATTTGAAATAAAAAATACCACTTTGTAATTTTAAAAGACAACACACTTCATCTGATGGGTTTTTTTATAAAAAAATTTCATTGTTTCTTAAAAAAATCATTTAACATAGTTAATCATCTAATAAAGAGTAATATCTAAATTTTCATTAAATAAAATTATTAGAAAAACAACACAATATAGAAATTAAATTTATAATGGTTCATCATGGAACTTATGAGGTTCCATTATTAATTGGGGAAAATATTACAAGTTTAATTCCATTATTAACACATGTATAATTCATAGGAGACATTATACGAATTAATTTATTTAATTATAAAGGTCCAATTAATGTTCGAACACCCATGGGGTGACCATGATCAAGGATGACATCCTCAATTTACATAACAGGGATCATAATTAGTGTATCTAGGTGCATTGATAAATTTGAAATGAAGAAGTATGTCACGACCCATCCCCTGGGGCCCATGTTGTGACTACCCCAAGCCCGCCTTCCATAGGCCAGGGGCTGGAGACTAGAGCTGGAAAGGCATATCCCTAAAACCGGGAAGGAATTTCCATTAAACCAGTAAACTAACACAAAACAAGAACACAGCAAGATATAATCACAAAGTAAACTATATATTAAACAGGGAGTGTACAGTAAGTAAACGGGCCAGAATACAAGCCCAACAAGAAAGTACAAGTAAAATTGAAAACAACTCTTGTGAACACCTGCCAAGGATCCTACCGGAAGGGTAGGTGCAGCTCTCGAAAGGTCGTCTCTGTATTAAACCTCATCTAAGGTCCACCTCTGTGCAGCCTCCAGTCCTGGTACCCTTAACCTCAATCAGTGTTTTCTATCGTCTGCACAAGACACAGCAAGGTGCGTGCATAGCTCATGCAGGGGTGAGTATAATGATACTCAATAGGGACCCCGATACCCCTTAAGTTCTCTTAGGATCCACAAAGGATAAACCACAAATCACGAAAAAAATATTCAACCCTACTTAGGTATATTCCCATACATATACCTAAGTTAGAAAATATACCCATTTCATTCATGAGAAGACACAAGGCCCAACTCTTTAACCAGAAGCTCAATTATTCCACGAAATAAAGAATACCACAAAGGTAACACCACAAAGGTAAGTTACACAAAGGTAACGCCACACAGAAGAACACCCCATAGCTATCACCATGAAGGTAAGTACCACAAAGGCAATGCCACGCATTAGATTACCACAAAGTTAAAGATTCATCTCACACTAGGTATAACTTTAATACCAAAGTACAGATGATAAGCCATACTGCTAGATCATCTTACTTCATCAAGAAGCTCTGTTGTTGACCCACACAGGATCAAACATAACCCACAATGGATATGAAAATGACCCACTTAGGATCTGGATATGACCCACATTGGATCGGTATGCACTAACCCACAAAGGATCACAGAGCGCTGACCCACGCAGGATCTGAAGATGACCCACACAAGATCTGAAGACTCCTCAAGTACAGTCATCCAAAGGGTTCCCACACTAAGAATGATTGATTCAGGGAGGTTCCTCCCCTCAATACATCATTCTATACTTCCGCTTCCATGAAGTCCCATTAAAAAGTACCACGAAGATCTGTCACATCATAAGGGACCCAACGTAATAGACGGAACGTCAATCAGACGCTTATTCTGTAAGTTATTAGTGTTTCTATTCTAAGGGCCCGGTTGAATTCGGGTTCAATCCATCCTAGATGTACTCAAAATTTATCCAAAACTCAAGTGTATTATAACAAAAGTACCATCATGATCTAAGTATTCTGCGTCTTAGACAGTTCATCAAAGGGACGCCCTGTTCTCAATATATGACCGAGAAGGTTATTCTGGATCCAGAAAGGCTCGGGTCTGGTCCTATAACGACCCATACTTTACATACATTGTTAGTACTTCAAAATTTAATTACACTTATTACAAAATATAAATAAACCTTGAAAGGACCATATAGGTATAGTGTCTTTAGAAACTGGGAAACATAAACAACTGGTTCGTAAAGCGTCTACACTGTCTCCCATTTATTTCTTCATATCTGTAGTCCCTTTTGGAATATCTTACTTAATAACCTTCTTCCTGACCTGGGGAAAGAAAACATACAAAAGGGTGAGCTCAAATACTCATTAAGGGCAAACAAAACAAATATCAATCACATCATATTCATAAGAACATAACATATTAGAAATCATACCCTGCAAAAGAGATCATAATTTCATAACATGGGATAAATCATGGTAGTGAAATGTAATCACAATAATCATAACATAAAACATTAAGCTTTTTGTCATACACACATAATCATAGAGAATCATTTCTTATTAGTCAAGATTCATTGCTAAGACTATCTTAGTGGACAAAGTCCATTTCTGAACCGAGTTCATTCGTCGTTTCAGTCCTGTTTCACTAAACCGATTTAACCTGCCATTCCAGCCATGTCTATCTCATGAGATATAAAATCTTTACCCAATTCATTATAGGGAGATATAAGTCCCACCCATCTCATAATGATACCATTCTTATGTGTGCCACAAAATCATAAACCATACATCATAGCATAACCCATGTAATAAAAATGGGATTCTTAAACATCATGACATCATAAAACAATTAATATAAGATAAAGGAATTCATAGAAATAATTACATCACGACATAATCAAATCAATGTAATAATAGGTATAGAAACAGAACCCTTTATTATCTTAGATGGAAAATAATTTTGATAAAACACTTGAACTCCATTATTGAGGAAAATATCCTTTCTGCTTCAAAAACACTTTTCCTTTCTTAACATGTCATACAATTCTAAAATAAAAGAAGTTGATTAAAAATAAACTTGAAAACTTGTAAAGGAATCTTCTTGGAAATAATGTTTTAAAAATCCATTCATTCCATATAAGTTAAAATAACATTCTTCTCGTACTTTTGTCGGAAAAGTCAAAAATCACCTCGTACGAAAAACGACAAAAGATTCATTTCACATATTCTACTAAAAACTC
This sequence comes from Viscum album, assembly GCA_963277665.1. Taxonomy (NCBI): domain Eukaryota; kingdom Viridiplantae; phylum Streptophyta; class Magnoliopsida; order Santalales; family Viscaceae; genus Viscum; species Viscum album. The sequence continues at coordinate 1,113,278,432 of OY728132.1, read as the reverse complement.
ACCGAAGGGTAAAATTGGATTTAAAAAATTTTAGGTGGACGGAAATAATATTACATATTGAGGAAACATGGATGTGGATGGTAAAATACACCCTAGTAAATTCCAAAGTATAAACAATCTCGGATAAAAATGAGATTGTGATATTTCCCTTACCTTAGGTCCGATTTTCTTCATAAGTGTCTGAACCTCCTGTATAATGATTTAAATAATGTCATTGACTTATTATAGAATCATAACCATTGTTATGATATCATATATGGTCATATTTTTAGCTTATTATTAGTAATATTTCATTGCTACTTGTTATTCGGGTGTTTATTACTTTTTGTTCTTATGCGTGTTTTGTCGAATATATTCTTATTATTATTTTTAGATTATAGATACCTCATTTCCATAATGGTATTAGTGTAATATATATCATATTTATTCACTCAATTCATTTATGTAATCATTATGCAATGAAAATCATGTAGAACGAGTAGCATCACATCGTGGAGACGGTATTCTGTACGTACACACGAGCGATGATATCGTTCCCATGATCGTAGAATTGTATTGGAGTGTATTTATACTATTTTAGAATCAATATCACTTTACAATAATCTTATATATTCATTCATTACACCATTATACCCATACAAGTAAGGTGGTGGTGGAAAATAGATTACACCACGGCGTGGAGACGGTATTCCGTACGTATGCACGCGGGGTGATTTCGTTTTCCATAGGATGGATAGACGGTGAAATAGGGGTGTTTCATACTTATAATAACATATCATTTTATGAGTGATACTGATGTTATTACATCATAATGAAACAACTAAAGAAGAAGAAGTGGAAGAAGAAATAAAGTTGAAAGAATCGGTAGTGGACATTACCTCTTCTTTGAAGCGCCTCTTTGAGACCTCCTCTTAGGGCACTAAAATTGGTCATTAAAGAATACTAGGACCTCTAGTATGTTTCTAGGGAAGTGTAGAAGATAATTTTTAAGGTTTTGGCCGAGATTGAAGGCTCAAAGTGGTGTGAGGAAGAGAGGGAGGAGGTGCCCTTTTATTAGGGAGGAGAGGGGCTCCTTTGGAAAAACTAAAAATATTATTTTATTATAAAGCCATATTCGGTTTTAAATAGCACCAAATTGATTTATTTCTAAGTTAAGGTGGGAATGAGTAAAAATCCTCTCATCCAATAGAATTTGGACAAGTTTATTTTACTATTTTAACATTATCATTTAGATTTAACTTTAAGTTTGATAATTTTACTTTTACCGTGTCCTTTTGTGTTCTTACACTATAAGGTTAATAAAATTACTATAACAAGCCAAAAGAACCCAAAGTTGTTTATTATAAATATATATAACCTTATATAAGTCATTTTTTCGAACATTATATTTTTAGAAATAAAATAACAATTAATAATATAATATTTGTTTTAAAAACTATTTTATGTCAATTTTGACACTATTTAGTAATTGATTTTTGTAAAACTTATAACAGAATTATTAGTTCGAGAAAAGTTAATTAAATAAATACTAACATGTCATATTAACCTAGAAAATTAGTGGAATTCATAAAAAGTCTAACATTACATTTATTTGGGTATTTATAACATCAATTTTGTCAATATTTCATTAATAAGATAATTACTGCATCATCTTTGTGTCATAAATAAATTAAATTATTTAATGTCTAAAAATTAAAAATAAAATTAAATTATGTATGAAATCATTTTATCTTTCTAATGAATATTTATAGTCGAATTTATCTTATGTATAACCCTATATTAAAAATTATTTACTTATTAAACTTTGATTTTAACTATTTAAACCCTTATTTAAATAAATTAATAATAAATGTCCTAATCTAATCCAAGTGGGCCTAAATGGTCATATATTATTACTAAGGTTGTTTCGGTCTAATTACACCTATCCAATAGAATTAGGACATGTGTTAGGGTAATAATAATAACATTTTTACCCTTAATTACCCTATTTACTTTTAACCGTGGTAAAAAAAGTAAAAAGTTACTATTCATCAAAAATTATTTTCATCTCATTGAACCACATTTTAGTCCTTGATATTAACCGTGTCTCTCGGAGTTTCTAAATTCCACTCACAGAAGTGGTAAAATTAAGTTTTATGTAAATTTTCAAATTCTCCTAGGAGGTGGGTAAAAGACGGTGAAAAGTTCAATAAAATTTTAATATATCTAAAATTATTATAAAGTTACTACAATGAATTACATTGAACTTATATAGTTATTATGTATCAATTTTTACCTAAAATAAATTTAAATAAAATAAATAATTATTTAAATAAAAATTCAGTTTTTAAATTGTAACCCAGTGTTTTCAATATTCATCAAAAATTGAAAGTTTCCAGAAAAATACTAAAATTTCACCCTAGGCTAATTTCGATATTCCGAATCCAAAAATGAAATCTATTTTGAAAAATAAAATTTACAAAATTTTAAAAAGTGGTTATTACTATTCATAACGTCCAGTTTTAATAATATTTTAATAGCATATCGTTGTTTAGTGAAACTCGGTATTGTGTACGACGCAAGCTATCAAGGAAGGTCGTGATTGCGTGTAAAGTAAGCCAAGCTAGTGTTGTGTGTAGTGAAAGATTCCTTTGATGATTTATATAAAATAAAAACAAAATATTTCTTATAAAATTCTCAGGTGTTTCATTCTACCCCCATTAAAATGAATTTCTCCCTCGAAATTCGTCACTTGTAACAAACAGTTGAGGATACCTCTACCTCATCATATCCTCTAGATCACATGTACCTTATTCTAATTGGTGGTTCCTCCATAAAACTTTCACCAAGCGAGTGGTCTTGTTTCGTAGGACTTTTTCACTATGATCGAGAATCTCAATCGGTTGTTCTTTATAAGAAAGATCTTGTTACAGCGGTAAAACTTCTTAGCTAAGTACATTTGAAGGATCAAGTATGTACTTTCTCAGGAGAGATACATGGAACACATCGTGAACTTGAGAGAGATTCGGTGGAAGTACCAATCGGTAAGCTACCTTCCCAACACGATCCAGTATTTTGAAAGGACAGATATACCTAGGGCTCAGCTTTCCCTTCATTCCAAATCATATTACTCTCTTCAATGGAGATATTCGTAAGAACACTTTATCACCCACTTCAAACTCTAAGTCTTTTTTCGGTTGTCGGCCTAACTTTTTTATCGACTCTGAGATGCTCTTATGTGTTGTTGAATAGATCGGACCTTTTCTACCATCTCATAAACAAGATCAGGTCCTAATAGCTTTCTTTCCCCAACTTCATCCCAGCAAGTTGGAGTCCTGCATTTATTTACATAGAGAGATTCATAAGGAGCCATCTGAATACTGGAGTGAAAGCTATTATTATATGAAAATTCTATCAAAGGTAGGTGTTGATCCCAACCACCTTTGAAATCCATAGAGAAATCTCTCAACATATCTTCTGGAGTTTGAATTGTCCTCTCAGACTGACCATCTGTCTGAGGATGATAAGCAGTGATGAAACTCGACTCTGTATCCAGAGTATGCGGAAGACTTCGCCAGAACATTGAGGTAAACCTCAGATCCCGATCAGATATAATAGAAAGTGGTACTCCTTGCAATCTTACCACTTCCTTTACATATATCCTGGCAAGTTGATCCAGAGATAAATCTTCTCTAATAGCAATGAAGTGTGCAAACTTTGTAAGATGATCAACTATGACCCAGATAGCATTATTACCTTTGGATGTTTTAGGAAGTCCGGTGACAAAGTCCATAGTGATGTTTTTCCATTTCCATTCGGGTATGGGTAATGGTTGTAACATCCCCTTAGACTTCTGTCTCCCAGCTTTAACTTGCTTACAAACCAAGCATCGAGAGACATATTCAATAACATCTCTTTTCATGCCATCCCACCAGAAGTACTCTTTCAGGTCCCTATACATCTTCATGCTTCCAGGATGAATAGATAATGAAGAACTATGAGCCTCATCCAGTAGCTCCTTCATTAATTTGGGGATGGGAGGAACACAAACCCGATTCTTGAACTTTATTATCCCATCACAATCAAGGTTGAATTCAGGAACATTTCTCACCTTCTTTTGTAACTCTACATCTTCTTTCTGTGCCTCTTTAATCTTAACATGTATAGATGGTTGAACATTAATTTGAGAAAGATACGATTTTTCCCCTTTCATTATAATTCCAAGATCCATCCTTTGTGAATCCATAAATATTGGATCTTTTGTGATCCTCATCATGGATAAACTGGCATGGTCTTGTCGACTTAATGCATCTACAACCTTGTTTGCTTTCCCAGGGTGGTAATGAATTGAGCAGTCGTAATCCTTAATCAGCTCCAACCATCTTCTTTGGTGCATATTCAGCTCCTTTTGTGTGAAAATATACTTTAAACTTTTATTATCAGTATAAATGTGACACCTTTCTCTATAAAGATAATGCCTCCAAATATTTAATGCAAAGATTACCGCAGCTAACTCCAAATCATGAGTTGGGTAATTTTGCTCATAGATTTTCAAATGTCGTGAGGCATAAGCTATCACCATATAATTTTGAATAAGAACACACCCCAATCCCTTCTTGGATGCATCACTGTATATCACAAACCTTTCTCCACTACAAGGCAGTGTGAGCACAGGTGCACTGGATAACCTTCTTTTCAACTCCTTGAAATTCTCTTCACATTCCTCTGTCCAATCAAACTTAACTATTTTCTGAGTCAACCTAGTGAGTGGATTAGATAATCGTGAAAAATCTTTCACAAAACGTCGATAATATCCTTCCAAACCAAGAAAACTTTGGATCTCAGTTACTATTGTTGGTCTCGACCATCTTTCGATAACCTCTGTTTTTTCTGGATCCACAGATATCCCCTCTTTTGAGAATATGTGACCCAAAAATGAAACTTTTTGAAGCCAAAATTCACACTTGGTAAAATTGGAAAAAAGCTTCTCCTTTCTCAGGGTCTTCAATATAATTCTCAAGTGATATTCATGTTCTTCCTTGCTCTTTGAATAGATAAGAATATCGTCTATAAAGACTACCACAAACTGATCAAGATAGTCTCTAAAGACTATATTCCTCAGATCCATGAAGATAACAGGGGCATTAGTAAGACCAAATGGCATCACTATAAATTCATATTGTCCATACCTTGTACGGAAAGCCATCTTTAGTATATCATCCCTTTTTACCCTTAATTGATGATACCTGAATGAAGATAAATCTTGGAAAAGTATTGAGCACCGCGTAGTTGGTCAAATAAGTCATCAATGCGTGGGAGAGGATATTTGTTCTTGATAGTGACCTTGTTAAGTTCTCGATAATCAATGCAGAGTCTCATTGATCCATCTTTCTTCTTAACAAACAGAACAGGTTCTCTACAAGGTGACGCACTAGGTCATATGAACCCCTTATCAAGATTCTCTTCGAGTTGCGTCTTCAATTCCTGCAACTCAATTGGGTCCATTCTATAAGGTGTCTTTGAGATAGGTAAAGCACCCGGTACGAGTTCTATTGAAAACTCAACTTCACGATTTGGTGGAAGACCCAGAAATTCCTCCAGAAAGACATCATCAAACTCCCGTACAATGGGAATATTCTTAATCGTGAGTTTCTCACCAACCATATGAGATAAATAACCTTCATTTAGTGGAATCAAGACCCATAAGATAGAAGAAATTTCCACTAGAATGTTATGTTCATCCTTGCATTGATAGACGATGAAAGATTGATCTGGAATATGAAATGTGACTTCCCTTCTTTGGAAATTGATATGAGCTCTATATAGGGAAAGGCAATCCATGCCAAGAATCACACCAAATTCCACTATAGGGTGGATCACAAGATTTGCAGGAAGCACTTTCCCACAAACTTCAATCGGAGAAGAATTATAAACTTTTGATGTGACTGTTGTGCCATTAGGGGTTGTCACAGCTAACTCAAAATCTAATTGTTGAGGTAATATGGTGATACCCATAGAAAATTCATCAGAAATAAAGGAGTGGGTAGATCTAGAATTAAATAAAACATTTGCTACTTTAGAGTGGATTGTAAGTGTACCTTTTACCACTTCATTATCATACTCCACATTGTGGATAGAAATTGCATGTTACTTTCCGTTTTCATTAGCCTTAAGAGTTTGTTGACGTCGATCATCATCAACAACCCTTGGATTAGGGCATTGATTGGCATAATGTCCCATTTCCTTACACTTGTAACATTGAAGTGTAAGAGGTGCACTCTGTGTAGCCTTTTTATTGTTTGCAACACTAGACATCTTCTTCCCATCATTTCGGCATTCAAATGCCTGATGACCTTCATTTCCACATTTGAAACATTTACTTGTCCCTTTAAGACAACTCCCTCCATGTTTCTTTCCACACTTTGAGCATAAGGGAAAACTCATCTTCTTTTCAGTGTGATCTTTAGATTTCCCTTTGAATTACATTTTCCCCTTCTTATCAAACCCATATGACTGATGGGTTACTCCAATCTCCATCTAAACTTTGATCGCACATCGAATGATTTCCTTGTAGCTATTTAAGTCCCTTATGGCTAAAACCCTTCGAGGACTTGTTTTTAAGACACTAAAGAATCGATCGATCTTACTCTCAGGTTGGATAATAATACCAGAATCATACCTTGGAAGTCTTGTAAAATTTGCTTCATAGGTACCAACAGATTCATCATCATTTTGCTTTAGTTCAAGAAACTCCTTCTCCATCTTTGTTTGGAGAATACGAGGGAATTACTTATTAAAAAATAAGTTCTTGAACTCGTCCCATTCCATGGACTCAATTTCATCTCTTGGCCTCATATTCTTGATAGGATTCCACCATTGATCAGCATCACCTTCCAAACGATACACTGCTAAGATTACTTTATCATGTTCAGAACATTGAAGAACTGAAAATATCCTTTCAGTAGTACGGATCCATTTTTTAGCAACTAATGGATCTGTAGACCCACTGAATGAAGGTGGACGTTGTCTCATGAAGGATTCAACAGAATGTTGCTCCTTCCATTGATCGTTTGGAAGTCCTACATGATTCATATCTTGAGATAGTTGTGTGATCATGGCTACAAGATTTTTCATTCTAGCTCCCATAACATTTGGTTGCTCAGGGTGACAATCATTGCATTGCCCGTCGCATTAAGCATTAACATGGTTCCTTCGAGTTCCAGCCATTGACTAAAACCAAGAAGAATATTGTGAGAAACACTAATTATAATAGGAAAACCACATAATCAAGAATAAAATTTCACACTTAAGGTCTTATCCTAGGTTATTCATGGCCATTTCTAAAACACTAAGATTGTGTTCTATGCTTAGACTTATCCTTAGGGTTCTTACTAAGGCTTTCACATCCTAGTTTCCAAAGGTTGACTATACCTTTCCTCTGATACCAACTATAACGACCCATACATTACATAAATTGTTAGTACTTCAAAATTTAAGTACACTTATTACAATATATAACGAAACCATGAAAGGACCGTATAGGTATAGTGTCTTTAGAAACTGGGAAACATAAACAACTTGTTCATAAAGCGTCTACACTGTCTCCCATTTATTTCATCATATCTATAGTCTCTTTTGGAATATCTTACTTAATAACCTTCTTCCTGACCTGGGGAAAGAAAACATACAAAAGGGTGAGCTCAAATGCTTAGTAAGGGTAAACAAAAGAAATATCAATCACATCATATTCATAAGAACATAACATTTTGGAAATCTTACCCTGGAAAAGAGATCATAATTTCATAACATGGGATAAATCATGGTAGTGAAATGTACTCACAATAGTCATAACTTAAAACAAGAAGCTTTATGGCATACACACATAATCATAGAGAATCGTTTCTTATTAGTCAAGACTCATTTCCAGGACTATCTTAGTGGACAAAGTCCATTTCTGAACCGAGTTCATTCCTCGTTTCAGTCCTGTTTCACTAAACCGGTTTAACCTGCTGTTCCAGCCATGTCTATCTCATGAGATATAAAATCTTTACCCAATGCATTCGAGGGAGATATAGGTCCCACCCATCTCATAATGATACCATTCTTATGTGTGCCACAAAATCATAAACCATACATCATAGCATGACCCATGTAATAAAAATGGGATTCTTAAACATCGTGACATCATAAAAAAATTAATATAAGATAAAGGAATTAATAAAAATAATTCCATCACAACATAATCAAATAAATATAATAATAGGGATAGAAACAAAACCCTTTATTATCTTAGATGGAAAATAATTTTGATAAAACACTTGAACTCCATTCTTGAGGAAAATATCCTTTCTACTTCAAAAACACTTTTCCTTTCTTAACATGTCAAACAATTCTAAACTAAAATAAGTTTATTAAAAATAAACTTGAAATATTGTAAAGGAAGATTCTTGGAAATGATGTTTTAAAAATCCATTGATGTCGTATAAGTTAAAAAAACATTCTTCTCGTACTTTTGTCGGAAAAGTCAAAAAGTACCTCGTACGAAAAACAACAAAAGATTCATTTCATATATTTTACTAAAAACTCACCGAAGGGTAAAATTGGATTTAAATAATTGTAGGTGGATGGAAATAATATTACATATTTATGAAACATGGATTTGGATGATAAAATACACCCCAGTAAATTCCAAAGTATAAACAATCTCGGATAAAAATGAGATTGTGATATTTCCCTTACCTTAGGTCTAATTTGCTTCGTAAGTGTCCGAACCTCCTATATAATGATTTAAATAATGTCATTGACTTATTACAGAATCATACTCATTGTTATGATATCATATATGGTAATATTATTAGCTTATTGTTAGTAATATTTCATTTCTACTTGTTATTCGGGTGTTTATTACTTTTGGTTCTTATGCGTGTTTTGTCGAATAAATTCTTATTCTTATTTTTAGTTTATAGATACCTCATTTACAAAATGGTATTAGTGTAATATATATCATATTTCTTTACTCAATTCATTTATGTAATCATTATGCAATGAAAATCATGAAGAACGAGTCGCATCACATCGTGGAGACGGTATTCCGTACGTACGCACGAGCGATGATATCATTCCCATGATCGTGGAATTGTATTGGAGTGTATGTATACTATTTCAGAATAAATATCAATTTAAAATAATCATATTTATTCATTCTTTAGTCCATTATACCCATCCATGTAAGGTGGTGGTGGAAAATAGATTACACCACGACGTGGAGACGGTATTCCGTACGTACGCACGCGCGGTGATTTCATTTTCCGTAGGATGTATAGATGGTGAAATAGGTTTGTTTCATACTTATAATAACATATAAGTATATTAGTGATACTGATTTTATTACTTCATAATGAAACAACAAAATAAGAATAAGTGGAAGAAGAAATAAAGTTGAAAGAATCGGTAGCGGACATTACCTCTTCTTTGAAGCACCTCTTTGAGACCTCCTCTTGGGGCACTAAAATTGATCTTTGAAGAAGACCAGGACCTCTAGGATGTTTCTAAGGAAGTGGAGAAGATAATTTTTTAGGGTTTGGACGAGCTTGAAGGCTCAAAGTGGTGTGAGGAAGAGAGGGAGGAGGTGCCCTTTTATAAGGGAGGAGAGGGGCACCTTTGGAAAAACTACAAATATTATTTTATTATAAAGCCATATTCGGTTTTAAATAGCTCCAAAATAATTTATTTGGAAGCTAATGTGGGTATGGGTCGAAATCCTCTCATAAAATAGAATTTGGACAAGTTTAGTTTACTATTTTAACCTTATCATTTAGATTTAAATTTAAATTAGATAATTTTACTTTTATCGTGTCTTTTTGTGTTCTTACACTATAAGGTTAATAAACATACTATAAAAAGCCAAACGAACCCCAAGTTGTTTATTATTAATATATATAACCTTTTCTAAGTCATCTGTCCGATACTTAGATTTTTGGGAATAAAATAACAATTAATAATATAATATTTGTTTTAAAAACTATTTTATGTCAATTTTGACACTATTTAGTAATTGATTTTTGTAAAATCATAACAGAATTATTAGTTCCAAAAAAGTTAATTAAATCAATACTAAAATGTCATATTAACCTCTAAAAGTAGTGTAATTCATAAAAAGTCTCAAATTAAATTTATTTGGGTATTTATAACATCAATTATGTCAATATTTCATTAATATGATAATTACTACATCATCTTTATGTCATAAATAAATTAAATTATTTAATGTCTAAAAATTAAAAATAAAATACCATTATTTATGAAATATTTTTATCTTTCTAATGAATATTTATATTCGAATTTATCTTATGTATAACCCTATATTAAAAATTATTTACTTATTAAACATTGATTTTAACTATTTTAACCCTTCTTTAAATAAATTAATAATAAATGTCCTAATCTAATCCAAGTGGGCCTAAATGGTCATTTTTCTTCATAAGGTTGTTTTTGGTCGAATTACACTTATCCAATAGAATTAGGACATGTGTTAGTGTAATAATAATAACATTTTTACCCTTAATTACCCTATTTACTTTTAACCGTGGTAAAAAAAGTAAAAAGGTACTATTTACCAAAAATTATTTTCATCTAATTGAACCACATTTTAGTCCTTGATATTAACCGTGTCTCTAGGATTTTAGAAATTCCACTCACAGAAGCGGTAAAATTAATTTTTATGTAAATTTGCAAATTCTCCTAGGAGGTGGGTAAAAGACGGTGAATTGTTCAATAAAATTTTTATATATCTAAAATTATTATAAAATTACTCCAATGAATTACTTTGAACATATATAGGTATTATGTATCAATTTTGACCTAAAATAAATTTAAATAAAATTAATAATTATTTAAATAAAAAGTCGGTTTTTAAATAGTAACCTAGTGTTTTCACTATTCGTCAAAAATTGAAAGTTTCCAGAAAAATACCAAAATTTCACCCTAGGATAATTTCGATATTCCGAATCCAAAAATGAAGTCCATTTTGAAAAATAAAATTTACAAAATTTCAAAAATTGGTTATTACTATTCATAACGGCTAGTTTTAATAATATTTTAATAGCATATCGTTGTTTAGTGAAACTCGGTATTGCGTACGACGCAAGCTATCATGGAAGGTCATGATTGCGTGTAAAGCAAGCGAAGCTAGTGTTTTGTGTAATGAAAGATTCCTTTGATGATTTATATAAAATAAAAACAAAATATTTTTTATAAAAGTCCCGGGTGTTACAGGTCCGACCCGATCGGACCGACCCAGCCCGACCCAGCTTGGGCCGACCTGCCCCGATTTGGGTTGACCCGACCCGGTTCATGTTCGGCCTGGATGGGCTGGGCCGCGGCGGGCACAGCCTGCTATGCTCAGGCCCGGTCAGAGCGGCCCACTGGGTGTGGCCCACTCAGCTGGGTCCGGTCCCCCCGGCTGGGTGCAGTCCAATGTGGCAGGGCCCACCCTAGCCGCACAGAGAGGAGGTGCCCCTCTGTACTCCGAACAGTCCAACGGACCGTTCGGCCTGCAGGCATGCGGGGCCTACCGGAGAGGGTCCTTCTCGGTGTGACGTGGTCGGCCGAGCTTCCGTCTGGCTCTCCTCCTAGAGGCGTCATCATTTTCCACTACTGCCTCTGTGGCCATCCAGGTGTTGTCTGCCCTCCTGGTGCGCTACATGATCAAACTGTGGTCGGCCTAGTGTCGGCCGCCCTCCGGGTGTGCCGTCTGCTCGAACCACGGCCAGCCAGGTGTCGACCGCCCTCCGAGTGCACCATCGTGGCTAATCAGCCGCGACCTCACCCTCTTCTGGTGGTGTGGATGTGTGTTACCATGCCTCCATGTGGCCGGATGGCATGCCGACCACCGTCCTCCCCCACCGCGGTCGATGAGCCACAGCCTCCTACGGCGTCGCGGTTGCTCTATCGTCGCCATCGCATTTAGCTGGGGTCCGTAACGCCGCCATGTGCCCTACCGACATCGGTTGCCGGTGACATGGTCGGGTTCCTCTCAACCCATTGATCTTCCCACGAATAATGCACCAAAAATGAGGTTGCGGAGGGATTAGGCCATGTTCGTTTGGCTCATACACTCCTCCTTAGACCGATAGCACGCGGCTCGAGGAGAATGATTCAACGTAAATTAACGAAGAATAAATTAAACAAAAATCCCTACCTCAATCATTCATTAGAGACAACATGAGGAATAAGATTAAGATGATGACGGCACCAACATTCGTCGCTCCCACAATACGCCCCAAAGTGAGTTCCTCATTCTTGATCTGGAGGATGTTCTTCCAAGTTATCTAAGGTTCTCCCAAAAACCCTTCTCTTCTGCCAATTATTTTCAACCTCAAGAAAGGTGTGTAGACAACTTAATAAGTTAAGTTTATTAATTATATTATTAATTTTGGCTCATTAAATTGGGGGAGAAACAAAGAGTTTCCTCACATTAAATGATATGTTTCAATGTAGGGTGGTCCCCACCACCAAGATTCAAAATGGAGGCTTCAAAAAAGAAAAATAAAAAGTTATTTACTTTTTATCTTTTCCCATGAAAAACTGAAAAACTAAAATCCACCCCCAACCAACTGCGGTTGAGGTGAAGGTCTCCTTAAGAGAATATCGGCGCTGTGAGTTCAACAGTATCCTCTAATTTCAATTCTGAGAAACGATTCATAAGTTATAAAATGATGCTTGCACGTTTACTGAACATACCTTAAAAAAATTCAGAAATTCATTCTGTGCACACCAAGACTTGGAATCATGCGCCATCAATTTTTGCAGACTCATAATATTTCCATATAAATTAAAAAAATTACATGGAAAATCAGGTTCTTTATATTCTCCTCACCTCTAGGATTTCCATCCTCGAAAACCACAACACAAACTAGGAAAACAAGTGGGCGTACTGTGCATGAATTTGAGCTTCCTACTCCCAAGTTCTCTCTTGGAAGTTCTTGTGCTACCAACGTATGTGAACCAGAGGTATCGACCGCCCATGAAGGACTCTCTCCTGTCGATCCTCAATCTCTAATAGAACCTCTGAAAAAGTCCCCCCATCGTCGATATCCAGCTCACCGTGGTCGATGATGTGCAAAGGATCATGTACGTATCTCCTTAGCTGGGATACGTGGAAAACTTCGTGCACCCGGTGCAACTGAGGTGGAAGAGCTAAGTGGTAATCTACCTCGCCAACTCGGCTGAGGACCTAAAAAGGTCTAATGAACCTTAGAGATAACTTGTCACCCCAGCCAAATCATTGTAAACTGCATCGAGGTGAGACTCGTAGAAAGACATGGTCACTATCCTTGAACTCCATAGGTCTTCATATCCTATCATCATAAGACTTTTCCTGCTCTATGTAGTCTTCATCCACTCCTGGATGATCTTCACCTTCTCTATGGTACTCTGTACCATCTCTGGTCCCATTAGTGCTGGCTCCCCTTGGCCAGTCCAGCATATAGGTGATCTGCAAGGTTGACCATACAATTCCTCTAATGGTTCCATACTGATGGTAGAGTGATAGTTGTTTTTGTAAGTTAATTCCACCAATGTAAAGTGATCCTCCTAGCTATGGCCAAAATCAAGGATGCAAGCATGCAACATGTCCTCGAGGGTCTGAATGTTCTGCTCTATCTGACCATCCGTCTGAGGATGGAAGGCATGCTCAATCGAATTTGTGTCCCAAACGCCTCTTGAAACCCCATCCAAAGCTAGGAAGTAAAACATGCATCACGATCGGAGACAATCGTAGATGTAACCCCATGAATCTGCACAATCTCCTACATGTAGAGGCGTTTCAAGCCCTCTATTGGTCCATTCTCTCTTATAGGTAGGAAGTGGGCCGACTTGGTGAGTTGGTGGATGATCACCCATATAGAATTGTGACCCATGGATGTGCGTGGAAGTTCTGTCATGAAGTCCATGTAAATTCCATCCCACTTCCACTCTATCACCACTAGTGGCTGAACTAAGCCTACTAGAACCTGATACTCTACCTTCACTTGCTGACAAGTGAGGCATCGTGAGAAATACTCTGCCACTGATTTCTTTATTCTCGGTCACCAGTACTAACGCCAAAGGTACTGGTACATCTTCTCCACTCCTGTATATACCGCTAGAGGGGTCCTATGGAACTCCCTCAATACTTCCCCATGTAGCACCATCGGTACCATTGTACGCCCTCTGAAGAGGATGACATGCTCCCCACCTTCAGAAAATTCATCAGGTGGATATCCGAGAAAGTAAAGCCTTGCAGTTAGTATCCCTAAGCTACGCCTTTCTGACTTGCAGAAGGAGTGGGGGAGTGACTTTTAGAGATTAAAGATAATCTGCTCCATCTCGATCCACATAGGATATCCACAAAGCGGTTATCTGCTCTGTCTCCTCACTTAGCAATTATATACCAGATCTATCGCTGAGTGCATCTCCTACTACATTACCCTTCCTAAGAGTATAGACTATCTCGAAGTCATAGTCCTGGAGGAACTCAAGCCAACACTGTGTCTCATGTTCAGGTCCTTCTGAGAGAAGACTTACCTGAGACTCTTATGATCAGAGTAGATGGTAAAACATTCACTCATCAAGTAATATCGCAACATCTTCAAGGTGAATACCACTGCTGCTAACTCCATGTCATGGGTAGTGTAGTTCTTCTCATGTTGTCTCAGATTTTGAGAACCATAAGCGATCACTACTTGATCATGTATCAGGAAACATCCAAGACCAGTTCCTAATGTGCCGTAGTAGACTACGTACTCAACGCCCTCCTCCAATAGCCTCAAGATGGGGGCACTCGTCAGTCTCTTCCTTAGCTCCTAGAAACTCTATTGGAATATCTCTGACCACACAAAGGGTTTCCCCTTCTTTTTCAACACTGATAAGGGTGCTGAAACTCTAGAAAATTTAGGCACAAACCGTTGGTAGTAACCGGCCAAACCCAAGAAACTCCACACCTCCGTCACACTCTTGGGTGGCTCACAAGCAAGCACAACCTCAATTTTCGCTGGATCTACCACAATTCCAGCATCCGAGATAACATGTCCAAATAAGTGTACCTATCAGATCCAGAACTAACACATAGAGAGCTTACCATAAAGCTGGTTCTCTCGAAGTGTTTCCAAAACTATCTAGAGGTGATAGGCATACTCCTCCTCTATCGCTGAGTATATCAAGATTTCATCAATGAAGACTACTAAAAAGCTATCAAGGTATGGCTGGAAGATCCTGTTCATGGGTCCTATGAACACTTTTGTGACATTGGTCATGCCGAATGGCATAACCAAGAACTCATAGTGGCCAAACCGACATCTGAGGGCTATAATCTGCTCATCCTCGTCTCGTACCCTGAGATGGTGATAGCATGATCTGGGGTCTATCTAGAAAAAACCATTGTACTCCATTTATCTGGTCAAATAGATTGTCAATACTCAATAGTGGGTACTTATTCTTCACGGTCACCTGGTTCAGGTACCGATAGTCCACACAAAGTCTCAAACTCACATCCGCCTTCTTGGCAAACAAAATCGGGGCTACCCAAGGGGAAACACTGGGCATGTTGAACCCCATGCTCTGCAAGTCCTCCAGCTGTACTCTCATCTCTCAATGATTTGTGGGAGTCATCCAATATTTTGGTGTAGATATCGGTGTCGTCCTGGGGTACAAGTCGATATAAATGTCCAACTCTCTACGAGGAGGTAGACAGGGAACATCATCAGGGAAAAATCAGTATACTAGTCCACCACTACAGGATAGCTCAAACTCTCTACATCAACCGCTCTATGGGTAAGTCTAGCCAACTGATTTGTGATTGGATCCACCCTCCTCTAGGTTAGTCCATACTATGCTACAAAGTTTCCCTTCTCGCTGGTAAAGGAAAACCTAGTCCCATCTGTGCGGATTCACCACACTTTGCTCCTAATATAGTCAATCTGAGCATCGAATATAGATAACCAATCCATACCCAAGATGACGTCGTAATGCCTCGATGCTGCTACTAGAAGATCCCACTTGAAGCTATTTCCTCCTATAGTAAGCTCACAATGCCGGCACCAGTGTGTAATAATTGAATCCTCTCCAGTATGAGTCTCTAGCCGTAAGGATCATGCCAACGGCTCCACTGGAATCTCTGAGCTCCGAAAAAGGGTCGTCGAAGTAAAAGAGTGACTGGAAACTGTGTCTATAAGTACTAAAACTAAGGTGGAGTAGACACAGATCATACCTCATATCATCGGAGCACCGTGGTCATATGCCTCAGCTACCTGGAGTTGAGATCATCCATGTCCACTTGCCCCCTATGGTCTGGGTGGACCACCTGGAGGTGGTGGCGATAGAACCTCGTATCGTCGTCCACCACCTGCGGCATGGGAATCTCCTCTTCCACGTCTACCTCCTACCTTCAGGCCTCCTCGATCGAATCTTCGCCTCTGACCAGGCGGTCCTTCGATCGTCTGCTAGTCATCTGTACAACGGGTTGGGTAGTTGCGAGCCATGTGACCCTACCTGACGCACGAGAAACAATGCCTGCTCCTCGCCTATCCTACTCTGTCTCCAGAGCCCCACACAACCGACCCGGTATCTTGTGGTCGGCCACCCGTAGGTCTGGTCCTCTTGGACCTCTACATCATATGTCTGCTACCAGCTACTGATGACTCAACTAAATTTCATGTGGTGGTGGGTCTCGCTACTAGTGACTGGTTAGCAAGGAAGCTCTCCACTAAGAGTGCCCACTCTAACACCCCCGCCTGCGTCGAGATGCTGAGAGAAATAGTCGAAGCTCTAATATCCCGTCTGATCCCATGTTCGAAGGTTTGGGCCCTGAAGAAAGGGTCCTGCACCATTTTGGTGGAGTATAATGAGGGCTCAGTGAACCTCACTAAATACTAATCCACGGTCATGTTATCCTACTGCAAGTGGAGAAGCTCCAGTATACGTGTTGAGCATATGTTTGCTGGGATAAACTCTACCCTGAAAAGGCTCTCAAAGTCTTCCGAGATGAGAGTGACTTAATCATGAACCTGGAGCATCAAGCTCCACCATCTACCCACTACTGCTTAAAGAATACTGGCAGTAAGGATCTCCATGAGATCAGCTAGTTTCCCTACCATTCGAAATACTCGAACCACGGCCTCCATCCAATCCACAGCTGACCGTGAATCTGTCTCACCCCAGAACCCCGGTGGCCTCTGGCACTGGAACCCATGAAACATGCTCAACTGGCGTGCACCCTCTGTTATTGGGGCTAGTGGCATCGGCTGCCCAATGGGTAGTGGTGCTGCTGGTACACCACCCAATGGTACAACTTCCAAAAGGGGGCCTTTCACCGAATCCACATCGCTCGGTGGGCTATCATCACGTACTCTACCTGGAACCCTGGCTGGCTGTCTGCATAGAGGCATCTTGAAAAGAAACAAGTGTGTCGTGGTCAATAAGTTATACCTGGTGAGCTGACTCAAATAGATCACAAAGAGGACATTTTTAAGAAAACACGCATGCAATCAGTGTTTTTGTGCACTAAGTCGTAAATCCGAAGTCAGGGTCCTGGTGTATAGAAACATCGGTCGTCGCACCAACACTGGATTTCCCAAACTAATAACCATGCTCATAACACTTAACACTATTACTGATTAAAAAGATCAGACTCCAAGTTCTTTTATAGAATGGATTCCTCTAATACCAATTTTTCACGACCCATCCTCTGGGTCCCGTGCTAGGACTACCCCATGCTCGCCTTCCATAGGCCAGGGGATGGCGACTGGAACTTGAAAGGAAAATCCCTAAAACTGGGAAGGCATTACCTTTAAACCTGTAAACTCACACAAACCAAGAACACAGCAAGATACAAGCACAAAGTAAACTATATAGTAAAAAAGGGAGTGACAGTAAGTAAAGCAGCCAGAATACAAGCCCAACTGGAAAGTACAAGTAAAACTGAAAATAGATCTTAAGAACACCCACCATGGATCCTACTTAAAGGGTAGGTACAACTATCAAACGGTGGTCTCTGCAGTATGACTCATCTAAGTTCCACCTCCGTGCAGCCTCTAGTCTTGGTACCCTCGACCTCGATCAGCGCTGTCTGTCATCTGCATAAGACACAACAAGGTGTGGGAATAGCCCGTGCAGGGGTGAGTATAATGATACTTAGTAGGGAGCCAAAGACCCCCTAAGGTCTCTCAGAATCCACAAAGGATAAACCACAAAGCATGAAAAAACGAATCAACCCTACTTAGGTATACGCCCATACATATACCAAAGTTATCAAGTATACCCATCTCATTCAAGAGAAGACACAAGGCCCAACTCTTTAGCCAAAAGCTCAATTGTTCCACGAAGGAAAGAACACCATGAAGGTAACACCACCAAAGTAAGTACCAAAAAAGTAACACCACATAGAAGAACACCACACAGGTATGACCATGAAGGTAAGTACCATAAAGGTAATGCCACAGAGTAGATTACCACAAAGGTAAAGACTCATATCACACCAGGTATAATTTAAATACATAAGTATGGATGATTAGTTGTATTGCTAGATCATCTTACATGGTTGTGAAGCTCTGATGTTGACCCACATAGGATCAAATATGACCCACATTGGATCTGAAAATGTCCCTCATAGGATCTGTAGAAGACCCACATAGGATCGGTATAAGCTAACCCACACAGGATCACTGAGCACTGACCCCAAAGGATCTGAAGATGACCCACACAGGATCTGAAGACTCCTCAAGTATAGTCAGCCACAAGGTTCCCACACTAAGCATTCGTTTTTTCAGGCGGTTCTACTCTTCATGCCATTATTTAATACTTCCACTTCCATGAATTCCCATGAATAAGTTTCATGAAGATCCTTCACATCATAAGGGACCCAACGCGATAGATGGCTTGTCAATCAAACACACGGTCTGTATGTTATTAGCATTTCTATTTTGAGGACACGGTTGAATTCCAACTTTATCCAAAACCCAAGTGGAGTATACCAAAAGGATCATCTTGATTCAAGGATTCTGGTGTTGCAGATGGTTTGTCAAACAGATTTCTGGTTCTCAAGATATGACTGAAAAGGCGTATCTCGGTCGAGATAGGCCCGGGTCCGGTCTGACCCGATCGAACCAAACCGGTATGGGTCCAGCATGGATGGGTTGGGTCGTAGCCAGGATGGAGTCTCCCACTGGGCACAGTCTAGTCGGAGCGGCCCGTTGGGCATGGTCCGCTGGGCGTGGCCCTCTTGGCTGGGTGTGGTCCACCTGGCTGGGTGAGGTCCGCCTAGCTGG
The DNA here is from genome assembly GCA_963277665.1 of Viscum album. Lineage (NCBI taxonomy): Eukaryota > Viridiplantae > Streptophyta > Magnoliopsida > Santalales > Viscaceae > Viscum > Viscum album. The sequence goes on along the minus strand of OY728132.1, from coordinate 1,113,259,152 downwards.
GTGTGGTCTACCGTGGCGGGGCCTGCCCTAGCCCCTCTGGGGGGAGGCACCCCTCGGAACTCTGAACGTTCCAAAGGATCGTTCGGCCTACTGGAACACAGGACCCGCACGGAGTGGATCCAGCTCGGTGAAATTTGGCTGGCCAGGCTTCTGGATGGCTCTCCTCCTAGCGTTGCCGATGTGCACCACTACTGCCTCTATGGTCGGTTGGGTACCAGCCACCCTCCTGGTGTGCCTCTTGCTCGAACTGTAGCCAGAAGGGTGTCGGACGCCCTCTGGGTGCACCACCTGCTCAAACCACGGTTGGCCGGGTGTCAGCCGCCCTCCAGGTGAACCGTCGTGGCTAAGCAGTTGCAGCCTCTCCCTCTACCAATGGTGCAGACACTCACAACCCTACCTCCAGGTAGCCGGCTGGTGATCCGGTCCCCATCCTCCTCTACTGCAGTCGACGAGCCGCGGCCTCCTCCGGTGGCATGGTTGCACCGTCATCGCATTGTGCCCTATGGGCGTCCTTAGTCAGCGATGTGGTCAGGTTCTGCTCAACCCGTCTATCTTCCAATGAAGAACGCACCAACAATGAAGCTGTGGAGGGATCAGGCCATGTTTATGTGGTTTGTACCCTACGCGTAAGTCCGATAGCATGTGAATCAAGGAGAATGGGTCAACATAAATTAACAAAGAAAAAATTGAACAAAAATCCCAATCACAATCATTCATTGGAGATGGCGTGAGGAAGAATATGAAGATGATGAGGGTACTAACGTTCATCGCTCCCGTAATACACCCCAAAGTCGGCTCCTCATGCTTGATCCTGGGGATGTTCTTCCAAGTTCTCCAAGGCTCTCCCAAAAAACCTTCTCTTCTGCCAACAATTTCTCAACCTCAAGAAAGGTGAGTAGCCAACTTAATAATTTAATATTATTAATTAAACAATTAAATTTGGCTCATTAAATTGCGGTAAAATCCAAGATTTTCCTCACATTGAAGGATAGGTTTCAATGTCGGGTAGTCCCCACCACCAAGATTCAAAATGGAGGTTTCAAGAAAGAAAAATAAAAAGTTCATTACTTTTTCTTTCTTCTCCCATGAAAAACTAAAAAACTAACTTCCGCCCTTGATGCACTGCAGTCGAGGTGAATGTCTCCTTAAGAAAATATTGGCACTGTGAGTTCAACGGTGTCCTCTAATTTCAATTCCATGCACCGGTTCAAAAGTAACAAAGCACCACTCATGCTTTTACTGAACATACTTAAAAGAAAGTTTAGAAATTCATTCTGGGCACACCGGGTCTCAGAATCACACGCTGTCAATTTTCGCGGACTCTTGATATTTCAATATAAATTAAAAAAATTACTTGAAAAAATCCGGGTCTTTATAAAGTCAATTAAAAGGCAATGCTTGGAAAAGGACACTGTTTGAGACAACTAAACTATTCAAAATATAATGGATATTTAGAAAAAAAAATATCCCACCAACCTAATTCTTAGGAAGTTCCACTCATAAAATATCAAGGACTGATTCAGTTCGTTTTGGAAGAAATATAAGAATTGGAAATCTTCCCTGAAAATAAAGGAAATGATCTTTTTCCTATATAAATTTTTCTATATAAGATTAAATGAATAAAAATTAAAAATAATTCTATATTTTACAAATTCTAATCCATAGAGACTGACGGTTCTTGAATCAGATGACGGAAGGAGGGGTTATCACTATGCCATGATTAGGCCTGAGGAGAAACCCAAGGCACCAAAGGAGAGGGCTCACGCGGCTTGAGGAGTATAAAATATAGGGAAAATAAACATAAACCTCATTAAGTGAATTTTGTTCATTTAAACATTCAAAACTAGTTCACACGGTTTGGAAGCATGATTTTGTTAAACTATGTGTCAATCGTGTGGCAGCCACTTCTTAAGAACCTTACCTCACATAGTTAAGCTCGCATGGTTTTCATAACCATGTGTCAACCATGTGATGAATAGTATGATAACCCTGCCTAATTGTCACTAACCATATGGTTTAGACACATGGTTTTTGAAAACTTTGTGGGGAACTTATTCCCCTCTAATACATACTGTTCGGTTTGTTGCTGAGGGCTACAAAGTTTCAGACAAAGTGTGTGGCCTATCCAGTCCTCTTCAATTTTTGATTTTCCAGAGTTCTATTCTCCCAAAACTCGATGGATCACTAGAAGAACCTTTTTGGCCTTTAACCAAATCAAAAAAACACATCGAAGTGTTCTAAATCATATAATTACATTCTGAAGATCGTTTTTAAAAACTACTAGTCCAGTAAATGAAAAAATTCAAATTCCCTTAGAATTCTACCTTGGCTCGAAAACACAGCTTTTTAGAACTATATAGGTATAAAAGGTTCATTTGTTATAGATACCCTGATAGGGGTGAATTGGGATATGAAATTTTTTCCAATTTAAACCACTTAATCCTCAAACTCGCACTATCCTAAACATTATTTATCTCATTTTTATTAGAGTAACTCTTATGTTCTTTTTTTATAATGATCTTATTGGATTCCCCTTTATATTTTACTATAATTAGTTTGATCAATTATTAATTAAACTAAATAAACCAATTTATGCCTCATGAAAATATGTTAAATCATGCACCCAAGACACACAGTTTTACTTGGTTCTCCTATACAGTAGAAATCGACGGAGCATACAATAAAAGTGTTCTGATGTACCAGAATTAGGTAAATTAATTTTAGTAGTGGGTTTAGGCTTGGGAATTCCAATCCTAGGGTCACTCCCTATAAAAGGGTGACTCCATTACTTCTCTCTCAATGATCACTACTTCATGAAAGGAAAATTACATTATCATTCAAGATAGAAAAAAATATATCACTATTTTATTTGATTCACAGAATGTAGGTACGTTCCTTTTGATCTCCACTTGTTGTTTCTTCATAGAAAAACTATTAATATCTCCCTAAATTCAAATTCACCATCCATTAATAATCATGAAAACTCTGCCTTACTTATTTGATATCATCCTCAATGTGTTTTAGAACTTTTTTCTTCTCTCTCTCTCTATAATTATACTTATTTTTTATGTTTTAATATTGCATAGTTTTTATCCCATTTATATATTAGAAAAAAATATAATTTATAAAGAAGATATCTCCATAATTCTAGTAATTTTTTCCTCTTTAATAATAATATTAAATTTTCACTCTCTTTATTCATGAGAAAATACATGAAATATGCAAGGATATAAAAATATATTATTTCTATAACACCGACCAAGACATTCTGATTGAATTCCATCTATAGAATTTGTATATTTCCATTCTTAAATGGAAATCAAAACATACCAAATAACCCCGTTATAAATTACAAGTCAAGCCCGATGAAAACTATAATGATTTTAACTATTTAAAACTTCTAGGAATATAGACTTGGAATTTTTCTCCAATTATCCCATATAAAACTTTTTTTGAAGAAAATTATAATGGAACAAACACCTTAACAATTCCAATATATTGTCTCTTCTTAAATCATAATTATTTTGAATAATTGTAATGTTTAAATTTTTTAAAGAGTATTATAAGAAATATCTAAATTAAATATCTATAATTCTCTCATTTTTATATTAAATTTACATAATAAATCATCTACATTATGTATCACATTACTGAGATATATAATTTCTTAAGTACCAACTCAAATATCTTATGTATCAACTCAAATATCTCACATATCAATTGAAGGATATTAGGTATCATTATGAATATCGGATAATTTTCCTTCTTTGAATCATCCAAACCCTATATATCGTTTAAATTATATTATGTATTAACAAAAATATATTACATATTCTCTGTACAATCTTTTATAATATTTGGAATTTAATATGTATCACCCAAATACATTATGTATCCAAACAATTTTTTCCCTTTTTAGTATTCCTGTATTCTATAAGATATTTTGTATCAATAAAATATCTTACATATCACTAGAATGATATTTTGAACCCTCCAAAAACATTGAATATCATAGTCATACTTCTATAATACTTTTCCAATTATATGACTTCAATATTAAAATGACAAATAGGATATGTGTATAAACTTAAGGGGTGAATCAGGTATTAAATATTTTTTACCAAATTCCAAAATATCGTAAAGACAGTTTAGAATTCATCCTATATTTCAAGATATTGAATATGTATTTATTAATTTTTTACCTATAAAAACATAATTTTACTTATTAAAATGAATGAATATAGAGGCGTGTGGTATTTTTATAAGGTTGGGTACAAGGATCTACTCCTTGAATTGATATGTTCTTCACCTCAATCAACGATTCTCCATTATAATCATTGTAACTATAATGTATTTGAAATTTACCACACTTTCACTGTCAGGGTCTTATTATAATTAAAAATTCCTATTGAAAATAGGAATACCTTCAATAGTTTCTCACTATATTTACATATTCTCTCAGTGACCTCCTAGTATACGTGGAGTCACATAGGTTCTATGGATTCCCACCATATAAATTAAAGTGTCTATTTGAAGATATTTTTATAAGTGTTAGATCTATATATGATTCCTTTGAAGTAATAATATTGATCTCTTTATTCTCATTAGTATCTTGTTTGAATGCTAGCAAGTCTACAAGAATACTTTACAACTTAGTAACAGCTCACAGATCAACTTTATATAACATCTACTGAATCTTCTCTCTTAGTAGTATCACCCAATATATGATCTATTGTGGCTGTTAAACATGATATTCCCTCATAATTCTTCAAATGATTGACACTAATAAAATAATACATTTTAATAAGATTGAATTCTCACTCTATTTTCCTCTTCTAAAACATCTACAACCATGGATATCACTGGTACCTATCCTTTATTTAACATCAAAACCTAGATGATATTCAACTTCATCATAGGTTTAGACTCTCCTTATTATTCATTATATTTAAGAGATATTGTATTTTATCTATATTTATCAATCTCAAATGAATATTTGAACACATATCTTATCTCTAATTTTTTTTACTTTTATACATAGGTTAAAAAGAAATTAGATTAACCATTTTAGAATATAAAATATCCCCAACTAATTTCAGGCCCATGATCTCACTTAATTTATCACATTTTTCATAGATGGGTTTTCCACCATGATCTCAATATTGTTTTTGTATTTAACCATTATCCTATGTATAATGAAATGAGTTCCCCATATTTTTTTCATTTTTATTTATTTTTATGTTGTTCTCTCTGTTGAATACATATATTATGGATCCTTCAATCAACCTAGAAATATTTTATTCCTATTCTCATCATCCTCATTTTCACTAGATTATAGATCTTTATTTACTTTAACCCACTCACATGACACAATGTATTATTAAAATAACACAATAACTCAATAATTATTCTGATACTTCTATAGTATGATCACCTCACTTATTTGCATCGTAATATATTCATAGTAACTACATTTCAGTCTCCCCAACTTTATAATGACTATAAATCATTTCATATGGAGCTCAGTTTTTCTACTTACAACCTAAGTGCATCAATTAATATCAGTAATGTTATTAAAATGATTTTCACATTTAGATATAATCTCATATTGAATTATATATTAGTATAAATCTATAATAAAAACTATTTCTGGTCCTTAGAACTATATATAACAGAATAAGTAGCCTTAAATTCCACTTTATTTCCAATTTCAGCAAACCTGGAAGGAAATATTCAGGATTAATTTATTTCCCATATATTTATCCTAATATTTGATTCTCTTAATACCATATTGGATCATGGATAATAATATAATCATGATATTGGGACCATGTTTAAATAGTTCCAATATAAAAAAAATCATTTCCATTTCATTCTTGAAGTTCTCTATTAAATTAGTTCATATAATTCTAATACTTCATCTCAAACCTTGATCTTACTCAATCAACTTTTTAGACTGACACTAAACAAATAAAATCTTATATAATATATATTTTATGATGTTTTGATCACTAAAAAAAATCTCAAGCATCATCCTTTTCAATTTTTTCTTCAGATTATAAATCTTGATTTTAATTTTTTATCCATCAAAACATCAAATAAAATTCAAGTGTTGATGTCTTTTACTGGGAACTTACAATTCATACATTCGGCATGGTTTATATACAAATACATGTGATTAGTGGTATAAGTCTTATGCTCAACTCTAAAAGAATTTTTTTGTTTCCTTTTCCAAATTTCCACCTCAAATCAAAGTTATTTGATCATGCCTTTGTCTATTTTTAGAATACTTTAAAGTTATATGGGGATCAGGGAAGCTTTATAATTAATTCATATGATCAGTAAATACTTATTATTAGTATATTCATTTGATGAAACACAAATAATTATGATCAACTCAAAGAATAAAATTTTTCAACTAAATCCATAGGTTTTCATTGAAGTTATACATATCCATATAGGCAAAGCCTTCTGCTTAGGACTTAGTCATTTTTAGTGAATTCCAAAAACCATATTTATATATAGAGTTTTAAAATGAATTCGTTTTACTCCATGGTTTTTAAAAAATTATTTTATCTATTGTAAATCACTAGAAAACATCATAAATAACCTTTTAGAATATAAAACTTATCTTAACTCATTTTATTAGTTCCTAAGAAAATATAACATGTATACTAAACGTTGAGGATATTCAAGAGAATTAATTATTGTATGATCCAAACATTATAAAACCACATTTAGGTGTTGGATAACACTTATAACAGCAGTCATATGAAACATCACATTGTGGTGGATTTATTTAGACTCTTGGATATTCAAACTGTCCAATCAACTAACATTTTGGCATTATAAATATTAGACCTATAAGTTTTTCACTGTATCTAGTAAGTTCACTCTTCCAAAATATTGTTCAAAGTAATATAACTCATCCTTTAGAAATTTCATGTTATTAAATGGAATTAAATTCTTTTAAAAATCAGATTTATATATCCTACTACTCAAAGTTTTCCATATAGTACTTTAAGAAGCATCAAATGTTTTTATGTATTGGGTGGATACTCAAATCCATCAACCAAATCATTTCCTTTCCATAGTTAAATTGATACATTGATATTGAAAAATATAAAATCATCAATTCAAGGGAACCTCATTCACCCACTTTTGATTTTTTTTATTCCACATTTATTTCAATGTCATTATTCTCCCCCAAATTGACACTAAATTCAAACCTATGAAAAATTATTCTACCTATTATTAATCCAATGTAGGGATTCCAACTAAGTGTTCAAAATGTGAGAATTTTATTTTCTCCTTATGACTCATAAAATGTTCCACATGAGAAAATTGTATCATTTTGATATAAAAATTGAAATATATAAAGCGTGGTATCATTTGTGAATAAAACATCCTTGACAAAACTTGTTATACCCTTACTCAGCATTCCAACATTTCCATCAATTACCTGAGAGAAGGAATTCATCTGGATTCATTACTTACTAGTTGTGAGTGATTATAAAAAAGGAATATCATTATATGTATTGAATGAATTTATGTGGCATTGCATTTTCTATATAATTTTCTTATCAATAAACCAATTAAAAGTCCATTAGGAAAAAATCAATGTGGAAAACATGATTAGTTATTTTAGACAACAAAGATGTCCATAATCCACAAACTTTGTGAAACCATTTAAAAAATATAATATCTCAGAGGATATAAAACCCATATTTAAAAAAAAACTTTCACCCATATTTACAAAACACATCAAAAATTTCATGTGAAAGAAAATTTGTTTCCCTATTTTTGATAGATAACCACCCATTGATAATTATTGTAGCTACAAATCATAAAATAACTAGGAGAGTGTGTATCATTCCTCAACCAGCAGAATATTTTGGATCTTTTAATATTAACAATATTAAGAATATAAGAAATATATGGTAGCCTTCACTTATTTTGTTTCATCCCATCAGGGGATGTATTCCATACATCATCACCAAGGGAGATTTCTTACAAAGATATGCTCCATTAAATTGTGATACCTATTAAAAACGAAATATAAATTAAAAATTGATGGAAATTTAAATTTTAGTCCATTCTAGTTGAATTTGTTTTAACATCACCATAAAATCCCTCTATAATGAGAAATAATTATAATGCGGGAGTGAGGTAGACTTTATCACCTCTTTAGTTGTACTATTAGGGCTAAGAATTCTTTCTCAACCCATACTTCTTGTTTTTTATAGCTCTAAATTTCTTTATTTTCCTCATTCTTGCATTTATTTTTGGTTTCCAAATTCAATCTTTTTTAAAATAATGGTTTTCTTCTAGTTATTGGATTTCATCTTCACTATAATGGTCGTGTTTACTTTGGAAGTCAAAGCATATTTTTTAATTTTATCATCCTTTTAATTTCTTAGCCTCTTCAATATTATTTGGAAATATCACTAGGAACTACTTCTTCGTTACATAATCCTTTTATATAGGTTTGGACCTCTTTTTAGGATCAAATATAGCACTTGAAACCATAAGTTTTTTCTCCTTATTATTAAAAAACTCCCTCTATTCTGGTAAGTAATCATGTACTTTCTAGGAGTCTGTCCAACTAGGTTGCACCTTCCACACCCATTTCCTTCATATTTTTTAACCTATATTGGGAAACATATCAATAGTATTGGTACTATATTTATCAAAACCATTTTTACATGATCACTCCTCAAGATAGGATTATTTCATTTCCTTTTTTTCTTTTTCAACTATCATTATGGCATTTTCCTTTCATAAATATAAGGGTTTTGAATGGTTGGAACACACCAGCATTCATCATATTTGTGACAAAACTTTTTACAATAATAAAAAAAAATCAAGTGATTCATATATGTTCCTTCAAGTAATATTATTTATTTTTGATTTATCATTCTTATATGAAATAGGTTTTCCTTTTCTTTTAGAATTTATCCCTCTTTTCTAACCTTATATGATTGGAATAAATTTTCATATTATTCCACTATTCCATAGTTTTGGCCCAAACTTCCAAAAACACCAATATTTTCCTAAAACCCTACTTCTTTTATCTTTTATATAAGGCTCTCAATATTTTATATATTTTTATGCTTTCAGATTTTGTAGAATTTTACCATTTTTGTGAAAACATTTTGGGGGGATACTCCATGTATATCATCTCACATATACCCTTGATGCTTTTTGTGTTTCTCGTGATTTTTTAATAACCCATATATATAATTATTTTACCTTTTTATAATATGATTTAATAAAACAAATTATGTGCGTGCAACTTATTTATAAAATTGGGAGACCATCCTCTAAGATCCTAAGGTGTAAGCTTCTTAAAAAATCCTCTATCACTCATTACCACTAGTATTAATCAATTTTTAGGGAAATAAAATCTCTAAAACTTGAGTTGAAAAAATTATCTTCTTAGAAATCTAGGATGTTTTAGGCTTAACAATTTCTAGATTCATTAGTTTCAACTCCAACTCAAGACACCTTAAAATGACAGAATTATTTTCAATAACAACAGAGATCAGCTAACTCACACACTATATCTTCAACTTCCATAGAAATTATTCATGAAATTTTCGTCAATTATCCAAGGAAATCTCTATCCATTACTATCTCGAATGACATATCTGGTTGGGCTTCATTGATATACATAGATATTATATATTGCCTCTCAAATTCATAGATCACCTCTTCAATAACAAATTTCTCACAAGAATATCTTTACAATTTATCTTTTGTTAAAAGTATACTTTATTTTAAAATTGTAACTAATTCATACATTAATTTAATTAGTCTTGATAGAGTGTTGGATTTAATAACATATTTATCAAATGAATCTTCCATTACATAAAACTTTTAGTTCAACCACAAATTCTCATTCTATAGTCATTTCATATATATAAATATATGTATAAAAAATTCAATGGGTACCATATAAATATACTCCTAAATTTCATAATATATATCATTGAGTGATTTATCAATTTCAAGATCTTCAAATTCTATACATCTTTAACTAATTTTATCTAATGAATCTATCTCACATGATTTTATGGAACACAAACCACTCTGAATACACTAAGATAGTTGGTGATCATATATATCCATTGATTTATTCCTTACATTCATATCCTTCTTCATATTTTTGTTTCTTGGGTCCTTAGAAGATACTTCGGTATAAAAAAACAAGAAAAGAATCTGAAATTTCTATGAGATTTTATTTTGTAATCATTTCAAATCTACACTTAATTAAATAAAATAATATTATGGTGGTCTTCAAAATAGGTCAATAAGAGGGTAACCTCATTTTGATACCAATTTAAATTTCCAACAAGATTTTTGTAGACCCTTGAGAGGGGGGTAAATCAGGTGTTGAAATTTTTTCACCAAATTCCAAAATATCATGAAACCACTTTGGAATTTATATTATGTATTTGGTTAGAGAATATGGATTTATTAATGAGTTAATATAAATAATTACCTATATATATAAAAGTAAATAAATAAAGAGATACTATTTATTTTTAAAAGGTCCAGTATAAAGACCTATTCCTTTCCTTGAATGATTATTCCCCCCAATCAAGTATTCTACACTATAATCATTGTGAATACAATGGGTTCATCGTTTCCCACACTAACACTTCTAGAGTCTCACTATACTTATAAATGACTGTTTCAGGTAGAACTTCCTCCAATAGTTTCTCATAGTATTCATGGATTCACACTGTGATCTCCCTTCATACCTTGAGTCACATAGGTTCTATAGAGTTCCACCCATATATTAAAGTGTTCCTTTAAAGTTATTCTTGAAATTAGGTCAGTAGATCTACAATGTATGATTTTACATCAATAAGATATATCTCCTTCTTCTCGCAAGTATTGTTTTATAATACCAACAATCCTTCAAGAATACACTACAACTCGGTCACTACTCACAACTCAACTTCATATAACTTATACTCAATCTTCTCACATGGTTGTATCACTCAATATATAATATTATTTGATCTTTAAACCCATTATCTCCTTATGATTCTAAAAATTCTCAACACTAATGAAATAAGACATTAAAAAAAGATAAAATTCTGATTTTCTTCCTCTTCTAAAACAACTATAATAATTGTTATCACAGGAAACTATCTTTTTTCCCTTAACATAGAAACCCAGAGGATATTAAGCTTCATCATAGGTTTTTACTATCTATATTATTCTTCCTCTTCAATACCTATGGTATTTTCTCTATAATTTGCAGTCTCAAATGATCTTTAGAACACAAATCTACTTATTTTTTCTTTAATACATAGGTCATCATAAAATTATCTTAACCATTTCAGAATATAAAATATCCCAAAACTATTGTTTTTTCCATATCTCATTTAATTTCCCACTTTTTATGTATATGGGTTTCCCCGCATGATTTAGATATTATTTTTTCCCTTTACTATTGGATTATGTATGATGATATGAGTCCCCTTACATCTTTCATTCTTATTTATTTCTCAATTTTTACTTTGGATGAATTCATCTATTACAGATCCTTCCAGTATACTCAATATCTTCTCTTCTTATTCACATATTCATTATTCCAATTTAATACTCAAGATTTTTTTATATTAACCTACTCACATGACACATAATATCTTTAAAATAATGCAGTAACTCAACAAATATTTTGATAATTATATAATAGGATCAGATCAATCATTTTCTTAATAATATATTCACTCTAACTACACTTCAATATCACCAGCTACATATTGATTATACATTATTTCATATGAAACTTGGTTTATCTTCTAGTATCTTGGAGCATCAATGAATACAAGTGCAGATGTTTACATGATCTTCAAATTTGAATAGTTGATTATCTTTACTTCTCATCTTCATCTCAATATATAATCACAACACTTTTTTATTCTTATAATACTAAATAACAAAATAAGAATCTTAAAATTCCACTTCATTTCAAGTTTTAGAATACCTATAAGAACTGCTCCTAGAATAATTTATTTGTCATAAATTATTCCAACTATTTATTTTTCTTAATACTTTCTTGGATAATGAATAATAATAGTATTATGATATTAGATTCATGTTAAAATAGTTTCAAAATCAATAGAAATCATTTCCATTAAATTTAAAAGTTTCCCTATAAAATCAGTTCATCGAATTCCAATAGTTCCTCTCAAATTTTAATTTTCTTAAATTATACTTGAGGAACAAGACATAGAAAATTAAATATTATATGAAATCCATTTTTAGATGTATTTATCATTAAAAAATAGCACAATAATTATCCCATTAAATTTGCTCTTAGGATTATAAATCTAAAATTCAATTTTTCATTCAGAAGAATAATGAAAATTTCTTAAGCATTTAAATATTATACTGGGAACTTCTAAGTCTTACATTAGAGAGGGCTTAGACTTATTCTCAGTGGAATAAGTAATACACTCAACTCTATAATAGTTACACTCTTTCCTATGAAAATTTTTCTCTTAATCTCAAACCTATATGACCGTTCATTTGTCAATTTTTAGATGACTCCAAATTAATATGATGAGTATAGATGATTTACAATGAAATATTATGATCAGTAAATACATATGATTAGAAAATTAATTTAATGATCCTCAAGTCCTTATAATCTTCTTAAATCATTACATTTGATACCTAAAGTCTTATGTTTTTTGTAAAGTCATACATTCTAGTAGAAAAATCCTTACATTAAGAACTTATCTATTTTTATATAAATTCTAAAATTTAAATTTCTATAGAGAGAATAAAAAAATTCATTTTTCTCTGTGGATTTTCCAAATTTCTTCCAATCATTCTCAATCACTTTAAGAAATCTCAATTAACATTTGGTAATTTATCAATTTTCCCTTCACTCATCTACTAAATTCCCAAGAACATGTAGCATATATAACCATCCATAAGTATCTTCAAGAACATTACTGATATTATACTCTAGAAAATATTAAACCACATAAAAGTATAGGATAAAACTTATAATAGTAGTAATATTTTGTAGAAAATTGAGATTTATATCTCCAAAATCTTCGGTCATCAAACTCTCCAATCGACTATCCTTTTCACGGTGTAAATAACATCCCCTTAAAATATTCACTATATCCAATAATTTTACTCTTATAAATTTTTTTATATAGTATTGGAACCCTTACTTAAATTCTTTTCATGTTATTCAATAAAGATCAGTTATTTTAATCACATAATGTATCTAGGATACTAATTGAAGATATCTATCCATGTATTTAAGCAGATACAACTCTTTCTATATATTAAGTGGATACTTTAGTCCATAACCCAAAATATCACATTTTCATAATGACATTAATACATTGATAGTGGTAAAAAATAAAATCATCAATCCAAGGGAACTTTAAATATCTTATTAATTCTTTTACCATTTATCAATAAATATTTTAATATTACATATGAACTATAACCAACTCATCTAATTTATTCTTCCATATCCCTATATTGATAATTCCTCTTCTATGACAGTAATTCCACTTACCCTTCTTCTATATCAGCAACGCATCATCTTAGATTCAAAAAAACATAATATTATGATAAAAACTTATGAAACCTTCTCCCAAGTTATTTAAGGATGTATAAAATTATTTGATTCCACTATATCTATCCATAAATGCATATGTAATTTTTCTTACAGGTATGTCGAGTAGCTTTATTCACTTGTAAGAATAGTCGGTTTTTTTCTAAGCCATCCTATGTCAATATATCACTTTATTCATGATTCAACCACTTTAAATATTTAATCACACCTATATAAATACTTCATATTTCTTATTAATTTTAAAAAAGTATATATATATATATATAATTTTGTAATGGATTATGGAGAAAATAGAATTTAGAACCATCTTCAAATCCTCTTCTGGAATGAATTCCAGATAAACTTCACATCCAAAATGGAAAACAAACATAACTTTAGTACATACTTATTTACCTAAAAATATATATAAAATTATCCAACACAACTTTTTTACTTTTGTTTTTAATAAATCCAAAACATCATAACCCCAAAATGTGAATTCTTATAAGATATTAGAAGAATGTAACAGAAATAAATAAAGAAGAATATAGTACTTATGTTGAAGTGTTAAATCTTTCCTTAAGAAACTTCATTTTAATAAAGTCTTTGGGACTTCTTCTTATGAACAAAGGATAGAAAAATAAAATATAAAGGATTGCATAGAATGTAATTTAAAAAGATTATAAAGAGAAAATGAAACGTTATTTATAGTTTTCAATGGGTAGAGGGAGGATGCTTTTATAGAAAAGATTTGGTGACATTTTTATAAATACTCATTCCTTAATTGTTAAAAAATGTAATTTTTTGACTTATAAACAAAAAAATGAAATTTAATCATATATATATTATCTAACTATGTCAAAATATATTTTTTATGATTTTCCTATATTTATTAATCCGTTTTACCATTATATGTAATATATATATATATATATATATATATATATATATATATATATATATTCAAGGTTAATCTTGTCATTTGGGTTTAAAAATTTATAAAAGATTTTGAAATCAAAATTTTGACATTTAATTTATTTCTTAATCATTATAATTATACTTTAAAACCTTCCATATCCTTTTAATTTATTAACCTTATCATTTTAGAACACATATGACACCATTTTTGAGTTTTTTTAATGTTCTGCAAGCACGATGTTGAAATTTCATAATTGTTTGGATGATTATCTAGATATATAATTTCAAAATTCAATAATTTATATCAAAATAATTAATTATTAATTTATAATATATAAAAAATTATCCAATAATATATATCCACCCATACATATCATGACATAACACAAGAGTCACTATTCTTGACATTCCTTATATTGTGTAGGCACTCCATCATAATTCAAAAGAATTCAGATAATTATCCTAAAAATTCAGTTTATTTATATTAATTAAATAATATTTATTTTATATTTTAAGTATATAATCTTATCCAAAAAATTTCAAATGTTTCTAAAATGTTCTATAACATTTTAGATATGAATTTAATAATAGGAAGTTCAATTCCATTTGAATTTAAACTCTTATTTTAAAAAATATTTCAAATGTGTTAGCCAACCTGTAAATAATTTTATTTAATATATATAATTTAAAATAATAATTGTTTTATATATATCTAATACTATAAAAACATTATATCCCCCTCAAGGGATCTATAAATTTGAAGACATATATGTAATAATAAGTTAAAAGGTTTAATTTTAACTTCAACTATAATTTATAAAATGAATTCAGATTGAAATGTATCACTCAACATATAACCAAATTAAATTTAGATACTGAATTTAAATACAAATTTTTTAAATACTTAAATACACTAATTAAAAAAATTATTTATAAACATTTAGCTTTATTTTTAAACAATAACTATGATTATACATCACTTTTATTATTTTCTAACTTACCTTGACAATTATAAGTTATTTATAAAATAATTAACACCTAATTTTTACATTAATAATAAAAATATTAAATTCAATGCATTAAAATAAATTTATAATAATTAAATATTATCTTTTTAAAATAAAAACCTATAATGTATTTATATTTGTATTTATATTTAATTATAATAATGGTATAACATAGGGAATTAGAATTTCTACTAAAACCTCGAATGTTACACCTAAAAAGATTTATTGTTATGAAAATAGAACTATTTCTAAATTCAAGGAATTTTGGTCTCACTAAAGTTTCAACCAAATCCTTTGAAAATTTTATCTCATTAAAGATATTTTAATGAGAGGTTATGCAAATATTTTTTGAGTGAGTATAGAAAAAATATAGTAAATACATTGAAAACCCCACTTATGTTAAAAATATATATAATATCCATGAAAATTATGTTGGTTTTAGAAACATGGGTGATTTAGTAACATCCATGATTTTAAAAATAACATTGTGGTCTATAGTGTATACAACACGCAACACTGACCTTAAACGAACTATAAAATATTAGTAGAGCTGTAATACAACCATTAAATTTGAGGGTATGAATATGATAAACCACATTATAAAATATATAAAGCACCTTCACAATAAAATTATATTGATTAATATTTAAGAAATAATCCCCTAATTTTTAGTATAGTCATTTTATTCTTCAAAAAATTATTTTCTACAAAAAATGATGTTTATTAATATTTGTGAGAAAATATTATAATTAATTTTTTTAAAATTTAGAAAATATCTATTATAAAATTTAACTAATTTTTATATCATCATATCAAAATTATCTTGGTTAAAGTTTTTTAAATTTTTATAAAATATTGATTTTCAAGTGGATAATGAAAAATACGGATCTTTCTTGAAAACTATATTTTTATTTCAACCAAGTAAAAAATCGTTTTATTTTAAAATTATTTAAAATTAAAATTAGATATATTATATTATAAATAATTAGGTTATGTTCATTAGAATTCGTTTTAGGATTTTATTTGGAATAAATACATTTTTATACTTAAAGAGGGGTTATTCTGAAAAAATATTTTTCCATGCATTTTATGTTGTAATACTCGACTAATATATACCACATCTAGTAATTTAATATTGAAAATGGATTCTATATTTTTAATTAGGAAGTCCAAATTTGATAAATAAGTCCCATTTAATTTATGGTCATTATGAATAATAACCATATTAAATAATTGTCACCACATTAAGGGTAAATAAGGTAATTAAAGGTAAAGGAAAAGTGATATGGCATTAAAAATAAACCCAAAACATCCCATTATTTAATTGGTTGGGATTAATTCATCCATAAACATAAAAAATTTGAATATATTGAACTTTTTATCCATTTGACCTTGGTGACGACATAAGAATAAGAACAAGAATATGTTATGAATGAAATATGAAATTTTATTTTCAACATAATTGATTTATTTCTATCAAGGAAATTTATTTATGTTTTTAATTGATTGGATAATTACCTTAAATTATTATGAAATTATTACACTTTATTTATTCAATTAATTGAAAAATGAAATAAATTATTTTACAAATATTATAATAAATACAATTTGGGTGACATATTGTGTCCCAAGATTTTCAAAAATAATGATAATGGATTAGAGAAATTTTAGGAGGTTGTATTTGAATTACTTTTCTATTTTGGTGTCTTTAGTTCCAAATTAGATTAATAGTTTCAAAATAACATTAATTATTTTTTATAAAAATAATATTTTATAAAATTATTCAAAAATCAAAAGAATATTGAAATAAGAAAAGTTGTATAATATATGGTCTAAAATTTCATCCATTATCTGTAGAAACCCGACCTCAGTAGCATAGAGTTGGTTCCTTACATTATTACATGGGTATAAATATAGTATTCAAATCCCAAAGGACCGAATAGTTTATTAGTTTTGGAAAACAAGATTACATACATGATACCCATATTACATTGGTGGAGTTTCTTATGAGTGGCCTCTTCCCTCTTCTACGGAATCTAGGGTTTTCCATCACATCTCTTACCCTTACCCCTCTCTCTTGGATCGGCTTGTGGATCTATCTGGTTTCAACTCAACGTTGTCATTGTTTGGCATCGATGTGGAATGTCTAGAACTGGTGGGGTTTGGGCTCTCGTTCTGGGAGTTGACGCATCTTGGTGGTGTTCTAGTTCATGTCTTGGCATGTCTCTCCTTTAGACGATGATGTCTCATCGAAGACGTCTCAATGGAACTCTGGTGCTCGGCTCGGTGTGGCTCACCCTTTCCATTGATGATGTGGATCTGCGCACTACTCGGTTCGGTGTGTCTTGGATTTCGGTGTGGACGGAGTGGATCTGGCTCGGTGCATCTATTGTGACCTGGTGATGCCTCCTGTAGGTTTTTAGTGTGGCTTGAAATTGAATCCATATTTCCCCATAGGGGTAGGATTTTGGTTTCAGTTTTGTGAGTTTTTGCACCTATTTGATTTGGCGATTCTGGATATTGTTCTATGGGGTTTGATTCTTGTGTTTTTTTGGTTGTTTTGTCACTAGTTCTTCTTCATTTTCATGTTGATTTCCTTTCCATAAAACTGAACTACTTTGGAAGCCAGTGAGGGTTCATCTGTGGTCTTATTGGAAGATATCTATGCCCAGAGTGGCGTTTCAGGTTCAAGATGACCTGTATACCCCCATTAATGGTATTCCCTCATCACGATGTTGGTCTATCAAGCCCTTGGTGATGATGGATTCATCTCGGGTCCCTTGGAATGTCTTTCGGGCCTCTGTGGCGGTGGTGGTGGGATGCCTTGTGGAGTACGAATGGATTCACCCAGGTTGGTCGTTGATGCCGGTGTCGTGGACTCATGTTTTCTTCATGCTAAGGAACCCGGATAGTCTACATGAAATTTCTTTATATGAGTATATATTTGGTTGCCTTCTCCATGCATGGATTTTCAAATTTGGATGTTTGAGAGGTTATGGCACTGCCATCGGTTCCGGTCCCGTTCATTTTTGCACAAGATAGCTTGCTAATCATCCATGCTATGGTGGAGGTAGGCCTTAATGATGTTGATGCTGGGAAGGGATTCTTTAACGTAGTCTTGTTCTAGGTTGCAACCCTTAGGGTTTTAGGATTTGTTTATGTCTCTGTTTCCTTGAAGTATTGATTTTCTCCCTTTACCCTTAAAAGGGGTTTTATCCAAAATCAATAAAAAATATAGGCCTTTTGTCCATTTAATCATATTACATTTTCAAAAGAAAATAATGTGTAAGAAAATTAAATCTCAATATCCTTAAAACTCAATCCAATAATTAATCTTCATATATTGGGTAAAGGAAACAAAACAAGGGTGAGATCAAATGCTCAGTAAGGCTTAAGTATAGTGGAATCTATCATAAATAAATAATAAATAATAAATATGAAAAGGTAAATAACTGAACACACATTTCATCTAATTAATAAACTATTGAGTATGTGTGTCAAAAATATGGTAAGGTGAATAAATGAGCACACGTTCCATATAATTAATAAACTAGGAATGAAGTGTGGAAACAATATGGAAAGGTAAATAACTAAGAACACTTGTTATTAAATAAATTAATAGAGGATAATCAATATGTAAGGAATAAAATATGATCAATTAATTCCATATAAGTAATCACAAGATCTTCAAACTTGAACATGAATATTATAATTAATTAAATAATCACATAGAATAACAATAATTAAATAATGCATAATTTGAGGTGTTTGAACAATCAAGATCTATCCTCAAGATAATTACTGTATAGATCTATACTTGATGTAGTTTAAGTATTTGGTTAGAAACTCATTTGAACTATCAAGATCAATCCTCAAGATAGTTACTATCAGTATCTATCCTCTAGATAGATTTAAACTTCTTGGAAACAAACGTGAAGGGTTTGTCTCCAACTAACATCATCACATGGGACTATCGATTCATAAAGGGGATTTCACTAATCATTCCACAACATATGTACTACATGTCCAAAAATCATTTCTCATATATTGAGTAATCAATTTAAATCATAAAAAATGTTCCTTATCAAATATCCGTATTAAGGAAAGGATACAAATTTATCATTATTTCCCAAATAAATCATATAAATTTTAAAGTAAAAACCATATGTAAAAACGGTATATAGTTTAAGAAATAATAATATCTATCATACAATAATATGGATATTAAAAATAAATATAATTTCAAATAAAAATTTATTATATGAAAGTGATTGTTTCAAGATAAAGTTAAAAATCCCAAAAAGGAATTGAGATTGTATGATAACTTTTACCACTTAGTAATTTTCAATCCAAATACCATTAGATGATGTAATTCAAAGAGGAATTAAAAATACCATGAATTATGGATAAATAATGATTTTAAATTTCAAAGGTTAAGTATATACACCACATATAATTGAATGGGTGCATAAAAACAAGTAAGTCTCAATGGAATGCAAATTCAGATGAAATTCCTTACTAATTGAGTAAATTTTGAATCATGGGATCCATGAAAGAATAACATAAATTGAATATTTTAATATCAAGAAATAAATTAAATTCCTGATATAAAATTTCATTGGTAATTATATACACGAAACAAAATAAACTAGTTGTGATTATGATATAAGTCTCACAGAAGTAAAAGTGAGATTAGAAATCCCCTTGACTTACGCTTCCTTTTGGATGAAAACTCATTAAACACTTTTATAATGGTTTTCAAAATTTAATTATATTATACCTGAACTATAATCACAATTATAATATCATATATCATCTTCTTATAATATATTATTACCCTTTTGTAGATAATCTTTCATTACCTTCACTATTTCATGTGTTAATTTCCTAGTTTCTCAAGTATGTATTGAATTGTTAATTTTTTGTTCCTATTAATTAGATAATTATTTTATCATATGAAGAATTTGAACCATGATTTAAATATAATATATATTCATTATATATTTATTTCAAGTTATCCAAAAAATTTGGAGATAGGAGATGAAATACACCGTTCATGGAGAGGGTAGGTCGTATGTACGCGTGAACATTGTTTCCATTTTCTTATCATATTAAAATAATGAAATTTAAATGGTATAAATGTATATTATACTTATATTATCATATTTATATCATATATATCACATATTATTATTAAAAACATCCTTAATACAATCCATTTAAAGAGTTAACAAATTGCATTGCTTTGAGGAGGCGGTAGTCCACAGGACCACAAACGATGATATCGTATTCCCACAAAATGGAAAGCACGAAGTTATGTGTTGTATAATAATTATATAAACATAAATACAATATAAGTATCATATATATCATATATAAACAATAAATTCATTATTATTATCAATCTTTAAAGGTTTTACTAGGAGAAAAAACGACATCGGTTTGCAAGGCGGTAGTCTGTCGTACACACAAATGAGGATAGTGTATCCCATTTGATGGAATTGTTTGAGGTTTTAGGTAATAATACTATCATAAAAAATATAATTATATTTAATATATAATTATTTTATTATATAATCATTATATTAGAATAATTCACAAATTATGGAGATAAATAAAACAAAAGTTCTCATTGAAGAGCGTTACCTCTTTTTTAGGTAACAACTTTTGATTTATACAAAAATCCTTCTTTGGTTATATTAATTCCCAACTTGATGCTTATATGATGAGAGTATGGATGTTGTGAGATTATTTTGAAATGTTTTTGTATGATAAAAATTTATTTAGAGGTGTGAATAAGTGAGGGGGAGAGTATCCTTTTATAGTAAATGAGTAGTGGCATTGTTGTAGATATAAAAGGGTAAACACTATTGGGTGGTCTTCCTTAAATCATGTTACCAAAATAATTAAAAACAATTATATAAATGTGGGTATTTGGTCTAAATATGTCCATACAATAGGTTTTAGATAAGTTTCAAAGTCATTTTTTCCTTAATATTAAATATTAACCACTAAGTAATCTCATTTTCACCATAATCGATGTAATTAGTTTTTATTTATATCACTAACATTTTTGGTAAAAAAATAAGATGAACATAATATATATTATAAATTATTCTTATTCAAAATATGGAATCAATATTTTAAATTCAAAACATGAAAGTGGTAGAAATTAATTTAATATTAATCTTGTAGATGGGATAGAAAAGCAGGTTTTAATAATGAAAATGTTCAATGGATTGAAATGTTTTTATATAAAAAATAAAAAAAATTTATACCAATAACCAAAATTGAATTAATATATTTAAATTTTAACTGATTATAATTTAAACCCAATTAAAAATATAATTTACCACTATAAATTATTTAGATGAAAAGTCGATTATCAATTAAATGTTGGTTTTTTCACTATTCATCAAATTATAGAATTTTTTATAAAAATACCAAAAATTAAGACTAAGATAATTTTTACATTACACTTTAAAAAATTAATATTATTTTTATAATAAATTTTTTAAAAGTTTTAAATTTCAGTTTTAAAACTAGTCTTCCACTAAATAGCGAAAAAAATTGTCTTTTAGAACAATACAACATTTTATGCTTAAATTTAATTTTTTCATATATTTATGCATATAAAATCAATTGTATGAATGTAAAAACATTTATTGGATGTATAATATATAATTTTAATTAATATCATTTAATAATAGTAATTAATTTAATTTATTAAGATAAATTTCCTTTGCGAGCGTAAAAATATTTCTTTATAAAAACATTTCCTTTATATTCGATTGATTTTTATATTCATTTCTAAATACTTGTAAACCAATTAATTCAGACATATATTCTTATATGTTTTTTAATCTTATTCATAATCACTAATTTAATATCTAGGAGATGATTTTCATTTTAAAAAATAACATTAATTGTATTCGATAAAACTCAATCTTGTGTGAAATGCAAGCCATTGAAGAAAGTTATTCTTGCAACACAAGATAACTCAAGGTTTCGTGTAAAGAAATATAATATTAGTGTTGCATGTAATGAAATATAAACTCAAAATTTTTATTATTTCAATTTCTATAATTTATTGAATATATTTAAAGTATTAAATATATAATTAAATCTCGGGAGGATATATTCCCTTCTATACTTGGTGTTGAGTGTTATACACTCCATGAAGTAAATTATCATTATTTTAGAATTTTGGGGTGTTATATTCTCCCAACCATAAATAAATTTCGTCCTCTCAATTTAAAAATGATATTTGTAATATAGGGTTTGATATTTTAAAATTTCAATATTGAAAAACCCACATTGTAAAAGGGTTAATTAAATATCTACATAATAAGAGAGATATGAAATTATAATAGTCATATTGAATAACATATAACAAGGTTTCTATGTAGGATAAAAAGATTTAGACTTATAGGAAAGGAGTAAATAATTAAAGGTGTGATTGAGGTCATTAATCACTAATAAGTGAATAATCAATGGAAAGTTTATGGCCTAAAAACTATAAATATGTGATGATTTAAAAGACCATCGGTTCAACAAAAATTAAGTTATTAGGATAACATTTTATTTCAAGATAATTTTTCCAAATTTTAAATAATGATTTTATTTCCTAATAATATAATAAAATATATGTACTCTATATATTTCTATAAACACTATTTCATCCTTTGGTTGTGATTCTATAAATTTCCAATTCATTACATTCTCCGAGAAATATATATCAAAAAATGAAAGTTTTTTAAAGCCTGAAGCATTAAAATTCACCTTTAACAGATCATAAGATCCATAAAACAAGTATTTATACCAATCTCTAACTATTTCCCAAACAAATATGGTCAATACCTTAATATCTAATCCAAAATTTTAATATTATTGGTTCATAAATAATATTTATTCATCAAATTTTTTAACTAAAAACAATGATATATTAACTGGGAAATCATGTAGGCTAGTGGTGGGTGCGAAACCCATATCATACTTTTGACATGGGTTGAATCCACACCACCTCACCAAAAGTGATGGGTTATCAACCTGCATGTGGGTTTTCCTTTTTCTAAACTATATTCTTATAATGTTACCAAAAATATGATAAAAATCCTTAAAGTTAAATTAATCATTAAATATCCTTCTCTATAAGGTTTTCAATAAAACTTTTTTTCCACAGAGTATAGTAATATTATTTTTATTTAAATCCTAAATTTTATCAATACCATTGAACTTATGTCTATAAAATGTAAAGGAATTATTCCTTAAATAACTTTTTCACTAAAAATAGACTAAATGAATGAGTTATATTCCTATATATTTGTTATAAAATATCCTTAATATGGGTATAATCTCATCACATTAAATATAAAAAGAGATTCTTAGGACTTACAACTAATGATCAACCTTAGTCTCATAATCTTCTGAGAGTATGCATAACTCTTAAGTTAATGAAAACATATGTGCTTATATTCTAATCCTAAATGTTTATCCTAAGGTAAGTTTCTCAATCTATATTTTTTTAAATATTATTCCCAAGGTTGATAATAAAATTTCTTTAATGGAAATTATAGTGACCCAACCCTAGTAGCCCAGAGCCAATTATTTAATTTATTACATTGGAATAGATACAATATTAAAATCCCAAAGGACCAAATAGTTTAGTAGTTTTGGAAAACTTGATTACACAAATGATAGCCATATTACATTAGTGAAAGAAAATAATGCATAATAAAAATAAAGCTCAAAATCTATGAAACTCATTCCAATAATTCATCTTCATATCCTCGGGAAATGAAAAAAGAAGGGTGACCTCAAATACTCAGTAAGGGTTAAGTGCATTAGAGGATATCAAGAATCAATAATGAATAGTCAATATAGAAAGGTAAATAACATAACACACATCAAAATTAATCAATAAACAGATAAGGAAGTGTGTGAAAAATATCGAAATATAAATAAATGATCATATATTCCATATAATCAATAAGATGATAATGAATTGCATGAACAATATGGAAAGGTAAATAACTGAGAACTCATGTCATTAAATAACTATATTGAGTATAATAAATATATAAATAAGAAAATATGATTGAATAAATTCCTATAAATAACCATATGATCTTGAAAATTTACCATGGATATTCTACGTAATCAAATAATCACATAGAATAAAAATAATGACGGAATGCATAATGTTGGATTTCAAGAATATCAAGATCTATCCTCAAGATAGTTACTCTCCAGATCTATCCTCAACAATGTTTACATTTGTAAGTAGAAACCCATATGAACTATCAAGAACTATACTCAACATATTTACTATCAAAATATAACCTATGGATAATTTTAAACTTCTTGAAAACAAATGAAAATGGTTTATCTCCAACTATCATCGTCTCATGAGACTAATGATGCATCGAGGGTCTTGCATTAACAAGTCCCAACCCCATTTATTGAATGTACAATAAATCATATTACTTTTAAATTAAACACCATATGAAAATATGGTATATGGTTTAGGAAATAATTATATACATCATACAAGAATAAGGATATCAATAAGAAATATAATTTACAATAAAATTTGATTATAATGAAGTGATTATTTCAAGAGAAAGTTAACAATAAAAAAAGGAATTGTGATCATACGATAACTTTTACCACTTGGTAATTTTCAAGTCAAATCCCATTGAATGAGATAACTAAATTTTGTCTCTATTTTATCCTATAAAACGTGAAAACAGAACTTGTGCATATGTATGGCTTATCGTCTCCACATAGCTGTGTAATTATTTTTTTCATTACCATTTTATTTGGATAGTTGTAAATATTAAAATAATTAATATATATGATATTTATGAAATAAATATTCTTATGAAATTATAATATCATATCTACCTTTTTACCTTATAATCCTTTGAGAATGATAATGTTGTTCATGCGTACATGTGGACTAACACCTCCATGAAGTGATATGATTTGTTTTTAATTTATTTTTTAAATAGATTTTAATAAGGATCATCTAAATGAAAATATATCATATATATTATATAAAAATGAATTTTTAATTTATAAAAATTATTTACCTTTATTTTTTTATGCACCAAAAAGTGAAGACAATTTTCATGCGTACGTACAACCTACCCTCTCCAAGAATAGTGTAATTCATTTTTCTATCTCTATATATAGATGAATATATATATATATATATTAGATATATATTATATTTATATTATTAATAACTTTACAGATATTATTTAACTATGATCAAATAAAAAGGACCAAAACTACTAAACCAAAACATACATGAAAACGAAGTAATTATCACTCAAAATAATGATTTTAATAAAGAATTGTTAATAAATGGGTGATGAAATGATAAAAGTATATCATATAAGGGAAATATTTTATATTTATATATTAAACCAAATATATTTTCTTATAATTAAATTAATTTATTAAATTTTATGTTTTTCTTTCATTTTTCTCTCTTTATGTACTTAAAATACTGAAATAATGTTTTAAGGAAAACTAAATTTGTTTTTCTAATCAGTCTGGAATATTTTTCTTCCATATTCATATTTTCCTTAAAATGTTTTAAATAATAATTTTATTATTACATAGTGATTTATTAAATAAATATTTACCCATGTATTAATTTTCTAAAAATGGATTAAAATTAATATTTATTTCATTTTCTGAACAAGGTAATTTTTTACTTATTTACAAAAGTGTGAAATGAATTTTTATTTTAACTTATTTGTCATGAATGGATTTTCTCATAATAATAACCACTAAATTATTTGAATGTTAATTTAAAATTTGAAAAGATTATTTTTAAAGAAAATATTTTTTGTAATATTGTATAAATTTCTAGTTTTTAAAAGTGATTTTCAAAGTTAAAAGGGTGTTTTCCTTGAAAATGTTTTTAATGATCCTTTTATGGTATCTATATTAATCAGTGGCAATAAACTATTATTTTAATTAAACTAAAATATGGATATTTTGTAATTATTCCATCCTTTTTATTTATATGGATATTTTATGATCAGTTTTAGTGAGAAAATTATTGGCTTTTTGTATGATAGTTATTCTAATACTGATAGTTATTTATTACTAATACTTGTTGATTAAGTTGTATTGTTTATTCATATGATGAATGCATTAAACTTAAAAAGTGTTGGGAGGGCCCAAAATTTCATATCCCCTTGATTAATTGATACGTCTAATGAGAAAACCCAGTTCGTTATCCTTATTTAAATGGGGTTTTATTGTATGTCTACCCGTAATTTAAACAATGTTGGCATAAGGCCTCAATGACAATTTTCTGATTTCCATCATTATTAATTTCATCATTATATGATATGTTATTGATTTTTATGTTATTATTTTAATAGTTATGATATTCTTGGATACGTTTCTCAATCATGTTATTCTTTATATGGAATTAATTGATCTTCAATTAATCTTGACATATTTCTCATGTTATCAAGTAATTGATTTAATGGAATGTGTTATCAGTTATGTACCATTCTATACTGATTATGCATTAATAAATCTATGTTTTATTCCATTGTAAAAAAAAATCTTACTTGTAATTTGATCTCACCCTTAATTTTTTTTCTTTCCCTAAGACATCAGAAAGTTTACCATGATTGATATGTATGGATATTTTAGAGTGAATAATGATGTTCTCAATGAAAATACATTATTTTATTTTAAGTTTTCAAATATATGTTTGATTCAAGTATGTATCTAATTTATAAATACTATTAAACTATTTGATCTTATGGTATGTTACCGCTTATATCTAGTACTTATATAATAAATTAACCACTGGATCTATAATAATGGAGTCAGAGTCTTTACAGTTTGAATCAGAGGAATTTTAGTAGAAACCTTAGGAACTAGATTTATAAAAACATAGATTAGGAAACATGACCCTATGAATAAATATGAGGGTATATTTAAGTATAAAATAATAACCTAATGTTTTGTTAAGGAATATATTATATATTTCCTAGAAATGCTTTCCAGTTGGACACTACAAGTGGAATATGTTTTGTCACAAATGCATCTAGGTATAATAACCTAGAAAAGAATTGGTCAAATATACCCCATTAATCACTCTTGTTCATGGAGAGTGTTCCTTTACTTTTCATATAGTTTAACACTCCTAGGATATATTCTTGGATTAAATCGCATTTTCCTTATGTTCTATTATAATGGATTTAATAGATGGTGACCCATGATGACCAAAGTTAAAACTATGTTTTCATAGATTCAAAAATAAGGTTCCATGATTAAAACATCCTATAAATTATTTTTTGTAATCGTATAGTTTCCTACTATGATTATTTTTCCTCAAACTATACTTTATGGTTTTATTCAATGGTTAAAACTAGGAGGAATTTTTTTAACACTGAATGTGATGGAAAATGGATTCATTTTAGATAAGATAAACCAAGTGAAACGTGATATGAAATGTGGAAATTTTTTATTATGCCACCTAATATATCTAATTATATGATTAAAAATGACAACATGGGTGATATTATTGACACACTTAATAATAGAAAATTTGAGTTTCATGGAGATCATTCAAGAAATAAGATTTTAGTTCCTATATGTCTAGAATATGAGAGGGTATGGCTCTGCCATCGTAACTAGGCCCATGCTTTTTTGCATGGGACAGTTGGCTGAGTAGTCGTGCAATGGGGAAGGATTTCTAAAATGATGTTGATATTGGGGAGGGGTTTCCCTTGTAGTTTTTTATGGGTTGACTGGTCTATACGTCCATCAATTCATGTGTGGTTTCCCCCTTTACCCTTAAAAGGGGTTTATCCAAAAAAGAAATAAAAATTTTGGCCTTTGGGCTATTCAGTTAGTCAGTTAATTCAAGGGATGACAATAATAGTTTCCCTATGGTATTATTTATGGATTAATGTTTTAAATATGGAAATTATGGGAATTATGAAAATCAATGTCCTAGGGTGAAAGCTCAAGAAGATGATCAATATGGTTATATGGGTAGCATTTTTTATATTAACGATGAAGAGAAAAAAAATATTAAAGGAATTATGTATTAATGAATAATATGAAAAACCCTAGTTAATTTTTTAAGAAGGAATTGAAATGATTGAAATTTTAATTTATTAGGATTCAATAATTATGTTGTAAAAATATTTTTTTCAATGGGATTCTAATTATAATAATCATGAAACATCTAAGGATTATTCTATAGTTTTCTTCTTTTTGTATTTTTAAGAATATATTGAATGGTATAATGAACTAGAGAATTTATTCATTGGTATAGAGTTATTTTTATAAAACATGTGATTGTGTGGATTAAAATCCTTAATATGTACCCGATGTTCGGATAATGATTGTTAATTGAGATAAAGTTATTATTTACATTGATATGCTAAATGGGATAATATTTATGACCTTGAAATTGGTTATTGATTTGATTATGAAGTGGATTATGTTATATTTGATGGAGTTTAACAAAATGGATTAATGAAACATGTTCGATAATCTGTGATTTTATTTAAGAAATGAGGAGAGAGTTATGTTTTGAAGAATGTATTACCAAGTTATTTACATAATTGGTATGTAATACTAATATCTACATTATGTTATTTTTGGGATTAATAATTCATTGAATTTGGAATTTTAGTGACCTTATTCATAATTTTTTGGAGTTTGAATTTGGTAAAACATCTTTAAGAGGAGACTTAAGGTTAAATATTTATGGAATTGATTAATTTGAATTTTGGGTGTTATTGTATACATTTTTCTCAACATTTTGTTGTTGGTAAATATTTAGAGGTATAATTAATAAATTATAGATCTTAAGATTCATTAAAAGTTAACTTTAGTGATTTAGGCTTGAAAACATTCATCTTGAATTTTCATTTCATTGAGTAAGTGATGAAGTTTTAATTTATAGAAGTACAAAAAAAGGATGAGATTGTGATTATGAAATGGAAATAAATCAAGTAAGTATATATTCTCAATTAATTTATCTGGATTGTAGAATAATCCCTCAACTTTATTAAAGGAACATGAAATAAAAATGTTATCTATTTACTTTCATTTTTTATGAATCAATGGTCATTTAAACACTTGATTACTAGGATAAACTTAAAATTTATAGGATCCAATTTATTGAAGGGGGTGAATGTAACACCCTTAATATTTTTAAATAACACTGTGTTCGATAATTTATACAATGCACAACACCGAGCATATAAAACCAAGACATATTATTATAGTTATAATCTAGCTAATAAATTGGCATGTATGGATTTTATTTACCACAATATAAAACATATAAATTTCTTGATAAACAAAAATTTTATGATTAATTATAAGGAAATAATAATTCAAATTTTATTAAAGTTATTTTATTTTTCAAAAATATGTTTTCTTCAAAAATGATTTTAAGGATTTTTATGAGAAAATAATACAATTATTTTTTGAACTTTTCCAGAATTTATTTTTTAAAATGGATTTATTTTTTTAAAACATCTTATAAAAATTATATTAGGGTTAATTTTAGTGATTTTTGTAAAAGGATTTATTTTTTAGTGAATAGTGAAACATACTAATTTTTATTGGAAACTGAATTTTTATTTCAAGTATATAAAAGGGTTAATTTTGTTTTAAAATGGTTTAAATGTAAAATTATATCACTAATATTATAAATAATCCAATTATTTTCATTGGAATCAATTTTATTGTTGAATTTGGTATAAAAAAATTTATACTTAACAAGGTATTTTTGTAGAAAACTTCTTTTTGTTACGTTTTCTGTTTTAATATTGAACTTATTCCACTTCTAAAAATGAATCTTGACAAATGGATTACATATTTGTAATAATTATTTACAAATTTGGTGAATATTTAACTTTTATTATTTTTTCAATGTGAATAGTAACCATTGTAAATAATTGTCATCACGGTAAAGGTAAATCGGGTAATTAAGGTTAAAAACAATGTTATATGGAACTAAAAATTAACCCAAAAATTAAATTTATTTCATTATTTTTTATTAATTAGTCCATTGAAAAATAAAATTCTAATATATATCATGTCGGAGCCATTTTAACTTGGTAATGTAATTCATATTAATTTAAGTGAAGAACATTAAAAAATGTGCCTTCCTTGTTTTAATTATTTTATGTATTCACATAAATATTAGAATATGTTATGAATGAATATAAAATATTAATTTTGAAGATTAGTTATTTATTTTTATAATTTTAAGTTATTTATAATTTTTAATGATTTAATTATTAGTAAATATTTACACAACACTGACACAGTATTTATTCAATTAAGAGATAAGTGATTTTAAAATATTAAAATTCATAAAATTTGGGTTAATTATTGTGTCCCATGAATTATATAAGTAATTATATCATATTATAGATGATATAATGGATTATATTTTAATTCAATATTGTTATTCGTGCCTTTTAGTTTCAAATTAGATGAATAGTGTCAAAATTACATTAATGATATTTTGTGAGAATAATATTTTATTAAATTACATAAAAATAATAAAAATATTTAAATCGAACAATATGGATAATATATGGTCTAAATTTTTATCCCTTTTCCATTTATGATCTAATTTTCACCATATAAGTTAAATTATAACCCTTTAAGAGTGAAAAAGTTATTACAGTTATGGTTAAAATAGGTTAACTAAGGGGTTAAACCAAAAGATAAGGTTTGCAGCATCACATAAACCTATTAAAATTTTATTAGTTGGTTTTATTTCATAAAAAAGCTACATTACCCTTAAAAAATATCCATTTCAAATCATTTTTATATAGAATGAATTTTTTATATTTTAATCTTTTATGAAATTCTAAGAGTACCCCTCCTGCCACTTATAAAAGGGAAACCCTCATTTATATTCATTACAAAAATTTGAATATTATATCTAAAAAATAAATAAAATTTCCATCTAAAAAACCTTGTACGCACTCTAGAGTTTTTGTTCTTCCCAAAAATCTAACCCTAGGTCTATTAAGGGGAGATCTAAATGAAGTCTACCGAAGAAGACGTAATCGTATTTACCAAAACATTATAAATTATTCTTCTTATATATTCTGTAAATATATTAGACCCATAATAAAATAGTAAATAAAGTATCATAAATATAATAATATTATATTATGATTATGGGACAACCAAATTCTATCTCTTTTCCATCATATGAAAAGTGAAAACATCGCTCATGCGTACGAATGGCTTATCATTTCCATGTAGCGGCATAATCTATTTTTTGTTACCATTTTACATGGATGGTTATAAATATGTAATTAATGAATATATATGATATTAATTATATAATTATTCTTCTAAAATTATAATATAATATCTTTATTTTTACCTTCCAATCCTTTGGAAAATGATAATGTCGCTCGTGCGTGCGTGTGGACTACCATCACCATGAAGCAATGTGATTAATTTTTCATTTTCACTTAACATGTACGGTAGGGATAAAATATTTAATGAATATATATCATATATAATATATAAAAATTATTCTATAAATTCTAATTACTATTTAACTTTTTTTCATCTATTGAAAAGTGAAAAAAATGTTGATGTGTACGTACAACCTATGCTCTCGATAAATGGTGTAATTAATTTTTCTATCTATATGTAAAGATGAGTCTAAATATATATATTTTTCATATTATATTTTATCATGAATAAAATTCAGGAGATTATGTAACCATAGTCATAGTACAAGGATCAAAACAACTGAACCAAATCATACATGAATGACGAAGTAGTTATCACCTAAAACGCAGATATTGATAAAAAAAATAATAAACATGTGATAAAATGATATAAGTAAATTATATGTGGTATGATATGTAATATTATTTTTCTATAATATATTTATAATAAATAAGTATTTATTATACAGTAGGTTCAAACACATATGAAGGAAGTCAGACCTGAGGTAAGGGTTCTTCATCTTAATTTTGTTTCGTCGGTACATATTTTAAGTTATGCACCTTTTTATGTCTATGAGTTGTATATATTGATAATTTTATATTTTATATCTTGAATATACTTATATTCATGATATTAAAAGTTTCACTTGGATTTATTCAATAATTAGTCTTACGATTCAAAATTTACTTAAGCTGTATGATTTTATTACACCACCTCATTATTATTCAGGATTATTTAAGTCTCTATAGAGGAAATATTTGATATTTCTTTATTAAACACCATATAATTTCTTATAATCTAATTATTTCTATAAATTTTAAGTTTTCCTTTCATTTTACTCTCTTTATGTACTCAAAATACCGAAATAATGTTTTTAAGAAAAACCCATCTTTTTTCTAATCAGTTGGGAATATTTTTATTCCATGATCATATTTTCCTTAAAATGTTTTAATAAAAAAATTTACAATTATCTAATTATTTATTTAAAAAAATCCCATATTTTTCTTTATATAAAATGTTTTAAAAGATAACCTTATGTTATTTTTCAAATAGTGTACTTTTTTACTTTTTTACAAAAGTGTAAAATGAATGTTTTTTGTCTTAGACAAAATGAACATAATTCACAACCATAAAGACCACTCATTGGTTTTAAACATACGTTACAAGTTTATAAGATATTTTTAAAACAAAATATTTTTCTTAATATTATATAAATTTTTAGTTTTTAAAATGTATTTTCAAAGTGAAATGGTTACCTTCCTCAAGTATTTTTTTTAATGTTCATTTTATGGTATTTTTATTTATCAATGAAAAACCCCATTTATTTTATTTATAACTCACTCAAGATATTTTTTAATAATACCATATTTATTATTTCTCTATATGGTTTATGATCTATTTGACTAAGGAAAGTATTGACATTCTGTATGCTAGTTCTTCCAATATAGATGGTGACTGATTTCTTTGGCGTGTTGATTAAGTTATGTTGTTTATTCATATGATGAATTCATTGGACATAGTAAGTGATGAGTGGGGAATGGAATTACATATCCCCTCGATGTATCAATATGTATCATGATACAAACCAATTTTATTTTTTATTTAAATATGTTTTTGGTGTATGTCTACCCATAGTATAAATTGTATTGGCACAAGGCATCGACAGTAAATTTCATATGTCCATTATTATGCATTCCATTATTATGAAATAAATTATTGGTGTTCGTGTGATTATTTTTATAGTTATGAAATCCATATATAAGTTTCAAGCTCATGTGATTATATATATAGAATTAATTAATCATTATTCATTCCTAACATATTACTCATGTTCTCAAGTTATTGATTAAATGGCATGTTTTTTCAGTTGTTTACATTTCTATATTGATTATTTCTTAATTACTCTATGATAACTTTCCTTTTATGCAAACCCTTATAGATCATTTGAGCACAACCACATTTCTTTTCATTTATTTAGGATGAAATAAAGTGTATTATGAATGATATTCATGGATATTATATATAAAATAACTATTCTCTTAAAGAAAATACTTTTTTATTTTACATTTTCAAATATATGTGAGATTCAAGTATGTATCTAGTTTACCAAGACTATTAAACTATTTAATCCAATCGGATGTGATATATTATATATAGTACCAATGTAATAAATTAATCACCATATTTGGACTACTGAAAATGTGTTATTTAAAAACTAAATTTAGTTTATACGTTTTTAATATAAATATTCCACAAGTTATTTTTGAGTTGTAATGATTGAGAAAAAACATTGTATCATGAATTTACTACTAATATTATTTTCTGATATACCATTAAAATATTAATTCTAATAATGTGATATGATAATAATCCTTTTGAGGTAAATCTTAAAGTAATATCTAATCAATGATCGTCATATAATGTCATGGGTTGTAATGATATGACCCGATTAACATAAATCATATGGAGATATGAAGTTATCTCATTGGTACCAATATATAATTGTTATCTATAATGGTCTAGTTTATTTAAAACAAGTGAAACATCATGTGTATTTGTGTATCTTTTTTGTACACTTGGTTAATGTATTATATAGTGATTCTAAAGCTGAGGATAATGAGTTTTCCTATATATTAAAAATCTTACCTTGAAACCCATTTTATATCATTCATGTAAATAAGATAAACTTTCTGTGGTTGGGTATGATCATGATAATATTGATAGACTTTATTAACTTATGAAATATTTGTTCTCTTATATGATATTTATAACTTATGGTCCCTCGATTGATAAAGAAAAAGTAAAAACATGGTCATTTTCATTTGAGTAACATGTGTATTCATAATCTATTTAGATCGATGAAATTTGATTCACTCACCTATTTTGGTCATTATACATAGAGTATGAATAAGAATGATTTAGTCAATATGAGATTTATTAGTTTCATGCCTTGAGACTATACTCAATGTCATGGAAAATGGATTACATAGGTATACACGTGGTTGGTGGATTTCAAGAAAAAAACCTTTGTAGTTTGAGTAAAATTAATATCTTTCTATATACAACTCATCACTTAAGATTATGGATTAATAATTCATAATAATTTTTAATCATAAAAATCCATAAATTTTCCCACATAAGGTTATCAGAATGAGTATTTTTTGTATAAATGTTTAATTCCAAATATGACATAGCTTATACGATAACTCTATATCAAATGATTTAGGATATGGTTTCACAATTTTTTTGTATATTGAGTAACATATCATGATCTAGGAATGAACTATATTAGGGTTTAGCGTGAAAGGTATTTTATTATATTAATGACCAAAATCAAACATGGTTTGATATATATTGTATTATACGGTTCATTATTAGTTGTGTTGTATGAAAAAGATTATAATTTGTGATACAAGTTTTTTCCCATTGATCAAACTCAAATAATTTATCAATTATCATTAATTTAGTTTGTACATCATTAGATAATTTTGTAAAGTGGTTAGTAGTATGCACTAATTAAGGATTAAATGAATTTAATATCTATGAAGCTCATTGGTTATAATAAGTGAGAATTGAAAAGTATAAATCTTTTATTAGGTAACCTAAAACACTTAAGAATCGTTTCCAATGTGTTGAAAAAATCTTATTAAGTGAAATAGTTCTATTGCAAGAAATATGGATAGATTATCCTGAGGGAGTGAATAGGGGTATAAAAACTATAAATTTCATTTCTTATTTAGATATAGTCTCTAGGGAAAGAGAACACTTTTTCAATCAATACCTCATTATAGAGTGGAAAAAATAATCCAATCATTTAAAAAACAAGTATTTACTTGGTTACCCCATAAATATGGATGGGTTAATCCAAGTCACAAGGATAGTTCTTTATTTCTCTCTAAACTCATTATCTCATTATAGGTTTTAACTAAGGGATCTTACTTATATGGCTCACTACCTTTATTGAATCTTTGAGATGAATAATTATGTCATAAGGTTCACTCCCTCTACCTCTCTCTCCATGCACTATTTCAGGAAAGAGAAAATTTATTTTATAAAATTTCATTCCTTTAAAGAAAATTCTATCATAGATCAATGGTTGTACCTATAATGTGTTGTTATAGGAATTTTCTTCCTCATTTAATCAATATAATAAACTAATTTACTTTACATAAATGTTAAATTCTATCATCTTTGATATTCTTTCTCATCATAGAGAAAAAAACAAATTTTATCTGATAGATAATATTCTTACTTTTTATCTTAGAGAATTTCAGATCTTCATCTCTACCCTTTTTATCAATCATAGTATTTTTTTTATAAAGATATAATATTTTTATATCAATTCTTCATAACTGAG
Source organism: Viscum album (assembly GCA_963277665.1). Classification (NCBI taxonomy): domain Eukaryota; kingdom Viridiplantae; phylum Streptophyta; class Magnoliopsida; order Santalales; family Viscaceae; genus Viscum; species Viscum album. The sequence goes on along the minus strand of OY728132.1, from coordinate 1,113,222,773 downwards.
TAAAGGTAATAAAATATTACATTTCATATTTTTATTCTTTACTTAATCCATTTATATACTAATTTAAATGCCTCCCATAACATTATCTTTAACCATGATCAAATCCATTTCCATAAATAGAGAAAAAAATATGTAACCTATAGTTCTTAAAAATATATCACCGCTTCATTTCCTCAAAATAGAGAAATAAAATTTCCATATTTTAATATTCTACGTATCTCAATATGGCCTTTTATTTCATTTTTCTTATGATTACCTTTGAATTTCTATATACCTATATCCAAATTTATACATCTCAACACCTTAATTAAGGAAAAAATAATATTTCATCTCATGTAACTTATGTAAATTTTTTTCCATCTCATGAACTTTCTGATTTTTTTCAAGCAAGTACACTTCATTGAATAACTACATTCATTATATCTGATGAAAGTTTATGTTTTATATATAAATATTTATTCTTTATCATGAAAGTTGATTTATTGAAAAAATTAATTTTTTGGAAACACATAATATTGTTCACCCACAACACATGTCTCAATTATCTTTAAATTCTTCTATTTTGTTGATTAAATTAAAAACATACACTTCTTGAAACATAATTATCTATCACTTCATTTTTTAAATTTGTTATTCATATGTTACACATATATTTATGTGATTTGATACCTCTATTATATCTCCCTTAAATTTCTTAATTAATTTTATTTTTTTTTATATAACCATATATATGTCCTTAAAACTTCTTCCAAAACATCAAAATATATTCTATATGATTATTTAATTCCATATTCATCGGTTAATATTTCATTATCATGATTTGAAAACAAATATAATAGAGAAATAATCAATTGGTTTCAAAAATTTACCCCATTTATTTTTTTTATTAGCTCTTATAAAATTAGTTCTACCCATTTAATAGAAAACTCAAGATCATAAAAATATATCTTCTTTAACTCAAGAACATTTTAAAGATATTAAAAATTATAAGATAAAAATATGTATTTTAATTCAATATTTTCGTTTGAATAACATCCCTCAATCACTTTTAGTTTTATAACATATATTTACTATTTTATATAATGATAGAGAGACACTCCCCCTATGTTGATACTCTATGAAACATCCTTTATCATGTTCATCTGTGGATCTCTACTCTATATTCCACCTAGAATAATTATTTCAATCTCCCCCTTCATGGTTAGTCCACTTCACATGTATATATTTAAATTAAAACATTTTTAGTCACCTTTGGAAAATACTTGGGAGTTATCCCCCTATATATTTCAATATATAAAAATCCATAAAGAATAAATAGAAAGTATAATTCAAATGTTCATTATCCTTTATAATTAAAAAAAATTGATCTTATTGTTTTTTTTAAAAATCCATATGTTTCCAAATTTATAAATTAATCATTTAAATCCATAATCATATATAATTACACACGAATTTCATCTCCCCTCAAATAATTAAAATTATGATATGATAATTTTTAAATAAGTACAATAGGGAGAGGGAACATATCAATTTTATCAATAGAAGTAATTTGGTTGGCCTCCATGATCCAACCATTTTCCTTTAGATTTTATACATTTTTATACATATATTTTATTTACTTTTTTCTATTAGAGTTTGTATAGTGAATCATTATTACTTCCAACTAATATTATATAGATATGAAACCATATTTCTAAAATTTAATCAATGAATTTTTCATATATGTATCATTTTTTATTATCCTTATAGAAACATTATCTATCTTTTTTTAAGGCTTTTTTTTGTTTAGTGGGGCCTTGGGTAACTAGTGGAAGTATAGGTTCTTTCCTAAATCACTTTCTGAATTCACATATTTCCCAAGGAGGAATTTGTGAAGGATTAGTATAGGGAAGAATGAAGATGTGGGGTATAGAGATTTTCACTTTCCCATTGGTCCTTGGTTCTCATTTTTGGAAGTAGTCAAGTTTTATTGAGTTTTGGGTCACGCTTCTAGGGCTTCCTCTCTCGCTTCATAATACTTAGATTCTTCAAGAAGTGGTTAATTCCTTAGGTGGTTTTATTTTCTTATATGATGAAACATAGGGCCTGTATTCAGCATCCTATACCCACATTTTTTTCAAGGTGGATCTGGAATCAAAGCATCCAAAATGGGTTATTATCAGTGCTGGAAACAGGTTCTCATAATGGCAGCAAGCCTCTTCCTTAGTTTTGTGTAGAATGCCACTTTCTGGTTCATTTTATTGATGGATGAAGTCATTAGAGTGAACCCTTTTTTACGAACTGGTAACTAATCTTGAGGTAGTCTTTCCTGGTGGGTCTCTGGTAAATTTGTTGGAGGATATGTTGATAGAGCTGACACCACTGCCTACCCTTACCCCTATTTTAGGAAGCTGGGGCATTTTGGGCCATGAGGCAGAGTTTTTGAATTTGGTGCACGTTCCCCACCCACCCATTGTTGGTCCTACTTTCTTGACCATTCTGTCTCTAATAGAACCTACCACCACATCAAACATGTAACTTACGTTGCATGTTAATCCTATTGAAGGTGTCTTTGTTGTTGATGATTCATTGTCACCTCATCACTCTAGTTTAATCTACATTGTTCAAGCCTCATGAATCAATTGAAAATTTTAACCACTAACTATATCTAAGATGGATGAGTTCATTCTTTGGATGAAAATGGGTGAGGTTCAGGAAACTAGTGGCATCATGCAGACCTCAACTCTACCATTGGAAGCTCTAATGATCAAGGATAATGAATCATAGGTTTCTTAGTAGTATCCAGAACTCATCTTGAAGGATTATTCTTCCATAGGGGGTTCCTTTCCAACACCCATGTTTTCCTCATTGGGTTATCTCAACAAGTTTTAAGTTTTTTTTGGTTCAGTAGAGGCTATGGAGGGTCTAGTTTCCTTGGGATATAGGGAATAAAGAGGCTCTAAGGTTTTATATTCTTTAGTGGTAAGTGGTTCTATCACTCGAGATAGAGCTACAAAGGATTCTGATCTATTTTTTGTCACCAATTCAGGTATTTATATAAGCCACAATACCACCTCACCTATTTTTCATTGGTTTCTATACTCATTTAGAATGTCTATGGTCTAAGAGCTTAGTCCAAAATCACTTATATTTGCAGGGAATATACACAATTTTAGGCCTCCATTATGGTTGGTTTAGAACCCAATATTTGTGTGGATTATATCTATTCAGTCAAAAAAAGTATGGGATTTTATGAATGAAATAATTTAAACCCTTGTAATTAGCATATCTATATTTTTTAGAAACAAGATGTCACAATGAAGTGAGTGGGTTCTTCTCAACATCATCTTTCCAAGAAAATAAATTCTAGTGGCATAGAGTTTGTCTCCCTTCTTTTATGTGAAATTATATTTTATGGAAAAAAATGGATTTATGATAGGCCCTCTCATGTTTTCTGGTAGGGAGTCTAACTTTGTTTTTTTTTATGGTAATTCAACACCATTGTAGGTTATTTGGAAAAATATATTGATATTATTATTATACCATAGAAATTCAATGCTTTAGGGATTTTATGTAAGAAAATGGACTTGTGGATATGGTTTTTTCTTGGAATAAATTTTGATTGTGTAATAATAATAAAGGAAGAAGAAGGATCTGGAGCATATTGGACTAATGTCTTTCCAATATCAAATGAATTGACACTTTATCACAAGCCTCGATTAACCACCTCGCTAGATCGTTATCAGATCATCCCCCAAAGGGGGTGCACTCAAAAAAGGTGATATTATCGATAATCATTTCTATTTTTCCTTTATCTAGATGAGGATGAATTATTTTTTAGATATGTTTATAACATATTGCAATCAACTGGAGGCAATAACCTCAGGGTTCAATCTGGTGAACCATCTTCAACAACTTAAGAGTGACATGCAGGTGTGGTACTCTGACAGAATGAGTAGAGAGTTTAGTTTGGATGGAATCAAAAATAATATTAAAAGGATGGAGGAGTTGATCTAAGAGAATTGGTATGATGATACTTTTTCATGATAGTAGATAAGAAAAACATGTTGTAAGATATATAGCTATAGATATAAAGGGTTTGTAGGGAAAATATAGGATCACCTGGATGAAGGAGGGTGATAGGAGCACATCCTTTTTCAGGCATGACTGAAGGCAAAGAGGGTAAACCAAAGGATCAACCTAAAAATGGAGGATGGAACCTATTCAGAGGATGTCAAGGAGGAAGGGAGGATGGTATTGGATCACTTTGTGGAGATCTTGGAAGGATTAAGAAGCGTCATTGGGGGAAGTTAATATGGGAAGAACAAGAAGAATATGTTTATGAACTTTATTCCTAGATTGGTGGAGGATTCAGATAATGAGGGTTTGGAAGCTATCACGAAAGAGAAAGATATCAAAGATATAGTTCCCAGTATGAAATAGAAAAGTGTTTCTGGGCCTGATGTTTTATGGGTTCCTTTTATGTGGTTGTATGGGATATTATCAAATTATATGTAGGGTAAGTGGTGAAGGATTATTTCCAAGGAGGATCACTCATCAGGGAAGTGCTTACTTAAACATTGGACCTTATTTTGAAGTTAAAACATCCGTATACCCTCAACCATTACATGACCATATCTCCTTGTATATTTTCTTAAAAACATTATTTACCTCAATAATGGAAGGATGAGTCATTTTTTTCCTAGACTAGTATCAAATGAATAACATGGTTTTTTGGAAGGGCAGAGCATATAGGAGGAAATTGGGATAGAAAAAGATATGATTTAGTACATTAATAGTAAGACCATTGGATCCAATGTGATGATCAAAGTGGACATGGAAAATTATTATTATTGGTTAGAATATAGTTTGGTTATTAAGGATATGACGGAGTTTGGATTTATAGAATTTGTTTTTGATCAGTGATTCATGTGTTTTTACTCTTCAAGGACTACCATTTTTATTATGTAGAAAGGATTAGGATTCATTAAGATGGTATGAGGAATAAGTTAGGGGGATCCTATGTCACCTAGTATTTTTATTCTGTTATAGGAGGCTCTCACATGAAACATCAAAATAGGATAGGAAGAGAAGAGGATTATACCCTATAGAAACATATATGAGGATAGAATTGTGTCTCCCTTTATTTTTATAGATGATATAAATATATTTATAAATGGAAGGAAAATTTTGAGCAATGTATTCAATAACATAATGGAGGATTATGGTAAGTATAGTGTCCAAATCATGCTTATGAAAAAAGTGTTTTCTTATCAAAAAAATTGCCAGAATAGATGAAGTAAGATGATCCATGACAAATTTGGAATTCAAAGGTGATGATTAATGATGGATTACCTTGGTAAAACTATCTTGGATGGAAGGATAAAGGATGTTTTATTTGAGGGAATCATCAAATGGATCACAGAATAGGTATACAGCTAAAAATCACATTCTATCATCTATAGGGTGGATTACTCTAGTAAATAGTGTCCTCACTTATATCCTAATTCATATTCTTTCTATTATCAAAGATATTAAAGGTATCATTGAGATTCTATAAAAAAATTATACCTTTATTTGGGATGCAAACCAGATAAGGAAACATCACTGAGCATCATAGATATGAATGGGGAGATCAATCAATGAATGAGTGGTAAACTTATGAAGTGTGAAGGAACCCATGTAGGACATCCAGGATAAACTCACATGGGGAATCATTGAATGGAATTAATTATGTGAATATTATATGAGAAAAAGGTATGGAGATTACTAGAGGAAGTGGGTGGAGAGAATTTGTAGAATTTCCAATCTTGTGAGATGCATGATTAATCATTTAAAAGAACTTAAGGGTAAAATGTGGTGGATTATGTGAGGTGGGGGGTATAATTTCTGAGAGCATAATTGGGTAGGATATTTGTTTTTATTTTTGGGGTACCCAACACCGAGGATCTCTTTTAGGGAATCTAATTTGTACCTAAATTTCATCAACACTATTCTTGTCACGAACTAGATCTAGTCTCCATCAAAACTGGCACCCGACCCAGCCCGTGGAAAATCGTGAAGGGTGTTACCAATCCCCATTGGCTGGAACAAGTGACCAGGTATCATAAACTGAAAATTTGGAACAATTTACTCGAGTTTATAAACATTAAACAACAAACAAATTCAACATGAAAAAATCTGGATTTTTTGAGACAAACCATCTTTTACAAAAAAAAATTAGAATTGAATTACATAGTTTAAAACAATTATAAAAGACTAAAATAACTATATAAACCCACAATTTACATCCCAATAACCCTCATCATGGAAATAGGAACCTTCCTCAATCCATCTCTACAAGACAACACCACATAGGACCTGCTAGAATCCCGAACCAATGGCACTAAAAACTGTACACAAACCTGTGACAAAAATAAGAAAGTCTACTTAGACCCAAAGGTTTAAGTATGGTGTGAGAAAAATCCTAGTAGGATACCACCACTAAAAGATTTCATGTGATAAACATTCAAATATGAAAAGTTTTCAAGTTTTAATAAATAGAAAATTCTTGTTACAATTTCTAAAAGATGCAACTTTAAATAAAAATAGTTTTCAAGTGGGATAATGTAAAAAATCAATACTTTGAAAATAAATTTCAAAGCTAATGAATTTTCTAGAAAAATATACCATATGTCGATGGTAAGTATAAAGCATCTAATGAGCACATGCAATAGGAAATAACCCCTAGGCCCTAGCTCAATCTGGGTCCGAGGTACCTCGTATCTCGGTGAAAGTAACCATCATAAATGTATGTTCTCATGCATGAACCACTAGTAGGAAACATACCCATAAGATATTGGTCCCCAATAATCATCATTATAGTTTAGTTAGTGTTGTAAGCGTTAATCTTGATACGTGAAACTGAGGCCAAACCCCATAGGATCACAAGCATACTAATACACGTCCACCCACCTAGATACGTGGGTTTACCTCTTGTGCTCAAACAAGTTCAACAAGACAAGAAATATAATTTTCACATTAAAATATCACTTCTGAATCACACATTCACCAAACAGACCTCATGTACATCACAAAAGTCATAAAATACACTTTTTCATTCAAATTTATTTTGAAATCAAACTCACACCAAAATAGACCACAACACATTTTTCACATCTTTCACAATTCAACAAATCAATTAAAAAATTTAAAAAATCTTTTCCAAGATGCTAAACATCACATAACATCCCACTCACATGTTAAATAATACCCTTTTCATAAACTAAGTCCATTTTTCGCATCACACTCAAACAAAATAGCCCGAAAACATGTTTCGCACCCACATCACAATTTCATAAATCACCTTGAAAATTTACAAAACATTACCAAAACGTTTGACATCATAACTGACCACATTATGTTTCAAAAACTCATTTTAATAACATACTACCACCAAAACAGTATATAAGAAACCATTTCACACTTTGTATAACTCATTAAATCATTTACAATTTTCATAAAACCAACCCAAGGGGTATAACTATGTTTTTCCCACAAAACCCAATTCCAAATCCCCTTTCAATGCCAAAATCACAAAAATACCAATCCAAATCAAAATTTTGAGACCTAGAAATATTTATTTAACCACTCTCAAGTATTATAAAATCACCTCAAATAATACCACAAAATATGCACATGAAAAACACACATTTTCATAAAACGCTTTCAAGAGGCATTACATTGTTTCACATATAAAACCCATTTAAAGACCCTATTTTAAACCCAAAGGCACAAAAAGACCCTAAAAAGTAGAATTGGCAGCCCAAAAAGATTTAGTACACCAATTTCATATGTTATAAAACACACCCAAACAATACCCCAAGGGTTACACATGAAAAACACCCAATTACAAGCTAAAATGAAACTATAAAATTAAATGCTTAACCAAATCCATCATAAATAGTTTTTTCACCACACACAGCATATTTGGAACATGGAAAATAAGTGATTCAATCAAAATAAGTCATCTAGAAATTATTACTCATGGAATCACCTACTGAAAGTGTTGAAACCCTCAAATATTGGTGTGAAACATCAACTGCACCACTATCGCACCTCAAGGAAGTGAAAATAAACATAAAACCTCCAGATTTCACCCAAAATACAGGAATTTAGACCCTAGGAACGAACCCCAACTTCTGTACATTTTAGAACTCAAGACAGGGTCAAAGAACCCCTAATAAAAGGGAATAAATCAAAGAGAGAAAGACTTACTTGCCGAAATCTGGAAGAAATCTCCCTAAATCCACCAAACTTTGTATATCCAAGTAATAAAAATGGTATGGAGGCTCTAAGGAGTCTTAGTAGGTCATTTGGGGACTGAAATAGGGGAAATGGAGTGAAAATTTAGGGAGTTATGAAATAATCATTTTACCTCTTCAAATCTGGTCGATTTGATAAAGATTTAGAAAGATCACCCTAATACGTGGGGGATATGAGCTCCAAACAGGAAACATATCTAATAGGGTAAGCCTCAGGTTTTTTTCTTCTTTTGGGAGGTGGAATCACCAAAAAAGTAAAATATTAATGAGATATTGAAAAATTAGAAAGGTAATTTAAAGCAAGAAATGAGCTTATGGGTAGGCCCAATACCTTAATAAAAAACCCAAATCCATCATGATTATGGATTAATATGTGGTCCAAATGGATATACGAACTTTAATATATCAGGGTATGCCACTTGGGAGTGGAATGGGTGTAAAATGTTGAAACATTAAGGATTTATAAAAGAAATAAAAATTATTTTTGAAGATGGAAATGGGCTCCCAGTTTGGCCCAAATTTTGAAAAACCACCATTTCCACCAAAAATCATGGGAAACCCCCAAAATAAAGTAAGACTGGAAATTAAATTAAAAATTCCTTTTAAAGAAGTAATGAATGTGACAATTCCCACAACCATAAAACTTTACTCCCTCAGAAAGCCACAGTAAGGCCAAAAGAAAAAAAACCAAACCCAACCAATACACCAAGATGTACTTCTTTTCCAAGCTTCGCCCCCAAGGGCCAAAACACCTCTAGTGATCAATTAATGAAGGATTACTCTCAAAAAAAACTTACACCACTTTACTGAAATAATCAAGCACATTCATACTTTATCCTAAAGGAAAACACCTCAAACAGTATACGGACAAGACTCAAGAAATTCACTCAAATGAACAACAACATTGTACAAGGTTACACTTACCTTACTTTAACTAAACCATTGGGCACTCTCCAATCACATAATTTACTCAAGGAAGATATTGTTATCTAGATAGTTCTGAATGATAATACCTACCTCCAAGTCAAGACCAAGGATAAATATGAGTTACTAGTATGGGGGGACACAAATTGGCTCCCCACCAAAAGAGCCAACCTAAATTTCCCCAAGATAGGATCAGGACACTAATAGGGGGAGGCCCGAACAGACTCCCCAGTTCAAGGGGTATACTTCCACTAAAAATTTCTGAAGGAACATACCTAAGAATCATAGTGTGTCTCCCCACCATAAGAACCAACCATCTTAACCGACCAGCACGATAGACAAAAAACGACCCCAAAATTTAAAGAGTTGGGACTATCGGATGGTCAATCTACATAATTTGGGAAATTGTGCAAAAACCATGTGGATCCTAATAATTTCATGGTTTCTTGGGGAACGGTCACTACTAACCATGTGAAAACTGTGCACTCAACCTATCTATCCAAACATCAAACCTTTCTCCAAAAACCCATTCAAAACCAAAGGGGGAAAGTGTGAACTCAGGCTATAACATAGAAACAAGGTCCCCCCATCTCTACCACTGAATGGGAAAAACAGGAAAAAGATGGTGAAACCGAAGGTTTAAAATATTCCCATCTTTCATTTTGAGGACAGGAATTAGTAAAAGGGTTTGAACGACCCTAGGATTTCCCCTGACTACATGCCAGCTTTACTACGAGACCTATGGCTAGAGCTCAAATGATTGAAACATATTTAGCCTTGTAGTTAGGATTTGGAAACCCCTTGAATGGAACTTCTTCTTCTTGTGCTACAAAAAAACTACACCACAACCCCTGATGGGTTTACCAAGACATAACACATTCCAAAACTCACTTTACCCAAATCTGACATTTCACTGAAGAAAGTGATTCGAAGACGCACACACATCACCCCTTGTTCCCTCGGATGAGAAATGGAAAGAGGAAAGGATATATAGAAACACCTTCCTCCAAAAAAATGATTTCAAGATCTCATGAAAGGAGACACACTTATGAAAAAATAAAGACTCACAAAATATTGTACAACTTCACCTTTACAATTGAATGAGCATGCGACATCACAACGTGTCATTGAATATGACCAATGCTACTGATTGAAACAATACATGGAGGGGGACATTATACAACGTCCCCAAACATCAAAGAATTACAAAACATGGCCATAAAAACCTTTTATGACCAGATTTCCCACACTGGTGGTTGAACATAAACTCCTGCTTCAAAGAGACTATGAAGGAATTAGAGGCCCTCTTAGGCACCATCTAGGAACTCATCCACACTGACAACCCCATACCACTTCCACCTTCGTCGAATCAAGTAGCTTAAGAAACTAAGGCCTCTTTCAAACTTCCACAAGAACTATTCCTCTATAAGAGTATTCACAAAACCAAGAAAGGAAATGGTGCAGACTCAATCTATAGATCTCCAGAAAAAAGATTCATTATATTGATCAACTGGAGGATTTTCCAATGGAAAAACAACCTGAGTTGCAATTCAGTCATGAACTAACCCTTCATGGGGGCGTACCCGATCCAAAGAAAGAACCCAGGGACCCAACCAAGTTGTTCAATTGGTAAAGACGTAAAGCAACCAGATCCAAACATATGAGGGGAACCACCATAAAGGCTTCCCATAACACTTCTCAGGAGAGACCACTAACCGGCCCTTCAACCCAACTTACCGACCAAACACAATCCTAAGACATCATTCAAACAATAAGGGTTATAGGACTCAAAACATCCCACAACATCAAAATTTTCAAAAAAAATAATACAAAATAGCCCAAATAAATCATCAAGACATCATGTTTTCCTTTAAAAACATCTCTTTGAAAATAAATGATTTAGTAGTTAGCGTATCCACCAATGGTACCCCATGGACCTCACACATGCATGTTTCCATGCCATACCGGTCACCCACCTCATATCCTTCCCAGAACTCACCCATTAGTGCCATTAACCATTCATAATTCCATAAACCCCATGCATGTGGTCACCCACAGAGATAACAAAGGTTAAAACAAAGATCCTTTCCACTTTTCAAAACCAAAACAGTCAACCAATACTTACTTTTTCTCAAGACCGCTAACCACAAAATCAAACCCAAATTACAGCGTACATAAATTTTCATAAAAGAAAAATCATTCAAATAAAAACTCACTTTAAAGTTATAAAAATTAATTTTAAACATCTCATCCCATTAATACACCATTCAATAGTTTAGAAAACTCTATTGGTAACACTTTTTCAAAACTGACCTTAACACAATTTTCTTCTTTCAAAAGAGGTGTAAGTGCACCATTTTCCATTTAAAAACAATTCTAAAAATTTAGTTCAACCATCTCAAAAATAAAACCCTTCCCTATTTGTTAGAAAATAATGTTACAAAAACCTTACACTTATTAAAACCATGATATTTTTTCTTTAAAACAGAACTTCCAAGATTTTAAAACTAAAGGACACAAGACAATGCGAGGGGGAACTAGTTTCGGTGGGTGACTTGGAAATATGGTTGGGATCCATACTCCAATCACTTAACCATAACATAGAGTGTTCTAAAGAAATATCACTGGCTCTACATGGCTTGCCGGGCCCCGTGAGCTCATTGAGACTAGTAACCCAACTCTCTTTTCATTTCCCCTAATCGTCATCAAACCAAGAAAACCAAAGGACTCAGATAAGTCCTGACTCCCCTGGTGACTTGAATACTTTCATGAGGTGTGGTGATCAGGAACACTACCCATAATTGGAATTCCATGTCAAGAAAATCATAACTACAGACTATCCCAATTGTTACCTCAATAACATGACCTAAAGAGTTAACCTGGACCTCCTCTGATACCATTTTGTCACGAACCAGATCTGGTCGCCATAAAAACCGGCACCCGACCTAGCCTGTGGCAAGTCCCTAAGGTCGTTCTTGATCCCAATGGTCTGGTAAAAGTTCCCGGGTATCATAAACTAAAAATTGGGAATGATTTACTTGAGTCAATAAACATTAAACAACAAACAAATTCAATATGACAAATCTGTATTTTTTGAAACAAACCATCTTTTACAAAAAAACCAGAATTGAATCACATGGTTAAAAACAATTATAAAGGACTAAAACAAATGTATCAATCCACAATGTACAGTCTAAGAACTCTCCTCATGGAAAGAGGCACCACCCTCAAGCCATCTCCACAACACAGCACCACGAAGGACCTGCTAAAATCTCGAACCAATGGCACTAAAAACTCTACCCAAACCTGTGACAAAAATAACCAAGTCTACTTACACCCAAAGGTGTAAGTAGGGTGTGAGAAAAATCCTAGTAGGATAACATCACTAATACATTCCATGTTATAAACATTCAATGATGAAAAACATGCAAGTTTTCATAAATAGGAAATGCTTGTTACAATTTCAAAATGATGCAACTTTAAATAAAAATAGTTTTCAAGAGGGATAATTTAAAGAATCAACACTTTTAAAATAAATTTAAAAGATACTTAATTTTCTAGAAAAATATATCGTATGTCGACGGTAAGTATAAAGCCTCTAATGAGAAATATAAATAGAAAATAACCACTAGGAACTAGCTCACTATGGGTCCCAGGTACCTCTTATTTCGGTGAAAGTAACCCCATAAATATTAGTTCTCGTGCACGAGACACTAGTAGGGAACATACCCATAAACTATTGGTCCCTAATCATCATCACTATAGTTTATTTAGTGTTTTAATCATCAATCTTTCTATGTAAAACTGAGGCCAAACCAAATGGGATCACAAGCATACGAGTACACATGCACCCACCTAGATACCTAGGTTTTCCTTTTGTTATCAAACAAGTTAAACAAGATAAGAAATATAATTTACACATGAAAAAATCACTTACACATCACATATTTACCTAACATCCCTCATATACATCACACAAGTCAGAAAATCCAATTTTTTATTCAAATTGATTTTTAAATCAAACTCACACCAAAATAGAACACAACACATTTTTCACATCTTTCATAATTCAAAAAATCTGTTTACAGTTTTATAAAATCTTTCCCAAGATGCTAAAAATCACATAAAATCCCACTCACATGTTACAAAATACCCTTTTCATAAATAAATTCCATTTTTCACATCACTCTCACACAAAATAGCCTGAAAATATGTTTCACACCCACATCACAATTTCATAAATCACCTCGGAAAATTAAAAAACATTACTAAAACGTTTGACATCACAACTGATCACATCATGTTTCAAAAACTCATTTTGAGAACATACTACCACCAAAACATTACATAAGAAACCATTTCACACTTTGTGTAACTCATTAAATCATTTACAATTTTCGTAAAACCAACCCAAGGGGTATAACTATGTTTTTCCCACAGAACCCAATTACAAATACTCTTTCAAAGCCAAAATCACACCAATACCAATCCAAATAAGAATTTTAAGTCCTAGAAATATTTATTTAACCACTCTAAAGTATTATAAAATCACCTCAAATAATACCACAAAATATGCACACGAAAAACACTCATTTTCATAAAACAATTTCAAGCGGTATTACATGGTTTCACACATAAAACCCATTAAAAGCCCCTATTTTAAACCTAAAGGCACACCAAAACCCTACCAAATTATAATTTTCATCCCAACAAGATTTATTACACCAATTGCAAATGTTATAAAACACACCCAAACAATACTCCAAGGGTTACACATGAAAAACACCCAATTTCAAGCTAAAATGTAACTATAAAATTAAATGCTTAACCAAATCCATCATAAATAGTTTTTTCGCCACAAAAAGGATATTAGGAACATGAAAAAAAATTAATTAAAGAAAAATAACTCATCTAGAAATTATTACACATGTAATCACCTACCAAAATTGTCGAAGCCCTCAAATATTGGTGTGAAACAACAATCACACCTCAAGTAAGTGAAAAGAAACCTAAAACCTCAATATTTCACCCAAAATATAAGAAGTTAGACCTTAGGCACTAAACTTAACTTCTGTACAATTTAAAACTCAATAAAGGGTGAAAGAAACCCTAAGGAAAGGGAAGAAATCAAAGAGAGAAATACTTACTTGGAGAAATATTAAAAAATCGCCCTAAATACACCAAACTCTTAATCTCCAAGTAACAAAAACGGGTATGGAGGATTTAAGAAGTCATATTAGGTAAATTGGGGACTGAAATGGTGGAAAAAGAGTCAAAATTTTAGGGAGTTATGAAAGAATCATTTTACCTCTTCAAATCTGGTCGATTTGACAAATATTTTGGAATATCTCCCTAATCCTCAGTGGAGATGAGCTTCAAATAGGTAAAATAGATAATGGGGGTTAGTCTAAGGTGTTTTTATTCATTTGTGAGGAAGAATCTCCAAAAAAAAGTAAACAATTAATGTTATATTGAAAAATAAAAAAAATTAATTTAAAGCAATAAATTAGCTTACGGGGAGGCCCAATACCTTAATAAAAAACCCAAATCCATCATGAATATGAATTATTATGTAGTAATAATGGTTATTTTGACTTTAATATACCAGGGTATGCCAATTGGGAAGTGGAATGGGTGTAAAATGTTGAAAAATGATGGAGTTATAAAAGAAACAAAAATTATTTTTAAATCTAGAAATGGGCTCCCTGTTTGGCCCAAATTTTGAAAAACCACCATTTCCACCAAAATTCATGTGAAACCCCCAAAATAAAGAAATAATAGAAATTAAATGAAAAATAAATTTTAAATAAGTCATGGATGTGACAATTACCAATCCACAAAATAATACTTTTCACAACAATATCAACCTAACTAATGATCCCAACATATGCATCTTCTCAGAATCTGCTATTGGGAATTTCAAAGGGTGTAATTTCTAAGAAATAATGAATGTCAACAATGATATAGATTAACGGGAATAAAAAACATAGGTATAGTAGATTCCAAAGAAGATGAAATTTTTTGTTTAGTTTTTGATGAATCAATAACTACCCATCAATGAAAATTTTTAGAGGAAGGGTTTGGTTTTTGCTTCATGATACTACTACTACATTTCTATGAGATGTAAAACTGTCTAGAACATATTATTTAGATGTAAATGGGTGACTAGAATTGGGGATTTTATAGTTCATGTCATGGTCATTCATAGAAGTAGGGAAATATTTTTTTTGTTTTTTTATTCTTTGTTCTAGGGTGCTTTTCAACAGGGTGTGGAGGTTAAAGTTTGAGGTTTTTCATTCATGGTGGCTTCTAGGTTATTTAAGAGGCTAGGAATAATTATAGAGATGGTATAAGTTTATCTCTTCATCCTTTTTCAGGTATAAATGGAATACCTTATAGACAAAATTAGTCTTCTATTCAAGGGAGGAGGGTCTCCTGTTACATTAAGGAGGATTCTTCCAAGAATTTTCATGAACTCGGAAGGGATATGTGGAAGCAGTCATTGGAGATGGGTGAGATGGAATGAACTGATAATGGGGATAAGATGAATTTGGATGGTTCAAGTGTTTCTAGAGAAATTATAGGGGTGTGTTGGTGAGGGATGATAGAGGGTCATTGATCTTGGGTTTTAGTGATTTTTATGGTCCAAGTAATTCAATTAAAGTAGAGGAAAGTTTGATGGCATTGGTTTTTTTGTTGTGAAGGATTTATAACATTAATATTTCTAAGGTTGAATTGGATTCTTCTAATATTTTTGGCCTTCTTAATGGAAAGGATATATCACCATGGGAGATCATTTACCTTATTAAGAAATATAGAATGTTCATTTTAGTGGATTTGTGTGGGACACACATGAAGGGAGGGGAATTGTGTTGCAGATGATTTGGAAATCAAAGGGATACAAAGTGACATACTTATTATTTTTACCTTTATGGGTTCATTACCAGATTAATACAATCTCATTATAAGGGGTGATTCTATTTGTCTTCATCATTTTCACCCCCTGTGAAGTAGGGTCTTGTATTTATTCAATAATAATAAAAAGATAATTATTAGTCAGTACTCTTCTTAAATTATTCTATAGAGAAAATGTTTATAGAATATCCAATTTTAAAAATAAAAACACCTAATTCAAGGTTAATTTTTTTAAATTATTTTGTGGAAAATTATTTTTGTTAAGGTTATCCCAAAATTAGCTTTATCATGGGTATAATAACTTGATTCTTCACTTGAACCTTTATTATACGATGAATTTATATATAAACTAGAACAACTTTACCTTAAAAATATTGTCATTTTTGTTCCATGAGTTCCTCTAATTAACTTAAAAATTATAAAGCCTTATATTTTGGATTATTCACCCAAGATTATAAATATTAAATCATGTTACTATTTTATTTTCTAATAGAATTTAGTCTATAAATGATCCTTTTATGTTCCTCAATATTTATCTTGATATTACCTACTAATACTAGGGTTTTTATATTTTTGGACTCCAATACTTTAACCTCTTATTTAAGGATTTTATTCTCCTCTTCAAGATGTTTCATATAGATCTAAAAATCATGAACAACTATAGTAACCTTCTTTACACTCCTTTTTTGGATACCAACCCGATTTAAAGATTCCAGTTATTAAGCCTTCAATTAAACCACTCATTTTTATTCAATATATTCTATATTTCTATTTTGATATTTAAATTAATTAATTATAACTATTGAGACATATTTCCTACAAATATCAGTATCTTTAGATTCATTAACAGACATATATTCTTTTAATTTTGGATCTTTCTTTTATTTATATTTATTTGTATGATTTTATATCTTCATGAAATATCTTCTTGGTCTCTTTTCTTTATCATAATCATACTCTCAAAATCTTCTTGGATAATTATTGTCATTATGTATAACTTTTTCGAATCTAAAAACATTTAAGGGGAATAATCCCTTTAAATTTAATTTTTCATATTCGAAGTCTTTTGTTAACACCTATAAATGATTAAATTTCTCATTCGAAGAAGATTGGAAGGGCAGTAATTAATAAAGTTAATATTTCCATGAAATAATTTAGTGGTTCGTAATGAAATTTACCCATTTGAAAACACAGTGCCTCACACGTGATAGTTGAACCACACATGAGTGGTCATCATTTGTAGCCCAAAAATAATGATGCCAGATGATCACTCTGTTCTTTCATGGTCAGATGTATTTTTTGGTGAGATCATGGTATCCCATCATGTTTATGTGGAACATTCATGAACAGAAGTCATTTTTGGAAAACTATCACTAATACTTCATGGTTGTGTACTTTTAAGTGGTTGCATGATTTCTAGGAGACCATATTTCCGAGGGAGATGGTTATGAAATGGTGTATAAAAATCTTGGTATTCAATTTTGGGAGGAATGGTTTTTTATTTGGAGAAACATTTTCACTTTAGGAAAGTGAACCACTTCCTCTTGGTGATCGCATTATTCAAATAGTGTTTCCATTTTGAAACTTTTTTAAGATATCCCACAAGTAATTATGGGATAGAAAATTGAAAAGTAATAAAGGGAAATTTTCTACAAAGGACCATTCTTGAAAATTCCTTCATTACATTGGAGCTTCATAGATATCACCATATAAACCCATTCACCTTCCATAAGGCTCCTTCACAAATCCCATCTATGAGGCTCCTTGAGGATCATTCCCATAAACACCATTTATAAAGGGTTTTCATGTATCACCTTTGATTACTAGGAGCCTTAAATTCCAGGCTTTTAGTTTATCATATTCAAACATATAGATCACCAATTTTATATAAAAATTGAGGCACGTGGATTATATTTTATCCAATTATTAATGTTCTATGACCATAAAGGATGCAACCAATGGTCAATAACTTTAGGAAACAAACCAATTATGGGTAATTTGTCCTCTTAAGCAATATCTATTCCACCTAAGACATATACCTTGTTTGGTTTAAACCAAATGACCTCACTAGATTCCTTAAACCAAGGTTAAATAATTAAAGAGGCCATTCCATTAAAGATATATCCAAACCCATTGTACTTACATGATCAGGATACCATGAACACCATTGTGCACCCATTTGATAATTTATCCCCTTGATAATGGGAATTTCCTAGGTTTCCATACCAAACTGATAGGACACTCTATGTAATAATTGTGATGTCATAACCTGAAAGACACTAAATGGGTTCCCTAAGACAGTGGGCCACATGGCCTCAAGCATGCCTCCCCATATTCCAGAGGCTGCCGACTACTAGCAAGGTCATAGGGTGTGTCTTTGGGGAGGCTATTCCATTATTTTAGAGTGTATCATAGCGTATATAGATATATAAAATATATGGATAAAAATATTAGAAGCATAATAATAAATAAATAAAAACTAGAAGAAGAAGATAAGTATAAACATAAATCAAATATAATCAACTCAAAAGATGAAATATACTACATAAAAAGGATTATGATGCAATTTCATGACTCTAAAAAAATAGAAAATGTGTATACATGGAAGTAGGTAATGTATTATATACAAAAGAACAACATACCAAAAATTATCCAAGCATATCAATCATTGGCTCGATCATTTGCTACCAAAATCCATTCTAAACAAGAAAGAAATTCATGTGTCTAATTTGGGACATTTCCACTTATCTATACCTATGATCATATAATATGCCTAAGAACCAATGAAAACTTGGATAGGGTGTGATATAAATATCAGTAGGCAACAATCAATGGTATCTATACTAATCCAGTTTGTGAATATAAACTAAGAAATGTGTAGGTATATATAAATGAAAAAAAATTCTGAATAAATAACTCATACCTTCATTAGCCCCATATAGTAATGTCTCTAAACATGAGATAATTTAATTAATTAATTTATGTTTAGTTTATATAGATAAGTTATGTGAGGTGTAAGCATGACTGACTGTATACCTTGATAATAATTAAATAGGATACAAGGTATAATCAAGGCATCCTTGACCTTAGGGGTCAGCAAACTCATAGAAGTAACTTGTGCATTCTGGTAGTAATGGGTTCTGAGTTTAATCGTAGGGGAATCACCTAAGGTATTCTATAGTAAATAATTCTAACTGATCCTAAGGATCTCATCCAAGGTAATCACATGATTAGCATCACTATAACCAATGGGGTGAATCCATGGTGCCACATCTATGATGACATCAATCTGGATCCAAGGAGTGTATCCAAGGAATCATAATAATACAGAAATGATATTAGGTGAATCATTGGTACTAGGTCAAGGAATTCACATACTAAGACAGAGACCAAGTTTCATGGTCGATATCTCCCTTAGAAACTAGCTCGATGAATCAGAATAGGGTCCTCTAAGTGGTCAATCCATTCCCTTGGTAATCCAAGGTTTTCTCAAGTTTTACCACTCCTATAAATATAAAAATTAATATATTAAATAGGTACATTATACCTAATTCATTTTTAATTCAAGTACATGTAATACTCATTCAATTTAATAAGTCAATTCATTCTTTCCATTACCTTTAAATAATGTGAAAAGGTATATCAAGGACATATAATCATTTATTAATTTAATTCCATGATTAATTATTAGGTTCATTCATTTACCTTTTATAAACATGACAAGGTAGGCTAAGGATATGAATCCATCTGAAATTCAATTATAATTAACTAGGCCACATGATATCTGTAAATATAATTTCCATTTAACATTTTTAAGGTTCATTAATTAATTGGAGAACTTATGTTAGAAGTTTCAGGTGTAACTATACATGCACTATCTATTCAACAATTAGGTATTCATTAATTATATGAGAACACTTACCCTATCAAGGTTAAATAAACCACACCCAAACGATGGTGAAAATAGTCATAAAAAGACACTAAAATCATATAACAAAGAAAACCCCTACTTGGGTTGGTTGTAATTGAGGTTATAACCTCCAATGATATGATGATAAATTATATAAATGGATCTATAATATGAGAATAATGATTATAATAGAGGTTTACTAATTTTAGAAGTAATTCCCTATGAAATCGGTATGCACACAAAGACAAAATAAAATTATAAATTATGAGACTTTTAGGGAAAATTCAAAGACCACCTACCTTATTCCTATAGTAATATATTCATCCAGTATCAGCCCTTGTTTTGGAATAGATATGAATAAAATAGAAGAACAAAAAAACACCCTAAAAATATGGTATATGAACCTAAATCAAAATAGCATCACCAAGAGAAAGAAAAACGATAAATTATGACTAAGGAATAAATCACTTACTGAGAAGAATCCAAGGAAATGAATGTTGAATTTAACAGACTCTAGATGGAATAGATATTGAAGAAAATAGCTTAAGAGGATTTTGAGCTCTTCAAAGTGAGTTATTATTTCACTTTATGTCTGTTGGATGAACGGAGAGAAAGAAAAAAGGTTATAATAATTTTACGGTCAAAATAAACATTCCACCCATTTTTAATTGGATCGTACAGTTTGTCCGAGTGATTGGGAATATATTTCATCAAAATTATGCACCTCACTTTGTTAAGAGGGTCCCACACAGTTAAGACACAATTTTTTATAAATTTTATGACCACTATGATATAGGGCTCTGCTAAAAACTACAAACCATTCATACAAGTGTTTATCCCTGGGTGCATGGTTAGGGTAGACTATTCACCTTTCTTTTCCCTCTGAAACACCACACCATGTTAGGAGAAACAATGTGGAATATGCTACACTGTTTTTAGTAACTATGTGGCCTGGTGATTTCATCCACCAGATGGGGTTTTGGGCATTGAACAAGCCCCAGATACCCCCCCCCCCAAACATTCGTGACCTCATTAGGAATCCACAATAGGTCCAAAATAAATCACTAGAAAAATATTTAAAGGATCCATATCTCATAGAAAAATAGGGTTCATACAGTCTTTCCCATTAAAGTAACGCATCCCCGAGTTCACCTTCCAAGGGAAGTGAAACACAATCTAAGAACAACTCTATCCATTGATCTTACATGTCATCCTCCCATTCCCAAGCCTCATCCAGTACACAGTCATGCTTCAATAGAAACTATACTAATGGGACATACCATCCTTAGAGTGATTTCATACTCAATTCAATGATTCATAAAGGATACTCCTCAAAAGAAACATCAACATATAAATCAACCTCCTCAAGATCAAAATTATGAGATGGTCGGCATGATAATGGAGAAGATGTGAATTGTGAAAGATATCATGCATCGAATGATACCTATTAGGTAATAGACACTTAAAGGATACCATATTTACTCTATCCATGATCTCAAAAAGCCTGACATAATTAGGTGACTACTTCCCTTGCCATTGTATCTACTTATTCCCATTTTTGGGTGATACCGACTGTAAAAAACAACCTCCAATATCAGAATTTAGAGGTAGTCAAAAGTGATTAGAATAAGATTTTTATCTAGACTGATCATTATACATACACTTCCTAATCATCTAAACCTAGTTTTTAGTCTCCTTCATGAGATGATGACCTAGTATCGTTTCCTCACCTACCTCTAACCACCATAAGGGTGGAAGGAATGACCTACCATACAAGGCCTCATATGGATATTTATAAATAATTACTTGAAAATATTACTATAGGTCAACTTTATGAGAGGGATATGAATCTCCCAAGAACCTCCAAAATCAAAGATGAATTCTCAAAGAATTTCCTCTAAAACATGTATTGTTCATTCTGATTATCCATTGGTTTGAGGGTGAAAGGTTGTGCTCAAAAACACATGTGTATCCACAGGTCGTTGTAACTCCTACAAGAACCACAATGTAAAATGAGAATCCCTATCTGAAATGATAGTATGAGGGACCACGTGTAGTTATATGACCTTACATACATACAACATTCCCATCTCATCAACTAATAAATTCTCCTAGATAAGAAATAAGTGGGATACATTAGTCAATCGATCCTTGAATACCCAAACCTCTTTAGTACCTCAAGGAAAACTCAATAAGCTAACTAGAAAATCCATAGCATCGCCTTCCCATTTTTATTACAGGGTAAGTAATAGATATATAAATCCACAAGGTCACTATTTCCCTGCCTTCACATTCTAAACAGTGAAATACCAAAGGATAAAAACTGATATCTAATGTTTCATCCCATGCCACCAATACTAGTGACACATATCATGATACATCTTGGAGATGCCTGGATAAATTGCCAACAGAGAATTGTGGGACTCTCACATCTGTTTCACTCTAATATTTGTGGGAACCCAGATATTTCTATGTATATTTAGGATGTCATCATCACCTATAGACCAATCCAGAGGTAGGTCCTTGTCAAAAATACTCTCTCATAGGACCAAGCCTTCAGGATCTGAAAATAACATACTCATCACCCTATCGAGAAATGAATAGGTAACTATGAAGGATGAAGGATAATACTTCTCAAGAATCTCATGAATCTCTAGATATATCTTAGAAAATCGGGAAATCAATTTCTATTCATTACTGGCTTCCTGTATATCCTATCCCTGAGTTTTCTAACTCATCACATCTACTACCAAATTTCCCTTTTCAGGTATATAGGAAAGAGAAAACTCAAAATACTAAAGGTATTTGACCCATGTTTTTTATCTGATATTCAATTTAAGCTGATAAAAGATGTATTTGAGTCTCTTGTGGTCTTTATACGCAAAACAACACTCACCCATAAGATAGTGTCTCCATCAATGCAAACTATGTAAAACTATTACCAGATCGAGGTCTTTTGGGGTAATTACACTCATGAGGTATCAACTTTTGAGACCCGTATGCAATGACTCTGTCTTCCTACATCAGTAATACACCCAAGAAAATTATTGATACATCATAGAATATTATATATCCTATTTCAAGCTCTTTCAAAATCATAATCAGTGTCGAATTAATCCTTCCTTTCATCTCCTCAAATGCCTTCTTTCATGCTTCAGACAAAAGGAAATTCTGATAGTTATTTTAAATACTAGTAAGAGGTGTATCATGGTGTGATAAATCCTATATGAAATTCTTGTAATATCCAGCCATCCCCAAGAAACTCCATATATCAAACACGTTCTTGGGTTTCCCCCAGTAAACCACAACACTCAACTTCTCTAGGTTAACTGATACTCATAATTCTGAGATGATATGACTGAATAAATGAGTTTTTTGATCTAGAAGTGTAACTTAGAAATATTTTCATATAATTGATTCTCTCTTAGTGTATTAAAAATGATCCCAAGGTGTTCATCATGGTCTCTAAAACTATGATAATTCACCAAGATATTTCCCATGAAAACTATAATAAATGAGTCCAGATAGTGGTGGAAAACCCTATTCATAAAATTCGCTAAAATGGCATATTCATTCATAAGAATGAATGTAATGTTGAGATACTCATAAATATTATACCTATTATAAAAATACGTACAAGGTAAATGTATGAATCACACCTATTGATAGCTTGATATTAGGTCAATCTTCGATAATACCCTAGCTTCTAAAAGCTAGTAAAAGAGGACATTTATACGAGGCAATAGATATTGGTTCTTAACCATAATATGGTTCCATAGTTAGTAATACACACATAAATGAAGGTTACCACCTGCCTTCTTGGAAAAAATAATTGGTGAATCTCAATAATAAGTACAAGGTTGGATAAATCTTTTTAAAATTTATATCCTCCAACTATCTATTGATCTCCTGGATCCCAAAGGTTCCATCCTGTATGGAGAAATAGACACTAGAGTTTATCTTGGAACAAGCTCAATCATAAAATCTATCTCTCTATCAGGAGGTAATTAACAAAAATCAACTTAAAAATCACTGAAATGATCTACATGGGAGGAAACGTTTTCAAATGTACTCTGTAATCTTTCATTAAAAGAGAAGAAATATGGTCAGTAACTCCACCCAGCACATGATTCTCTGGTATAGATCTATTGGCCTAGACATCCCACTCACCCTTTTCAAGATAACTATTTCCCTATAGTGATGTAAATGATAACTTGATAAAATATTAGTCCACAAAGTCATGATAGGGGAACAACCATTCCATCTTAATAATTAAATTGAATCCCATCATCTCAAGGATGAAGAGGTACCAAAAGAAGGTATAATTTCCTACCTCAAGGGGTAAGTCCATGTATGCCCTTGAACTGTACACCAAACATTGTATCCAGTTTCATCACCCCATATAATTATTGAATTTACAACCCGAGACTTTCCACATTCTATAAAGAGATGAAGTAGTGAGAGTCACATGTATCAAATAAATTCGTCACAATAGTAAAGGCTACTAGAATAGTACCTCATATTATTCATAGTCTTGCACTCTGATCCTCAAGTATTGTATGTAACGCAAGCAATTGACTTAATCCATGAACTTATGCTATAGTTGGACTTCCCTAAAAAGTTCCACTCTAGTGGAAGTAATAATCAGATGTTTGGATACCATGATCATGACATCCTCCTCGTCATGTTCTTTCGTTGCTACTCCAACTCTTCGCTTGACATGGTGTAACTAATCTTCCCACTAAAGGTGGAGTTGATGCAGATCCAATTCCACTTGAAGTAGGTGGAAAGTTCCAAAATAATCTTTGAATATTGCCCATACGGCTACAAGAATACCACTCAAGAGGTTTTTTATTACAATAAAGCTTCAGATACCCATTTTGTTCACACTAATTTCATATAAATGAGCTGGTAGTGTGGATAATCTGGTTTCCACTACTCTGTTGAGAAACCTCAGGGCTATGCTTCATGTTATCAAAAGAACTACTTCTCTATCTGATCACTGAACCTATGTTCTTAGTAACATTGGATTATCTCATGTTACTCTCAATGATAAGAAATTGATTAAAAATATCTAAAAATGTAGGTAGGTGAAAGACATTCACCTGCAAAAAGATGTCATACTTGATCTCATCCTTGAAAATTTGTGCTCAGTATAGCTCATCACCAGCTAGAATTTATGCAAATAATTACAACTCATTAAAACACATTGAATTGTGGATGATAGATACAGAACCCTTCTCTAGGTTCATGAACTCTCTTGCTTGTTTAGATGGCAGTGTCTTAAGGAAAATTTAATCCTAGAAGGTAGTCTGGAAGTCCACCCAAACCATGCCCTGATGACGACCAACCTAAATAAATAAAATCCCCCCATAATTTTGTGTAATCACAAAAAATGTTGGTGGAAATATTGATTATATTCTATAGAGGAATCTCTAGATCCTAAAATATAGATAAAGTACCCTCAATCCAAGACTCAGAATCTTATGGGCCACCATCCCCTGAGAAGATGGGAGAATGATGTTGTTGGAACTCACGAGTCAGCTCAGTCATAATAGGTGCATGTTTTTTAGCCAACTACCTGGAATTAATCATTTGTATAAAACCACCATGAAACTGATCATAATGTGCTAGTTCAGGTATATAATTTGGTGACTCATGTGGCACTATAGGTGGGATCACTAGTGGATCAGGGCCCACCACCTTCAGAACATGGTCATCGCCACCCTCCTATTACAATATTGGAAGATGTTGTGGTGTCATAGCTCTATAAATTCCAATAAAATTACTTATAACATATTTTAAATTGGTATAATAATTAGTGTAATAATATCATAATAATAAGATCTCATTGCCCAAGGTATTACACCAACTGACCTCTTTTAAGGCTAGGGTATTGGAAAGTGTTCAAGTATAATTTAATGATGTTTCAGTAGGTGAAGGGTCAACTACTCTATAACTATTTATTTACTGGAAACTAAATCATTTTATATGTCCAGATTTATATTTAAATTTTTTGGTCAGAGTGGATACTCAAGAGGGGGTGAGTTGAGTTCCAATTAAAAATTTTTGTTTAAAAGATTTGTATTAAAATCCCCCAATTCATAAAACAAGTTAAACTGTAGTGAATTTATAAAGATTGTAAATGTTCAATCAGTTTCCAAAAGATTGATTACTTCTCAGATAACTTAATATGAAGATTAAGTTAGCTTTTGAAACTAACTTACTGGTTCACAATAATTACAAACACTTGCTAGTTAAACTATCAGAGTTACTTTAAAACAGATTTATATTTAAAGTACTTAGCAGCAGAATATTCCAAATATTTTTAACAAAGTAAAAATGCACAGAAGTTTTAAAACAAGAGGGTTTTTCTCAAGCTTAGACATAGTCCTCTTAAATAGTTTATATAAAACTTTGATCCACACCCTGGATCGGGGTTTACAACAGTACTAAGACTGTCTAGGTTCTCATACCTCTAACACATTTCTACGTGGGAAAGTAACAATAACAACAGCTCACTGGTGGTCCAGGTCCTCAGACCTCTACCACTATCCATAGTGGGATACAAGAGTGTAAGGGAAATATTGAGTGAGGATTGATAAATCCTCCAGTTCAGCTTAGGAGTCAGTGTGTGTTCAAACAGAGAGAAGCACACACTGCTCGTAATGTAATGAAAAGGATGATCATAGTCGAGCAAGAATATAGAGATGAGTTTAGAATGATCTTGTGTGATGTTATTGCTGTTCTAGACTCCTTTTGATTGAAGCATATGAATATTTTAGTCCTTCTCTAGAAGTTGTGCGGAAAACAGAGTGTCGCGATTCTACTTGTGTTCTCTATGAAGTTCAGTCGAGTGAAGATGTTCTTTAGGCTTCAAATATGCTTTGTGTGTCCAGCTATGTCAAGTTGCATGTAGTGTGCCTTTATTCTAAAACTTCTTCCCAGTATGTTCTTCATTCTTGTTCTCACTGCCTTACTTTTTGTTTCTGTATTGTGCATCTTGATTCTTGGTTACACTTCACTTTTACCTTGGAATGCATGTGTTGGGGCCGACAGGTTTCATGTGTTATGTACCTCATACCATGTACTGTCTGATGATATTTCTACAATGAAACATTAATTTTGTCAGTGCATTAACGTCATAAAATATGACCATTAGAAATTAAATTGAAAAACGAAAAAGTAGTTTAAGAAATAGTGTCATAGTAAGTCATGGAAATGGCGTCTTCTTCACACGGTGTCTAGTTTGATCACGGTGTCTGAGTGTCATGGTGTCTCACAGTCATGGTGTCTTGTTCACGGTGTCTCAGGGTCACAGTGTCTTGTTCACGGTGTCTGGCTTCACGGTGTCTGGTTTCATGGTGTCTGGCTTCAAGGTGCCAGAAATATATAGCCAGTGGCAGACTCATGGTGTCTTAGACTTTCCAAAGTAACTATGTGCAGACTTAAATAAAGATGATATTATAAAGGATTAGACTTAAGAAATTGTTAAAGAATGTATTCTGAGAGTAGATTAAAGATATTATAAAGTAAGTAAACTGGATATAGAGCAATTAACATCTTGTATGGCTCTTCATAAATCATGAGAAAACTTTATATATAAATACAAATGATCTATATTTAATAAGATTTAGAATCATTAATACATGATTAAATAAGATTTGTGATCATTAAAACATGATTAAAACATGAGGAGTACAATAATATCCCTCTTTTTGATGATCACAAATCATATATAGTTAAATAGTATATAAGATTCAACTATAAAGATAAATTTCTAACATATTTTATAGAAACTTCTCCCCCTTTTGGGATTATCAAAAAGATTAACTAAGAGAGGGAGAAAAGGGTCACATTAAATTAATAGCAAATAAGTGACAGTACAAAAAAATCAATACACAACCAATAACATCCATATCAAAAAGAGTAAACATTGTTCTTCTTCAAGGGATGGCCTTCTATTTGCCTTTTGCAGTAGATGAAGAAGAAGCCATAGGGGCAGTGGTGGAGGTAGAATAAGGAAAAGATGTGGTTGATAAAGAGGGTAAAGGAAGGCCTTCAGATACTGAGCCAAGGTAGGAGCAGTAGTAGATCTAGGCAGTTGCTGATCAAGAATCGCAGGACTGATCTGACTGAGTGCATGGCCTATAGACATAGTGGTAGAGGCTAGGGCAGAGGTGAAGGTAGGAATACCTAGTCTGAGATGTGCAGCCTCTGGAACAACAATAGTTGTACTCTGAAAATGAATATGGGGCTGAAGAAGTTTGATGAAATCGGTAATGATCTTTCCACCATACTGCATGGCTTTCTCAAAATCTTCCTTGTTCTCTATAAACATTTCCAACAGATGAGTAAACTCTGTGAGTTTATTGACTTGGTTATTGAAAGCTTGAGTCACAGGAGGAATATACAAATTTTCTACAAGGTACTTTAAATGTTTTGTCATATCATTCTTGGAGAAAATTTTGTTGAAGTAGAAATACAATTTCTTAGAAATCTCTTGCTGAGCATCATTAGCAATTTTAGAGTGGATTTGTACTAAGTCAAGAACTCTATCACTATTTTTGACTACTTCAGATAAAGAATCCACATTAAAGCCACTAAAGATATTTTGAATCTCTTCTTTAACTATAGATCTGAGAAGATTACTATCCAAGGAAGGTTTAAAGGTTTTACTATATTATTTGATAGCTATGGTCAGGGATTTTAGTTGATTCAGCACCTTTTGAAGACATCATGTGTACTCATCAGTGAGTTTATTGAGGTTGGAAACTAGCTCTTTCAATTACTTTATATTTTTCTTGTTCCTTTCATCAATATTTTTATATATGGATGAAAGATAAGGTTGAATATGAGACACACCAACTTGTGGGAGTTGAGGAGCAGCAGGTTCTATAGGAGGAGCAACAGATTCAGATCTCGAATGTAGCTCTCTCTACATGCCTTCAACCATACTTCTTAGGGACTTAAATTCATTACTGAGCAGCTTATTTTTAACTTTTACCTCTTGAATCTCATGGAGCATCTTAGGTTGTATTTTCAAAATTATCTTCTCCAATAATAGTGAGACATCTCTCTCACATAAATTTGTAACAGGAAGAGGTTGGGTATTCATGAGTTTCTCAACTCCAGATAAGAGAGTATCTCTAAATTACTTTAGATCATCCTTACTCACAAAGGATGGCTATTCAGATAAGGGTTCGGGAGTAGGAACTGGTACAGGGTCAGTTTCCTTCTCAAGTGCAAAATTTGAGCTTGATTTCAACTGAAATAGGGAGGAAATATCATGCCTGGTTGCTATAACTTCTTGACACTCTTTCACATCATAAAAACTAGGAAATTTGTACTGAATATCAATAGGACTTGTCTTAGTTGGATTTGAGGCTTCAATAGAATCAAGATTTGGGATTTTATCCCCCTTAACAGGTGCCTCCTTCTCAGGACTGAGAGGCTTAGAAGCTTGGTCTAAATCCACAGACTCGGCTCTAAGTTCCTTAATCATTTCATGTCTAGCCAGCTGAAAAGCTAGCTCCATCTGTTCTTCAACAGAAGGTATGATTTCAGGAACAGATTGTTCCACCGGGAGTTCCTCATGATTGACCTCTTGCAGAATAGGTAACTCTTCCATTATAGGCTCTTCTGTTGTAGTCTCTTCCAAGGAATGATTTTCTGAATCTTTGTTAACTAATTCTGTAGTAGCCTAGGGTTGAGTTTCCAAACAAACAGCTTCTTTAAGAGCAGGGACTTCTTCTTCAAGAACTTCCGGAGGAACAGTAGTTCCATCTTCCTCAACAAAAACAGCCTCCTTGGGTGGCACATTAGCCTATTCTTCCTCTTCTTCAGGATACTCAACAAGATCATCTAGTTCCAAACCAGGATCTGAAATGTCTTTTTGCCTTGAGGGATAATCCACAGGATTTAATTTCTCATAAACCTTTTCATTTTCTTCCACCCATTAATTTTTCCAAGGATTCCAGTTTATC
Organism: Viscum album; assembly: GCA_963277665.1. NCBI lineage: Eukaryota > Viridiplantae > Streptophyta > Magnoliopsida > Santalales > Viscaceae > Viscum > Viscum album. The sequence goes on along the minus strand of OY728132.1, from coordinate 1,113,192,756 downwards.
TTCATTCTTTTGATAGTATATTTTGAGAGGCATTAATCATAGTCCATAATCACTTCCTCATTAGGTCCAACCACACCTTTTGCAAGAATCAAGTCTAATATAAGCCGAGAGTAGAATAGAGAAGTTGGCTTGGATGTGACATTGATCAACTCAGACATATGGTGTATGATATACTTGCATAGGTTGATCTTATGTCCATTTTTCATAAGGTGAATCAAAAAAACATATTTATATTTTAACACATCAAAATCACCTTTTCTTGGAATTACCAAATTCTGTACAAACTTTTAAAGAAGCCTTGTTTCTCCATTTAATTCAGTAGCGATGGCTCTTCTCTGGGTTCCATTTCAAGTTAGGGTTTTCAGAGGATCTTCTAGATCAAATAAATTGGTTAAAGGTGGAGGTCCTCTTTGATAATCCTCACATATACCTTCATGAGGTATCCTAAGGCATGCAGCCCATAACCTCGAAGAGAAAGAACATCTCTGGCCATTGACCCAGCTCCTTAAAACATAACTTCCACCAGAATCAAATGAGAACTGTACGTATTGATAAAAGTGAGCCACTAACCTAGGATAGATTGGTCTAGCCTCCTTCGAGAACCATTCTAAACAACCTTTTTGTTCTAACACTTTCAATACTAGATACTTACTAGACAGAACATACCTGGGGAAAATTTATTTCTCAGGTAAAACAATGCGGTTTACCAGATTCGGATATAAAGGCCCTTCAGGTGTCAGCTTAGGTTCAATCTTCTTCTTCTTTGAGTTGTTCTTCTCAGGTTTCAATGATGACAGATGTTTCATTATTGGCATTCACTGGAGGTTTGAGTGAGAGAAAGGTTGTAAGGATGAAGAAGGGTTTGAAAAGAGTAGGTTGAAGAAACTTTGAGTAACGAATCCAGTGATACTTACTTTGTTTTATCATTTAGGAATTCCAAACATCATAAAAATAAAAATGCGGGAAAATAAAAGAGTAGAAATAATAATTGCCACGATATGAAAAAGAAAAAAAGTAAAAAGGATTTTTACAGTGAGACCATGACTGGTCATTATTGTGAGACAGTGAGTGATCATTACGGTGAGACTGTGACTTGTCATGATGGTGAGACAGTGAGTGATCATTATGGTGAGATGGTGAGTGAGTTTCACGGTGAGACCGTGAGTGATTTTTTTAGTGCGTATTACGGTGAGACAGTAAACATCAAATCCTAAGTACAAAATGCTAACGGTGATACCATAAACATACAACTTTATAGTGAGACAGTAAACATCAGATACAGTAACTGAGAAACCGTAATCCGGAAATATTAAAGTATAACATAGTAAGATATCGGACAGTAAGACTTAAAACAATAACAATCATGGTCTCTATTTGAGATTTAACATGACTAGTTCATGTATGATGTACTCTATTCTCTCATAATTTAATGGTTTAGTGAATATATCAGCAAGTTGATATTACGTACTAATGAATTACAAATTTATATAACTTTTTTATAACAATATCTCAAAAAGTGATGTCTTACAACAATATGCTTTGTCCTAGAATGTGAAATAGGATTCTTTGAAATTTTAATAACACTTGTGTTGTCAAAATTTATAGGCACATTTCTGAATTGATATCCATAATCTAGTAATGTGTGTTTCATCCACAAAATTTTTGCGCAAAAACTGCCAGTAGCAATGTATTCAGCTTTTGCAGTAGATAATGCAATAGAATTTTGTTTCTTACTACACAATGATACTAGTGAATTTCCTAAAAGGTGACATGTTCCAGAGGTGATTTTTCTATCTAACTTACAGCCACTAAAGTCAGCATCAAGATAACTAACTAACTCAAATGTTTTTTCTTTAGGATTAAAAAGTCGTAGATTTTGTGTATGCTTGAGGTATTTGAAAATTCTCTTTACATCATTTAAATGAGATTCCTTAGGGTTTTCTTGAAAACAAACACAGAAACACACACTAAACATAATCTCAGGATGACTAGAAGTCAAGTAAAGTAAAGTTTCAATCATTCACTATAAGTGGTCTGATCAACAGATTTTCCATTTTCATCAAGATCCAACTTACAAGTGGTGCTCATGGGAGCTTCACTACTTTTAGTGCTATCAAATCCAAAACATTTTAGAAGATCCTTTGTATATTTACTTTTATTTAAAGTAATACCATTTTCATTTTGAAAAACATGAAATACAATAAAATATTTGAGTTCTCCCATTAAACTCATTTCAAATTCATTTTGCATTAGTTTAGAAAAATCAACACATAAAGAATTCTTAGAGGATCCAAAAATAATGTCATCTACATTTATTTGAACAACTAAAACATCATTCAAAATCTGTTTTATAAAAAGAGTAGGATCAGCTATTCCTTTTACAAATCCTTTGGAAATAAGAAAAGTACTAAATTTGTCATACTAAGCTCGGGGAGATTTCTTTAAACCATATAAATATTTTGATAGTTTAAAAATATGATTTGGAAAATGAGGGTTTGTAAATCTAGGGGGTTGTTCAACAAAAACATCCTCAGCTATATACCCATTTATGAATTCACTCTTGACATCCATTTGATATAGTTTGAAATTCAGATGTGCAGTATAGGCAAGTAGGATTTTGATGGCTTCATGTATATCTACTAGTGCAAAGGTCTCTTCATAGTCAATTCCTTATTCTTGATTATATCCTTGTGCAAAAATTCTAACCTTGTTTCTAACTATGTTACCAGCTTCATCAACTTTATTCCTAAAAATCAATTTAGTGCCTATGGTCATGGTGTCCTTAGGTCTTTATACTAATTCTCAGACTTTATTTCTTTCAAATTGATTTAATTATTCCTGTATAGCCATCACCAAAAATTCATCATTGATTGCATCATTGATATTTTTAGGTTCAAGCTGTGAAAGAAAAGCTTGATGTTCAACTTGGTTTCTTAGAGAATCTCTAGTTTGTGTCCCTCTATCTAAATCTCCTACTATAGCCTCTAAAGGATGGTTTTTAAGGGTCCTAGTTGGTCTAGAAAAATAGGCTAGAGATTTCAAATTCATTTACAGGTTCGGGTTCAACAGAAGCAGATTCTGGAACATTTCCAGAACTGGTTGTTTTAATAACAGGTTCATTGTTTTTGTCATTAGGATCTAGAATGGACATATCTTCTTCATGATTTTCAAGAGGGGTCTTGGGTTCATGTAGATCAGTTTCATCAAATTTGATGTGTACAGATTCTTCCACACATTTTGTTCTCTTATTTAATACTCTATAGGATTTACTTGATATTGAGTAACCTAGGAAAATTTCTTCATCACTTTTGGAAGAAAATTTTTCAAGATTATCCTTAGTATTAAGGATAAAGACGTTGCAACCAAAAACTCTAAAGTAGTTAACCTTAGGCTTCCTATTTTTCCAAAGCTCATAAGGGGTCTTTTTAAGAATTGGTCTTATCAAGACTCTATTGATAATATAAATATATTTATTAACAGTTTCATCCCAAAAGTAAATTGGTAAATCATATTCATTGAGAATTGTCCTAGAAATATCTTTAATAGTTCTATTTCTTCTTTCTACTACACCATTCAATTGAGGTGTTCTAGGGGCAGAGAAGTTGTGGCTATAGCTATTATGTGAGCAATAAGATTCAAATTCTTGATTTTCAAATTCAAGACCATGATCACTTCTAAAGGTCTTGATCCTAAGTCCACTAAGGTTTTCTATAGACTTGGAATATTTAATAAAGTAATAACAGGATTCACTTTTGTGAGCTAGAAAATATAACCAAGTGTACCGAGAAAAATCATCTACAAGAACATAGACATAGTGTTCCCATTTAAGCTAGAAACTCTAGATGGTCCAAATAAATCCATTTGAACCAACTCAAGAGGTTGAGAAGTACAAACTTATTTCTTTGATTTGAAAGAAACTTTATGTTTCTTTCCCTTTTAACAGGGATTACAAACTTTATCATCTAGGAAATGAAGTTTAGGTAGGTCTCTAACTAAGTTATTCCTAGTCAGTTTTCTAAGTGAGTGTATATTGCAGTGTCCTAATCTTCTATGCCAAAAGCCAAGATTATTTATAAAATGCATTTAAATAGGTAATATTTTTTTAGCTAAAGAATTCAAATCCACAACATAAACATTTTCATTTCTCAATGCAGTAAATGATAAAATATTTTTAGAATCAAATACATTGCAAGCATCATTTTCAAATTTAACATTGAAACCATCATCACACAATTGATAAATTCTTAACATATTATACTTTAGTCCATAAATAAATAAAACTTTAGATTTAAAGATTGAATCAGTGTTACCAATCTGGCATAAGCCGACGAACATTCCTTTTGAGTTATCCCCAAAGGTGACATATCCTCCATCAACTTTAATTAAGCTTATAAAACATGAAAAGTCTCCTGTCATATGCCTTGAGCATCCACTATCCTAGTACCATGTTTTCCTACAAGAACTATTTAAGCAGGTTTCCTACACACAATTTTAGATAGAAAATGATTTTGGTACCCGAATTTTCTTGGGTCCAGACAGGTTAGCAAGCAGAACTTTTGGTACCCAGATTTGTCTAATGGGTTTCATATAATCAGTAGTTTTAAAATATTTTGAAACATAAACTGTGTTTGATCTATAACTATGTGAGTATCTAGTTGAGTCATAAGAATTTCCAGAACTGGAACTAACATCATATTATCTAGATTTAGGAATAAATCTATTCTTTGTAATCTGTCTTTGTTAAGGCTGATAGCCTAAACCAGTAGTATATTTTGGTGCTACTTGTTTTCCTAGAATTTGTGTAAGCCTTTCCTTTCCATTAGTAAATTTTTCTAAATTTTTCTTGAGTTTTTCATTAGATAATTTCAGTTTAGTATTCTATTTGAGCAGTTGAGCATTATTTTCCTTTTATATTTCAAGTAGAGATTTGACAGTGCTAGTTAAAGCATGTTGTTTCTTTAAGGCTTTATACTTGTCTTTCAGCTCATTCCAGGTATCCTCTAGCATGTCACAGTATTCAAATAATTCTTCACAAGACAGGTTTTCAGAATCGGAATCAGAATTATCTCCAAAATAATACGAGGTTAAAGCAGGAGTATCTAATGTTACCTCAGATGTGTTTGTCATGAAACACATATTAGATTTTTGATATTTTTCTTCCTCAGTGGAATCAAAATCACTTGAACTATCTTCTGAATCACTCTAGGTTTCTTTCATATCTTTCTTGTATTTTTTGTCCTTGTAATCATATTTCTTCTTGTACTTTAACTTCAAACAGTTAGATTTCACATGTCCTTTCCTCTTGCATTTGTAGCAGACTATGTCATCACTTTTATCAGTCCTTTTCCAATCCTTCTTACAATGACCTTTATTGTCATACTTTCCCTTGTAATTGTATTTTCTGAAAAAACATCCTTTTTCTATAAAACTTCTTAAATCATCTGGCTATTTGAGCCATTTCAGCATCACTGTCAGATGCACTCTCTTCACTACTAGAACTATCACTTGCAGCTTGAATTTTCTCTTTGTCCTTGATTTTTGAAGAAGAGGTCTTGAAGGCTACTTATTTCTTTCTTGGTTCATTATATTCTTCTTTGTTTACTTTATATTCTTCTTCATACACCATCAACTTACCAATCATCTCCTTGAAAGGTTGCATGCCAATGTCATGTGATTCTATTATTGAAACTAATGTGCCTCTCCATCTTTTTGGTAGGCATCTTAGTATCCTCATGATTTTCTCCTTTGCTGGAACAACTTTTTTCCAGTGATCTCATTGTAATAACTATCTCATTAAACCTGAGATACATATCAGAAATAGATTCATCAGATTTCATTTTAAAATTATCATACTTAAAAGTGTATGTATTTAGTCTCATTTCTTTAACATTGGTTGTTCTCTCATGGGAAACAGCCAGAGTATCCCCTATTTCATAAGCAGTCTTACAAGCAGATATTCGATTAAATTATTCATCTCCTAAATCACAATACAGGGCATCCATTTCTTTACAATTATTATTGTAAGCAGCTTTAGTAGGTTCATCCCAAGTAGTTCTAACAGTTTCTGGAATCTTATACTGAGTCTCTATAGCAGTCCAAATGTCAAATCTCATACTTTCTAAATGAATTTTCATTTTGATTTTCCATTGGGCATAATTTACCCAATTAAAGAAGGGTGGCTTGTTTGTAGCTACACCTTCTAATATATTATCCATAATAATATTTTTGCAACTATATCTAAAGAGATAAAATTTAGAAATAACAGAAATTTTGATATCTTTAATATACAAGTAAAATCACAGTTGAAAACTTTTCACAAACAGAGTGTTTTGAAAAACTTTTAATGTCCTCTGATACCAAATGTTGGTCAGAGTGGATACTCATGAGGGGTTGAATTGAGTTCCAATTGAAAATTTCTATTTAAAATATTTGTATTAAAATCCCCCAATTCATAAAACAAGTTAAACTGTAGTGAATTTATAAAGATTGTAAATGTTCAATCAGTTTCTCAAATATTGATTACTTCTCAGTTAACTTAATCTGAAGATTAAGTAAGATTTTGGAACTAACATACTAGTTCACAATAATTACATACACTTTCTTGTTCAACTATCAGATGTACTTTAAAATAGATTTATTTTTAAAGTACTTAGCAGTAGAATATTAAAAATAGTTTTAACGAAGGAAAAATGCATAGTAGTTTTAAAAAAAGAGGTTCAGCCTCAAGCTGAGACTTAGTCCTCTTAAGAAATTTATATAAAACATTGATCCACACCTTGGATCAGGGTTTACAATAGTACTAAGACTGTCTAGGTCTTCAAACCACTACCACAGTTCTACGTGGAAAAGTAACAATAACAACAGCTCACAGGTTTTCCAGGTCCTCAGACCTACACCACTATCCACAATGGGATACAAGAGTGTAAGGGAAAGATTGAGTGAGGATTTAGAAATCCTCCAGTTCAGCTTAAGAGTCAGTGTATGTTCAAACAGAGAGAAGCACACACTACTTGTAATGTAAAGAAAATGACGATCACAGTCGAGCAAGAATATAGAGATGAGTATAAAATTCTCTTCTGTGAGGTTAATGCAGTTATGGACTCCTTTTTATTGAACAAGATGAAGATTTTAGTCCTTTGGAAGTTGTGTGGAAAATAGAGTCTCAGGATTCTGCTTATGTTCTCTGTGAAGTTCAGTCAAGTGAAGATGTTATTTGGGCTTCAAATATGCTTTGTGTGTCCAGCCGTGTCAAGTTACATGCAGTGTGCCTTTCTTCTAAAACTTCCTCCATGTATTTTTTTCATTATTGTGATCACTACCTTAATTTTTTTCTATATTGTGCATCCTAATTCTTGGTCACACTTCTCTTTTAACTTGGAATGCACCTGTTGGGACCGACATGTTGCATGTGTTCTGTACCTCTTACCCCATACTGTCTGATGAAATGTCTACAATGAAACATTAATTTTTTTCAGTGCATTAAAGTCATCAAATATGACCATTATAAATTAAATTGAAAAATGAAAAAGTGGTTTAAGAAATGGTGTCATAGTAAGTCATGGAAATGGTGTCTCCTTCATATGTTGATCACGTTGTCTGAGTGTCATGGTGTCTCGAGATCATGGTGTCTTGTTCACGGTGTCTTAGGGTCATGGTGTCTTGTTCACAATGTCTGTCTTCACGTTGTCTAGCTTCATGGTGTCTCGCTTCAAATTTTCTAGCCTCATGGTGCCAAAAATGCATATCCAGTGGCAGACTCACGGTGTCTTAGACTTTCCAAAGTAACTATGTGCAGACATAAATAAAGATGATATTAGAAAGAATTAAACTTAAGAATTTGTTAAAGAAGGTATTCTGAGAGTAGATTAAAGATAGTATAAATTAATTAAACTTAATATAGAGAAATTAAGATCTTGTATGAGAAAACTTTATATATGAATACACATGATCTAGATTGAATAATATTTAGAATCATTAATACATGATTAAATAAGATTTGTGATCATTAAAACATGATTAAAACATGAGGAGTCCAGAAAAAAATTTCATTTGGTTATATAAATATATCAAGGTTTCATTAAATGGATTTTCATTCCCAAATAATAGCATCCCATACACTTTATTACCCAAAGTGACACCAGTTTAAGTTTATTTCACCCCATCTACATTTGTTCTTAGAATGTAATGAGTGTCGTATAGTGACCATGAATTTTATTAAATTATTATTACATCATTATAAAGATAAAAAAAATAGTATTACACCATGAGGATCCATAGGTTTAGTGTCCTGGGAAAACATGGACCATACATAACATTTACAACATCAAGCATAAACATTTATTTGATGCCTTCTTCTTTGCCTTCTTATTGGCTCTTGACCTATCCTTAATACTTGTAGTCACCTAAGGATATACATCAAAAAGGGGTGAGATAAAAGCCCAGTAAGAGGATAGATATGAAAAATATAAAAATGGCTGATCATAATCATAACATAGGCAAAGGATCATGAACTTGAGAGGAGTCATTAATAAAAGACATGAAATGTAAAAATGCAAAAAAATGAAACATCATGTCTTAGTGGTTAACTACCACACATACTTGTGAAAAAATATATCATCTTTTTCACACATCATTTCACTTTAACTCATGAGATTCATCACTTTACCCAATGCATTGGAGCATTGTATAATTCTGGGCACACCCGTCACATTAAAACATTCATATTGCACTATATAATTCTGGGTGCACCTGCCACATCATAACATTATCATTATCATGCATGCCACATAAGAAATATATAAAAAATGAACATAACTAACCCATGTAAAGGAATGGTTTTCATCTCGTAAAAACACATTCATAAACATTGGGTTCCCAAAATAAAGTGGGAATGACATACTTAATACAACAGCCATCAACCTTGAGTGAGAAATAAAAGGTGTGTTTTTTAAAGAAGAGTTCTTTTGGAAAAAATTTGTTTGACATAAACTCTAGTGGAAAATATTTATATCCCAGAAATGGTAAAATAATAATGAAAAAATAATTTTTAAGGAGTTACCATACCAAAAATGGAGTGAAAGAGGGAGAACCCAAAGAAAGAAAGTTGGGTTTGAGAATTTTCCCTAACCTTGTATCAGAATGCTTTCTTCACATTAAAGTCCTGTATAACCACATTAGATTAATTAATTAAAAATTATAGAACCTTTTGTACATGTATATGGTTAATTATGGTATTATTAAGTTATTTTATGGTCCTTTGGATGAGTTATAGAGATTAAATCCATTGTTCGGGAATGTTTATTTTTTATGGTTTTCGTGAACGATTCTCTTGTATTCATGAATGGATGTTCATGTAGAACATGGGTAAACATCCAAAAATGATATTAAATGTTATTAATTATATTCCTCTAGTTTAAATTATCTTATAATGAATTATTTTATGTACCTTTTGGATGAATCATTAGTTAAAATTTAATGATTATCATTTGGGTTAATTTGGGTGACTTTTCGACCATAACGAACTTGTTTTGTTTAATAATTTAGTAATATGTACATATGTTAGTTGAAGAACATGAAATAGGATATAATAAATATATTATAATCTGGTTCAACCATAAAAATGGTTTCATGACCATATCTTAAGGTGGTAAAGGAAAAAATAAAACATGTCGTTCTTAAAGGTGAGAAATTAACACCTCACGAACAACATTTTCTTCTCTAAAATAATAAGAATAAGAGAAGGTGTTGGATGATATATTTTCCAATTAGTATCATAACATTATAGTATATGTGATAAAATGGAGTTAACATAATATTTGGATGAGTATAGGTGGGTAGATATTAAGAAAATAACTTGAAATTGAAAGGAATTTAAATGAAAGAGAGAGAGGGAAATTGCCTCTTGAATACTCCTCTTGATATCCTCCTTAAAGAACCTAGGATTGGTATTTTGATGAGACAAGAAGCTATTTAAAGTGGGATAGAGGATAGGGAATATTCTTGGGCAGAGTTTAGAAAAGTCTTGAAGCATGAGAGGTGTGAGGAAATGAGGGTGTGAAGGGTGGTATTTATAGTGGAGGGGAGAGGGGTTTTCTTAATATTTTAATCATTTGTTTATTAATTTCAACCAAGATAATAAATAGTGATGATTCCAAGAACAATAATAGTAAATTGGTCATGTTAGTTATATATGTGGGTTCTTACATCACTTTTGATATCAGTAATAGTGGGTTTAAATTATAATATATTTATATGGTAAATTAATGTATTTTACTATCCACAAAAAATTCATGTATTTTAGAAAAATCCCAAAAATTAACCCTAACCATTTTTCGATGTGTAGAATTCAAAAATTAATTCCATTTTTCAAAAATAATTTTCTAAATATGATTAATTTAATTTTTAATTAATATCATAATTTACTTGAAAAATACTATTTTTAAACCTTTGGTTACTTATTCCAAAACATAGGTAGATCATGCTTTCACTTAAATACTACATATATACTATAATATGTGAGGTTTCTATTCATATAGGTATATTACTATTAATAATGGTAACATTAATATTCATAAGGGTATGTTACTATTGACTAAAAATTAAGTTTGTTCTATTATACTCCAAAGATCTTATTGATCGCAACCGTGTATGTTAGATTTTTGAAATTCAAAACATAGAACTGATAAAATTCTGTTTAATGATCACATAGTATTTAGTATCATGATATTTCATTGTGATTTCTAATGTGATTATACTATAACACATAATTATAAGAAGAAATTTCTATTATTGAAACATTGGGTCTTTACATGTCATATGATTGATGGACTCAATATTTTTCCCATTACAATTCATGAGGGACCATACACCTCATAAATTTATACTGTTATCCACAAAATTATATCAAAAACGAAGCTCATGTAACCAAAGGTAAATAGATAAAATGCTTAAAAATTAGCTATTTAAGATGTCATCATTAACCTATTTAGTAAAACACTATTTTGATTGATGATGAAACATTAAATAATAAATCCCCTACCCTGTATAAAATTTTAACAGTATAGAAATATATAAAAACCATGGATCACTAAACAATCAGAGGCAACATAAGAAATACAATTAGTGAAATGCACCTATATGGCATGTCATATGCATGGCATGTGAATTCAAGGTGTTTATCATGATTCATGTAACAATGATCTTTGCCATACCAATCCAAGGTAAATATCTATAAATCCCATCAAAATACCAAAATTCACGTGCATCATACAATGGTTAAAGTACATAAAATATAATAATAAAATATAGAACAACATTTTCTCATTCCCATGAAACTCATTATTTACCTTGAACATGGGTTAACAACCCCCATGAATGTCTTATAACCAAGTTCCACCATGTCCTAATCTATTATCTATATTCCAAAACAATAAAATAGAATAAATGAAAGATTTGATACTACTTTGTGATGTCAATACTAGGAAGCCACTAAATAGGTGCCCCGAGACAGTGGGTCACATTGCCTCCAACATGCCTCCCCATATGCCAAAGGATTTATACTAGCAACGAGGGACTAGGGTGTGTATGTGAGGAGAATCTTACTTCATTTCAGAGAATAGCACAACGAATATAGATATATAAAATAAATGGATAACAATATAGGAATTGTAATAATAAATAAATAAATAATTAGAAGAGGAAGATAAGTATAATCATCGATCAAATAATAATCAACTCAAAAGTTAAACCGTATCATATACAAAATATGATGATGTAATTTCATGTCTCTAAAAAATTGGAAGACATGTATACATGGAAATAGGCAATACATTCTATAAAAAATAACAAATGATCAAAAACTATCCAAGCATCCCAAACATTAGTCCAATCATCTACTACCAAGCTCCATCCTTATAAATAAATTAAGTTAGGTGTCCAACATGGGCACTTCCTCTTGTTCATACCTGCGACCATATAATCTACCAGAGTACCAATGATGGATCAAATTTGGTGTGAGATAAATCTTTGTAAGAAACCAGTAATGGAATTTCTACCAACCGAGTATGTGGATATAAACTAAGTAGTCTACATGTATATATAAATGTAAAGAAATGCCAAATAAATAACTCATACATGATTCAACCTCAGATGGTCATTTATCTCAACGTGAGATTATTTAATTAATTAATTTACGGTTATTTAATATAGGTAATTCACATTAGGTGTAAGAAACATTGATAGTATACTAGGATAATAGTAAAGGACGATCCAAGGTATAAATAATGCATCCATGACCTTAGGGGTCAGCCAACTCATAGAATTATATCAAGAATTCCGGAAATAAAGGTGGTCTAAGTGTAATCCAAGGGTCATCCCCAAACACATTACACTATAAATAATTCTAAATGATACCAAAATATCTCATCTAAGGAAGAACAGTCTAATAATGACTTGTCCCAATGGGGTGAGTCCTTGGAACCACATCTGTAAATACATCACGTTGAATCCAATTAGTGCATCCAAGCCATCCTAATAATCCATAAAAAATATTAGGTGAATCGTCGGTACTACACCAAGGAATTCACATACTAATAACAAGACTAAGTTATATGGTGTGTATCTCCCTTGGAAACTATCTCAATGAATTAGAATATCATCCTCTGAGTGCTCAAGGAATTCCCATGGGAATCTAAGGCTAGCTCAAGTATGATCACTCCTATAAAGATAAAAGGTCTATAATCAATAGGCACCTTATACATAATTCATTATTCATTCAAGTCCTTGTAATACAAATTACATTTAATAATTCAATTGGTTTATTCCATTACCTTTCATTAATGTGACAAGTTATATCAAGGACATGCAACCATTTATTACTTTAATTCCATACTCAATTTTTAGGTTCATTCTATTACCCTTCAAAACCATGACAAGGTGGTATAAATACATGAAACCATATTCAATTAAATTATAATTAACAAGGAAAAGTGATATCTATAAATATACTTTCCATTTATCATTTTTATGGTTCATTAATTAATTAGAACATTTACCTTAAATGAGTTAAGTGATAACTATACATGTTCTATCCATTTAACAATTAAGGATTCATTAATTATATGAGAACACTTACCTCATCAAGGTTAAGTCAAATCACTCTTGAACGATAGAACAGATAGTCATAACAAGCCACTAAAGGCATATAATGAAGAAAAACCCTACATGGGGTGGTAGGTGTTAAGGTAATAACCCTTAATGATATGATGATCAAGTATAAAAATAAATATAGAATATGAGCATATTTATTATAATAAATGAATATGAACTTTAGAAGAAATTCCCAGTGAAACTGGTCTGTACACAGTGGTGGAAATTTATGAAGGATAATATTTTTAGGGAAAATTAATATAACACCTACCATAGGCCTTTAAGACTCTCATCATCAATTATCAGCCCTTATTTTTTCTTGTATTGGAAGAAAATTGAATAATAGATGAACACCCTAAAATAGGGCATATGAGCCTACATCAAAATAGCATCACCGAGAGAAAGAAAAATGATGAACTAAGCCTAAGGAATAAAACACTTACCAATAGGAATCCAAGGAGATGAATAATTATTTGATCAATCTCTGAATAGTAGAGATATTAAAGAACCTATCCTAGGAAGCTTTTGAGCTCTTCAACATGAGGGAGGATATCTCATTATATCCACTTGATGAAAGGGGAGAAAGAAACAATGTTATAATAATTTTAAGGGAAAATATACATTTAATCAATTTTTAAATAGGTCGCACAATTTGGCTGCATGATTGGACAAACTGTGCGCCAATCATGCACACCCCACTTCCTCAAGAGGGACCTCGCATGGTTAAGCCACACGGTTTGAGAACCCATGCACCAATATTACTATAGGGATTTACTAAAAACTACAAACTACATACATAGGCATACAGAACAGGGTGCATGGTTAGGGTAGACCATGAACCCTAATTCTCCCTCTAAAATTCTTTTCTTGGTTAGGAGAAACCATGCAGGCTGGGTGGAAGAGTTTCTACTAACTATGTAGACTAGTGGTTTCTTCCACCAGTTGGGGTTCTGAGCTCCAAAAAATCCCCAGACCCCCTCAAAACTTATGTTACCTCATTATAAATCCATAATAGGTCCAAATTAATTAATTAGAATAAAATTTAAAGGATCCATACCTCATAGAAAACCCTTTTTTCTTATAGGGAAAGTCTTTTATTCCCTTGATAAATAGGGTAACTATAATGGGGATACTGACGAAACACTTTATGTATCATGTTTTTTATCATGGTTTACCTATATATAGCATCCAATCAGCCTAATAACTTAGTGTTCCCCTTTATATCCCTCAATGAGACAAGTACATTTTGTTTCCCTCAAAATGGGTGTAATCTCCAATCATAATTTCTTCTATTTAGTTACCAGTAAATTGAATGAACAACAATGGTCTATGCATATGTAATCCCTACTCAATCTCTTATTGTCACTGCCTAGTACAACAAAAACATCATTACAAAAGGATTATAAAATTCATGGACCAGTCCTGACATATGACCTTAAATATATTCCACCTAAACTATGTGGGATTTTATTTATATTCCCCAAGATATATTGGTTTCTTTTATGAGGTTCAAACTCAACACCCGATACTAAATACGACATTTTTACTAGGATATATTCCCAGTGAAAACCATATCCCCACTTGGTTATATTTCTTATGAAGCATACAACTCCTCCTTGATGGGATATATTCCCTATGAGTTATATAATATAACCTCAAAATGGATATATTCTCCATGATTTTAATCATACCTTCTCATTTCTACCTACCAACAACCAGGATGATCAAGAAAGGGCCACTCATGTGTAACTCCGACATCAAAAATTTCTAGTGACATGTTTCTCGGTAGTCTTAGTGGAATTAATTTAAACTATATTAAAAATCGTCCATTATAAATGAAGTTAAACTATCCAAAATAGGTCCTATATGAAAGAACATAAAACTCACTTTACTTGGTCATGGATTCACAACCATAAAAGACGCCACATTTATCCTTTTCTTGTGACCTTAAAAGGTGTGATGTGTCCCATTAAGTGGCATCAAACTATATAGGTTCTTATTCCCTTAATAGGGATACATAGGAAGCCCATGTCAGTGTTTTGATCCCAACTAGAAAATGCATACCTCCTTTCTATATAGGGATAAATTCAAAAGGGTCTGGTTTTGTGTCTTCACACCATAGTATAATCACCAATTAAAATAAGTATGGAAAACCCATGACACATATATATGTTCACATTGATTAATGGTTACATTAAATAACTTTCATGGTGGTAACCAATATCGCACTAGGATTTATGAAAAAATTATAAAAATCACTTAAATCAATAAGAGATTACTAGATTAGGAAATAATTCCTCCCTAAAAGGTTATAGGATCTTTAAATCCCATCCTAATGACCAATGTACAACCCGAAGTGTCATTGATAAAAGCTAAAGCAACTACATACCTTTATAAAGAATAAATGCATATAATTAAAGCAAATGTGGGCACATTGCACATCAAAAACAGTCTTGAAGAGAGAAAATACATTATTTTCCCACATATTTAGCTTCAAAATCATAAAAAATAATCAATTTAGACCATATTTTTGGTATTATTTACATCTCATGGCCTCCGTGGACATCATTTCTAACAGAGATCCACCATGGGTGATAATAAATTTTCCATAAATGGTTAGTTCTTTATGATTATTATCTATGTAATATCCTCTTAAAACATCCCCAATAGAAATTCTATAAAGGACATAACTATATAAATACATGATAATTTATTGATTGAAAATTTTTTAACCTATTATTTTCTTATATCTTGAAATTTTGTCTGTAAAAAATATAAAATAATCACAGTAAAAATAGTTTTCTTTGATGCCACTTTTTAGAGCCATAAAGGGATTCCTAGGGGAGTAAATTAGGGTATAAAAATAATACAATGTATCCGAAATTATGATTTTTAGATAAATGAAAAATTTACTCATTCAATCAATACAATAATATCAAGTATTGAAAAATAAATGAATCACACATGAACACAATTATTTACCATGTTTACCCTTCAATGTGGATGGGATAATCTAAAGAGAAAGGAAACTTTTTTGTTTTTATACATGAACTGAAGGTACTAGGGTACATATTAGAATCATATGGGATGAGGATTTAAATTTTTTCATTATCATATTAATGTAACTACATTGTATCCATTGATACATAGCCCGGTATGGATGTTGAGGATCTAACTCGAATATTTTTAAACATGAAAATAAAATGAATGAATACATTTTTTATAATGTGTTCAACAACCATTCATCGTCGATAAATATTTCTTGAAAGAACCAACATTGGATCCCTCTAGATCATCCACATATGATTTAAAATTCTATGGTTGTTTCCTCCATTGAAATCCAGGTGCTTGAATAGAGATCTGATGATGCCTTCGATGTATCAACGATCACTACAACAACGATCCTTTGATCTGTGAAGTTGGTCCCAGATCAATCACTTGGATTGAGAGTTTCTCTCCATAGGATGTGGGAATAAGGAGAGAGGAGATATCAAATTAATTCAATGAATAGTGTCCAAAATGAGACCCTCTCTCACTTATATAGTGAGGTGATAAACAATTGTAAATGGATCTCCAACCCCTAAAAATGTATTAACCACAAAATAGTCTATAAAAAATAATTATTATTATTTTAGTGAGTCATAAATATCATTTCTATATATATCACTTACTTGTAATATAATAATTATATTATGTGATAAAAAATATTCATTAACTCAACTTTTCATTCCTATAAATATTAAACAACCCTTGAATATTAAAATAATATTTTTTTGTTCGATATTTTCCTATTTTTTCACTTAATATATTGTGAATAATTTTAATAAATAAGTTTAATACCAATTACACTATACATGAATAATATGAATTTATTTATTGGTTTTAAATCATCTATAACTCAAACATATCTCAGACCCCATGGGGGGACCATCGTGTGCTAAACTCTTGTTCATTAGAATATTCTATACTTTTAAATACGCTTTTTGAGTGTCCCTCTAGATCCTTATCTCAATATAAATGAATATTATGTATAGAATATGATCAGATTCTAGAAACCCATAAAATACCTAAAAGTGATAAGGAAAATTCATAGCAATGAAAAACTTTCATATGAACACTCATCGTGAAACATAGTCTCTTTGTCTCGCCATGTCTCATAAAGAATAAAACATGATTTTTGTCATTGTATATTTTTGCTTTATTATTTATTGAACTTTATTGATGTAATTACATTCTTTAATCATGGACATGGATTTAATTAAATTTTTTCCATCCTGATCAACTAGGACTGAGATATCACTTCCTTTCGAATGCGAGAAATTCTATCTTGATTATTAAATCATTGTCATGCCACCCATGACGCACCCAAAACAAGCTACCTCATTATGAAATCAATTCCATAGTTTTCAAATTGCATCAAAATACTATATAAAAAGGTATACATTGATAATAATATCATGTTTTTAGATAATTACACATGTTTGTATATAGTAACTACCAAATACAAATGAAAAATGTAGTGTTCATATTTGTATTTCAGTCCTCATGATCTCATCTACTCAAGATATCCAAGATTGAACTCATGATAAGAAGTCTCAATGCTCATGAGTACTTAGAACCTGATACTCTGACATCATCTGTGTCCAGTTATTATGATGTATTTAGACCATAAAACATATGTTTAATATTAAAGTTATAGTATCTCGAGATTTTCATGAAAGCTTGGAAACTACTATAACTTTTTTATATGAAAATAATATATATATATATATATATATATATATTGCCATGTAAATAGTGGATACATAAATATAAACACTATTATGGTATGAGTACATCAAGCATAACTCACTATATACATGATAAGGTAATCAAAAGGTACTGTTCAATTTGGGTCAAGGACAACCAATATTACTACACTACCACGTTAACTAGAGACAACTTTATAACTATCCTTATTAGAACACACAAGATATGGTAATGATTATTTTGAGTTATGGATTTATACTTTGGGCCTACCACATATCCATTTCATGGCTACTCTTTTATCTACAACTTTTCCTCTTTGAGTGAAACATCTCAAGAGATGATATCCTTGAGTGTGTTTATTTTTTCCACTGTCAAAAATTGACATCCTCGATAGTAACAGTAGTAGGATTGTCATAATTTATATTATAATAAAACATTACTTCCTATTTGATATTCCAAGAATTGGAAAAAAAATCATTTCATATTTTACACTACTTCTTCAGCTGCATCAAAAGCCACAACACACTCGATATATTGTAGATATGGATAACACTCACTTGAATGAGCTTCACATGAACATTACCTTAGTTTATCTATGATATTATATCATGTTGATTCAAATTATAACTAGTTTTTGTCCCCTTATAACTATTTTCCTTTATCTCAAAGTACTATTAATATATCATTTGTACTCTCTTAAGTAAAATTGGATAGTTCTGACAACTTATTTTATAGTACTTATAGATATAACTGATATTTTCCTACCATAAATTATATGTTGTAAATATATTATATTCTTAATATCAGGGAAAATGTGATTGATCCATCATAGAAGTGTATGAGATTCAACCCACCACATTAATATCCACATATGTCTTATACAAGTCTTCTTGGAGAGATTTATACCATGTGACATTGGTAACTATTCTCACTCAAATTATTCTGACTTTTATTCTTCAATACCTTGTCAGTATATGTAGTTTTGACTTGGTCTAAGAAACCATTTAGATTTACCTCATTATATATCCTTCCCTAGAACTTAGTTTGCTACTTTAATTCAATCTATATAGAATTCATTTAATTATATTCTTAACTAATTTTAAGACCAATAGTTGTTTTTCTGTATGTTATCAATATATTTTACATGGAAAATAGTTATAGTCTCATTAACTGCTTTTATACATGTGAAAAAATATCATTCGAAAAGAATATTCAATGTTCTTATTACTTAATTTAATCCAGAACTGCATTTTAGTAACTATAACTCTTTATTGTCATTTTATAGCATCATTAAATCTTTTTGGTTTTATTAAATATAAACTTTATAAGAAATATGATCTTGAAATCCAATTCAAAATAAAAAAGATCATAGAAAGTGTCTATGATAAGTATAATTATAATATATTTAGGCACAAAGGATTGGTACAACCAATCAAGCATTATTGGTAACACTCTTGTACCACATGTGTAATGTTTATCCTGAATACCACAACAATATCAATATTTGAAACATTTAAAATACTAAGAACCAATAATTTGGTACATATAATCCATTATTGAATTTTAAGTGAACCTATCAATGTTATTTGATTGTTATTTACTACTTCCTTGTTGGATTCATTATTCTCAATGAATAAAGTATCATCAACATCAATGAATTAAAAAAACACTACGGTTTTATCCTTCCTATGTAGTATGTGTCTCTAGAACATTCATTTTTCCACAAGATCTTGTGGAACTTGTTCCTATGCCAACCAATTTTGAATATTCACCATTGACTAAATCCAAGTCAATTTTGTACCCACTATATCAAATCGATATGTACATAATTTTATAGAAATATAGTTTATAACTTGACTGCTACTTTTTTATCTCAAGGATTTCTATAATATCCATAAAAAACTTTACGATAATTACATTAGTAGCACATTATTTTTTCTTGTTTCAAGTTTGTTTATATCTTTTAAAAAATACATCTAAACACATGTTATTATGACATAATGGATTTATATCATACTAAAACTCATATGATGTCCATTTTTCATAATAGTTGGCAAGTGTTTTGAGGATAATGTTGTTATTTTCAAAGAATTTATTGAAAAACAATGGTAATTTATGAAATGCATGTTTCTCAATATTAATTCTCTTTTAACTTAAATAATGGATCTAATGTGTATAAGGAAATGTAAATTTATGAATTACTCCATTCTATATTTTAATGATCAATCTATTAATGTTAAACTAATCATTGATTTACTTACATCATAACATTGATGTTTATAAGGAAATGTGAGTTCAAGAATAATTCCACTTTAAATTTCATGATCAATGAATGATTTGTCAAGATATTCTTTAACACACAGGCTTTAATATAACCATATATTTTAGCCATTCATATTCTATACTTAAATTTTTCCTTCATTAAAACACTTAAAGAAATCTTATGAAGTATATTTACCAGTAGATTAGCCTTGGAATATCTCACACTGTTTTGATGAACTAATTCCAAAATCATTGTGGCCTACCTTTATTACTAATGGTTTATTTTTCTAAAAATAAATAAATATATATATTGATAATATTTAATAATTTTAACTCTAAAGAGTCTAAAAACCATACTAGGTATATCCGTAACAATTAAATTAAGTTTTATTAGACAATAAATTATCTTCCCACAATTATGTATAAGTAAGCCTTACATTTTTATATTCATCGATTATTTCCAATGATTCAAGAATTAATGAACAATTAGTTGAGTACTAATTACCACAAAAAACATTCATTCAAAAAAATTAATAATTTCATGTTGTTTTTAATGGATATGTGAGATGAATTTTTTTGTTATACTTAACTATAGTTCATCTAAAATCATTAAACTTGACAATTAGAAGTTGTTTACTTCTCACCACTAACTTCGGAATTACTCTTTCTCAAACACTTAGAGAATTCAACTTTATTCTTTTAATTTTTCTTTTCTTACATGGTTACTATATTTAAATAAATATATGTGATAATAATATTTTATTCAATTCCCATGAATTATAACAGAAATATCACTTATAATTGATGCATATACACTAAGTGGAATCCTCTTCTTAATTCAAATTAAATTCATTTCCTTTAATATAACACAGACTAATCTTTAAAAATGTGAAAAAAATTACAACACATATTTTGTTTTCACTATTTTATTTTAAGAACTTCATGAAGGTGACTTTGGTGCTACTCTTTCCACATTACTTTTTTCTCCTTCTTTTAACTTGTTCATCGTAAGAACAAAATATTAAGATTTCTATATCTTATTATCTTTTCATCAAACATTTACCAAAAGGTAATGAATCCTTTTTCTCCAAATAATTATTTATAATCTTAAAAAAATTAGATTAATTGGGTGAAAAGATATAAGTAATATATGTATTGAAAGATCATGATCCATATTTTAATTTACAGATATTTAGTATAGTCATTGCCTCATTAAAATTTCGATTTTGTTTTTACTTGTATACTTCTTAGAGATGAGGAAACTTTTGATGTCATCCATGTCCTGATTTTTCATACACATATCATTATACATTGATGATAAAATTATTAAGTAAATATTAAATGCAGCATAAATGAATCTCTAATAATCATTTTTCTCAACCTCACTTCTTGAGGTGGCTCAACATGTAGTGGGGACTCCAACACATTGAATTTCCTATATTGTAATACATTTCCCAAGATCTCATATTACTCTTTGAAATTCATACTGGTGAGGACATGATCTTTTCCTATAATTAATAAAAATGTATTTATGGTATTATTTTTTATTTTATACAAAATAAAATTTTAGATGTTTTGTAATTTTTTCTTGATTACTGATTAGATATTACATATTAAATCATTAAATAGTTAAATTTCTCCCTCTATTTTATCAAACCCTAGTATCCCTCACTACTAGATCCATAATAACCAAAAAATTTGATTATTCTAGTGTCAAGGATCCACGAAACCTCTCCTTATATTCCATGAAATGTCTACACCACAATTCATAGAGATTCAACGTAGATGTTTGATTGGCCAACCATAGTAAATTGAAACTCATTAAACTATTGATTAAAGTCCAAGCTTTTATAAATCATAAAATTGATTTACTCAACTCATTGAATTTAAATATAAAAAAATATAGATATGGATACCTATTTTTTCCATCTTTGGTTAAGTCAATGCATTTCTCTCATAAGAACTCTCTGGTAGAATGAGGCACCCTCAACTACAGCAGACGTTCACCGTTTACACCTAATTTTGTTCAAATTAAAATTATGGAAGGTATCATGAAATAATATATCTATGAGGTATTTCATTATTTCATTATCGATTAATTCATTTTATATCTTATATTCATGTACTATATGATCTCACTCGTAACTCTATCATGATGTAAAATAGAAAACATTCATCACATCTAAATTTGTTCTAATCTATTCATTATTTTTGTTTATTATTTTATGTGATCATGATTACTTAAAAACTCAAAAAAATAGTTAACAACACATAATTTTATAAACAAAGTAATTGTCACGACCTGTCCTCGGGGCCCGTGTCGCGACTACCCCAAGCATTCCTTCCATAGGCCAGGGGCTGGCGACTAGCACCAAAGGCGTAAATCCCGATAACTGGGAAGGCGTTGCCTTTATAAAAGTAAAAAAAACACCACAGAGTACAAGCGGAAGTTAAACACAAAGTAAAAAATGAAACAAGTTGTGCTGAAAGTAAAGGGTTCATAAATACAAGCCCAACTGTAAAGTACAAGGAAAAAGATAAAACAAACAGAAGGTGAAAAGAATCTCCTAGATCGTCCACCAAGGATCCTACCTGAAGGGTAGGTACAGATAGCGCAGCTCTTGGATCGTCCACCACGGATCCTACCTGAAGGGTAGGTACAGATAGCCTCCAGAACGCTCTCGCCCGTCAACCTCCTCCAATTGTCGCCTCATTATGAAGTCCACCACCAGATACTGTCTCGTCGTGAGGTCCACCTCCGGGTACCGTCCAGTCCTCGAACACTCGGCCTCTGTCTGCGCTGCCCATCGTCTGCAACCAACACAACGAGGTGCGGGAATAGCCCGTGTAGGGGTGAGTATAACGATACTCAGTAGGGACCCTGAGACCCTCAAGGTCTCACTAAATCCAACAAGGATAACCACAAAGAATATCTCAACAGATAACCTCTACTTAGGTATATTCCCATACATATACCCAAGTTATCAAGTAACCCATATCAATCATGAGGAAACACAAAGATGATGAAATCAATGGATAACCACTACCCAGGTATATGCCCATACATATACCTAAGTTATCAAGTGACCCATCTCAATCATGAGGTAAACACAAAGGTCATAGACTGAGTTCAACTAGGATTTTATTCATGATGTCAAAACCACGGCTGCTGGAGAACTCCTCCTCTATCGAGTACAGTGGGCCTTCCGCTACAAACAAGCGTGCCCCACTAACCTTGGACTGCTGTAGTACTCCCCCTGTGTAGTACTGTGGGCCTACTGCTACATCCAAGGGCTTCCCACCATGGGTCTGCCACTATAACCAAGCACTCCCCCACATAGGCTCCAGAGGTACTCCTTCTGTCGAGTACCGTGGGTCTACCGCTACAACCAAGCACTCATCCGTCGTGGGTCTACCGCTACAACCAAGCACTCCCCCTCATATCCTCCAGAGGTACTCCTTCTTTTGAGTACCGCGGGTCTGCCGCTACAACCAAGTGATCCTCCGCCATGGGTCTGTCGCTACAACCAAGCGCTCCCCATTGGGCTATCTGAAACACACCGAGATGATAGATCAGCAGTCTTCAAGTCTCAGCAAGCAACTAGGTCTCTGCACTCTACTAGCTCATCACCGGGAGGGTCCAATCCATGAGCTACAGGTTGATATTCCAAGTATCACAAAGTTCCATGAATAAGTATCTCAAAGGACCGCCTCGTCATAGGGGTCTCAACGCAACAGACAGCGCGTCAGTCGGACGCCCGGTCTGTGATTACTAGCCTTTTCGTCCCAGGGGCCTAGTTGGTTTCGTGTGCGCACCAACCCGGCCGTATCTCAACTGTACCCCGAACTCTCATAGGGTATGCTCATAAGGACCGTTTCTCAACGTGATCACCAACGCCGTTGACGGTTCGTCAAACGGACATCCTGTCTGAAAGTTATCAGCTTTTCCATTCCAGGAGCCCGGTTGGATTTCGGGAAAAATCCAACCCTTCCACTATCCAAATGCATCCAAAACTCAGGCAAAGCATGCCAAAAGATTTTTCTCATCTATAGGAATCCAACAAAGTCGATGGCATGTCATTCGGACGTCCGGAGCTCGAGATATAAGTGTTTCCGCTCCGAGGGCCCGGTTGGTTTCGTATCCGAACCAACCTCTTATACTCAAAGTTCTCCGAAACCTTTATTGTAATATACCAAAACGACCGTCCGGATCCAAGGATCGCATCGCAACTAACGGTGCATTGATCGAGGGTCCGTAGCCCAAGATATGGTCAAAAGACCGTAAGAGGTCCAGAAATGGGGGTTTCGGGCCCGAACCGACCCGGCCCGAGACCCCCTAGGTCGGCCCGAACCGAGACCGGGTCCAGACCGCTTGGGCGCAGACCGGCCCGGCGTGCTGGCGGTTCGCTGGCCAGCTCGGTTACACTGATCTGGCGGTCAAGGGGGGGGGGGGGGGGCTGCCCCCTGTCTCAATTAACGCGCCCCCCCACGTGGGGGGCGCTCCTGCCTCCAGCCGGGGTTTTCGAACCCCCGGTTCTCCCCCTGACCGGCCGGCCTGCTCCGGCCGGCCGGCTTCTACACCACGGGACCGACGTTGGCCGGTCCCCCTGCCTGACGCCGGCGGCCGGAAATTGGTCGTCGGTCCCTGCTCCGTCGCGGCCTCAGCCGCGGCCTTGGTCTGACCGGCGTGGCGCGATGGCGCCGCGCCCCTTTGCCGCGGCCCTACTCTGGCCGTGGTGTTTTTGTGATTCTCTAGCGCGGCGCGGCGGCGCCGTGCCTTGGCTCGACTTCAACGGCGCGGCGCGACGACGCCGCGCCTTCGCTCGACTTCAACGGCGCGGCGCGACGGCGCCGCGCACCCTTTCGTATGATCCCACGCGGGTCCGTTGCACTACGCCGCCTTCTTTCATACCACAACAACACAACATAAAAGGGAGGAGGGTCGGCCGTGTTTGTACGGTCAAGACCCCTCTCGTTAATCGATAGCAAGTGGTCCAAATGAAAAGAGTAATGATGACGGATGAATTCAAGAATAACAACGACAATAAAATCCCTTACCTCATCGAATTCGTTGAGCGAAGGTTTGTCGAGGAATTTATCATCGCAGAAGAAGGTGTCGTGAAAGTAGAGGGTCGTTGGCATCACGGTACACGACGTCGCATAGTCGATCTCCGAGGATTCGTCGTTCTTCGTCGGAGATCGGTGCGTTCTTGCGTTCATCGCATTCTTCGACGAAGAAGAAGAACTTCAAGCCCCTTAGCTTTTTCCAAAATCCTCTCAACAAGCTAACCCCCTAATAAAATAAGTGTCTCTCTTATTTTATTACCCATGTCTTAAGTTTGAATTTAAAACATTCAAATAAAGAATTAAACCACTTAATTAATTAACTCAAGGTCAATTAATAGGAGGGTTATGGGATTTTAGAGAAATGAAGGGTTGGGGTTCGTGTGGGCCCCACCGCCCTCATAACCTCTCATGGGAATTTGGGTGGTTTCCCAACTTCCACTCAAAGGACAACCACTTAGAAAGAAAAATAAAATTTGTAGCTAAATTTTATTTTTAACTTCCACAATTTTAACAACACCTATCGAGTAAACGCAACTCTGGAAAAGGTGTTCCTAAGCAATTACCAGTGTTGCGAATCCATCAGTTCCCTCAAAATTCGATTCTGAACACTAGTTTCAAAGTTAGGAACACTCTCTCGTTCATTCACTAAACGTACCCGAGCTAAACTTTGGAAAATGATTCCGGGCACACCGGGCCTCAGAATCAGGCACCGTCAGAAACTGCGTACTTTTAAAATTCCAAATAAAATCAAGAAAAAAAATTTCCTTGAAATTTCCAGGTCTTTACATTACTCCCACCTCAAGGATTTATGTCCCCATAAAGCTTTAACACAAACTAGGGATACAAAAGCGGTACTGAGCACGCATCTGATCCTTCCGCTCCCATATGCTCACCTGTAGGTTCCCGTACTGCCAGTGAAAGCGCACCCGAGGAATCGACCCTCCTCGTAGGATCCGCTCCTGTCCTTCCTCGATCCCCACTGAAACCACCGTGAAGGTCACCCCATCGCCCAAGTCTAGCTCCTCATGGTCGATGAAATGTGAAGGGTCGAGCTCGTATCTCCCCAGTTGAGATACAAGGATTTCTTCGTGCACCTAGTGCAACTGAGGTGGGTGGTTCAAGCGGTAAACCACCTCACCTACCCTGATGAGGACCTACAAAGGTCCGTTGAACCTCAGAGATAACTTGTCGCCTTGGCCACATCTTTGTAACTCACGTCGAGGTGAGACCCGTAGAGAAACTTGGTCATCATCCTCGAACTCTAGTGGTCCCCGCCTCTTGTCAGCACAAGACTTTTGCCGGCTCTGAGCTATCCTCATCCGCTCTTGGATGACTTGGACCTTTCTGGTCCTATAAGAGCTGCTGAGATTTCTTCTTTACCGATAAGAGAAATCCAGTCTCATCCCCTGGATGAACCACGTTCTTCACCTAATACAGTCAATCCCGACATGGATGATATTAATCCATACCAAGGATGACGTCGTAAGGCCTCGACGCTACTACCAAGAGATCCAATCGTTACTCTCGCCTCCAAGGTTTGAGTCACACTGTTGGCATCAGTGTGTGGTCATTGGGTCTCCTCCAGTAGGTATCTCAAAGTGAGGGTCAAGTCAACAGTTTTTAAACCAGAACCTCTTAGTAATAACATAAAGAGAGGAAAAGAAGGTAAATTCCACAAGAAAGGTGTCTTTTATCACTACAGATCAAAGTACAATGACACAAAGCATCTACAAACAAACATCAAAAAAGCTAGAAGAAACATGAACAAAAGTCTCTAGGTATGGAGCTAGTTCCGCTCCTGTCCATCTGCTCCCAGAGCTCCATGATCGTAGGCCTCAGCTTCTTGAAGCTGAGCTCTTCCATGTCCACATGTTCCCTGTGGTCGGGGTGGACCTTCTTGTGGTGGTGTTGGCAACACTTCGAAGTATCGTCCACCTCCAGCTGCACGGCCAGCTCCCCTGCCACGGTCTCCTGCTCCATGTGGTCTGCCTCGATCGAACCTCTGCCTCTGCCTGGGAGGTCCTTCGTTCATCTTCTGGTCATTTGTATGGCGGGTCAGATAGTCACGAGCCATGTTACCAACCCCGCCGTAGGAGTAACACTGTCCGCTCATGGTAAGTCGTTGTCCACCCCGGGTGCCTCACACAAACGATCTTGTGGCATTCAGTCGACCACCTGTAGGTCTAGTCCTCTTGGACCTCTGCGTCATCTGTCTAATGCCCACCGTAGAAGACTCTACCGCATGCCGGCTAGTGGTGGGTCCTACTGCTGGAGACTGCTCAGCAAGAAAACTCTCCACTAAGAGGGCTCGCTCCAACACCCATGTTTGTGTCGGAATGCTGTGAGAAACAACTGAAGCTCTGATCTCTCTCCTGAGCCCCTGCTAGATGGTTCAGGCCCTAAAGAATGGGTCATGTACCATGTCCGTGGAATAGCATGAGAGATCGGTAAACCTCGCCACGTACTAGGCTACTGTCATGCTGCCCTGCCGCAGCTATAGTATCTCCTAGATGCGCACTGCACAGAGGGTGGCTAGGACAAACTCTGAGCAGAAAAGGATCTCAAAGTCCGTCCAAAGTATAGATGCCTCGTTGTGCACCTGGAGCATCAAGCTCCCCCATCTTCCAGCTGCCGCATGCAGGAGGCTCGCTGCAAGGACCACCATAAGGTCAGCTGGTGCCCCTACCAAACGGAAAACTCGTACAACTGCCTCCAGCCAATCCTCGGCCGCCTGAGGGTCCGTCTCCCCACAGAACCTAGGTGGTCTCTGATGCTGAAACTCGTGCAGTGCACTAATGAGACGTGCACCGTCAGCGGCTGGGGCTGGTAGCATCTGTGGCTCGGCGGGTAGAGGTACCGCCGGTGCCTCTACTGTCAAAGGGCCATGTACCGAGGCCTCGTCGCTTGGTGGGCTGTCGTCCCAGACAATGCTCAAGACCCTAGCTGGCTGTCGTCGTGGGGCCATCCTGAAAAGAAACAGGTGCTCCACGGTTAATACAGTATACCTAGTGATCTGACACAAAGTAATCACAAAGAAAAATTTTAAAACACACATTCAATCAATGTTTTCGTGTATTGAGTCGGAAATCAGAATTCAGGGTCCTGGTGTATGGATATGTCAGCTGCCGCACCAAAACTGGACTCCCTAGACTGATAACCACACTCAATACCCTTAACACTATTTCTTCACATAGAAGAAGGATCAGAGTCCTGAGTTCTGTGGTATAACCGAACTCCTCTGATACCAATTTTTCACGACCCGTCCTCGGGGCCCATGTCGCGACTACCCCAAGCCCGCCTTCCATAGGCCAGGGGCTTGTGACTAGCACCAAAGGCATAAATCCCTATAACTGGGAAGGAGTTGCCTTTATAAAAGTAAACAAAACACCACAGAGTATAGGCGGAAGTAGAACAGTAAGTAAAACTGAAACAAGCTGTGCTAAAAGTAAAGGGGCCGGAAATACAAGCCCAACTGTAAAGTACAAGGAAAAAAGATAAAGCAGCTGGAAGGTGACAAGCAGCTCCTGGATCGTCCACCAAGGATCCTACCTGAAGGGTAGGTATAGATAGCGTAGCTCCTGGATTGTCCACCACGGATCCTACCTAAAGGGTAGGTACAGATAGCCTCTACAATGATCTCTCCCATCAACCTCCTCCGAGTGTCGCCTCGTCGCGAATTCCACCACCGGATACTGTCTCGTCGTGAGGTCCACCTCCGGGTACCGTCTAGACCTCGAACACTCGGCCTCTGTCTGTGCTGCCTGTCGTCTGCAACCAACACAACGAGGTGTAGGCATAGCCCGTGCAGGGGTGAGTATAATGATACTCAGTAGGGACGACGAGACCCTCAAGGTCTCACTAAATCCAACAAGTATAACCACAAAGAAGTTCTCAACAAATAACCTCAACTTAGGTATATGCCCATACATATACCCAAGTTATCAAGTAACCCATCTCAATCATGAGGAAACACAAAGATTATGAAATCAATGGATAACCACTACCCAGGTATATGCCCATACAGATACCTAAGTTATCAAGTGACTCATCTCAATCATGAGGTAAACAAAAAGGTCATAGACTCAGCTCAACCAGGATTTTATTCATGATTTCAAAACCACGGCTGCTGGAGTACTCCTCCTTTATTGAGTACATTGGGTCTGCCGCTACAACCAAGCACGCCCCACTAACCTTGGACTGTTGTAGTACTCCACCTGTCGAGTACTGTGGGCATGCTGCTACAACCAAGCACTTCCCACCATGGGTCTGCCGCTACAACCAAGTTCTCCCCCTCATAGGCTCCAGAGTTACTTCTTCTGTTGAGTACCGCAGTTCTGCTGCTACAACCAAGCGCTCCTCCGCTGTGGGTCTGCCGCTACAACCAATCGCTCCCCCTAATAGCCTCCAAAGATACTTCTTCTGTTGAGTACCGCTGGTCTTCCCCTACAACCAAGCGCTCCTCCACCGTGGGTCTGCCGCTACAACCAAGCGCTCCCCACTGGGCTATCTGAAACACACCGAGACGATAGATCAGCAGTCGTCAAGTCTCAGCCAGCTACTAGGTCTCTGCACTCTGCTAGCTCGTCACCGGGAGGGTCCGCTCCATGAGCTACTAGTCAATACTCCAAGTATCACAAAGTTCCACAAAGAATTATCTCAAAGGACCGCCTGGTCATAGGGGTCTCAACTCAAAAGACGGCACATCAGTCGGACGTCCGGTCTGTGAGTTACTAGCCTTTTCGTCCGAGGGGGCTGGTTGGTTTCGTGTGCGAACCCACCCGGCCATATCTCAACTATACCCCAAACTCTCATAAGGTATTCTCATAGAGACCGTTTCTCAACATGATCATCAACGCCGCTGACGGTTCGTCAAACGGACGCCTGGTCTGAAAGTTATAAGCTTTTCCGTTTCAGGGGCCCGGTTGGATTTCGGGTACAATCCAACCCGACCATTATCCAACTACATCCAAAACTCAGTTTAAGCATGCCAAAAGTTTCATCTCATCAAGAGAAATCCAACAAAGTTGACGACACGTCATTCGGACGTCCGGAGCTCGAGATATAAGTGTTTACGCTCCAAGGGCCCGGTTGGTTTCGTATCCGAACCAACCCGGTTGTACTCAAAGTTCTTCTAAACCTTGAGTGTAATATACCAAAACAACCGTTTCGATCCAAGTATCGCATCGCAACTGACGGTGCATCGATCGGGGGGTCCGTAGCCCAGCATATGGGCAAAAGACCGTAAGAGGTCTGGAAATGGGGGTTTCGGGCTCGGACCGACCCGGCCTGAGACCCCCTGGGTCGGCCCGAACCGGGTCTGGGTCCTGCCCGCTTGGGCGTGGCCCGGCGCACTGGAGGTTCACTGGCCAGCTCGGTTACACCGAGCTGGCAGTCAAGGGGGGGGGGCTGCCCGCCTGTCTCAATTAATGCGGCCCCCCATGTGGGGGCCGCTCTTGCCTCTAGCCGGGGGTTTCGAACCCCTGGTTCTCCCCCTGACTGGCCGGCCCACTCCAGCCGACCGGCTGCTGCACCACGGGACCGATGCGGGATGGTCCCCCTACCCGACGCCGGCAGCCGGAAATTGGCCGCCGGTCCCTGCTCTGTCGTGGCCTAAGCCCCAGCCTTGGTCTGACTGGCGCGGCACGATGACGCCGCGCCCCCTCACTGCGGCCCTGCTCCGGCTGCGGTGTTTTCGTGATTCTCTGGCGCAGAGCGACGGCATCGCGCCTTTGCTCGACTTCAACGGCGCGACGCGACGGTGCCACGGACCCTTTCCATATGATCCTGCGCTGTTTCGTTTCACCGCTCCGCTTTCCTTCGAACCGCAACAACACAACATACAAGGGAGTAGGGTCGGCCATGTTTGTGCGGTCCAACCCCCTCCCATTAATTGATAGAAAGAGGTCCAAATGAAAAGAGGAATGATGAAGGAAGAATTCACAAATAACAACAATAATAAAATCCCCTACCTCGTCGAATTCGGTGAGCGAAGGTTCGTCACGGAATTTATCGTCGCGATACACGGCATCGCATAGTCGATCTCCAAGGATTCGGCGTTCTTTGTCGGAGATCGGTGCGTTCTTCGTGTTCTTCACGTTCTTCAACTAAGGATAAGAACATCAATCCCCTTATCGTTTTCCAAAATCCTCTCAACAGGCTAACCTCCTAATAAAATAAGTGTCTTTCTTATTTTATTACCCATGTCTTAAGTTTTAATTTCAAACATTCAAATAAATAATTAAACCACTTAATTAATTAACTCAAGGTCAATTAATAGGAGGGTTATGGGAGTTTAGGGAAATAAAGGGGAGGGGTTCATGTGGGCCCCACCGCCCTCATAACCACTCATGGGAAGTTTGGTGGTTTCCCAACTTCCACTCAAAGGACTACCACTTAGAAAGAAAAATAAAATTTGTAGCTAAATTTTATTTTTAACTTCCTCAATTGTAACAACACCTCCCGAGTAAACACAACTCCAGAAAAGGTGTTCCTAAGAAATTATTGGTGCTGCAAATCCATCGGTGCCCTCAGAATTCGATTCCGGGCACCGGTTTCAAAGTTAGGAAAACCCGCTCGTTCGTTCACTGAACGTACCCGAGATAAACTTCGGAAAATGATTCTAGGAACATCGGGCCTCGGAATCAGGCTCCATCAGAAACTGCGTACTTGTAAAATTCCAAAAAAAATCAAGAAAAAATTTTTCCTTGAAATTTCTAGGTCTTTACAGTTATTATTCATGATTATTTGGTATTGGTTAATCCATTTTTATTTAATGGATCAACACTACTACAAATATGGCCTTTATCAGTGATAGAAAAGTCGATTAACATCACTAAAAAAAGCGTTGTTAATCGAGGTGAGGATATAGGGGGTCCCTTTTATCAGTGCTCTAAAAAGCACTAATAAAGGCCACTTTTATCAGCACTTTTAAAAAGCACTGATAAAAGTCAAAAAAAATAAAAAAAAATAAAAAATATATATATGATGTGGGGGGTGGATATTTTAACAGCGCTTGACCACCCCTTTAGCAGTGCTAAGTGGACCCCCCCCCCCATCAAACTCTCCTGCGCGCTGCCCTTCCTGCGCATCCCCACACACGCACACCCCTTTGCTTCCACCCGAACTCGAACCTGCGACCTCCCCCCTTTCGCAGTTGCACCTTTACCACTAATCCATTTCATTTTTTTCTCTATTTAATGATATATCTATTTATTTATATATATATATATATAGTTATATTTATTTGTATATTTATATAGATTCATATTAATTTAAATATATTTATTCATATATTATTATATATATATTCATTCGTATATTAATATATTTTTATTTTTATTTTTATATATATTTTTAGTTATAATTTTTTATTTGTATATTTATTTGTATATTAATATATACTTATAAGATTAGTTTTAAATACATTTATGATATATGTTTTTTAAGTGTGTTTATAAATAAATACATACATACATACATACATATATACAACACACACATACACATAGGCATACATACACACAGACACATATATTTACGAATAAATACATATATATGTGTATTTGAAAATTCATAGATTGTTAAAATGACTGTAACTTATAATCAAGAAGCCTGTTTCAACTCCATAACCATTCAAATTGAATAAAATGAAACAATATTTGATATGATATGTGGTATTGGCCTAACGTACATCCGGATCAGAAGTTATACTTGTTTTAATGTTAACAAATCAGGGTGTCCCGACTAAAAACTCAGTTTTGGAGGCCTTCTGGGCCTTTATTGGTCTTAAAAAATTTGGCAAAAGCTTTTATTAGGTCACTAGCATGTATACCTCATCGCAGGCTTCGATTTTATATGTTTTAGAGCTCAAATGGACACTCAGATCAAAAGTTATGGTGGTTTGAAGTTTGAGTTACATTTTCAACTTATTTTAGATCTTTTATTAAATTTTTTGATTTTTTGTGTCATAAAATTGTTATTAAATGATTTTTAATCAATAATAATTAGTAGTTTATTAATTAATAATATTTTTTAAAATATTTTAAAACTATTTTCACTAAATTTCCTATATAGAAAATTTAATAGTCTATTTATACTTATCTAAAACATATTTAAAAAATATATATTATATTTATATCAATATAAATATACTTATATAACAATATTTTATTTTTCATAATTTTTTTGAAAAATAAAATTTATTAGTGGTAGGAAAAAGCATAGATAAATCCCGCATTTATCAGTGCT
Organism: Viscum album; assembly: GCA_963277665.1. Classification (NCBI taxonomy): domain Eukaryota; kingdom Viridiplantae; phylum Streptophyta; class Magnoliopsida; order Santalales; family Viscaceae; genus Viscum; species Viscum album. Next base: position 1,113,159,285 of record OY728132.1, on the reverse strand, counting down.
ACTGAAAGAACCGCTGATAAAGGGGTCCCCTTTATCAGCGCTAAAAAAGCGTTGATAAAGGGTCACTTTTAACAGCGCTTTTTTTAGCGTTGTTAAAGGACACCCTTTATCAGTGATTCTTTTAGCACTGATAAATTTCTTCCTTTATCAGTGCTTTTTGTTAGTGCTGATAAAATGGTAGCGCTTCCCTTGCCCATTTTTGTAGTAGTGCGACCATTAACATAGGGTTATAATACCTGAGTTTTGTCTAAATTCTATCACAGCTTGCAACCTAGTCCAATGTATCCATGTCTCATCTAGAATACTGCCTCATCTTGGTGTAGTCATTATCATTTTTTGTCTTCATCATAATACATAAATACTCGCATGTAGATGAGTGGTTATCGAGAGTGTGTAATATAGATAAAAAACTTTTATATGGGTGTGTAAGCCCTTATAAATATAATGACAATGATAGACGATGTGCATAATATCAAAACATAATTAATCATTACATACCACATGAAATTTTTATAATTAATTTAATAAATAAAGTTATAAACATATATTTGTTGGTCTTTTCTCATGATCAATCGACACGAAAAATTAAATTTGAAATAAAAATAAAAAATATGATAATTTTATGTTGAGGAAATTAAATGAATTAAAATAATCCATTATAATTTTCATTCAAATATAAATATGTTTCACGGTTCTAATTAAAAATAACTTTTTATTCCAAAAAAATTGAATTTATTTTTGAAATTTTTAATTTTTTCCCTCGGCTCCTTGTAGCCCAGAAAATCCATCAAAGGGGGGTCTAAACTAAACCCATAATGGGTCGACTGAGTCAGTTGGGGACTGACCCATCTTGACTTCATGTCAGCCGGTAGGAGGATCCTATGGTGGGTCTAATAGTGGGAGGCCAAGAATTGGATGTGGGCTTCATGTTTTATTTTTGGTAGAAGTTTGGCGGTGTTCGGAAGGAGTTCGGGAGGCCATCTTGTAGTGGTGAGCAGCACCAGCGGGAAAGGTTGGTGGTGGTGCGGTGCTCATCTGTTCGGGAAAGAGGCGCGTACAGGGGTGAGTGGTTTGGCCACACTCGGTGGGAAGAGCTATGCGAAAGGCTACAGTGCATGGATTCTTTTCCCTGGGGAGTTTGAAAATGTGGGGAACATACTGATGAAGTTTGGAGGCCAGATGGTGCGCGGCCGAATGAGACTAGCAGCCATAGGAGAATGTTTATATTTTTAACTCATTTAAAAAAATCATTTAGAAACACTTACCCATTACCCTATATATATATATATATTATTCTTGTGCCATTGTAATGGTTGTAAAATACCCCCCCCCCCCAACTTTTTTTTTATTTCACTTCATTAGAAGGCTCTTATACCCCATCCCTTTTAACAAAAAAATCTATGTTAAAGTATTCTGAAACCTATGTTTTAGGATATATAAAATTTTAAACTGCCATTTCCACAATTGTCTAGAATCACTTCTTGGTAGTAAAACCCTATTCCGGACATCGAAATCCATCCAGAATATTTTATTTCGCCATAAAATCAAAACTATATGTGTTTTTTTTTGTGTTCTTCATTAAACCAGCGTGATGATCTGACTTTAGATCATCAGATGAACATATCTTGACCATCCAATGTCAGATTGGGTCACCGTCTATGGCATTAGGACTATTCTGATTCCCTTTGCGTTAATTTATTACAAATTTAACTTTTCTTGGATTAAAAAAAATATGTGATCACTCTGATAGATATTTAAGGTATCAAGGAGCATACGAGATCCATATGGGCTGATTATATAAAAATTTCCATCACTTTATTGATGTAACTACGTCATCTCTAGTAATACACAGCCCGGTACGGAATCTAAAGATCCCTCGTGAAGCATTTAAAACACAAAAATAAAACAAATATTTACCTTGTTCATTTGGATGATCCGTTCGACAACATCTCAATGACATAAACTGTTATCATAAGGAACTAAAACAGGACCCCTCTAGATCGTCCACAGGTACTTCAAGAGTCTCTGGTTCATTCATTCAACAAAATATCGGTTCTATCGCAAAGATTTTATGATTCCTTCAACATCTCTATTATCATCACGATGACAATGACCTCTGGTTGATCACTTGGATCAATAGTTTCTCCCTCCAAGATGCGGGAAAGAGGATAGAGGAGCTCTCAAATTACAGTAAATAGTTCCCTACATTAGAGCCACTTATCACTTATATAGTGAGGTGTTAAAGGCGGGGAAATGGATCCCCATCCCCCAGAGATGTATTACCTACTAAATAAGATATAGAAAACGTCCTATGACTACTTTACTGATTCATATGAATCATTTATATATTTATCAATTACTTGTTATATAATAAACATATTATGTGATAAAAGTGATCCATTAAATTGACATGTCATTCATGAAATATTAAATGATCCTTTAATATTAAAATAATATTCATTTGTCAAATATTTTCCCATTTATTCACTTAATATATTATAGATACTTCTAATAAATAAACTCGATACCAATTACTATATACTCAAATAATATGAATTTATATTATTCATTGGTGATCATCTAAAACTCTAACATATCCTAAACATCGTGGTGGGTCCCACCATGTCTTAAACACATATTCAAAAAAATTTCCTTAAATTTGAATACACTTGGTGTGTGACCCTCTATTACCTTATCTCAATAGTATTGTGCTGACCTCACCTATTTTGATAATCTCAATTATGTTTCAATATGCTTTGATAATCCCAAATAATGTTTATCTTTATAATAATTATTCCTTAAATCTATGAAATCAGATTATTAAGTTGATAGAATATCAAAATGATCATTGGAATTTGTTAATCAATGATTATCTATGTTTATACTTGTTTAGAAATGTTACTAACTCAATCTAAATATGATTTGCATAGAACAGATAAGTATTAAGTGTTGAGTCACTGATACAGACCTATCGATACATAGTCTACCGATAAATAAAGGTCACTAATAGACCAAGCGTCTTGTGACACAAGGTCACTGGTACATAGTTACTTATACAAGCTACCGAAACAGCAGACAGACAGACAGCTACCAATATGAAGTCCACCGATACAACTACAAAGTCCACCGATATAGAGAGATACTAAAAGACAGCTACCGATACAAGTTAATTGATACAGACAGATGGCTACCGCTACAAAGTCTACCAATACAAGAATGGCACCAGTATGGGTCACTGATATAGAAGGATCTACCGACAAGAAGAGCTACCGATAGAAGGAGCTTCCGATAGAAGGAGCTACCGATAGAAGGAGCTACCGATTCAAGTGGTCTACCGATTCAAGTGGTCTACCATTATAAATATTAATAGCTACTGATACAGACCTACTAACTCAAGTCCACCGATTCAAGATCACTGATACTAAGAGCTACCGATGGAAACCAATAACTATATCTCTAAACTCTATTACTATTTTTTTATTTATCAATGGTCATATTTGATGTTTTTAATGCTTCTTCCATTAATTGATGATAGTTGTTGGCATGTCAGGAACTGTACCTCATACCAGTAAAAAGGTAATCATTCCCATTTCCAGAGCTAAAGCTATGTAAGGTAACCTCGAACTACTAAATACATGTCGGTTGGGTGGTCAATCTTTTCATGCAAACACGAGACAATCTTCTGGAGATACACAAGGATACATGCATAAAAGAAGAAAGAATATTAAATTTTGATTCTGTAGAACCTGATGATTCAAAAAGTAAAGATCTTCAACGATTTCACTTACACTCTAGCTGATCAGACTGATCAACTTGGACCTGGAAGTAAAATAAAAAAATGACACTCTGTTTTTCTTGACAAAAACCATAGAAGGACTCAAAGCATCATCTACATCAATCTAAGGAGTCCAGAGCATCACTCAAAACACATATGGCATTAAACTCATATCTATTTGTTTAGATCTATTTTGTTTCATTTATTTACATTTTGGGCAGTGTGTGTTCTGTATTTACACACTGACTTTTGAGCATAATTAGAGGATATCTAATACCCTCACTCAATCTTTCTAAACCCTTTATTTATTCCCACTTTGAATTGTGGTAGAGGTCAAGTGTGACCTGGATATTCTGTGTGATATTGTTTTGGTTTTTCCCATGTAGAATTGTGGTAGAGGTCATAGGACTTAGGACAGTCTTTGTACTATTATTAACCCCGATAAAGGTTGTGGATCAAAGTTTATATAAAATATTTGAGAGGACTAAGTCTCGCGTTGATACTGAACCTATTGTTTTAAACTGTTGTGTTTGTTACCTATGTTAAAACTATTTTGAATATTCTACTGCTAAGTAATTTAAATATAAATCTGTTTTAAAGTTACTCTGATAGTTAAACTAGCAAGTGTATATAACTTTTGTTAGCCAGTAAGTTAGTTTCAAAAGTTAATTAATCTTTAGATTGAGTTAATTGAGAAACAATAAATCTCTTGAGAAACTAATTGAAAACTTAAAATCTTTATAAATTCACTACAGTTTAATTTTTATTTAATTTGGGGGGTTTTAATCACAAATTTTTTAACCGAAATTTTAATTGGAACTCAATTCACCCCCCCCCCCTCTTGAGTATCCACTCTGACCAACATTTGGTATGAGAGGAATATTTTTTAATAAAATATTTCCAAATAATCTGTTTTTCAACTATGATTTTAGTTGTATCTTAAAGATCTTAAATTTCTATTAGTTCTAAATTTTATCTCCTTAAATATATTTTCTAAAATCTAATTATGGATAATAGACCAGAATGTGCTACTACTAACACACCACCTTTCTTTAATGGTGTTAATTATGACCAATGGAAATCAAAAATGAAAATTCATTTAGAAAGTATGGGATTTGATATCTGGACTTCTATAGAGATTCAATATAAGATTCCAGAAACTGAAATAAATACATGGGATGAACCTATGAAAACTGCTTACAATAATAATTGTAAAGCAATGAATACTTTGTACTATTCTTTAGGAGATGAATAATTTAATAGAATATCTTCTTATAAGACTGCTTATGAAATCTTGGATTCATTGGCTATTTCCCATGAGGGAACAACCAATATTAAGGAAATGAGATTGAATACCTACACTATTAAGTATGATAATTTTAAAATAAATCCTGATGAACCTATTTCTGACATGTATCTCAGGTTCAAAAAAATTTTAAATACAATGAGATCACTTGGAAAAGTTGTTCCTGTAAAAGAGAAAATCGCGAGGATACTAAGATGTCTGCTAGAAAGATGGAGAGGCACATCAGTCTCAATAAGAGAATCGTGTGACATAAGTTCACAACCTGTTAAAGAGATGATTGGTAAGTTAATGGTGTGTGAAGAAGGGATGAAAGTAAACAAGGAAGAAGATGATGAACCAAGAAAGAAATCAGTAGTATTCAAGACCTCTACTTCAAAAACCAAGGACAAGGAGAAAATTCAAGTTACATGTGATAGTTCAAGCCGTGAAGAAAGTGCATCTGATAGTAATGCTGAAATGGATCAGATAGCCAGACGATTTAAGAAATTTTATAGGAAAAATAAGTTCTTTAGAAAATCCAATTATAAGGGAAATTATTGTAGTAAATTTCATTGGAAGAAGGATTGGAAAAGGACTGATAAAAGTGATGACATGGTCTGCTACGAATGCAAGAGAAAAGGACATGTGAAAGATGACTGCACAAAATTAAAGTAAAATAAGAAATGCGACAACATTGACAAAAAAATATAAGAAAGATATGAAAGCCACTTGGAGTGCCTCAAAAGACAGTTTGAGTGATTCTGATTCTACTCAGGATGAAAAATCTCACAAATCTAATATGTGTTTCATGAAAAACACATCTGAGGTAACATTGTATACTCCTTCTTTAAATTATTATTTTTATAGAGATGATTCTAATTCTGAAAACATGACTAGTGAAGAATTATTTGAATACTGTAAAATGCTAGAGGACACCTACAATGAGCTGAAGGATAAGTACAAATCATTAATGATACAGTATGGGTTGTCCAGTACTGTTAAATCTGATCTTAGTATAGAAAAGGAAAAGAATGCTCAACTATTAAAGGAGAATACTAAACTTAAATTATCCAATGAGAAACTTATAATAGATTTGGAGAAGTTCAGTAATGGAAATAATACTCTGACTCAAATGCTTGGAAAATAAGTGGCACCAAATTACACTACTGGTTTTGGATACCAACTTGGACAGAGATAGATTACAAAAAAAAGATTTATTCCAAAATCTGGATAGTATGCTGCTAGTTCCAACTCTGGAAATTCCTATGTCTCAACCAACTATTCACATAGTTATATATCAAACAAAGTTTATCTTTCGAAATATTTTGAATCTATTGATTATATGAAACCCATTAGACAAATTTGGGTACCAAAAGTTTTTCTTGCTAACCTGTCTGGACCCAAGAAAATCTAGGTACCAAAATCATATTCTGTCTAAACCTGTTTTGTAGGAAAGCTGCTTAAAAAGTTCCTATAGGAAGACATGTTACTTGGATAGTGGATGTTCAAGACACATGACAGAAGATTTTTCATTCTTCAAGAGCTTAATCAAGGTTGATAGAGGGCATGTCACCTTTGGTGATAATTCAAAAGGAAAAATCATCAGCTTAGGCCAAATTGGTAACACTGGTTCAATTTTAATTTCTAAATTATTATTTATAGATGGATGAAAATACAACCTGTTAAGCATTTCTCAGTTGTGTGATGATGGTTTCAATGTTAATTTTGAAAATAATGCTTTCCATGTATTTGATTCTAAAAATATTTTGGAATTTATTTCCTTGAGAAATGAAAATGTATATGTTGTAGATTTAAATTCTTTATCCAAACAAAAGGTTACTTGTTTAAATGATTTTCATAAAGAGTCTTGGATATGGAACAGAAGATTAGGACACTGCAATGTTCACTCACTTAGGAAACTGACTAAGAAAAATTTAGTTAGAGACCTACCTCAACTAAAATTCCCATCAGACAAAGTTTTCACTCCCAATCAAAAGGGAAAGCAACATAATGTTTCATTCAAATTAAAGAAAGAAGTTTCAACTTCTCAACCTCTCGAGTTGGTTCACATGGACTTATTTGGACCTTCTAGAGTTTCAATTTTGAATGGGAAGCACTATGTCTATGTCTTAGTAGATGACTTTCTTAGATATACTTGGGTGTACTTTCTTGCTTAGAAAAGTGAAGCTTGTTCCTATTTTAATAAATACTCCCAGTCTGTAGAGAACCTTAGTGGACTTAAGATTAAGACCTTGAGAAGTGATCATGGCTGTGAGTTTTAAAATATGAATTTGAATCATATTTCTCACATAATGGCTACAATCATAATTTCTATACCCCTAGGACACCTCAACAGAATGGTGTTGTAGAGAGAAGGAATAAAACCCTTGAGGAAATTGCAAGAAATATGATTAATGAGTATGAAATAACTGTTTAATTCTAGGAAGAAGTTGTAAATACAACATGTTATATTATAAATAGAGTCTTGATTAGACCTGTTCTTAAAAAGACCCCTTATGAACTGGGGAATAATAGAAAACCTAAAGTTAGTTACTTCATAGTTTCTGGTTGCAAAGTATTTATTCTCAATACTAAGGATAACATTGACAAGTTTTCTTCTAAAAGTGATGAGTTATTCCTTCTAGGTTACTCTATAACCGGTAATTCTTATAGAGTCTTTAATAAAATAACCAAATGTGTGGAAGAATATATTCACATAAAATTTGATGAAACTGATCCACATGAACCTAAGACCCCTATTGATAATCTTTAAGAAGATTTATCAATTATAAAAATTAATGAAAAAAATAGTGATCTTGTTGTCAAGACAACTTGTTTTGAGAATATTTCAGAATCTGCTTCTGGTGAACCCGAACCTAGAGAAGAACATGAAATTTCTAGTCCTACCTTTACCAGATCAACTAAGATTCTAAAGAACCATTCATTAGATGTTGTTATAGGTAATATTGATAGAGGGACACTAAATAGAGCTTCTCTAAGAAATCAGGTTGAACATCAAGCCTTTCTTTTACAGTTAGAACCTAAAAATATCAATGATGCAATCAATGATGAATTTTGGGTTATGGATATGCAAGATGAATTAAATCAATTTTAAAGAAACAAAGTCTGGGAATTAGTAGAAAGACCTAAGGACACCTTAACCATAGGTACAAAATGGTTGTTTAGAAATATATTAGATGAATCAAGAAATATCATTAGAAACAAAGCAAGGATAGTTGCACAAGGGTATAGTGAAGAGGAAGGAATAGACTATGAGTAATCCTTTGCACCTATAGCTATATTAGAAGCTATTAAGATTCTACTTGCCTATGCTGGTCATCTGAATTTCAAGTTATATCAAATGGATTTTAAAAGTTCTTTTCTAAATGGTTTTATAATTTAATATGTTTTTGTTGAACAACCACATAGATTTACTAATCCTTATTTTCCAAATCAAGTTTTTAAGGTCTCTTAAGCTTTATATGGTTTAAAACAAGCTCCACGAGCTTGGTATGATAGACTTAGTAGTTTTCTTATTTTAAAAGGTTTTTCTAAAGGAATTGCTGATCCAAATCTCTTTATGAAAATAATTTCCAAAGATGTTTTGATAGTGAAAATCTATGTTGATGATATTATTTTTGGATCTTCTAAAAATACTTTGTGTATTGATTTTTCAAAGAGTATGAAAAATGAATTTTAAATGAGTTTAATGGGAGAACTCAAATATTTTCTTGGATTTCAAGATTTTCAAAATGACAATGGTATTATCTTAAATCAAAGTAAATATACAAATGATATTTTAAAACATTTTAGTTTGGATAGTAGTAAGGGTAATGACACACCCATGAGTATCACTTGTAAGTTGGATATTGATGAAACTAGAAAACTAGTGGATCAAACCAACTACAGAGGTATGATAGGGAGTCTTCTCTATCTTACTGCTAGTTGACCAAATATTATGTTTAGTGTATGTATGTGTGCAATATTTCAAGCTAATCCAAAAGAGTCACACTTGCTTGATGTTAAAAGGATTTCCAAATATCTTAATCATAATACTAACTTAAGATTATTCTATCCAAAAGGACAATCCTTTGATTTAATAAGTTATTCAGATGCTGACTTTGCTTGTTGCAAGTTAGATAGAAAGAGCACTTTTGGAACATGTCATATTCTAGGTATGTTTTTAGTATCTTGGTGTAGTAAAAAGTAGAACTTTGTTGCATTGTCTACTACTGAATTAGAATACATTGTTGCTGGTATTTTCTGTACACAAATTCTGTGGATGAGACATACTTTACTAGACTATGTATATCAATTTAGACATGTATCTATAAACTGTGATAACACTAGTGCAATTAATATCTCAAAGAACCCTATATCTCACTCAAGGACCAAACACATTGATGTAAGGAACCACTTTTTGAGAGATCATTATCAAAAAGGTGATATTACTCTTTATTTTATAGGTACTGAACATCAATTGGCTGACATATTCACCAATCCCTTAAGTTCAGATAGGTTATGTTACATTAGACATGAGTTAGGAATGATAAACTTTGTAAAATCCAAACCTTACCGTTTTCCAAACCTCACCATTAGCCAAACCTCACCATTAGCCAAACCTCACCTTTATCCAAACCTCACAGTTAGCCAAACCTCACTGTTATCCAAACCTCACCGTTAGCCAAACCTCATCGTTAGCCAATCCTCACCGTTTGGCACACCACACCATTAGAAAGACCTCACCTCTAGAGTCCTCACCACTAGATTCCTCACCACTAGAGTCATCACCACTAGACACAGCTCACCGCTAGAGACATATCACCGTTAGAGAGACATCACTGATAGATAAACCTCACCATTAGGGTGCTCACCGGTAGTTTTCACCGATACGTCATGCGCTGTCTATTTCTCGAAACTCTTATTGTTTTCGGTATAATTCTTCTTATTACATTTCAATTCCTAAATGATAAAAACTAAGCCTTATCACATTTCAATCCACCAGAAACTATCCTCTCTTCGAATATCTCTTCTCGAACCCCCACATTTTGCGAGAAACCTATGTTCTTCGATTGGAGATGGCAAGAACAAAGATCCTGATAGTCAGGGATGAGAGTGATGAGACGAATCTGAAGAATTAGAAAACAGGACCTAAAGCTAGTGGTAGTGGAAGTAGAACAAGGCCAGGAAGGAATGTAGTGAACCCGCATTTGCAGAATAGAGAAATTGTAATAGAGAAGGAACTTTGTGCGAAATGGATTATATCTAGTAATTCATTGATTCTGAGGATATTGGAGGAGTAGGGATGGCTCGAATGCTTCGCAAACAACAATGGCCCCTATTATCCGAAGCTCGTAATGGAGTTCTATGCGCTTGTGCACTTTGAAAAATCTGAAGAAGATAATATAATGGTTTCAGTTTTGAATGGAAATGAAATATCTTTTTCCTCTGTTGAATGGGTTGAATGTTTGAAAGTTCCACATGAAGGCATTTTTGGGTATTGCTCGAAGACAATTCCTCCTACCAGTGATATTTTTTGTTATGAGATTGCCTTGGAAGAGATCACCGGTAGTGGAAAACAAATGAAAGTAGTGGCTGCAGAGATGGATGGAGAAAATAGATCACTTTTCAAGTTCATCCAACATGTGGTAAGTCCATGAAGAGGGGACTTTGCAAATCTAATATATCAAGATATATATTTGTTGCATCTGTTAAGACATGGTGTTAATGTGAATCTGTGTAGACTGTTAATGACCTAGATTGAGAATATGACCAGACATAAATCAATTTCCAATGCTTTATTCTTTTCCAAGTTAATTTTGGTTATGATCAAAGTGAAGGGAGTAGCTGAGTCTCAGGATGAGACAGTGATGGTAAGGAACAATTTTTGCATCATAAGAACAGTTTGTAAATATATGAAGATTGGGTGGAACCCATGGAAAAGGTAGTGGGTAATTGATGATGAGAGGGTTTATGATAAGTTTAACCATGTTGACCATCCTAATAGGCCAAAATATAAGATAGATACAGGTCTAGGATATGATGAAGATAAACCACAGTATAGTGATGATACTGATGAGGAGGATACCTCTGTAGTTGAGGGAGGGGATCCTAATTTTCCCCCTAGTCCAGCTGGTGAAGTGGTATCACATGAAAAGGAAAATCCTTCCTTGAACCTGCCTAGCAAAGCAACAGCTATGGGTGTAAGAAATAAAGAAGCACATGTTGATGAGGAAGACCAAGCTAGTTCAGATCATGAGAAGACTGCCCCAGAGAATGAAGAAGAAAGAGAATATGAAATTGAAGCATCTGTTTCAACCTACTTGAGTCTTAGTCCACTGATTAGGAACTCCTCAATGCCTACTGAGGAAACTCATAAAGTAGATAGACTTGAACCTATTCCTAAGGATCCTCCTGTTTCTGAATTGGAGATGGTTGTGGAAGATTCTTCTAAGGAAGACCTACCTGCTGAGGCTTCTATTAATGTACATATACAAGAGAATGCACATATTGAGGGGGAGCATCCTACCAGACATGGTACTGTGTCAGTTTTTCATGAGATTTAAGATTGGTTTGAAGACCCAGGTTTTTTAGTGTTTGGGTTGGACTATCCTGATTCAGAAGATGAGACACCCATCAATAGACCTCCTGTCACTTATAATCTCCTTTCTAAAACTTTACCTGAGGACATAGTAAGAAAATATGATTTAAACCCATTGAAGTCTGATCTCCATGACATTTTTTGTGGAAGAAATGAAATGAATGGAAACCTATTTAATATCTTTTATTCAGTCTGTGATGACTAAATCAGTCTCTGGTGTTTTGGATGAAGTCAAGACCTACCAGAATCAAATTTCAAGCTTGGCAGAGGATGTTGAATCTCTAAAGGAATCAATTGTCTCTATGTAGTCTTATATGATCTCTAAATCTAAATCATACAAAGACTTGGATTTTGTGAAGAGTGTAGTTGGCCAAATGGTATCAGTTTTTGAGGAATTTAAGACTTCCATGGAACAACATGTCAGCACCCAAGACTCTCCTGTGAAAAATATCATAAGTGGGCTGAATAAATCCTTTAAGGAAATAGTTTCCTTTACTATTTCACCTCTAATTTCTGCCAGGCCTTCTTTGGATATTGATCAGATTCGAGCTGTGATGAGAGAAGAGATTGGATAGTCTTCTACTAGTGGATCTTTATACTCTGCTGCTTTGACCCAAGTGGTGACTACCACAAGGGATATAAGGAAAATTGTTCATAATTTTTTGAGAGAGGCCACTGCTTCTCAAAAAGAGGTCAAAGACAAAGTGAATTTCTATTTCCAAAGGATCTACACTAAGAATCATTTGAACAATCATTTCAAGCTTCTATTAGAAAACCTGAAACTGCCCCCAGTCTCTCAGGATTTCAGAGAACAAGTAAGCAAGCTCAGGGAGTTGACTCCTGCTCTAGATAAATTTATGGAGAACAATTATGTCTTCATTTATTCTATGGAAATAGGAGGAGGGATCATAAGGGACTTTAGGAATCTGTTGCTGCCATTTTTTCATGTAGACAGTACTCCAATTATTGTACCTCCATCTCTACCTGCCTCTGCTCAGTCTGCCTCCAGTCCTTAGATGACTCCAACTCAAGCAATCTAGAGCCTCACTCCTATGATCACCCAGAGAGCTACACAGTATAGTCCAGGAACTGTATCAGTAGATCAGCCTCCATTGATCATCTATGGTGTTCCTAAGCCTCCACCTGCATCCACCAAACCTGAATCCTCTTATGATCCCAAGGGAAAATCACATGCTGAGGAGGCGGATTGAATAGTGGCTAGGAAATTTGATAAGAATCACATGTATTCATTTTTTATTTCTCTGTATCTTTTTTCCCCACGAAATATATATGATATTACTTTCTTTTACCTAATGTTACTTATCTCATCCTTTGTTTACTACTTTTTTTAATCATAAAGGGGGATAATTATGTGAAATATGAGCATAATATATAATACTTTATATAAGGGGGAGAAATATGGTATATGATCATAATATATTCTACCTATGATACAGTTGTTTCATATCTGTGGTACATTTATTTTATAATTTTACCTATGATACATTTTCTTGTAATACTCTATTCTCTGATACATTTGAAAATGTCATGAGACCCAATGTATTTTACACTGATACATTACTGCTTATTTTGGAATTATAATATCATAATTTTTTATTATCAAAAAGGGGGAGATTGTTGACCTCACTTGTTTTGATAATCTCAATTATGTTTCAATATGCTTTGATAATCCCAAATAATGTTTATCTTTATAATAATTATTCGTTCAATCTATGACATCATATTATTAAGTTGATAAAATATCAAAATGATCATTGGAATTTGTTAATCAATGATTATCTATGTTTATACTTGTTTAGAAATGTTACTGACTCAATCTGAATATGATTTTCATAGAATAGATAAGTATTAAGTGTTGAGTCGTAGATACAGACCTACCAGTACATAGTCTATCGATAAGTAAAGGTCACTGATAGACCCGGATTCCTGTGACACAAGGTCACTGGTACATAGTTACCGATAGAAGCTACCGATACAAACAGACAGACAGACAACTACCGATATGAAGTCCACTGATACAACTACAAAGTCCACCGATACAGACAGATACCGATAGACATCTACCGATACAAGTCTGCTGATACAGACAGACAGTTACCGCTAAAAAGTATACCAATACAGGAATGTCACCAGTATGGTTCACTATTATAGAAGTAGTTACCGACATAAGGAGCTACTGACAGAAGGAGATACCGACAGAAGGACCTACTGACAGAAGGAGCTACTAACAGATGGATCTACCGACAGAAGGAACTACCGATAGAAGGAGCTGCTGATTCAAGCAGTCTACCGTTATAAAGAGTAACAGCGACCGATATAGGCCACTGACTCAATTCCACTGATTCAAGCTCCCTGATACTAAGAGCTATCGATGGAAACCAGTCACTATATCTCCAAACTCTATTACTGTTGTTTTATTTAGAAACTGTCATATTTGATGTTTTTAATGCTTCTTCCATTAATTAATGATAGTTTTTGGCTTGTCAGGAATCGTACCTCGTACCTGTTAAAAGTTAATCATTACCATTGCCAGAGCTAAAGCTATATAAGGGAACCTCAACCTGCTAAATACATGTTGGTTTAGTGGTCAGTCTTTTCATGCAAACACGAGACAATCTTTTGGAGATACACAAGGAAACATGCATAGAAGAAGAAAGAATAAAAAATTATGAGTCTATAAAACCTGATCATTAAGGATTAAATATCTTCAATGATTTCACTTACACTCAAGCTGGTCAGACTTATCAACTTGGACTTGGAAGTCAAATACAAAAACAACACTCTATTTTTCTTGACAAAACCCATAGAAGGACTCAAAGCTTCATCTGCATCAATCCAAGGAGTCCAAAGCTTCACTCAAAACACATAGAGCATTCTAAACTCATCGGTATTTGTTTAGCTCTATTTTGTTTCATTTATTTACTTTTTGAACAGTGTGTGTTCTGTATTTATACACTGACTCCGAAGCATAACTGGAGGATATCTAATACCGTCACTCATTCTTTCTAAACCCTTTCTTTATTCATACTGTGAATTGTGGTATAGGTCAAATGTGACCTGGATAGTCTTTGCGATATTTTTTTGGTTTTTCCCACGTAGAACTGTGGTAGAGGTCATAGGACTTGGACAGTCTTTGTACTGTTGTTAACCCCGATCGAGGGTGTGGATCAAAGTTTATATAAACTGTTTGAGAGGACTAAGTCTCATATTGAGACTGAACCTCTTGTTTTAAACTGTTGTGTTTGTTACCTTTGTTAAAAATATTTTGAATATTCTACTGCTAAGTACATTAAATATAAATCTGTTTTAAAGTTACTCTAATAGTTAAACTAGAAAGTGTTTATAACTTTTGTTAGCCAGTAAGTTAGTTTCAAAAGTTAATTAATCTTCAGATTGAGTTAACTGAGAAATAATCAATCTCTTTAGAAACTAATTGAAAACTTATAATCTTTATAAATTCTTTACAGTTTAATTTTTATTTAATTTGGAGGATTTTAATCATAAAGTTTTTAATAGAAATTTTAATTGGAACTCAATTCACCCCCCCCCCCCTCTTGAGTATCCATTCCGACCAATATAGTGAATACTATTCAAAAATGAAAAGCGAATTCTAGAAACCTATAAAGGAACCTAAAGAGATAATAAAAAATCATAGAAATGATAACCTTTGATATGAACACACACCATGTAATATAATCTCTTTTTCTCATGATGTCTAAAAAATTAGGATGAACACTTTTTATCATCATATGTTCTTTATTATTAATTGACCTTCTTATATGGACTTAACTTCTTCTATCTTGGCCATGGATTTAGGGAATTTAATACCATCCTAATCAACTAGGCTTGAGATATCACTTCCTTTTGGAATTAAAAGTTTTGAACTGGATTATTCAATCAATGTCATACAACCAATGACATACTATAACACCTTGATATTTTATGAGATGTATATTTTTTATGTCTTATGTTATACGCAACATCAAAGGAATCTTTCATTTCACACAACACTAGCTTGGCTTGCGTTGCACGCAATCACGACCTTCCTTTATAGCGTTTGTAGTACGCAATACCGGGTTTCACTAAACAACGATATATGATTATAATATTATTATGGACTAGCCATTATGAATAGTATTAAATACATTTTGAATTTTATTACATTATTATTCAGCTTACATATTTTCTAGAACATGGAATGAGAAAAAAATAATTTTTTTGGGTAAAATAAGTACTTTTCAAAAAATGCAGTTTTGTCGCCTTTTGATGGCGCACCAACTTTAAATCTAGTTTTTGACAAGTTATAAGTTCAATTTGACAAAATAAAATTCTTATTTGGAATCAGGATATAAAAATTTACTTTGGATAAATTTTCCATATTATTCTGATAACTTTCATATTTTAATGAATAGTAAAAACACGCTATATTTTAATTTAAAACAAATTTTTTCATCGCAATAATTTATATGGTTAAATTATAATATTGAGTGGTTTTAAAGTATAAATAGAATATATTTTTACCATTTAATATAATGTATGTCATTACCATTAATTTTACATTGAATTCATAGGTAAAAATATTTCAATAGTTGGTAATGTTTTAACTTTTAAAACCCGTTTTCTTAACAACGGGATTAATTTTGAATAAATTACAGCAACTTCTATGTTTTTAATTTTGAAAAATGGATTCAATATTTTAATTAAGTGTGTCCAAATTATGTTAATAGGTTACTTTTATTTTTTTGATATTATGAATAGTAACTACGGTAATTTTTATTTACTGTAGTTAAAGGTAAATCGAGTAATTAAGGGTAAATATAAGATTATAAAATTACCCTAACACCTGCCAAAATTCTATTGTATGACTAAAAGTAGACCCTTATAACCTAAGGGTCGGAATAAATTCATTTTATGGACTTTTTACCATCAAAATAATATAATTCTTATTAAAACCTAAGAAATTGACAACATGTCACTCTCTTAAATCTTATAAGTATAATAATTTTAATTTAGTGATAAACTTCATGAAACTTAAAACATGAATAGTATCCAGAAAGGTAATAAAATTATCTACATAATGATAATTTATTTAGAATTTTTAAGGATAAAATAATTATCATTAAAGAGGACACAATAGTGATGTAGAAATTATTTCATTAATTGAAATATCAAATAAATGGTTTTAAAAATATTAATATAAATATTATATGAACTAATTAATGTGATCGATTAATTATCTAGATAAATATGATATGTTATAAATCTACTAAATATTTTGGTTCAAACATATCTTCTGTGTGGATTTTATTTAAATTAAAATAAATGAATTGTGTCAAAATTGACACTATTGATATTTTATATTATTAAATTGTTTAAATATTAATATTAATATAAATGGTTTTAAAAATTAAAAATTAAAATTTATATGATCTAACATGTCATAATGTATAAAATTATGTATAATTAAGAACACATAAGTAAGTATTTATAACCATATAAAATTTATTACATTATTACCACAAATAAAATTAAATAGATTAAATAAGGATAAATCAAAATGATAAGGTTTACAATAAAATCAAAACATGTATAAATTTAATTGGTTGATGAGATTAAATCCCTATCTTATCTAACATCCTAATTTTACTCACATTGGAAGTTAATAAGTGGGGTTAGGGTTTATTAAAAATTAATATTTTAGAGGTTTCCAAAAGTGCCCCTCTCCTCCCTTATAAAAGGGCACATCATCCCTATCCTCTTTACACAACTTTGAGCCTTCAAGTTCGGCCAACCCCTTACCATTAATCTTCTCAACTCCCCTAGTAATATTCTAGTGGTCCTAGTCTTCTTCAAAGACCAACATTAGTTCCCTAATAGGAGGTTTCAAAGAGGCGTGTCGAAGAAGAGGTAATATCTATTACTGATTCTTTCAAATTTATTTCTTCTTCTACTTCCTCTTATTTAGTTGTTTCATTATAAAGTAATAACATAAGTATCACCCATATACGTATATGTCATTATAAATATTAAACAACCCTATCTCACCTTATATCCATCCTATGGAAAAACAAAATTGCCGCACATGCGTACGTACGGAATACCATCTCCACGTCGTGGTGTAATCTATTTTCCACCACCACCTTACTTGGATGGGTATAATGGTGTAGATAATAAATATATATGATTATTATAAAGTTATATTGATTCTGAAATAGTATACATACACTTCAATACAATTCCACGTTCATGGGAACGATATCATCGCTTGTGCGTACGTACAACCTACCGTCTCAACGATGTGATGCGACTCGTTCTACATGATCTTCATTGAATAATGATTATATAAATTAATTGAATGAATAAATATGATATATATTACAATAATAACATTCTGTAAATGAGTTATCCATAACCTAAAAAGAATAATAAGAATTTATTCGACAAAACATGCATAAGAACATAAAACAATGAACACCCGAATAACAAGTAGCAATGAAATATTACTAATAAGAAGATACGAATATGACCATATATGATATCATAACAATTAATATGATTCTGTAATAATTAAATGAAATTATTTAAATCATTATGCAGGAGTTTCAGATACATACAAAGAAAATATGACCTATGGTAAGGGAAAATATCGCAATCTCAATTTTTATCCGAGACTGTTTATACTTTGGTATTTACTGGGGAATATTTATCATCCACATCCATTTTTCCTCAATATGTAATTTTATTTCTATCCTCCTACAATGTTTTAAATAAAATTTTACCTATGGGTGAATTTTTAGTAAAAATATGAACGGAAACTTTTGTTGTTTGCAGTACAAGGTACTTTTTGACTTTTCCGGCCAAATATGAGAAGAATGTTTTTTTTAACTTATATGGAATGAATGGATTTTTATGATTTCATAGAAATTTATTTCCATCAATATTACTTTATAGGTTTTTAAGTTTATTTTTAATCAGCTTCTTTTAGTTTACAATTGTATGACATGTTAAGAAAGGAAAAATGTTTTTGAAGTAGAAAGGATATTTTACTCAAGAATGGAGTTCAAGTGTTTTATCTAAATTATTTTACATCTAAGATAATATAGGGTTTTATTTATATCCATATTTTTACATTGATTTGATTATGTTATGATATAATTATTTTTATGATGTCCTTTTATGGATTATGCTATGATGACATGATGTTTAAGAATCCAATGTTTATTATATGGGTTATGTTATGATGTATGAGTTATTATTTTGTGGAATACATTAGCATGGTTTAATTATGAGATGGGTGGGACCTATATCTCCCTCCAATTCATTGAGTAAAGATTTTTATCTCGTGAAATAGACATGGCTGGAACGGAAAGTTAATCTGGTTCAGTGATACAGGATTGGAACGAGGAGTGAACTCGGTTCAATAATGGACTTTGTCTGCTATGATTGTCTTGTAAAAGAGGAATGACTAATATGAACTGATTTTCTATGATTATGTGTGTATACCACAAAGTTTCATGTTTTAATTTATGATTATTTGGGATTACTTTTCACTACTATGATTCATCCCATGTCATGATATTATGATCGCTTTTGTAGGTTAATATTTTCAAAATGTTATGTCCTTATGGATATGATATGATTGATATTTCCTTTTTTACCCCTTAATGAGCATTTGAGCTCACCCTTTTGTATGTTTTCTTTTCCCCAGGTCTGGAAGAAGGTTATTAAGTAGAATATTCCAAAAGGGACTCTAGATATGATGAAATAAACGGGAGATAATGTAGATGATTTATGAACTAGTTGAATATGTTTCCCAGTTTCTAAAGACACTATACATATATGGTCCTTTCATGGTTTTCTTATATGTTGTAGTAAGTATGCCTCAATTCTGAAGTAATAACAATTTATGTAAAGTATGGGTCGTTATAGTTGGTATATGAGGAAAGGTATAGTCAACCTTTGGAAACTAGGATGTGAAAGCCTTAGTAAGAATCCAAAAGATATGTCTTAGCATAGAACACAATATTAGTGTTTTAGAAATGGCCATGAAAAACCTATGATAAGACCTAAAGTGTGAAATTTTATTCTTGATTATGTGGTTTTCCTATTATGATTAGTATTTCTCACACTATGCTTATAGGTTTTAGTCAATGGTTGGAACCTGAAGGAACTGTGTTAATGCTGAATGCGATGGACAATGAAATGATTATCCCCTTGAGAAACCAAACATTATGGGAGTTGGAATGAAAAATCTTATAGCCATGCTCACACAACTTTCTCAATCTATGAATCATGTGGCACTTCCAAACGGGAAAAGGAAAGAGCAACATTCTGTTTAATCCTTCATGAGGTAGCGTCCACCTTCATTCAGCGGGTCTTCTGATCCATTAGTGGTTGAACAATGTATTCGTACCACTGAAAAGATATTTTCAGTCTTGCAATGTTCTGAACATGATAAAGTCATCTTAGCAGTATATCGTTTGGAAGGTGAAGCTGATCAATGGTAGAATCTTATTAAGAATACGAGGCAAAGATATGAAATTGAGTCCATGGAATGGGATGAGTTAAAGATCTTATTTTTCAATAAGTACTTCTCTCGTATTCTTTGAACAAAGATGGAGAAGAAGTTTCTTGAACTGAAGCAAAAGGATGATGAATCAATTGGTACCTACGAAGAAAATTTTACAAGACTTGCAAGGTATGATTTCAGAATTATTATCCAACCTGAGAGTAAGATCGATCGATTATTTAGTGGCTTAAAACCAAGTCTTCTAAGGGAATTATACATAAGGGACTTCAATAGCTACGGGGAAATTGTTCGTTGAGCTCTTAAGGTTGAGATGGAAATTAGAGTAATCCATTAGTTATATGGGTTTGGTAAGAAGAGGAAAATGGAATTCAAAGCGAAATCTAAAGACAACAATGAAAAGAAGATGAGTTTTCCCTTATGCTCAATGTGTTGAAAGAAGCATGGAGGGAATTGTCTTAAAGGGACAAGTAAATGTTTTAAGTGTGGAGAAGAAGGTCAACGGGAAGTTGAATGCCGAAATAATGGGATGAAGATGTCTAATGATGCAAACAAAGAAAGGGATACACAGAATGCACCTATTACAATTCATTGTTTCAAGTGCAAGGAAATGGGGTATTATTCCAATCAATGCCCTAATCCAAGGGTTTTTTATGATGATCAACATCAACAAACTCTTAAGGCCAAAGACAAAGGAAAGTCACATGTAATTTCTATTGGCGTTATGGAATATGATAACGATGTGGTGAAATTTACACTTACCATCCACTCTAAAGTAGAAAATGTTTTATTTTATTCTGGATCCACCCACTCTTTTATTTCTGAAGAATTTTCTAAGGGTGTTACCATATTACCTTAGCAGTTAGATATTGAGTTATCTTTGAAAACCCCTAATGGCACAACAGTCGCATCAAAAGTTTACAATTCTTCTCCAATTGAAGTTTGTGGGAAAGTGCTTCCTGCAAATCTTGTGATCCTTCCTATAGTGGAATTTGATGTGATTCTTGGAATGGATTGGCTTTCTTTATATGGAGCTCATATCAATTTCCAAAGAAGGGAAATGACATTTAATATTCCCGATCAATATACTATCATCTATCGATGCAAGGATGAATATAACCTTCCAGTGGAAATATCTTCCATATTATGGGTATTTATTCCAATAAATGAAGGTTATTTATCTCAAATGGTTGGAGAGAAACTCACAATTAAGAATATGACCATTGTACATGAGTTTGATGATGTCTTTCTGGAGAAATTTCCAGGTCTTCCACCAAATCGTGAAGTTGATTTTTCAATAGATCTCATACCAGGTGTTATGCCCATTTCAAAGACACCTTATAGAATGGCACCAATTGAGTTGCTGGAATTGAAGAAGCAACTCCAAGATAATATTGATAAGGTATTCATATGCCCTAGTTCATCACCTTGGAGAGCATCTGTTTTGTTTGTTAAGAATAAAGATGGATCAATGAGACTATGAATTGATTATCGAGAACATAACAAGATCACTATCAAGAACAAATATCCTCTCCCACGCATTTATGACTTATTTGACAAACTATGCGGAGCTCAATACTTTTCCAAGATTGATCTTCATTCAGGGTATCATCAATTAAGGGTCAAAAAAGAGGATATACCAAAGACGGCTTTTCATACAAGGTATGGACACTATGAATTTATAGTGATTCCATTTCGTCTTACTAATGCTCCTTCTATCTTTATGGATCTAGTGAATACAGTCTTTAGAGACTATCTTGATCATTTTATGGTAGTCATTATAGACAATATTATTTTCTATTAAAAGAGAAACAAATAACATGAATATCACTTTAGAATTGTATTAAAGACCCTAATAAAATAGAATCTTTATGCCATATTTACCAAGTGTGAATTTTGGATTCAAAAAGTTTCATTTTTTGGTCACATAATCTCAAAAGAGGTGATATCAATGGATCCAGCAAAAACAGAGGTTATCGAAAGATGGTCGAGACCAACAATAGTAACTGAGATCCAAAGTTTTCTTGGTTTGGCTGGATATTATCGATGTTTTTTGAATGATTTTTCACGATTATCTAATCCACTCACCAGGTTGACTCGAAAAGGAGTTCAGTTCGTGTGGACAGAGGAGTGTGAAGAGAATTTCAAGGATTTGAGAAGAAGGTTATCTAGTGAACCTGTGCTCACACTGACTTGTAGTGGAGAAAGGTTTGTGATCTACAGTGATTCATCCAAGAATGTATTGGGGTGTGTTCTCATGAAAAACAATATGGTGATAGCTTATGCCTATCGACAGTTGAAAATCCATGAGCAAAATTACCGAACTCATGATTTGGAGTTAACTGTGGTAATCTTTGCATTAAAGATTTTGAGGCATTATGTTTTTGGTGAAAGGTGTCATATTTATACTGATCATAAAAGTTTAGAGTATATTTTCACACAAAAGGATCTGAATACGCACCAAATAAGATGGTTGGAGATGATTATGGATTACGACTGATCAATTCATTATCACCTTGGGAAAGCAAACACGGTGGTGGATGCATTAAGTCGACAAGACCATGCTAGCTTATCCATGATGAGGATCACAAAAGATCCAATATTTATGGATTTACAAAGGATGGATCTTGGAATTATAATGGAAGGGGAAAAAATCTTATCTTTCTCAAATGAATGTTCAACCATATATGCATGTGAAGACTAAAGAGGTGCAAAAAGAAGATGTAGATTTACAAAAGAAGGTGAGAAATGTTCCTGAATTCAACCTTGATTGTGATGGGATAATAAGGTTCAAGAATCGGTTTTGTGTTCCTCCCATCCCAGAATTAAATAAGGAGCTACTGGATGAGGCTCATAGTTCTTCATTCCCTATTTATCCTAGAATCACAAAGATGTATAGGGATCTGAAAGAGTACTTCTGGTGGGATGGCATGAAAAAAGATGTTGTTGAATATTTCTCTCGATGCATGGTTTTTCCGCAAGTTAAAGCTGAGAGATATAAGTCTAAGTGGATGTTACAACCATTACCCATACCCGAACGGAAATGGGAAACATCACTATGGACTTTGTCATCGGACTTCCTACAACATCCAAAGGCAATAATGCTATCAGGGTCATAGTTGATCACCTTATGAAGTCGGCACACTTCATTACTATTAGAGAAGATTTCCCTCTAGATCACCTTTCTAGGATATATGTGAAGAAAGTAGTAAGATTGCATGGAGTACCACTTTCCATTATATCTGATCGGGATCCGAGGTTTACCTCGAAGTTCTGGTGAAGTCTTCAGCATACTTTAGATACAGAGTTGAGTTTCATCACTGCTTATTATCCTCAGACAGACGGTCAGTCCGAGAGAACAATTCAAACTCTAAAAGATATGTTAAGAGCTTGCTCTATGGATTTAAAAGGTGGTTGGGATCAACACCTAACTTTGGTGGAATTTTCTCATAATAATAGCTTTCACTCCAGTATTGAGATGGCTCTTTATGAAGCTCTCTATGGAATGAAATGCAGGACTCTGACTTGCTGGGATCAAGTTGGGGAAAGAAAGCTATTAGGACCAGATCTTGTTGATGAGATGGCAGAAAAGGTCTGATCTATTCAACAATGCATAAGATAAGCTCAGAGTCGACAAAAAAGTTATGCCACCAACTGAAGAAAATACCTAGAGTTTTAAGTGGGTGATAAAGTGTTCTTACGAATATCTCCTTGGAAGAGAGTAATGAGATTTGGAAAGAAGGGAAAGCTGAGCCCTAGGTATATCAGTCCTTTCGAAATACTGGATCGTGTTGGGAAGGTAGCTTACCAATTGGCTCTTCCATCGAATCTATCTCAAGTTCACAATGTCTTCTATGTATCTCTCCTGAGAAAGTACATACCCAATCCTTCACATGTACTAAGCTCAGAAGTTGTACCGCTGGAGAAAGATCTTTCTTATGAAGAACAGCCGATAGAGATTCTGGATCATAGCGAAAAAGTTCTACAGAACAAAACCACTCTCTTGGTGAAAGTTTTATGGAGGAAGCACCAATTAAAAGAAACTACAAGGGAGCTTGAGGATATGATGAGGGAGAGGTATCCTCATCTGTTAGTTACGAAGTGACGAATTTTGAGGGAGAAATTAATTTTAAGGGGGGTATAATGTAACACCATGATATTTTATGAGAAGTATATTTTTTATGTCTTATGTTATATGAAACATCAAAGAAATCATTCACTGCACACAACACTAGCTTGGCTTAATTTTCATGCAATTGCGACCTTCCTTGATAGTGTGTGTAGTACGCAATACTGGGTTTCACTAAACAACGATATATTGTTATAATATTATTATGCATTAGAATTTATGAATATTATTAACTAAATTTTGAATTTTATTACATTATTATTCATCTTACATATTTTCTAGAACATGGTATGAGAACAAAATAATTTTTTCGGGTAAAAGAAGTATTTTTCAAAAAATACAGTTTTGCCACCTTTTGATGTCGCACCAACTTTAAATCTAGTTTTTGAAAATTTTATAAGTTCAATTTGACAAAATAAAATTCTTCTTTGGTATCAGGATATAAAAATTTACTTTGGATAATTTTTTCATATTATTCTGATAACTTTCATATTTTAATGAATAGTAAAAACACGCTATATTTTAATTAAAAACAACTTTTTTTAATAGCAATAATTTATATGGTTAAATTATAATATTGAATGGTTTTAAAGTATAAATAGAATATATTTTTACCATTTAATATAATTTATTTCATTACCATTAATTTTACATTGAATTCATAGGTAAAAACATTTCAATATTTGGCAATGTTTTAACATTTAATACACGTTTTCTTAACAACGAAATTAATTTTAAATTAATTACTACAACTTCGGTGTTTTGAATTTTGAAAAATTGATTCAATATTTTAATTCATTGGGTCCAAATT
This sequence comes from Viscum album, assembly GCA_963277665.1. Classification (NCBI taxonomy): domain Eukaryota; kingdom Viridiplantae; phylum Streptophyta; class Magnoliopsida; order Santalales; family Viscaceae; genus Viscum; species Viscum album. The sequence continues at coordinate 1,113,134,136 of OY728132.1, read as the reverse complement.
ATGTTAATAGGTTACTTTTATTTTTTTAATATTATGAATAGTAACTACGGTAATTTTTATTTACTGCAGTTAAAGGTAAATCGGGTAATTAGGGGTAAATATAAGATCATAAAATTACCCAAACACCTGCCAAAATTCTATTGGATGAATAAAAGTCGACCCTTATCACCTAAGGGTCATAATAAATTCATTTTATGGAATTTTGACCAATAAAATAATTTAATTGTTATTAAAACCAAAGAAAGTGATAACATGTCACTCTCTTAAATATTATAAGTATAATAATTTTAATTTAGTGATACACTTCATGAAACTTTGAACATGAATAGCATCCAGAAAGATAATAAAATTATATACATCATGAGAATTTATTTATAATTTTTAGGGATAAAATAATTATCATTAATGAGGACACAATAGTGATGTAGAAATTATTTAATTAATTGAAATATCAAATAAATGGTTTTATAAATATTAAAATAAATATTATATTAACTAATTAATGTGATCAATTAATTTTATAGATAAATATAACATGTTATGAATCTATTAAATATTTTTTTTTCGAAAATATCTTTCGTGTGGACTTTCTTTAAATTAAAATAAATGAATTGTGTCAAAATTGACACTACTGATATTTTATATTATTAAATTGTTTAAAAATCACAAATATATTTTACAAATTTAAATTTAAAATTTATATGATCTACCATGTCATAAGGTATAAAATTATGTACAATTAAGAACACATGAGTAAGTATTTATAACCATATAAAATTTATAACATTAATACCACAAATAAAATTAAATAGATTAAATAAGGATAAATCAAAATGATAAGGTTTACAATAAAATCAAAACATGTATAAATTTAACTTTGTTGATGATATTACAACCCTATATTATCTAATATTCTAATTTGACTCACTTTTGAAGTTTTTAAGTGGGGTTAGGGTTTATTATAAATTAATATTTTAGAGGTTTCCGAAAGTGCCCCTCTCCTCCCTTATAAAAGGGAACCTCCTCCCTCTCCTCTTTAAACAACTTTGAGCCTTCAAGCTCGACCAAACCCTTCCCATTAATCTTATAAAATACCCTAGTAATATTATAGAGGTCCTGATATTCTTCAAAGACCAACATTAGTGCCCAAAGAGGAGGTTTCAAAGAGGCGTGTTGAAGAAGAGGTAATATCTGTTACCGATTCTTTCAAATTTATTTCTTCTTCTACTTCCTATTATTTAGTTTTCTCATTATGAAGTAATAACATAAGTATCACCCATATACTTATATGTTATTATAAATATGAAACAACCCTATTTCACCTTCTATCCATCCTATGGAAAACGAAATCACTGCGCGGGCGTACGTATGGAATACTGTCTCCATGCTGTGGTGTAATCTGTTTTCCACCACCCCTTTACTTGGATGGGTATAATGGTGTAAAGAATTACTATATATGATTATTGTAAAGTTATATTGATTCTGAAATATTATACATACACTTCAATACAATTCCACATTCATGGGAACGATATCATCGCTCGTGCGTACGTACGGCCTACCGTCTCCACGATGTGATGCGACTCGTTCTACATGATCTTAATTGAATAATGATTATATAAATGAATTTAATGAATAAATATGATATATATTACACTAATACCATTCTGTAAATGAATTATCTATAACATAAAAAGAAGAATAAGAATTTATTCGACAAAACATGCATAATAACATAAAGCAATGAACACCTGAATGACAAGTAGCAATGAAATATTACTAATAAAAAGATAAGAATATGACCATATATGATATAATAACAGAGAATATTATTCATTAATAAGTAAATGACATTATTTAAATCAATATATAGGCGGTTCAGATATGTACAAAGCAAATCGGACCTAAGGTAAGGGAAAATCTCGCAATCTCAATTTTTATCTGAGATTGTCTATACTTTGGTATTTACTGGGGCATATTTATCATCCACATTCATGTTTCCTCAATATATAATATTATTTCTATCCTCCTAAAATGTTTTAAATCTAATTTTACCTATTGGTGAATTTTTGTAAAAATATGAACGGAATCTTTTGTCGTTTGCAGTACGAGGTACTTTTTGACTTTTTCGGCCAAATACGAGAAGAATGTTTTTTTTAACTTATACAGTATGAATGGATTTTTATGATTTCATAGAACATTATTTACATGAATCTTCCTTTACATGCTTTCAAGTTTATTTTTAATCAACTTCATTTAGTTTACAATTTTATGACATGTTAAGAAAGGAAAAAAAATTTGAAGTAGAAAGGATATTTTCCTTAAGAATAGAGTTCAAGTGTTTTATCAAAATTATTTTCCATCTAAGATAATATAGGTTTCTATTTATATCCCTATTTTTACACTGATTTGATTATGTTATGATGGAATTATTTTTATGATGTTTTTTTATGGATTATGTTATGATGACATGATGTTTAAGAATCCCATTTTTATTACATGGGTTATGTTATGATGTATGATTTATGATTTTGTGGCACACATAAGAATGGTTTCATTATGATATGGGTGGGACCTATATCTCCCTCCAATTCATTGGGTAGAGATTTTTATCTCATGATATAGACATGGCTGGAACGGCAAGTTAATATGGTTCAGTGATACAGGACTATAACGAGGAGTGAACTCGGTTCAGTAATGGACTTTGTCTGCTATGATGGTCATGGAAAAGAGCCTTGACTAATATGAAATGATTTTCTTTGATTATGTGTGTTTGCCACAAAGTTTCATGTTTTATGTTATGATTATTTGGGATTACTTTTCACTAATATGATTCATCCCATGTCATGATATTATGATCTGTTTTTTAGGTTAGGATTTTCAAATTGTTATGTTCTTATGGATATGATATGATTGATATTTCCTTTGTTTACAACTTAATGAACATTTGTGCTCAACCTTTTGTATGTTTTCTTTTCCCTAGGTTTGGAAGAATGGTATTAAGTAGAATTTTCCAAAAGGGACTCTATATATGATGAAATAAACGGGAGACAATGTAGATGATTTATGAACCAGTTGTTTATGTTTACCATTTTATAAAGACACTATACCTATACGGTCATTTCATGGTTTTTTATATGTTGTAATAAGTATGCTTCAATTCTGAAGTAATAACAATGTATGTAAAGTATGGGTCGTTATACATACCCAACACAAGCTACCTCACTATGATTTTAATTCCATAATTTTTATTTTGCATCAATGTACATGATCAAATAGTATATAATAATAATAATCCCAATCCAGGAGACCATTAAACAAGTTCATAGATTGGAACTACCAACGACACCTAAAACATGTAGTATTCTTATTAGTAGTTAAGTCCCCAGGATCACATCTACTTGAGATCACCAAGTGTGAGTTTCATGAGAAAAATTCTCGATGCTTATGATCCCTCAAAATATGATAGTCTAAAATAATCTATTTCCAATAATTATAACATATCTAGACCATAGGATACATGATTAATATTAATGCCATAATGTCTTAAGGTTTTCATTATAGCCTGGAAAATACTATAACCTTTTGATATGATAAATAATATATGGAAATCACCATGTAAATAGTGGAAATATAAATATAAACACTATTATGGTAAGATTACATCAGTCAAAACTCATTATATAAATGATAAGGTAATCAAAAATTCATTATTCATGTTAGGATTAGGGTACCAACTATTACTACACTCTCACTTGCACTAGATCTAACTTGCTAACTATCCTTGCTATCACTCACTTGATAAGATCATACTTCTGTATAGCTATGGATTTAGTCATTAGGTCTACCATGGATTTGTTTTGTGGCTACTTTGTTATCTACCACATCACCTCATTGAGTGAAAATCCTCAAAATATGATATCCCTAAGTGTGTTAATATTTCCCACTATCAAAAATTGACATCTTGGATAATATCAACAGTGGGATTATCATAATTTATATTATAGTAACACTTTACTCACTAGGTGTGATTCCAGGAACTATGAAAAATAATAACATATTTTTAATTGTTTATTTAGTTACAACAGAAGCTACAACACAATCAGAATATTTTAGATATGGATACCACGAGTTTGAGTGAGCTTCTCTTGCTCATTACCATATCCTGACTATGATATTAGACCATATTGATCTAAAGGAATATAAGTTTGTGTCCCCTTTTAACTAGTGCCCCATCATTTCAAATTACCAAGAACATATCCCTTGTACTCTCTCATGTACAGTTGGGTAGTTCTGACTGGTTCTTGTGATGTACTCTTGTATATAACTAATATTTTCCTACCATGAAGTATACATTGGAAATATCATATATTCTACATAGCATGGAATATGTGATCAATCCATCATAGAAGTTTATAGAATTAAACTCACAACATTAATCTTGTATTATGTCTGATAAATATCTTCTTGGATTGATTTATGATATGTGACCTTGGTAAAAAAAATCACTCAAATTTTTCAGACTTTTATTCTTTAATACCTTTCCAGTATATATAATTTTGACTTGTTCTAAGAAACACAAATCTACCTTTGTAGATATCATTCCTTAAACTTAATTTTCTACATTAAGTCAATCTCAAGATAGTCTCTTTTATTCTATTCTTAATTAACTAAAAAACCAATTGTTGTTTTTCTATATTTTATCAACATATTTTACTTCAAAAATAGCGATTCTCCCACTAACCTATTATATACCTATGGAAAAACTATATTCCAAATGAATATTATACAATATTTTTTCTTAATCCAATATAAAAATTTATTTCAGTATATTTTACTCTTTATTTTCATTCTATGGTGTCATGAAATATTTCTTGTTATACCGTATAGATAATTTACAAGAAATATTTTCTTTAAATCTAGTTCCTAATAAAAATGATTATATAAAATAGAAATAAAAAGTATAATTATAATGGATTTGGAAACAATGACTTTGTATAACCAATCAAAAATTATTGGTACCCCTTTTATACCATCCATGTAATGTTTCTCTTGAATACTACTGCAGTATCAAGATTTGAAACATTCAAAATATTGAGCATATATACTTTTTAATATGGAATCCATTATTAAATTTTAATCCAACTTCTAGATTTTATAGTTTTTACATTTAATACTTCCTTGTAGGATTCATTATCCTCAAAGAAAAATGTATCACCAGACATGGTGAATGAAAAATGACCACTATGGTTTTATTCTTCTTTTACTAGTATGTGTCTCTAGAACATTCCTTTTCCAAAATTTCTTATAGAACTTATTCCAATTCCAACCACTTGTGCATCTTCAGCATTGAATAAATCCAAACCAATATTTCTCACACTATCTAAAATTGATATGAACATCCTTTTATAGAAATATAGTATATAACTTGACTATTAATTTTCTATATTATGGATTTCTGTAATATCCTTATAAAACTTTAGGATAATTTCTTTTGATGCACATTGTGTTTTTCTTAATGAAATTTTATTTATATCCTTAACAAAAAAATGCATCTAGACACATGTTATTATGACATAATGGATTCATATCATACTAAAACTCATATGATATCCATTTTTCATAATAGTTTTCAAATGATTAGGTGATAAAGTCGCTATTTGAAAATCATTTCTTAAAAAATAATAGAAATTTATATAAAGAATATGAGTCTCAAAATTGATGATCCTTTTACTTATATCATGGCTATAATGTGTATAAGGAAATGTATGTTTATTAATTACTCCATTCTAAATTTTAATGATCACTTTTTTCATGTTATACTCATCATTGATTTACTTACATCATATCATTGATGTGTATAAGTAAATGTGAGATTAAGAATAATTCCACTCTATATTTTAGGATCAATGAATCCTCGTTCATGATATTCTTTAGCATATAATTGCAAATATACTCATATCTTATGACCATTCATATTTTGTACTTCAATTTTACATTCCTTAAATACCATAAAGGAATCTTATGAAGTATATTTACCACTAGCTTAACCTTGGAATAGCTCATACTATCTAGATGAACTAATTTTGAAATCTTTGGGGCATACCTTAATTACTAAAGGTTTCTTTGTAGAAAACTAATAAGTATATATGTTGACAATACCTAATAATTTTAACTCCAAAGAGTATAAGAACCATATAGGTTATATAATTTAAAATTACTTTAATTTTACTAGATAAATAATTATCTTTCCATAACTGGGTATAATTAAGTATTATATTTTAATATTCCTTAGGTATTTCCAACAATTCAAGCATTAATTAATAATTATTTTATTATTAAATACCAAAAACAAAATTTATTCCAAAACTATAATAATTACACCATGTTTCCAAAGGATATGTGATAAAAAGGTTTTTATTATACTTAATAAGTGTACAACTAGAATCGTGAAAATTAGTAATTATGAGTTGTGTACTCATCATTGTTGAATTAAGAATCACCCTTTCTTAGAAGCTTATATAATTCACCTTACTTATTGTAATGTTTTTCCTTACTTGGTCACTATATTTAAATACATATAATTTATAGTAATATTTTATTCATTACTGATGAATTATAATATAAAATTCACTTATAATTGATGAATATACATTAAGTGGAATCCACTGCTTGATTCTAATTAAATTCATTGTATTTAATCTTTTATAGTATTATCTTGTGGCATGTGAAGAAAATAACCTCTCGTGTGATGGTATACCTCTTTTCTTTAAAGGATGTTGAAAAGGTTCCTTTAGTTTTACACTTTCAATTGTACTTTTCATATTTTATTTCAACTTTTATACCATAAGAACTAAATATTGAGCTTTTTTATATTCTTATTTGATCAGAATAAATTTCCCAAAAGTTAATGAAGCATGTTTCTCCATATATTCATTTTATAATCTTAAAAAATGATAAATTGGGTGAAAAAATATAATAAAGGGATGTATTGAAAGATCATGATCCATCTTTCAAATTACACATATTCAGTTTAATCATCACCTCATTTATATCATGCTTCTATTTTTCCTCGTAGACTTCTCAAATATGACACAACATGTTATATCATCCATGTAATGATGTTGTTTCCATAGTTCATTATAAATTGATGATGTAAATATGATAGAAACATAAAATGTGTCATATGTTAGTCTCTTGTAAGAACCTTCCTCAACCTTTCCTCTTAAGGTGGCTCAACAAGTACTGGGGACTCTGGAACATTGAATTTCTTATATAATAGTACTTTTTGAAAGTGCATGTATGACTCTTGGAAATTCATACTGGTGAGGACATGTTATGTTTATGTAATTAATCATAGTTTATCTATTGTATGACTTTCCATTTTGTACAAAATATAAATTTAGAAATTATGAACTTTTATCTTGATTATTGATTAGAAGTTATATATTAAATGATTTAATCATTAAAATGTATCCCACTATTTTATAAAATCCTAGTAACTATCACTATTAGATTCAGAATACTTGGTTTCTTGAGTATTCGGATAGAAAGGATCCCTAAAACCTCTCCTTATATTAAAAGTTATGAAGATACCACTACTCAGAGAGTTTAAATGTAGGTTTTTGACTATACAACTGTATTAACTCTTGGATCATTGAACTATTGAGTGATATCCTAGCTTTTAGAAATCATAAAATTTATTTACTCAACTCTTTACCTATAAATATGAAACAATCTAGCTATGGATTCTTTTTTGATGTCATCATTAGTTAATTTGACTCATCGCTCTCATAAGAACCTTCTAATAGTAGGAGGAACCCTTTACTAGGGCTAATCAGAACCTCATACACCTTGTTTTGTTAAAATTCAAGCAATGAATGTCATCACAACTTAATATATATTTGAGGTATTTTATTATTTCTCTATGAATGAATTTATTTTCAATCTGATATTCATGTACTATGTGATCTCACTCACAACTCTACCATATAGTAAAATAGAAAACATTCATCACATCTAAATTTTTTAATCTATTCATTTTTAGTTTTATTATTTTATTTGATTACGATCACTTGTATACTCATAAGAAAAATAAAAATTCATAAAATAAAAAAATGTGACTAATCATGAGTATATAGTATTGGTTGATCCATTTACACTTAAGGTGTCAACTATGACCCTAAGGGTATAATAACTGAGTTGTGCCTAACTCATATCATAGATTACACCCTAGTCCAACATTAAATATCACATTTGGAATACTTCTTCGTCTCGACGTGGTTGACATCATAATTTTTCTTCCTAATAGTATATAAATACTCACACGTAAAGGAGGGGGTCTTAGGAGTGTTTAATACAAATAAATAACTTTTATCTGGACATGTAATCCATTATACATATAAGAAGATTATAGAAGATGTGAAAAAAATCAAAAATTAATTATTTATAACATAAATCACGTAATTGAAGTAACTAATTAAATAAATAAAATTATATGCCTATATTGGTATTTCTTTTATCATGATCAACCAATGTAAAAATTAAATACGAAATGAAAATTAAATATGTGATAAATTTATGCCAAGGAAATTAAATTAGGATCCTATGGTGGCTCTAGTAGTGATAGGCCAAGAAGGGGATTAGGAGCATATGGTTTCTTACTAGAAGGAGGTTGATGGTTCTTGACGGGAGGTTGGGTCACCACACTGAGGGACTGGATAAATGATACTGAGAGGAAGTGGTGTATGGGAGGCCTAGGCGGTGATGGGTAGCTGGTCAGTGGGGGTAAATGGGGTGCTTTCTGTTGGATCCATCGTTGAAAGAGGCTGATATAGTGGAAGGGTCCGGGGAGGTCTGGCTGACGAAAGCGAATCGTGATGGTGAGCGGTGCCAAAGGGGAAGGCCAATGGTGGTACGGTGATCAATTATTCAGGTGGGAGTCACCCATTTTAGTAAGGGTTCTAGTCATTCTTGGTAGTATGATTTCTGTGAGAGACAATGGTGGAAGGTGGATCTATGATGGGGAGGCTGGTGCACATGGGGAAAATGTCAATGGAGGTAAGCGGCCATACATTGGGGTGGTCGAACAAGACTGGTGACTAAAGGAGAAGATTTTAAAAAAAACTCCTTTTTTGAAAAAATCATATAGCCACACTACCTCATTCCCTTATATATATTTCCTCTTATTTTTTCTTATAATTTATGGAAATAACACCCAATCCATTTTTGTTTGTTTGTTTCCATTTCTTAACAAGTGTGTGTGCCCCCACCCTTTTAGAAACAATTTTTGTATTTTTTTGAGTTAAATATTTCCACAACCTATGTTTAAAGCTTTAGAAAAATTTAAACAATTGTTTGAAAAATTGTGTGAAATCACTTCTCAGCCAGAAAAACCTATTCTGGCCATAGAAAACTGGATGAAATATTTTGTTTTATTGAAAAAAACCCAACTTGTGTGTGTGTGTGTGTTATTTCTTAAAATAGCCTGATGGTCCAACTTTAGATCTTCTGATTTCCATATATCAGGCATTTAATATCAAACTGGATTTTCATATTTGGATTTGGTACCACTGGGATTCCATTTACATGAATTTATTATAAATTTAATTTTTCTTATCTAAAAAACATGTGATCACTTGGATATCAATTGAAAGTACGGGGGAACACAGTATAATGACATGGGTTAGGGATTTAAAAAGTTTCATCACCAAATCAATGTAACTACATCATCTATAGGGATATGTAGCCTAGTATGAAAACTGAAGATTTCATGGGAAGAATTTTAAGTACACAAATAAAATGAATAAATATATTTTTTACGACATGTTTGACAACCGCTCATTGTTAGGGACCAATACTCGAAGTAACCAAACTCAGTTCTCTCTAGATCATCTACACACTCTTATAATGTATTTTGGTGAATCGTTAATCGAAATATGGGTGCTATCACAGAGATATGATGATGACTTTACATCTTGATGATCACTGTACTGACAATCCTTTGATCCATGAAGATAATCTCATATTAGTCACTTAGATTGAGATTTTATTTCTCTATGATTTGGGAAAGAGGAGAGAGGAGCCCTCAAATTTGTGCAGTGAATAATTTCCTGCATCATAGACTCCTCCCATTTTTATAGTGATGTGCTAAATTCCCAAAAATTTCTCCCCAGCCCCCAGAAATGTATTACCCAGTAAATAAGCTATAAAAAATACTTATAACTTATTTACTAAGTCATAAATAGCATTTTTAGATTTATCACTTACTTTTAATATAATAAACATATTACACCATAAAGGTGATCCATTAAATTGACTCATCATTTCTACAAATATTAAATGAACCTTTAATATAAAAATAATATTTGTTTGTTAAATATTTTCCCATTTATTCAAATAATATATTGTGAATACTTCTAAAAAATAAATTCAAACCCAATTATTATATACTAAAATAATTTGAATTTTTTATTATTCTTTGTCGGTCATCAAAAACATGAGCATGTCTCAGAACCTGTGGTGAGGCCCACCATGTCCTAAACTTTTATTCATTAGAATAGGCTAAACTTTTGAATGTGTTTAGTGAGTGACACTCTAGATCCTTATCTTGATAGGATTGTATATTATTCATATACTAGGAGTAGAGATTAGCAACTGATTAAGTCCCCTAAAGATATATATAAAATTCATAGCAATGAAAACCTTTCCTATGAACACAATCCATGTAATATAATCTCTTTGTCTCGTGATATCTCCTAAAGTAGGATGCACACTTTGTGTCATCATCCATTCTTACTTTATTATTCATTGACCATCCTTCATGGACTTACCTTCTTCTACCATGGCCATGGATTTATTGAAGGTGTTACCATCCTGATCAACTAGGACCAAGATATAACCTCCTTTCAAAAGTGAAGAATTATATCTTGATTATTCAATGAATGCCATACCACCAATGAAACACACAACACAAGATACCTCACTAAGACATCAATTTCATAGTTTTCATCTTGTATCAAATTTGTGATCAAATAGTGTACACTAATAATAATATCATGTAATGAGATCATTACACTTGTTTACAGATATGACCTACCAATGACACATGAAAATGTTGAGTTCCTATTGGTGGTTCAGTCCTCATTATCACATCTACTCATGATCACCAAGTGAAAACTTCTTGAGAATATATCTTAATGCTTATGAGCCCCTAGCACCTGATAGTCTAACATCATTTTTGACTAGTTAGTATAATGTATCTAGACCATAGGACATATATTTAATATTAATGTCATAGTATCTTAAGTTTGTCATTATAACTTGGTAACTACTAAAAATATTTTATACAATAAATAACTTATAGACATTACCATGTAAATAGTGGATAAAAAATATCAACATTATTATGGTAAAAGTACATCATGCATAAATCACTGTATACATTATAAGTTAATTGAAAATTAATTTTCATTTTCGGTCTAGAGAACCCATTATTACAACATGAATCACTAAATGCATTGTATTTTGATAGATTTTAGATAAGAATTATCCTTACCAAATCTCATTTCCTTTAAAAATTATTAGGGATGCCTCACTACCTTCTAAAAAACACTCCCTATATTTATCTCTCCACACAATATTACAATAATGGAAAAATATAGTATATATGCATGTATAATTTTACATCAAACTCTTTCAAAGATGAAATATCACACCTATAGTATGTGGGTGTAGACAAATATTCATTCTTTAACCAGTGTACTTGGTTAATCTCCTTTTCATATATACATAATTCCACCATCTTCAATCTTCTTCTTTTTCATAGATAAAAATGGATATATTTATCCAATTAAGAATATCCACACTTTCTCTCTTGAATAACTACACATATTTACCTTCCCATCCCAACCCCCACCCCCTACACATAGACTTTTTATCAACACTTTTCTTCTCTTTATAGAGATTAAATATCTTTATATATATTCTTTATGACTTAATTAAGTTCATGATTGAATTCCTTCAATATTTTTCTCCTTGATTTTTATTAATTTAAATATTCCTCTATATTTTTTTGCTAACTTTATCTTTTACTATAATCAAATCATTTTCCCAAAATATTGGAATTATGTGTAACATCCATCACATCCAAATATATCACTACTTTTGGTAAAAATACAGAAATAAAATCTCTAAATTTAAAAATTCCATATATCTCGACATGAAATTTTTTTCCCTTTATCTTCATATATTCTATGAATTCAGATATTCAAATAGTTATATTTATTCATTTCAATACTTTCCTCTATTAAATTATATAATTATTTGAGTTTAAAAATAATTATATTTTTAACTAGGTTGAGAGAGAACCCTTACATGATCCGAAAACCCTAAAATAAAAGACCGAAATACCTAATGACCATTAAGGCCTTGATAAGTACATTATATAGGAGACCATGTAGTGGTGGTTTGGACCCACCATAGACCATGTCATGCTACCCCTCATGGATCCCCAAGACCACACCCACCATGATGTGCCACACCTTGGTGCCCATGTCTTTTCCCTAAAATGAGGAACATCACCATGCCATGTCGCTCCCCCCAAGTTATACATGTTTTTGGGTCCATGTCATTTCCCTCAGTTTTCCATGTCGTGGTAGCATCCTTCCACACTAGAAAGGGTCCTAAATCCACCATAAATACTCCCCAAGTTAGTCCACTAAGATTTGATCCCAGGTCTGATATGGGATTATGGGTTGATTTTACTAATCGTGCAAGCCCCCAACTGTTTCATTTCAATAATTTCATTGAGTAAATAATAATATTTTGTCTCATGAAACATACACAACTTTTTTTCTATATTATACACCTTTCATTTTTTTATGTAAGTTTGTTTTATTGAATAACTTATTTTCAAATATATAATATTAGTTTTTATCTACAACACATAATTTAATACATTGAAAAAATATGTACATTATATATCATGAAAATACATATATTAAACAACTCTATTCATTTTGAATCATGAAACATTATTCAACCATGACAACAATCACATGCATCATCAAACTCCTTCAGTAGATTGAGTAAGATCCTCACTTATACTACATGAAACTAAATTATCCTTCATTTCATTGAGTAAATTCCTCATTTATGTGTCATTTATATATTTCTATTGATCTAAAACCACCATTCTATCATCATCAAATTCCGTAATCGATTTTTCTTCAACTTTTTCAACAAAATTTTCTAGTAGTCCATAAAACATCATCTAGAAAATCAAAATACCTTCTCCAAAATTCATTAATTCTATTTTTATGGGTAAATTATTAATTATAATGGATTAAAAAAATATATCACATCAATAATTAATTGGACCGACAACTATATAAAGGGAATCAAACTTTTAAACAAAGTGTTTAATGATAATAACCCCACTATTTAAGGATTATCTCTCCATATACCCTTTAATATAGAGGTTCTAGAGAAACATGGGATTTTTGAAATCATTCAAATCATGTATAAGATTTTATAATTGAGGGATTATTCAACGAGGAATAAATCATTCAGTTGATGTTTATGATTTTCCTCAAATATAATGAAAAATAATAAATGTTATTTTTCATCATGTCATTTCATTAGATTTATGAAAACCCTCTCATGATAAATATTGGATGAGTTTTATTGTCTATTTCTACCACATTTAAAGTAATTAATATTTCCAAAAAATATAATATAATTTTTATGAAATAAATTACTCTATGTCATTTCTTTATAGAACCAACATATAAATTTATTTTTTTAAAGGAGACATTTTAATTTTGAATCCATGTAACTTGGAGGACACACAAAAATAAAAAACCAAATCTAATATTTATATAAAACCCAAAAACATACATTCATCCCAAGAACATTTATACATTTAATATAATTTTGAACACAATATCATATATTCTATTGAAAATTTATACATTCAATAATTAATACGTTCCTTAGTGTCATTGAACCACCGATAAGGGGGAGATGAATCAATGGTAAACTTTTAAAAAAAATTATTCACTCTAAAATTTAACCACTAAAACTTGTTAGAGTGATTTTCATTATAAACTTCCATAACTATATCAGATACAAACAATGATAAAAAGTAAAAAAGGCATTCAAAATTTACAAGGTTTGACCTCAGTGTGAGAATATACATTCTTGCAATGGAAACTCATGTGGCTCTATATAAATTTACTATTAAAAATAGGTGAATACAATTTTGAGCCAAATATCATTAGAATCATTATATCTAATTATGGGAATGATTATACTAACTTCCATCATTTTACAAACTTTTTTCTTATAAAAATTAGCCTCCACAAACAAATGAAAAACTGTAAATTCTGATCCCAAAAGTTCATCTAGAAAGTCTGCCCTATTTTCTTCATCTAATAATTTCTTTCTAGTGTGATCTTTCTTCATACAATGAATGTTTGTCTAGTATTCCTCACTGAAACAATTCTTCATATTCTGAATTGAGTTCTTCCTTATTAATAAAAATTTTTCACCTCAAACTCTTCTTTGAAACTCTATCTGATTTCTTTATCAATGTATCTATCAAGATTATTTAAACTAAAACTCTATCTAATGGTTTGATCGAAACTCTTTCTGATGATTTGAACAAAACTCTATTCTATTTTTCTTTGACCTAAAATTTCTATGGTTGGAAACTCACTCTAACACAAATTATACATCATATCATCTTTTTTCCCTTATGAATATCATCAAGTAATAATTTAATTTTCAACCCTTTATATAGTATATCATGAAGTGGGAAAGGTTGGAAACTCATTTCACTTTCCTGCTCAAAATATTTCCAAGATTAATTATTTATTCTTAAATTTAAATTTTTTTACACTTATCAACTCTTCTATAATATTCATGAAGATTCATGAAAACAAAATTGATTCCAACCATTCTCAAACTTCCATAGATTAAAATGTTAAGTAAATTATTTGATATTTCTCATATAAGCTAAATAATAAACTACTTATAATAACAAAAAAATTGAAATAACACATTTAGCATCATGAAGTTTTTGGGAATTAATAAATTTTATTATAAGATATTCATTTGGAAAAATTGTTTGTCTGATGGATTCAAATTATTAATCATATGGAATGTTTTTATGATGGATCTTCCATGGATTTTCTTTGACTAATTATCTTAATAAATACACTCAGACTAACAAACATTCAAATTTTTTATTCGATGGATCAGAATTTTTCTATTCAGTTAATTTTACTCATCTCAAACTTTGTGCATTAGTTGGTTTAATATTCTCAGAAAAGTTTCTCTAATGATATCAAGAATTTCTATATGATAAATGTTTAATAGATTAATGTTTAAATGATGAAAAATTTATGTTTGATGATAAATGTAAAATAAATGAATTTCTTGATGGATGAATGTTTGACCAATGGCCTTCCTTTAGCATCACTTATTCATAACTACTCAAAATTCATTCTTCACAACTTCACAACTGTATACAAAATTTATTCCTAGAAAAATTAAGCTACATTTGAAGATGGTTGACTATATTATTTCAACTTATAAATAATTTAGTCATATAACCTACTTGTCTCAAAACTTCATCTTAAATAACTATGATATCCCCCTTCTATATTCTTTTATAATTTTTAAATTTATTCTCATTTTTTGAAACCACACAAACTCAGAAACAAAAACACATAATGATTTCTTAAAAAAATTAATGATCTGAAATTAGTATGAGTAATGAAAATTGTAAATTCGGTGACTCGTCATTTTTTATGTCCGCTGGAAATTATACATATAGGGACTCATCATTTTTTTCTGGTGATCTATATTTTATTCTTCTATAAAATATTTTTACTTCTCTTCCCTTATTTAAAATTATTCTTGTATCATAGTCTTATTTTTAATTTTAGAAACTTTGAATGAACAACATAGAATAATTTAACTCTATAAGAAATTTTCTTAACAAAGTTGAGAAAACTTCCTAACATCCTCTAATATCTTTATAAAAAACTTTCTTAACATCCATTAACTCATTTTTACCTACAACTGAAAACATTCTCAATAAAATGTGTGGTTTAAATAAATTAAAAACTTGTTATGAAAACATCACAAAGGATATTTAATATACCTCTTTGGATTTTTTTCAATATTGAAAACTTTGAACATTTTGAAACACTCGAAAAAATTCAACTCCATGTTTTAACAACATTAATCAAATAAAAACCATTCTGAAATAGAATTTCTTGAAACCACTGTACTGGATAAAGAAATTTTTTTGAAGGAATTATATCCTTTGTTAATAATAAAATTTATTTTCATGATAAGATAAATTTTCCCCCAAAATTTTCTCCTCTCAAATTTTTAACTCACTTTTTTATTCTTTCTTTTCTTTATATCCCCCATTTTTTTATGACCACAACTACAGATTCATTTAAGATAATTTTTTACTTACTCTCCCCTTTTTAGGTTAAATTTTTTACTCTCCCCATTTTAGGAAAAAGTTTTACGTGATTTACCCTTTGACAACATAATCCAATACATAGTGGGGTACTTACTTATAAATATTATGGAATATTTTTTGGGGGATGAACATGAAGTTATATCCATAAATCCTAAAATATTTATTTTGGCATAACTTCAGTGAAAACATCTTCAATTTTATATTTTTTTTTTTGAAATGTACTAAAGAATAACATCTCTAATAAAAACTTTCTTCTTGATGAAATGGTACTAAATATAAATTTTCTTTGATCTTGAATATCTAACATGATATTTTTAAATATCTATGGAACTCATATTTTTACAAAGTATCTTAAAAGGTTTTCTAACTTCCACTATCAAATATTTCAGTGGAACTTTTATACAAATAATTTTCTTACAATCCTGGGTGAAAGAAACCTATTCTTCTTCCGTTGTACTCAAAGTCACTGAAATTTGTTTCTTAAAATTCCAAATCACACAAAATTATCCCATGTAAAAATTTATTCTTGATTTAGTCTTTATAACATTTAAATATATATCCCATTCATTTGTAATGTAACCATGAAATTCCATATCGCAACTTCTTTTATACAAAATCCCATAAGAATATATTCTTTTAACATACCTAAGAATTCATTTTTTTGACATGTGTGATTATTTAGGATCACTATGATATCTTTTACACAAATTCTTCACATAATAAATGTCTGTAATTGAAGCTATAAGATAAATAAACTTCTTATCAACTTTCAAAATTATTTTAGTTCACACTTTTTTTAGCTTTAACTATACTCATCTTTATGCCAACTATAGTTGGAGTAAAAACCTATTTTGAATCTATCATGCCAAACTTTTGTAATGACACCCTTAAATATTTTTCTTGAGATGTGAAAAAAAATTCTCTTTTTATTAAACATGTAAACCTAGGAAGATGGATAATTATCCAATCAATGATATTTTAAATTTCATTTTCATTTTCATAGTAAAATTTTCACAATATTTTTTCCTATCTCCTATAAAAATTATGTCATCAACATAAAAAATAAAAAAAAAATAGGGTGTTTGAGTTAATCTTCTTATCATATAAGTTGATATAAACTTTTCCTTTATAAAAAGTAAACTTCTAGAACAAATTATGAGGTTTTGAGTATTAGGACCATGGAGTTTTCACCAAACCATATAAATCATTTTTCAACTTAGACACCTTGGTTTCAACTTTTCAAGTAAGAACCCAAAATATTTATCAATTGAAACCTCTTCTTAAATTTATCCATTTAAGAAGGATAATTTACACCCATATGATAAACATTGTAACATATTTGGGTATAAATATATTATAACATTCTTATTATTTCCAATCTCACAATGTGGAAAAAAATCTTCAAAATCCACACCTTTCACATGTGAATATAAATTTAAAACAAGTCATCCTTTGTTTCTCTAAATTTATCCATATGTATTCATCTTGCTTTAGAACATCCATTTTATCCCAATAATATTGTTTCCTACCAGTCAAGGAATAATTTCCCAAGTTTTATTTTTCTCAATATGATCTTACTCATCATTTATAGCTTCTAACCATTCTTTATTTTCAATATCCTCTAAAATTGATTTCGGATCAACCTGTGAGATTAAAGATGCTTGATTTTAAAATATCAAAATTCTTCCTGTTTGAATTGGTCTCTATAATATATAAGGATGTTCTTAGATTTATCTTATTTATATAGGGTATGAAATTTCATAAATCTTATTCCAATTTTACTTTCCTCATCACAATATTCTTATTAATCTTTAAATACCTATTTTAGAACACATTTATATCCACTTTTGTTATTTTCATTAGAAATATTAAAATTATCTTCATCAATATTCTAAATAAATTTTGATAAGGATATTGGATTCCTAATAAATTTTACATCATAAGAATCCACCCATATTTTAAACATTTATTCCAACATATTTAACTTCTTTCATTGGTAAAATATCCTATGAAAAAAATATAATTCAATTTTTTCATTAAATTTTCTGAGATCTGAATTTTTTTATTTTTAGAGTACATAGAATCTCAAAAAACTTGAAATTTTTTACTAATATTTTTCTATTAAAATTAATTTAATAGGGAGTAATGTTGGATTATAGCTACAAGAAACTGTTATTTTGCATATACACAGTGGTACCGATAGATTCTCACCCAAAAAAACTTATAAAGTTTATACTCAATAAGCATAATTCTTCCCATTTCTACTAAAATTCTATATTTCCACTCATTCACTCCATTTTTTATGATTAAATAGATCATTTTATTGATTTTGTATTCCATTATTCTTCATATAGGACTTAAAATCATTACATGTGTACTCATTTCAATTATCAGTTCTCAAACTTAGTATATGCATACCCATTTATATCTCACCATCACTTCTAAAATATGTAAACATCTCTAAAGCCTCTGATCTATGATTCATAAGCATGATGATGTTCATATAAGAGAAATTCATCAATAAAATTGATAAAGTAAAAGTACATTTTTTTATTCACGCCTCATAACCCCATAGATATTGGAGTGTATAAGAAAGAGAGATCTGGTAGATTGGATTTCAACTTTCTTATTTTTTCCAATAACCATTTTCCCTTTATAAAAGGTTTTTAAAATAACATCATCTTTCCTCTTCAGTTTTAGAAGGTTTCTTACACCATCAATATTAGAAAATTTACCCATAATTTTCAGTCCCAGATTCCTAATTCTTCATTTTCACAATTTTTTTTTCATGCTCAACACTTAAGTATCATGAGTCACCAAGTTGTCCGATCGGAAAAATATTTTTGCTGCTTCTTTATCCCATTTCCACAATTCTTCTATCTTCCACACTTATGATGATACATGAATCTTTCATAAATATAACTTATTTTCCATCACTAAAGAGTTGTTTATCACTCAGAAAATTGTGTTCAATCCCATCAACTTATAAAACTTCATTAGATTTTAATTTCTAAGCTTTGATCTCAGTGGTTGTTAATCTATTGATTTTTAAGAAACAGTCATTTAAAAATGTTACTACTACTCCTTCATAGTTTTTAAAAATTTTAATATCTTTAAATCACCATTCATGTGTGAGTAAAACCCATTATAAAGAATCCATGATTTTTATTTTCTTACTTTGATAGGTGACTCAATAACAAAGTACGTTTATTCAACTTTCTTCTTTAAAAAATATTTGTGCTTCCTCACATAATAAATATTTCCTATAATATTTTCCATGAATTATTCAGAAAAGTGGGCTATATTGTCACATATTCCATAGACTTCCTCTAAATAATCAAATTTATTCTATCATGGAAATTTTCTAAAGTCTTGATATTTTTCATTTTTGAATTCTTGTGGATTAGAAAAGTTATTCACTTTTATACAACTATTTCTCCCCTTTGTTCAAGACTATTTTTAGTAAGAGACATGTTTTTCACATTGTGGTAAGATTTGTGCCCATAAATTCTATATCACCAACAAAAACCATTGAATCATAGTTTTCTATAGAAGTTGGATCTTTCCCTATATAGAGTTTTTCAAGGTTCATAACTTATTTATACTTTTATTTTCTCCTAGAAAGGGGAAAATTTATTATAGGGGTTACTTTAAACTTTTTTTATGTGAAATATTTATGAAATATATTCTCAACTAAATCTTTTCCACCATTTTTTAACACCTTCATGGTTAGTAAAATCATATAAACTTTTACATTTGGTGGGTGAATATTTTACCAGATTCTTAAAGTGAGATTTCCCAAAAGCTTTAGAAGTTTCATATTTTACCTATAAATCTTTTTTGTAATTTTTATTTATATTCCTTAAGGTACTATCAGCCTAAATAAGTTTTTATTTAGTTAGAAAAACCTCATCTTCCTTATCAAAATTTTTTTTACTGAGATCTTCCACTATTTTTTCCATGTTCAATATATTTTAGTTTGGGGATAATTATATCCTAAATATACTCATATTCCCTTTTAAGAACACATTTCTTTACTTTATTACCATTTCTAATTTCCTTCTTCATCATTCTAATCTCTTTATTTAGTTAATTATTTTTTCAATATGACCTATGATTTATGATCTCTACTGATATTCTCTATAAGTTTCTTCACCTCCTTATTCTTTACTATTTTTCGAATCTTCCTTTTTCTAAACATTAGAAAATAAATTTCTAAAATTTTATGGTGATTTAATTTATAATAAACTTTTCTCACTATACCCATACTCAAGTTCCTTACTATGTATACTTCTTTTATTTTAGATTAACTTTTTCTTACCACCATTGGATTTTTATCTTCTATATAAGTTTTGTTAAACTTCTTACACCATGGTATTTATTTAGAATGATCTTAATATTATCCAAATTTTTTACTTTGGAAATTAATAGAAAAATGTCCAATTCCTCTATACTAAAAAAAATTAAGTGTATGTTTTCCTTCATACTTTCCTCTACCACTTCAATAATTTTTAGAGATAAAAAACATGATATTTTTATTAATTTCATCATCTTTATTATCTTTTGAATCACTAAGGTAAACATTATCACTATCTTGTATTTTTACAATACAATATAAGAATCATATAATATAGCTCTAAATCATATGATGTTTCAAAAAGGATAATTATATCTGATTAAATAGTCATCAATAATATCTCCATCTTCCATTCTAATATCTTCGAGCTTGCTTCATCTAATTTTTAACATATATTCCTTCAATTTATTATTCCCATAAAATATAATTTCATGTTTTTATTAACTTTATTTAATAAAATTGGGACCCATCGTCTTCATGAAAATATTTTCTAAAAAATACAAAATAATAACATTTATTTCTTTTCTATCAAAATCAATGTTTTTTGTAAAGAAACGTTATGATATAATTTCTATCAATGGGTGAAAACAAAAGTTTTACTGCATCAATAACCTCCAGTAAAAGTGAAATAAGATAAGGTGTCATTATTTGTTTCTACTATGATAATTGTATCCATCGAATGTAGGAATACCTCTATTGTTGACTGGATTATGATTTTTCATGGTAATGATTCAATAGGGGAACCCCTCTAATAAAAATTGAATTTCTTTAGGATTATTGATCCATTGAGAAGGGGGGATTAATTAGTGGTAAAATTTTACAAATTTTGGTTCTCTATGAAGTTTAACCAATGAAACTTGTTAGAGTTATTTCCTTACCAACTTTTATAACAGTATCCCATACATGGAATGATAAGAAAGTAAATAAATAAAGAAATATTTACAACATTTGGCCTCAGTTTTAGAACCTATATCATTTTCATGGTCACTCCCATGGGTCTATAGGAATTAACTATTATAAATAACTAGATAAAACTTTGATATAACTCTCATTAGACTTCTTTTATCAACTAATAAGAATGATTATACTGAAATTCATCAATTTAAAATTTTTTTCATATAAATATCTGTCTAAAAATGATATGAATCTATTTAAATTCTACTCTAAATTTTTCATCAGGAATGTTCATTAATTTTTTTATATCTAGAAATGTATTTATGGTGCACTCGTTCTTCATTCGATGAATGTTCATTTGGTGTGATGCACTAAAAATGTGATTGATATTCTAACCTATATTCTAACTAATTAACATAAAATCAAGGTGCCGAAAAATTTACTTGTAAAATATATTTGATTTATTTGAATAGATTCTATGAATTGAAACTCTGTCTAATTCTTTGATCTAAACTCTATCTGGTGCTCTGAAGGAAACTCTATCTGCTTTTTCTTCAACACAAAAGTGACGTGGTTGGAATCTTGGTCTAAAAAAATCTAAAGTGTGTCAATTTTTTCCTTTTAAATAGTGTCAAGTATGATTTTACTTTTCACCCCTTAATATAGGTGATCCTAAAATTTAAAAGAACAGAAACTCATTTCACTTTCCCACTCTAAATATCTCCAAGATTAATCATTTCTGTTTGAATTGAAATAACCTGATACTTCTCAACTCCTCTAGAATATTTTTGAAACAACATTAAAACTATGTTGATTCCAAAATTTCTCAAACTTCCTTAATATAAAATGTTAAGGAAATTATTTTATATTTATTATCTCATATAGATAATAAAATACCTGAATGAAATAACCAATTGAAATAATATGCTCATCATCATCAGTTTTTTGGAACTTAATAAGGTTTGTTATAAAATCTTCATTCAGAAAAAGTGTTTGTATGATGGATTAAAATTATCCATATGATTGAATATAATTTCATCAAATATTCCCCATCTTTTCCTCAACAGATTCATTTCATAAACACTCTCTAACTGATGAAATTAGGAAATGTTTTTCCAATAGATTGGTGTTTTTATTTATGTTCAATTTTCCTCAACATGAACTTTGTGTGTTAGTTGGTTCAAGATTATCAAAAAAGTTTTTACAGTGACATCATGAATATTTTTTTGATGAATGTTTAGCTAATAAATTCTTGATTGATGATGAATGTACATCTGATGATAAATGTATAGCCGGTGAATTAATTGACTAATGAGTGTTTGACTGATGACATTCTTTGAGCTACTGGTATTTAGAACTACTCAAACTTATATCTTTGCAACTTCAAAAATTCAGACAAAATGTTTTTCTAGAAAACTTTATCTTCCTTTGAATTTATTTGACTATATTTCTATAAATTCTAATTACCTTATTCACATGAAACCTCTTTTTCTTAAAACTTTGGCTTCGACCTCTGAAATCTCCTCCTCTGTTCTTATTTTTCAATTTTTGAATTACTTTTCATTTTTTAAAACCACTCAAACTCAACAACAAAATAAATTCTTACTTTTTGAAAAATTATTTGTTTTATGATATATATTTTTTGAAACCCATTGTAAATTTTATATTTGAAAACTAATTAATTTTTATATTTGATGAAAATTTCAAATCCTGTGACTTAAATTGTTTTCATCTAATAATCTACATTTTGTTTATCTGGAAAATAGTTTCACTTCTCTTCCCTTTTACAAAATCTATCTTGTATCATGAGATAATTCATGATTTTGGAAAATTTCAATGAATACAATAAATTCATATGACTCTATAAGAAATTTTCTTAATAAAGTTAAGTAAACTTCTTAACTTCCTTCAGTAGCCTCATAACAAACATTCTTAATATCCAACAACTCAATTTCACATGTTAAAAAAAACATTTTCAACAAAAGGTATTTTTTTAATAAATAAAAAAATTGTTATGAAAATGACACCAAGAATATTCACTTAACAAAAAAAATTACAACAATAAAAACATTAAAAATTTCCAACATAAATATCAAACAATAAAATGAATTGGAATAATATCGATAAAAAATTAAACTCAGTATGAACCAATATAAAATATTGAAAGAGTTTAACACTTAACACCAAAGAAATGAAACATCATTTGGTAACTTCAATAATTTATTTTTTATATATTTTTTTAGTATAGTTCATCTTTAAATTTGGATTTCTTTCTTCATTATCAGTTAATAAAAATATTTAAATGGTTAATATGTTTAATGAATAAGAAAAATACAAATAAAATTAATTAGTTTTTATATACTAACAAGTTAAAATGATGAAATAAATTTACATTAATAATTCTATATATATATATATATATATAATCACGTGATATGAATTATCACATCTTAATATATAATAAAATCATTAATCTCCCTTAATTGATTAGATAATATGTAATGGTGATGTATTAAATTCCCAATAAAATATATTTTATCAAATAATAAAATGAAAACCTTTATATCCATCACATATAACACACATCCAATGGATCAATCAAATATAAAAACATGACAACCTCTCATATTTAGATACACAAAACCTAAATGAATGATATATCATATTGAGACCTAATTTTCATATCATGAAAATAAACATCATCATACTTCTTAATTTTTATTCTCTACATTATTCCATACTAACTACTCTTTCTTACAACATATAATTTTTTTATTTATATAAATTTCCCTTAAAGATAAAAATAGGTGGTATAAAAACTTTTTGAATTCACACACAACCTTTAACTCCCCTTACACAACACTATTTTTTCACCTTACCTAGTATTATATCTAAAATATATTGAATGTTTTTTTCATTTAACTCGTTAGTATTACTCATTAAAAACTAAAATCCAATAAAAATTTAAAATACCTCATCAGAAAAACAATATTTACATATATTATTTATAAATAAATTATAAATTTAATATTATTATATTCAAAAATAACGTTGAACTTATATATAATAAAAAATTCAATATAAATTTATTTTCATCATCTTTCCTTTTTTATGATGAAAGGCTGGGGAAATAATCTCACTATCCCTTATAGTCTCTCTTATTATTTATCACTTATCTTAAATCATTTTTTATTTTATAAATATATCACCTCCATTATAAATTTTGTAGGGTTATAATTTTTTATACTAGAATTGTTGATATGGAATTATAATATATTAATTTCATTCAAATATAAATATATTATTCAATAAAAAATTCACTTGAAAATAATACAATGAAAAAAGATTATTCCACTCATTAAAAAGTAGCCTTTTATCAACTAGTTAAAAATTCTGCCAAGTTTTTTAGTCTACAGAACAATATATTAAAATTATTTTCATTATGACTATCATAAAATATAAAATTAGAATCTAGCCTTCATTTTTAAACCTTTCACCATTTTGTAAAATATGAGATACATCTGAACCTCATTTATGTGGTTTGTTTTGAAATACATATGGAGCCTAGTTTAACGTATTTCATGCCAAAAATCAAGTTCCTAGTATTCATTTTTTGACCTTAGCATTGAGGTTTCTAGGGTTTATGGGGGTGGATACCCCTTTTCAAAAGGATAAGTGTTGAGGGGAAATAGGCCCCAATTTTTTTTGTGAAAATTTTATTCGGTTCACACATGACAAAGAGTTTCTAAAAAAATTCCTTCTGGGGTCAACAAAACACATAGGGAAATTAAAATAGACATCACAAAGGTTTTACGCATAGTAATAGAAATAATTTTCACTTAGGCTGCACAAGAAAACAAATAATCCAATATTCACATCAGTTTTCATGTTGATACATTAGAAAATTTATTTTACATGGAAAACTATTTCATATAAAAATTTAGTAGTCATTTAATTTTTTTTCTTTTAATTTCTACATAGACTACTAAAAAATATGAAACAGGTTTCTTGAAAAAAATCCATTTAATTTTCAAATAAAATATTGAAATGGTTAATTCTCTATATAGGCATAGATTATATTTCCTAAACCATATAAATAATTATATTAAATATCTCTATATTTATATTTTTTTTATTATAAAAACACGTGGTATCAGAGTCACCAAAAGGGTAACGATTGAGTAGATTTCTTTCCCTATCCCAAAAAATTATCTTCAGTCAGAATGTGGTTTTGGCCCTCAAATATTTTTTTTAATTCAAAGGGTTCCCCCACCCCCCACTAATAGAACCCAATATTTTTCCTATCACGCCATATGTTTCCTCATGTCCTAAATATACAAAAAAAAAACCTCACATATGTTTTCCTCATATTATGAACTTGTTTCATTTTAGTCACCATCAACAATGTAATAGCCTCACTGATTCCTCTCAAAATTAATTTTTTTTCTATGATCATGACTCCCTCCAATGCTTGAGGGATCATCCACCTTAAGTATCTCCCCATATTTGATCTAACCAAATTCATATAATGTTCCTTCCCAATATTCCAATGATCTAGTTTATATTCAATGACTTATTATTTCATATAGTTATATTAAAATATTCAAATTAAAGAAAATATAGGTCATAAGGACCTTTAAAAAAAAGTGGTATCAAAGCCTGGTTATTGTTAAAGTTTCATAAATCATTCATGAACAATAAAAATAGTTGAAATAAATTTGAATATACATACCTTTAATAATAATGATTTTGTATTTAGGAAGATATGTATTTAAGATTATCTATAATAATAGAATATATTCTAGCCACTCATAAGGGAAAATCTATTAATGATTTCATACATTAATTGGGATGTATTGTATTAACAACCAATGGGTATCAAACATTTGATAATGGTGAGAAATATTATGGTCAATATCAAGGAAGAGAAGGATATCATATATTGTTGAATTATTTATAAAAAATATATGAAAAGTAAACATGGTGTTTCAAATTCATAAACTAAGAAACCAGGATATGGATAAAGGTAATTCAATCACATGTCACATCAGTAAATTCCATGTTATTAAAAGATAATTTAATTCAATGTAGATTGATTTCATAGATGAAATCAAGGTATTTCTTCTTCTATCATTATTTATAGAGAGTTGGGATGTGATTTTTATAGAAGTGAGTAGTTCTTATAAAACTTTTAAATTTAAGATAAATTAGTTTTTTTATTTAATCTCAAGTAAATATATTCACAAAAGATAATAGGTAAAATTATTTGGATATGATATGAATGTTGATAGTGGAAGAAGATCGTTTAATCAAGGAAACTATAGAGGTAAATCTAAATCCAAAAAACAGTTCCAAGAGAAATCGAAAGTAGAATATACCACATGTTGGGTTTATTGGAAGAAGGTACACATAAAAAAAGAAATGAAGGTAAAAAATAAAAGCCTTCAAGTAGTGAATTTTTAAATTGTTCTATTGAAAGTTATAATGATACACTAGTTATTAGAATTGGTGGTCCTATGGATTCATAAATGTTAGAATCCACCACTTCCCACAATTAAATAACAAAGAAATAATGTTTATCAAATTATGTTCCATGGAATTTTGTGAAGGTATATCTTATTTATGATAAACATATTCATGTTGTTAGAAAAGTTGATATATAGATTAAAATCCTAAATGAATTTTTTTCATGTTAAATACCATTTTATATATTTATAGACATCAAATAAATTTAACATCCATTATAATTAATAAAGTTAATGGTTATTTGGACACATATTTTAGAGGGTTAGGGAAAATCATAAAAGTTATTATTATCACACCTCAACCTCAATTTTACTTATTAATTTCTTTATTTATTTATTTTTATCATTTTTCTTCATTTATGAGTATTTTATTATGACTATTTTTAAAAATATTGGAGTTTTTCAAGTCACGTGGTTAGTGAAAACACTGTGACTCATTCATCATGTAAGGGCTACCAAATTCTTACATAGGTGTTAACACAATTAACGCCCAATCTTTTAAACCATGTAGCTAAACTATGTGGTTATCATTGATTCATTTAGTTTAATTTGTAGAGTTGGAATTTTTTTTGGTAAATCATAGAGTCAAATTGTGTGTCTTGTCTATGTGTTTAAAAATTATTAATTTCTCAATTTGACTCCATTAATTTTATGCCCCTTTAGGATTCTCCTTTCCCTCACTCACGCACCTCAGTCAAAGGTAGATCCCTTGAAGACCTCCCCTTGATAGTCCTTGTATTTTGAATCCTTCCTATATGTTTTTTATTGAGATCCTATAACACTCTGAGATTCTAAAATAACATTGTACTTGATAGCAAAGTCAATAAGGAACACTTAGTTTAAACAAACAGTGATATAATATTAAAATATTAATTTTTAAACATGGCTGGTATAACCTAACTGTTAAACTGCTGGGTATGAATAGTATTTAATTATTTATGAAATATATATAAAGGTATGACTGGATATAAATTTATTCAAAAATTCTTAATAAATAATCAATCAAAGTTCATAAAGATATTTTATTTTACAAAAAAATGTGTTTCCTCCAAAAATGTTTTTTTTCATACGATCAAATATTATAATTAATTATAGTAACTTTTAAAAAATTATTTTATAAAATGAAATTAATTTTTTTAAACATCATATCTATAGTGATGTAGTGTGAAATTTTGGGACTTTTAAAAAAATATTGATTTTTTAGTGAATAGTGAAAAATATCGATTTTTAATAAAAATGTAATTTATTTTTTTATAAATAAAGTAATTTAAAAGTAGTATTATTATTTTTAATATGATTTAAAATTTATAGAAGTATTCTTTAGTTTGATTTCATTTAACGACATGGATCTCTGTAGTCTAACCCTTTTCATGTTTTTGGAGCTCGTGGTGCTCGTAGGAGGCCTATAGTGGGTCTGGATCTGTTTAGATAATAAAATATAGGATTTAGGAGAATACATAATGATTCAGTGTTTAGTGTTAATAATTATTAGTTCATGGATTGGGCGAGATCCCATTCACAACATGAAATCCATTCACATCTTGTTTTAGGCCGGTTCATAGGGTGCTACATGATGTGTAAATATTCAAGACTAATTGGTTATAGGTGACATATTTTATCAATGATATATGAAACCTGATATTTAAACGACATGAAAGGGTTTCACACCATCTAAATCCATGTGTAGTGTGCCTTTAAATGCTACAGTGCCTTGGGTTTTTCTCAAACCTACGACCTTATCTCAATTTCTAGGTGGCCAATGACCCTATCTTTAGGTGTTTTAGTATTACTTCCTTAGGGATTGATTCTTGTCCTTCCTTATTCACTCCATGGTGATTTGAGGTACATTATATCTCTTCTCTCATGGATCTTTGATCTTATTCCTCCCACTTTTTTCTTTCCATGTGATGGTTTTTCATCTATATGTTACTGATGGAGTTTTTTTTTATTTTTTTGTTGGTATGGTTGTGCCACAACATCCTTAGAAGGACATAACTTCTTATAGTAGAGGTGATCATGATCTATGATGTTTTTTCATTATCATGTAGAGATCATTGACTCCTTTGAGGTAGGGGATTCAATAATTATCTTTTATTTACATGAAATCATAAATTGATCATTGTTTATCTCATTGGATTATAGTGAAACTAACCTAATAATAATATAACTATATCAATAAATAATTGTCTAGTGATCACATGTTGATGTGAATTATATCATGATAGTAGTTTGCATCTTAATTTTCTAGATAGTTTGATATTTATTCTATGATTTTTTATCATGTTGTTGTGCTTTTAGTGGAATGTTGACATTGGTAAAGAACATTAAGATATAATTAATTGATAATTAATTTTATTAATTATTAAATAAGTGGAATGCTTTTAATTTTTTTTTGTATTTGATGATAATAAAATTGATGCAATGAACATATATAATTGAAAATTATATTACATGTGATTAATGGAATTGACAAATAATTCGAAGCATGATAATTCTTGTTGATAATGTTTAAATGAAAAATGTTTGTTAATTGACAATGGTCTTCTCATAGTTTTATGAAACTGGTTTAAATTATATAGTGTTTCTTTAGTTTTTTAAATCTTGTTATATGTTGATGCCTTATGGTTCCTGTCGTTAGAACCTATGAATAATGAATCAATTAATTTGAGATTGAATAAAAATTGTTTGTTTGATAAAGATAATTATTAGGGTCTGAGTTTCTAATCTACTTGAGAAGAATGAGTGTCTTGATCTTTGACTCATGAGATCTCTTTTATGTGTTAAGGTTTTATTCCTTGTTTTAGGTCATATATTTCCTAGTTTTTTGTGATTGTTTGTTTCCTTAATTTTTTGTGATGTCCTCTAGATGTTATCTTCACTATATGATGTAATATGGGGTGGGAAGGACTTGATTAGGTTATGATCCTAGGATGGATGAGCCTAGTATTTTTGATGTGATATGTGTGTGAGAAGTCCTGGATGGTGTGGCGGTAGTTGATGCCTGTGATGGAGAGATAAATCAGTATATACATTTGGGTGTCAAGAATGGAACCATAGATCGTGTAACAAGTTGATGTTGGGCTTACCTATTGATGTGATGTTGAGAGTTGGGATGCTCACTTATGAATATGTTTCATGGTTTATGGTCGGGATTCTTTTTTTATCTACAAACCTTTCCCCAATACTTGAGGTGGATAGATGTGATTGGTTACATGTTTATTATTAGTGGTATCTTAGGTTGATTTTCCAATTGTAACTGGATTATGGAATGTTTCTAATAATGAATAAATAATTCATAACCCATGGATGTGGTTGATGATTGAATGAAAATTATAGGTTTCTCTTGAGAAAACAATAACTCTGTTTGAATTATTCTTGGAGGGAATATACTTTACTCTAGTGATTAATGTAAAATAATTTAGATTAATTTTAGTGGTTAATTAATTTATAATGAATTAATTAATTAAAGTAAATGATAAAATTAAATAAGTAATTAATATTACTCCTTTTAATGCTTGTGTATTTATAGGATATCTAGTCTCAATAATGGAAACTGAGAGTCCGAGCGATGTTTGCTGTAGTTGAGTATAATATTGGGTTATTATCATAGTATTTTTGTGATCTATATTTTATCAAGTATATTCTATTATTTCATATGTTATACCACCCATGTCAGTTATGGTGACTAGCACCTAGTCGACTCAGGGAGGGTATTTTCCTCAATATCCCAGTGTGAGGATGGATGGTTGACTACCCCTTTTGGCCACTCTCTCTTCTCTTAGTATTTATATGTATTGGTATGCACAATGGTCAGTTTTACCATATATGTTTATAGAGGGTTTTGATAGATTATGGTTATTTCACACACATGTATCTTTAGATATAGTACCCAAAGGATTATTATAGGTATAAAAAGTATAGGTTGTGATGGATTTATGTACTTACTCAGGGTATAGGTTTTGATGGCTTGAGTTACAATACCTAAGGTATGATATATGTATTATGGGTTATGGTGTCTCCTCTAAACTACATAGTGACTATATATGGATATGTGGATGGGATGATGTGATGATGTGACGTATGAGGTGATTGTTGTGATTCCTTTACCATGTGTCTTTGGGTTGGATTATTTTTGAGATATATGGATCTGTAAATGCAACTTGGGAATGACTGGTAAAATAAGGGGAAAGAAAGATTGGTGTACCCTTGAATTTTTATTATTATATTATATTATC
Source organism: Viscum album (assembly GCA_963277665.1). Taxonomy (NCBI): domain Eukaryota; kingdom Viridiplantae; phylum Streptophyta; class Magnoliopsida; order Santalales; family Viscaceae; genus Viscum; species Viscum album. The sequence goes on along the minus strand of OY728132.1, from coordinate 1,113,102,621 downwards.
TCTTGTATGTGATAATTTTCTATAATTATCCATAGTGAGTCTAGGAACTTAATATATCTATTTAGGTGGTGAGTTACTTTCAATATTGTTAATTGTGATTTCAAAAGATTTATTTATCTTTTTTATGATAGGATATTGGGAGGAACCTACTGAGTGTACTATTTTTCACACCCTATGTATATGTAAACATTTTCCAGGTCCGCTAGAGCAAGTTGGAGATCAAGATGGATATTACTATCTTGTGGTTTTGCTGGAGCTATTTGGGCTTCGTGGTCACTACCATCTTTACCATTTTGGGACTTGTAGTTTTCCTTTCAGTTGTTATAGTAATGTATTAAATTTCATTTTTTTCCCTTAGGATTTATTTATATATATATCTGAGAAGATTTTTATGGGTGTATCTATATTATCTCTATCTTTTTCATGTTCACTTAGATATTAATGCCTCCCATATGTATTCTTATTATACCATCTGTAAAAGTTTCAAACCTAGGGCCTACAGGAGGTGAGACTCAGGGGTCATTATGTCTCTCACTTTATTATAGAATCTTTTGTGTGAGGGGGGATTGAAAGAGTGTTATTAGAGGGAGGCTGAGGGATAGGACATATTTTGGAGTTGGGTATATTTTTGGTTTCATGGTTTTGTAGGGCAACAGTGTCAACTATGTTTAGTGAGCAATCTAAACACAAGAGAATGGCTAAGACATGGGTATTTAGGGACCCTTATGATCTGATTCATGGACCTTTAAGTTTACTGAGCCTACTAAATAATGTGATACATGTTTCAAGGTAGATACCTTAGAAATGATCACGCATCATTTTTCTTTGTGACTTTCTTTGAAATGGGTAGACCTTGTTATAGATTAAAACCGTAAACAAGATAATTAATTATTAATTAATTAATTAATTTTAAATATTCTATATTCCATGTTTAGGAGCTCTAACAATTTTTTCTTTTTTTCATGTATGGCTCCAGGTTGACATCCTTTTCATGTTCATGATGGATATGTTCAGCAGGATGTGCTAGCAGATTGTTGTAAAGTGGAGGTCGAAAATGATGAAACTTAGAGAAGGACACTATACAAGATTCAGTTCCATATTATATAGAAGTATGATGGTTCTATTTTAGATTCATTTACAAAGTACTATTCATAGGATGTTGATATAGTTTTCAGTTTGATCAGTGATCTGAAGGAGAACTGAGTTTCTTTGGTTGTGACGATGTTTCATATAGTAACGAGAAAATGGTGTTTCCTATTCCTTGGGGATGGATAGGAGTCAAAAGTATCCTGAAAAATGTTTTGAGACCAGTTATGAGTAGATTTACTTTCATTGACAATGAAGGTCACCAGTTTCTAGAATCTTCTTACCCTTCAATAGGGGAGATCTAGTGTGTGATAGTTTGGGATCTATTTTAAGACTCTTTTTTGATATGCTTCATACCTATTTCCAAATGAGGAGGCCAATTCAAGAAATTTTGAGTAGTATTTTCATCTATATATACAATGCTAGGTCACCCCTTTTATGCTGAATATATATATCAAGGTGTTGTCAAGTGAAGAGGTTATTGAGAGGATGTTGGCCCAAACTATATCATCATAAGAAGGGTGTCGTAAGGATTCCTTGTGAAGTATATTTTTGGTCTAGGTTTCCAATTTTCCTAAATAGAATATTTTTAGTCAACCGGGGGTAGGTCCTAGCCCTCATCTTCTCATTTCCTTGGGGTGAGAATCACTAAAACCAATTCCAAGTGATAAAATGTGTTTTTTTCTTGTGTAGGCCAAGGTTATTAGTGGGGAGAGTGAATAAACATTATGATTATTCAATATGTTCCAGGTGTTCCACTTTATGTTCTTATGTTGAGGTAATTTAATACAAGGAAATAGTAGTAGATTGTTCTAGTTTGGGATCAGTAGAGATGATATTTTGTAGGTAGAATATAGCCTTGAGACACTCCTCATCATTGGAGAGAAGAGCCTGGTCACAGAGGTGGTTTTCAGTAGGGTTAGATAGGCTATGGATTAGTTCATGGTCAGCTTCATACTTTAATATTTCCAGTGAAAAGTGATGAAAATGTCATTTGAGGTACCCATTACTTGTTTTCTACATGAGTTCATTATTTATTTGATTTTTGAGTGACACACTTCTTTATATCACCAACCCTCATCCATTATTTGAGACTTAAGGGAGAGAGGATTCCAGTTCTCTTGGAGATGACTACACTAGTTTGTGGCCGAGGTGACTTGTCTAAATTAGGTATATATTGTGAGTTATTTTTTTGGGTATCACCACTGTTGGGGAGACTTCTTATGTTTATGTATATAGCCATATGACATCAAACTTATCATGGATTGGTTGTATTTGGTTCAGGTTGTCGACTATTTCTTCTAGAGGATAGTTGTGTTCAATGATATTGTTGGAGATCCAATAGTGTTTTGGGGAGAGTGAGAGACTTGTATGGGTAATAGGTTTGTTCTTCCCTTTTATCTTTAATGGATGAGCTAATGATGAGTTCATTGGAGGTTCAGAAGTCAATGGTTCCCTACTTCATAGAAGAGTACACTGATTCCTTTCCAAAGGAAGTTGTAATGTTACCCCCTTAGTGGGAGATCAAGTTTAGGATAGAGATACACTCATTTTGTTATCATATATCAATATCATTGTATAGTATGGAACCTTCTGAGTTACGAGAGTTGAGATTAAAGCTCGATGATTTGTTATAGTGAGGTTCTGTTTGGATAAGTGAGTCACTTGGGTGCACACCAGTTTTTTTAAGAATAATTTTGATGGAATTTTGTGGATTTTTATTGATTATCATCACCAAAACCAAGTGAAATTGAAGAAACTCTATCCTCTTACACAGATTTATGTTTATTCAGTCATTTGGAAGTATCTATTTGGTTATTAAATATCAAATTGTGGGTAGGATATCATCATATGAGGGTGAAGGATGAGGATATTCAAAAGAAAACTTTTTTTTGTCATCATGGGCATTATCAGTTCATTATGATGACATTTGATGTAATGAATGCTCTAGATGGGTTCATGGGATTGATGAACACAATGTTCAGAGATTTCCTAGATAAGTTTATGGTGGTTTTCATCAATGAAATCCTTGTTTACTTCATGTTTGAGGAGGATCATGAAGAGAATATATGATCCATTTTGGGATTTCTTCATTATGATAAAATGTTCACATAGTTTTTGAAGTGTGAGTTTTGGGCTTGTGAAGTTTGTTTCTCAGGGAATTTTTTGTACCAACTGGGAGTAGTTATGGATCCTCTGGAGATAGAGGCAGTTGTGTCTTGTGAAACCCCCAAGATAATAGAAAAGTTGTAGAGTTTCCTTGGTATTGTAGGATATTACCTAAGGTTCATTTATTATTTATCTTATCTTTTATACCTATAATAGCCTTCACTCTATAGGATCAGTATTTCTTATGGAATGACTAGTGTGACGAAGCATTCAAGGACCTAAAGGAGAAGATCATCAATGCTCGAGTCCTTTTTCTAATGGAGGGTGTTTAGTTTGAGGTTTTCTGTGATGCTTCATGTCTTGGATTAGGTTGTGTTATAATGCAGCAAAGATCATTTGTTTATTATGGGTTTTTCCATTTATGTAGCCATGGTCATAACTATGTCACCCATGATCTTGAGTAAGAGTCATTTATGTTTAATTTAAATTTATGGATATGTTACCTCATCAGTTATCATTTTGTGGTTTTTAGAAACAATAAGAGATTGAGGTTTTTATTATACCAACATTACTTTAACTTGACTTAACATCGATCCATGAAATTATTATAGTATTATAAATTCAAGATTCCATATACAATTAGAAAGGTAAATTTTGTAGCTGATGCAATGAGAATAAAGTCTCATAGTGATGGAATAACTCTCAATGATGCATCAAGATATGGGAGAGGTGGAGGCTACAATTGTCTTTTCTATATGAAGGTGCAATCATTGTTGGAGAAGCAGGTGGAGGAGTCCCATTCGTGGAATTAGAAGGTAGAGGTATGGAGAGACTGATTTATTTCTACTGATGCCTCTGATGGTTGTTTTGAGGATGGAGAACACCGATTATTGTTCCAGGGAAGACTTTTTTCTCCTTAAATGATGCATGATATGGCTCCCTATGCATTCCATAACTCACCTTTAGTAGTATATCCTGGCATGATAAATATTTACCGATATTTGAGAGTTTGGTTTTGGTGTCTTGGTCTGAAGCCTGTAATTTCAGAGTTTGTTTCTTGATTTTTGGTCTTCAAGAAGGTGAAGTTATATCCTCATGTTCCCAGTGGGTTTCTCCAAGTATTAAATATTCCCCAGTGGAAGTGGGAGGATATATCAATGGAATTTGTTAATGTTTTACCTCAATCTTGGGGAGGATATGATAATAAATGGGTGACAGTGGATCATTTGAAAAAAATAATCCCACTTCATAGAAATTAGGGAGTCAATCTCAGTGGTGCTTTCATTGAGCAGTATATAAAAGAGGTTTTGCGACTCCACATAGACCCAAGGATGATAATATCTGATTGAGATCCTAATTTTACCTCCAAGGTGTAGATAGGTATCTATCATTCTTTTGTCTCTCAATTATTCCTTAGCACTAATTTTCATCAACAGATGGATGGTCAGACAGGAAAGACCATCAAAAATATTAAAGTCATGTTCCGGTCTTGTGTCCTGGATTTTAGAGGTTCTTGGATAAGGAAAAAAATTTGTTTATTTTAATATAATAATAGTTTCCACTCCTCTATTGGTATGTTATCATTTAAATATTTTTATAGATGACTTTTTCATGTATCATTGTTCTGGATTGGGTTCATTGAGACAACAATTATCAGGATATAACTAGTACAAAATAAAATAGAGATGGTTTAGGTAATTCGAGAAAGGATGATGGTAGCATAGGATCATAAGAAATATTATTTCAATAATAGGAAGAGACCTCTATAGTTTGATGTTTGAGACAACATGTTCTTAAATGTGAATACTCATCATGGAAATAAAAGGTTAGGTCATGGTAGTAATCTTTATCCCCAGTTTGTTAGGAATTTCAAGGTGTAGGATCATATTAGATACATGATATATCAAATAGAATTTCACCCACATATGATCTAGATACACGATATTTTTTACATGTAGCATCTTCGTTTTTATCTTCATGATGACTCTAATGTCATCGATTGAGGAAATATCAATGTTGATGAAGACACAATCTTCAAAGAATTTATTTAGAGATCTAGTACTATCAGGATAAGGTGTTTTGTGGCATGTTATTCTCTTGGGTTTTTACTTGTACTATCATGGTGGTGTGGAGGAGAGTACCTAGGAATGTGAGTCCCAAATGTGCACTTAGTATCATGATTTGTTTGATGTTTATCTCTTCCCTTGGAACATTATTCATTTATGGATTTCAAACAATATGGTCTATAATATATTTTTCTCTTATTTATTATTTTATCTTTACTCTCATTATATAGGTATCTCCCCTATGAGAGTGTTTAGAAGTGGGGTTTTTCCTTTGTGTGGTTTTTCACTATTCTTATGATGAGTTGGTTTTTCTTCTTTGATAGAGATATTCTTGAGAGGTTTCTCATGGGGTGGCTATTTGGATGACCCCCTTTTCATTTTATCTTTGGGTTTGGTTTTAGATTCTTATGGATGAGAATTTTTTGATAGGGATCTAATATAGGGTCTAGATTCATGTAGTCCTACCCTTTATATTTTTCTAGATCTCTTGGTACTCAGACGTGTCCTAGAGTGGGTAGGGAGGTGTTTGGTGAATAAAATCTAGGAGTAGTGAGAATACATAATGTGTAGTGTTTTACATCATGATTTATCAGCTCATGACTTGGGGGAGATTCCATTCATTGTATAAAATCCCTTCATGGATTTTTTTGGGTAGGTTCATGAGGTTCTACATTACGGGTAAATATTTGGGACTAATTTGTTTGAGGTGACACATTTTTCAGAGATATATAGAACCTAATATTTACACAGTGTGAGCAAGTTTCATGCCATATAAATCCTCGGTGTAATGAAACTTTAAATGTTTCATCGTCTATGTTATTTCACAAACCTATAGACTTCACTCAATGTTCATACAACCAATGACCCTCACTCTAGGAATATTGGAATTCCTTCACTGGGGATCGATTCTTGTCTGTCCATCTTCGATCCATGGAAAGTTGAGCTACATTCTACACATTCTCCCATGGTTCATCGAAATAGTTCCTCCCATTTCTTATCTTCATAAGATGGTGGTTCATATCTATGTTTCAAATAGATTTTTTCTTGGTTTTTTGTTGGTGAGATTGTGTCATGGAATCCTTGTAGGGACACATCTTCTTACTAGAGAGGGAATCAGGATCTATGATGTTGTTCTGTTCTCATGTGGAGAACTTCAATGCCTTTTTGAGAGGGGGTTTTTTTACACTATTTTATTAATGTAAAATCATAAATTATTCATGTTTTATTCATTTGTATGATAGTGAAATTGACATAATAATGATCTAACTATATGAATAAAGAGTTAGTTAGAAATCTCAGGATGATGTGATTTATACCATGATAATGATTTGCCTCTTGATTTTCCTGATATTATGATATGTTTTCTTTGTTTATTTAGCATGTTGTTATAATTGGAGTATAATTTTGAAATTGGTAAATAATAAAAATCTGGAATTATTTGATAATTAATTGGATTAATAATTAAAGAAGAGGAATTTTTGTAATTCAGTGTTGTAGTTGAAGATAATCAAATTTATGAAATGTGCATGTATAATTGAAAGTTATCTTCCATGTGATTTATGGAATTCATAAATAATTAGAAGAATGATAATTCTTGTAGAGAATTTTTAAATTAAAATTAAAATTAATTAAAATGGTTTCCTGTAATGGCCCGGACATCTCCGGCCCATTCCTTTGTCAAAAAGAAGGCCACGAAGTGTTCTTAAGGGTAAAATGGACTTTTCCCACACTTTCCAGAATTTTGAAACTACACGTCATGTAGTTTGAGTACACATCGTGTACCCTCTTGCCGGGTATACCCCGTGTGGATGACCGTGTCCTTACCGCGTGAAGAAAATGAGTACGCGCCGTGTGTCCAGTACTACACGCCGTGTAGTCCTTCCCCGCATACGTGTTACCATGTGTTGACCAGTCGCCGGTTGTGTGACGCGTTGGATCCATGTCCTTTCCATGTGCAATAAATGTGTACACGCCGTGTGTCCAATCTACACGCCGTGTAGTCCTTCCCTACGTATGTGTTACCTTCAAACCGTGTGTTGACCAGTCAACGGCCGCGGAGCCGCATTGGAGGCCGTGTGGAGACTGTGTGAAAATGGCCGAGTACACGCCGTGTACTTTTGCTTTTCATGCCTATAAAAGGAGGGGTCCCCTTCTCCTTTCAACTCACACCTCTCCTCCCCTCTCCTCTGAGCAGAGCTCTCTCAAGAGACTCGAAGGCTCTTTCTTCCATAACTTTTTCGTCCGAGCTCCGATTTACGATCCGTCAGTGGCCACGAGATCGTAACGACGAGGAAGAACTTCCGAGCTTGGATTCGTTGTCTTTCCTTCATCTTTTTCTCTCCGACTTCCACCCAAGTAGGTTTTTCCAGGACGCCGATGAACGTCTTCTAAAGTTGATCCGGGGGAGCGTTGTGACTAGAACCTGTTGAGGTAGGTATTTTACCTTTGTCTCTCTAATTTGTGAATCATGCGGGGTGGGTATTCTTTTTGTCTTCATGAGAAATGGTTGAACCTCTAAATAAAGATAATAACTGGTTAAAGAATGGGGATGGGAAGTTTGTGATTGCCGTTACTTTACCTTTATATCCTGTGATATTATGTTGTGAAATAAATAGGCTTATGCCTACTAAAAATAACGGTCGTTGGGGGCCTTTGCTTGCGCAATTAAATGTTGCCCTATCTTCTAGACCGTTTTGTGATTGGAAATTTCATGGAATGTGGAAATTGGATAATCACGTAAAGTTGGCTGATTAAATAAAAATCCGGAACCCTTGTGTGATCACCCCAGTTAAAAAAATGGAATAATGAACATGTGGGTGTTGTCTTGGTTACGTGGCATGTGATGGGGGTGTCTTGTGGGCTGTTGTGGTTTGGGTGAGCAGTGGGGATGCGGTTGACTTGGTTTTGGGAAGGTGTGAATGTTTAATGGTTATGGGCAGCGGGGCTGCAATAAATGGTATTAAAGGGATAATGATGTGTGATGTGGTTATGGTGGTTGGCAGCAGGGATGTAGGGATGGGTTTAAATGTGAACGGAATATGGGTTGTGTTTAATAAATAAATAAAAGTGGAAGAGTTAATGAATGGTGGGGCCTAGTAATGAAACGGAAATAATAATCAATGGGTTGGTTGGTTAATAAGAAGGGACTTACCGTGTTGTTGTGTTTTCCTAACTTGATTTGTGGATGGCAGGGATATGCTTATGAACGGTCATTGTGGTCGGTTGTGGATAGTTGCCCAGTAGTTAAGGAACTAAATAAGCTAATTTCTATTGATATGTGAAAACCTAAATGGGGTTGGGGTTTTTTGTTGTATGCATGCTTCGTGGTAGTAGTGCCGAGGCACGTGCTCAGTTTCTCTTTTTAGAAGCCATAGGTTGGGCTGAGTGGTTTCTATATATATATATTTGTATCTTTTATGTTTTATTGCACCACACCCATGTTGAGCACTAAGTGCCGAACACTCCCATTTCATGGGAGAGGGTATTTTGTCATAGTTACTATCTTTTTCCTGTTTCTTATCCCCTAGGTTGTGATGGCTTGAGGTGACCTTACACCCAAGACTCTTCGGGTAGGTTTCGATTGGGGTGATTAGGCCCAAGACATGTCGGGCAGGCTTATAGGCAATAATGGCTTGAGGTGACCTTACACCTAAGACGCTTCAAGTAGGTTTCGATTTCAGGCCCAAGTGTCTTCGGGTGAGAGTTCTGTTACTATTCCCAAGAATCTTCGGGATGAGGCCCAGGTGTCTTTGGGCGGGGATGTGGTTGTGGTTGTGAGGCCCAGGTGTGTGCAGGTGGGATACGTGGTGGTGAGGCCCAGGTGTGTGCGGGCGGGATGTGTGGTTGTGAGGCCCAGGTGTGTGCGGGTGGGATACGTGGTTGTGAGGCCCAGGTGTGTGTGGGTGGGGAGAGTGTGACAGTGTCAGGATGTTCAGCTAACTAATGGGAATGGTGTTGGGTACCCAATACTCTTGTTCTTATACTACTACTACCTGTTGTGATTGTGTTTTTGTGAGTGTGGCTGGTGAGGTTGGGTGGATAGATTTCCTTGTTAGGTTTCTTTTGTTGATCTCACGGGACATTAGGATGTCTCCCCACTTGTGCACGAGAGCTTTAGGTTTCCCTACTGAGTATACTTGTATGCTCACCCTACGTTTACTTTCAGGTTTCCAGGAGGACTACCAGGGCCGTGCGGGACCCTACTAGTCAGGCAGTTGGAGTTGTTGCAGTTGTTGTTCTCTTGTTTTCTTTGGTATTGTACTTTTGAGCTTTCTTGTACTTGTACCTTGTTATAAAATTGTTTAAACATGCATGTGGGCTTGGTTTAGGTTTATTTATATACACTTGTTCTTTTCCCTTTTTGGTGGTTGACTTGTCCTATTTCCCGATCCAAAATAATAAAAAGGGTAATGCCTCCCATATTTGTTAAAACTCATACCCTTGGTGCTAGTCGCCAACCTGGGGCCTACTGGAGGCGGGACTCGGGGGTCATTATCTCCCTTTCACCATTTCCAGCTCAGGAAGGGCATCTTTGGTGGGAGGGGGTCATGACAGAATGGTATCAGAGCGATGGTTGAGGGATAGGATGGAGTCTGGAGTTAGGCACAGTGAGGATTGCATGGGATGGTAGGGAAACAGTTTTAGTTAACCTTGGTGCGTGACATAGGCCAGGGAAGACCGGCTAGGACACGGGATTTTAGGGCCCCCCTTGATCCGATTCAAGGACTCTAAGCCTACCGAACGACCAAGTGAGACTACATTGATTGCAGGGTAGAGACCCTAGGGAAGGTACATGCATCATCATTATTGTGTTTTACTTGATTTGTTTGTTCTGGGGAAGAAATTGAAATAAAATGATAATTAAAACCTTGCGTTTTTTCTTACTACTTGGGCTTAGGAGATCCTTGTTTACCGTACAGCTATGTCACTTGGACGTCGTCCCCAGGTGGCTCAGATGGCCGAGGCCCAGCAGATCCAAGCGGTCGATCAGTTGAGGATTGACCGAGAGGAGGAAGATAGCCAGTGACAGAAGACTCTACGTTCCTTCCAGCGTTAGACCCTCAAAAAGTACGAGGGTAGTACTTCAGATACGGAGACGGAGGGCTGGCCTGAGGAGCTATGGATTTCTTTTACCTTGATCTGTGCTCCGAGGGAGTACTGGGTTCCCCTAGTAGTAAGTCAGCTGAGAGGTGCGACGTGATAGTGGTGGACGCTCTACCTTGGAGAGAGGATAGAGGCAGAGGTTCCATGGGCAGACTTTGAGAAGGAATTCCGAGAGGAATTCCTTTTTTCCATGATCAAGGTGGAGAGGCGACAGGAGTTACTCTCCCTTCAGTAGGGGAGTATGTCGGTACGAGAGTTGGGGATCAAGTTCAAAGATCTCCTGTGCTTTGCTCCGGATCTCTTTCCGGATGAGGAATCTCGGGCGAGACGTTTGGAGGAGGCTCTTCATCCTTCTCTCCAGTATGCTATCACCCCCTTCACCCTTCTGATGTACTTGGCAGTGCAGAAGAAGGTAGAGGTTGTAGAGAGGATGCACTCGCTGGGAGGTGCACCGCGTGAGGTGTTTCAGCCAGGTTTGTCGAAGGGGAAGGCAGTCAGCAGCAGGTCTCCTATGATAGGACCTTCCAGGTTCAAGCCAGTGAGGAGCAGGCCCCAGCAGTTCTAGTTCAGATCTTTGGGTCCTCGTCCCTTTTCCACGAGCCCAGGACCGAGGTGTTTTTCTTGTGGAGGTTTCGGGCACGTTCAGAGTCGGTGCCCGACCCGAGCTCTGTACAGTGGAGGTGGGAAGGTTCAGCACCCACCGCAGCAGCACTAGTTGCCGAAGAGGCCCTTCCAACAGCAGCAGGACCATGCTCCTCCGAGGGCAGACTTTGAGGGAGGAGGCCGACCTCAGGGTGCTCCTGAGGGACCTCGACCAGTGCGTGGTCGGGGAAGTGGACGACATCAGAGAGGCGGAGGAGCTGGGCGTGGACAGTTGCACGTAGCAGAGTTGGCAGCTCCATTGGGACCAGAGGTGGTGCGAGGTACGATTTGTTTGTTCAGCACTCTTGTTTCTGCTTTGTTCGATTCGGGAGCCTCGCACTCTTTTGTAGCACCTAGTCTATCCCATGTTTTGGGACTAGACGTAGAGAGACTTTCCATACAACTGGTACTAAGTACAGCAGTTGGGGGCCAGACCAGCGTATCTTGTGTTTTCTGGGGATGCGGTCTGACGTTGGGACCACATCGATCTAGTGTAGACCTTCTTCTAATACAGATGCAGCCATACGATGTCATCCTAGGCATCGACTGGTTGTTTTCTGTTAGTGCCGTTATCGACTGCTTCCGTAGAAGAGTTGTGTTCTCCGACGTAGATGGGCGGCGCATATCTTTTGTTGGCGTGAGGAGCTATCAAGCGGGAAGCCGGTGTGTGGAGCCTCTCCTTTCCTTGTTGAGCGGGTTATCAGTGGTTCCAGCTGATACAGAGATGATAGATTTCCCAGAGGTTGTTGGGGAGTTCCTCGATGTTTTTCCTGAGGAGGTTATAACTCTACCCCCCCCCCCCCCGACGAGACGTTGAGTTTGGGATAGACTTACAGCCTGGTGCCCGTCCAATTTCGATGGCCCCTTATCGGATGGCACCTTTGGAGTTGCGGGAGTTTAGGATTCAGATTGACGATCTGATGGAGAAGGGTTTTGTTTGACCCAGTGTGTCACCATGGGGTGCTCCAGTTTTGTTCGTGAAGAAGGCAGATGGTGGTCTCAGGCTAGTCATAGACTACTGAAGGCTGAACCAGGTAGCGGTCAAGAACCGTTACCCCCTTCCAAGGATAGATGATCTCTTCGACCAGCTGAGGGGAGCAGGTTGGTTTTCTAAGATTGATCTACGATCGGGATATCATCAGCTGAGGGTGAAGGATAGTGACATCTCGAAGACAGCTTTCAGGTGTAGGTATGGGCACTTCGAGTTTGTAGTGATGCAGTTTGGAGTTACGAATGCACCAACTGTGTTCATGGGACTTATGAACTTTGTATTTCGAGAGTTTCTGGACCGGTTCGTCGTTGTGTTTATCGATGACATCCTGATCTACTCAAGATCAGAGGAGGAGAACGTTGAGCATCTTAGGGCAGTCTTGGAAGTCCTTTGACACCACTAGCTTTATAGAAAATTTTCGAGGTGTAAGTTCTTGACACAAGAAGTACACTTCCTTGGGCATGTGGTGTCTCAGCATGGAGTATCAGTGGACCCGTCGAAGGTGGAGGCAGTTGTTTCTTGGGCAGCACCCAAGAGCATGGAAAAAGTTTGTAGTTTCCTGGGGTTAGCAGGTTACTATCGGAGGTTCGTTTCTAACATCTCTCGAGTTGCTGCTCCAATGACAGCTTTGACTAAGAAGAATCAGGTCTTCCTATGGAGCGATCAGTGCCAGAAATCTTTCGACTACCTGAAGGAGAAGTTGGTTAGTGCTCCCGTGCTCAGGTTTCCAGAGGAAGGTTTGTTGTATGATGTATTTTGTGATGCTTCTGGCCTTGGTCTGGGGTGCGTGCTGATTCAGAAGAAGGGAGTGATTTGTTATGGGTCTAGGCAGTTGCTCCCTCACAAGTGTAACTATGCCACCCATGACCTGGAGCTTGCAACAGTAGTGTTCGTATTGAAGTTGTGGCGACATTACCTCTTTGGGGAGCGCTTTGTGGTCTTCTCAGATCACAAGAGCCTGCGTTATATCTTCTCCCAGCGTGACCTGAACTTACGGCAGCAGAGATGGGTCGAGTTTCTCCAAGACTATGACTTTGATATCTCTTAAACTGAAGGTAAGGGCAACGTTGTGGCTGATTTCCTGAGGAGGAAGTCACATAAGGAAGTGGTTCGGGAATCTGTTGATGCTTGGAAGGCAATGGGAGAGTTGGCTGCCCTGCACTTAGATGCAAGGGAAGAAGGTGTTAAAGGCTGTTTGTTCCAGATGATGGTGCAATCCTCCTTGTCGCAGCAGGTGGAGGAGTCTCAGTGGGGGGAATCTGAGGCAGAGTTGATGCGGGATCGTGTCGATCAGGAGAATGCTCCAGAGGGATGGTCAGAGGACAGCCAAAATTAAATGCTTTTCCGTGGAAGGTTGTTTGTCCCAGAGGCGATGCGTGAGAGAGTTCTCCATGAGTTCCATATCTTAGCCTTAGCGGTACATCCAGGAGTTTCAAAAATGTACCGAGGCCTGAGGGATCAGTTTTGGTGGCCCGGGGTGAAACGGGCAGTGGCGGAGTTTGTGGCTAAGTGCCTAGTGTGTTAGCAAGTGAAGGCTGAACATTGTGTTCCCGGTGGTTTGTTGCATCCTTTAGATGTCCCCGAGTGGAAGTGGGATGACATCTCGATGGACTTCGTCACAGGACTACCCAGAGCTCAGGGTGGTTATGATGCTATCTGGGTAGTGGTGGATCGACTGTCGAAATCGGCTCACTTCTTAGCAATCAAGGAGTCGGGCTCGGTGAGTACCTTAGCATAGAGGTATGTAGATGAGGTAGTGAGTTTGCATGGAGTTCCGAGGACTATCGTCTCAGACTGGGATACTCGGTTTACCTCACGAGTCTAGAGGGGGTTACAGCATGCTTTTGGCACCCAACTACGCCTTAGCACTGCTTTCCACCCCCATACTGACGGGCAGACAGAGCGGACTATCCAGACGTTAGAGGACATGCTGCGAGCATGCGTTATGGATTTCAGAGGATCATGGGTATGACACTTGCCTTTATTAGAGTTCACCTACAACAACAGCTTTCACTCTACTATTGACATGGCACCATTTGAGGCTTTGTATGGAAGGTCATGTCGTTCACCCATTTGCTAGGCAGAGGTTGGTGAGACAGGTGCTCTTGGGCCAGAGGTAGTGCAGAGCACCACAGAGAAAGTCTAGCTTGTACGTGAGAGGATGAAGGTGGCTCAGGACCGACAGAAGTCTTATTCTGATCGTCGGAGGAGGCCCTTGGAGTTCGAGGTGGGGGATCATGTGTTCTTGAAGGTTTCCCCTCGACGGGGGCAGCGGAGGTTTGGGAAGGGGAGCAAGCTCTCACCTAGGTTCATCGGACCTTTTGAGGTGTTGAGGCGAGTTAGAGAGGTGGCATATCAGTTGGCCCTGGCACCTCAGATGGAGAAAGTTCATTACGTCTTCCATGTCTCCCAGCTTCGTTGGTACTTACACGATGACTCTCACGTTATCGACTGGGGAGAGTTGGATATGGGAGACGACGCAACCTTCGAGGAACGACCAGTCAGAATCAAGTATCGTAAAGAGAAGGTGCTCTATGGACGAACTATTCCCTTGGTTCGTGTGTTGTGGAGGCATGGCGGCCTCGAGGAGAGCACTTGGGAGCGGGAGACCCAGATGCACGCTCAGTAACCAGAGTTTTTTTGACTTGTGTTCCCTTGTTCTTCTGAGCTTTGTGTTGATGTTGTACTTTGTACCTTTGATTTATGGAATGCTAGGCTTGTCAGTTGTGAGACCTTGTTGTTTTCTTGTTCCCTAGTAATGTGTAACATGTCTGGATGCGTGGGAAAGGGGAAAAACATAACCCTTAATCGAGACGCATTAATGTGGATGCGATTGAACCCGTGCGGGCGAGTCAATGCCGCCTAAAGCGGATAATATCTCGACATAGGTGAAGAAATTTTCCCAAACCCATGTGTCCAGGCTGTGTGTTGGTTGTGTGGTGCTGGGGTTAGTGCGAGTTGAAAAATCCTAAAGCATGAAAGTGGGAAGACCCAATTCTTAATCAAGACGCATTAATGAGGATGTGATTAAACCTGTGCAGGCGAGTCAATGCCGCCTAAAGCAGATAATATCTCGACATAGGAGAAGGAATTCCTAACACATATGATTAGGGTTGTTGGTTGGGTTCCTGTTATAACGAGAACCCTAAGAGGTATCTTGTTGGGTTCCTCTGGGTTGGTTTTTTAATTCTCGGGGATGAGAATGTTTTAAGAGGTATCTGATGTAATGGCTCGGACCTCTCCGGCCCATTCCTTTGTCAAAAAGAAGGCCACGAAGTGTTCTGAAAGGTAAAATGGACTTTTCCCACACTTTCCAGAATTTTGAAACTACGCGTCGTGTAGTTTGAGTACACGTTGTGTAGCCTCTTGTCGAGTATACCCTGTGTGGATGATCATGTCCTTGCCACGTAAAGAAAATGAGTACACGCCGTGTGTCCAGTACTACACGCCGTGTACTCCTTCCCCGCATACGTGTTACCGTGTGTTGACCAGTCGTCGGTCGTGTGCCGTGTTGGAGTCGTGTCCTTGCCGTGTGCAATAAATGTGTACACACCGTGTGTCCAATCTACACACCGTGTAGTCCTTCCCCACGTATGTGTTACCTTCAAACCGTGTGTTGACCAGTCAACGGCCGCGGAGCCGCATTGGAGGCCGCGTGAAGACCGTGTGAAAATGGTCGAGTACACGCCACGTACCATAAGTACACGCCGTGTACTTATGATTTTCATGCCTATAAAAGGAGGGGTCCCCTCCTCCTTTCAACTCACACCTCTCCTCCCCTCTCCTCTGAGCAGAGCTCTCTCAAGAGACTCGAAGGCTCTTTCTTCCATAACTTTTTCGTCCGAGCTCCGATTTACGATCCGTCAGCGGCCACGGGATCGTCACGACGAGGCGGAACTTCCGAGCTGGGATCCGTTGTCCTTCCTTTGGCTTTTTCTCTCCGACTTCCACCCGAGGAGGTTTTTCCGGGATGCCGACGAACGTCTTCTAAAGTTGATCTGTGGGAGCATTGTGACCAGAACCTATTGAGGTAGGGATTTTACCTTCGTCTCTCTAATTTGAACATCATGCAGGGTGGGTATTCTTTTTGTTTTCATGAGAAATGGTTGAACCTTTAAATAAAGATAATAACTCGTTAATGAATGGGGATGGGAATTTTGTGATTGCTGTTACTTTACCTTTATATCCTGTGATATTATGTTGTGAAATGAATAGGCTTATGCTTACTGAAAATAACAGTCGTTGGGGGCCTTTTCTTGCGCAATTAAATGTTGCCCTATCTTCTAGACTGTTTTGTGATTGGAAAATTCATGGAATGTAGAAATTGGATAATCACGTAAAGTTGTCTGATTAAATGAAAATCTGGAACCCTTGTGTGATCACCCCGGTTAAACAAAATGGAATAATGAACATGTGGGTGTTGGCTTGGTTACGTGGCATGTTATGGGGGTGTTTTGTGGGCTGTTGTGGTTTGGGTGAGCAGCGAGGCTATGGTTGACTTGGTTGTGGGAAGGTGTGAATGTTTAATGGTGATGGGCAGTGGGGCTGCAATAAATGGTATTAAAGGGATAACGATGTGTGATGTGGTTATGGTGGTTGGCAGCGGGGCTGCAGGGATGGGTTTAAATGTGAACGGACTATGGGTTGTGTTTAATAAATAAATAAAAGTGGAAGAGTTAATGAATGGTGGGGCTTGGTAATGAAACGGAAATAATAATCAATGGGTTGGTTGGTTAATAAGAAGGGACTTACCGTGTTGCTGTTTTTTCCTAACTTGCTTTGTGGATGGCAGGGATATGCTTACGAATGGTCGTTGTGGTTGGTTGTGGATAGTTGCCCAGTAGTTAAGGAACTAAATAAGCTAATTTTTGTTGATATGTGATAACCTAAATGGGGTTGGGGTTTTTTGTTGTATGCATGCTTCATGGTATAAGTGTTGAGGCACGTGCTCAGTTTCTCTTTTTAGAAGCCATAGGTTGGGATGAGTGGTCTATATATATAAATATCTGTATCTTTTGTGTTTTATCGCACCGCACCCATGTTGAGCACTTAGTGCCGAACACACCTATTTCATGGGAGAGGGTATTTTCCCATAGTTACTAGCTCATTCCTGCTCCTTCTTCCCTAGGCTGTGATGGCTTGAGGCGACCTTACACCCAAGACTCTTTGGGTAGGTTTC
Source organism: Viscum album (assembly GCA_963277665.1). Taxonomy (NCBI): domain Eukaryota; kingdom Viridiplantae; phylum Streptophyta; class Magnoliopsida; order Santalales; family Viscaceae; genus Viscum; species Viscum album. Next base: position 1,113,085,445 of record OY728132.1, on the reverse strand, counting down.
TATTGGGGTGATTAGGCCCAAAAATCTTCGGGCAGGCTTATAGGCTATAATGTCTTGAGGTGACCTTACACCTAAGACTCTTCAGGTAGGTTTCGATTTCAGGCCCAGGTGTCTTCGGGCGAGAGTTCTGTTACTATTCCCAAGAATCTTCGGGATGAGGCCCAGGTGTCTTTGGGTGGGGATGTGGTTGTGGTTGTGAGGCCCAGGTGTGTGTGGGCAGGATACGTGGTGGTGAGGCCCAGGTGTGTACGGTCGGGATGTGTGGTTGTGAGGCCCCGGTGTGTGCGGGCGGGATACGTGGTTATGAGGCCCAGGTGTGTGCGGGCGGGGAGAGTGTGACAGTGTCAGGACGTTCAACTAACTAATGGGAATGGTGCGGGGTACCCAATACTCTTGTTCTTATACTACTACTACCTGTTGTGGTTGTGTTTTGGTGAGTGTGGCTGGTGAGGTTGGGTGGATAGATTTCCTTGTTAGGTTTCTTCTGTTGTTCTCACGGGACGTTAGGATGTCTCCCCACTGGTGCATGAGAGCTTTAGGTTTCCCTACTGAGTATAATTGTATGCTCACCCTACGTTTACATTCAGGTTTCCAGGAGTACTACCAGGGTCGTGTGTGACCCTACTAGTCAGGCAGTTGGAGTTGTTTTAGTTGATGTTCTCTTGTTTTCTTTGGTAATGTACTTTTGAGCTTTCTTGTACTTGTACCTTGTTATAAAATTATTTAAACATGCATGTGGGCTTGGTTAGGGTTTATTTATATACACTTGTTCTTTTCCCTTTTTTGGTGGTTGACTTGTCCTATTTCCCGATCCAAAATAATAAAAAGGGTAATGCCTCCCATATTTGTGAAAAATCATACCCTTGGTGCTAGTCGCCAACCCGGGGCCTACTGGAGGCGGGACTCAGGGGTCATTATCTCCCTTTCACCATTGCCAGCTCATGAGGGGCATCTTTGGTGGGAGGGGGTCGTGACATTTTCTCATTGTTTGATGAAACTAGTTTAAATGCTAGGGTACACATTTATATTTTGATATCTTGTTATAGTTTAATGTCGTCAGTTTCCCCTAGTTGCAACCTATGAATAGTGAATCAATTAATTAAAGATGGAATAATAACTAGATTTTTGATAAAGATAATTTCTAGGGTTTGAGTTTCCCATCTTCATGAGAAGGTCGAGTTCCTTGAGTTTTGATCCATGAGATCTAAATTATGTGTTAAGGTTGGATGCCTTGTTTTAGGGCTAATATTTCCCTATTGATTATTGTTGTTTTTTTCTCCTATTTTTTGGTATGTTCTATAGATGTGAGATTCTCTATGAGAATTTATATGGGGTAGGGTGGTGTGGATAATTTTTTGATCCTAGGATAGTTGATCCTAGGATGGATGATGTGATATGAGGTTTGGGAGGCCTGGATGATGTGGTTACAGTTAATACCTAGGATGGAAAGATACATCAAGATATTCATTTGGGTGTTGAGGATGGAACCAGAGATGATGGAATGGGTTGAATCTATTCTTAACCATTGTTGTGATGCTAAGATCTAGAATTATCACTTATGAATACGTTTAATTTCTAATGACTTGTTTTCTTGTTTTATCTTCATTCCATTCCCCACTACTTGAGGTAGTTAGATGCTCTTAGTTGCATGCTTCCTCTTAGTGGTATCTTAAGATGGTTTTCCTAGAGTTTTTTGATTATGTAATGATGATAATAATAAATAAATAATTCTTAACCCATGAGGTTGGTTGATGATGGAATGTAAATGAGATGTTTCTATTGAGAAACCATGGACTCAGTTTGGATTATTCCTGGAGGGAACAAACTTTACTCTGATGATTAATGTAATGTAATATGGATTAATTTTTGTGGATAATTAATGGATAATGAATTAATTAATTAAATGAAATGAGTAATTAAGTAATTAATTTATCTCATTTTAATGCTTTTATGCTTATAGGATATATGGTCTCAGTAGTGGAAGCTAAGAGTCTGAGTGACATTAGCTGTAGTTGAGTATAATACTAGCTTATTCCCATAGTGTGGTTTTGAGATATATTATATCTCATATTTTTTTATTTCATATGATGCCCAACCCATATGGGTTAGGGATACTAACTCACAGTGGAATCAAGGAGGGTGTTTTCCCGAATATCTTAGTGGGAGGACGGATAGATGACTACCCCATTTAGCCCCACTCTCTTCAATTAGTAGTTAAATGTGATAGTATGAATAGTGGTAAGTTTTCTCTTATATGTTTTTAGAGGTTTGTGATGGATTTTTTTTTTATTTCATACACATGTATCTACAGATATTTTATCCAAATGATTATTATAGGTGTGAATTGTATAGGATGTGATAGATTGGGTTGCTTACTCGGTGTATGGGTTGTGATGGATTGAGGTATAATACCTGATGTTTGATGCACATCATATGAGTTATGGTGGATCCTAGAAACTACTTGGTAACTATATATGGTTATGTGGATGGGATAATGTGATATGTTATTCATGATATGAATTTTTTTATGCCTTAACCGAGTGTCTTCAAGATGGATTATTTTAGAGAGATGTGTCTCAGGACGTGTGATGTTAAGGTGGAGTGGAAAACGAGTGGGGAAGTAGAATTCGGTTATCATTTATGTTTCATTATTATATTAAATGATCTATTGTATGTGATACTTGGTGAGATCTATCCATGCTAAGGTTGGTAACATAGTATACCTATTTAAGTATTGAGTTAGTTTCAATGTTGTTTACTATTATTTAACATGATTTCTTTATATTTTTATGAGTTGATATGGGGGTAACCTACTGAGTATACTGTTATGCTCAACCTACATATATATATACAATTTTCAGGTCTACTAGAGTAGGTTGGATATCTGGTTGGATATTACTAGCTCATGGTTTTGCAAGAGTTGTTTGGACTTTATGGTCACTACCATCATTAAATTTTTGGTAATTGTAGTTTTCCTTTCAATTATTATAGTAATTTATCAAATTGATTGTTTTTTACTTGGTATTTCATTATATATATATATATATATATAATTGGGTTTGTGTGGGTGTATCTATCTTATCTCTCTCTTTTGCATGTTCTCTTAGAGGGTAATACCTCCCATATGTCTGCTTATTATACTCTCAGTGCTTTTCACCAACCTAGGGCCTATTGGAGGTGGGAATCATGGTTCATTACCAATATCCCTTCATTTTAGTATATTTTGTGGGATGGTTTCATGATATTTAATCAAATTAATTTCATTTAAATCATATTTATTCTGGATTTTAATATAAGTTTATTTTTAGGCTTCAAAACACATTTTTCTGAAAACTATTTTAAAGTGCATAATGTTTCCCCATTTTAAATAATTAAAATAACCCTTAATTAGGAATGATTTAAATAAAATTCATAGATTATATATCTTAAAATATTAATTAAATTTCATTTAATTATTATTTGTTATCAAATATTTTTATGAGATCATCTTATTTTTGAAAAATATATTTCATGAAAAAAAGTTTTCTTGACACATCAGTGAGTTTTATTTTAAGTTAAATTCTGACACTTATAAAAATTTAATTTGATTAAAATTATTTCATATTTGAAATCAGATTAATCTATATTGTATAATAATTTCAAATTAATTTTTGGTAATAAAAAATAGTAAAAATGGTAAAAAAATAGTTATTGTGGTAAAAAATGGTAGCGAATAACCTTAGAGGTAAAGAGGATAAAATGTTTTAAAAAATTATTATTATTTTTATAGGTTTATACTAGAGTTATATATCCCCCAATAATTTATTTTACAATTTTTATATACACTTTTCATGTGAGTGACTTCCCATTATTGAATAGTTTTGGGTATTTACAAGAATGAAACTCCTCCTCAATTATAAAGGGGTACCCCATACCCTCACTTATTCACACCTCTAAAGACATTTTTCTTGACCAAAAAATAATAAAATATCTACCCAAAATCCTTATTTATATTCTAGAAATTATTATATTCCCAAAATACCAACCTTATCATCCTTAATAAGATATCCAAAGGAGGTTCTTCTAAGAAAAGGTAATCATCTTCACCGAGATCCTTATTTTTACTCCTTCTTTTCCACCTTCAATTATATTTTAAATATTAAAATATAATAACACTGTTATATTATATATAATAATATTTTATTATGTTTATTTCATAATATTTATTCATCTTCTCTTCCATAAAATGGGAAACAAAACCATCATTCGTGTGTACGACGGACTACAGCCTCACAAACTAATGTAATTCATTTTCCATTATCACCTCTCATGGTTGTTCATAAGGATGGATTTAATGTTATTATATGATATAAATTACATATTAATAAATATTTAAGATTAATATATCAAATACTTTATTACCTTACTATCCATTGAAAAATAATAACATCATTCATGTGTACAGCGGACTGCCCCCTCATGAAGCGATGTGATTCATTTTTTATTACCACATTACATGGATGGTATATATAAGTGTATTTAAATAAATAATCTGATATTTATGATATTATTATCATTATTAAAAGTTAAAATGACACTTACCTTCTTTAAATCATGATCTTTGAAAAATAGAAATGTTACACATGCTTAAGTATGGTTTACCATCTCAATGATTGTGATATAGATCATATTTCATAACAATAATTCATGGTTATTTTTAAAATTATAATTTATTTATAAAAATGATAATTATTTCATGATTATTATTCTATATATTATTGAAAAATTAACCCTTTTACCATAGTCAACACACTGGTGTTTTTTTGAAATTATGAGCTAAGCATCCTCAAAACACCTGATGTGGACATAACTAATTAAGTAATTAAATATGTAATTAAAATAAATGAAGTAAATGGTTTAATTATAAGATAATAAACCTATAAAAATTTAATAAAACAAATAATTTATATAATTTTATTATACATGAGATAAAATATATACATGATAATCCTGGACTCGAGGTAAGGGTTTCCGTCTCAAAAGTTCTTTTTTTAACACGCATATTATTTTATACACCGAGTTTATTTTATATGGTTTATATAATTACTATTTGTATATTATATAATTAATAGTTTATAATTATTGGTATTTTAAGCTAAAATTAACTTAATTATTTCATAGGGGTTGTGATTCAAAAGTAACCAAAGAAGTAAGGTTTTATTCTTCATCTAAATTTAAATGGGATTGTTTATTCTTCAATTTCCATTGAAGGAAGTTATTTTATCATTGTATAATAAGTCCATTTAAATTTATTCTCCCATATTTATTAATTAAAGTTTCATTTAAAAGTTCTATTTTCCTCTCTTAGGTACTTAAAATGATTGAGAAAATGTTTATAATAAAATACTACTTTATTTTTTGCTTCGGTCAAAAATCCTTTTTCCTTCCAATACCATGTTTTCTAAAAAAAAGTAAATAATATTATTAATATGATAACATTATTTATTAAAGAAATTTTGGAACATTTTTAACTTTTAAAAAATGTTTTAAAATGAATATTCTCTTCATTTTCTGAATAAGCCACTTTCTGAATTTTCTTAAAAAATGTGAAAGAAATATTTTTTAACTTATATGGCTTGTACAGATTAACCACCATCCTGGCCATTAGTTTATTTAAATATTTATTTATAAGTTTCAAATTATATTTTCAAATAATATTATTTCCAAAATATTTCATTAATTTTATCTTTTCAAAAGTTTTTTTCAATGTGGAAAGGATATTTTTCTCAATAATGTTTTAAATTTTTTTAAAGTATTTACCTTCATTAATGACAAAAAATTTAATTTTATGGAATAATTATAAAATATGTGTATATGTATCTGAAAAATATAAATTTCTCTACCTTTTATTATGTAATACATTACTTATAATCATTTTTAAATACCTTAATTGTGAAATTTCATTTGATTATTATATGACGAAAGATTATAAAACCCACTTTCTTTCCATGGGTATTTCTTATGTTACACCTTATGATTTATTTCCTTATATGGCGCACATATTCATGTACATGAAATTAATGTAATGGTTGGGCTTGAAATAATATATGCCTCTAATTCATTTGGTAATGTTTAGTCTTGTGATACATAAGGTATGGGATTAGGTAATGAACTTGATCGATTATGGGTCTATATCCACCATGTGATGTTGTCTCATCTATTAGACTTAACTTATGTTTATGTCATGTTTTATGTTTTTTTCCACATTTTCTATGATTCCATGATTTTATTATACCATTTTATTTATGTTATTATCTAATGTGATTACTCAATTGCCTTCTCTTTTATGATATCATGTTATACCTTAGACTCACATGTTATGTTTACTTATCTTTTTTATTCCCTTGGATTTTTAGCTCATCCTTTTTTTCTATGTATTCCCCAGGTTATCTCATATATTCAATGAGCTTGAAAGGATTTAGGATCTTATTATGGAGAATAAAATAAAAAAAATTATTTTTAGTCACTCTTTAATGTATTATGAACCTAGTCTTCCAAATACATTATGCCTTTTCAATAATTTTTTTATTAATAGATATTTTTATTCAGACTCATGTAATAATTTGTGTCATAAGTTTTTTATTGCTATAATTGGTATCAGATAAAAGTTTTAGTTGACCATTAGAATCTAGGATGAGAAATCCTTATTGAGAACCCTATGGATAATTATAAGTTTAAAACTAAGTATAGAAAAATATCTTGGAATATTGGTGAAAAATAGAGTGAGTAGTTTATAATCAATTCTATTTGTGTTTGGATACTACAGGTGGACATGGTTCTATAAAAGTTATATCTATGGATAATTACTCTTAAAAAATCTTATCAGTCATGACTTGAGCATTACCGAGTACACAACAATGGGCCTTACTGAACACCTAGTTTGATACTTCCATGGGATGTGTTTTGGAAATTCATAGTATTTATAAATCATCATGAAGGAATTGAATGAATTTTTAGGTTAGGAAAAATTACCATAGATAACCTACATTGAAACCTGGAGACACATAAGTCATGATATACTTATCATTTATAAGTTATTCCTTTTAAGTTTATAAGTTTTACTTTTTTTATATTAAAGTATTCTCATCTTTATTTTATTTCATCTAGTTAATTGTGTGAAATAGGATAAATAAATCCAAAAAAATGTGATGGGAAATGTAATTATTTCCCAAATGAGATGCCTAACAAAATGTTAATGTAATTTAGAAATCTTATGATCCTTACAAATGAGATTTATCATATTACAATTAAAAACTGGAACATAGTTTAATTTCCATACACACGAAATAAGATAATGATGGAGTCTCATGGAAGCTCGAGCGCTAATGATAGAGAAGAAAAGAATATTCAATTTCTTACATGTAAAAAATGTTGTAAGATTCAACATTGAAAATGCCTCAAAGTAACTATATGACTCTTTATGTGTGAAGAATTATGGCATTAATTTTCTAATTTCTAACAAAAACTGAAGATTTTATTTAATAAGACGTAGGGAAATAATGTTCAACCAAAGGAACCACTAATGGTTTAAAATTATAAATTTGTGAACTTAGTTATTATCTGATTCAATTCCCTAATAAAAATATTAATTCATATGGTACTTTCTTATGGTAATCATTGAAGTTGAATAATTTAAGTTTTAGGTGTTGGAACTTAAGAATCATGTTATTAGAGTATTATTTATCAATTTTATTCTAGTTACTAGAATCATGAAACATTTGAGGATAATTATACTATAATTTTTGTTTAAGGATTTTCAAAAATATGTTTAATGGTACTAATTACCTAGAAATTTGATTTAATGCTAAGTTGAAATTATATGAAAAAAAACATGATTGGGGAAAAGATAATCTTAGACATGTACTTGATGTTAAGGAAATTATAGTCATTTAAAATTATTTTATTTTTCAAAAAGTAATGAGTCAGATAGAAAACCTTAGAGGTTAAAAAATTGATTTTATTAATAATGTTATTTTTTAATATGTTCATCATATTATTGAAAAAATCATAGGATCATGTAATATTATGAATATGATTATAACATAATTTTTTCTATTGTATTAGAAAAATAAAAACCCCAAATCTGACTGAAAACCTGTCACATCTGGTAAGGTCATGGGGATTGAACCCACAATTGAAGGGCGATAAGGGTATAAAACCTACCATGGGCCTATGTGATGCATTGGTTAGTATGAAATTTGTTTTATAAACTATTTAGTGGATAAATATTAATCTGATTTTGGTAAATATATTAGAGGATCAAATCTTTATGAATTTTTAGGATTTTAAGTTAATTAATTATATTTCTGGAAATGTATTATTGGTTTCAGAAATATATAATCTATTGTTTTAACATAAATGATTGTTTGGGTTGAATTATACTATGTTTTTTGAGATGTAACTTAAAGGGATTGAGATAACCATTGAGGTTAAAACCTTCTTTCATGTTGAGGTTATTGAGGTTATTTGGGATATATGGTTATTTATTTAAATAATGATCTATGTAAAACCTTTGGTTTTATTATTTAATTTTGGAGATTAATATATTCATATTCATTTTTGTAATTATCTTAAATTGTTCTTATAATGACCATGTCACTAGTATCCTAGAGTCAGTGGCAACATTTTACGTTTGAATAAGATATAAGGAATCAAATTCTAAAGGAATGAATAGTTTAGTTGAATTGGAAAATAAATACATACTTGAATCTAATTTTACAAGTGAAACAATAAAGTACAAAAAAATATTTTTCATCAATTTCATGACTATGTCCTCTATAATAACCCTACATATCAATCATAATACTCATCTTGGCATCCTAGGTAAAGAAGCATAAGGGGAGAGATCAAATACTCAATAAGTGTATGATTACAGTAAAAGATATAAATAAATAAATAATAGTAAATATGGTAGGTTAAGTAAATAAAACACATTCCATTTAATAAATAACATGAGCATAGTATGGCAGGAATAAATTATGATCAAATAATGCATATAAAAAATCACAGGATCTTGAAATTTAACCAAGGATATTCTAACTAAACCAATAATCACATGGACATCAATGACTAATCTCATAATGTTGGACATCATAACCATATAATCAAGATATTTTTCAAAGAAAAATAATATAAATAGTTAAGTAAATGAAAAAAATTCAAATCTAGTTTGTCTCATGAGACCTACTAATGCATCGAGATGATATAGCGGGCCCAGCATGTCACTTACTAATTCAAATAAATTACTCAAATAAAGGGGTGAAACATAATCAACTAAACATTAATATTATAAAAAATATCATATGAAATGTTAATACTTTCCCCAGTCAATAAACATAATCACAAACCATTCAGAGTAATATGGAGAATGGAATAAAATTAGTACATCCTCAGTTAAACTGATCATAAACCGTCTAGAGAAATAATAAGGATGGTATAATTGGATTATATCCCTAGTAAATATTATGTAATATCAATTTATTCCATCTTATATGGAAAATTATTTCGAAATATCACTTGGAAAATTTCTTGAGGAAAATAACATTTCTTTAAAATCACTTTTTTAAAACTAGAAAATTCATAAAACATTATCGAATTCCTCTTCTTTTAAAATAACCATGGAAACTTATAAATTATGTTTCCAAGAAAATAATGGGTTAGATAGTGGAAAAAAATTTATGTCATACAAGTTAAAAGAAAACATTCATTTCACACTTTGGTAAAAATTCAAGACTTACCTTTTTCAAAAAATAACAAAATTTTTCTTTTTAAACCCTTTATAAAAATGAAAACATGGGTAAAACTGTATTTAATAAATCTTTTGGGTAATGTTAAAACATTTTTTAAAATATTTTAAAAAAACATGGATATTGATGAAAACGGGCTTTCACCTGAAGAGATAAATAAAGATGATTTCTCTTAAAAACATTCTTTTGAAATATAGAGTACATAAAGAGAGAAAGATGATGGGGAAAATGTAATATCAAGAAATAAACAGAGTATAATAAAATTAATGAGTTTCTTAATAGATGGATCATTATATTTCGTCATCAGAAGAATAAATAAAAACCATCACGATAAATGATGAGATTGAACCATAAAACGATTACCACTTTGGTAAAAATGAATCATAAGCCCCATGAAATAATAACAATAAATGAAACTTAAAATATCATTCAAATATATAAATTCATGACATTACATGTCAATGGATATGTATATATGTATGATCTAAATAGTATATGTAGATTCTCAAATACAAGAGGGGGTGAATTGTAGGTTTAAAAAATTTCACTTTTAACCTTAAGGAAACATATGTTTAGAAAATTTAAATAAGTTAAATTCACAAACCCTCTTTGGTTGTAGATCAAAGGGTTAATTGGAAGGTCTCATGTCCAATTTTAAGAAAACTAAACTTAAACAAGTTAAACTTAAGGAAACTTAAGCAAGTTTATCTTAAGGAATGATTCCACCTTAAAGCGTATAGAATCTTATTTATCAGAGTAATTGTAATAAAAATAAAGTATAATAAAGTTATAATTTCTTCCTTTAAAAAAGTAAAACATAAAATAAAACATGTAACAAAAACAAGTAACCAAGTAGGAAAATATTTTAACCCTAAGAGAAAGGCTATTAAAAAACCTTGGATAAAGGTCCCTTGATTTATACTTTCAAGAAATTCTATCTTACCAACAGTATGGTAAGCCATCAATAAGAATATCAGAGTCTGTCTTGATATCCCCACAAGCCCTCAAACTTCAAGGTAGTTGGAACCTCTTTATTCTTTTCCCCAGAAGTCCTTGAACATTAAGGTAGTATACATCTCTGTTTTCCTATCCTCGTAAGCCCTCAATTGTACTTAGCAACAATCAAAGTAGCACTAGGCAAGCTGAACAAGTTGTTCACAATTGAACAAGATGTTCACAAAACACACAAGCCATGAAATTATTTCTCTCTCTAGAAATCACTTCACAGCTTGTAATATCTAGGATCATTAACAAATTCATTGATTCTGAGCTCATTTAAAAGAGATCATATTTATAGGAATGGATTCCAACGGTCAGTTCCCTCCTCCAACTGTTATATTTTTCATTGAATTTAAGAGGGACCTGTACACGTTTCACTTAGCCAATGGTTAGTTAGAAACAGATTGTACTACATTGTTTCATTGTAACAAAATCATGTGTAATGAAATTGTATCATGTAATAAAAACATTATTATTTTTAAGAAACTTATATAAAATAGGATTTGATAAAGTTGGAATAATAATTTAGGAAAATAGGTTAACTATAAAGAAAATATTTAATCGGATTTTTAAGGAAGTGAAAAAAAGAGTCTAGAAAATTTTAAATTTGAATTTTATTTTATAAATAATTTAGAGTCTAAATTTTGGGGAATTAGGAGTCTGAATTTTGAGGAATTCATTGTCTGAATTTTATGAAATGTAGCATCTGAATTTTGAGGAATTCAGAGTCGGAATTATAAGGAATTTGGAGTCTGAATTTCATAGAGTTCAGAGTCTGAATTTCAGATAATTCATAGTTTTATTTTCAAATAATTTGGAGTCTAAATTTCATAGAAATGAGAGTTTGAATTTCAGATAATTTGGAGTCTAAATTTTATAGAATTTAGAGTCTGAATTTCAAAGAGTTTGGAGTCTAAATTTCAAAGAATTCGGAGTCTAAATTTCAGAGAATTTTGAGTGTAAAAACAAAAAGACTCAGTATCTAAGGATATATAATATTCCGAGGTTTTTACATAAGGATCCAAATTTTGGTATAAAAAATAGTTATACTTAGTTTAAGAACCATTATAAAAGACAATGAAAACAAAGGGTTAGGATAAAACATTCCTTAGAGAAATAAAATTTTCATTAAGAAAATAATTATTATAGAAAGATAGTTTTCCTTAAGAAAATGTTTTTGTGATTTTCAAAACATAACAGAATGGAAAATTCATAAAGAAACCTTATTGACCCAAAAATCTCTCCTTTTTTGGAAATCACAAAAATCCTTTAGAAAAATATATAAGGATTTTTCCTTTAGAGATTTTAAAAGAAAACTTATCTCCATTTACTTATGACTTATATTGAATATGACTAACTCAACCTTACGTTTTTAAATCCCTAAGGATCGTATTATTGTCTTTCTTAGAGAAGTTTCTTTTTCTTTCATAAGAAAATTCTTCTTTAAGTAGACTCTCCCTTACTTAATCTCCCCCTTTCTTAGGTAATTCTCTTCCTTTTACTCAATATTCTTTAGATCATTATTTTCTCCCCCTTTGTGATTTTAAAAAAGGAATGGAGGAATGAAAAACAATGTACCTGAAAGATTAAAAATATACAAGACAAAATATTAGAATCAAAATTTCATTATTCTGGGAAAACATTTTAAAGCAAAAAGTACAACAAAATATCAGATTGTTTGGAAAATCATTCATGTTTATTTTCCTTCGGCATAATCTTCCTCAATATTTCCTTTAATTTCTTCAACTCTTTATTATCATCCTAAAACATTTTGTGTATTTGATATTGATCTTTATTCTTATTTTCAAGAGCCTTGATACTTTCTTCTTGAGATTTTAGAATTTCTGCCTAAGACTTTACTAGCTCTTGTTGCTTTTTGAACTTTTCTTCCAACTGTTCCCTTAGTTCTATTTATCTATTTAAATTTAACGAAACTGAATTGAGTTTTCCATCCTGGTATTTATATTCTTAAATACAGGTGACTTTCTCTTGATTCAACTTATCTGAAACTGTTGAAATTAGGATCTTCATGGTGTTATTTGACTGGTCAAAGTAATCTTTTACTAATTCAAGAATATCATCTATAATTTTCAGATAAAAAATTACTGACTTTGACCATTTGGTTATTTCCTTACATGATCTCCTATGAGCATCATAACCAATGTATAAAAGTCTTGAATTCTGTTTCAAGATTGATAAAATTTTCCACAATAATACTTATCGAATCTGACATTTGATTGATTGAATGCTAAATAAACTGACATCTCGAATCGATACTTTGAAATAAGGGTATTGTTTTCACTAACTTCTTCAAAGCTTGAAAATCGAGATCTTGTCCAAAGGAGGACGAAGATTCAGAAGTTGATACCTGTACTGGTGAGGAAAATTTATCTAATTCTTTAGCTTTCCTCTTGGATTATCCACCAATATCTTTCTTAGCTTCTAAAACCACAACCTCTCTAGGAGATTCAACAACCAAATTTTTTCCTTTATCAGATTTAGATATTTCTGTTCCAATTATTGGAGTCTCATGTATACTATATGAAATTTGGATTATCTTATCTTTATCAACCTCTTCTTTCTCAGCATCTCCCTTAATGTCTTCAGGATGAATGAAATCGTGGTTGATGCTTTCATCATCAGTAGGTTTATTAACCTCATTCTATCCATCATCATCTTTTCCTTGAGATATTATCTGAGTTTATTCCACTTGGGATGTTCTGATTGATAACTTGTCTGAAGGACTTTCCTTCTCATGATGTTATTCTACTTGTTTAATGACATTTTCACTCTTTTATTATTCTTCTTTTTCTTATTATTATTATTTTTGAACTACTTATCCTTCCATAATAGGTTCTATAATTGAAATTTTATTTCCCAAAGTTTCTAAAGGAATTGATTCTTTGAGGAAGGATTATAGTACCTAGATCTTTTTTTATGCTTTTTCAGTATCCTTGAGAAGGGCTTGAACAATATTAGCTTCTGACATTTTATCCTTCAACTTATTCTCTTTTTCCTGATTTTCATGTTCTTCAGTAGCTTTAATCTTCAAGGATTTTTCCTCGGTAGGATCTAAAATGATTCTTGCATCTCCCTCTTTATTCTTCTTCTTCTACACTATTAATTTTTCTACGACTTCATCAGAAAAAAGTTTTTTTCTTTTTCAGCTTTAGTGGAGTGACTGGGTTTCCAAAATGGGTGTTTTTTCTTGTGCTTCAAGTTATTTTTTCTTTATTTTCTTTTGGGTTTTCTTATAATATTCTCCTACTTTACCTTTATTGATCAAATATTTAACTTCACTTTTAGAAATATCATAAAATTCTACTCATTTGGTACTGAAACCAACTTTCATCTTTCTAAGAGTGTCATCACTCAACAACATAATCTTGAAGGTTCTGGGTTTTGAACTGTAGGTAATTTTAAAGGATTCTAAATAAAGAACAATGATCTTTGAAAAGATCACTGGGTACATGATAATTTCATATTGAGGGTTCCATTCTTTATGTTGTTGATTTTATAGAGAATATACTTGATAAGGTTTACCTTTCTCAGATTTACCAAAACTTCCATCATAAAGATATCACTCTTCTTAAGAGAGTCATTGTATCCCTTTCTTGGAATAAGAAATCGATGCAACCACAAAGCTAACAACCTGAATTTTGTTTAAATATGGTTAATTTTTAGTGACCTTACTCCCTTGAGTCTGAGGTACTCAATCACCTTTTCATTCTCAAAACATCCTTCCTTTTCTAGCATCATGTAAGAAAAAAATATTTCTTCGCCTTGATAAGGAATACCAAGAATGTTTGCATCCATGTTGAATGATAATGAGTAGGTCTTCAAATATCTCTTAAATGAAAGATTTTCCCTTCTTCCTTCATAAAAACTAACTGAATCATAAAATTCTATGAGAAGATTAGGATAAACCGAATCCTGAATCTTCATATTAGCTACACATAAATTTTCCCATCCATTCAAAGATATATTCTTCGTAATGAGATAACTATACTTGGCAAAGAAATTTGGGCTAACCAAAATTTCTCTATTGATTTTCTAATCCTCTATTTCCTTGTTTGAAGTCATCTAATTCTGTGAGGAAACTTCAAGTGACATTCAAAATGTAAGGAAACTAAGAAAACTAAATGACTAATTTGTAGAGGATCAGAGCTTCAGTTCAAAAACTCTTGAAAAACCAATGTGGGACACGGATAAGGGGGGATTTTATATAGGTTTTGAGGCGACAATTCGAATTCCCAATTTAATCCAACAATTGATATAAGCTTCATATAATCTGACAGTTTTTATTAATCCCAGGGAAGGATTCTTAGATTTCGATCTTTTGAGGCTTTAAATGGAAAATCAGATTTAAGGAAAGGTAATACGATAAGGTTTACTTAAAATAATATCGAAATACTGACAATTAAAAAATTCAATTATGAAGATTTAAGTATGGAAACATACCTTTCAGATTGCTTAGAATGAATTGCCAGTATTAATAAGGTTCTTCTTAAATACTGGAAATTTTTATTAAGGAAAGAAAATTTTTAGGTTTCGAAAAATCATGTTATAGAAAGGAAAAAAATTTGGTTCAAGAAAAAAAATTGTTAAGGATAGAAAAAAATTAAAGAAACAACAAATGTACTCCCCTTATGAAAATGAGTTTCTTAATGTAAGGATATGGGTTTCAACAAAAAGTTAATATGGAATATTAACATATGGTTATAATTACTAACTTGTGTTTAATTTATTCAAATCTATTGTAGGGTAACTATTTTTTAAAAATTTCAGCAAATTGATATTGTGTTCCGATAAATTGAAGAATGATATCTCCTTTAAGTGTGTGATCCCTAAAAATGTGATGCCTAATATCTATTTGATTTTCATGAGAGTGATGTGTAGGGTTTTTTCTTAGTGCAATGGAACTAATATTATCACACAATATTTGTGTCTTGGTAAAACTCATGTCATAGTATGTGATTGTTTGTTGCATCCACAACACTTGAGCACAAAGACTTCCAGCTACTGCATATTCAACTTCAGTAGTGGAAAGTGCTATTGAGTGTTTCTTGTTTAATTACCAAGAAACCAATGAATCTCCTAATAAATGACAAGTTCCGTATATACATTTTCAATCCATTCTACATCCACCAAAATCATCCTTCAAAAAACTTTTTAAAATAAAATCATTTCTATAATAATAGAAAAATTCCTAAATCCATGGTTCCTTTTAAATCTCAAAAAAAAATTACTTTCACTGATTTTAAATGATATTCCTTTAGATTATATTTATATCTTGCACATAAGAATACAAAAAACATTAAGTTTGTACGACTATATGTTAAGTATAATAAACATCCTATAATACCTCTAAAATATTTTTGATCTACTGGTTTCCCAACTTCATCAAGATCAAGAGAAATTAAGGTACCAATTACAGTACTTATACTTTTAGTTTTTTCAAATCCATACTTTTTAATAAGATATTTAATATACTTATATTGAGATATATAAGTTCCTTTTAGTTTTTTGAGAAATTTTAAAACGAAGGAAAAATGTTAACTTACCCATCATACTCATTTCAAACTCATATTTCATGAGATTTGAAAATGAATCAATTATATATTTCTTATTTGATCCAAATATAATTTCATCAACATAAATTTAAACTATCAAAAACATTTTTATTATCTTTTATAATTTTGAAAACAGGTTTGGGATGTTTTTTGTCTTCAAATCGAGGAGGTTGTTCAACAAAAACTTTCTCTTGAACATATCCATCAAGAAAATCACATTTCACGTCTATTTAAAAAAGTTTGAAATTAAAGAATGTTGCAAAGGAAAGTAGAATAAAAATAGATTCAAGTATAGATACTAGAGCGTAGGTCTCTTCGTATTCTATTCCTTCTTATTGATTATAGCATTTACCAACTAATCGTTCTTATTTCTTACAATGATTCCATTTTCATCGCATTTATTTCTGAAGACTCATGTTACTCCAATTGCAGAAGTTTCCTTAGGTCTTTTAACCATGGTCCAAACTTTTTTCCTTTAGAATTTATTTAGTACATCTTACATTTCTTTAATACAATCATCATCACTTTAATCTTCATCAGTTATTTTTTGTTCTAATTGAGAAAGGAATGATAGATGTTCTATTTCATTTCTTAAAGAACTTCTAGTCCTTACAGGTTGATTTACATCATCAATGATACTATCACATGGATTATTCTTAAGAAACAATTGATTTGGGTTTTTTAGAACCTATTCATCAACATAAGGCAGAAAATCTTCTGGGGTAAATACTTCAGGAATAGTTTCTTGAGTATTTTGCTTATTAGAAGAATATCATATCGAAGGTTGGTAATCAGTTTTTGAAAACACATCTGAAGATATAGGTTGGGGTTGTTTAAAAACAAAAGGCTCAATTTCATAAATTTTAACATGCATTGTTTCTTTGAAAGTACAATAATTTTTTTATAAAATCTATAAGCCTTAGATATTGTGGAGTATCCTAGGAAAATTCCTTCATAGGATTTGGGTGTGAATTTATGTAAGTTATTTTTAGTATTCAAGATGAATAATTTTCATCCAAATACTTTGAAGTAAGAAATTATAGGTTTTCTACGAGTCCATAATTCATAAGGTTTCTTATTAAGAAAAGGTATGATTAAAACTTGATTTATAGTATAAAAAGAAGTACTAACAGCTTCATCCTAAAAATGTTTATAAATAGAATATTCACTCAACATGGTTCTTTTTATCTTTTGAATAATTATATTTATTCTTTCAACAACATCATTTTGTTGAGTAGTTCTTGGAGCTAAGAAGTTATGAGTAATTCCTTTCTTACTACAAAAAGTTTCAGAATATGAATTTTGAAATTTTCCACCATGATCACTATGAATAATTATCAATGTAAGGTTTCTCTCATTTTTAACTTGGGCTCTAAAATCTTTAAATTAAAAAAAGGATTTAGATTTATTTTCTAGAAAATAGACCCATGTAAATATAGTGTAATCATCGACTAAAAAAATAAATAGTATTTGCCTCCAACACTTCTAGTTTGTATTAGAAAACAAATATCCATATGAACTAGCTGTAAAGTATCAGAAGTTGAGACTTCATCGATTTATTTAAAGCTTGACTAATATTTCTTTCCATATTTACAAAGATCAAAAACTTTTGATGAATCAAATCTAAGATCTGATATATCCATAACATGTCTTTTCTTTAAGAGTTTTCATAGGCTCCTAAGGTTACAGTTTCCTAGTATTCTATGCCATAACCAAGATTGATCTTGTCTCCAAAGGTCTTCTATGTTAAGTGTGTAAACAGTATCATTCCTATGGGAAGATAGAATAAAATATTCCTTGTAATTGTGTGCTAATCATTTATCATCCCTAAAATTTACAAGGTAAACTTCATCACATAATTGGATTATACTTATGAGTTTTTTCTTAATACCTTCAACAAATAAAACAATTGAAATTAAATCTTTTCCAAGAATAACAATGTTACCTATACCAAAAATTTCTACCTAAGCGTTATCTTCAAAAAAAAATTTCATTCTTTCATCTTGATAATATTTTCAAACAATTTTATATACCGGTCATGTGCTATGAACACCCATTATCCATGTACCAAGTATTGTTGTTGGTACTTTATTTTCCAGAAAATAAAATAGTTATACTTTCAGAATACAAACTTGTTTGGATCTGGAATTATTGGAAAGTAAAATATTAGGTATCCTCATTTTCTTAGAAAAAATAATCTTTATGAAAACCTAAGTATTGGGTTTTATTTAAAGGGAAATTTTTCTCCCAATGTCCACCACATTGACACTTAGTGAAAAGTGGAACACTTTGGGGAACAAAATAATTATTAATAAAAACTAGTTTTGAGTGAGTATAACCAAATCCAGAACTATTTCTAAGAGGTTGAAGGTGTAAATACATTTTGTCAAATTCTTTCCTTCTAGAAGAAAAATTTGATAAAAGTTTCTTTAAGGAAAAAATTTCGAATTTTAGTGTGATGACTAAATTCTTATCCTCATAGTCATTAGTCTTAGAATTTGAGTTAGCCTCAAAAAAAATTTCTTTGAAATAACATTTTCAATATCCATAGACAGTTTTTCCTTCCCAGAATTAAATTCATTAAGGTTTTTAGAAATATTTTCTAAATCAAGAGTTTTCTAATCAATATATTTAGAAAGATCTGATACTTATTTTGTTAAAACAGAAATTCTAGAATTTTCTTTCTATAACTTCTTTTTATCTTACAGTTCTCATTCTCAAGTAATTTAGAAAATCTAGAGACATCTTTAAATGAAGTTAATGTATTATCTTCTGATGAGGAATATTCATCATCCAAATATTTATAATATTATTCATTATAAAAGATTTTATTTAAAGACATATTGGTTAAGTATTTATCATTATGTACCTTATCCCTAAGATAATGATTTTCAATAGGTAATCTGGCTATATGACAAATATTCATCTGACTAGATTATTCATATTCTAAAGATTCAAATGAAGAGTCACCACTACTGAAACTCCAGGTGTCTTTATCCTTCAATACTTTCTTAGACTTATATTTTTAGTATTTATTTATGTTCCTTTCAGAATGCTTTTCCTCTCTATATTTTCTCTTCATCATAGGACAATCAGGTATGATATGTCCATCCCTTTTGCATTTATAATATGTTACTTCAAAATATTTATTATCATTTCTATATTTCTTCTTATATATGTACTGAAAATCTTTCTTTCTCACAATATTGTTCATCCTTAGAGAAATATTATAAATTTCATTCTCAGTCTGATCACTGTCACTTGATTTGGATATAATAACAGCTTTTTGTGCTTTAGATCTAGTTACCCTTTCTAGATTCTTGTCTTTAGATGTAGTAGTGAAATCTATACTTCCATTACAATTCTTTTTCCTGTTGAAATCATTATCTCTCTTCATTATTATTTCATACTGAATTAGAGTTATAAATAACTCATCAAGAGTAATGATAGATAATTTATTATTTTCATCAATAGTTGTCCTTTGTTATTCCCACTAATTAGTCATAATATCAATTATCTTGTCCACAAGAACTTAATCATCAAGACCTTTTTATCCAATAGATTGAATAATATTGAAGATAGTCATAAATGTTTTTTTGTAGTTAGAAAACATGTTCTCCATAAGGAAATAAAAAACCATGATATTCATCTCTAAGAATATCTCTTATAGTTTCTATCACTTTAGAAGTTCCAAAATGAGTGACGTCCAGTATCTTCCAAATACAGTTGGTAGATTCACATGATGATATGTGACTATATATATTCCCGGTTATAGAACAAAACAATGTATTATGTACCTTTTAATTTAGTTGATATTCTTGTTTTTCTTGGTTGGTGAAAGTTATGACTTCCTTGTTTGGAATTTTTTAATCTCAAGTGAGCATGACAAAGTTGTCCAGTATAATGTTAATGAAAAAGGTCTTAATCCTATCTATCTAGTATTCATAATCATTGCCATCAAAGATTGGTGTTCTGGTAGGATTAAGGATGTCTATATAAATGACATTCATACCAACTATTCTATAAAAAAACTTTTACACAAAACATGTTAATAGTAAAAGTTTATAAACAAAAAAAACTTTAAGAAAAACTTAACCAAGAAAATTTTAAGCAAGAAAAAGATGAGAAAGAAAACTTATATGTAAGTATAAGAATATAATTATTTCATAGATCTGATCTAATACCAATTGTAGGATAGAAATAGAATATGTATATGCTCAAATACAATAGGGGGGAATTACAGGTTTAAAAAACTTTTGATTTCAACTTTAAGTAAACTTATGTTTAACAATGTTAAACAAGTTAAATTCCCAAACCCTCTTTGGTTCCAGATCCAAGGGTTAATTGGAAGGGCCCAGGTCCAATTGTAATAAACATAAACTTAAACAATTTAAATTAAATGAAACTTAAAAAATTTTATCTTAAGGAAATATTCTACCTTAAAGAATATATAATCTTTTTTATCAGAGTAATTGTAAGAAAAATAAAGTATAATAAATTTATACTTTATTTCTTTAACAAAATATAGCATAAATAAAACTTGTAAAAAAACCAAGTAACCAAGTAGAAAAATATTTTAACCTAAAGAGAAAGGGTATTCAAAAACCTTAGATAAAGGTCTCTTGATTTATAATTTCAAGAAAGTCTATCTTACCCACACCAGGGTAATCCCTCGATAATAATATTGGATTCTATATTTCTATCCCCACAATCCCTCAAACATTATGATTATTGGCACCTCTATCTTCCCATCCCCAAAAGTCCATGAACTTTAAGTTAGTCGGCACCTCTATATTCATGTCCCCAAAAGCCCTCTATTTTACTCAACAATAATCGGATTCGTACAAAGTAAGTTGAAAAGGTTGTTCACAACAGAACAATATGTTCACAAATCACACAAGGCACGAGAGTCTTTCTTTCTCTATAAATCACTTCACAACATGTAATATCTATGATCATTAATCAATTCATTGATTCTGATATCGTTCAAAAGATATCCTATGTATTAGAAAAGATTTTAACGGTCAAATCTCTCTTCCAAATGAAATATTATTCTTTGAATTTTGGATGGATATGTACACATGTCACTTAGCCAATGGTTAGTTAGAAACATATTTTACATCATCATTTCATTGTAACAAAATCATGTGTAAGTAAATTGTATCATGTAAGAAAACATTCTTAAGTTTAAGAAACTTAATTAAAATAGGATTCCATAAATTTGGAATAATATTTTAAGAAAATAGGTTAACTATAAGGAAAATATTTAATCGAATTCTTAAAGAAATGAAAAACAGTGTCTAGATAGTTTGAAATTAAGGTTCTTTTTTATAAATAATTCAGAGTCTGAATTTGGAGGAATTAAAATTCTGAATTTTGAGGAATTAAGATTATAAATTTCATAGAACTCAAAGTAGGATTTTTAGATAATTCAGAGTCTAAATTTCAAGTAATTCAGAGTCTGAATTTCAATGAATACGGAGTATGAATTTCAGAGTATTTGGAGTCTGAATTTCGAAGAATTTGGAGTCTAAATTTCAAATAATTTGGAGTTTGAAAATAAAAATACTCAGTATCTAAGGATATAAAAGATTTATATGTTTTTAGATAATGATCTTAATTTTTGGATTAAAAAATTGGTTATACTTAGTTTAAAAACCATAATAAAAGACAATGAAAACAAAGTGTAAGGATGAAACTTTTCTTAGGGAAATAAAATCTTCCTTAAGAAAATAATTCTTATAGAAAGATAATTTTCCTTAATAAAATGTTTTTGTGATATTCAAAACATAGAGGAATGAAAAATTCATAAGGAAACCTTATTTACTTGACAATATACACCTCATAAATGAACATGGTGCATAACATGACATATGTCTCAAATAAGGCAAGTTGAGACAAACATACCTTCCCTTAGGTCTAACATCATTCGTATGCACTCAAAACTCATGTAAAATAAAAATAAATTTATTATACATCTATAATAAAATAATGATCAAATATCTCATACCATATATTATTTACTTACATTATTTTATTGCCTTTTTATAAACAATTCTTTGTTAAAATATCTATTTCATGTGATAATTTCATTGTTTTTCATGTATGTTTTAGTTCGATAATTTTGGTCCTTTTAATTTGATCATGGTTACATAATATAAATAATTTAAAACATGATAAAAATATTATATATTTTCATTATATATGTATTTATAGTAATATATAAAATCCAGAGATAAAAAATAGATTACATCGTTCATGGAAACGGTAGGTCGTACGTACGCATGAATATTGTTTCCATTTTATATCGATGGATGGAACGAAAAGAAAATAAATATTAATTAGCCTATATAAAATTATTATAATTTTATATATATAATTTATATTAATACAATATAACCTTATTAATATCCAAATAGAAATTAAAATAAAAACATTTTGCATCGCTACATAGAGGCAGAAGTCCACACGTATGCACGAACAACATTATTGTTTTACAATGGATTAGAAGGTATGAATTTAGATATGATACTATATTTATATTAGTATTTTTAGTTAATTAATATGATTTTTATTAATTTACTTTATCCTTACCTTTTATGTATTTCATAAGAAAAAAATGAAACATATTGCTTTGCAAGGCGGTAGTATATCGTACACATCAGGGACATTATATTATCCCCCAACGAATGGAAAGTAAGAAGGTATATGTGATATAATAATATAAAAATTATAATAATTTATTAAATATCATATCTATGTGTGTGTATGTTTGTGTGTGTGTTAAATTCATCATTATATCCATCTGTGAAAGGTGGTGATGGAAACGAATTACAACAGTTCGTGTGGAATTAGTTCATCTTACACACGGTCAATGGATTTGTTTCCCATTTTATGAAATAGGATATGCATATATGTTATTTAATTAAAATAATAACATCTCATTTTATTGGAGATAATTCTTATTATATTATCATAGTTAAATAACATTTGAAGGATGTGGAATAATAAATAAAACAAAGTGCAACTTTAAGAATTTTACCTCCTCTCCAGAGCGGCTATTTATGTTTATACATAAAGCCTTATTTGGAGAGTTTAATAATTAAAATATTTCCTCTGGGATTAGTGGAGGTGATTAAGGAAGATGTTTTGTTAGGTATTTTCTAACACAATTTTATTTTGGAGTCTTAAGATGAGGGGAGAGTGGATCGCCTTTTATAAGTGGGGGAGAGTACACACATAGAATTTTTGAAAAGAATCAATTAAACCCTCATTTTTAACAAACTAAAATCTTAAAAATTGGTCATTATCAAACCATATAGGTTATAAGGTCTAAATATTCTCATACAATGGGTTTTGGATAAGTTTTTAGTTCATTTTCACCCTTATCTTTTTAGTTTGACCCCAGTAAATCAGTTTTTACCTTAACTGTGTTAATTAATTTTTACTATTTTCAAAATTAATTATAGTAAAAAATTAAGTTTACCTTATTATATAATATTAATTATGAAAATTAATAATATGGACTCCATTATACTAAATTAAATTCACAAAAGTGGAGGAAATTAATTTAAAGTAAAACCCACAGATGCAATGAAAAAACAATTTTCTAAATAAATATTATCATAAGTACAGAAAGTTTTTATTTAGAAATTGAATGAAAATATGATCCAAAAGATATAAATTAGTTAAAATGTAATATAATTAATCTATATTTTCTTTATAACCAATTTCAAATATAATTTAACTTTGTAAATAATTTTAATTAAAAGACCGTTTTCAATAAAAACCATAAATTTTTATTATTTATTAAAAAATTAATCTTTTCAGAAATTTATACAAAAATCTCTCTAAGTTAATTTTTATATTATTATTTAAAGAAATGAATTTAATTTTTTAAAATAAATTTCATAAAAGTGGAAAAATCATTATCTATACTACATATTTTAATTTCTCTTCCATGTGTCACCTCCTGATAATTCATGAGGTACGTGTCTCCCTCACCATCATTTATGCTCCCCCTCCCCACTGGTCATCCTCCCAAATTCCTTCCCCACACCCCCAAATCTCCACCCCCAATTCTATCTCTGCATCCCCTCCCTTATCCTTATCTCCACCTCTTCTCTAACACTCTCCCCTCCTTCCCCCATCTCGAGCTTCACTGTAACACCCCGAGATTTTATGAGAAGTATTCTTTTTAATTTATTTGATTTCTTGTGTTGAATACTACACCAAGATTATCTTTCTCTATATGCAACACTGTATTAGCTTGCAGTATATGCAACAATATTCTTGGATCGTGTTACACACAATTTCAAGTTCGTTTGATAGAAGTTATTCTACGCAACATTGAGTGTATATATATATATATTCAATGTTTAAATGAAATATGGTTGGATTATATTATACGCAACAACAAAAGAATCTTTCACTACACGCAACCCTGACTTGGCTTACATTACATGCAATCGCGACCTTCCACGATAGTGTGTGTTGTACGCAATACCAATTTTCACTAAACAACGATATGTTATTAAAATATTATATAAACTAGCCATTATGAACAGTAATACCCACTTTTTGAAATTTTATAAATTTTATCTTTCAAAATGGACTTCATTTTTGGATTCGGAATATCGAAATTAGCCTAGGGTGAATTTTTGGTATTTTTCTGAAAACTTTCAATTTTTGGTGAATAGTGAAAACACTGAGTTATTGGTTAAAACAGACTTTTTATTTAAATAATAATTTATTTTATTTAAATTTATTTTATTTCAAAATAGATACATAATACATATATAAGTTCAATGTAATTATTTGGAGTCATTTTATAATAATATAGATATATAAAAATTGTATTGAACTTTTTACCGTCTTTTACCCACCTCCAAGGAGCATTTTCAATTTTACATAAAACATAATTTTACCACTTCTTTGAGTTGAATTTCAAAAATCCGAGAGACATGGTTAATATCAAGAAGTAAAATGTGGTTCAATAAGATAAAAATAATTTTTGTTGAATAGTAACTTTTTACTTTTATTTACCATGGTTAAAAGTAAATAGGTTGATTAAGGGTAAAAATGATATTATTATTACCCTAACACATGTCCTAATTCTATTGGATAAGGGGAATTCGACCAAAAACAACCTTAGGAATAAACTATTACCCTTTAGGTCCACTTGGATTTGATTGGGACACTTATTATCACTTTATTTAAAGAAGAGTTAAAAGAGTTAAAATCCAAGTTTAATAACTAACACATTTTTAATATAGGGTTATACATTAGATAAATTTGTTAGGGCCAATAGGGGCCTATATACCCTGAGAGGGGGGGTGAATCAGGGTATGGATATTCTTTTTCAAAGTTCTTTCTGCCCCACTGGATCTTGACCTCTTTGTTACAAGGGTCACTTTGTTTGCACTTGTGTGGTTACTGTGATCACTTGTCTCATTTACCTGATGATGATGCTTTGAATGCAATGCAGGAAAGTAAGCAGGCAGACACAGAGATTTTTACTTGGTTCACCGCTAAGGGCTACGTCCAAGGAGCATACGCCGACAAGTTGCCGGTTCGTACCAAATTCCACTAGGCTTCACTAGCTGTGGATTACAATGTTCGGGCTAGATCACTTCTATGCCCAGGCTCACTGCCTATACAATGTTTAGGGTCAGCTCACTGCTTTCCCAAGGGTCACTCCCTGTTTCTCTCTCTCTGGCTCGCTGCCGGTGGAGAGGATCACCTTCTTCCTCTTCCTAAGCTCACTGCTCCAGAAGGAATCCACTCACAGTTTATAGACCTGTAGGTCTCTTCATTTTCATGAAAGAATGCATCTTCTCTTGTATGTAGATGCTCTGTTGAAGTACAACTTTCACCCGTAGATGAATATCTCTTTGCACCGAAGGTATCGGGCAATCTTCCAGCTTCCACACAGTCTGAAAATCACTGCAGGAACAAACCTTACTTGGCGCGCAAGTCAACCTCGGCGCGCAAGTATCGGCGCGCAAGTCACAACGGGCGCGCAAGTCCTTCTCTGACACTTGCGCGACACAAGCTTCCTCAACTCCAAACTTGCGCGACTCTCTTCCCTTTACGCCCAAACCACCATTGGTGCGCAACTGCAAACCGGTGCGCAACTTCTAACACCGGCGCACAACTTCAACAACTGGAGCGCAAGTCCCACCTGCGCGACCACACACACCACTTGCGCGACCACCACACCTGCGCGACGGGAGCTCTCATCTTGAACTCCGGTGAGAAATGAAGGGGTGTGGTCCAGTATTTATAGGCAAATTGACCCCCCTGCGCGTCGGCGCGCAAGTCACCTGCGCGACGCAGTTTCAGCGCGCAAGTCTCTGCCCTTTTGGACACTTGCGCGACCAACTCCCAAACTTGCGCGAACCTACTTCCTTTGCCATATTTTGATCTTCTGATCTTGAAAAACATATGGCGCGCAAGTGTTCAATTCTCCAAGTCCTCGGCGCGCAAGTCCCTTTGCCAAAAACACTTTTCTTCATTTGCCGATTTTCAGGCCCAAAAATTTGGCAAACACTGGAAAACGGCGCCACCTTGTATCTGTTCTTTTGTACCGCCTCCAGATCATCCATTTCTTTTATCGACGTTCTTGAATCAAACATGGATCGTTGACCTCAGCTCTTGAACTCGACATTCCACCAGGAAATCCTCTTTGTCAACAATCACAACTCATATGTCTACTTTGTCAACAAACACAATCACCTCAAAAAGGCTTCAATGATACCTTGAGGGATTTTTGCCCAACAATCTTCCCCTTTGGGTTTGTTGACAACTCTTCCAAACAAATATGCTTCATTGATTCTTCAGCCTCCATTCGCCTCATTGCGATTCTGATTGCGACCAAGGATTTACTCAACACATACTCTAAGCCCACATGAGCAATGCTCGGCGTGAGAAACAAGAGTAAATGAAAAGTTCATCAATGAATCACTTTATCTCTGATATCCACTGTTGACACCACATGCTTCTGCTTTTATCACGATCCTCAGCTGTCGTGATATCTATTATTTGATCGATCACTTCTAGCATCATCGGATTTAATACGCTCCCCCTTTCTGCGCACAGCTTCAACACCTTTTTAGCCATATTTCCTGTGTTGTCCAAGCTAAGCTCTGGCTAAGCACGTTCAACTAACTTCAACTCCCCCTATCTGGCTGCTCCACCTGTCAGCGTCTCCCCATATCATTCATGATTTATCAAATCTCCACATTGTCTCCCCCTTGAACAATCACTATTTTCTCCCCCTTTGTCAACGAACCCAAAGGTCATGCCTTTGTAGTCTGTAACATAGTAGAGAACACATTAGCACAGTAGGGAAAACACAGCATACCTCGGGGAGAGGGGGGGGGGTATTCGACATCCACACTATTGCAAGTGCGGGGAATCGACTGAACTCCCAGAGCCAGTCGATGCCTCTCAAAAGTTTCCTTGGGTAAGGCCTTAGTCAGAATGTCTGCAACCTGTAGCTCTGTAGGCATATACTCCAACTTCACGATGCCCTGCTCAACTTTCTCCTTGATTAAATGATACTTGATCTCAATATGCTTTGTCCTGGAATGATGGAAAGGATTTTTGCTAAGATTTATAGCACTTGAGTTATCACACTGGATTCCGATCGGAGACTTCACTTCAACTCCCATATCTTCAAGCTGCTGCTTCATCCAAAATAATTGTGTGCATGCTTGAGTGGCCGCAATATACTCAGCTTCTGCGGTGCTCAATGAGATGCAATCTTGTTTCTTGCTTAGCCAAGAAATACACAATCCACCAAGATAGAATGCACCACCTGACGTTGATTTTCTATCATCTGCTGAACCGGCCCAGTCTGCATCAGTATATCCCAATAACTCTGTCTGAGATTTGTCGTTGTATGTCAATCTGAAGTCCACCGTGCCCTTGATATACCGAAGTATTCTTTTCACTTCAAGCATGTGACTTTCCTTGGGATTACTCTTAGGTTACTCTGATTGGCATGTGGTGAAAACAATATCAGGCTTTGGTGCGGTCATGTACAGCAAACTGCTGGTAATATGCCCGTTTTCAGTGAGATTAACTGCCCTGCCACTGTCATCTTTTGATGATTTCATCCGGGTAGAAACCAGATTCTTCATCTCCTTGGAATTTTCCATTCAAAATCATTCCAAATCATCCTTGGTGCTTGTTTCAGCCCATATAACGCCTTCTTCAGCCTACAAACTTTGTTCTCATCCTCATGAATGAGAAAACCATCTAGCTGCTCAATATACACCTCTTCTTCCAGAAACCCATTTAGAAATGTAGTCTTTACATCCATCTGGAACTCTTTGAACTTTCATTTCCCTGCAATGGCTAGGAATAATCTGATTGTCTCCTACCTTGAAATCGGTGCAAATGTCTCATCACCATCTACTCCCTTTATCTGGGAGTCTCTTTTGCACATCAGTCATTCTTTGTTCCGAATCACTGTTCCATATTCATTCATCTTGTCTTAATGGACCCATTTAGTCCTGATGACATTATTGTCTGAAGGCCTCAGAACAATCTCCCACATCTGGTTCTTCTCAATCTGATCAAGCTCCTCATTCATAGCCTGAACCCAGTTTTCATTTCCAGCTGCATCAGAAAATCATTTCAGCTCAACCTGGGATATAAAAGAGGTTTTCTGCAGTGATTCCATTCTCCCAGTCTGAGCTAGAGCTGTTAAATCACCACTGATATTCTGCATGTCAATTTCAGCTCATCTCTTTGACTATTGTGCAGATGAGGATTTTTCTTTTCTAAATCAGCATTATTCACTTATGCTCCCCCTTTGTTGCTTTCATCCTCATCACGTTTATCAGAAAATTTCTCACTGTTTCACTGTTCAGTTGAATCATTCCTTTCAACTACTTCATGAAGCTTCTTGGTATCCTGAAAACAGTCAGCTGATACCAAAATGTTAGATCAAAATAAATAATCATGAAATGCTTGATCATTGATGCTTCTCCCATGGTATGTCTTCTCTCGATAGACAACACTTGAGCTGGTCATCCAATTATTTCCTTGATGAATCTGGCATCTGATTTTGTTGTTGAATACTCCCCCTGTGTTACACAACTCTTCTATCTGTTAGGTCCAATGGTAGAGACCCATAACCATTCTTCCTCACGTGCAACATTTATACTAATCTGGCACTCCTCATTGAGCCATTAACAAAATCTCTAAGCCTACTGAGTTGGAACTCGGTGTAGGAAACAAGAGATAAAGCTAATAACACAATCACTTTTAATTGTGCTCAGTTGCATCTTTTCTTCTTCATCCCTGGTTCCTGATTTGAATCAATTGAACCTGTAGAGCATATCGGATCTCCACTTCGCATCCTTAGATGCCACTTCCCCTTGGATCGTATCTCCCTAAAACCTGAAACATATTAACAATCTGTCAATAGAATTTATATACATAGGGAGAGGGGGGTTCTTCTAGAATCCTCAACATGAGGATGATGGTTGATCCTGATGGGCCAACCCTTTGATTCTTTCTTGGAGCGCATCACACTCCTTTCTTGCTTCCTCCAACTGCCTGACCAACTTCAACTGTTCTGGCCATATGACTAGGCATTCTTTGCTCACATTCTGAGCCTTTTTCTGATATGAAGATTCTGCAGACTTGGCCTTTCTCACAATCTGGGGTTTAGACCAACTGGTACACATTTCGATCTTTGATGTTCTACCGAAATTCCATTTCCCTTGATTGTTTCTCGGTGCAGGAATCTCCTTTCTTGTCATCTTCCCTGTCTTCTTTGTCCATTGTAGGGATCTGCCTTTTTCTTCCACTTCTCGTTGCAAAACACGACATGTGGATTTTTCGATGCATTCCTTGCTTATCTGCCTTTTATCAGATTTATGAGTCACCGCCCTATTTTTCATTGGTGGTGGGTCCTCCATTGAACGTCCATTCTTCTTTATCACCGCTGGAGTAGATCTCCCCTTAATCTTCCAGGTTTGCTCACATTCTCTCCTTGAGAGCTGTTGTGAGTATGACAGAGGGGGTGACTGATACAACTTTCGTTCAACTCCATGTGATTTCCCCGAGGCTCGAAGCCTATTCTTCTCCTTACCACTTTGTCTCACTATACAGGCTTCTTTCTTGTACACTTCCTGTGGTGGAGATCTCTTTTCTTGTTCCTTTACCTTTATTGCTTTGTTCTTACCGCAATGTCTCGCCATGTGCCCATAGTGAGAACATATAAAACATTTTCCCTCAAAGGCATACCTCATTTTATCATCTCTCTGCTGAGATGTTGATGCACCTTGAGTTCTTCCTCTGATATTGTTCTCCTGAGCTTCCTGACACATAGTCATGGTGTGTCCCATTCTTCCACAGTAATAGCATCTAACAAATGCTTTCCTTTGACAGACTCTTCTTTCTGATTTCTCAGGACGCTTCATCTTATTCTCAGATTTTGTACATTTTCTGTTCTCACAATATGAAATGTATTTCTGAGCCTCTAAACAGAAGCTTGATGTGTGGCCGTGAATCCCGCAGAAATAGCACATGTCATTACTTCTTTTTGTAATTGTCCTTTTAGGCCTATCTCCAGCACCTGCAGGAACTTTTCCATTTCTAGAACTGTTCACGGCTCTCTTTCTGTCATGCACTGGAGGGGATTCATCGAATCCAATACCAGCTTTTCCGAAACATGCTGGTCTTTGAGCTGAGAAAATATTCTGTTGTTTCTCTTCAGAGATAGCATATCTGTTCTTCATTTTATCATCACTTGTCGAAGGATGATCAAATAGTAAATGCAAGGCATCCTTCATTTTAGTCTTTCCTTTGGATTTAGACTTCTCTATTTCCTTCTTGACTGATTCTAGCTCTTCTACCAACTTTTGAATCTTCATATCTCTTGATTCAAGTTGGACATCAAGTTCTTCCTTGAGAAGCTTCCCTCTACTCACCTCATCTTCCAGTTCATGCTTCATCTTACCAACTATGTCATTTTGCTCCTTTACCTTCAATTTTTCTTGAGCGACAGAGTCAGAGCAACATGCATTCTCTTGTTGTAGCCTTTGATTCTTATGAACTTCTGCAGACAACTGTGCTGCTAGATCATTATTTCTGGCTTTAAGATTTTGTGCTTCATCTGAATTTTGACTCTCTTCATAATCACCGGCCTTTTGTTTTCCTTTCATTCTAGCCATCTTCTGCAGCTCTTCAGCATTTGAATCATTCTTCTCTGTTAGGTCAGTAACTATATCAATAAGCCTTTGATTTAAGCCTTTTAGCTTGTTGACCTCAATCTCCAATCCCTTGATCCGGATATCTTTATATTTGGCTTCTTCAGTGTTTCCAACGTCACTTGGAATATTAGGTTCTTCAATGCTCTTGAATTGATCTTTCACTTTTCTATTCAAGCCATCGATCTCCCTTTTCTGTTCTTCAATCTTAAGCTTATACTCACTGACTGATTCTGAGTTCTCTGGTGCTGATAACTTGAGTTTCTCAATTTTATTTATCAACTCAGACTTCTCTTTTTCTTGCTGCTGCATATAGAGTTTGGCATCGCGAACAACTTTGTTAGCATTCTTGGTTTTGGCTCTCCAAACATCTATCTCTTCAAGAGCAGCCTCTAACTCAGCTCGCATATCTATTCTTCCTTCAATTTCTTCTTCTATTTCAGTATCACTCTGATGCTCATGTACTTTACTCATTCCAACATCATGATTGAGTGAATCAATCTTTTCCCTTTCTGATTCATCCAAGACTTCCTTCAGCAAGCTGTTTGATTCCTTTAGTTGAATCACACATTTTCCATATACACTTCCACACTGAGGAGTACCACCTGACTTCTGATTCTTCTTTGATGTTTTTCCCTTTGCCATGGCTCACGAGATAAGAGCAGACTAATTCTTTAAACACACAGATCGACTACACCAAGTCAGAGCAAACAAATCTAATAAAGGCAACCTATCCCTCTGATACCAATTGTTAGGGCCAATAGGGGCCTATATACCCTGAGAGGGGGGGTGAATCAGGGTATGGATATTCTTTTTCAAAGTTCTTTCTGCCCCACTGGATCTTGACCTCTTTGTTACAAGGGTCACTTTTTTTGCACTTGTGTGGTTACTGTGATCACTTGTCTCATTTACCTGATAATGATGCTTTGAATGCAATGCAGGAAAGTAAGCAGGCAGACACAGAGATTTTTACTTGGTTCACCGCTAAGGGCTACGTCCAAGGAGCATACGCCGACAAGTTGCCGGTTCGTACCAAATTCCACTAGGCTTCACTAGCTGTGGATTACAATGTTCGGGCTAGATCACTTCTATGC
The DNA here is from genome assembly GCA_963277665.1 of Viscum album. NCBI lineage: Eukaryota > Viridiplantae > Streptophyta > Magnoliopsida > Santalales > Viscaceae > Viscum > Viscum album. Next base: position 1,113,052,764 of record OY728132.1, on the reverse strand, counting down.
CCAGGCTCACTACCTATACAATGTTTAGGGTCAGCTCACTGCTTTCCCAAGGGTCACTCCCTGTTTCTTTCTCTCTGGCTCACTGCCGGTGGAGAGGATCACCTTCTTCCTCTTTCTAAGCTCACTGCTCCAGAGGGAATCCACTCACAGTTTATAGACCTGTAGGTCTCTTCATTTTCATGAAAGAATGCATCTTCTCTTGTATGTAGATGCTCTGTTGAAGTACAACTTTCACCCGTAGATGAATATCTCTTTGCACCGAAGGTATCGGGCAATCTTCCAGCTTCCACACAGTCTGAAAATCACTGCGGGAACAAACCTTACTTGGCGCGCAAGTCAACCTCGGCGCGCAAGTATCGGCGCGCAAGTCACAACGGGCGCGCAAGTCCTTCTCTGACACTTGCGCGACACAAGCTTCCTCAACTCCAAACTTGCGCGACTCTCTTCCCTTTACGCCCAAACCACCATTGGTGCGCAACTGCAAACCGGCGCGCAACTTCTAACACCGGCGCACAACTTCAACAACTGGAGCGCAAGTCCCACCTGCGCGACCACACACACCACTTGCGCGACCACCACACCTGCGTGACGGGAGCTCTCGTCTTGAACTCCGGTGAGAAATGAAGGGGGGTGGTCCAGTATTTATAGGCAAATTGACCCCCCTGCGCGTCGGCGCGCAAGTCACCTGCGCGACGCAGTTTCAGCGCGCAAGTCTCTGCCCTTTTGTACACTTGCGCGACCAACTCCCAAACTTGCGCGAACCTACTTCCTTTGCCATATTTTGATCTTCTGATCTTGAAAAACATATGGCGCGCAAGTGTTCAATTCTCTAAGTCCTCGGCGCGCAAGTCCCTTTGCCAAAAACACTTTTCTTCATTTGCCGATTTTCAGGCCCAAAAATTTGGCAAACACTGGAAAACGGCGCCACCTTGTATCTGTTCTTTTGTACCGCCTCCAGATCATCCATTCCTTTTATCGACGTTCTTGAATCAAACATGGATCGTTGACCTCAGCTCTTGAACTCGACATTCCACCAGGAAATCCTCTTTGTCAACAATCACAACTCATATGTCTACTTTGTCAACAAACACAATCACCTCAAAAAGGCTTCAATGATACCTTGAGGGATTTTTGCCCAACAAAATTCGACTATAAATATTCATTAAAAATATAAAAATATTTCCTACATATTAGTATTTTATTTATATTTTTTAAACATTAAATAATTTAATTTATTTATGACACAATGATGATACAGTAATTACCTTATTAATGAAATGTTAACATAATTGATATTATAAATACCCAAATAAATGTAATTTGAGACTTTTTATGAAATAAAATAATTTTCTAGGTTAATATAAAATATTAGGGTTGGTTAGATAAATTTTTTTTGAAGTAATAATGTTGTGATGAATTTAGAGAAAACAAAATACCAAATAGTGTCAAAATTGAAATAAAAGAGTTTTTAAAACAAATATTATATTATTAATTGATATAATGGTCCTAAAAATATAAGGAATGGTCAAAAGACTTATATAATAATACATATGACATTAAGGAACCAATTTTTGTTCTATTGGTAGTTTATAGTAGGTTTATTAACCATATAGTGTAAGAATACAAGAAGACACAGTAAAAGTTAAATTATTTAACTTAGAGTTAAATCTAAATTATAAGGTTAAAATGGTAACCTAAACTTTTATAAAACCTATTGGTTGAAATTATTTCGACCCATGCCCACCCTATCCTCGAAATAAGTCACTTTAGAGCCAATATAAACCGAATATGAATTTATTATAAAATAATATTTTAGTTTTTCCTAAGGTGCCCCTCACCCCTCTTATAAAAGGGCTCTTCCTCCCTATCCTATTTACACAATTTTGAGCCTTCAATCCTGGAAAACCCCTGAAAATCTCTATTCTAAACCTCTCTAGTTATATCATAGAGGTTATGTTCTTCTCAAAAGACCAACTCTAGTTCCCTAAGAAGAGGTTTAAAAGAGGCACTTCGAAGAAGAGGTAATCTCTTCTACCGATTCTCTCAAGTTTCTTTCTTATTCTACTTCCTCTTATTTATTTGTTTCATTATAAAGTAATAACATCAGTATTACTTATATACTGATATGTTATTATAAATATTAAACAACCCCACTTCACCTTCTATCCATCCTATGAAAAACAAAATCACCGCGCGTGCGTATGTACAGAATACCATCTCCACGCTGTGGTGTAATATGTTTTTCTACCACCACCTTACTTGGATGTGTATAATGGTGTAAATAATAACTATATATGATTATTATAACATGATAAAAGTTCATATATATTATATCATCCACTCCAATTCCATTCAATAATTATTGGAATGATATCATCGCTCGTGCGTACACATGGATTACCGTCTCCACGACGCGATAGGATTCATTCTCCATGTTAACCATTCAAGAATGATTATAAAGTATATATAATGAATAATAGTGAAATATATGACATAATAAATCTAATTTATTTAATTTTATATATATTTGTCATCTACTTACTTCCATTCAAGTCAATAAGGAAAGGAAAACCTCTTTCATGCGTACGTACGGCCTACCGTCTCCATGAACGGTGTATTTCATTTCATTTATCTATCTATTATATATATAAATATACTGAATATATATATGATATAAAAATCATGATTTAAATTCTGGAAGTAAGTAAATCATTATATAAGTAATAATAACATCAATAACAACAAGTCCCAACACGTACGATAAATGAAACAATTTTACCCAAAACACTACATTAACATGAAATTAACAAATTAACGTTTAATATAAAGTATTAAGTGAATCATATATGATATCATAAATATTATTATGATTCTGTTACAAGATAATAATATGTTTAAACCCACTATACAGGATTCTTGGACACATATAGAAGAAATTTGACATAAGGTAAGGGATAACTATTCCAACCTCGTTCTTATCCGAGATTGTTATTCGTAAGTATTTACTGGGGTTATTGTTATCATCCATGTCCATGTTTTATAAAAATGTTTTCATGTATTTTTAATTTCCTTTTTACCCATTTTTGACTTTTACCACATGTTATGGGGGGAATCTTTATTTTTTTTACCATACGAGGAACTTTTTTGACTTTTCCAAAAAAAGTACAAGGACAAAGTTTTTTTTAACTTATACGGAATGAACGGATTTTTACGGTTTCATAATGCCGAATTTTCATGAAGCTTCCTCTACAATTTTTCATGATTATTTTCAAAAAAATACTTTTCTTTTATTATTGAATGACATTTTTTAAAAAGAAAATGATTTTGAAGTAGAAAGGATATTTTCCTCAAGAATTCATTTCAAGTGGTTGTCAAAACTATTTTCCATCTAAGATTACATTATTTAGTATGATTATGTTTCAAGTATAATGTCTCTATTATTTAAATGTTTTGATTCTTCTTATGATGAAATGATATCCATTTTTTTATATGGATTACGTTATGATGGGATGATGTTTATGAAACCCATTTTATTCTTTGGGTTTTGATGAATGATTTATGTTTATTTTGTGGCATAAGTAAGAATGATTTCATTATGAGATGTTTGGGACCTATATCTCCCTCCAATGAATTGGGTAAGGATTTATATCTCATGAGATAGACATGGTTGGAACATCAGGTTAATCTGGTTCAGTGATATAGGACTGGAACAAGGAGTGAACTCGATTTAGTAAGGGACTTTGTCCACTATGATAGTCTTGGAAGCAATGCCTTGGCTAATATAGAAATCATATCATGTGCTTAATGGTTTTCCAAAATTTCATGTTTTGTTCCCATGTTATTTATCATGATTAATGTTCCTTTATGATCTATTCCTCATGAATTGTCAAGATTTATGTCATTACTCATGATTTTTATGTTTTATGTTCATGTTCTTATGTTCAAATGTTTTGGGATTGTTTCATGTTTCCATGTTTACCCTTACTGAGAATTTTAGCTCACCCTTTTTATGTTTTATTTTCCCCCAGGATATAAAGGAAGGTTTTAGGTAGGAAAAAAGAAGAATGTCTTTATGGGAGATATTGAATAATCTTTCACCATTATTAGAAGATTATGTTCCAAGTTTCCAAAGACACTAAACTAAAATGGCCATTGAGAGTTTGTTTTGTGATGTATTAAGTATTCCACAAAAGTAATGTAATGTACATGTATGTCAAGATTTGGGTCTCTACAGTTGGTATCAGAGTGAAGGTTTTGTCAACCTTTGGAAACTAGGATGTGAGAACTTTAGCGAGATCCCTAGAGATATTTCTAAGGTATGTCTTGGGATGTCTGTAAGATTAAGTATAAAGTATAGGTTACAATCCGAGAATTATGATAACGATCATGAATAACCTAGGATTAAAAATAATATGTTAGAGATTGAAATTACTTCCCCTTAATTATGTTGTTTTTCTAGTATGATTTTTTCCTCTCATAATATTTTTTTGTGTTTTAAGAAATTGCAGGAAACTGGAGGATTTCTGTTAATGGAGAATATGATGGACAATGGAATGATATTTTTCATGAGAAACCAAATGAAACCAGATTTGGAATTCCAAAAATAATTATTATGCCTAATCAGCAATATCATAATATGATCAATAGTCTCAACATTGGTAAGTTTAATTACTCATCTAATAAGAGAAAGATGGTGTTTCCTGATGATCATAGAGGAAAGAAAGTTCAATTTCCCTCATGTAAATCATGTGGGAAGAGGCATCAAGTATAATGTTTCAAAGGAATTGGAAGATGCTTTGGGTGTGGAAAAGAAGGACACAAAGCTAGTAATTGCAAAGGAAAATAACCAGTTAACACAATGGAAAAGGTTAAGGGTATTGCTAAGACATCAATAATGGTTAAATGTTTTAAATATTGAATGTATGAGCATTATGAAAATAGATGCCCTAAAGGAAAATCTCATGAAGAGAATCAACATGGTCATATAGGTAGTATTTATGTTGATAATGATGAAGAGACTACAAATGATATATGAGATGAAAGTAGTGTTGAGGAATAAAACGACGAATCTCGGTCAATGGTTTAAAAAGGTAGTGGAATGATTGCATGTTTATCAAGAATAATGTATGGTACTATGGAATAAAGAAACATCTAAGGATTGTTTCACTTTTATTTTTCCTAAAGTATTTGAAATTATATATTGAATTGTACCAGTAACCATGAAAAGTGATTTTGGAAAGAAGATTATATGAACATAATGAAGGGATAAGGAGAAAATGAAATGTTTAATAGTATTCATGAGCTCATGACTGAAATAAGGACAATGTGATATCATGTTTTGAGTATATAAAAATTTTGGGATTTTGGTATGTGTAAAGAGTTAACTTTTGATAGTATTAATGTTTTCACTAAGGTTCTATGGTAATTCATGTTTCAAAATAATACATGATTAAGGTATTCACATGTTTGGAATGTGACAAACAAGATATATCTTATGATATATGGGGGATAAATGTTGGTATTCACTTGCTTGTTATGTGACCTTTCAAGTAATCATTTTCTTTATACTATGAGATTGGAAATATGTATTTTGGATAAGCATAAATATTGGAATGGATTATGTTGGACATCAGATAGTATAGTTTAAGGATAAAACTTTTTTAGATATTATTTCTGGAATTCTATAATAGTGTAGTTTTAGAAAAATGGACAACCTGCAGGATGGGCAACAACCTGTCACGTTTGACAAGGTTGCGGAAATCTAACCCACAACCGAAGTGTGACATGCCTTTATCGCCTACCTCTGGCCTATAGGAAGTCCCTGGTTATTAGAAAGTAGTTTTATTTTATTAAGCAGTATGATAGATGAAGTATAAGTCCATTTTTGGAATCATATATGATTAATCTCACCATAGATGGACTTGTGTATATTTGATAACTTTTTCTAAACTTTTGTTTGAGACAGATGGAATGACCCATAATTCTATCACATGATCTTCTAACACTTCATGAATGACAAATTCAACTTCATTTCTTTAAGATATGAAGTGGAAATTGTTCATGGAATGACCAATGGTGAGATTGTACAAAAATAAAGTAAGTATTTCTTCTAATTCAAAATTTTCAACTTTAGAGAAATGATATTGAAAACCAAAAAAATTGTCCTAGTACCCTCATATCTGATGAATCAGATGGTACTTTAGATCATCACAAATTTATGTCTTTGGGATTATTGGCTTTTTCATAGCCATGTTCTCTACCACTCTCTATCAAAACTTGATGGTTATAATTCTCTTCCATATCTATATTTTCACCTATATTCTCTTATGAGAAAACCCAGTGATGAGTTACTTGGGGTATTTGTTATGTTTCTAACGTTCATTTTTAAAATGTTTATTTATTATTCCTTTTTATGATGTGGGTTTCTATGAAAGAAACTTTCATGTAGTGAACGATTTATAACCCCAACGAATTTCGAGGGCAAAATTCATTTTAAGGGGAGTAGAATGTAACACCCCGAGATTTTATGAGAAGTATTATTTTTAATTTATTTGATGTCTTGTGTTGTATGCTACACCAAGATTATCTTGCGCTATACGTAACATCGTATTAGTCTGCATTATACACAACACTATTCTTGGATCGTTTTACACACAATTTCAAGTTCGATTGATAGAAGTTATTCTACGTAAAATTGAGTGTATATATATATATATATATATATATATATATATATTCAATGTATAAATGAAATATGGTTGGATTCTATTATATGCAACAACAAAGGAATCTTTCACTACACGCAACCTTGACTTGGCTTGCATTACACGCAATCACCACCTTCCATTATAGCATGTGTTGTATGCAATACCGAGTTTCACTAAACAACGATATGTTATTAAAATATTATATAAACTAGCCGTTATGAATAGTAATACCCACTTTTTGAAATTTTATAAATTTTATATTTCAAAATGGACTTCATTTTTTGATTCGAAATATTGAAATTAGCCTAGGGTGGATTTTTTGAATTTTTCAGAAAACTTTCAATTTTTGATGAATAGTGAAAACACTAAGTTATTGGTTAAAACCGACTTTTTATTTAAATAATAATTTATTTTATTTAAATTTATTTTAGGTCAAAATAGATACATAATACATATATAAGTTCAATGTAATTCATTGGAGTCATTTTATAATAATATAGATATATAAAAAATTTATTGAACTTTTTTCCGCCTTTTACCCACCTCCTAGGAGCATTTGCAATTGTACATAAAACATAATTTTACCACATCTGTAAGTTGAATTTCAAAAATACAAGAGACACAGTTAATATCAAGGAGTAAAATGTGGTTCAAAAAGATAAAAATAATTTTTGGTGAATAGTAACTTTTTACTTTTATTTACCACGGTTAAAAGTAAATCAGGTAATTAAGGGTAAAAATGATATTATTATTATCCTAAAACATGTCCTAATTCTATGGGATAAGTTTAATTAGACGAAAAACAACCTTAGGAAGAAAATATTACCCTTTAGGTTCACTTGGATTAGATTATGACACTTATTATTAGTTTATTTAAAGAAGAGTTAAAATCAAAGTTTAATAGATAAAACATTTTTAATATAGTGTTATACATAAGATAAATTCGACTATAAATATTCATTATAAATATAAATAGATTTACCACATAATGGTATTTTATTTATATTATTTAAACATTAAATAATTTAATTTATTTATGACACAATGATGATGCAGTAATTACCTTATTAATGAAATATTACCATAATTGATATTATAAATACCCAAATAAGTGTAATTTGAGACTTTTTATGAAATAAACTAATTTTATAGGTCAATATAACATATTAATTTTGGTTAGATAAATTTTTTTTTATGAAATAATGCTTTTATGAATTTAGAGAAAACAAAATACCAAATAGTGTCAAAATTGACATAAAAGAGTTTTTAAAACAAATATTATATTACTAATTGATATAATGGTCCTAAAAATCTAATATTCCTTCAAAAGACTTATATAATAATATATATGACATTAATGAACCAATTGGGGTTCGATTGGTAGTTTATATTAAGTTTATTAACCATATAGTGTAAGAATACAAGAAGACGCGGTAAAAGTTAAATTATTTAACATAGAGTTAAATCTAAATGATAAGGTTAAAATGGTAACCTAAACTTGTCTAAAACCTATTGGTTGAGAGGATTTCGACCCATCCCAACCCTATCTTCGAAATAAGTCACTATGAATCCATTATAAACTGAATATGAATTTATTAAAAAATAATATTTTAAGTTTTTCCTAAGGTTCCCCTCACCCCTCTTATAAAAGGGCACCTCCTCCCTCTCCTCTTTACACAATTTTGAGCCTTCAAGATCTACCAACCCCTGACAATTTCTCTTCTCATCCTCTCTAGTTATATAATAGAGGTTATGGTTTTTTCAAAATACCAACTCTAGTTCCCTAAGAGGAAGTTTAAAAGAGGCACGTCGAAGAAGAGGAAATCTCTTCTACCGATTCTTTCATGTTTCTTTCTTCTTCTACTTACTCTTATTTAGTTGTTTCATTATAAAGTAATAACATAAGTATTAATTATATATTTATATGTTATTATAAATATGAAAGAACCCTATTTTACCTTCTATCCATCCTACGAAAAACAAAATCACCGCGCATGTGTACGTACGGAATAATGTCTCCACGCTGTGATGTAATATGTTTTTCTACCACCACCTTACTTGGATGGGTATAATGGTGTAAAGAATAACTATATATGATTATTATAAAATTATAAAAGTTATAAGATATTATATAATCAACTCCAATTCCATTCAATAATTATGGGAATGATATCATCTCTCGTGCGTACGCACAGATTACCGTCTCCATGGCGCGATGAGATTCATTCTCCATGTTAACCATTCAAGAATGATTATAAAGTATATATAATGAATAATAATGAAATATATGACATAATAAAGCTACTGGATTTATGTATATATATATTTATGTGTTTTTGTGTGTGTGTTTGTGTGTCATCTACTTACTTCCATTCAAGTCAATAAGGAAAATAAAACTATGTTCATGCGTACGTACGGCCTACCGTCCCCATGAACGGTGTATTTCATTTCATTTATCTATCTATTATATATATATATATACTTGATATATATATATATATATGATATATAAATCATGATTTACATTCTGGGAGTAATTAAATCATGATATAAGTAATAATAATATCAAGAACAACAAGTCCAAACACGTATGGTAAATGAAACGATTTTACCCAAAACACTGCTTTAACATGGAATTGACAAATGAACGGTTAATATAAAGTCATAAGTGGATCATATATGATATCATAAATATTATTATGATTCTGTTAAAAGATAATAATATTTTTAAACCCACTATACAGGAGTCTCGGACACATATGGAAGAAATTGGACATAAGGTAAGGGATAACTATTCCAATCTCGTTCTTATCTGAGATTGTTATTCATCGGTATTTAATGGGGTTATTGTTATCATCCATATATATGTTTTCAATAAATGTTTTCATGTATGTTTAATGTCCTTTTTACCCATTTTTTACTTTTACCACATTTTATGGAAGGAATATTTCTTTTGTTTACCATATGAGGTAATTTTTTGACTTTTCCGATAAAAGTACGAGGAGAATGTTTTTTTAACTTATACGGCATGAATGTATTTTTACAGTTTCATAATACCTAATTTTCATGAAGCTTACTCTACAGTTTTTCATGATTATTTTCAACAATATTCTTTTCTTTTAACAGTGAGTGACATTTTTTGAAAAGAAAATGATTTTGAAGAAGAAAGGATATTTTCCTCAAGAATTCATTTCAAGTGTTTGTAAAAACTATTTTCCATCAAAGATGACATTATTTAGTATGATTATGTTTCAAGTATAATGTCTCTATTATTTACATGGTTTGATTCTTCTTATGATGAAATGATATCCATTTGTTTTATATGGATTACGTTATGATGGGATTATTTTTATGAAACCCATTTTATTCTTTGGGTTATGATGAATTATTTGTGTTTATTTTGTATCACAAGTAAGAATGATTTCATTATGAGATGGGTGGGACCTATATCTCCCTCCAATTAATTGGGTAAATATTAATATCTCGTGATATAGAAATGGATAGAACGACAGGTTAATCTGGTTCAGTGATACAGGACTGGAACGAAGAGTGAACTTGATTCAGTAAGGGACTTTGTCCACTATGATGGTCTTGGTAGTAATTCCTTGGCTACTATGGAAATCATATCATGTGCTTAATGGTTTGACAAAATTTCATGTTTTTTCCCATGTTATTAATCATGATTAATGTTCCTTTATGGTCTATGCCTTATGCATTGTCAATATTTATGTCATTACTCATGATTTTTATGTTTTATATTCATGTTCCTACGTTCAAATGTTTAGGGATTATTTAATGTTTCCATGTTTACCCTTACTAAGAATTTGAGCTCACCCTTTTTATGTTTTCTTTTCCCCTAGGATATAAAGGAAGTTTTTTGGTAGGAAAAAAATAAGATCTTTATGGGAGATGTAGAAGAATATTTCACCATGATTAGAAGATTATTTTCCAAGTTTCCAAAGATACTAAACTAATACAGTAGTTGGGTGTTTTTTGTGATGTATTAAGTATTCCGTAAAAGTAATATAATGTCTATGTATGTCAAGATTTGGGTCTCTAAATTTTCCACTTCTCTAACCCTCTCCCCTCCTTCCCATGTTCATCCTACATCTGTATCAACTCCTCCTATGCCTTTTTCTCCAACTCTACCTCCACCTCTGCCTCTACATCCCTGCCTACACCTCCCCTTCCCCTCCTTGCCGCCTCTGTATCCCTGCACGAGGAACCTGCAAATCCATCAAGGTGAGTCTCTTCTTACTATTTCAATTGACACTTTTCTCATCCTCAGTTGATTTACCTTTTCCATATTTCAATCCAAGAAACAACCCTTCTCTGAATTAATGTGATCAACACATTGGGGAAGTAGTTAAATACACGAGGATGAAGGTAGATATGTTCTCTCTAATCCCCTTAAATTCTCCAATGTAATTGCAATTAATGGATTCAATGTTTTCTAGAAGGGGGTATGTCGATGAAGAGGGTTGACACACTTCCATTTCAGAATGATTTTAGGGGATGGTAGGTAATGAGATGACAGACTCCCCCACCATCTGCCCAGCATCCATGATGGAGAGCCTCATGGGTATCCTCCAGTTTCAGGTAAATAAGGGCAAAAATATAGTTTTTTGATATGTTTACACCAGCAATCCTTACGGGGTCATCAATATGGGAAAGCAGGTTGGTCTTCCTCCTCATCCAATTTTATTTCTTATATGCTGATAATGGAATCCCAGGCCTCATACCATATCAAATGGAGACCAGTGCTTTGATCTATTGGAAACATTTTTAGTTTTCTTCTCCTATATAAATATGTAATTGTTCGATGAAGAAACTGAATACCAGGTTATCAAAAAGAACATCAATCCTAAATGGATTGCAGATCTAAATCTGTTTTTTATTCTAATTTACCAATAAAACTAGTTATTGTTTCATTTATTGATCAGAAAAGTCTCATTTTGCAAAACTGAAGGTCTGTTTCGTTGGCTATCATGTATCTATGTTTGATTTCAATATTATATTAAAATTTATAAAAAAATTGGGGAATGTGAGATATTTATTATTCCTAATTCAAACAACTATAATGGATAAATAGAATGGTGGTATATCAGATTTCTCACTTGAATTCATTGTCAATAAAGTTTCCAATCTCATATAGTAGTGATATATTATACTATTTCATTTCACTATAAATTAAATTCACAAGGGCAGTGATTGGTGACCATTCTACATTTTATGGTTCTCACTTCACAATAATTAATATTCTTTCATTGATATTGCTTTCATTTTTTTATAAATTAATTTCAATCATTTGAAATTATTTTGTGAACTTGATTGATCTTGAAGGATGTTGATTGAGGGAAGACTTTAAGGATTCACCAACAAGTGAACGATGGATGAGGAAAAAGGTACCTTATTTAAAATTTTCAACTATATCCTAATAGATACTTCCATTCTTGTGCATCTATCTAGGTTGACGTAACTAAATATTTAGGGAAATATAAATATGTTTTTGATGCATTGATGAATGAAGAGATTAAAATTATAGGGGTATGTTATTGATGATTTTTTATGTAAACAAGATCAAACTTCATAATAATCCTCCATAAAAAAAAATTACGTATGACATCCACTTTTATTTAGGTGCACTATTTTTTCACAGTTGGCATATTTTTTCAATTTTTAGCATGTTCTGTTCACTATTAATATGTGGTGTTCACTGCATAATAAAACCAATGTATATGTGTTTCTAATCAATTTCATTATATTTTATTCACTATTGGTATGTTCATTGTTAATATGTTTTTTTCAACTGCATATGTGTTTCCGTTGACTTTAATCATGTTGAATCCACTATATACTTGTTTGAACGAGATATATGTTTCCAATTACTATTAGAAAATTTTATTCACTATTAATAATTTTAACCCACTATATATTGTTTTGTGTTACGTATATGATTAAAATGATAAAATACACTAGAACCAACATCTTAGGATAAGCGCACGCATTTTCTAGTTAGGCATAACTTTAAGTTTATGCAAGAGACTTTCATTTTTAGGTAAGGCTGTCTTAAGCAAGCATGCAATGAAGAGTTAAGGATATATCACACATCACTTTAGGTATGCATTATTTATGTTCTTTATTCATGTTATTTTTGATTCTGTAAAGGCAATATATGATCTTTATCACATGTTTTCATTGTCAGTAAATTTTCCAATCTCATATAGTAGTGATAAATTAGACTATTTCATTTCACTGTTAATAAAATTCACAAGGGAAGTGAGAGGTGACCATTCTACATCTTATGGTTCTAAATTCATAGTAATTAATATTATTTCATTGTTATTAATTTCATTTTATTATAAATTAATTTCAATCATTTGAAATTATTTTTTTAACTTGATTGATTCTGAAGGCTATTGACCGAGGGACCTCCCTGGGTGTCTCCCCAAACTCAAGGTGTGACTCTCCTTTTAAAGTCTAAGGAAGTTATGTTCGAGGAAGAGTTTTCTGACTCAAAAAATTCCCCTTATTCAGAACCTATGTGTCTATATCCAGAATTTATCTTGGAAGTAGTTCCCCCAATGGGGGAAATGGAGCTTATATTTAATGATCCTCAGTCTAATCTGCCTTCTTCATAGGATTATCTGGATAGTTTTTTAGAAGGAATCATTAAATTTCTTCCCCCTGCTCTTCATGTTAATGATTCAAGATCTGAACCCTCACCAAAACCCAATATCCTATAGTGATTCCATTGTTATGTCTACTAAATATTCTTATTTCTTCCTCTATTGAGTTTTAAGAGGTGAAATTTTTCACTTCTCTAGTGTTTCTGATTCATCCAAAAACATATTCCTCTTCTTCCCAATCATGTGAAGTGCTCCCTGAAGTGAAATATAATATTTTAGATCCTCTGCTTCATGGATCTCCTCCTATCCCTTATAGGAGCCTATTGATTCATATAATTACCTAATATCATGGACCTAAATAGATATGATCATGTTCCATCTTCTTCAGTATGTTGTATGTGAAAGAAGATAACATCCTACATCCCCCCTCCTAATAGTGTCATAAAAACCTCAAAGAAAAATAATAGGAATGAAAGATTGTTTGATTGCCATTACATTGACATTAAATTATCCATGAATAACAATTTTGTTGTTATCAAGGTGGCTATATCTTTGAAGAGTGACTATCTTGGGAACTCAATCTAGGATCTCACTGTTTATGACAGATTGGGCATTAAAGGTTAGATCATGAATTATAATGGCTTCATATTTTATGCTTGGAAACCTCCCTATCAAGGATGGATCAAGATCAACATGGATGTTGCTTCCAAGTAAAATACAAACATGTATGCATAATAAAATAGAAACAATTGATAGAAAAAATGGTGAGATTAAACTCATGTATACATACACTTCAACAATGCACATTTTTTAAACATATATGCACATCTTTTGGTTCCATACAATGTTTAAACATACATTATACTCATGTATACAAATGTTATAAATATATAATTTTCCATACACTTAAACAGTATAAAGTACTATATGCATTTCACTCCTGTATACAAATGTATACATTACATTACACTCTTATTTTGTATAATCAAGTCTATACATAGATTTTTAAAATACTTATCCTTTTCATATCATCTTTAATTGTTTTAAAATGTAATGAATGGGATTTTATTTAATGGTATTGACACATTAATTCATGTATTGAATTTCCCACGTAAAGATGTTCAGGTAGTTGCAGGTAACTATTCTATGTAGAGCATAGCGACTTAACTATTTGAATTGCAGTATATTAATGCAGTACATTCCAGTACTCTTCTTGATTTCTTTTTCACCTATGAGGGATATTCCCGATTCATGAATCTATTTGAGATAGTTGTTACTGAGTCCTAGTGTATCATATGGTGGAACATGAATGAAAGAAGGTATAAAACCCATTATATTGACATTAACATAGCCATGAATAATATTTCTGCTGCTATCAAGGTGGCTACATATTTGAAGACTGACTTGCTTGGCAACTCGATTTGGGATCTCACTATTTATGATAGATTGGGAATTCACGGTTTGTTCATGAATTATAATGGATTCATCTTATATGCTTAGAAACCTCCCTATCTAGGTTGGAACAATATCATCATGGATGTTTATTTTAAGGGAAATACAGACCAATATGTAGAACAAAACAGAAACATTTGATAGAAAAAGTGATGAGATTACACTTCTGTATACATACACTTCAACAGTGTACATTGTTTAAACATACATTCATATTGTTTGGTTCCATAAAATGTGTAAACATATATTACACTCTTGTATAAAAATGTTAGAAATATAGAATATTCCATACACATCAACATTATACAGTACTGTATACATTACACCTATATACTAATGTATACATTACTTTACACTCCTATTTTCTATAATTAATTCTATAAACAGATTTGAAAAATACTTCTTCTTTTCATATCATCTTTACTGTTTTTAGAATGTAATGAATAGGATTTTATTTAATGGTAGTGACACATTAATTCATTTGTTTTGTGACCAAATAAATATTTTCATGTAGAGAATAGCAACTTATCTATTTGAAGTGTAGTATATTAATATAGTCAATCCATGTACTCTTATAGATTTATGTTACAACTAGGATGGATATTACCAATTCATGAATCTATTTTAGATAGCCATTACTGAGGCTTGGTGTATCATATGGTGGAATAGTAATGAAAGAAGGCATTAGAACCATTACATTGACATTAAATTATCCATGAATCACATTTTTGTTGTTATTATGGTGGCTACATCTTTTTAGAATAACTTGTGTGGGAACTCGATCTAGGATCTCATTGTTTTTGATAGATTGGGCATCCAAGTTTAGTTCATGAATTATAATGGATTCATCTTTTATGATTGGAAAAATCGCTATCTAGGTTAGATCAAGATCAATGTGGATGTTTCTTCCAAAGGAAATGAAAACTTGTATATAAAAACAAACCGAAACATTTGATTGAAAAAGTGGTGATATTACACTGTTGTATACATACACATCAATAGTGCACATTTTCTAAACATACATGCACATTGTTTGGTTCCATACAATTTTTAAACATACATTTCACTCCTCTATAGAAATGTTAGAAATATATAATGTTCCATACACTTCAATATTATATAGTACTATATACATTAAAATCTTATATACAAATGTATACATTACACTTCAGCAGTGAACTTATATGTTTACAAATGTTAGAAACATACATTAAACTCTTGTATATAGATGTATGTTTACAAATGTTAAAATATAGAATGTGACATACACTACTGAATAAAAATGTTAAAAATA
This sequence comes from Viscum album, assembly GCA_963277665.1. Classification (NCBI taxonomy): domain Eukaryota; kingdom Viridiplantae; phylum Streptophyta; class Magnoliopsida; order Santalales; family Viscaceae; genus Viscum; species Viscum album. Next base: position 1,113,036,682 of record OY728132.1, on the reverse strand, counting down.
TAGAATGTTCCATACACCAAACAATGTATCATACAATTAAATAGTAAACATTGTTTAAACTAACATTACACTCCTGTATAAATACACTTCATACATTTTTGGAATTTACCTACACCTATAAACATGCATGCACATTATTTACAAAAATCTATGATGAATATAATTGTATGAAAATTTTATGTATGTTGTAACATTGTTTAAATTATTGTATGTATATGTGCACACATCATTTCCTATATTTATGTGCGTATAGGTATATACATCATGGTGTTGAATTTACCTACATCTGTAAACATACATGCACTTATAGTTTTCTATATTTATGTTCATATACCTTGAGATTACACATGTGTTCTTTGAATTACCATATCATTTATTTAAATCCTGGTATGGGATTAATCAACTAAAAATAAGTAATAAAATTATAAAATAGTACTTTCACATTGATGTTTTATTAAATTATGTTATGCTCAACTATATCTCTCTCTCATTAGATTTTTGTGTTGTTCTATAATGTGTGAATCCTCCAGTAAATGCAAGATGTTCTCCCCCTTGAAGTTGTACTTAAGATTGTGTAGGTCAGGAAGCTACTAGCATCACATATAGTAGTGGAGAAAGGTGGGTCACTTGAAGGGATGGACATTATCTATGAAATCCAATGCAACCAATTCCAACCTAATATTAGATAATTCCTAAAGACACAATATCTGAATTGTGTTGGTTGGGACGATCATTAGGAGGTTGTGCTCCGTTTTCTACTACTAAGATAGTATGGATATCATGCTCCTTCAGGTATGAATAGTTTTAGAAATATCAGAATAAGTGGAATTCACTATTATGAAATGTGATAAAGAATAAAAATTTATAATAGTATTGGTATTCATTATGACATTCTAGTAATCTGATCATGATAATAGGAAAATCAATACCAATCAAAATTTTCCAACAAAGCAGCACTTCTGAGTAGGTCAGGCTGGTTCTATAATCACTTGAAATAGTGGAGAAAGTCTCTTGAATCCCTAGAGATTATAAATGACATCTAACTCCACCACTACCGACTTGATATTAAATTATTTCGGAAGATACGATACCTAAATTACAGTTTTGGGGATGATCTTCATGAGTTCATGCTTCATTTTTGGCTATTAAGACAGTAGGGAATTCATTCTTCTTTGCGTATGAATCATTTTCAGATTATGGTAATATGTGGTCATTGTTAATGGATGATGAATGAGAAACCTTAAATGGTGGTGCAATTTTTTTTAAAATATTCAAGTAAGAGGAAGGGAGCTTCCATGAACAGATCTTCCAGGGCAACATCAAGGGGTTTATTGAGCTGTAAAAAGTTTCATATTAAGGAATACTAGGGAATGATATACTTTAAGAAGCCATTTATTTCAACAGGAGTGGTATTTCTTGATCATGAAAAATCATAATCTACAAGGATCGCATTGCGGCTTCCCTAGTACAAAACCCTACCAATATTTACCTCCAAAATATTCCTCACTAGTATTCACACCATAGATAAACTTGTAAAAGTTAGATGAAGGATCTCCATGAATTAGACAAAATGGAGTCCAGTATGTTGCAGTATTTTGACTATAGAAAATATCTTCAGATAAATGGGCATGTTCGACATTAACATCTATAAATTGGTCTGTATAAAATTGTTTCCATATTCCTCTAAGAGCCTTTGCATCTAATTTTTTCTAGAGACTTTTTCTGACATACATGTTTTACATTTGATCTTCCTTTCCTTCCATTATCAATAGAAAAGATCTCCTTCATCACTTATTGCATTAATGATTTTATCATCAACTAATTCTCTTAATCTTATAATATTTCTCCCTCATAATATCATTCTTTATATATAAATATTTATTTTTTTTGATTTTATCCTATCTTCCACCATCATACCATGAGGGATTATAGTTTCTTTCAATTCATTTTCAATGCACATCTATTTTTTGATTTCTTATGTACGTTAAGTCACTTTGTTGTTTCATATCTGAATAGATATTCATTATGAATATATTTAGGGCCACATATACTAAATCTAGGATATAGTTATATATGATTAAAAAATCAATGATTTGATAGAGAAACACTTGCATGATTTCCCATTATACCTTTCACTATAGAATTTATTTATTTTTTTCATGTTCTATGAATTTAATTTCTATGAAAAAATGATCTTATGTCATTGGAACTTAATTATTTGACACTTTACTTATTTCCTACCTATAAGAGACATTCAAATTCCACGATGTAAAAGTAATATCCAAATCAATGTCGGTATACAATTTATAATGGATATCAATCCCACTTACCACAGTGGGTGTCAACTATTTGGAATCATATTCGTATGATCATTTGTATTCTTGATTATAGTGACAATTAAATATTTAAAAAATTTATTATTGGTTTCTAAACTTAAAAATTTCTCCAATAATCACCTAAGTTATCCATCACCACATCCTTTTCCTCTAATTTTTTAACCTAAACTACTACTACTTTCAAATCATGGAATCATTGATAAAAAATTAAAATTGCTTTAATTTGAATAATTTATTCTCTTTGTATATTTCTTTTTTATCAAGGATTTAATAAATTCAAATTTTTATTTTCTATATGTGAATCTATAATTAAATGATTATGAAATGAAAATTCATGGGTTGGGTAATAGTTAATTTTTAAAATAAGTTCTAAGAACACAACAAAACCACTCTTTAGAAAGATATATTTTTTCAATAAATATTTATTTCTCTTTAAAATTATTTTTTTTATTATTTATTATCAATATAAAACCATGGAATTTATTCTATAAATATTTAAAACATATAATTTTAAAATTTAATTTATTCATATTCATAGCCATCAATTTAATAACTAAGTTATAACAGTATTCTATATGATGGTTTATTCAGAATTATAGTTGCATGTTTTGAAAGCTATCAAAGAGATTGAATTTATCTAAAAATAAATATATTTTAAAATTTTAATGTATTAAATTATCTTCTAAGATCAGTTTTTCATTTCATATACCCTATCAAACATGAGGTTCCTATTTTAAAATCTCAGGGTGTTAAATTCTCTTCACATTTAATAAATTGTGTACTCTCAATTTAAACTTGATCTCGATAATCATGTGTTTTAAATTTGAAAATACCTTTATTGAAAATCCTATATCATAAAACGGTTAATAAAACTTCCTTTTGATAATATGGAAAATGTAAATATAAATTCATCTCGATTAGTACATAGCTAGGTGTCCAAATAGGATAACATTGGTAGGAAGTGAAGATATGGATATAAAAGAAAATTGTAAATAATTGTAGAGAGTGATAAAGATAATTGATCATAAGAAAGTTGGTGATCCATAAAAGTTTAGAGACCAAAAAACAATAAATTTTTAAAGGGTGAAAATATCACCAGTTCATCACAAATCAAGGTACTATGATAACATTTTTGTTTCAATATATTTTTTATAGTTGAGGAATTCCTTTATTGTATAAACTAATAACATAAGGAAATATAATTACTGGAAAATTATAATTTCATCCTTTAATAAATTTCCACTACAATATCATATTTTTCTCCAAAAAATTAGTATTCAAGATGAATTTTTCATACCTAAATCTCTAAAATTAACTTTAAATAGGTGATAAGATCCATAAAAGAATTGAATTTCCTTCCTATGATATTTTCTAAAACCAAAATTATTAGAATGAGTTATCCAACAACAACCAGATTTCAACATCATCAATTCCATATATATTTAACCTTATGACCATTCCAAAAATATGTCTGACTGAATTCAAAGTCTAAAAATTTAGGATGGAGGCCACTTGTCATCATAACATTATATTACTCAAGTAATATAAAGTGTATCTTAATGTCAAATTCCAAATATGTTAATACCATGATTATAATAAAACCATAATGAAAACATTTATTCTTCCAAAATTTATTTTTCCCATTATTCCTTAAATAAAATCTCAAATTATCAAATTTATTCCATAATTCCAAAAAATGTAATAAACTTCAGCAGAGATAAAAGAAACCATAAAACCACTAACCAATTTTAAGGTCACCAATAAAATCCCATGAAAATATATTTATCATTATTATCTTAACATCGGGCACATATTAAGGGTTATCTTCTCTCAATCATGTGTTTTCTAAAAATATCATCTTTACACTGAATTGCTTTTATTAGTCATTGGTATCATTTAACATATTCCTAAAAATCCTTAAATAAATACTAGAGAAGTATAATCCTTATATGTTTCATGTTTCTTATAATAAAAATAACATTGATAAAATACTCCTATAAAATAATTCCATAATCAAAACATAATCAATTTAGTTATTCCACTTTGTCTATTATAATAGTATAAGCTTTATCATGATCCATTATATTCTTCTGAGGTGTATTCCCTTAACGCTTGGGTTATTCATTTGAATAGTTCCCCATATCCTTATATTTGATTCATTTAACATTGGAATTTTCATTATTTCCCTTAAAATCATGAGCATGGTTTCCTTTCTCTCAAAACTTGTAGAAAACTCTTATTTCCTTCAAGAAAGTATCAGGGTGATTCCTTCCATAATTACCACATGTGGAAAAATTCTTCTTTCCCTTCTTCCACTTATCTATCTTTTTATCTAATGTCCTCTTCTTCTCTTGCTTACCTTGGAAGCCACATGAATTGGGTAATTCTTTCTATATCTTGACAGCATATGATACTATGTCCTCATATGATGAGAAGGTTTGGGTGAACATTTCCTTTTGATGAATTGGATTTAAACCATAAAAAAATTTCCACTATTTCTCTTTGGATGACAGACTTAGTTCAAAAAATACGTTGTTAACCTTGTAAATTTTTTTCATAATTATCAAATTTTTCTTCTTCCTTTTGTCTCGAACTCAAGATTTTCCTCTCTATGTATGATTATTTCCTAGGAGTAAAATACTTTTACAAGAAGATAACCATAAATCCTTCCATTAAATGTTTTCTATTTCTTCTTAATCCTTAGTTTTTTGAATCAATGGCCACCATTGATCTTCATCCCATTATAGATGAAATTTTTCCATGAAAACTTTCATCCATTCATTGCGTTCTAAATAGTGAAATATCTTCTCTAAGAAACTTATCCATTGCTCATCTACAAATAGATTCACAGATCCCCTAAATTATGAAGATTTATAACTCAAAAATTATTCTAACATTTCAATACTACATGGTGGATCAAATGACTATGTTATATGGGAAAGTTTATTGCTCATAACCTAAGTCATCTTCCCCAATATGGTTATAATTTGACCAGTTATAGTTGTAGTTATAGCTCCAACTATATTTTTTTATCCAAGAGTAAAATTTCTACATGGAGTATATACATTGATATGGTTCACATTAATTATACTAAGTTCCATTTCTAAATAGTGTAATACACTATATTAGATCATAACATTATGAAACATAGTGTATAATCCCAAAACTAGTGAAACTCTTAACATAAATTGAAAATTTTATGTATAACTAATCTCAAAAATCATAAACATTGTTTCTTTGGGAAGGTTTTCAAATCATAAAAAAAATTATTCCTTTATAGTGGGTTGTAATGAAAATGTGAATTATCTCAATAATATCAGCTAGGATTATCTTACCAATCATGTTTTAAGGCCCATTTTCATACACTAGGGAATTATTGATTCAAGTCCAATGCACCTTTTTAAGAGTCATTACCCCTAGGTATATCTATTCCCAAACCATGTTCACTTGTAGTATCTAGATAGAGATATACCACTAGGGAAAACCACATAATCACTTCCTTTAAAAAAATTAGTATGTTCTTATAAGAATATACTCCAAGTTTATTATAGGATTATGTTCTCTAATATATGATTTTCTAAATCTAGTTCCAAAAGATTCTAATAAACTTCCACTTCAGCCAACTATAATGACCCCGACCACAGCATCCTAGAGTCATTGGTTGGTTTATCACATTATCACAAGATACCCAGAATCAAATCCTAAAGGATTTAATAGTTTATTAGTCTTGGTAACTAGATACATACTTGAATATCACTTTACAAATGAAAACATAAAGTATGACAAAGTGTTTTCTTTATGTTCATCATTATTTTCCCTAGTATAACCCTCTATATCAATCATAACAATCATCTTAATATCCTAGGAAAAAATTCAAAATAAATGGGTGAGATCAAATGCTTAGTAATGGTATGAGTACAACAGAATCTATGAATAAATAAATCATAATCAATATAGAAAGGTAAAAAACTAAAATGCATGCCATTTAATCAATAACATGAGCATAATATACTAGGAATAAATGGTGACCAAATAAAGACATATAAATAATTACATGAGCTTGAAAATTAACCATGGATATTTTAATTAATCTAACAATCACATGTACATCAATGAATAATCTCATAATGAGGTAATGAATAATGGTGGACATCATAATCATATTTTCAAGGCCTTATACAAATACATATTATATAAATGGGTAAGGCGTCATCCAAAAACCCAAGCTAGTTTTTCTCATGAGGTCTACTGATGCATAAAGGTTCTATAACAGTCCTCTTACATCACTTACTAAGTCTAAGACATTCCTCATATTAAATGGAGAAACATAATTAACATAAAAATTCATATTGAAAAAAAAATCATATGGAATTTTAATACTTTTCCCAATCCATGAACATAATCATAAACCATTTAGAGTAATATGGAGAATGGTATCAAATTAGTAAATCCCTAGTGAAAATGAACATAAGCCATCCATATATATAAAAATGATGGTATCATTGGATTACACCCTCATTAAATCCTAAGTAACATCAATTTATCTCATATTATATAGAAAATGATTTTGAAAGATCACTTAGAACATTTCTTAAAGAAAATAACTTTTTTTATATATTATTTACTTGAAAATCCGTAAAATATTGTAGAAATAATTTTATTTTAGAATCACCTTGTAAAAATATAAATTAATTTATAATCAAATAATGGTAATTATGGGGGGAAATTCCATTCATGTCATACAAATTAAAAAAACATTCCTTTCACACTTTGGTTAAAAGTTAAGAACTATCACGTTCTAAAAATAATAAGAACATTACTTTGAAACCCATTATAAATATTCAAAAATGGGAAAATTATTTAATAAATACTTTGTGTAAATTTATAACATTTTTGAAAAAAATAGAAAAAACAAATATATAAGGAAACAATTTTTTGATTGAAGAGATAAATAAAGATGAATTTTCTTAAAAACATTATTTTGAACTAATAAGTACATAAAGGGAGGAAAATTAAGGCAAAACATGTATTATAGTGAAATAACTATAGGATAATAAAATTTATGAGTTTATTGATATATTATTGATAATATACCTCATCTGAATCATAAATATAAAGAATATTGATAAAAGATGATATTGTACCATAAACCCATTACCACTTTGGTGATAACGAATCGTAAGACGCATAAAAGAATAAAATTATAAGAAACATTTAATAGTATAAAAATATATAAATTCATGATATTAAATGTCAAAGGTTATGTATATAAACCTCATAAAATAAGATAGGTGCATAACATGACATATATCTCAAAGAATGCAAATTGAGACAAAAATACCTTACCTTATGTTTGGATTCCTCAGTACATGTTAAAAACTCCAATATAATAAATATATATTTATTATAAATATATCACAAAACCATAATTATATATCTCATAAAATATATGATTTAATTATATTATTGTGTCACTCATTTATTAACAATTCGTTGTTAAAATCACTATTTTGGGTGATAATTGCTTTGTTTTTCATGTGTGTTTTGGTTCGGTAATTTTAGTAAATTTACTTTGATCATGGTTCCATCATATCCAGAATATAAAACATTATAAAAATATTATATATATTCATTATATATATATTTAGTTTAATTTATAAAATCTAGAGATGGGAAATGGATTACGCCATTCATGGAGATAGTATGTCATACGTATGCATCAATGATGTTTCCATTTTTTCTTAAAGGATAAAAAGAATGGAAAATAAATATTAATTAACCTTTTAATAATAATTATTATATTATGTATAGTATTTATATTAATATGATCTTTCCTTATTACCATCTGTGTAAAAATAAAATGAAAAACATTACACATTGCAATGCGGAGGTGGTGGTCCACATTTACTCATGAACAAGGTTATTATTTTCCAAATAATTGGAAGGTAAGAAGTTAGATGTGATGTTATAATTAAATAATTAGTTTTATCTCATAAATATCAAATATATTAATTAAATTTATCCTAACTACCTTCCTTTTAAATCATAAGTGAAAAATGAATCACATCACTTCGTGAGGTGGTAATTTTTCGTACACACGAGTGACGTTATTGTATCCCCCACAAAATGAAAATAAATATTTTATTTGTGATATAATAATTCCAGAGGTACAATAATTTCATAAATATCATATAAATATATTAAATTAATAATTATACCCATCCTTGAAATGTTGTAATGGAAAACGAATTACATCAGTTCACGATGCGGTAGTCCGCTGTGCACACGATCAATATTTTTGTTTCCCATTTGATGTAAGAAGATATGGATATAGGTTATTAAATTAAAATAATAACATATAAGTATATAAGATATAATTTTTTAATTATATTTTTTTAATTGAATTAAATTTTAAGGAGGTGGAAAAATAAATAAACCAAAATGCAAGTTTAATAATTTTACATTCTTTTCAGAGTCCCTCTTTAGGTTTATACCTAAAGCCTTATTTGGAGGGTTTTACAATAAAACTAAGTAATATAGGATGAGGGTAAGGAATTAAGTAATATATTTTTTTAGTTATTGTATTAACCAAATGGATTTGGGAGCATGAATAGGAGAAGAGAGTGGGTGGCCTTTCATAAGTGGGGGGGGAGGATACACATGAAATTTTTGGAAAGAATCAATTACACCCACATTTTGATCATGAAACAAGCATCTAAAATGGGTATTTATTGAAACATAGAGGTTATAAGGTCAAAATATTTCTTTAAAATGGGTTTTGGACAATTTATTAGATCATTTTATCCCTTATCTTTTGAGTTTAACCCCCTGATAAAATAATTTTTTCATTAACTATAGTAATTATTTTTTACTGTTTTCAGTATTCATTATGGTAAAAAATTAAGTTGAAATTTTTTTTATAATATTAATTATTCTAATTAAAAATATTAAATCTATTTTTTCAAATTAAATTCATAGAAGTGGAAGAATTTAATTTAAAATAACACCTGAAGATGCAATGAAAAGTGGTTTTCCCAAGAAAAGTTCTCATGAGTATGAAAACTTTTTATATAGAAATTAAATACAAACCATATCCCAATGATATGAATTAGTTTAATTGAAAAATAATTGATCTAATTTTAAAACCAATTTAACATGTAATTTAACATTTTAAATAATTTAAATAAAAAACGGTTACAAAAACTAGTATTTTTCACTATTTGTCGAAAAAATTACTATTTCAGAAAATTATAAAAACATCACACTATTTTAATTTTTATATGATGATTTCGAAAATTAATTTAATTTTTTAAAATAAATTTAGTAAAATGTCTAAAATTAATATTTAAAATAACTTCTCAAAACGTAACTGTAATGACCCATACTTTACATACATTGTTATTACTTCAGAATTGAAGCACACTTATTACAACATATAACAAAACCAGGAAAGGACCGTATAGGTATAGTGTCTTTAGAAACTGGGAAGCATAAACAACTGGTTCATAAAGCATCTACATTGTCTCCCATTTATTTCATCATATCTATTGTCCCTTTTGACATATCATACTTAATAACCTTCTTCCTGACCTGGGGAAAGAAAACATACAAAAGGGTGAGCTCAAATGCTCAGTAAGGGTAAACAAAAGAAATATCAATCACATCATATACATAAGAACATAACTTTTGGAAATCTTAACCTGCAAAAGAAATCATAATTTCATAACATGGGATAAATCATAGTAGTGAAATGTAATCCCAATAATCATAACTTAAAACATGAAACTTTGTGGCATACACACATAATCATAGAGAATCATTTCTTCTTAGTCAAGACTCATTGCCAAGACTTTCTTAGTGGATAAAGTCTATTTATGAACTGAGTTCACTCCTCATTTCAGTCCTGTTTCACTAAACCGGTTTAACCTGCCGTTCCAGGCATGTCTATCTCATGAGATATACAATCTTTACCCAATGCATTGGAGGGAGATATAGGTCCCACCCATCTCATAATGATACCATTCTTATGTGTTTCACAAAATCATAAACCATACATCATAGCATAACCCATGTAATAAAAATGGGAATCTTTAAACATCGTGACATCATAAAACAATTCATATAAGATAAAAGAATTCATCAAAATATTTCCATCACAACATAATCAAATCCATGTAATAATAGGGATAGAAACATAACCCTTTATTATCTTAGATGGAAAATAATTTTTATAAGACACTTAATCTCCATTCTTGAGGAAAATATCATTTCTACTTCAAAAACATTTTTCCTTTCTTAACATGTCATACAATTTTAAACTAAAAGAAGTTGATTAAAAATAAACTTTAAAACTTGTAAAGGAAGCTTCTTGGAAATAATGTTTTAAAAATCTATTCATTCCGTATAAGTTAAAAAAACATTCTTCTTGTACTTTTGTCGGAAAAGTCAAAAAGTACCTCGTACGAAAAACGACAAAAGATTCCTTTCATATCCTTTACTAAAAACTCACCGAAGGGTAAAATTGTATTTAAACAATTTTATGTGGATGGAAATAATATTACATATTGAAGAAACATGGATGTGGATGATAAAATACACCCCAGTAAATTTCAAAGTATAAACAATCTCGGATAAAAATGAGATTTCGATATGTTCCCTTACCTTAGGTCCAATATGCTTTGTACGTGTCCAAACCTCCTGTATAATGATTTAAATAGTTTTATTTACTTATTACAGAATCATACTCATTGTTATGATATCACATATGGTCATATTCTTTGCTTCTTATTAGTAATATTTCATTAAAACTTGTTATTCGGGTGTTTATTACTTTTTGTTCTTATGCGTGTTTTGTCGAATAAATTCTTATTCTTCTCTTTAGGTTATAGATAACTCATTTCCATAATGTTATTAGTGTAATATATATCATATTCATTCATTCAATTCATTTATATAATCTTTATGCACTGAAGATCATGTAGAACAAGTCGCATCACATTCTGGAGACGGTATTCCGTACGTACGCACGAGCGATGATATCGTTCCCATGATCATGGAATTGTATTGGAGTGTATGTATACTATTTCAGAATTAATATCACTTTACAATAATCATATATAGTCATTATTTACACCATCATACCCATCCAAGTAAGTTGGTGGTGGAAAATATATTACACCACGGCGTGGAGACGGTATTCCGTACGTACGCACGCGTGGTGATTTCATTTTCCGTAGGATGGATAGATGGTGAAATAGGGTTGTTTCATAATTATAATAACATATCAGTATATTAGTGATACCGATGTTATTACTTCATAATGAAACAACTAAATAAGAATAAGTGGAAGAAGAAATAAAGATGAAAGAATCGGTAATGGACATTACCTCTTCTTTGAAGTGCTTCTTTGAGACCACCTTTTAGGGCACTAAAATTGGTCTTTGAAGAAGACCAGGACCTCTAGGATGTCTCTAGGGAAGTGGAGAGGAGAATGTGGCAGGGGTTGGCCGAGCTTGAAGGCTCAAAGTGGTGTGAGGAAGAGGGGGAGGAGGGGCTCCTTTGGAGAAACTAAAAATATTATTTTATTATAAAGTCATGTTCGGTTTTAAATAGCTTCAAATTGATTTATTTCTAAGCTAAGGTGGGGAAGGGTCGAAATCCTCTCATACAATAGAATTTAGACAAGTTTAGGTTCCTATTTTTACCTTATCATTTAGATTTAATATTAAGTTAAATAATTTTACTTTTACCGTGTCTTCTTGTGTTCTTATACTATAAGGTTAATAAACTTACTATAAGCAGCCAAACAAACCCCAAGTTGTTTATTATTAATATATATAACCTTAGATAAGTAATTTGGCCGAACCTTAGGTATTTAGGAATAAAATAACAATTAATAATATAATATTTTTTTTAAAAACTATTTTATGTCAATTTTGACACTATTTAGTAATTGATTTTTGTAAAAATCATAACAGAATGATTATTTCGAAAAAAGTTAATTAAATCAATACTAACATGTCATATTAACCTATAAAATTAGTGTAATTTATAAAAAGTCTCAAATTAAATTTATTTTGGTATTTATAACATCAATTATGTCAATATTTTATTAATAAGATAATTACTGCATCATCTTTGTGTCATAAATAAATTAAATTATTTAATGTCTAAAAATTGAAAATAAAATACCATTATGTAGGAAATCTTTTTATCTTTCTAATGAATATTTATAGTCGAATTTATCTTATGTATGACCTTATATTAAAAATTATTTACTTATTAAACTTTGATTTTAACTATTTTAACTCTTCTTTAAATAAATTAATAATAAATGTCCTAATCTAATCCAAGTGGGCCTAAATGGTCATATTTTATTCCTAAGTTTGTTTTTGGTTGAATTACACTTATCCAATAGAATTAGGACATGTGTTAGGGTAATAATAATATCATTTTTATCCTTAATTACCCTATTTACTTTTAACAGTGGTAAATAAAAGTAAAAAGTTACTATTCACCAAAAATTATTTTCATCTCATTGAACCACATTTTACATACTGACATCAACCGTGTCTCTTAAATTTTTGAAATTCCACTCACAGAAGCGGTAAAATTATGTTTTATGAAAAATTCAGTTTTTTTAACTACCACTTAGTGGTTTCACTATTCATCAAAAATTGAAAGTTTTCAAAAAAATACCAAAATTTCACCCTAGGCTAATTTTGATATTCTGAATCCAAAAATGAATTCCATTTTGAAAAATAAAATTTATAAAATTTTAAAAAGTGGTTATTACTATTCATAATGACTAGTTTTAACCATATCATTGTTTAGTGAAACTCGGTATTGCGTACGACGCAAACTATCGAGGAAGGTCGTGATTGCGTGTAAAGAAAGTCAAGCTAGTGTTGTGTGTAGTGAAAGATTCCTTTTATGATTTATAAAAACAAAAATATTTCTCATAAAAGTCTCGGGTGTTACATTCTACCCCCCTTAAAATGAATTTCGCCCTCGAAATTCGTCACTTTGTAACAAACAGATGAGGATACCTCTCCCTCATCATATCCTCAAGCTCCCATGTAGCTTCTTCTAATTGGTGGTTCTTCCATAAAACTTTCACCAATTGAGTGGTCTTGTTTCGTAGGACTTTTTCACTACGATCTAGAATCTCTATCGGCTGTTCTTCATAAGAAAGATCTTGCTCCAACAGTACAACTTCTGAGCTGAGTACATGTGAAGGATCAGGTATGTACTTTCTCCGGAGAGATACATGGAACACATCATGAACTTGAGAGAGATTCGGTGGAAATTCCAATCGGTAAGCTACCTTCCCAACATGATCCAGTATTTCGAAAGGACCGATATATCTAGGGCTCAACTTCCCCTTCTTTCCAAATCTCATGACCCTCTTCCAGGGAGATATTTGTAAGAACAGTTTATCACCCACTTCAAACTCTAGGTCTTTTCTTCAGTTGTCAGCATAACTTTTCTGTCGACTCTGAGCTGCTCTTATGTGTTGTTGAATAGATCTGACCTTTTCTGCCATTTCATCAATGAGATCGGGTCCTAATAGCTTTCTTTCCCCAACTTCATCCCAGCAAGTTGGAGTCCTGCATTTCTTTCCATAGAGAGCTTCATAAGGAGCCATCTGAATACTGGAGTGAAAGCTATTATTATAAGAAAATTCCACCAAAGGTAGGTGTTGATCCCAACCACCTTTGAAATCCATAGAGCAAACTCTCAACATTTCTTCTAGAGTTTGAATCATCCTCTCAGACTGACCGTCTGTCTGAGGATGATAAGCAGTGCTGAAACTCTACTCTGTATCCAGAGTATGCTGAAGGCTTCGCCAGAACTTTGAGGTAAACCTCGGATCCCGATCAGATATAATAGAAAGTGGTACTCCATGAAATCTTACCACTTCCTTCACATATATCTTGGCAAGCTGATCCAGAGAGAAATCCTCTCTAATAGCGATGAAGTGTGCAGACTTTGTAAGACGATCAACTATGACCCAGATAGCATTATTGCCTTGGGATGTTTTAGGAAGTCCAGTGACAAAGTCCATAGTGATGTTTTCCCATTTCCATTCGGGTATGGGTAATGGTTGTAACATCCCCTTAGACTTCTGTCTCTCAGCTTTAACTTGCTGACAAACCAAGCATCGAGAGACATATTCAGCAACATGTCTTTTCATGCCATCCCACCAGAAGTACTCTTTCAGGTCCCTATACATCTTCGTGCTTCCAGGATGAATGGAGAATGAAGAACTATTAGCCTCATCCAGCAGTTCCTTCTTTAATTCAGGGATAGGAGGAACACAAACCCGATTCCTGAACTTTATTATCCCATCACAATCAAGGTTGAATTCAGGAACATTTCTCACCTTCTTTTGTAACTTGACATCTTATTTCTGTTCCTCTTTAATCTTCAAATGTATAGATGGTTGAACATTCATTTGAGAAAGATAAGATTTTCCCCTTTCATTATAATTCCAAGATCCATCCTTTGTAAATCCATAAATATTGGATCTTTTGTGATCCTCATCATGGATAAACTGGCATGGTCTTGTCGACTTAATGCATCTGCCACCTTGTTTTCTTTCCCATGGTGGTAATGGATTGAGCAGTCGTAATACTTAATCAGCTCCAACCATCTTCTTTGGCGCATATTCAGCTCCTTTTGTGTGAAAATATACTTTAAACTTTTATGATCAGTATAAATGTCACACCTTTCTCCATAAAGATAATGCCTCCAAATCTTTAATGCAAAGATTACCGCAGCTAACTCCAAATCATGAGTTGGGTAATTTTGCTCATGTATTTTCAATTGTCGTGAGGCATAAGCTATCACTATATCATTTTGCATAAGAGCACACCCCAATCCCTTCTTGGATGCATCACTGTAGATCACAAACCTTTCTCTACTACAAGGCAGTGTGAGAACAGGTGCACTGGATAACCTTCTTTTCAACTCCTTGAAATTCTCTTCACATTCCTCCATCCAAACAAACTTAAATCCTTTCTGAGTCAACTTGGTGAGTGGATTAGATAATCGTGAAAAATATTTCCCAAAACATCGATAATATCCAGCCAAACCAAGAAAACTTCGGATCTCAGTTACTGTTGTTGGTCTCAACCATCTTTCAATAACCTCTATTTTTGCTGGATCCACAGATATCCCCTCTTTTGAGATTATGTGACCCAATAATGAAACTTTTTGAGGCCAAAATTAACACTTGGTAAATTTTTCATAAAGATTCTCCTTTCTGAGGGTCTTTAATATAATTCTCAAGTGATCTTCATGTTCTTCCTTGCTCTTTGAATAGACAAGAATATCGTCTATAAAGACTACCACAAACTGATCAAGATAGTCTCTAAAGACTCTATTCATCAGATCCATGAAGATAACAGGGGAATTAGAAAGACCAAATGGAATCACTATAAATTCATAGTGTCCATACCTTGTACAGAAGGTTGTCTTTGGTATATCCTCCATTTTGACCCTTAATTGATGATACCCCGAACGAAGATCAATCTTGGAAAAGTATTGAGCTTCGCTTAGTTGGTCAAATAATTCTTCAATGTGTGGGAGAGGATATTTGTTCTTGATAGTGATCTTGTTAAGTTCTCGATAATTAATGCAGAGTCTCATTGATCCATCTTTCTTCTTAACAAACAGAATAGGTGCTCCCCAAGGTGACACACTAGGGCGTATGAACCCTTTATCAAGATTCTCTTGGAGTTGCTTCTTCAATTCTTGCAACTCAATTGGGGCCATTCTATATGGTGTCTTTGAAATAGGCAAAGCACCCGGTACGATTTCTATTGAAAACTCAACTTCACGATTTGGTGGAAGACCCGGTAATTCCTCTGGAAAGACATCATCAAACTCCCGTACAATGGGAATATTATTAATCGTGAGTTTCTCACCAACCATTTGAGATAAATAACCTTCATTTAGTGGAATCAAGACCCATAAGATGGAAGAAATTTCCACTAGAAGGTTATGTTCATCCTTGCATTGATAGACGATCATAGATTGATCTGGAATATAAAATGTGACTTCCCTTATTTGGAAATTGATATGAGCTCCATATAAAGAAAGCCAATCCATGCCAAGAATCACATCAAATTCCACTATAGGAAGGATCACAATATTTGTAGGAAGCACTTTCCCACAAACTTTGATCGGAGAAGAATTATAAACTTTTGATGTGACTGTTGTGCCATTAGGGGTTGTCACAGCTAACTCAACAACTAATTGTAGAGGTAATATGGTGATATCCTTAGAAAATTCTTCAGAAATAAAAGAGTGGGTGGATCCAGAATCAAATAAAACATTTGCTACTTTAGAGTGGATGGTAAGTGTACCTTTCACCACATCGTTATCGTACTCCACATCACTGATAGAAATTGCATGTGATTTTCCTTTGTCTTTAGCCTTAAGAGTTTGTTGACATCGACCATCATCATCAACCATTGGATTTGGGAATTGATTGGCATAATGCCCCATCTCCTTGAACTTGAAACATTGAAGTGTAGTAGGTTCATTTTATGTATCCCTTCCTTTGTTTGCATCATTAGACATATTCTTCCCATCATTGCGGCATTCAAATGCCCTATGACCTTCATTTCCACATTTGAAACATTTACTTGTCCCTTTAAGACAACTCCCTCCATGTTTCTTTCCACACTTTGAGCATAAGGGAAAGCTCATATTCTTTGCAGTGTGATCTTTAGATTTTCCTTTGAATTCCATTTTCCTTTTATTATCAAACCCATATGACTGATGGGTTACTCCAATCTCCATCTCGACTTTGAGAGCACATCGAATGATTTCCTTGTAGCTATTGAAGTCCCTTATGGATAACGCCATTCGAAGACTTGGTTTTAAGCCACTAAAGAATCGATCGATCTTACTCTCAGGTTGGATAATAATACTAGAAGTGTACCTTGCAAGTCTTGTAAAATTTTCTTCATAGGTACCAACTGATTCATCATCCTTTTGCTTCAGTTCAAGAAACTCTTTCTCCATCTTTGTTCGGAGAATACGAGGGAAGTACTTATTGAAAAATAAGTTCTTGAACTCGTCCCATTCCATGGACTCAATTTCATCACTTTGCCTCGTATTCTTAATAAGATTCCACCATTGATCAGCATCACCTTCCAAAAGATACACTGCTAAGATGACTTTATCATGTTCAGAACATTGAAGAACTGAAAATATATTTTCAGTAGTACTAATCCATTGTTCAGCAACTAATGGATCAGTAGACTCGCTGAATGAAGGTGGACGCTGTCTCATGAATTATTCAATAGAATGTTGCTCCTTTCTTTGCTCGTTTGGAAGTCCTGCATGATTCATAGCTTGAGAAAGTTTTTTGAGCATGGCTACAAGATTTTTCATTCCAGCTCCTATAACGTTTGGTTGCTCAGGGGGACAATCATTGCATTGCCCGTCACATTCCACATTAACACGGTTCCTTCGGGTTCCAGCCATTGACTAAAACCAAGAAGAATAGTGTGAGCAACACTAATTATAATATGAAAACCACATAATCAAGAATAAAATTTCACACTTAAGGTCTTATCCTAGGTTATTCATGGCCATTTCTAAAACACTAAGATTATGTTCTATTCTTAGACTTATCCTTAGGATTCTTACTAAGGCTTTCACATCCTAGTTTCCAAAGGTTGACTATAACCTACCTCTGATACCAACTATAACAACCCATACTTTACATACATTGTTATTACTTCAGAATTGAAGCACACTTATTACAACATATAACAAAACCAGGAAAGGATCGTATAGGTATAGTGTCGTTAGAAACTGGGAAACATAAACAACTAGTTCATAAAGCGTCTACACTTTCTCCCATTTATTTCATCATATCTATTGTCCATTTTGACATATCTTACTTAATAACCTTCTTCATGACCTGGGGAAAGAAAACATACAAAAGGGTGAGCTCAAATGCTCAATAAGGGTAAACAAAATAAATTTCAATCACATCATATACATAAGAACATAACTTTTGGAAATCTTAACCTGCAAAAGAAATCATAATTTCATAACATGGGATAAATCATAGTAGTGAAATATAATCCCAATAATCATAACTTAAAACATGAAACTTTGTGGCATACACACATAATCATAGAGAATCATTTCTTATTAGTCAAGACTCATTTCCAAGACTATCATAATGGACAAAGTCCATTTCTGAACCGAGTTCACTCCTCGTTTCAGTCCTATTTCACTGAACCAGTTTAACCTACCGTTCCAGGCATGTCTATCTCATGAGATATAAAATATTTACCCAATGA
Source organism: Viscum album (assembly GCA_963277665.1). Taxonomy (NCBI): domain Eukaryota; kingdom Viridiplantae; phylum Streptophyta; class Magnoliopsida; order Santalales; family Viscaceae; genus Viscum; species Viscum album. The sequence goes on along the minus strand of OY728132.1, from coordinate 1,113,018,015 downwards.
ATTTAAGGGAGATATAGGTCCCATAGATCTCATAATGATACCATTCTTATGTGTGCCACAAAATCATAAACCATACATCATAGCATAACCCATGTAATAAAAATGGGAATCTTTAAACATCGTGACATCATAAAACAATTCATATAAGATAAAAGAATTCATAAAAATATTTCCATCACAACATAATAAAATCCATGTAATAATAAGGATAGAAACAGAACCCTTTATTATCTTAGATAGAAAATAAGTTTGATAAAACACTTGAACTCCATTCTTGAGGAAAATATCCTTTCTACTTCAAAAACATTTTTCCTTTCTTAACATGTCATACAATTTTAAACTAAAAGAAGTTGATTAAAAATAAACTTTAAAACTTTTAAATGAAGCTTCTTGGAAATAATTTTTTAAAAATCCATTCATTCCGTATAAGTTAAAAAAACATTCTTCTCGTACCTTTGTCAGAAAAGTCAAAAAGTACCTCATACGAAAAACGACAAAAGATTCCTTTCATATCCTTTACTAAAAACTCACCGAAGGGTAAAATTGTATTTAAACAATTTTAGGTGGATGTAAATAATATTACATATTGAATAAACATGGATGTGGATGATAAAATACACCCCAGTAAATTTCAAAGTATAAACAATCTCGGATAAAAATGAGATTTTGAGATTTTCCCTTACCTTAGGTCTGATATTCTTTGTACGTGTCCGAACCTCCTGTATAATGATTTAAATAATGTTATTGACTTATTCCATAATCATACTCATTTTTATGATATCACGTATGGTCATATTCTTAGCTTCTTATTAGTAATATTTCATTACAACTTGTTATTCGGGTGTTTATTACTTATTGTTCTTATGCGTGTTTTGTCGAATAAATTCTTATTCTTCTCTTTAGGTTATAGATACCTCATTTCCAGAATGTTTTTAGGGTAATATATATCATATTCATTCATTCAATTCATAAATATAATCATTATGCACTGAAGATCATGTAGAACGAGTCGCATCACATCGTGGAGACGGTATTCCGTACGTACGCACGAGCGATGATATCGTTCTCATGATCATGGAATTGTATTGGAGTGTATGTATACTATTTCAGAATCAATATCACTTTAAAATAATCATATATAGTCATTATTTACACCATTATACCCATCCAAGTAAGGTGGTCATGGAAAATAGATTACACCACGGCGTGGAGACGGTATTTCGTACGTACGCACGCGCGATGATTTCATTTTCCGTAGGATAGATAGATGGTAAAATAGGGTTGTTTCATACTTATAATAACATATAAGTATATGAGTTATACTTATGTTATTACTTCATAATGAAACAACTAAAGAAGAAGAAGTGGAAGAAGAAATAAATATGAAAGAATCGGTAACAGACATTACCTCTTCTTTGAAGTGCTTCTTTGAGACCTCCTTTTAGGGCACTAAAATTGGTCTTTGAAGAAGACCAGGACCTCTAGGATGTCTCTAGGGAAGTGGAGAGAAGAAAGTGGCAGGGTTTGGCCGAGATTTAAGGCTCAAAGTGGTGTGAGGAAGAGGGGGAGGAGGTGCCCTTTTATAATTGAGGAGAGGGGCTCCTTTGGAAAAACTAAAAATATTATTTTATTATAAAGTCAAGTTCAGTTTTAAATAGCTCCAAATTGATTTATTTCAAAGATAAGGTGGGGATGGGTCGAAATCCTCTCATCCAATAGAATTTAGACAAGTTTAAGTTCCTATTTTAACCTTATCATTTAGATTTAATATTAAGTTAAATAATTTTACTTTTACTGTGTCTTCTTGTGTTCTTATACTATAAGGTTAATAAACATACTATAAGCAGCCAAACAAACCCCAAGTTGTTTATTATTAATATATATAACCTTATATAAGTCATTTGGCCGAACCATAGATTTTTAGGGATAAAATAACGATTAATAATAGAATATTTGTTTTAAAAACTATTTTATGTCAATTTTGACACTATTTAGTAATTGATTTTTGTGAAAATCATAACAGAATTATTAGTTCGAAAAAAGTTACTTATATCAATACTAACATGTCATATTAACCTATAAAATTAGTTTAATTCATAAAAATCCTCAAATTACATTTATTTTGGTATTTATAACATCAATTATGTCAATATTTCATTAATAAGATAATTACTGCATCATCTTTGTGTCATAAATAAATTAGATTATTTAATGTCTAAAAATTACAAATAAAATACCATTATGTAGGAAATATTTTTATCTTTCTAATGAATATTTATAGTCTAATTTATCTTATGTATGACCTTATATTAAATATTATTTACTTATTAAACTTTGATTTTAACTATTTTAACCCTTCTTTAAATAAGTTAATAATAAATGTCCTAATCTAATACAAGTGGGCCTAAATGGTCATATTTTATTCCTAAGTTTGTTTTTGGTCGAATTACACTTATCCAATAGAATTAGGACATGTGTTATGGTAATAATAATATCATTTTTACCATTAATTACCCTATTTACTTTTAACCGTGGTAAATAAATGTAAAAAGTTACTATTCACCAAAAATTATTTTAATCTCATTGAACCACATTTTACTTACTGACATCAACCGTGTCTCTCAGATTTTTGAAATTCCACTCACAGAAGTGGTAAAATTAAGTTTTATGAAAAATTCGGTTTTTTTTAACTACCACTTAGTGGTTTCACTATTCATCAAAAATTGAAAGTTTTTAGAAAAATACCAAAATTTCACCCTAGGATAATTTCGATATTCCGAATCCAAAAATGAAGTCCATTTTGAAAAATAAAATTTATAAAATTTCAAAAAGTGGTTATTACTATTCATAACGGCTAGTTTTAAGCATATCAGTGTTTAGTGAAACTCGGTATTGCGTATGACGCAAGCTATCGAGGAAGGTCGTGATTGCGTGTAAACCAAGCCAAGCTAGTGTTGTGTGTAGTGAAAGATTCCTTTTATGATTTATAAAAACAAAATTATTTCTCATAAAAGTCTCGGGTGTTACAGTAACAAAACTCCTCTTTATAAAAAAACAATTTTTCAGAAAATATTTCTTTTTCTTTAAAATGATATTTATTTTTATTTATAATAAATATATAACCATTGAATTTATTTTATGCATGTTTAAAACATATAATTTTCAAAATCTAGTTATTCCTATTCATATCCACTAATTTAACATCTTTTTTATAACAATAATCAATATTATAGTTCATTCAGACTCAAGGTTTTCCTGTTCTGCAAACTATCAAAGAGAGTGAATTAATTTAAAAAATATATTTCAAAATATTAGGATGTTATATTATAATATAAACTTAGTTTTATGTTTAATATATTCAATCTAACATGAGTTTCCTTTTTAAAATTTCATGGTTTTACATTCTCCTCGCCTTCAACAAATGGAATCCTCGTAATTTAATCTTGATCTCGGTAATCAAGGGTTTTACATTTGAAAAAAACCTTTATTGAAAAGCACACATCATAAAAGAGTTAATAAAAATTTATTTTTATAATATATAAATGTAAATATGAAGTCATTTGTAATAACACATAACTTGGTTTCCAAACAGGGGAACATTGGTGGGAAGTGAAGATATGGACATGGAAGAAAATCATAAATGATTGTTGAGAGTGATAGAGATCATTGAAAACAATTTAATGGGTGATATAGATAAGGTTAATAACCACAAAACCATAAATATATATAGGGTTAAAAGACCATAGGTTTGTTATAAATTAAGGTATTGTGATAACATTTTTGTTTCAAGATCTTTTCTTAAAGTTGTGGAATTCCTTTATAATATAAACTAAGAACATAAGTAATTATACTCAATTAACGAGTATAATTAAATTATTTAATAAATTTACACTAAAATTTCATATTTTTCTCTAAACAATTTGTATTAAAGTTGAATTTGTCATGTTTTAAGCACAAAAATTAACTTTTAATGGATCATAGGATCTATAAATGAATGATAAGTTCTTCCGCTAATATTTTCCAAAACCAAAATTATTAGAAAAAGTTATCCAAAAATGACCAAATTTCAACATTTTCCATTATATAAATAGTTAATCTTAATACCTTTCTAAAATATGTATGAGTAAATTCAAACTCCAAAAATTGAGAAGGGAGTCCATTAATCAACATAACATTATATTCCTCAAGAAATATAAAGTTTCTCTTAATGTCACATTCAAAATATGTGTAAAGTTTAATCACCATAATACCTTAATGAACACATGCATGCTTCCAAAAATTATTTTTCTCTTTATTACTTTAATAAAATCTCAAATTATCATGTTTATTTCATAATTCAAAAAATTAAGTAAACTCTAGTAGTGATAACATAAACTATTAAATCACTAACCAATTTCATGTACATCAATACTATTCTGTAAACATATATTTATAACTATTATATCAACATCAAAAATGTATTAATGGTTTTATTCCCTCAATCATGTGTTTCATAAAAATATCAACTTTATATTGAATAACATTTCTTATCATCAGTACCATTTAACATATTCTTAGAAGTCCTTAAAAAAAATTTCTTCATTACAATCCCCATACATTTCATGATTATTATAACCATAATATATTTGATAAAATAATCATATAACATAATTATTGAATTCAAACACAAGCACTTTAATCATTCCACTTCATCTTCAATAATATCATAAGATTTACCTTGATCCCTTAGCTTCTTATAAGGTATATTCCCTTGATACTTGGGGTATTTGTTTCTATTGTGACCCATCTCCTTACAGTTGAAGCATTGAAAATTTAAATTTTATTTTATTCCTTTACAATCACAATCATGCTATCTTTTATATCTACACTTATATAAAACTCTCATTCCTTTCAAGAAAGTACCAGGGTGATTCCTTCCATAATTATCACATGTGGAAACAATCATTCTTTCCACTCTTCCCATTAACTATATTTTTCTCTGATGTACTTTTACTCTTTGTATTCCATTCAAAACCATAATAATTGGAGAATTATTTCTCTATATTTATAGCATATGATATTATGTCCTTGTATTATGGGAATATTTGGGAGACTAATTCCCTTTGAATAATTGGAATTAAACCATCAAATAAACAATCAATATTTCTCTTTGTATTATATACATAGTCCCTAGCATGATTTTTTATCTATATAATGTTTTATTCATACTTATCAACATTTTATTCTTCCTTTTTTCTCTATATCAAGATTTTATTCTCTATGTTTGTTCATTTCTCACAAGGAAAATACTTTTCCGAGAAGATAAACTTAAAATAATTCCATTTTGTGTTTTATATTTCTTCTTTATCTTTAGTGTTTTGAATCAATGTCTTCCATTGATCTTCATATCCTAAGAGATGATAAAATACCATGAAAACATTCCCCTATTCATTACTTTCCAAAGAGAGAAATATCTTCTCTTAGGAACTTATCAATTACTCAGCAAAAAAGAGATTCTTAGTTCCACTGAATTGTGAAGGTCGATGACACATCAAGTGATCTGACATTGTTACAAGACATTGTGGATTATCATTTTATTCCATTGGTTCAATGTTATTGCTCATAACCTAAGTTAACTTCTCTAATATGGTTATAATTTGATCAGTTCTAGTTGTATCTTCAAATTTGACTGCATTGTCTTTCCTAGGAGGTAAATCTCTACATGGAGTACATGCGTTGATATGGTTACCATTACTTCCACAAGGAATAATTTCTAAATAATTCAATAAAATAGATTATATCATAACATTATGAAACATAATTTATAATCCCAAAACTAGTGAAACACTTAATATAAATTGAACATTTTATGCATAGTAATATCAGAATCATAAACATGGTTTATTTTGGAATGTTTTGAAATCATAAAAATATTTTTGAGTCCTTAATAAAGGTTTGTAAATAAAATGTGAATTATCCCAATAATATCCCATGGGATTTTCAAACAGGTTTCCTAGTAAGTCCCATTTTCATGCACCAGGTAATCTCAAGTCAAGACCAAGCACCTTTTTCAGAGTTATTACCCATAGGTATAACAAACCTACTTTTTATTACATACTTAAACATGATTTATTACATAAACTCTTCACTTGATACAACATGGAAGATTGAGAGGTCTAGTGTATTTGGGGATTAGGAACATTACATAACAACTTAAAACATAAAACACATGAAATATTTATTGAAAAAATCCTTTATACAACCACGACATTCCCTCGTACTTAGAAATGCATGAGATAACCTGAGGACATACATAAGAAACTGGTGAGCTACAAATCCCAATAAGGGAATAAACATGGAAAAACATGAGGAATACAATACATGTTAGAAAATAGGCCTATAAATGGAGCATAACAGAAACATGAACATAAAGTCATGATAAAGCATGAAAATCATAACATGGAGATGTGGAAACAACACTTAACATGGAATTATCATGATCCAAGGATCATTGCACATGGAGCATGAGTAAACACTCATTGAACATGAAGCATGAGTAAACCCTTGTTTCACTTGAATTAGCATGAGTCAACACCCATTTCACATGACGTATCATGATACTATACTTTACCCAATGCATTGGAGCGCTATCAGGGTGCACCCTTCTTAAACATTTCATTTCATGCAGAAGTGTGCCACGAGATCATACAACATGGATTCATTAAAAATCATAATTTATTCCATGATAAAGGAATGTGAAATTCATACATGAAAATATTCCATCAATAAGTAAATTTCCATACAGTTGAATACCCTTGATAGATAAATGGTCATGGTATTCACTACAAAATGATTTTTGACTTGGAAAATTGCAGTGCAATTTCAGCAGCATAATGGCGTGACATAAGACTTCATAAAAAAGATTGATGAGAGAGAAAGGGGTGTATCATCATATGTAATTGAAATGGAAAGTAAGGGGGTCATATAGATACATTCCCCAACATAATTAATGAAATATAGATTCATAATAAAAAATAATTGCTTGAATGTGAATGAGGAGAGAGAAATTCCTTATGGAATTTCATCATGGTAACAGGTATACTTGGTGTTGGACCCATGATGCTCCGGAAAATGAACCAGAACCCCGTAGAGCCCACTCACTGGGGATTCACTCAACTGGGCCACTAACTCGGCCGGGTTCAAGAACTGTCCCCCTGCCAGTGGGGAATTTAATCTCACCTCCCCATAAATTTGAACTCGTGACTGACTGGCATAATAGCCACTGGGGAGCATCTCTGGTACCACTAAGCCAATGGCCTAGTGGTACCAGAGATGCTCCCTAGTGGCTATTATGCCAGTCAGTCACGGGTTCGAATATATGGGGATGTGAGATTAAATTCCCCACTGGCAGGGGGATAGTGCTTGAACCCAGCCCAGTTAGTGGCCAATTTGAGTGCATCCCACGAGTTAGTGGGCTCTTCAGGGTTTCGGTCCCTTGTCGGGAGCATCACGGGTCCAACAAAAAGGCACCTTTTTATCGGAACATACACCACTAACTGGGTCGCAGGTCATGCACCCCCAGCCCCTAACTCGGTTATTGGGCTCATCTGGTCCACTCTCTATATTGGTGCAAAGTACTTTCCCTGGTCCCTACCAGGATTTAATATACCTCCCCAGTGATTCGAACCAGAGACCTCAGGATTAACAGCCAGCCGGGAGCATCACGAGTACAACTATAGTTTAGTGGTACCAGAGATGCTCCCTCGTGGTTTTTATGCCATTCATTCACGGGTTCAAATCTCTGGGGAGGAGAGATTAAATTCCCCACTAGCAGGGGGAAATGCTTGAACCTGGCCCAGTTATTGGCCTAGTTGAGTGCATCCCCAGTGAGTGGGCTTTGTGGGGTTCTGGTCTGTTGTCGGGAGCGTCACGGGTCCAACACATGGAGGGCATTAATGAGAGAGAAAGGGTTATATAATTATTAAAACATAAATTTCAAAGTATAGGTAAGGTGATAAATCATACCCTAACATTTATAATTGAAGATAAAAGGGTATAACAATATTAATAAACTTGGATAAAATGAGGAAGGAAGGAATTCCTTACATGGAAGTGTGATCCCAAAGGCTTGGGAGAGGCTTGAGAGAGGCTTCTTAGGATATTGGGGCACCTTGGGAGGATTATAGAGAGATTAGGGTAGAGGTTGGATGAAATCCAAGGGATTTTAGTGAAGATTAATTAGGATCTTGAGTGGGTTTATATAGGAAAGAAGAGAGAATTCTTTATTATTTAGGTTTGGGACACCACACATTAAACTAATCAAAACCAAAAAACAGACCATGATTTTTGCCTATGTTTTTTCCCAAAGGAGAGTTGAAAAATATATTTTATAAGTCCAATTTCCTAACTTCTTAAAATAATAGGGTTTCTTATGTGGAGGTGAGTCACACTCTCAAGGAAAATAATTTAAAAAGCTAAAATGTTTTATAAGTCATGGAGGGTCCACTAAGGCTTTGTAAAATAAATCAAATAATCCTAAAATCGCATTATTTTAATGGTAAAACATATATTGTCCAAAAATAATGTTTATCGTATTTTATTACATCACTATTGGGTCATTATTATGTCATAAAACACATTATATATTTAAATGGTATTTAATTTTTACTCAAAAATTTGACTGTCTCAGAATATTATGAAAAATACACCATTGGATAATTTTGATGTCCTGATTCCAAAAATAATATTAATTTTATCCAAATAGTTTTCTAAATATGTGAATTTTTACTTTAAAAATAAAAACCAACATTTATCAAAAATTCATGGGTTTTGACAAAAACAGCTTTCAAACCTTAATAAAAATTACAATTGTATTCATAAGAATTATACAATCATTTATACTTAATAAAAACTAATTTAATAATAATAATACTTTATTAAAATATTATTTAATTATAAATTCCACTAATTTATCAAAATATATTTCTTTGCTGAATATTAACTAAAAATACTATTTGTTCTTTAAAAACTATTTACAAAGTAACAACAACAAAAAATGAATATTTATTATTTATTATATACAAAAATAATGTACATAATAATAGTGCTAAGGTATTGTTACATAAACCCTTATAACATCTTCATAATACCTAAGGGTAAGGTGTGCAATGGTGACAGACTCCTGGGGTGGCTCCGATAACATCGCTCGGGTGGTAATCTCTATCAACTTCCGCTTCTCTCGTAGGTTAGTTTGTTCGAGCTTAACATGTTGAAGCTACGATTGGGCTTGGTCAAGAGAGAATCCCAATAACACCACCTCCTTTTCAAGCTCTAAAAAATGAGATTTTTATGGGGAAAGTCTACTATATGAGGCAATCCCTTCCTTTTTCTGAGTAAATTGGATTTGTTAAAGCCCTATATTTATACTAATCATGTGATCACTGCTCAATGGCTATATTAGAAACGGTCACAATTCTTAATGGTATTTTAAAATCTAAAAACATAAAACCAACGAATTGAATATGTTATGTAACCATCTTACATAATAAGACATTTAATTAGATCAAGAGGAATTTTCATTAATAAAAATTTGGGGCGTTACACTAGGTATATCTATTCTAGAACCAAATTCACTTGAAGTATCAAGATGGGTATGTATCACCAAGAAAAACAAAATAATCACTTCATTTCCAAAACATTAGGATTTTATTATAATATTATCCTCAAATTCAATCATAATATTATGTTCTCTTATCATTGTTTTCCTAAATCTAGTTTCAAATGATTCTAATAAACTTCCTCAGATACCAACTGTAATAAACCTGTCCCATGTAGCCCGAATTTGGTGGTTAATTTGTTACATTGGAATATGATACATGTAACTTCATCCCAAAGTCCTTAATAGTTTATTATTCAAGGTAACTAGATACATACGTGAATATCACTTTAAAAATGGAAACATAAAGTAAGACAAAGTTTTTTCTTCCATTGAATCTCTATTTCCTCTAGTATAACCCTACACATCAATAATAATAATCATCTTGGAATATTAATGGAAGAAATATAATAAAGTAGTGAGATAAAATGATTATTAAGGGTATGAGTATAGAGGAATCTATAAATAAATAAATAAATAATCAATATGGAATGATAAATAACTTAAAGACATGACATTTAATCAATAACACGAGTATAATATGGTAGGAATAAATGATGATCAAATATTGCCATATAACTAATCACATAAGCTCAAAACTTAACGATGGATATTGTAACTAATATAATAATCACATGGATATTAATTACTAATCTCATAATGATTTTATTAATAATTTCATACATGATAACCATACCATGAAGGCCTCTTTTCAATACATCTTACATAAATGGGTAAGGCCTCAGACAAAAAATCAATTCAGTTTGTCTCATGAGACCTACTGATGCATCAAGGGGATATAGAGGGCCCCACCCATCACATATTAATTCCAATACATTACCCATATGAATTGTTTATTAATAATCAATATAAACATTTTTATTTTAAAAAAACTAGCAAACAAAATTTGAATACTTTCCCCAATCACTCAACATAATCATAAACTATTCAGAGTAATATAAAGAATAGTATCAAATATTTACATCCCCATAAAAACTAATCTTAAACATTAAAAATAAATAATAATTATGATATCATTGGATCATATCCCAATTAAATTTTAAGTAACATAAATTTATTTCATCTTATATGGAAAATTATTTTTAAAGATCACTTGGAACATTTCTTGTGCAAAATAAACTTTATTTGAAAATAAATTCTCTAAGATGTTAAAAAATCATTAATTATTATCAAAATAATTTCATTGAAAATCACCTTGGAAACTTATAATCTTACAATAAAATAATTTTCATGATGGTGTAAAACTTTGTTCTTATTGTACAAGTTAAAAGAAAACATTTCATTTACACTTTAGTAAAAAAGTAAACAATTACCTTGTTTAGAAAACGAAAATAATATTCCCTCTAAAACCTTTATAAAACTAAAAACCTAGGTAACATTTTATTTAACAAATACATTGGGTAATTTTAATACATTTTTTAAAGTGTTTTTAGAAAAAAATGATATGGAAGAAAATGAATTTTTGACCCCAAAAAAAATAAATAATATTTTTCTTAAAAACATTATTTTTAACTATTGAGTGAATAAAGAGAGTAAATAAAGGGAAAACATATATTATAATTAAATAAATAAAGGAGAAGAAAAATTAGGATTTTCTTGAGATATAGATTATAATATTTCATTATCATAAGCATAAACATAAACAATCAAGATAAATGATTATATTGTACCATAAAACCATTACTGCTTTAGTAATAATGAAGTGCACAGTAAGAACCTGGCTCATCTTCTCAGGTATGTTTTTGTTTTTCTGGAGTTTTGGAGAAAAATATGACTTTTAAGGAATTTCTTAAGTACACGTCGTGTACTTTATAAGTACATGCCCTGTACTCGGTTACCACTGGTAGTCGTGTGCTGGCTGTGTAACGGCCATGCACATGGCCGTGTGTGGTGACCTAGAGACCGCCTAATGCAGGGGCCAGTTAAGGTGAGTACACATCGTGTACTTATAAAATACACACTATGTAATTTATTTTTTTCATTAAATATACCGGGGTCACATTTAATTGGCAGAAATCTCTTCTCCTTCACCTTCTTCATTTGATAGTATCCATACGGCGCGGATCTTCACTGAGCCCCCGATCGAGTGTCTATTATCCGAATTGAACTCCGTCAGTTGCATTGGAATCACATCGTTGAGTTCCCTCTTCTTCTAGGACTTCATTTCCTGATTACTCCTCTTTCAATATTTATCCTCAGTTGTACATTTTTAGAATTTTTGTAGATCAACGGTGTTCTTGGGTAATTCAATGTTAGTGGTTCACATATAACAATCCTACAACACCGATGTTGGTGGTTTGTTCCTTTTTATAGATATCCTTTGAGTTATATGTTCAAAAGTGCCCAATACCCTTGAACGGGGTATTGCATGTTTATGGTGTTAAACCTTTCTGTTGCCTACTATGCCGAGTTTGATTGGATAGAGGTTAATTATTGATATTAGGGTTATCTTTTCTAAGTTGTGGATATTTTTCCCATGTTTTCTTGTTTTGACCATTTGGTCTAGCTTTTCCTGTTAGATTGCTTTGATCATTTCCCATGCCTATTATTGTAGGATGGGTGATTATTTATATCTAAAGTGTTATGACGTGCTCTAGATTATTTATCCAAGTAGTTCTAGAGGTTTACTTTGGCAGCTGATATCATTTGTGCATGATTGCTTTACACGGGGGTGTGGGAACCTGGTGTAGTGAGACCATAGGGGAAATTAACATTGAGGGATTTCCAAGAGTGTCTCTTATAATTATCATGTTGTGATACCATAGGGGGGATTGATGTTTAGTGATCTCTCAAAGTGTCTATAGTTACATTATGATACCACAGGAGGAATTGACGTTGAGTGCTTCCTTAGAGTGTCTATAGTTTACCATTAAAAGACTATAGGGGGAATTGATGGTGAGTGCTTCCTCAGAGAGTCTTTAATCACACTTGACTATAGGGGGAATTGACAATGAGTGCTTCCTCAGAGAGTCTTTTATATATCATTCCTTGTATTGTAAAACAGAGGGGTTAGCCTATGAGAACTACCCAGAGGGTTGCTTGTTTTTGTTTTGGTTGATTAAATGCTTAAAATTAATGTTTGTAAATGGAACTGTAGGACTGTTTACTTTTGAGTACTTCCCTGTTTACTACTTCCTTTTTCATATTACCTGCCATATATATTCACTGACTGTTAGGCATAAATATTTGGGCGGTTTCCTACTGAGATTAGTCTCACACCCTGTTTGGGTCATGATTTTGGGCCCATACAAATTATATTGCTGCATGTATAGATAATGGAAAGCGCTCTTCTACTTCAGGTACTTGATTGCTGAGGATCTGGAGAGCATGGGACTAAGACGAGGCTTGCGATGCTACTGGAGATTTTCTATTTTCTTTTATACTTTGGTTTATTACTATTTTACATCATTGTGACTTTTTTGGCTGCTTTCCTAGACATATGTATCGTGCATAATTTATATATGTGGGATCCAGTTGTTCATTACTTCCACTATTTACCTATTTCATGTTTCACTACTTTCGCTATTACAATCTGTTTTACTTTCACTGTGTTACTATGCCAATGAGGGCATAGTTTCCCCATTATCACACGTAAGGCCCTCGCTGATAGTTTCTAGCCCCTGACATTTAGGGAAATGTGCTTGAGTCCATGTGACCAACTAAGTATGGGGCGCCTCTGTGTGGCTTCCGGAACCAGGATGTTAAAAAGTGGTATCAAATCAATTCTTTTCTTATTGACTTACTATTTGGATCCTATAGCCAGTACTAGGAAGAAAATAGGTACTTGGTAATAAGTTGTGCTCGAGAGTATCTAACTCGTTTATAGGGAAAATCCAATCTACCTCGTTATTGAAATTTATCTGGTTTTGCAGTTTTACAGTTGATTTGATTTCACCATTGGGTGATTCACATGTTTTGTGCTGTTATTGTTGATGTTATTGAGGTTCTATTTCTGTTGCAACCCAATGAGATGAGGGTATGACATCTCATGCATCATATAGGTACTTGATAGAAATCACATGTAATGCATTCTTTCCATGCCATTTAGGGTGTATTAGCAATTTCATGTTGTTGTGATATATTTTGTGTTACATGTGAATGTTGTCGTGATATATTTTGTGTTAGATGTGAATGTTTTTGTGATATATTCCTTGATAGAATTCCTTCTATTTGATAAGGTATTGATTTGTGTAAGGTTCCGTTTAAATGAATGCCAAACTTTGGTTCTTGAGGTGTTATGGGCCCTCATGGACCAGAATTTGGTGGATCATTGCACTTTTATCCTTGTTATTACATGTATAAGATGCCAAGATTTAATTTTAGGGGAGTATGGGCCCTCACAGATCATAATTTGGCACTTTAATGTTTGTTTGAGTGTTTTTATGGGTTCCGGAGTAGTTTTTGAGACTTACTGTCTGGAAAAACCCAGAATACATGGCGTGTAATAATGAATACACTCCATATGTCCTTCTGTTTGGGAAGGAACTATTTTTTTTAAGTACACTCTATATACTATATGTACATGCTGTGTAGTCCCTAACCGTGTCACTCGATGTGTGGGTAGAGCCATGGGGTTGGGAAATATCTAGTGGAACACGCCGTATACCAGATGTACACGTTGTGTTGTGTAGACCGAGTGTCCGCTCGTGCGACTAACAACAAGGATGGATAAAAACATAAGTTATACATGTTGTGTTGAGCGTGAACACGTTGTGTGGTGTAACCCATGTATCTGGTCGTGTAGCGAACAACATGGGTCAGTGAAATCCTTCTTGTACACACTATGTCTAGCATAAACACACTGTGTATAATCATCCATGTGTTCACCCGTGTGACTAACAACACGGGAAGTGGAAACCTAAGCAGTACACAACATTTCCATCTAGAACATGTTGTGTAGAGTGAGCCGTGTAACCGACCGTGTGACTAACAACACAGGTCAGTGAAGTTCATCTAGTATATGTCGTTTCTGGCACTAACACTCCATGTAGACTTGTTCTAGGAGAACCATGTGGCTTGGCCATATAAGAGAACTCGGGAAGGGGAAGAAAATTTAAGTACACACTTGTGTTAGGAGAACACGCTGTGTGTATGGGGTGTTACAAGACTTGGGTTGGTAGGAGTACATGCCCATGTGAAGGCTTAAGGGAACATGCCGTGTAGGCATTATACACACCGTGTATCCATGTTTTGAAAAACATGAATGATTTCTTTCTATTCTATTTTTCATTCCCTATTAATCTTGATCTAAGGTGTGCACTTGACCTTGCAGATTCATGCCACTGAGATGCCCTCCGGTTGTATGCCAGTAATAAGGTAGTGATCAGACACCAGATATGGCTGATTAGGGACTACCAATAGATCCTCTAGTTGTGCCAGTCTTGGTACCAGTCGTTTTCCTCGATACAGGTGTCGATGAAAAGTTACAAGAGGGTTTCATGAGGATGATTCATAACTTTCAGGGGGCACTTCCTCCTACCCCGTCGATGGTAGAATTGACATGGGTCTTTCAGCAGCAGCATCATCCCACCTTCTCAAGGGATGGCGGACCCCAAGCTGCAGATTCATGGCTAGAAGCCATGCTGATGATATTTGAGCATCTGGAGACTTCTCTGGAGATGATGGTCAAGATTGCTACATATATTCTTTGGGATTCTTCCAAGAGATGCTGGGATGTGATCTCACAGGCGGGACACCAGAAGAATATGTCTTGGGATGAGTTTTAGTGCACCTTCTATGATTGCTTCTACCCAGATACCTTGAGGGTCGGTCAAGCCCAAGATTTAATGAGTTTGGAGTAGGGTACTCATTCTGTTATGGAGTATTCTTCTCGCTTCACATAGCTGCAGCGCTTTACTCCTTTTCTAGGGGGAGATGAGTTGTTCCTTGCACAGAAGTTTGAGGATGGTCTCAGGCAGGATATCTGATCTCAGGTGAACATCTTCAGGATGACTTCCATCACTTCTATAGTCAAACAGAAGATGATCACGGAGCGTAATCTGGGGGATTTTGTATATGTGGGATAGGGTGGTTCAGCATCCAGAGTTAGTGCTTCTCCAGCTGATAGTAGGAAGCATCGTAGAGAGACTACACATGGAGATCCGAGTAGGCAGGTTGCACCTTCAGGTAGCAAGGTGGTATGCTACCAGTGTGGAAAGGTCAGACATACGAGGCCACATTGCCCAAGGGACCCGGTGGAATGTCGATATTGTAGCAAGTTGGGTCATCTTTAGTGCTTCTATCAAATTTTCTCACCAACAGCTGGTGACATGGGTCTTTCTATGACTCTGTGTTCAGGAGTAGCACCACCCATTTCTCACTAGTCAAGGAATTGGAGTTATTTTGTTCGTTCAGGACAAGGTGGAGGTCACGGCTGTGGTAGTCAGACGCTAGGATTTCAGCAAAAACATGGTGCATCAACTCAGATTGGTCATGCAGGGTCGCAGGTTTGTGGTGCAAGTCAGACTTTTGCAGTGAAGCAGACACAACAAGAGAAGGATCCCCAACCCTCTACAGTTTGAGGTATGATCCTAGTTGCCAAAATTTTAGCTTCTATTCTTTTCGATACAGGGGCTTTCCATAGATTTATATCTATTGCTTTTGTGGAGATCCTTGGGCCCCCTATATTTTCTTCTACTGAAGTTTTTATGCTAGACACTCTATTGGGGACTAGAACGGCCAGTGTACATCAGTGCAAGGAGTTCCCTCTTAAGGTTGGTGGGTGTCACTTCTTATGGGACCTATATATCCTAGAGATGATAGGCTATGACATCATTCTTAGACTGTACTGGATAGTTCCCTTCCAGGCTGTTGTCGACTACTATCGTCGTAGGGTGAGTTTCACATCACCAGAGGGAAGGTCATTTCTTCATAAGGGGGAATGGGATGTCCAGGCGATCATAGTAGGACCTGATCATCATGGGTTAGTAGGAGTTACAACCCAGATTGCTAGTCTATATCTAGATGACCAGGGGACTTCATAGATGGACTTTCCTCCAGTAGTGGATTGTTTTAGGGACTTCTTTCCAGAGGACTTTTCAAGTTTTCCTCTGGAGCGTGAGGTAGACTTTTCTATTTATCTTGTTCTAGGAGAGGCACCGGTGTCCATTCCTCCTTATAGGATGGCTACACCAGAGTTACAGGAGCTCAAGAATCGGTTTGAGGAGTTGCAGGCAAAGGTTTTTATCCGACCCAGTACTTCTCCTTGGGGTTCTCTTGTCCTATTTGCGAAGAAGGCGGACGGTACCCTCATAAATTTTGTGGATTATCGAAATTTGAACCATTTGACGATCAATAATCAATATCCATTGCTAAGGATTGATGATCTCTTTGATCAGCTTCGAGGATCTCGGGTGTTCTCGAAGATTGACTTGAGTTTTGGTTACCATCAGTTGCACGTCAAACGGTCTGATATACTTATTATAGCCTTTAAGAGTAGGTATTTTCTATACGAGTATATTTTTATGTCATTCGTTCTCATGAGAGCGTCTGCAGTCTTTATAGAAATAATGAACTGGGTGTTCCATCCATACTTGGATTTTTTTGTGGTAGTCTTCATGGATGATATCTTGGTGTACTCTCACACTCGACATGACCATGTAACCCATCTTGAGATCATTTTGAAAACACTGAGAGAGAATCAGTTATATTCTAAGCTCTCAAAATGCCACTTTTGGATGGATCAAATTCACTTCTTGGGTCATGTTATCTCAGAGATATGAGTACCATTAGACCCAGATAAAGTGAGAGCAGTAGTTTCCTGGGAGTATCCGAAGAATATCTTTGTGGTTAGGAGTTTCCTAAGGATGTCTAGATAATACAACCATTTCATACATGACTTTTCCCGCTTAGTAGCACCACTGATGGGCCTGAAAAAAGAAGGGTGCGAAGTTCTTATAGTCAGATTCTTGTGAGTCATCCATTTAGGAGTTGAAAGGGAGGTTGACTTCAGCACCGATACTAGTATTTCTAGATCTGGGAATGAGTTATATTGTTTACTATGATGCATTAGGTATCGTTTTGGGAGTTGTTCTTATGCAGGGGAAATGAGTCATTGTGTACATGTCTCAGCAGTTGAGGCCACATGAGAGGAATTACCCGACACAGGATCTCGAGTTGGCTGTTGTTGTTCATGCTTTACATTGTTGAATACATTATCTTTTGGGAGAGAATTTTTTGATTTTTACTAGACACAAAATTCTCAAGTACATCTTCACTCAGCGTGACCTGAATTTAAGACAACGAAGGTGGGTTGATTACCTTCAGTCCTTTGACTTTGAGCTTGCCTACACACCTGGGAAGGGAAATGCAGTGACCGATGCACTGAGCAAGAGGACTCAGATACAGGAATTTTAGGAGGCCAGTAGTGAGTGGAAGCTTATGTGTCTATTCTCTGAGATGCATTTGGAGGTGTATGGAAAATAGGGTAAAACTTTCCTTTCTTCTGTAGTTGTAACCTCTACTCTTCTTGATTGAGTGAGAACGAGGATGCTACCAGATTCAGACGGCTTAGTCCTACGGGAAAGTGTGTCAGGAGAGGACCCTATTCCTGGATGGACCATAGATGAGGATGAGATCTTGCATTTTCAGGGGTGCGTGTGGGTACTAGTAGACATACATGAGGAGCTAATGTGGGAATTTCATTCTTCAGCTTGGGTAGTTCATCCTATCGTCACCAAGATGTATCATGATCTACATCATCATCATTTTTGGCCAGGTATATGGAGAGATGTTGTTGGTTTCATCATGAGATGTTCCAACTATCAGTAGGTGAAGGCAGAGCCCCAATGACCAGCAGGATTTTGGCAGCAGTTACCCATTCATGAGTGGAAGTGGAATGATTTCACAAAGGATTTCATGACAGGTTTGCTGAGGTCACCTCACGAGAATGATGTAGTTTGGGTTTTAATTGACAAACTCACAAAGTTTTCTCACTTCTTTCCAATTAAGGAGACCTTCAATGTTGATGAGTTGGGAAGTTTGTACATCCAAGAGATTGTATGATTACATGGGGTTCCACACTCCATTGTTTCAAACAGGGACGCTTGTTTTACTTCTTGGGTCTGGTAGGAACTTTATAGGGCTTGAGGTACACGGGTACTTCTGAGTACAGCTTACCACCCCTAGACAGATGCCCAGTCCGAGTGTATAATTCAAGTGCTTGAGGACAAGATTCGAGCAAGCATCCTGGATTTTGGATTCTCTTGGAAGAGACACATACCTCTTGTGGAGTTTTCCTACAACAATAATTTTCAAGAAACTATTCAGATGGCACCTTATGAGGCTTTGTACGATATGACATGTCCATCACCCTTATGTTGGCTGGAGGAAGGAGAGGTAGTTATGCTGGGACCTCATCTTGTCTAGGAGACCACAGAGCAGATAGAGTTGATTTGGAAGAGGATGAATAATGAACAGTCACGAAAGAAGTCTAATGTTGATCGATGGAGACAACCTCTGAAGTTCGAGGTCGAAGGTCAAGTTTTCCTACGTGTCACACTGAGGTTGGGATGCAGGAGTATTAGGAGACAGGGTAAGCTTTCTCTAAGATACGTCGGGCCATTTTAGGTATTGGAGAGAGTTGGGCCGGTTTCCTATCGGTTGCAGATACCTCAAAGGTATCAGGCTATGCACGATGTCCTCCATGTTTCTCAAATTCAACGTTACTTCTCAAACCCGTCTCATACTTTTCACCCCAAGGAGGTTGAGCCCGAAGTGGACTCATCTTTTGAGGAGCATCCTATCTAGATTTTTGATTGAAGTGAGAAGGTTATTTGTGGACAGTCTTTTCCTATGGAATGAGTTCTATGGCAGCACGGTCAAGTACAGGAAGAGACTTGGGAGAGGGAGGTCGATGTACGATCACAGTGGTCAGAGTTGTTTGAGGACTCTTCTTATATGCCTCCTTACTTGGGAAATTTGCGGATGAATGTCTTTAAGGGGGGAAGTTTTTAAGAATCTGGATCATCTTTTTAGGTATGTTTTTCTTTTTCTGATGTTTTTCAAAAAAAAAGAGAAGTTTCAGGAAATTTCTTAAGTACATGTCGTGTACTTTATAATTACACGTCGTGTACTCAGTTACCGTGGGTAGCTGTGTGGTGGCTATGTAACGGCCATGCACACGGTTGTGTGTAGTGACCTGGAGACCACCTAATACGGGGGTCGGTTAAGGGGATTACACATCGTGTACTTATAAAATAAACGCCATGTACTTTATTTTTTTCATTAAATGGACCGGTGTAATGTTTAATTGGTATAAATCTCTTATTCTTTACCTTCTTCATCTGAGAGCATCCATACGGTGCGGATATTCGCCGATCCCCTAATAGAGCATCCGTTCTCCGAATCGAACTTTGTCAGTTGCATTGGAATGGCATCAGTGAGTTCCCTATTCTTCTAGGACTTCATTTCCTAATTCCTCATCTTTCAAGATTTATCCTCGGTTGAGCGTTTTTAGTGTTTTTGTAGATCTACAGTGTTCTTGGGAGATTCGAGGCTTGATTTTCACATATAATGATTCTACAACACTGAGGTAGGTGGGTTGTACCTTTCCATAGATATTCTTTGAGTTATATGTGCAAAAGTTCCCAATACCCTTGAACGGGGTATTGCGTGTTTATGGTGTTAACCCTTTTTGTTTCATGCTATGCCTAGTTAGATTGGATAGAGGTTAATTTTTGAAATTAGGGTTATCTTTGCTAAGTTGTGGATGTTTTTCCCATGTTTTCTTGTTTTGACTGTTTGGTCTAGCTTTGCCTGTTAGGTTGCTTTGTTCGTTTCCCATGCCTAGTATTGTAGGATAGAGTGATTATTTATATATGACGTGCTATGATCTACTATAGATTGTTTACCCAAGTAGTTATAGAGGTATAATTTAGTTGTTGATTATTGTTTTTGCACGATTTCTTTACATGGGGCTGCGGGAACCTGGTGTAGTGAGACCATAGGGGAAATTGATGTTCATGGCCTTTCCAGAGTGTCTGTTATAATTATCACGCTGCGAGACCATAGGGGGGATTGAATTTGAATGCTCCCTCAGAGTTTCTATAGTTACGTTATGATACCACGGGAGGAATTAACATTGAGTGATTCCTCAGAGTGTCTTTAGTTTACCGTTAAAAGACTATAGGGGGAATTGATAGTGAGTGCTTCCTCAGAGAGTTTTTAATCACACTTGACTATAGGGGAATTGATGATGAGTGCTTCCTCAGAGAGTCTTTTGTATATCTTTTCTTATATTGTAAACCAGAGGGGTTAGCCTATGAGAACTACCTAGAGGGTTGCATGTTTTTTTCTTAATTAAATGCTTAAAAGTAATGTTTTTAAATGGAACTGTAGGACAATTTACTTTTGAGTACTTCCCTATTTACTGCTTCCTTTATCATATTACCAACCATATATATTCACTAACTTTTAGGCATAGATATTTTGGTGGTTTCCTACTGGGATTAGTCTCACACCTTGTTTGGGTCATTCTTTTAGGCCCAAATAGATTATATTGTTGTAGGTATAGATAAGGGAAAGTTCCCTTCAACTTAAGGTACTTGATTTCTGAGGAGATGGAGAGCATGGGACCAAGACGAGGCTTGCGATACTGCTGGAGATTTTATATTTCCTTTTATACTTGGTTTATTACTGTTTTCCATCATTGTAACTTGTTTGGATATTTTCCTAGACATATGTACTATGCATCATTTATATATGTGGGCTTCAGTTGTTTATTACTTCTGTTGTTTACATATTGCATATTTTACTGCTTTTGCTATTACTATCTATTTTACTTCCACTGTGTTACTCTTCCAATGAGGGAATAGTTTCCCCACTATCACACCCAAGGCCCTCGCTACTATTCAGCAGCCTCTAGTGTTTGGGGAAATGTGCTTGAGGTCGTGTAACCAACCGGGTACGGGGTGCCTCTGGGTGGCTTCGGGAACTGGGACATTACATGCACACCCCATGAAAGAATAACATTAAATGAAACTTATAATATCATGATAATAAATAAATACATGATATTACATGTCAAATTTGATGTATATACACCTTATAAAATAATATAATTGTATAACATGACATATGTCACAAAGAAAGAAAATTGAGACAAAAAATTATTACCTTGGGTCTGAATTCCTTCTAACATGTTCGAACATCCTTTATAATAAATATATTCATATTATAAATATATTATAGAAAGAAAATTATATATCTCATACCATATATTATTTACTTATATTCTTTTATCACCCTTTTATTAACAATTATTTGTTAAAATAATTATTTTCAGTGATAATTGCTTTGTTTTTCAGGTATATTTTTGTTTGGTAATTATTTCATTTTAATTTAATCATAGTTAATAATATCTTGAATTTAAAATATGATAAAAATATCATATATATTTACTATATATTTATAGTAATCTATATAACCTATATATAGGAAAAGGATTACACCATTTATAGAGACGGTAGGTCGTACATATGCATGAACATTGTTTCAATTTTTTTCTCAATGAATGGAAAAATGGGAAAAGTATTAATTCACATTTCCTGAATAATTATTATTTTATATATATAAATTATATTAATCAAATACATCCTTATTACCATCCATGTAAAAATAAAATGAAAAACATTTTGCATCTCTACGTGGAGGTGGTAGTCCACACATACGCATGAACAACGTTATTGTTTTCCAATAGATTTGAAGGTAAGAATTTAGATGTGATATTAATTTTACATAATTATTTTTAGGTAATAAATATCACATATATTTATTAAATTTATCCATAATACCTTTTATATAATGCATAAGTGAAAAAATAATCACATCACTTCGTGAGGTGGTAGTCTGTCGTACACACGAGCGACGTTATCGTATCCCCAATAGAATGGAAAGAAAGAAGTTATATGGGATATAATAATGAAATAAGTATAAAAATTTAATAATATCATATTCATATTTTTAATCCATCATTATATCCATCCTTTAAAGGTGGTGATGTAAAATGATTTACATCGGTTTGCATGGTGATAGTCCGTCGTACACACGATTGATGGTTTTGTTTTCCATTTAATGGAAGAAAAAATACATATAAGTTATTAAATTAACATAATAAAATATAATTATATAGGAAAAAATGTATATTTTAATATTTTAATGATATTTTAATTCGGTGTAATAATAAATAAAACAAAATTCATGTTTAATAATTTTACCTCCAATTCGAAGGTCGTCTTTAGGTTTATACCTAAAGCCTTATTTATAGGGTTTTCTAATAAAAATAAGGACCCTAGGATGAGGTGATTAAAGTAAGGAATATATTTTGGTATTTATTTTCTAAACTAAAGGTATTTTGGAGTGTGTAAAGGAGGGGAGAGTGGGTAGCCTTTTATAAGTGAGGGAGGAGACATAATTTGAATTTTGGAAAAGAATCAGTTACACACATGTTTTAATAAATGAAAGAGCCTAAAAATGGGTCATGTTTTAACTATATTGGTCACAAGGTATATATTATTCTATAAAAAAGGTTTTTGATAAGTTTATAGGTCATTTGAACCCTTATATTTTTAGTTTAATCCTTAGTAAATTAGTTTTTACCTTAATCATGATAATTAATTTTTACTTTTTTCACTATTAATTATGGTAAAAAATTAAGTTGAAATTATTATATAATATTAATTATTATGAATAAAAATAAAGAAACCATTTTACAAAATTCAATTTAAAAAAGTGAAATAATTTGTTTTAAAATAAAACCCATAGACGTGATGAAAAGGAATTTTTCCAGGGAAAAGTTCTCATAATTATGGAAAGTTTTTATATTGAAATTGAACATAAATTTGACCCAAATGATAAACATTAGTTAAATTGTAATATAATTTATCTAATTTAACTTTATAACCAATTTAAAATATAATTTAACTTTTTGAAAAATTTTAACCAAAAGATAGTTTTCAATAAAAATGAGTATTTGTCACTATTCATCAAAAAATTAATCTTTTCAAAAAATTAAAAAAAAAATCTATAAGTTATTTTGATATGATGATTTCAAAAATAAAGTTAATTTTTTCAAATAAAATTTATAAAATACTTAAAATTTTAATTTTTAAAATAAGATCTCAAAGTGCGATGAAACTGCTCTTTAAAAAAATATAGTTTTTCTGAAAACATTTTTTCTTCAAAATGATTTTTATTTTTATCTATAATCAATAGATAACCAAAGAATTTATTTTATACATGTTTAAAATAAATAATTTTCATAACCTATTTATTTTTATTCATATCCCCCAATGTAACATCTCGGTCATAATGGTATTCTATATTATGGTTCATTCACACTCAGGGTTGCGTGTTCTACAAGCTATCAAAGAGGATGAATTTTTTTTTAAATAAGAAAAATGTATTTTAATATTTAAGGGTGTTAAATTATTGTCTAAGATAAGTGTTTTGTGTCATATATGATATCAACCATGAGGTCCATCTTTTAAAATCTAATGGTTTTACATTCTCCCCACTGTCAATAAATTAAGTCCTCGCAATTTAAACTTCATCTCAGTAATCAAAGAATTTATATTCAAAAATACCTTTATTAAAAAATTCACACTGTAAAATAGTTAATAAAAAATACTCTATATAAAAGAGAAAGGGAAATATGAATTCATCTATAATGATACGTAAATAAATTTTCAAATAGGAGAACATTGGTGGGAAGTAAAGAATAAGAAATGAAGGAAAAGAATAAATAAATCTAGAGAGTGATAGAGATCCTTGACCATAAGAAAGTGGATGATCCAGATAAGTTTAATGACCAAAAAACCATAAATTTTTAAAGCATGAAAATAACATCAATTCATCAAAAATAAATGTACCAGGACAACATTTTTATTCCAAGATCATTTTAATATAGTTGAGAAATTCACTTACTCTCTAAACTAAGAACATATGGAAATATACTTAATTGACAAGTAAAATTTCATACATTAGCCAATTTCCACCAAAATATCATATATCTATCCAAACTATTATTATTCATGTTGAATTATTCATGCGTGAGGCCTTAAAATTAACTTTTAATAGGTCATAAGATCCATAAAATAATGACAAGTCCTTACTTCGATATTTTCCAAACCAAATGGTTAGAACAAGTTACCCAACACCACCCAAATTACAAAATCATCTATTCCATAACTATTTAACCTTAAT
Source organism: Viscum album (assembly GCA_963277665.1). Taxonomy (NCBI): domain Eukaryota; kingdom Viridiplantae; phylum Streptophyta; class Magnoliopsida; order Santalales; family Viscaceae; genus Viscum; species Viscum album. The sequence goes on along the minus strand of OY728132.1, from coordinate 1,112,993,159 downwards.
ACCTTTCCAAAATATGTCTAACTAAATTAAAAGTCCAAAATTTTTGAAGGGATTCCACTAATCAACATAACATTATATTCCCCAAACAACATAAAGTGGATTCTAATGTCACATTCCAAATATGTGACTACTTTGATCACCATAAAACCTTAATGAAAACATTTTTGCTTCCAAAAAATATTTTCCTTCTTAGTACGTAAATAAAATCCCACATTATGAAATTTATTACATAATTCCAAAAATGGAGTAAACTCCATCAGAGGTAACATAAACTATAAAATCTCTAACCAACTTCAAGTACACTAATACTATCGGGTAAACATCTATTTATCATTATTATCTAAAAATTGGGCATGTATTAAAGTTTATCTTCCCTAAATCGTGTGTTTTAAAAAAATATCAAATTTCCACTAAATCAATTTTCTTGTCCATTGGAATCATTTAAAATATTCTTTCAAATAATTAAATAAATATTGATGTAGTGTAATCATCATATGTTTCATGATTCATATAACTATAATATCATTGATAAAATACTCCTATAACATAATTATTTAATCCAAACAGAAGCACTTTAATAATTCTAATTCTTCTATATTAATAGCATAAGCTCTACCTTGATCTGTTAGCTTCTTCTAAGGTATATTACATTAATGCTTGGGGTATTCATTTTCATAGTGATACATATCCTTATACTTGAATTATTAAACATTGATCACTTCTTTATTTCCCTTACAATCATGAACATAGTTTCATTTATCTCTACACTAGTAACAAACTATCATTCCCTTTAATAAAGAATCAGGGTGATTCATTCCATAATTATCACATGTGGTAAAATATTTTTTTTCTATTATTCCCCTTATCTATCTTTTTCTCTGTTGTCTTCTTCTTTTCTTGCTTCCATTTGAAGACACAATACATTGATAATTCTTTCTCTATCTAGATAGCAAGTGATATTATGTCCTTTTATGATGAGAAGGTTTGGGAAACCAATTCCATTTGAATAATTAGCTCCAACCTATCAAAGAAATAGTCAATTTTTATCTTTGGATTACATATGTAGTCTATATCATGCCTTATTAACCTTATAATGTTTTCTTCGTACATAGCAACATTTTCCACTTCCTTTTGTCTCAAACTCAATAATTGCCTCTCCATGTCAGCTCGTTCCTCACAAGGAAAATTATTTTCCAAGAATAAAACCTTAAAATCCTTTAATTCAATGTTTTATATTTCTTCTCTATCCTTTGTGTTTTGAATTAATGACTACCATTGATCTGTATCCTCTGAGAGGTGATAAAAGTCCATGACAACTTTCTCCCATTTATTGCTTCCCAAATAAAGAAATGCCTTCTCTAAGGAACTTATCCATTACTCATCTAAGAATGGATTTGTAGTTCCACTAAATGATGAAGGTAGATGATGCATAAAGCAGTATAACATTGTTACACTTCTTAGTGGATCCTATGGATGTTCCATACGGTCAAGGTTATTGCTCATAACCTTATTTATCTACACCAATATGGTTATAATTTGATCAATTACAGCTATAGATCTAGCTCCAACTTCATTGTATTTCCCTTAGATGGAAATATATGCATGTAGTGAGTGAATTGGTATGGTTCACATTCCTTCCACTATGAACCATTTCTAAATAATGGAATACACTAGATTAGTTCATAAAATTATGAAATATAATTTATAATCCCCAAACTAGTGAAACCCTTAACATAAATTGAAAATTTTATGCATAGCTAATCTCGAAATCATTAACATGATTTATTTCAAAGTGTTTTCAAATCATAAAAATATTTTTAAATCATTCATAGTGGTTTGTAATGAAAATATAAATTATCTCAAGAATATCACTTGGGATTGTCAGACCAGTTGCATATTAAGGCTCATTTTCATGCACTAGGTAAAGCTCAAGTCAATCCCAACACACCTTTTTCAGAGTTATTACCCCTAGGTATATTGGTTCTAGAACTATATTCACTTGTAGTATCTAAACATAGATGTTTAAATATAAAAAACCACATAATATCTTCCTTGGAAAAACTTTGGTATTTTCTTCTATGCTTATCCTCTAAGTCAATCATACTCTTTTGTACTATAATATATGTTTTCCTAAATCTATCTCTCAATGATTATACTAAACCTCCTCTGATACCAATTGTAATGACCTCGAACCTAGTATCTCATATTCAGTGGTTACTTATTTTGGTATAAGATACAAGGAATCACATCCCAAAGAACCAAATAGTTTATTAGTCTTGGTAACTATATACATACGTTAATCTCATTTTAAAAATGAAAATATAAAGTAAAATAAAATGTTTTCTTCAAGTTTGTCATTATTTCCTCTAGTATAACCCTACATAATAATCATAATACTCATCTTGGAATCCTATAGAAAGAAACATAAAAAAGGGCTGAAATAAAATACTAATTAAAGATATGAGTATAGTAGAGGATATGAGTTAATAAATAAAAATCAATAAATCAAGGTAAATCACTAAAACACATTAAATTTAATTAATAACATGAATATAATATTGGAGGAATAAATGATTATAAAATAATTCCATACAAATAATCACATGAGCTTAGAAATTTACCATGGATGTGATAACAAATAAAATAATCACATAGATATCAATGACTAATCTCGTAATGATGGAACATATAATGCTGGACATCAGAACCAAAAAATCAAGGCCTCGTGCAAAGAAATTTTACATAAATGTGTAAGGCCTCATCAAAAAACTTAAGCTTGTTTCTATCATGAAAACTACCGATGTATCAAGGTGCTATAGTGGGCCCCACCCATAACTTTCTAAGTCCAATGAAATCCTCATATGAAGTGGTGAAACATAATCAACATAAAAATTTGTATTGTAAAAAACTATCATACAAAATGTTAATACTTCACCCACAATCAATAAACAAAATCATAAACTATTCATAATAATATAGTGAATGGTATCAAATTAGTACATCCCCAGAAAAAATAATCATATATTATTAGAAGAAATAATAAGGATGGTATCATTATATTATATTCCTAGTAAATATTAATTAGTATAAATTTATGTCATATTAGATGAAAAATGGGTTTTAAATATAACTTGGGACATTTCTTGAACAAAATAACCTTTATTTGAAAATCATTTTTTTCTAAAATTGAAATTTCATAAAATATTTTAAAATACATTTCTTTGAAAATAACCTTAAAAATTTTAATAGAATATTCCACAAAAATAATTTTCATGATGGTGTAAAATTCTATTCATGTCTTACAAGTTAAAAGAAAATATTCCTTTCACACTTTGGTTAAATGTCAAGAATTACGTCATTCAGAAAAAGACAAGAATTTTTTTTAACCCTTTGTAAAAATTCAAAAATGGGTAAAATTTTATTTAATAAATCATTTTTTTAATGTTAAAATAGTTTTTTAAAACATGGATATAAGAGAATATAGGTTTTTAACCAAAGAGATAAATAAAGGCAATTTTTTTTAAAACATTATTTTAAACTATTTAGTGCATAAAGAGAGGAAAATGAAGTAAAAACATGTATTTTCAGGACATAATAATATAAGAATAAAATTCATGAGTTTCTTTAAAAAGTGATCATAATATTCAACCATTGTAAGTATAAACCAAAACAATCTCGATAAATGATGATATTATAACATAAAAACATTACCATTTTGGTAATAGTGAATCATAAGCCTCATAAAAGAATAAAATAAAATTAAACTTAAAATATCCTGAGAATAAATAAATTCAAGATATTACATATAAAATAGTCTGTATATACATCACATAAAATAATATAGGTGCATAACATGACATATGTCTCAAAGAAGACAAATTCAAACAAAAATATATTACCTTAGGTCTAACTTCATTAGTATGAATTAGAACATACTATATAATAAATATAAGTTTCTTATAAATCTATTATAGAATAATAATAAAATATATCATACCATATATGATTTTTTATAGTCTTTTATCACTTATTGTTTTTTAACTCTTTGTTAAAACCACTATTTTGGGTGATAATTGATTTGTTTTTCATGTGTGTTTTAGTTTGGGGATTTCAGAAATTTTAATTTGATCATGGTTACATAATATTCAGAATTTAAACAATGATATAAATTTAATATATTTTCATTATATATGTATTTATAATAATCTATAAATGTTACAAATTGGAAATAGATTTCATCATTCATAGAGATGATACGACATACATACGCATGAATATTGTTTCCATTTTTTCGTGACGGATGGAACAAAAGTAAAATAAATATTAATTAACCTTTCAATATTTGTTATTATTTTATATATAGGATGTATATTAATCAAATAAAACCTTATTATTACCCATGTAATAATAAAATGAGAACAATTCCATATCGCTACGTGGAGACGATAGTCTACACGTATGAATGAAAGATGTTATTGTTTTATAATGGATTGGAAGGTAAGAAGTTAGATATGATATTATATTTTTTATAAAAACTTTTAGTTAATAAATTTTGCATATATTCATTAAATTAAACCTTACTACTTTCCATGTAAAGTGTGAGAGAAAAATGAATCACATCGCTTCATGAAGTGGTAGTCTTCCATACACATGAGCGACATTATCGTATCCCCCGTGGAATAGAAATTAAGAACTTATATGTGATATAATAATTAAAAAGGAATAATAATTTCAATAAATATCATATAAATATATTAAATCTATCATTATATCAAACATTTAAAGGTGGTGATGGAAAAATAATTGCAACGGTTCGCAAGGCGGTAGTTTGCCGTACACATGATCGACGACTTCATTTCCCATTTGATGGAAGAGGAGAGAGATATAGATTATTACATTAACATAATAAAATATAAGTATATAGTATATAAATTATTTATTATATTATCATATTTTAATAGTATTTTAGGTAGGTGTAAGAAGAAATAAAACAAAAGACAAGATTAATAATTTTACCTCCTCTTTGGAGAGCCTATTTAGGTTTATACTTAAATCCTTATTTGGAGGTTTTCCTAATAAAAATAAGGACTATATGATGACGTTAGGGTATTAAGGAATATATTTGGTTAGTCATCTTATGAACCAAATGGCTTTGGGAGTGTGAATATGAGGGGTGAGTGGGTGGCCATTTATAAGGGGGGAGAGGACACACTTGGAATTTTTGAAACAAAATCAATTACACCAACATTTTTATCATGCCAAAAACATAAAAAATGGTTCATTATAAAACCATATAGGTGATAAAGTATAAATATATATATATATATATATATATATTGTGTTTTACGAGTTTTTATGTCATTTTAACTCTTATAATTTTAGTTTAACCCCCGGGTAAATCAATTTTTACCTTAACTATGGTAATTAATTTTTACTGCCTTCATTATTCATTATGGTAAAAAAAATTGAAAATATTTGATAATATCAATAACTATTATTTCAAATATTTAATCAATATTTCCTAATTCAATTCACATAAGCGTCAGAATTTAATTTAAAATAAAACTCACATACGTAATGAAAAGGTAGTTTTCCAAAGAAAAATTCTCATAAGTATGGAATACTTTTAGATTTAAATTATACATAAAATTGATATCGATGATATAAAATAGTTAAATTTTAATTTAACTGATCTATTATTGTTATATAACCAATTTAAAATATAATTAACCATGTGACTAATTTAAATGAATATTCAGTTTTCAATAAAAACTAGCATTTTCACTATTCATCGAAAAAATAATCTATTCTGAAAATTCTATAAAATTCAATCTAATTTAATTTTTATATGATTATTCCAAAAAATAATTTTTTTTTTAAATAAACTTTATAAAATAGGTAAAAATTATTTTTAAAAATAATTTCTCAAAACATTACGAAACTGCCCTTTAGAAAAATAATTTTTTTATTAAATATTCCATTTTATTTCAAGTTAATTTTTTATTTATAATCAATATATAACCATGGAATTTGTTTTTTAAATTTTTAAAATATATAATTTTCATAATCCATTTATTCATATTCATATCCTTTAATTTAATGGTTAGATTATAATTGTATTTTATATTATGATTCATTTAGACTCGGTGTTGTGTGTTCTTAAAGCTATCGAAGAGATTAAATTTATTTAAAAAGAAATATATTTTAAAATATTGTGGTGTTATATTATCATATAATATTATTGTTTCACATCATATAATCTATACAATATGAGGTTCCTCTTTAAAACTAGGGGTGTTATAGTGACAACCATTTGGGTTTTAATACAGATAGGAGGAATAGATTGTTACTCTTTTATGGATCTTATGATCTATTAAAAGTTAATTTTATTTCTTTAAGAATTAAAAAATTCATATTGGATATTCATTCATTATCAAAAGAGGTTAATTTTAAATTTATCTAAGCAAAATGAAAGGATGTAATTATGTTTTTAAAATAAGAATATATAAAGTAATTATATTTTCTTGGGTTCTCTATATTTATAGTAAAAGAATCCTCAACTCTAGAAAAATTATATTGAAACAAAAATATTATTATATTACAATCACATTCTAAGAATTAATTGTCTTTAAATTCATAATATATTAATGGTTTTGTGATTTTCAAATTTCTCTCGATCATTCACATTATTTTGATCAACGATCTCTATCATTCTCTATAATTATTTATAATTTTCTTCCATGTCAATATTTTCAATTCCCACTATTTTTCTCCAACTAGGAAAGATAGTCATGTGTTATTCTAGATTACCTTTGTGTCTCCATTTCAATATTTTGAAAGGGATTTTTATTAACCCTTTTTAAGATGTGGGTTTTCTACAAATGAACTTTTGAATGTCAAACACTTGATTACTGAACACAAGTTTAAATTATAAGGATGCAATTTATTTAAGGGGATTAGAATGTAACACCCATAGATTTTAAAATAACACTTTCTGTAAGATACTGACCTTTCTATAGATGTGAATAACTTTTTATTTGGTATTCTATTACCCTATTTTTTATCATACTTTGGTTGGGTTTTCCTTTGGGGTTGTTTCAGGTGAATTTGGAAAATTTTGGAAGCCCATGTGGTTGTTCATGGTCATCACACAGTTAGGAAAAACCATACGGCTTTCCCTAGGAAACTATGTACCCCTTTTTGAGCCATAGGAGTTGGTGCGTGGTTTAATGAAACCATGCATCCTCCCTCCCAAAACTGTGCTCCCTTTGACAGAGGTGGTTTTCATGGTTGGTGCATGGTTTTTCAAACTATGAACCCACCTATGAGTAACTTTTCACCCCATAAGTAGGGGTGCAAGGTTAAGGTTCGTGTTTTGGAAAACCCTCCACCCCACCCAAGAAACCATTCAGATGGGATTTTAAACCCTCTAGATTTTATTTTAAAATTACCAAACCCCTAGTTTATATCCTTAATCACCGTATCTCTACCTAAAACAATTTTCCTTGATCTTGGATGCTCCCGAGAGGATTTCTTGACTCCTAAAAACTCTACCGATGTGAATCAAAGATTTGGTGGATGAGATCATATCCTATACGGTATGTAACCTCTTCCTCATTTGAATTCCTCTCTCTCTCTCTTCATCTTTCTCTCCCTTTAGAGAGGGATGAATTTCTTCCGTTGTAGATAGTTTATATCTAGGTTTTGATGGATCTGATTTTTTTGGAACTTGATACTAGATTTTGATCATAGATCTCCTCCTCCATTTTGAATTCAACCATTCTACATCGCATTAAGGGTTATGGTTTGGAAATAATTCATCAACGATCTTGATTTAGGTGGTCAAATTTATAATTCACATAGTATTTATTATAATCATGTGTAAGTAATTGTACTACTACATTTTAATGTTGGTCAATTTTATTTAAATTAAAAAAGTTAATTTAATTCTATGAAATTGGGATACCCTCCATGGATCTCATTGTACCTATTGAATTCTATGAGATTGAACTTGATAGAAACCCATGGGGTGTTCCAATATCACTAAAATGATGATTTATGGAATGTGAAAATGGGAATAATGGGCTATTAGAATTAAATTAAATCTTTTTTCATGTTGATAATGTGAATTAAATGGTTGTTTGGATTAACCTAGAATGGTTAATGAATTGTGTGATTAAATGTTGTTAAATTGATTAATGTTGAGTTTTTCATATTATTCCATGTGATTAAAGTAAAGAACCATGGTTGTTATTTCTAAATTAAATAGTTCACTAAGATGTGAATTATTGATAAGAAGGTTAATGATGTTGAACCTTTGTATTGTGAATACCATTTCCATTTATACTCAAGGTTATTCACCTAGACATACCAATAATTATTTTATTTAGTAGCTCTATGTATATATTTAACACTCCTTAATTTTGGGATTAAATTTGATAAAATGTGATCCTATATTTAATGACAGATTTGGAACACTTATGCATGTACATGATATGAATGAAATGGGTGAGACCAAAATTATATATCGCTCTAATGAATTGGGTAAAGTTTTAGTCTCATGAGATGTCAAGATTGGGATTAGGGAGTAACTCTAATCCATTATGGGACTTTTTAACCAAGTTATGATGTCTTAGTGGTTATCCTTGATCCATATTTATGATATCTTGTTTAATGTTTTTTCCACATTCCCATGTTTCCATTATGATATCATGTTGTGCCACACCTTATTGTTCAAGATTATGATTCTTTCCCCTTTTATATCCCATGTAAATTCCTATCGACTAACATGTAATTATTTTATCATGTTTTTCTTAGTTTATTCCTTTAATGGGATTATAGCTCACTCATTTCTTATGTATGTCCTCAAGTTATCCCATGTAGTTTTAAGAGAATTTCAATTTTATAGAATGTTAAGGAATTTTTCAAAAATGTTTTTGTATCCATATATCATTTTGAATTTCTATGCACCTAATTTCCCAAAGAAACTAGGATTCATGATATTCTGGGTTATACTACGTGTTTTTTATATAATAAATCATGAAATAAAATGTATTAAAGATAAGGTTTGTTATATTATGAATCTATTATTTTAAAGTCACTATTCCTTTTTATCCATTTTAATTATATTAATGGATATTTATATTAAGAATTGTGTAATTATATTTGTAATAAGGTTTGGTTCACTATAGTTTTTTAAGTTAAGACCCACATTTTTCTTATTTCTCTTCATTATCTTCTTTTCTTCTTGCTTCTTATTTTTCCTCTTTCCTAAGGGTCAATTTAGTTGAACCCTTAGTATAGGGTTTTTCTAAATCATTTTGATTTATTATGTCTAGGGTTTGTGGATCATTCTGAAGGTACTTCTCTTTCCTCATTCATGTTTTTTATATAATCCTCTACTGATTTAGGTTGGTATTTTCATGTGATTTAATTTTCCTTAAAAAACCATATTATGCTTCATTTTCCTGGATCACTTATTCTTATATTTAGTCTTGTTTTATAATCTTTTGTGGATGGATAATTTTCTTTCAAAGTTATAATTTCATATATTGATGAAAATAATTTGTATTTCAATAGATTTTTAACTTAAAACTTTGAAAATTAAAATCAATGTATATTATGGGTTCAATGATATACCTATGAGACTTCTTCAAGTAGAGTGGTGATTTGATTAGTGTTTAATAATATTCAAATTATTTATTATGAGATGTTTTATGGGTTTAGAGTATTGTTTGGATATTCCTACATTCTTATTAAACATTTAGGGGTTTCTTAGATATGTTATTATGTATCTTATAGATGATTTAATTTCTTCAAAAAGAGGTTTCCAAATGACAATTGGTTTCTAAATCATTTATCAAATAAAGGATTTATTTATAGAATTATTGGATAGAAGAATGAGGCTTGTTTAGAACCTTGTATGAATTTTTTTATAAAAAGTTCTACAACATTAATTTAAGCCCCACGAAATCTTATTTTACATGAGTTTTAGATCCTAATAAATTATTATGATTATTGTTTGATGTTATTTGGACTATACATAGGTATTTTAAAAGAAGGGTGTATGGATATGGGATAGTAGGTGATATTGTGTTATTTTGATATGGAATCTATAATTTAAATGTGATTGATTTATGATAAATATTACTCTACCCCTAGTGTCTAATTTCATAGTAAACCTATATATATATGTGTGTGTGTGAGAGAGATAGAGAGACAGTTTGAGAGATTATTATCATACTAGTAATGTTTATATGTGATAACTCGAGACCCATACAATCAGATCAAGTTCTAAAAAGTATTCCTTACAAACTATCTTTGATACCAATTAAAGAAACAAAATTTTAACCATCCATAATTATAATATCAATAACCAACATTAAGTCACTTACATACCTAATCCCTTTTATGTTTAGAGTTTTAAAGAATTAGGAAAAAACCTTTATGTAACAAAACCCATGTATTTCTTATAAAATGGGTATTTTTCCCATTAAACCCATATTTTCTTGTTCTATAAGAAGACATTAACATTTCCCACAAAATTCTCCACACATAATTCCAATCCAGACATATCTTACATAATATCATTTTTCATAACCTAAAGGAAAAGTAAATATAAAAAGGGTGACTACATATGCTGAGTAAGGGTAATTATCAAAGATATCATTTAATGATCATAAGTGATCATAAGATAAGAATAATGTTATGATAAAATGATCATAAATTATGAAAACATGCCCAATATATCATAGACTATAAATCAGGAGTCATGGAATATGGATTTTTCATAATAAAATACATCAATCATAAGAATTTGGAATCATCAATAATAATAAAAATGATCCATGAGAGTATATCATAAGTATAAAACCTTAGTTTTTGTCATACAAATAAGTATATAAAATCATTTACTTAATCAAGGTTCAATTAAAAGACCATCATTGTGGATAGATTCCTATAGTGGATCAGGTTCACTATCTATTCAAATAATTTCCATAGTCAATGCTCATTACTAGGACTATCATTGTAGATAGAGTCCCTTACTGAACTGGGTTCACTCCCCATTCTAATTTATATTGTCTCGTGAGATTTAAATCATTACTCAATGCATTGGATGTCTATATAATTTTAGGCCCACCCATAACATTTTGATATCCATACATAATTCATTCATATTATCATAAAAACATTCATCATTTAATCATACCATAACCCATGAAAAATAAATTGGTTTCATAAATATTTTATCATCACATAATTATAATTCATACAGATAATGGAAGTATATGGTATCATAAAAGTATTCATTATTTCATTATAGATTAATTTTCCCATTAAAAGAAACAGGTTTCATAAAAACATTATTAAAACATCAACATAATAAGTCATCCAAATAAAGGAAGTGTATGGTATCATAAGATCATATCCCCAGTTAAGAATATCAATTCATAAATAATAATTACATAGATGAAAATAACTTTTATAAAATCCTTTAAAATACACTTTAAAAATCAAGAGAAAATAACCCTTTTATTTTGGTAACATTTTATAAAATAAAATTCACAAAAAAATAGGAATAGGGTTTTATTTTAAAAACCATTTAAACATATAAAGTATGTTTAATGAAAAATTAAATACATTACAGTGTGAAAATCCATTCATGTCTTGTATATTAAAAGAGAACATTATTTTTGTACTTTTATAAAATAAAAAAATAAGTCGTATGAAAAACTTGTAAAAAATTTCCTATTATTAATATGTAAAGAAATAAAAAATTATTAAAAAATTTATTTTTAAAAAATTTATTTTTAAGTAAAAAATTATATAAAACAATTTTAATAACATGTATTTAGAAGAAAATATTCTCTAGGTAAATAAGATAAATAGGGTCTTGGTTTCATAAAAATATTTTATAATTCATGTTAAGTACTAAAGAGTGGAAAATCAAAGGAAAATATGAAAACCATAGAAATAAATAGATGAGAAGAAAATATGTTGGGTATAAGAGATAAATATAATATAATTCCCTTAAAGTATATTCATTCATAAATAATCCTTATTAAAAATGGGATTTCAGTATAAACCCTTACCAGTTTGTTAAATTTTGAATCGTGAAACCATTTAAAGAAATAAATTAAAACCAAACATTAAATACTATTAATATGAATAAATATATGATATAATATATAAAAATTTTATTATATACACCATAACCACGAATAGGTTCATAACATGAAATATATCCTAAAGAAACAATATTGAGACGAAGAACCCTTACCTCAAGTCATGACTTACTCCATACATGCTCTTAAGATATTCTATAATAAATTTAGATTCATTATACATATATAAAAAATAATATTTATACTTATATTATAATATATTATTCTTTTATATTTTCTATTTTCCCATTTATTAATAATTCTTCATTAAAATTAACATTTAGGGTTTTCACTATTTCATTTCCCATGCATGTTTTAGTTCAACGGTTATATTCCTTGCACCTTGTTAATGGTTTAAACATCATAATAATATTAATAATTTCATAATTATAATATTTATTAATTATATACACTTTTATAACCATTCATATAAATCAATTATATTAAATTAATTACTTCACTTCGTGTAGATGATAGTTCATACATACGCACAAATGATGTTTTCATTTTCCAATGAGTAGAAAGAAATAAAGGTAAATAATAATATATATTTATATAATAATAATAATAATAATATCATAAATTTCATATATATTCATTAAATATATCCTTATTAACATTTATGTTAATAATAAATTAAAAAAATGAATCAAATCACTCCATGGAGGTGGTAGTCTACACGTACGCCTGAGTGATGTTATCATTTTCAAACGGATGGGAAGTTAATAAGGTAGAAAATATTTTATCATTAAATAATAATAATTATGTTATATAAATAATAAATATATCCATTAAATATATCTTATAACCATCCAATATATATGGGGATAAAAAATAAAATGCATCGCTTCATGTAGACGGTAGTTCATAAGTACACATGAGCGATGATTTTATTTTTCATTAGATATAAAAGAGAGAGAAAAGGGTTTTACCATTAACAAATGAAAATTTAATTATTGTAAATATTTATATGTAATAATTTTAATATGGTTATATAATATTTTAAGTAGTTTGAGGAAGAAAGGAATAAGAAATATATCAGTAAATTCAATTACCTCGTCTTCAGGTAACTTCCTTTGTCTTACACATTAATACTTATTAAGATGGTATTTTGGAGAGAAAAATACTTCTAGGTAATGTTGAGAAATTTTTTGAAGTTATTTAGATATATATTGGTTGATCCAAGAGTCTTAAGTGTTGTGGATAAATGATAAGAGGATATCCCCTTTTATAAGTGAGGTGGATGGAAAACTTTTAAATACTTGAAACTCTATCATATAATATATGTCTTACTCAATTCAAGTGGATATTAATTATCATAGTTTCAAATATAAAAATTTAAATGTCAAAATATAATCAAAAAATGATATTTAATAATTTTTTTTGTGTTTTCTTAATCCTTATCTCTTATTTCAACCCCTCTTTTAACCCTTTTAACCCTTACATTGGTAATGAGATACTTGGTACTTAATGGTAAATGATTTAATTATAAAGGGGAAATTGGATAAAAGGTGGAAAATTTATTATATTCTAGAACATTTCTCATTAAAATGATATAATATGAGATTTTTTATGATTTTTAAATCAATTAGTTAAATATTTTTTGACATAAAATATTCTTAAAGTCTTTTCCAAGACTAATCACATAATTTGAAGTTAAAAAAAATAAATATTACCATGGAGTTTAAATTTTAATATTTAAAATATTACTTAGATTTCATTTTGATCCATAAAAAACATCAATTACTTTAACTTATCCAAAAAAACACCACTTTTAATATTTTAAAATTATTTACTTTGATTTTTCACCCACTCACACAAGTGTTGCATCAACGACACATAAGCATTTTAGATAATTGTACCATTACAAAAAAAATTAAATTAAATATCTATAATAATAATTTATTAAAATTAACAATAAAAATATAGAAACATTCATAGATTATTTTTATTCTTATTAAAATATATTAGAGATATTAAAACAAATAAAATGACATTTTGTAATTATCCTTTATATAAAATAATATAAATGTTGTTATCAAAATAAAATGGCACCAATTTGCCATATTTTTAAATATTTTAATATTTTAGCAGAAATAAACTCATAAAATGAAATAAAATCAAGTATTTGAGATATTTGGAGACCTTATCCTTTATTTTTAACTTTGTTTAACTCATTTTACCCTTTTCCAGGGCAATAAACGTTTACCATGGTTACTTTTCATTATTAATAAAAATGAAATGTATTTCCTTTCCAAATTATGACATGACGATCCAAAATAAGGAATAAATTTTCCAAAATTAAATTTCCATATGTAGTTAAAAATAATTTCAAATAAGTTCAAAAAATGAAATAAAAATGTCTTCATAAAAATTTTCTTCTTTAAGCATAAAAATGATTTAAACCCAAAATAGTGTATAATGATGATTCACATTGGAATTAATTAGATTATGTTTAATAAAAAGAGATTTTTTTTAATTTAAGAATTAATCAAAACTTAAATTCCTTGTGAAAACTTGATTAAATGAGAAGTACCAAAAATAGTTTTTATTTGAATAAAAACATTACTTAGATTTTCAAAATGTCAAACATAGATTTCAAATTTCAACATTATATTTTTAAATTTACTATATTTCATCTTAAATATACATTTTTTCAAAAAAAATTCATAAACTTTCAATTCTTTCTTATATCATGATAATTTCATAAAAGTTACATTATTTGTAAAATCGATATTTTTAACTATTCACCCAAAAATCAAATATTTCTGAAAAATCCCACAAATTCACCCTAAGATAATTTTGATATAATGAATACAAAAATAAAGTTCATTTAATAAAATTCAAATTATAAAATTCATAAATTTTTCTTTTAAATGAAGTATACAAAAATATAAGGAAGACCCAATTTTATAGAAAAATAACCCTTTTAAACTTCAACTATTCTTAACTCTATATGATTTAATTATTATCATTAAAAATTTATTGATTATTTATTAGTAAATAATCAATAAATTTGAATTAGTACAAATTTTCATCATATATTTCATAGTGTGGTTACTCTTATTCATGTCTACCAAACCAATGGCTATGTTATTATGGTCATATATAAATAATAATATTTATATAGTATATCACCATTCATTTAAGATCAATGTTTCATGAAATACACACTATGAAACATTTTATTCATTTAAAATAATATAAATTATAAAATTTCAGGGTTTATATTCTACCCACTTAAATAAATTACATCCTCATAATTTTATCTCATGTCTGATAAAAAGGGTTTAAAACATTTTTATAATTAATTCTAAGCAATGGAAGATAAATATACATAAGTGGAAGGAAATAATTTTTAATCCTCATCAATTAAATTTCCTTTTAAAAATTACTATAATGTATTTGTTAATAATATGAAACATATCATTTATTAAATATTTCTTGAACCATGAATTTACCATTGTGAGACTCATACTTGTGAATGATTTTCAAAAATAATACCTCCATAGTTGAGTAATAATATCCAAATAGGACTCAATGGATTTATATTTCTCTTTCTTGAGTTTAAGGAATTATTTTACCACTGATATAAATAATGTGTAATATTATAATTACTTGATTTATTCCTACAACTTCATCCTTCTACTGTGTTTCTATCATTTGTTCACCTTTATTTCATGTCATAAGATAAATAAACATGATGAATTTTTCATCCCTGAAGCACTAAAATTATCTTTTAATAGATTATAAGATATATAAAATTATGAAAAAAATATTCTTCTTATTTCTACCCATTAACCAAAAAAATAATGGTTATAACATGTTAATATAATATATAATATGATTAAAAAAGGTTACATAAATCTCCAAAACCTCAAAAATAACACCCAAATATTAAAATAAATCATTTTATAAATAATTGATCTTAAAACTATTCCAAAACTTACTTGAAAAAATTTAAAACCCAAAATAAAAAATATTTTATCACATATTCTTCCAATATCAACTTAAAATTTATCCTTAAATAACATTAATTACTCATAAGGTCACATACCAAAAATGTATAAACCCTAATAATATATTCTCTAAAATTCACTAATAATTTCCCAAAATAAATTGAATCACCATAAAACAACAACAATAACATATAAATTTCTAAAATTTAACTCAATATTTATTCCTTAAATAAATTCCATCTTAGAAAATAATATTCTATTTACCTTGATCATATACTCTTCTCAATATAGTCAAATTTTTAAAAAATAACATTAATCACTTAGTCACCAAATCACTTTTTAGTCTCATGAATTCCCAAAATATAATAACCCCTTTATTTCCATTAACCATAATTTTCATGCTATAAAATAATTTATTGAACATAATGGTAATGTGTTTCTTTCAACTTTTACCCCAATAAAATTATTCTTGAATAAATTCACACTAAGTCATGTGTCAAACCTAAGGGTTACATATAACTCAATGATATATTAAACCTTACTAACCATTTCTTAAAATGTCATTGGTCTCCTTAAATACCATAACATAAAACCTCAAAAGGATATCTATACCTTTAAAGTTATGATCATCCATAAACTTATGAATTCCCAATGGTATCCTTGACTCTTAAATTATCCTCATCTGATAACATCCTCATGGTCATTGTCACAGTTGAGTGGTGCTCAGCAATTGGCCTCCACATCCAAGTGGTCCTAGATTTAAACCCTGATGGGTATAGGTATTTTTCTAGTACTATTAAGGTGGTGACGTGCATGATGATGTTGTAAGGTGGTGATTCAATCATGATACATTATTTAGGAAGGTGGTGATGCATAAATTATGTAGTCTTGGTGATGTGGGAAGAATTATGAAGCCATGAATTTGTAATGGGCCTTTAGGCCATAAAAATGATCCTTTGGTCTATGTAATGAGCTTTATTTTATAGGATCCATTTTTTCATTATAAGGATTTTGAATATATTATTAAATATTTTTTGAGCCAAGCACTAAGACGGCGTGAAATTATAAGGCCCAAAGTATCTGAAATTAATTTTATAAAAATATTAAATATATTTTATATCATGTACATGCATTATTTCATAATTAATGGAATATCTCATGAATAGAGTCTAAAATAAAAAATATGAGACCATGGTTGAATCTAGATCACAGGTTTTACCCTAGGAATTACCTAAAGTTAGTAAATACCAGACATTCTAATAAGGCAATTATTGGTGAGTACATTAGGTAGATTAATTAATTAATTCATTCATTCATTCATTTAATGCCCAAAACCATTTCCCCTCTAAAAGTATCCTTTTATGGATAATCTACATGGTTATTCGCATAACCCTTGGATTGTTGAGAGGAGGTTCCATCATTCTTAATTTGCAGATCGTGATCAGATGATGAATGGTGACTGGATTGAGGTGGATTGACATACAGTGAATGTAGAAAATCTTCCCCATCATTGGAGAATGAGTTCTTCACTAAACAATGATACAATATCAAGGTAGGGCACATTATTTTTTGTATTTACACAAATTTTAATTAATCAATAGTGTATTATAGTATCTTCTTTGATTTTTGGCATCTTCCAACCTTCATAAGAGACCATTCTATAATTTGAATAGGTTAAATAAAATTATTCTTGTCATTCCATGTTTCTCACCCCAAATATCTTTTATCTATGTTTTATGGACAAGAACTCTTTTCCAATGATTGATGAACATTTTTTGGTGCCTTTAACCACACTAGTTCTTCACATTCTTCAATGTTGGGCTACGGGGCTATATTTTAACATTACCGAGTGGGTCTAAGCACGATTAGACCCCTATATTCATTGTGTATGTTTCAATTAAAACTGTATCTATAACAACCCATACTTTACATACATTTTTATTACTTTATAATGAAGAATACTTATTACAACATATAACAAAACCATGATAGTACCATATAGGTATAGTTTCTTTAGAAACTGGTAAACATAAACAACTGGTTCATAAAGCATATACATTGTCTCCTGTTTATTTCCTCATATCTAGAGTCCCTTTTGGCATATCCTACTTAATACCATTCTTCCTGACCTAGGGAAAAGAAAACATAAAAAAGGGTGAGCTCAAATTCTCAATAAGGGTAAACAAAGGAAATATCAATCATATCATATTCATAAGAACATAACATTTTGAAAATCTTAAACTGCAAAAGAGATCATAATATCATAACATGAGATAAATCATAGTAGTGAAATGTAATCCCAATAATCATAACATAAAACATGAAAAAAAAATTCATACACACATAATCATAGAAAATCATTTCATATTAGTCAAGACTCATTACCAAGACTATCATAGCGGACAAAGTCCATTTCTAAAACGAGTTCACTCCTCGTTCCAGCCCTGTATCACTGAACCAGATTAACTTGATGTTATAGCCATGTCTATCTCATGATATATAAATATTTACCCATTGAATTGGAGGTAGATATAGGTCCCACCCATCTCATAATGAAACCATTATTATGTGTTCCACAAAATCATAAATCATATATCATAGAATAACCCATGTAATAAAAATGGGATTCTTAAACATCTTGCCATCATAACATAATCCATATAATATAAAAGGACTTCATAAAAATAATTCCATCAAAAAATAATCAAATAAATGTAAAAATAGGGATAGAAATAGAACCCTATATTATCTTAGATGGAAAATAATTTTGTTAAAACACTTGAACTCCATTCTTGAGGAAAATATCCTTTCTACTTCAAAAACATTTTTCCTTTCTTAACATGTAATACAATTTTAAACTAAAAGAAGTTAATTAAAAATAAACTTGAAAACATGTAAAGGAAGCTTCTCAGAAATAATGTCCTATGAAATGATAAAAATTCATTCATGCCGTATAATTTAAAAAACATTCTTCTCGTACTATGGTCGGAAAAGTCAAAAAGTATCTCGTACTGAAAACAACAAAAGATTCCTTTCATATATTTTACTAAAAATTCACCAATAGGTAAAATTGTATTTAAACAACTGTATCAGGATAGAAATAATATTACATATTCAGGAAACATGGGTTTGGATGATAAATATGCCCCGGTAAATTCTAAAGTATAAACAATCTCAGATAAAAATGAGATTGTGAGATTTTCCCTTACCTTAGGTCCGATATGCTTTGTACGTATACGAAACTCCTGTATAATGATTTAAATAATGTCATTTACTTACTACAGAATCATATTCATTGTTATAATATTATATATGGTCATATTCTTATCTTCTTATTAGTAATATTTCATTGCTACTTGTTATTCGGGTGTTCATTTCTTTATGTTCTTATGCATGTTTTGTAGAATAAATTCTTATTCCTCTTTTTAGGTTATAGATACCTAATTTAAAGAATGTTATTATTGTAATATATATAATATTTATTTATTAAATTCATTTTTATAATCATTATTCAATGAAGATCATGTAGAACAAGTCGCATCACATCGTGGAGACAGTACGTCGTACGTACGCACGAGCGATGATATCATTCTTTTGATATTAAAATAGTATATAATTGGATGGTATATCATATATACAGAATCATAATAATTTTATATTTATTATTTATATCATTTATACTCATTATTATACCCATAGAAATGATGAAATGTTTGAATAACAAACTACACCACAATGTGGAGACGATAAGTCGTACGTACACACGTGTGGTGACTTTTTCATTCATAGGATGGATAAAATAACTAATAAGGTTATACCATTCATAATAACCTCACTGTATATAGAATATAATGGAGTTATTATTTTATAATGGAAACAACAATGAAGGAGGAAGTGGAAGAAGAAAGGATCTTGAAATAGGTGGTGAGATATTTACCTCTTCCACGGGTTCTTCCTTTTGATTTGATCAAAAGGGCTCCATAGGTTGGCTTTATGACTAAAGGAAGGCCTCCGGGATAAATAGAGGATAGTTGAGAGGGTATTTGGGAAGATTTTTGGCCAATCCAAATGGCTTTTGAGGTGTGAATTAGAGAGAAGGGGGAGTTCACTTTTATAAGAGGGGTGAGGGGAACCTTAGGAAAAACTTAAAATATTATTTTATAATAAATTCATATTTGGTTTATAATGGCTTCAAAGTTACTTATTTAGAGGATAGGGTGGGTATGGGTCTAAATCCTCTCAACCAATAGGTTTTAGACAAGTTTAGGTTACCATTTTAACCTTATCATTTAGATTTAACTCTAAGATAAATAATTTAACTTTTACCATGTCTTCTTGTATTCTTACACTATATGGTTAATAAACTTACTATAAATTGAAAATAGAACCCCAATTGGTTCATTAATGTCATATATATTATTATATAAGTCTTTTGGCTGAACTTTATATTTTTAGGAATATAATATCAATTAACAATTTAATATTTGTTTTAAAAACTCTTTTATGTCAATTTTGACACTATTTGGTATTTTGTTTTTTCTAAATTTATAACAGCATTATTACTTCGAAAAAAATTATCTAACCAACCCTAATATGTCATATTAACCTATAAAATTAGTGTAATTCATAAAAATTCTCAAATTATATTTATTTGGGTATTTATAATATTAATTATGTTAATATTTCATTAATAAAGTAATTACTGCATCATCATTGTGTCATAAATAAATTAAATTATTTAATGTCTAAAAATTGTAAATAAAATACCATTATGTATTAAATAATTTTATCTTTCTAATGAATATTTATAGTCGAATTTACCGTATGTATAACCCTATATTAAAAATGTTTTACTTATTAAACATTGATTTTAATTCTTTTAACTCTTCTTTGAATTAAATAATAATAAATGTCCTAATCTAATCCAAGTGGACCTAAATGGTCATATTTTATTCCTAAGGTTATTTTTGGTCGAATTACACTTATCCAATTGAATTAGGACATGTGTTAGGGTAATAATAATATCATTTTTACCCTTAACTACCCTATTTACTTTTAACCGTGGTAAATAGAAGTAAAAAAGTTACTATTCACAAAAAAATTATTTTTATTTTATTGAACCACATTTTACTCCTTGATATTAACCGTGTCTCTCAAATTTTCGAAATTCCACTCACCGAAGTGGTAAAATTAAGTTTTATGTAAATTTTCAAATTCTCCTAGGAGGTGGGTAAAAGACGGTAAAAAGTTCAATAAAATTTTTATATATCTTAAATTATTATAAAATGACTTTAATGAATTACATTGAAATTATATAGGTATTATGTATCTACTTTGACCAAAAATAAATTTAAATAAAATAAATAATTATTTAAATAAAAATTCGGTTTTAAACTATAACTCAGTGTTTTTCACTATTCATCAAAAATTGAAAGTTTTCATAAAAATACCAAAAATTCACCCTAAGCTAATTTCGATATTCTGAATCCAAAAATGAAGTCCATTTTGAAATAAAAAATTTATAAAATTTCAAAAAGTGGGTATTACTATTTATAATGGCTAGTTTATATAATATTTTAATAATATATCGTTGTTTAGTGAAACTCAGTATTGCGTACAACGCAAGATATCGAGGAAGGTTGATCTTGCGTGTAACGCAAGCCAAGATAGTGTTGTGTGTAGTGAAAGATTCCTTTGGTGTTGCGTATAACATAATACATGAAAAAATATTTCTCATAAAATCTCAGGGTGTTACATTCTACCCCCCTTAAAAAGAATTTCATCCTCGAAATTCATCACTTCATAAAAAATAGATGAGGATACCTCTCCCTCATCATATCCTCAAGTTCCCATGTAGCTTCTTCTAATTGTTGGTTCCTCCATAAAACTTTTACCAAGCGAGTGGTCTTGTATCGTATAACTTTTTCACTACGATCTAGAATCTCTATTGGTTGTTCTTCATAAGAAAGATCTTGCTCCAGCGGTACAACTTCTAAGCTTAGTACATGTGAAGGATCGAGTATGTACTTTCTCAGGAAAGATACATGGAACACATCATGAACTTGAGAGAGATTCGGTGGAAGCGCCAATCAGTAATCTACCTTCCCAACACAAGCCAGTATTTCAAAAGGACCAATAAACCTAGGGCTCAGCTTTCCCTTCTTTCCAAATCTCATTACTCTCTTCCAAGGAGATATTTGTAAGAACACTTTATCACCCACTTAAAACTCTAGGTATTTTCTTCGGTTGTCGGTATAACTTTTTTTTGACTCTAAGATGCTCTTATGGGTTGTTGAATATGTCTTACCTTTTCTATCATCTCATCAACAAGATCAGGTCCTAATAGTTGTCTTTCCCCAACTTCATCCCAGAAAGTTGGAGTTCTGCATTTCTTTCCATAGAGAGCTTAATAAGGATCCATCTGAATACTGGAGTGAAAGCTATTATTATAATAAACTTCCAACAAAGGTAGGTGTTGATCCCAACCACCTTTTAAATCCATATATCAAGGTCTCAACATGTCTTCTAGAGTTTGAATTGTCCTCTCAGACTGACCATCTGTCTGAGGATGATAAGAAGTGCTGAAACTCAACTCTGTATCTAGAGTATGATGAAGAATTTGCCAAAACTTCGAGGTAAACCTAGGATCCTGATCAGATATAATAGAAAGTGGTACTCCATGCAATCTTACCACTTCCTTCACATATATCCTGGCAAGCTGATCAAGAGAGAAATCTTCTCTAATAGTAATGAAGTGTGCCGACTTCGTAAGACGATCAACTATAACCCAGATAGCATTATTGCCTTTGGATGTTTTAGGAAGTCTAGTGATAAAGTCCATAGTGATGTTTTCCCATTTCCATTCTGGTAATGGTAATGGTTGTAACATCCCCTTAGACTTATGTCTCTCGTCTTTAACTTGCTAACAAACCAAGTATCGAGAGACATATTCAGCAACATCTCTTTTCATTCCATCCCACCAGAAGTACTCTTTTAGATCCCTATACATCTTCATGCTTCTAGAGTGAATAGAGAATGGAGAACTATGAGCTTCATCTAATATTTCTTTCTTTAATTATGGGATGGGAGGAACACAAACCCGATTCCTAAACCTTATTATTTCATCACAATCAATGTGAAATTTAGGAACATTTCTCACCTTATTTTGTAACTCTACATCTTCTTTATGTGACTCTTTAATCTTCACATGTATAGATGGTTGAACATTAATTTGATAAAGATAAGATTTTCCCCCTTCTATTATAATTCCAAGATCCATCCTTTGTAAATCCATAAATATTGGATCTTTTTTTATCCTCATCATGGATAAGCTAGCATGGTCTTGTCAACTTAATGCGTCTCCCACCTTGTTTGCTTTCCCAGGGTGGTAATGAATTGAGCAGTCGTAATCCTTAATCAGCTCCAACCATCTTCTTTGGCACATATTCAGCTCCTTTTGTGTGAAAATATACTTTAAACTTTTATGATCAGTATAAATATCACACCTTTCACCATAAACATAATGCCTCTAAATATTTAATGTAAATATCACCGCAGCTAATTCAAAATCATGAGTTGGGTAATTTTGCTCATGGATTTTCAACTGTCTTGAGGAATAAGCTATCACCATATCGTTTTGCATGAGAACACACCCCAATTCCTTCTTGGATTCATCACTATAGATCACAAACATTTCTCCGCTATAAGGTTGTGTGAGCACAGGTGCATTGGATAACCTTCTTTTTAACTCCTTGAAATTCTCTTCACACTCCTCCGTCTAAACGAACTTAACTCCTTTTCGAGTCAACCTTGTGAGTGGATTAGATAATCATGAAAAATCTTTCACAAAACGTCGATAATATCCAGCAAAAACCATGAAAACTTTGGATCTCAGTTACTGTTGTTGGTCTCGACCATCTTTCGATAACCTCTGTTTTTGTTGGATCCATATATATCTCCTCTTTCGAGATTATGTGACCCAAAAATGAAACTTTTTGAAGCCAAAATTCACACTTGGTAAATTTGGCATAAATCTTCTCTTTTCTTAGGGTCTTTAATACAATTCTCAAGTGATTTTCATGTTCTTCCTTACTCTTTGAATAGACAAGAATATCGTCTATAAAGACTACCACAAACTGATCAAGATAGTCTCTAAAGACTCTATTCATTAGATCCATAAAGATAGTAGGGGGATTAGTAAGACCAAATGTCATCACTATAAATTCATAGTGTCCATACCTTGTATGTGAAGTCATCTTTGGTATATCCTCCCTTTTGACCCTTAATTGATGATACCCTGAACGAAGATCAATATTGGAAAAGTATTGAGCTCCACGTAGTTTGTCAAATAAGTTATCAATGCATGAGAGAGAATATTTGTTCTTGATAGTGATCTTGTTAAGTTCTAGATAATCAATACAGAGTCTCATTGATCCATCTTTCTTCTTAAAAAACAGAATAGGTGATCCCTAAGGTGATGCACTAGGGAGTAGGAATATCTGATCAAGATTCTTTTGGAGTTTCTTCTTTAATTCCTGCAACTCAATTGGGGCCATTCTATAAGGTGTCTTTGAAATGGGCATAACATCCAGTATGACTTCTATTGAAAACACAACTTCACAATTTGGTGTAAGACCTATAAATTCCTCAAGAAAGACATCATCAAACTCCCGTACGATGGGAATATTCTAAATCATGAGTTTCTCCCCAACCATTTGAGATAAATAGCCTTCATTTATTGTAATCAAGAACCATAAGATGGAAGAAATTTCCACTGGAAGGTTATATTCATCCTTGCATCGATAGATGATCATAGATTGATCAGGAATATGAAATGTGACTACCCTTATTTGGAAATCGATATGAGCTCCATATAAGAAAATCCAATCCATGCCAAGAATCACATCAAATTCCACTATAGGAAGGATCACAAGATTTTTAGGAAGCACTTTCCCACAAACGTTAATTGGAGAAGAATTATAAACTTTTTATGCAACCGTTGTGCCATTAAGATTTGTCACAGCTAACTCAACAGCTAATTGTTGAGGTAGTACGGTGATACCCTTAGAAAATTATTCAGAAATAAAAGAGTGGGTGGATCCAGAATCAAATAAAACATTTTTTACTTTAGAGTGTATGGTAAGTGTACCTTTCACCACTTCATTATCGTACTCTATATTTCCAATAGAAATTTCATGTGACTTTCCTTTGTCTTTGGACATAAGAGTTTTTTGACATCGATCATCATCAAAAACCCTTGGATTAGGGAATTAATTAGCATAATGCCCCATTTCCTTATACTTGTAACATTGAAGTGTAGGAGGTGCATTCTGTGTAGCCATTTCTTTGTTCGCATCACTAGAAATATTTTTTCCATCATTGCGTCATTCAAATGCCTGATAACCTTATTTTCCACATTTGAAACATTTACTTGTCCCTTTAAGAAAATTCCCTCCATGTTTCTTTCCACACTTTGAGCATAAGAGAAAACTAATCTTCGTTTCAGTGTGGTCTTTAGATTTCCCTTTGAATTCCATTTTCCTCTTCTTATCAAACCCATATGAGTGATGGGTTACTCCAATCTCCATCTCAACCTTGAGAGCACATCGAACAATTTCCTCATAGCTATTGAAGTCCCTTATGGACAATGCCCTTCGAAGACTTGGTTTTAAGCCACTAAACAATCAATCGATCTTACTCTCAGGTTGGATAATAATTCTAAAAGCATACCTTGCAAGTCTTGTAGAATTTGCTTTATAGGTACCAACAGATTCATCATACTTTTTCTTTAGTTCAAGAAATACCTTCTCCATCTTTGTTCAAAGAATATGAGGTAAGTACTTATTGAAAAATATGTTCTTGAACTCGTCCCATTCCATGGACTCAATTTCATATCTTTGCCTCGTAATCTTGATAAGATTCCACCATTGATCAGCTTCACCTTCCAAACAATATACTGATAAGATGACTTTATCATGTTCAAAACATTGAAGAACTGAAAATATCTTTTTAGTGGTACTGATCCATTGTTCAGCCACTAATGGATCAGTAGACTCGTAGAAAGAGGGTGGACGCTGCCTCATGAAGGATTCAACCGAATGTTGCTCCTTCCTTTGGTCATTTGGAAGTTCTGCATGATTCATAGCTTGAGAAAGTTGTGTGGGCATGGCAAAAAGATTTTTCATTCCATCTCCCATAACGTTTGGTTACTCATGGGGACAATCATTGCATTGTTCGTCGCATTCATCATTAACATGGTTCCTTCGAGTTCCAACCATTGACTAAAACCAATAAGCATAGTGTGAGAAACACTAATCATAATAGGAAATCCACGTAATCAAGAATAAAATTTCACACTTAAGGTATTATCATAGGTTATTCATGGCCATTTCTAAAACACTAATATTGTGTTCTATGATTAGACATATCCTTAGGGTTCTTACTAAGGCTTTCACATCCTAGTTTTAAAAGGTTGACTCTACCTTTCCTGTGATACCAAATATAACGACCCATACTTTACATTCATTGTTATTACTTCAAAATTGAATCATACTTATTACAACATATAACAAAACCATGATAGGACCGTATAGTTATAGTGTCTTTAGAAACTGGGAAACATAAACAACTGGTTCATAAAGCATCTACATTGTCTCCTCTTTATTTCCTCATATCTAGAGTCCCTTTTGGAATATCCAACTTAATACCCTTCTTCCTGACCTGAGGAAAATAAAACATACAAAATGGTGAGCTCAAATGCTCAGTAAGGGTAAACAAAGTAAATATCAATCATATCATATTCATAAGAACATAACATTTTGAGAATATTAACATGAAAAAGAGATAATAATATCATAACATGAGATAAATCATAGTAGTGAAATGTAATCCCAATAATCATAACATAAAACATTAATCTTTGTGGCATAAACACATAATCATAGAAAATCATTTCATATTAGTCAAGACTCATTTCCAAGACTATCATAGCGGACAAATTCCATTTTTGAACCGAGTTCACTCCTCATTCATGTACTCTATCACTAAACCGGATTAACTGGCCATTCCATCCATGTCTATCTCATGAGATATAAATCTTTAACCAATGCATTGGAGGGAGATATAGGTCCCGCCCATCTCATAATGAAACCATTCTTATGTGTGCCACAAAATCAAAAATCATATATCATAGCATAACCCATGTAATAAAAATGAGATTCTTAAACATCATGTCATCATAAGATAATCCATATAATATAAAAGGAATTCATAAAAATAATTCCATCATAACATAATAAAATCAATGTAAAAATAGGGATAGAAATAGAACCCTATATTATCTTAGTTGGAAAATAATTTTAATAAAACACTTAAACTCCATTCTTGAGGAAAATATCCTTTCTACTTCAAAAAAAATTCCTTTATTAACATGTAATATAATTTTAAAATAAAATAAGTTAATTAAAAATAAACTTGGAAACTTGTAAAGGAAGTTTCATGGAAATAATTTTCTATGAAATAATAAAAAATCATTCATGTCGTATAAGTTAAAAAAACACTCTTCTCGTACTTTGGCTGGAAAAGTCAAAAAGTATCTCGCACTGTAAACGACAAAATATTACTTTCATATCTTTTACTAAAAATTCACCAATAGGTAAAATTGGATTTAAACAATTTTAGGATGATAGAAATAATATTACATATTGAGGAAACATGGGTGTGGATGATAAATATTCCCCATTAAATTCTGAAGTATAAACAATCTCAGATAAAAATGAGATTGTGAGATTTTCCCTTACCTTAGGTCTGATATGCTTCGTACGTATCCGAACCTCCTATATAATGATTTAAATAATGTCATTGACTTATTAAAGAATCATATTCATTGTTATTATATCATATATGGTCATATTCTTATCTTCTTATTAGTAATATTTCATTGTTACTTGTTATTCGGGTGTTCATTGCTTTATGTTCTTATGCATGTTTTGTCGAATAAATTCATATTTCTCTTTTTGGGCTATAGATACCTCATTTAAAGAATGGTATTTGTGTAATATATATCATATTTATTCATTAAATTCATTTATATAATCTTTATTCAATGAAGATCATGTAGAACGAGACGCATCGCATCGTGGAGACGGTAGGCCGTACGTACGCACGAGCGATGATATAATTCTTTTGATATTAAAATAGTATATAATTGGATGTTATATCATATATACATAATAATAATGATGTTATATTTATTATTTATATCATTTATACTCATTATCATACCCATCCAAATGATGAAATGTTGGAATAACAAACTACACCACGATGTGGCGACGGTAAGCCGTACGTACACACGTGTGGTGACTTTTTCATTCATAGGATGGATAAAATAAATAATATGGTTGTACCATTTATAATAACATCACAGTATATAGAATATACTTTAGTTATTATTTTATATTGAAAACAAAAAATAAGGAGGAAGTGGAAGAAGAAAGGATCTTGAAATAGGTGGTGAGATATTTACTTCTTTCTCGGGTTCTTCCTTTTGATTTGATCAAAAGGGCTTCTTATGTTGGCTTTATGACTAAAGTAAGTCCTCCATGATGAAGGGAGTACAGTTGAGAGGGTATTTGGTCAGTTTTTGGCTGAGAAAAATGGCTTTGGATATGTGAATTAGAGAGAAGGGGTAGTGCCCTTTTATAAGAGGGGTGAAGGGCACCTTAGGAAAAACTTAACATATTATTTTATAATAAATTCATATTCGGTTTATAATGGCTCCAAAGTGACTTATTTCTAGTTTAGGGTGTTTATGGGTCAAAATAATTTCAACCAATAGGTTTTATACAATTTTAGGTTACCATTTTAACCTTATCATTTAGATTTACCTCTAAGTTAAATAATTTAACTTTCACCCTGTCTTCTTGTATTCTTACAATATATGGTTAATAAACATACTATAAACTGTCAATAGAACCCAAATTGGTTCATTAATGTCATATATATTATTATATAAGTATTTTGGCCGAACCTTAGATTTTTAGGAATATAATATCAATTAATAATTTAATATTTGTTTTAAAAACTCTTTTATGTCAATTTTGACACTATTTGGTATTTTGTTTTTTATAAATTCATAAAAGAATTATTACTTAAAAAAAATTCATCTAACCAACCCTAATATTTTATATTAACCTATAAAATTATCTTAATTCATAAAAAGTCAAAAATTACATTTATTTGGGTATTTATAATATCAATTATGTTAATATTTCATTAATAAGGTAATTACTGCATCATCATTGTGTCATAAATAAACTAAATTATTTAATGTCTAAAAATTATAAATAAAATACCATTATGTATTAAATCTTTTTATATTTCTAATTAATATTTATAGTCTAATTTATCTTATGTATAACCTTATATTAAAATTTTTTTACTTATTAAACTTTGATTTTAATTCTTTTAACTCTTCTTTGAATTAAATAATAATAAATGTCTGAATCTAATCCAAGTGGACCTAAATGGTCATATTTTATTCTTAAGGTTATTTTTGGTCGAATTACACTTATCCATTAGAATTAGGACATGTTTTAGGGTAATAATAATATCATTTTTACCCTTAATTACCTTATTTACTTTTAGTTGTGGTAAATAAAAGTTAAAAGTTACTATTCACAAAAAATTATTTTTATCTTATTGAACCACATTTTACTCCTTGATATTAACCGTGTCTCTTGGATTTTCAAAATTCCACTCACCGAAGCGGTAAAATTAAATTTTATGTAAATTTGCAAATTCTCCTAGGAGGTGGGT
Organism: Viscum album; assembly: GCA_963277665.1. NCBI lineage: Eukaryota > Viridiplantae > Streptophyta > Magnoliopsida > Santalales > Viscaceae > Viscum > Viscum album. The sequence goes on along the minus strand of OY728132.1, from coordinate 1,112,963,218 downwards.
AAAAAACTATAAAAAGTTCAATAAAATTTTTATATATCTAAAATTATTATAAAATGACTCCAATTAATTACATAGAAATTATATATGTATTATGTATCTATTTTGACCTAAAATAAATTTAAATAAAATAAATAATTATTTAAATAAAAAATCGGTTTTAAACTATAACTTAGTGTTTTTCACTATTCATCAAGAATTGAAAGTTTTCAGAAAAATACCAAAAATACACCCTAATCTAATTTCGATATTCTGAATCCAAAAATGAAGTCCATTTTGAAAGATAAAATTTATAAAATTTCAAAAAGTGGGTATTACTATTCATAACGGCTAGTTTATATAATATTTTAATAATATATCATTGTTTAGTGAAACTCGGTATTGCGTACAATGCAAGCTATCGAGGAAGGATACTCTTGAGTGTAACGCAATCCAAGACAGTGTTTTGTGCAGTGAAATATTCCTTTGGTGTTTCATATAAAATAATACATAAAAACAAAATATTTCTCATAAAATCTCAGGGTGTTATAGTATCAGTGTTCTTGGATAGATAGGGATGAATTTTGGGTGTTTCTTTGTGGATTTGGGATTGGGAGTGGCCATGGGATATGGTGAGAGGCATTATGGCCTTGTACGGGTGATTTGAATTCCTAATTTATGCCCAGTAGAGTCCATAAATTGATGTTTGAATATAGTTCCTACATTTTAGACAAATGTTCTTGGTTAAAAAGATGAAAAAATAGTGGAAATAGTGGATTTGGGATCTGTGTGAAGGATATGGTGTTTTTTTGAAAATCTCAACTACACGGTGTGTACTGGGATGAACACATGTCATGTAGTCTCCTGGCCATGGTGACTAGGATTTTTTAGTGAGATAAGTATCACACTCTGTATGAGATCCTCACACACAACATTACCCAATTCTAGCGACCTAGAATGTACTTTGGGAGTATATGGACATGAACATGGCTAGGTACATGATCAAGTACACAGGCATGACCTGGTACATATGCATGGATCAACGGGCATGGGGAGACCCCAAAAGGTCTATACATTCCATTTAGTATCCTTAAATGTTGTGTAGTACTACATGGATATTGATCCCTATGTTTTAAAGGACACGATCAGGATTCCAAGTGAGGTCACACTCCATGTGACCTCCCTTACACATCATGTACTTCTTTATGAAACTTCTACCTCTCATATCTTCTTCATTTGGAATTGTATTTTCACTCATGAGTATTATATCCTAAGTTTTTTTCATGTATAACATGATGGTATCCTTTATAGTGGATTTTGAGATACAATGTGATATGTTTTGATCATGAAGAATATTTAGTAAATGCTTGACAACAGTAGTGATTGGGAAGGATCATCAGAGAGAGGTCAGGGTTTGGAACCCCCTTATCATAGCAGGGTGTGTCCCCCATAATCCTTGCACTGGTTTGATTGGAAACCTCATGTTGTACTTGGGAATGGGTTATCTACCTACTGAGTGGAACCCTCCTGTTTTACCAGGGCATGGGTCCTCAACCTACTGACTGGAACCATCCTATTATACCAGGGCATGGGTACTCTAACTATTGGGGACACCCTCTTATTGTACTAAGGAATGGTTCCTCGACCTTCTGAGTAGAACCCTACTATAATAAAAGTGAATGGGTCCTATACCTATTGAGTGGAACTCTCTTGTTATACCAGGGCATGGTTCCTCTACCTACTGATTGGCACCCTCATTTTGTTCTAAGGCATGGGTCCTCTACCTACTAAGACGAACCACCTGATATCATAGGTTGTTCATACGTTATGTCTGCTTATTAGAACCCCACGATCATACTAAGGTGTGTTTCCTATACTTGGAAATTTTTCCCCCTTGACTATGCATCACAGTGGTGAGGTGTGAGTCATCCACATGGTTATTAATTCAGACACACAATATATTAGGCATCGATGGTGGACCATTAGAGTTGTAGGCAGACTCATCATCCTAGGATGGGATGTGAGATGGAGATTCCCTTTGTGTCTTGTATATGGTTCTAATATAATCACACACACACACACACACACACACATATATATATATATATATATTTTTATATTTATATTTATATTTATATCCTTATAATTGGGTTTCATTTTACATCATACTTTGGGTTGAGCTAGCTACTTATATCACGTATCCTATTGTGCCCCCATTGGTTTTGGGGACATGCTACTGGGTATGTATATACTCACCCCTGGATGGTCTTTATCTACATGTTTCATGTCTTATGAAGATGACAGATAGGTAGATCTTGATTTTGTAGGATCTTAGGTATACTCGGGTGCATAGACCATGTATGGTGCTTAGTCTTAGAGATTTGGAGTCTAGATCTCTCAAAATTTATTTTCCAGTTGTTTTTAGTTTTGGAAAACTATTCTTGTTGGGCATGTATTTTTCCTTTACATTTCATATTTCACTATCGCACACTTTTTTATTCCTAGAGGTTATTACATGTATGGTTTTTACTCTAGATTTTACTATATTTTACTATTATTGCTCTGTAATTTTTCATGGAAATGGTTGGGTGTGTGTGTACAACTACTTTAGGAAAAGATCTACCATTTTAGTTATGCCTTCTCAGTGTTTTTCACCTACCCCTATCCTATGGAGGAAGGATTGGGGTAGTTGTGTCTTGGACATCCACTATCCAAGAAGACCCTAGTGATTCAGTTCATGATAGATTGGTATTAGAGATGGTTCCACCTTTATATAGTGTTTGGAGTTTTTTTCCCGTATGATGTTTGGGTAGGAATTTAGGGAAACAATGTCAAAGTGTCTTGAGTGAGGATTTAAGGCCATAGAATCCATTGTTGGAGCAATGGATGACGTATCTATAGTGACACAGACTTCTCATATAGGGATGTTCACTTATTTTTAAATGAATATTCATTACATTACAAAAACACATGGCTAAGAACCATAATATTTTAGTGCCTTTGGAAACTAGATGCACCATATTATAATTTCATGAAAGATATTTAATGTATCCCATAATTATCTTCCCATTAACTACTCTTTATAGAAATACCTTAATTAAAACTTTTCTTCATAACCCATGGAAAGGAAACATAAGAAAGGGTGACCTTATATGCTCAGTAAGGGTATACAAGGGAGATGCATAAGCATAACATGAACATAAGGGTATGAGAATATGAGCATATACTTTGAATATAAAATTTATTGATCATGAGTTATGGAAAAAATAGTGTCAGTTTATAAGACATTAATCATAAGGAAATCAAATAACATGATCCATGATAGAATAACATTTTCATTAGATATGTAATTATGGCATACTCATAAGCATAGAAAACTTTATGTTAAGGATTTCCACCATTACATTCATATCATGTTAGGCTTGGGATAACCACCCATTTACCTACTTAAGGATTTGGATAACCTCATATGTACCCTCTTTTTGGGCATGGTCTAACCACACATGTACCTTCTTTCAGGCTTGGTCTAACCACCCATGTACCCTCTTTTGGACTTGGCATAAACTATTTTATACCCCTTCATAACATATAACATTAATAATTACCCAATGCATTTTAGAAAGATATAGGTCCCACTCATCACATAATCTATAAATTTTTTTGTCACAATATCATATAACATTACTCATATTAGAAACGATGAAAATAAATGGGTTTTATAAAATATTTCATCATAGCATAACCCATGGAAAAGATATGGGTTTCATAAACATATTATCATAATAAACATAAACCATATAGGGAAATAATAAGAATTTTATCCTTGTATAATATCCCTGGTAATGCATCATTAATATCAAAGGATGTCATCTTTGATGGAAAATGATTTTGAAAGAAGAATCACTTGGAACATTTCTTAAGGAAAATAACTATTCTTTGAAAATCACTTCTTAAAACATAAAACATTTTGAAAATCCCAAAATTTTAAAATAACCATTAAAAAATATAAAGTAAAATTCAAAGTAAATAATGGTTGTGATGGTGGGAATTTTTTTTATGATTTACATGTTAAAACCAATATTCCTTCACATTTTCAGTAAAATCCAAATGGGCATTCTTTTTAAAAAGAACCTAAAGATTACTTTCAAAAAAAATTTGTAAGAAAATAAAACATGGGTAAAATTTTATTTAATAAATCCTTTTTATAATGTTAAAACATTTTTTAAATCATTTTTATAAAACATGGTCTTGTAATAAAAAGGGTTTTCTACTGAATACAGAAATAAAGACATTTTTTTCTTAAAAAAATTCTGTATGAACACTTGAGTAAATAAAGAGAGGTAAATTAATGTAAAACATGTATTATCATGAAATAAATAGAGAATAAAAACCATTATTTTAGTGAAATTTAAATCATAATATTTTAGCATTGGAAGCATAATCCTGAGCAATCCCAATAAACAATGAGATTGTAACACAAAATCTCTTCCACTTTGGTAACAATGAATCATAAGACCCATGAAAGAATAAAATTAAATAAAACTTATAATATCATAGAAAGAAGTATATTCGTGATAATACATATCAAAGAGTCATTATATACACCTCATAAAATACAAAATGTGTATAACATGACATATGTCTCAAAGAAGGGAAATTGAGATGAAAATTCCTTACCATTTTGATGGCTTTTGAACTGTAAATCCCATGAAAGAGAGATACATAAAATGATATTTAAATTCCCAAAATTTTAATTATAATAATAATAAAATAAATTTGTGGGTATTATATATACCACATCAAATAAATACATGGTGAATATATCTTGTGTCTCACATAAAATAAAAGTGAGATAGAAATTTGTTACCTTAAGTATTGATTTCATTATTAATCATTCAAACATAATATATAATAAATATAAGTTCATTATAAATATATTAAAAACACTACTTATATATATCATTCCATATATTATTTTTGTATGTCCTTTTATTACCCTTTTATTAACAATTTCTTGTTAAAATCACGTTTCAGGTTATAATAGCTTTGTTTTTCGTGTATATTTTGATTTTTAATTTTCAGTACTCTTAATTTGATTATGTTTACATAATATATAGAATCATAATGAAATAATTATCATATTTATACATCAATTATACTATTAATATTGATTATGAAATATGGTTTTGATAAATAAAGTATGTTACGATCATGGAGATGGTAGGTTGTGCGTACGCATGAGTAACGTTTCCATTTTTCAACAATCATTATAGAAAGAAGGTAAGTGATGTATTATATTTCCAGAATGATAATAATATAATAAATAAAATATTATTTCCTTAAATATACTTATAAATATAATCCATGTGGTGTAGTGATGAAAATAGAGTCACATCGCTTTTTTTGGTGCTGAATTCCTCTTAAGGCCATAGATTAGCATATTTGAGTGACCTGAAGGCATATTTCCACTCAGTGGATGATACCAAGAATCCCAAGGGTGTTGCACACAAAAAAAAATCAGGTTCTCAAGGTCTAATTCCGCTCTCAATCCTCTTGTGCACCCAATGAAACATCAAACCATGTTATTGTGCTCAGACCTCCAAAACAACAAAGTCAGATGCGTGGAAGAAACTAGGTCACTGCACAATAGAGATGAATTGCACGAAAAGGTATTTCATTCCCAATGAGATGTAAAATGACCACTTTCACACCAGCCTCCTTCCGTGCTAACACTGATATTTTTGTCGATAAATAGAGGGGTACCCCCCCCCCCCCCCCCCGCCCTTGAAAAATGCTCTAGAAGTCCAATCATTGCTCTCGTGCATGTAAGACATCCCCTTCCATGACCATAAAAAATTTATGATATCAAGGTACTAGATATTTCATGATAGTTCTCCCATTTTCCCCCTTGGTTAGGCCCACTAGGGATTAACCCTCACCCATTTCCATTTTTCTAAAGTCAAGTGCATGCAAAATACCCCTCTTTCACACAAGACATAACCTTGTGTAGTAAAACTTATGCTCGGACCCCTTACCTTTGTGCGTCTAACTCAAATATTGCACACAATTCTTCAATATTGTGCTAACCCCTTTTTATGTACTCCATGTTTTTTCCTTATTCTGAGGGAGCATTTTTTATCTTCTCTTGCATGCATCATCCTTATCTTGTGTGCACCTCCTTTGTACGGCCCTCCAAGCTTGTGAGAAGTGATTTCCTGGTCCCCCAATAGTGATCCATGTTATGTCTCCCTACCTCATGATTCTTCTCATGGGAATGATAATAGCTATTTCTTATTCTAATAGACATAGTAATGTGAACACCTCAATTGATAACTCCTCCCCATCGTGGTTTCCTAGAATTTCTTGTGCCTTCCTTCCCCTATGTGTGGGTTGGTATGAGTTATGTAAGTCCAAAGGGTGAGGATTGATTCCCATTCATCCAAGTAATAGGAAATTAAATTTCCAATAATCTTTATCCCTAACACATGATGTTAAACAATGAGTCACCACATGCATAGCAAGCCTGGGTGGGCTCAAATGAGAATGATCATCAACGCTCTCCTGCTCCTCTCTCTATTTTCAATTTACTACCATGTGCACCTCAAGAATTATTCATGTAAGACCTGACACACTCTGATAGGGTGTTCCCTATACAATGGTCATATCCTCCTCATACATCTGTACACCCTCCTCGAGATTCCCTCCTAGAGTAAGTCCCAATCTCCATCTCCTCGGATTTCTAACCATGAGTAATCCCCACACCATCCTTAATGGATGCACCTTTTGTGACATTCATGTCTAGTCTACTGCTATCTCTTGTTTCTCATCCCAATCATGACTCGCGTGGGCTTAAAGATTAATAGTGTCCATGAAATCCTATTGATGGGCTTCTAACCATGCATAATTCTCATGCACCTCATCCTTTATTATATTAAACTACATCCACCTTTGAACTATGTGGACTTTGATCCTTATCTCCTAGACAGGGTATGTAGGAAGCCTTTGTAAGGCTTCAGCCCCTCACTCCCTCCAATCTAACCATTCTGTGCATTTCACATCATTTCATCTTTGTCCCTCATGAATTTAAGTTATATTCCCTTCTTAACTATGTGGTCTTTGATTCCCAGCCATTGGGATACATAAGAAGCCTATATAAGGTCTAACCCCAACAAATAGTAAACTTTGGTAATCCCTCCTAAGGGATGTACCCTCTAGATGTGATACTTTCCCTTTTTGGGATGTGTCTCCTGGATATGCCTCTATGAGTTGTTTTGATCTCTATGGGCTGCTAACCATGCATAAGCCCCACATAACTCATGCTCCTTCAACCAAGAGTCCTCCTCTTGCGATGGGTTGCTAACCATGCATAAGCCACATCATGTATTCAGGTCATTGTCCCTTGTATACTTTTTGATTCCATGTACCACCCTTGAACTATATGTACTTTGATTCTCAGACACTGAGATACATATGAAGTCTCCCCAAGTTTCAAGCTCATCACCCATTTCCCATCTTTATCCCTCCTTTGAGCCTTTGCCTCTCGAGAAGATCATGCCCCAACCCGGAGGTTTTATTTCCGTCAGGTCCCAAATCCATGAACCCATTCTCACAAGCTTTCTCCTCAGGTGACTCATCTCCCCATACCATACCCATGTAGACTTTGATCCTTGTCTCCTAGATAGGGTATGTAAGAAACCTCCTAGATGTTCAATCCCAACACCATCATCTTCACATCAGTTCCATCCTATTCATCTCATCCACCCAGGCAGCTAACCATTCATAAGCTCCATCCATCCAATTACTGCTTCTAGTAGCACCTGGGCCACTAACCATGTGTAATCCCCAAGTCACCCCATCGAACTATGTGGGTTTTGACCCCTGTCTTATAAAAATTGTACGTAGGAAAACTCTATGAGGTTCAATACCAGCCAACAGTAAACCTTGGTTTCCCTTTTTATCGGACCCACCTTCTCTTATTTTCCCTTTTTGTTGTTCTAATCATCCTTCATGGTGTGAAACCTACCCTTTTTGTGAAACACCATCTAGGGTCCTTCCTCACGGATGTTTTGACCCATCCACTCGGTAAACCTTCTAGGTGATTCCTTCTAGGGCTGCATCCATATGATCCTCTCTTGTTAGTGTTCTTATCAGTCCAATCCATCTCTGCTAGACACTAAACTCATGGAATACCCCATGTTAGACATGGGAATCTAGGGAAATCCTTAGATACATGCCTATGTAATAATATTCACTGCGTTCAACATGTGATTCCTTGGGCTTCTGCACCCTCAAGAATCCCTACCATAAGGGATAATTCAGGTGTACCAAGGTTCCAGTATCCAAACATGCCAGTGATTCCCAACATGAATACTTCCCTGACCAAAGTTTACTACCCTGACTTGAACTATTTGGAATGTCATGATAGAATTATTGTAACTAACCAGTGTCCACAAAGAGATTTCACTAGGAATTGTTTCAGGAACAATTTCTTAATCTATTAGGGAAACCCGGACTAGGTTATGAGTTTTAAGGAGGAATCCATGGAATGAGGAACCAAAATCCCATCATACTATTTAGATCAAGAAGAAGACGTTGTTGAAGAGGTGATGAATTTCACTCACCTTTGGAAATTGGGAATGCAGGGTAGAATTCTTAGCCAAACAGACATCAAATGCACTCGGGTGGCACGCCCCGAGGAAAGCGTCGGAAACAGAAATGGTGAACCAGGCATGAATCTTTTCTCTTTCAACCATAGGGATTAGTAGCATTCGAGGAATTAGTAGATAAGCGTGTCACTGGATATAGCCATCTGGTGCGAGGTCCTGCCAAGAAAATAGTGGGTCTATCGTGAAACTCACTCAAATTTGGGGCAATTAATCATTGGTCATTCCGTTCTATGACATCATCATCTTGGATCGTTCTATCAATCCATAGAAGATGGAATGGCACTAGTACATTGGGCACTGCTTTTCTACTATCTATGTTAATATCTGAATCTTCCTGATTTGCAGGACCCAAGATACAAGAACCCAGTCACCTCCCACCCACATACACAGGGGTAGGGGAAATTCTAATGCAGAAATCCCACAAAAATCCACCTCTTCTAGGACATCATCCACATCCACATCTACCGGGTACCCTATCCCCATCTCACACTAAGATTTTATCCAAAGGAGGTTTATTGATACTCTTATTCAACAATACAAACATGAAGTGTTCATCCCAACAAAAGATATGGAAGGCCAATTTCTAGAGGCATATGTGCCTCATTGTACCTGCCACCCCCAAGGGTTGTATAGGGAGATGCTACTCTACACTTTGACATTCAACCATTTCGGGAGTCTCTCGTCAGAATTCTCCCATTATTCACTCCCACCTATGAGGTAAGGGATATTCACATCATTCCATCTTCGACTATCTCCAGGGATCCTCCAAGGAGGGCTCCCACTAGGCTATGTCAATTTTTCCATTTGGTTCCACAAGACGATGAATAGGTGGTCTCTACCCCTACATCATTGGCCTCGACTCGGATGAACCAATATCAATGTCAGATGCGGGCTCAAGAAGACGCATGTTAGGGGGATTTATCTTCTAAATCTTTAGTGGCCCATGCCACCACCAAAACATAATATTATCTCCCTATTATTATATATCAAGTTCACTTCTATTCCTGGTCATGGTTGAGACCCCATCCACCCCTTATGCATGATGGGTTGACTCTTCTGGTCATTGGCATGAGTATTAGCTATCACGGGCCAAACCATGACATCAAGATCCAGTATGAAGGTCCTCCCCATACCAATTCCCATCCAAGAAGAGTTATTACTCATCTTGTTCAAGTTTATAATGGAGGTACTCCCCATTCCCATGATAGAAAGTATGGATATTTTCCCTATATTTTTGGTTATCAACATGAAGGTCCTCCTCACCCAATAACCCATCAATACGGATGTCCTCCCCATGTCTAGTTTGATCAATATAAAGCTCCTCCTCATACCACCACTTCTAACTAGAATGGTGGTCCTTCTTGTGCTATAGGTGGCCAACATAGAGGTCCTCCCCATGTCCTTGCCAGCTCTGGTGGAGGCCCTCCTCACTTCAGCACTGCCAACTATGGAGACCCTCCCCATGAATCACGCACTCAGTATGGAGGTCCTCCCCTAGTTCCATTAGACATATTCTTAGGTTCTCCTCTCATCCCATCACACCCAAGTGGTGGTCCTCCACATTGTCTCATCCAACATAGAAGCCCTCCCCATGTCCTTATTAGCACTCAGAACGGAGGTCCTTCCTACTCTGACGACATCCGGAATGGAGGTTTCTCCCATATTCTTACCAGATTTGGAGGATTCCCTCCCCACTCCAACACCACCCTGCATGGAGGTCCTCCCCATGCTGAAGATTTACCCCACACTGAGGAATTGTCTCAGGGAATAAGGGTGAACTATCATCACCGAAGGAAGAATCCTACGCACCACCAGATCATTTTCAATCTGGTCTGCTTCTCATACTCTGAATTATAGTGTGATTTGATGGTGGAGCCTTCACCCTGATCCTATTCATTAGAGTCTGGAGTAGGAACTAGGAATATCATCTTCATCCTTCCAGAAATTTAAATGTACCAAATCCCTGAGGCCCTCCATAGGTTCATAGAGGAGTTGGAATATTTGGCTCCTTTTTAGGGTCTTTGCGCGCAATCCTCTCTATTGTCACTAGGATCATTCTGTACCTCGACATGAGATTATGGAGAGTTATTATGGGGGCCTATAGACAATGAACACCGATCATATTAATCACCAGTAGTCGTCGTCTCCACACATGAAGCGATGGTCAGAATTCTGTCCTATATTGACTTGATGATGTGGTCGGTGACACCCTTGGGAGATGAACTAATATGTAGTAGCTTGCTATCCCACACAGTTTTCTCCCTACTAGTTAGTCCTCCACCACAGTGGTCCATCTCAGTACAGTTTCTGGTTCCTCATCCCCCCCCCCAGTTGAAGAATAGGAAAACCAAGGGCCAGATCCTGATTTCGAATGAAGGAGTTTGTGGGACATTCTTGTAGAATACCACCTTCTGAATATTTGTTTTTTGATCTCTAATTCAAACTTCAGCATTCTAGAGCCGCTCACCCAAGATGAAATCATTTATTTTCACCAAACCCTGGGTGTAATGAAATTATGTCTCTATCATCATCTATTGTATTATCAGAAAATCCAGGAACATTATGTTGACATTGGCCAACAGTGCTACCTGGTGGAGTTATCTATGCTTCCCATAGCTCAGCATCCTACATCACCTGATTATCATCGGACTCTTCAGAAATGATTTGTTCAGAGATTCATTGTGATTTGCAGAATTATTAAGGAGGCATCTCCACACATCCAAATCCATGGAAAGGGGCAGTATATTGATCTTCACTTTAGTCCCATCCTTTGTCAACCTATCCAGCTAGGTGATATTGAGGATATTCCCCTAGTCACAGTCACAGAAAACATAGATGACCTTACAAATAAGGAAACTGGGGTAGGAATCATTGAGGAGAACTTACACCCTAGGGAAATTCTACTTCTCTTGGATCCCCCTGGAGTGGTCACTCACAATAAAAGATAATTACTTGTCCTCGCAGACCCCTCTGGTTTATTTCCCCTCATCTGGGACCCAAATAAGGGTAAAAGACACATTGGTACTGTTAATCCCCCTAACCCATCTGGTTCAGTGAAAAAGATAGAAGATGATCCCAAAAATTCTATGTTGCTCCAGCATCTTGCAGAATAGAAGAAAATTATTGATGAGCTCCTTGTCGAGCACATAGTAGAATGTCGACCAGATTATGGTGATCCCCAAAATGATCCCAATCGTCCTTCACTAGGGCAGTAGGGGTAGGTATAGGTTCCCCCAGGAGGGTTACCCATCGTTGATCTCAACAACCCAGCATATCCCGATAGGATAGATGCCTGAGGTTATGGAAAGTGTCCATGGTATGAATCACCAAATATACTTGAGCTACGTGATAGTCTTCTCCTAGACCTGAATCCGGAGTACGTTACTCTAGTGTCCCCTCAAGTTGCTCTGTAGTTCATCCTTCTAGAATCTCCTCATGTCATTACACCAGTCACTCCATGAGCCGTTTGTACCATCTATCATGTTGAAGAACCCACCAATGCACTAGTGGTCAGGGATCCTCATCAAGATAGGAACCCTTTCCAGGATGATCCAATGGCTCATCTCATCACTCACCTTGAGGCCCTTGAAAGCCGACATGTGGTGATCCCACCTGATGGTAGGCCATATCCAGCATGGATAAATGATATGCCAGCACCCCCATGCTTAGGTAATCCTACTTTCTCCCCATTCAATGGAAAAGGTGACCCCCTACAGCATCTGGACCACTTTATCTCAAGGTGTGGACCCATGCTGGTAAATCCAGTACAACAAGAGGCTTCCAAGATTCGGTGCTTCGTACAAACACTAGAAGGGGCCGCATTTTTCTGGTATAGCTAGCTACCCATTGGGTCTATAGATGGTTGGGAAGATCTTCATAGGCATTTTATGTATCAGTTCAGCTCCACCACATGGAAGAATATAATTTCTGACATCTTCAAGTACAATAAAAGTTCATATGAGTACATCGTAGACTTTATCTCTAGGTGGAAAGGCCTCATGTATTTTCTCAAAATGCCACTGACCCAAGAGCAGCTATTGAAAATTTGTGTGGTGAATGTGAAGACTGAACTAGTCCCCTATCTTATCACTCAAAAATTCCCAGGTGGATTCCAGGATATTTTTAACAAGCCTCAGCACCTAGAGTAAGCTTTAGAGCAAGCCAAGCAGTCATTATCATTGCTTCCCACGGTTCGTGCAAAAGGAATATCTAATTCCAAGACCACTGTCATTGCACAGGTAAAGGCCCCTGAGTCAATAGAGTTGTTTCTTGAAGAGCCTCCTCTATATCCTCACTGAGGGCCCCAACATTAGGTTTAACATCACCCACCTCATAATCGGTAGGCTCCACCACATAATGTACCACCACCACCCAGGTGAGATAATCAAGTTCCACCTCGTATTCATGTTCTAACCCATAATTAAGGACAAGATCCTAGAGTCCCATTCTTGGATAGAATAAACCATGTCTACTCGTTTGATGAGGCTCAGGTCCCTGGTTATTTCTAAAGTTCCTTGGATCATGGAATCCTACAGTTTCTAGAATTCAAGAGACCTCAAGAGGTTGATCTCGCTGATTGCCCCAATTATTGACCCTATCACTAGTTCCTCAGACATACTCTCAAGTAGTTCTATGTGTAAAAGGATTGGCTCTAAGACTAGGTTGATAAAAATATAGTCAGATTGGGACCTTCCCCAATATAGGTGGTATGTGTCTCTACGAGGCCCGATAAGGACAGTGAGGGGGAATGACAGTAGGTCTCCAGCCGTGGGTCTCATAATTATGATGAATGGATGTATCTCAAGGCCTTCTATTGTGCCCATGGTATCATCTGCACATGTATAAATCAGTCTGAGACTTCTGAAGCCACTGAGCCTCCTCTCACTGCTGATTCTATATCTTCTTATCTTCCTTCTACCTCCCAGAAGGGTTGGTGCCAAAAGTGTAAGGAAAAATAAATCTCCCCACTTGTGTCGAATCCATCTTGTACTCTTGGTAAATTCATGCCCCCAGATATAGGAATCAACCTGAAGATCCACCCAGCATTAGAGTGTTCATAAAGTGATGATCAGAAGAATGACTTAGTAAATAACATCAAGCTAGTGGACCATTACATGGTTCCCGATAGCGAGGAGTGGCAGGAAGATCCTCCTAATGTTCCTAGTCGACGCCATCATTGATGAATCCATGGATATATGAATTTTCAGAATGCATTGATCATCACTTTTAGCCAAATTGTGCATGCTACCAAGACTAGATAGTAGTTTTAGCATAGATCTCTACATGCAGAGTCCTCTCATCTTGTCCTGTCAGGCTCACAACCACCATCATTTGTGTTTTTTGATTAGGAAGAGCTGCTGCGATCGCATTATGATCAGCCGCATCTAACTATGGACACAAATTAGCCATCTGGTAATTGGTAGATGGTAATTTTTCATGGTTCAACTAGTGAGAAACAGGATATTCCCTGAACCATCTGGAATCTACTGATTCAACAAGAAGGCTCCTTTATACCACCTGTTGGAAAGAAAGTTCCTAGCAGTAGAAATTTGTGTCTAGCATGAAATTATGATGTGTTTAAACTCCTTTGAAGAATTCTTGAAAAGCTATTGATCCTCAAGGATATCCTCAAATCTGAAGATATGTGTGAATTCCTCTTAGAGGTTTTGAATAACCCCCTCCAATTCAAAATAGAGGTAGCAGACACAGATTCTTTTCATGCTGAGGAAGTCAAGCATGCAGTGTTCCAAGACATTATCTCATTCTCAGGAGAAGATGAAGGTTCGCTAATATATGGGAACATTATCCCATTATACATCACTGGCCAGTTTAATGGAGTGGAAGTCTATCATTTTCTTATTGACACGGGTTCTGGGATCAATCTCATATCGACTCAGCCAGTCCATAAATTGGGGTTTTCTGAAGTAGATATGGATCCCTCTGACTTGAAGATTCAATGTTATAACTGGAACAAGTAGAGGCCATGTGGTAAGATCCATCTGAAGACCCAGTTTGGAGGCCTGATTTCCATCATTGAGTTCATGCTCGTCTCATAGTACACCACCTATAATTCTCTGATGGGTAGACCCTCGCTCCAATGGTATGCAACAATTCTTTCTTTGTATCATCAATGCCTCAGGTACTCCTATAATGGTCAAGTGGGTGTGATCCAAGGTGATGTGTCTCCATTTGCCTCTTGTGAATCCCAATACCTGGAAAACAACTACTACAGAAGCAAGAAAAATTATGTGTAGGATAATGAGGTGGATAACACTACCCCTTCAGCTAACCCATGCACAGATCTGGATCATGCCTTCATCCTCTTGATTCACCGGTTAGAGGCCACGAACCAGGACTTGGGACACTATTTTTTTGATTCAAAGAGGAGGGAAAGACAAATTAATAGATATAAGGAGTGTCATAAGTTCACTTTTTACTCCTACATGAATCATTATTGATTCATAGTAGAGTACCTTACCCCTATAAGGTATCGAGACGTTCTCCCCATGGCAACAGCAATACACCATACTTTCTTATTTCACCAGGTTGTGTTGAACCAACTCAATCCAAATCACCACTAATACTTTGATATTATCAATTGTGGACCCATAGGTTGAATTCTTGATGAAATCATATTTACATCCTTTTTCTCCATGGTGTCCATAGTTCCAGAGTCTCCCGAGGAAGATTCTGCTGCCACTTGAGTCGGCACCAGCATTCTGTCAGCACCAGCCGATTCATAATTGTTTCCTATTGTTGATGATATTATTATCATATATAATGAAGATAATTTATAATATGATATTCCAGTGTTTGAAGAAGGTGTATCCACCACCTTCAATGAGTTTTTGTAGGTGAATCTCGGTACTAAGGCAAATCTGAGACCAATACTGATCAGTGTATCTATGCCTACGGAAGAGCAACAATAGTATGTGGATTTTCTAAAGTAGAATCGAGATGTATTTTCCTGGAGATATGAAGAAATGTCAAGACTAGATCCTCAGGTCTCTATCCACCATCTTGGTCTCTTGGAAAGTCACAATGGGTTCAAACAGCCTCCCAGAAAGATTCACCCCTCTCACAGTGCTTTGGTCGAGGCTGAAGTTGATAAGCTCATCAAAGCCAATTTCGTAAAGGAAGTACGGTAACCTAGATGTTTAGCTGACATTTTTGTCATTAAGAATAAGAACAGGTATATTAGAGTCTACATTGACTTCTGAGATCTCAACCTCCACTGTCTAAATGATGATTTTCCCCTTCCTATGATAGAGCTGTTAATCGAAGCCACTATAGGATTCCAAGCTCTCTCCTTCATGAATGTGTATTCTACGTATAATCAAATATAGATGTCCCCATATAATGAGGATTCCAATGCCTTTAGAGAAACTCAAGGTACCTTCTGTTACTAGGTAATGTCTTTCAGTCTAAAAAATTTAAGATCTACCTATCAGTGTTTTATGTGCCGTATATTCAAACTGATCCCCAGGATGTTGCTGGAATGCTATGTGGACAATTTGGTGGTGAAATACTGCTAGTGTTAGGACCGTCTCAGAGATCTTGAGAAATTGTTTAGCTTCCTCCGCTCCCTCCATATGAATATGAACCCCTTGAAAGGTTACCTTTGGAAAGTTCCTTGTATTTTTCATTTGATAAAAAGGTATTGAGATCAATCCAAAGAAGATTAAGGCCATTAGTTAGATGCCTCCTATGAGCAACCTTTGAGAGCTCTGAAGCTTCCAAGTCCACTTATCCTAAATAGGAAGATTAATTGTGAACCTAGATGGAAATTGTAAGCCCTTCTCTCGACTCATGAATAAAGGTATCATCTACTAATGGGATAAAGAATATCAAACCGATTTTTATGAGATTAAGAAGTTCCTACTACAACCTCCTGTTCTGATGCAACCCATCTCTATAAAATCATTGGTCCTTTATGTGGCCTCCCTGGAATGATCCCTCAACACCCTTCTCACCCAGAAGAATAACGAATGGGTCGAGAATATTTTATACTATATCAGTCGCATGTTCCTTGACACAAAGAGCAGATATTCCTCTATCGAGAAGAGTTGTCTTTTACTAGTTTTTCCAGTGAAAAAGTTTCATAACTTTATCCAACATCATGAGATATAGATGATATCTGGTGTGGATCCACTAAAGTATATTCTAAACCTCCCTATCTTGATAGGTCATCTAGATTGGTGGGTAGTGATTCTCTATAAATTTTACATTAGGTTCATCCCATAGAAAGTTGTTAAGGGTTAGGTCCTGGAAGACTTCCTTACTACACATATATCTCCCACAGAGTAGTATCTAGATCTTGACTTTATAGATGATTCAATTATATTAGTGTACCATACCATGCCATGTTATAAAATATACTTCAATGGTGCTTCTTGAAGTCCCAGTGATAGAAGGCTTAATGATCTTAGACTCGATATGGTGGGCCTGGGCATCATCTTCATCATGCCTACAAAGATTGTTTTTTCCTACTCATTCTTGTTTTCATGAGGCTACACTAATAATGAGGTAGGGTATCAAGCTCTTATCATTGGTCTTGAGCAGGCCTCAAGATTGATGTTCCCCACCTACACGTGAACGGGGAATATAAGCTAGTTATCAACCAGATTAACCATGACTATGTCATCAAGAAACTGAATCTTGGTCCCCTCCTAGTGCACACTCTCCAGCTGATTGCCCAGTTCTTTTCTCTATTAGAATTCACTCATGTTCCTTAGTCATATAATGGTCAAGATGACGCCTTATCCAGCTTTTCCATGTCTCTCACAAAGCCTGACCAGGATAACCTGTTTATTCACATGGAGCATCAAAGGTTCATCCCTCCTTTCACTTCGGATGATGATGATAGCCAGCAGGTAAGTCACCTTATCGTTGATGCCTCCACATTGGTACCTCCAAGTCCCCCCCCCCATAGTAGGGGATACCCCTGGTTGGACAACTCCATTTTTTTATTACCTCCAACATGGAAATATCCTAACAGACAGAGTCAAACGTGAGAGAATTTGTCAGTGTGCAATACATTTTACCCTCCATAGTGGTCTCAACCTTGATAAGATCCTCTATAAAAGTATATTTGATGTATTTATCCTCCGTTTCATTCAATGAGATGAGATTTCCTAGGTCATGCGGGAATTCCATGCCGGTTCCTATAGAGCTCATCAAGCAGGGCTAAAGCTCTCCCACTAGATTCAAAGATTGGGATACATCTAGACCACTATGTTCCATGACTGTATCAAGTTATTCAACAGTTTTCACATGGGATAGATCCATTCTAACTTTGTGCATCAGCCACTAGAACCCCTCTACACTACCAATTACTCATGTCCCTTTGCAGTCTAGGAACTTGATGTTGTTGGACCATATCCACCGGTAACATCTCGCCAGTGCAGGTTTACCCTAATCACCACAGATTTCTTTTCCAATTGGGAAGAAGAAATACTGCCCAAGGAATTCAAGTCATGTTCTATCATCAAGTACATGATATCCAACATAATTCACCTATTTATATTCCATCATGACATTCTTACTAATAAAAACACCAAATTTTGAGTAGTCGAGTTGAAGAAACTGTATGCTAAGTACAACATCCAGTCTAACCACACTTCTCACTATCATGCGCAAAAAAACGGGAAGATCAAGGCATTCAACAAGACCCTCTCTAACATTTTCTAGAATATTCTTAGTCAAAACAAAAAGAGTTGGTCAAACAAGATCCCCAATGCTCTTTGGGATTACCATATGATGACTCACAATTCTACCTAGGTGACCCCATATTCCCAGGTGTATGGAATAGAGGTATTCTTGACCATAGAGATTCAATTACCATTTCTCCTCATGGATTTTTATGATCAACAGATGTCAGATAAGATTGTCAAAGTTCATTTGGCTGAGTTGTAATCCCTCAATGAGAATAGGCTTCAAGCCTTGCACAATCTAGAGAGGCATCAGAACAAGATATCCAGTGCTTTTAAAAAAAATCACCTCTATTCCTTCATTCAAGATGACACGGTATTGGATATGAGGACACCAATGATACCCAGCAAGAAGTCACCTAAGATGGAACCCAAATGGGAGGTACCTTATATCATCCACAAGGTTTACCCCAACGGTGCATACTCTTTGATCACCATGGATGGTAAGAAAATCACTCCACCCACCAATGCCAAATTCCTCAAGCAGTACTTCACATGAGGACTGCCCTCATCCTCACATCATGAAGTTAAAATGCATGGAATTTAATAACTATGTATGTATTGATTTATCCCCTCATAGGATATATATAAATTCTCAGACATTTTTTCTTTGGGCCCATCCTCAGGTCTATTGACCTCTCTCTTCTCCATCCGGGCTGTAAGACATAAAACTATCCAGCATCATTGTCTTACATGATATTAAACTGGTACCCTTTCCCTCACCAAATGACGTTAAACTGCATGGAATTCAAGAACTATGTATGTATTTATTTCTATTATTGCGGGATAAGTAGGAATGCCCAGAAATTTTGTATTTGATTCCATCCCTAGGTCTATTTACCTCTCTCTTCTTTGTTCGAGCTACAAGACGTAAAACTATCCAGTATCACTATCTTGGAGGATGTTAAATTTCTACCCTGGTCTTTACTGAATGATGTTAAAATGTATGGGTCTTTGAGAACTATGTGTGGATTTATTCCCATCCTTAGGGGATATATAGAAACACCCAAACATTTTATCCTTGGGTCCAATCCCAGGTATCATAATTCTTGTTATCTCTCTGGCCTCTTATCCTAAGTATAGTACTTTGGGATTAAGTGGTGTGGTGTTCACTTATTCAGTCCTCATTCACATTGGGTTTGAAATTACCACATCACATATATCATTTAGGGGCCTCCCCATTCACACTCGTCTTTACCACATGGATTTAAACTTCACGGCATTCAAGAACTATGTGTGGCTTGATTCCTATCCTTTTGGGATGCATAGAAATTCCTAGACATTTTTTCTTTGAGTCCAGCCCTAAGTTCTTCCTTTTATATTACTTGTCCTATGGTTCCCTCTAGGGAAACATAGTATGGTATGGGCTTCTTTTTCTCTCATTCATATCAGGTTTGTGACAGTCGCACCATGTGCCTCCTTTGGGAACACTTCCCTTCACCCTCATCCTTACCGCATGATGTTAAATAGCATGGCATTTAAGAACTATGTATGTATTAATTCCCATCCTAATGGGATACATAGGAATGCCTAGACATTTTGTCTCTGGGTTTAGACCTAGGTTCATCAACCCATTTTTTTGCTTTCCCCCACTCATCTTCTTGATCCATCTTCCCCTAGTTTAATCCCTTGACCTCTATTTCACCTCATTAATGTGCTCAGATGTGCCTTGGTATGAGACTTAGAGTGTTGGATTCTGCATGGACATTTTATTATTCCACCACCACACTTTGTGCACCCTTTATTTGGGTCTCCATAATCTTACATATCCAAAGGGACCCCCAAACAGTACGTATTCTTGGCCTTAAGGCTCGCATACCATTTTGGGCCAATGTCCCAGAGGGCCTTGAACGACATCTTGAGACAAGTTCCTCTCACATTTCAAATATGGTCAGTGGTCGAACCTTAGTTGTTTATTCCCACCCCAAGTCACACGATATAGATACTATTTTTCGAATATGGTCAACAGTTATCCTCTATTATTACGCCAATCCCACTGCCTCCCAAATGTTGGTCTCATGATTCACATTCCTTCTCACATCCTTATGTCCGGATGGAGTTACGATAATATTTGTGCTATCCCTCCATGAAAATTTACACATTGGGTAGACAGATCAGATTTGAGGGGTTTTCATAGACTCCACACCTCTATTCCCCTATTATGTGCTTCTTTATGTTGTAAAGATCTTCTCCAAACCTTGTTTCCCACACTGATAATGGCTCACGTGGGATTAGGGGTTCTTGATAAGGTTTATACTTTAATGAAAGAATATCACACCCTATAGTCCAAACTCTAGGACTCTAAACTAGGATTTTAGGTCCCAATGTCTAGGAATCATGAATTTAAACTGTGTATGTATTCACTTGGGAATTTGGGATGTAGTGAGGGCCTCTTTGGTCCTCATTCATGTTGGGTTTCTTTATGGTGCCACCACTACACATTTCCTCTTCGAGAGGGTCTGAGCTCTATGACCTTAAACTAAGATCTTTAGTGTATATTTTCTCATGACATTAAACTACATGAAAACACTAATTTTCCTCATTTCAGATGATATAGACCACATTGGCGTTGGTCATTTTCCATGCCTTTCTTCAAGAACTATGTATGGCTTGATTCTCATCCTTATGAGATACGTAGGAACACCCAAACTTTTATCTATGGCCCAGTTGTCATCCATTCAATCTATCTATCCTCTTGGTCTGGGTTCTCCTAAATACATGGATATGATTGAGCCTCATTGGTTCTCATTCACATTAGGTTTATAATAGTCACTCCATATACATCCCTTGAGAGTAATCTCCCTGTAATTCATCCTTACTACATGACGGTAAACTTTATGGGTACTATCCACGCTTCATAAAACCCCTTTACTTGGGTCTCTACCACCTTCCACATCTAAAGGGACCCCAAAATAGTATGGATTCTCATCCTTAAGGATCACTTACCGTTATGGGCCAACTTCCCTAAGGGTCTTCAATGACATCTTGAGATAGTTTCCACCCGCATTTCGAATATGGCCAACGACCGGCCCTTAGTTGTTTGTTCAAATTCCAAGTCACACGATATAGATACTATTTTTAAAATATGGTCAATAGTTATCCTCCATCATTACACTGTTTCCATTGTGTCCCAAATATTGGGTGCAATGATTCATATTTTCCTTCCCCTTTGTTCTCCAACATCCCTGATGTTATCCCTTGGTACATCCACATATGTCAAGTAAGAATCTTGACCTAGTATGAATTTTCCCACATGACATTTATATTTCATTGTTATGCACTCTCATGTGATGCGGAAAGCCTAACATCACACCTTATTTCCCACATTGTGCATGGATCATGTGGTATTAGGAGTTTTGGTAGGGTAATACCCACATTTTAGATTGTACTACCCTATGGTCCAAGCTCTATAACCCTAAACTAGTATCTCTTTTTTCCAAGCCATATAGAATTAAACTATATTGCCTTATCGCACATAACTTTAAACTGTAACATCCTTAACATATGATGTTAAAATTCATGGATCGGTCATGTCATATGACCTGAAACTTTAATGCCATCATCCTCACTGCATGACATTAAACTACATGTAATTCAAGAACTATGTGTGGATTGATTTCCATCCTTATGAGATATGTAGTGATGCTTGAATCATTCATCTTGGGTCCATCCTCGCTATTATTACCCTCTTTTGGCCCTTTGGTCTTGGGTTCCCCTTTGAGAATGTGTGATGTGGTGTGGACTCCTTTTTTCCTCATTCACATCAGGTTATGTATCGCACCATGTGTTTCTCCTTCGGGGTCTACATGTCCTAGCCATATGAAAATAAACTATGTCACAACTCCCATGTTGTATGATGTTAAACTACCTAAACCTTCAAGAACTACATAAGGATTAATTATCATCTTTATGAGATATGTAGAAACGCTCAAGCATTTCACCTCAAGACTAGCCCCAAGTTCACTTGTCTTACGAGCTATTTGGCCTCAATTTTGGTCCAAAACCTATGACCATAAACAATGATCCCCTATTCCATATAACATTACTTTAAAATGTTATCCAATTTCTAGGTAGTAAGACCTTAAACTATGTGCGATGTCCTATTCATATGATGTTAAACTATCCTATGCATCTTCATCCTTACTGTACGGCGATAAAATACTTGCTTACTGTCTTCATTAGAATGATGTAAACCCACAAGGAATTCTAGGTTCTCACTAGATATATCATGTATAAAATAATGTGTGATCTTGATTCACACCAGTATGTTCACCCAATGTTCTTTATTCATGTTGGTGTAATTTCGAGAGTGTTGGAGTCCATTCAAACATCCCATAACTCCACCACACGCTTCGTGTTTCCTCTTATTTGGATCCTCATCCCCTTTCACATCCAAAGGAACCCTATAATAGTATGGATGATTGTCCTTAAGTCTCACCGAATATCCTGGGCCAATGTTTTTGGGTGCACCAGATGACACTTCGAGTTTGGCCCCATGTTTTCGAATACAATCAGTGGTTGGCCCTCGTTTTTTTCATTCTAGGCTAATGAAATATGGATGTTGTGTTTCAAATATAGTCAATAGTTGTACTCCATCATCATGTTTCCCTCACTATATTCCGAATTTTGGGTATCATGATTCACACTTCTCATTCCCCATTATAAGGATTGATTCCAAAACCCCTAGAACTACCTCGCTCGTGCGATAATTCTCATTGGGAAAGAAAAGTTGGATACTCTAAGATCCTTATGCTCCAGTCACATCCCCTCTCTCATCTCGAATACTCTAAGTGTTCAGTCATCAATGATAGACCCTATTCAAAGTTTAGCTGGTGATCTCATGTACAAACTGGATAATTATGTAATCATACTTTGTTTCTCAAACTAGGTATAGCCCACGTGAGATTAGGGATTGATCATTAGTTGTTTCATAGTTATGATCAAGATGAAGTAAAACATGAAAAAGTTATATCCATGCACACAGTTTAGGATATGAAAAAAATAATTAAATAAGAGGGAAGATATGTTTCATGAGTTCGACCAAAACACAACCCTTATGGATCAACCCCTTCGATGGACTGCTTCAGTTTCTACACCCTATGGTGTGTATCTTTTAGGATCACTTCCCACTCTTTATGATCCCTTTCTTCATCAATGGCCACAGAGTGATTCACATTGGCCCTAGATTACACCTTTTCCCAATCGGCTCAAAGTTCATCTATTTGATGGTTTTCTTGTGCTAGCTACTCCTGAGATTCTTCCAGCTAGGCTCTCAGTCATTCAATGATCCGAGACTGTTTCATGAAAATTGTGTTATGTTCTCTTATATTCGCATCAAGGCATCAAATTTCCTACTCAGCCTATTAGATTTTCTAGATATTTACTAATTTCTTCATGCACCAGGAATCATCTGAGTGTTGGCTGCTCTCCCACATATTCTTATCAAGATAATAATGGATCATCATATGGAGGCGGTGAGCATCCATCTCTCCCACACAAAGGAAAAGAAACCAAGTGCAAAGTGAACCCATATGACTCACACATTTTACCTCTAGGTGATTGAGGAAGCATTTGATTTACTTCCATGACTTGTGCCACATCATGTGTCTCTCCTCTGCTACATCAGAATCAGAATCATATATCTCTTCAAGATTTGTAGGTCTATATTCCGAAAAGATGGCTAAAAGTTCCACGGTAGGGTCTTCCTTTGGAATTCTCTCTGACAGACTAGGCTCCATGATATGCGGGTGACCATCTTCATTCATGTCCTCCTCAGTGAATTTTCCCTCCCCATCTTTAGGTTCTTCCCTAGTAGTGTCATCACCTATGATCACAAATTCTTTCCCACTGAGTGCTGAGTTTAGATCTACTTGAGTGGATGGTTCCTCGTGGACAGATACAGTCACCAGTGGATCTCCCATATATGTCCTAGATCTGTTACTTTGTTAGGATTCTAGACTTGTGATCACTTCATGGGGAATTGGTACATGGGTTAGCTGATTTTCAGATAACGTATGTGAACTTATAAAGGTAAAGACTTATAAGAGCTAAACGTAGCCAGATCAAGTGGTCGTGCCACCATAGGAGCTTCCACCATAGGATATCCCTCATAGATAGTTAATTTGATAATTGGCACCAACCACTCATGGGTAGTGGGAATGGGCCGAGGTTTTGAGGCCATCACTCTGAACCTATTCACTACTCCAACCATGACTGGTCCTCCGCCTTGCTCAGCCCCAAATACGGTCTCAGGGAGATGTTCTTCCATCACCATTGGTGTATTTCCACCCCCTGTAGTGGTATCTCCATGGAAATCATCAAAAATGTGTTCCTAGAGAAGATAAAGTGCAGTAATTGGATTCAAATTAAGAAAATAGAAGGGACCAAAATATATAGAAGTTTAAACTTACCACGAGACTCTTGGCCAGTTCCTCATCAGAGCCTCTGATTTCACTGCTCTCATGTGGGATCCTCCGGTGGGTCGATGTCCCCTGAGGCCCCTCATCCTTATCATCCTAGTATGAATCTTCCAATTATTCTTATTCTTACTCCTCCTCCTCCTACTCCTCATATTATTATTATTCTTCTTCTTCTTCATTACCATCCTCAGGTGTCATATATTTGGTGTCATTCTCTTGACCAAGCATTAATTTAGCCAATAAATGTAGTTCTTCATACTACCCCTATTGGCATACATAGGCATCCATAGATGTCAAGTATGTATGTCAGAAATGAAATTTCACCCTTTCCACCACCTGGATATGCCCTATGTCTAGTATATCAAGCCCAGTGTGCACTAGTCTTCACCAAAGTTCTTCAATTTTCATCTATTGTTATAGCATTCTCTAAGAATACAATATGGATAGGAAAATGGTGTCAATGGTCGGATGTAGGAGATATCTCAATTGCTTCCCAGGGGCCTCCCTAGCTGGACCATAGGGTCACCTATGGGACCACCCCTCTTCGAAAGGCATAGGCGCAGCCACACCTTATGATGCTCCTTCTGCCGATGTTCCCACTTGTGCGGCCCTAGCCACCTATTTTTCCTCTAGTATTTCCTCTTTAGAAGCACCTCATCTGCTCCCTCTTCATACAGATTCTACTCTCACCGCCTTGATCTTCCGAATTAATTTTCTTATAATTTCCTCCGAATATACCACCAGCCAGTGGTCAGAATACTCTGTTGATAGTCCGTCATTGAAATCAATGCGGGGGAGTAATGACTTCACCAAATCCTGAAGTTATGTACATGAGACATAATTGGTGAAGGATACAGGGATTCCTCTCTTCCTAAACCTCTGTATACACCTTTTTCGACATAAACTGCACAAACCAAAACTATATGGGAAACCCTAATGGCACATAAGATTTCAAGAAGATTTTCCCATCAATCCAGACCACCAGTTCGCTGCCCTTGATACTCTGTAAATTCTCCCTCTACATCAACGGGGCCCATAGGTCATCCACCATACGACCTACTAGGGTTTGAAATCAGTGGAAATTGAAGTTATCATGATTATCAATCCTAAGATTAATCCCATCCTCATTAAGGTTCAACGGTTTAACTCCAGCAATGTTCAGTAGAGATGGTTTCAAGACATCACCTAGAGTATGGAGGGTGTTTGGGAAGTAATACCTTCCATAGTGAGCTACAACCCAGCCTTGAAGAATTTTAAATGGTCTATAGATTCTTCTGGGAGTACTCCCTCTTGATATTTTCCCTATAATGTTGTATAGCTTGGCTAACACAGGCACTCACAGATTGACATTGTGATGGGCTTCCATGATCTTGGACATTACTAATGTCCCTCGACAGACCCCTGTCCTTGTATCTCTCATAGCCAGCAACCACCCACTCAAGAAGGCAGTGAGAAAACCAATGTATTTTACATGTGGGTCCCAACTTTTTTTCACACTGATACCCCATTATTGGTGTTCACATGCTTCCAATACCACCCAATATGGTCTTGCTTTTCCCCTCTACGACACGGTCAGACACTTTTTTCCTTACCTGGGCATCCTCACATTCCTATCCATATTGAGAAATAGGCTAAACCATATCAGATAGGATATGTCCTTAAGAATTTATTTGATCTTCATCCTCTCATTTTCTAGATCTATCATATTCCATATAAAAATGGGGGTTTTCACCCTATCTCTCCAGAGATTCTATGTCAGTAACAATTCATCATATTAGAACCATTATAGAGGGATGCCTCAAATTCAGTGGATGTCCCAAAGGTTGATGCTGACCTCCCTATGGTGGAGATGGAAGGTGTTGGTGTCATGAGACCATAGGATGAACAACTCTGGCACCAATTCCTGCTAGCAGTATAAATGGAATAGCGATGTCCACACGGCCTCAAACAGCCCAATGTGTCGAAGCTCCACCCCAAATTCCTCGCATGCCTGGAATACCTAGTATGCCCATTCCCACTCCCTTGTGAAGTTTTCTCTAGACCTCAAGTTCCAATATTACTGCCAGTCCTTAGTCTCATCAGTAACACTGCTCCTAAAAGTGCTTTCATAGTGGGCAGAAAATTCTTCATCAACTGATCATCTCTCTATGATTGTCCTGGTCTTTGGGTTCAGGACATAAAGACCTATGTCCCTAGCTCCCTATTAGGGTGACAATTGTTCTTAATATTAAACCACAAAATTTTATCCTCACATGTCACCCACGACTACAGTGAGTCAGTCTTGAAGCCAGACATCATCACCTCCTCTAGAATATTGAAGTTCCATAGCATGAGGTTATCGCTCAGGATATAATCCTTTTGAGCATGTTTCAACATTCCCATAAGAATATGATTGTCATATATCACCCCTCTCGCATGAAGAATCTAAGGTTTTACAATCATCTTGACCCTTTGTGCAACATAGGTAGCCTCCCTCTCAGCATCAGTATTCTCACCAGCCATCTTGGTCAGGCCTCGAATGAATAAAGGGTTCGGTGTGTGACGCACGCCTGTCGTGGGGCGTGGCAAAAGCGTATTTAATTTTCCTAATGCAGCACAGTGGCTGACCAGGGTCGTCTCACTTGAGGAGCGTTACAGTCAGTTCAATCACTTATACTAATTCACTTAATCTAATTTTTATTTCTTTTTTTATATATTATTTATGAATATATATATTTTTATAGTTTTAGAAAATTTGAAATTTAAATTAAGCAATGCAATATTAAAATCTAAATGCAAATTATTATAGAATGAAATTATAAAAGAAAGGTCTTGGTCCTAGGTTTGGATAACACGATTCCATTCATTATTTGTTGATTATTTAAATTCTATTTGATAATTCATTTAGTGAAACCTCATTAATGAATTACATCCCAGTTATTTATTATGTGTGTGATTTTAACATGCCTTCGGCACACCAAACCACACCTCCTCCAGTAATCCAGTAGAGTAACACCTCAACCGAGAATATTATCCCTACAAGACCCGACTCCACCGTATGCCGTTTCAAACCTTATGGAAACCCCAAATCCACCGTATGATGGTTTTTCCTAAGATAAGGGAAGGGAAATGATTAATCAATGAAAAGAAATGGAATTGAAAATAATGTCGTAGTGGATGACCGCCACACCCGTGCAATATTCTCACCTCCACCACAAATAGATTTAAAACATTTTTTAATTTGAAGTGAAATAATGAATAACGTCATGAATCCTCCCCTATTTCCAAGCCTCAAGTTAGTCACTTTCCATGGCGAAGTGCAAAGAGATCACAATGGAAAGATGGAAGAGAGATAAGAAAAATTAAAGTTATAAGTGAAAAGGGGTGGAAGAAGAAATGGGAAACACTTTAATAAAATGATTATGAATGAATTACATAATAAATGAAAACTAAAATAAAAAGGGAAATAAAGAAATATAAATCCTAAATGGCCCTTTGGCCTCCTCTACTTGGTGCCCTGGATGTTGTTGGGAAGGAATTGGAATGAATTGGAGAGGAGGAGCTCCCCTCCTTTTATAGGCAGATTCTCTCTTCAAAGAGTTGTCGAGTGTTTGGACCCATAAATGACATCTTTACGCGTTCCACCCTTCATAAATGTTGTTTGAAAATATCTTTGCCGTTCACCCTCAAAATTGAATAGAATTTGGACAAGTGATAAATGATTTATGAGCAATTTACTCTGAGAATTTATTCTGTCCAGTCAGAATCATCAAACCGAAAACCACCGTATTGTAATGTATTGATGTCCCTGCAAACAGCCATTTAAGGCGTGTATTCCTTAATGAAACTTGTTCGAAATCTTCTTATCCATAAATCCACCAAATTTCAGCTCCATTATAGTCGTTTTGAGCGAGTTATGGATATTTCACTGAACCTTCTTCTTTTTTGGATTAAATTTCCAGGAAGCTTCCTTGGTGTTCCTGAATAATCTTCAACTTCATTGAATTGTTTGGACCTCAAGATGGTCGAGTCAGATCCTGGTCCAGAAGAACAAGTTTAAGGAAATTAAATGAGGATTATAAAAAATTATAATCATAAAATTTGGATTTATATTTTTTTGTAAATGACCAAAATACCCCTGTAGTGAAAATCTGTCCAAAATGCAGAATTTGGTCATTTTTGCATTTAAACTTAAAATACTTCTTAAATCCAAAATTGTTACATATAAGCTCAAAATGTTATCTTGGGATGTTTAAAACAGTAGAAATTCATTAAAAATGTGCAAATTATAAGTCTTGTCAATTCCCCCACACTTAAACTATGCTTGTCCTCAAGCATAAAATCTCAACATGGAATTCAAAGGGCACCAATGTCGCCAATATTTAAATTTAAAATGGAATAAAATCAAATTATTATCAATTTCCAATCAAATTTTCCAGTTCCACAAAAAATAACAATTTAATTTCCCATTTTTCAAAGAAACAATCAATTCATGCATTTGACTTTTCCCCTTTGAAAAATAATGAAGCTTCTCCTTTCATTCATTCAAGCTTCTCAATTTATTATTATTAAACATGCCAAATCATGACCTAACTCACTTTTGAATCTTTTCTCTCATCACTCATGATACAATTAATAGTGGAGTTATGCTCATATCATGAGAACATGCTCCTTACCCATAGGCTTGTAAAGTAACTACTTTCTCCACTTTGTAAAGACAAAACACACATAAAATCATGAGGACTTGCAATAAAGGTTCAAATGACTCTCTGGCTTAGGGTTGGTGGGTAAATGATTGAAATAATTTAAGGCCATAAGTAGGAGGTTTGACTCTTAAGTACAATGCATGATTAATCAAGTGAAAACACAAGACGAACCTCACTCAAATCCCCTTGACATGTGAATCACAACACCACTCTCCTTTCAATGACATGGGTCATGAGTCAATAAATGATTACAAAGAATGATATCATCCAAGTTCTCTCTGTTTTTTGTAAAGCACTAGAAAGGCACAGCTTTATTTTTCTTTTTTTTTGTAAAGCTCCAGAAAGGCACAGCTTTATTTTGATTTTTTTTTCTTTTTTTTTTCTTTTTTTTATGGAGAACCGGATGAAATGAAAGAAGCATAATGAAATGATGACTCATGCCCAATTTTCTAATAATACATTGCCCAAAATGATGACGCACACATTACACCACCCAAAAATGATACATATCCCAAGGAACTCACACGAAAGGCCCTTCCCCCACACTCAAACTTGAAATAACCATGCAAAAATACTAAAAGTGCAGGTAGGTAAGGAAAAATTGGATTGTAATGTGGCTTAAACCTATAAGGAAATTCATAGCATCTAAGGGCTTACGAAGGATAAATGTAAAGGTGGGTCTTAGGATAAAATGTGGCTAGCCAAAGAGATGCCTCAATCATTTTAAATGTGGTTTTGTACAGTCATAGATTTGACAAGTTTCAATACAAGTTCTAGCAGGTGCCACGTCCCAAGATCACTCAAGAAATATGCTAAAGATAAAATAGGAAATATTTGGTCTAGAAATCCTCTCAGGAATGAGAATATGATATCGGACAATCACTTATGGCATGATTAATAATAACAAATTAATTCACATGAATTTCAGAAATTCAAAGTATGAAAAATGGAAGGGAAATTTCATTTACATGAATCAATTAATTCCCTTAAATTATGAGTCCTTATTTCAATATCCTTGCTTCACTTTAATCATCCAATTATCCATTTTAATCATTCAATCTCATTATTATTGAAATCTAAAACATGGTATCACAAGATTCCTAAGAAACTCATGTCTCCTAGATAAGTTGAGTAAAACATTAATTCAAGTGTGGGTATGCAATTCTTATCATTAAAGCTTAAAACAAGTTTTGGACAAAAAATTTAAGGAGTTTAAAATTTAAAATTTAAAAATGAACTCCCTTTTGAAATAAAGATTCAGTCCCCTTTAACAAATTTTTGGGGCTTCCTTCTGCCATCATGATCCTACAAAAGAAAATTTCAAAATTAAGAACAAGTATCATGTCATTAATGCTCAAAATTATAAGGAGGAAAGGGATGAATGCTAAACTACTTCTAAGAAATGAAATTGAAATCTAAATTCCTATAAAGCAAGGGATATGTCTTGGTACGATCCCCCAAGTGGGCCCTGAATTTTTACTGCCTCCAGTGGGCAGTACCAGCTATTATCCAAAGTCTGATGGTGGATGTAGCTTCTTTGATTTGAACCACCACATGTGGCCTTTCCCAGCTTATGCTTCATTGTCCTTGTTGAAGAGGATTCCATGTATAGAGTACACCAGATCCACCCCCTTCGCAATGTGTTATAGCTTGCATGGCGGGGGTAGGATGAAGTATGGAACCTCCTCCTTCTTCGTTGCTTCTTGTGCAACATCTTCTTCTATTTCCAGTGGTTGCTTCAGATGTGAAGCAGCATGTGTCTCCGGTTCATCAGGCAGAGCCACTATAATCTCTTCTTGATGGGGATCCTCTAGTAGATATTCAATGACTTCAGGGAGCTCTAGGTGTTCCTCAACAGGTGCATCTTCTTTTTCCACATCATCCTCTAAGACATAATATGATTCACACAATTCTGAAAATTCAAAAAAGTTGGGATTTATACTCAAATCAGATTCAGTAAATTTAAAAGAGTTTGAGTTCAAGATTGTATCATCTCCCTGAGTCGGTTTGGCTTGAATATCTTCTTCAATAGAAAATTCCACTTGGAGTTGATCTTTAATAGATGAAGATAGATAGTCAGACTCCTCCACCTTGAGTTTGTCTTCAACATCATGGATGTCTTCAATGAAATTTGGGAAGACCAGTGGCACATCCTTGTTGTCCTTGAATCTTTGAATGTCTGTTTGGAGTTCATCGGCCAAGGCCATCAAATCTTCCAGTGAGATCCATGTTGCTAATCCTTTTTCCTTTTGTTTGAGCCTTATCATTAGAGCATCAGCCCTTCGTTGGAGGTACTCCTCAGTGTAGTCGGTTTCTTCTTCCGGCACCTGTGAGTAATTGTTCCATGCATTTGAATTTGATATTGAAGACATTATGGGAAATGGTTTTTTTATGATTTTTTAAAAAAAATGAAAAATATTAAAAAAACTGTGAATTTAGAAAAAATGATAGAATTAAATACTTAGCTCCCTGGAAACGGCGCCAGTTTTGATGCACACCTGTCGTGGGGCGTGGAAAAAGCGTATTTAATTTTCCTAATGCAGCACAGTGGCTGACCAGGGTCGTCTCACTTGAGGAGCATTACAATCAGTTCAATCACTTATACTAATTCACTTAATCTAATTTTTATTTCTTTTTTTAATATTATTTTTTAATATATATATTTTTATAGTTTTAGAAAATTTTAAATTTAAATTAAGCAATGCAATATTAAAATCTAAATGCAAATTATTATAGAATGAAATTATAAAAGAAAGGTCTTGGTCCTAGGTTTGGATAACACGATTCCATTCATTATTTGTTGATTATTTAAATTCTATTTGATAATTCATTTAGTGAAACCTCATTAATGAATTACATCCCATTTATTTATTATGTGTGTGATTTTAACATGCCTTCGGCACACCAAACCACACCTCCTCCAGTAATCCAGTAGAGTAACACCTCAACCAAGAATATTATCCCTACAAGACCCGTCTCCACCGTATGCCGTTTCAAACCTTATGGAAACCCCAAATCCACCGTATGATGTTTTTTCCTAATATAAGGGAGGGGAAATTATTAATCAATGAAAATAAATGGAATTGAAAATAATGTCGTAGTGGACGACCGCCACACCCGTGCAATATTCTCACGTCCACCACAAATAGATTTAAAACATTTTTTAATTTGAAGTGCAATAATGAATAACGTCATGAATCCTCCCCTATTTCCAAGCCTCAAGTTAGTCACTTTCCATGGCGAAGTGCAAAGAGATCACAATGGAAATATGGAAGAGAGATAAGAAAAATTAAATTTATAAGTTAAAAGGGGTAGAAGAAGAAATGGGAAACACTTTAATAAAATGATTATGAATGAATTACATAATAAATGAAAACTAAAATAAAAAGGGAAATAAAGAAATATAAATCCTAAATGGCCCTTTGGACTCCTCTCCTTGGTGCCCCGGATGTTGTTGGGAAGGAATTGGAATGAATTGGAGAGGAGGAGCTCCCCTCCTTTTATAGGAAGATTCTCTCTTCAAAGAGTTTTCGTGTGTTTGGACCCATAAATGACATCTTTACGCGTTCCACCCTTCGTAAATGTTGTTTGAAAATATATTTTCCGTTCACCCTAAAAATTGCATAGAATTTGGACAAGTGATAAATGAGTTATGACCAATTTACTCTGAGAATTTATTCTGTCCAGTCAGAATCATCAAACCGAAAACCACCGTATTGTAATGTATTGATGTCCCTGCAAACGGCCATTTAAGGCGTGTATTCCTTAATGAAACTTGTTCTAAATCTTCTTATCCATCAATCCACCAAATTTCAGCTCCATTATAGTCGTTTTGAGCGAGTTATGGATATTTCACTGAACCTTCTTCTTTTCTGGATGAAATTTCCAGGAAGCTTCCTTGGTGTTCCTGAATAATCTTCAACTTCATTGAATTGTTTGGACCTCAAGATGGTCGAATCAGATCCTGGTCCAGAAGACAAAGTTGAAGGAAATTAAATGAGGATTCTAAAAAAATTATAATCATAAAATTTGGATTTATATTTTTTTGTAAATGACCAAAATACCCATGTAGTGAAAATCTGTCCAAAATGCAGAATTTGGTCATTTTTGCATTTAAACTTAAAATACTTCTTAAATCCAAAATTGTTACATATAAGCTCAAAATTTTATCTTGGGATGTTTAAAACAGTAGAAATTCATTAAAAAATGTGCAAATTATTAGACTTGTCAATTCCCCCACACTTAAACTATGCTTGTCCTCAAGCATAAAATCTCAACATGGAATTCAAAGGGCACCAATGTCACTAATATTTAAATTTAAAATGGAATAAAATCAAATGATTATCAATTTCCAATCAAATTTTCCAGTTCCACAAAAAATAACAATTTAATTTCCCATTTTTCAAAGAAACAATCAATTCATGCATTTGACTTTTCCCCTTTGATAATGAAGCTTCTCCTTTCATTCATTCAAGCTTCTCAATTTATTATTATTAAACATGCCAAATCATGACCTACCTCACTTTTGAATCGTTTCTCTCATCACTCATGATACAATTAATAGTGTAGTTATGCTCATATCATGAGAACATGCTCCTTACCCATAGGCTTCTAAAGTAACTACTTTCTCCACTTTGTAAAGACAAAACACACATAAAATCATGAGGACTTGCAATAAAGGTTCAAATGACTCTGTGGCTTAGGGTTGTTGGGTAAATTATTGAAATAATTTAAGGTCAGAAGTAGGAGGTTTGACTCTTAAGTACAATGCATGATTAATCAAGTGAAAACACAAGACGAACCTCACTCAAATCCCCTTGAAATTTGAATCACAACACCACTCTCCTTTCAATGACATGGGTCATGAGTCAATAAATGATTACAAAGAATGATATCATCCAAGTTCTCTCTGTTTTTTTGTAAAGCACTAGAAAGGCAAAGCTTTATTTATTTATTTTTTTTGTAAAGCTCCAGAAAGGCACAACTTTATTTTGATTTTTTTTCTTTTTTTTTTCTTTTTTTTATGGAGAACCGGATGAAATGAAAGAAGCATAATGAAATGATGACTCATGACCAATTTTCTAATAATAAATTGCCCAAAATGATGACGCAAACATTACACCACCCAAAAATGATACATATCCCAAGGAACGCACACGAAAGGCCCTTCCCCCACACTCAAACTTGAAATAACCATGGAAAAATACTAAAAGTGCAGGTAGGTAAGGAAAAATTGGATTGTAATGTGGCTTAAACCTATAAGGCAATTCATGGAATCTAAGGGCTTACGAAGGATAAATGTAAAGGTGGGTCTTAGGATAAAATGTGGCTAGCCAAAGAGATGCCTCAATCATTTTAAATGTGGTTTTGTACAGTCATAGATTTGACAAGTTTCAATACAAGTTCTAGCAGGTGGCACGTCCCAAGATCACTCAAGAAATATGCTCAAGATAAAATAGGAAATATTTGGTCTAGAAATCCTCTCAGGAATGAGAATATGATATTGGACAATCACTTATGTCATGATTAATAATAACAAATTAATTCACATGAATTTCAGAAATTCAAAGAATGAAAAATGGAAGGGAAATTTCATTTACATGAATCAATTAATTCCCTTAAATTATGAGTCTTTATTTCAATATCCTTGCTTCACTTTAATCATCCAATTATCCATTTTAATCATTCAATCTCATTAACATTGAAATCTAAAACATGGCATCACAAGATTCCTAAGAAACTCATGTCTCCTAGATAAGTTGAGTAAAACATTAATTCAAGTGTGGGTATTCAATTCTTATCATTAAAGCTTAAAACAAGTTTTGGACAAAAAATTTAAGGAGTTTAAAATTTAAAATTTAAAAATAAACTCCCTTTTGAAATAAAGATTCAGCCCCCTTTAACAAATTTTTGGGACTTCCTTCTGCCATCATGATCCTACAAAAGAAAATTTCAAAATTAAGAACAAGTATCATGTCATTAAAGCTCAAAATTATAAGGAGGAAAGGGATGAATGCTAAACTACTTCTAAGAAATGAAATTGAAATCTAAATTCCTATAAAGCAAGGGATAAGTCTTGGTACGATCCCCCAAGTGGGCCCTGAATTTTTACTGCCTCCAGTGGGTAGTACCAGCTGTTATCCAAAGTCTGATGGTGGATGTAGCATCTTTGATTTGAACCACCACATGTGGCCTTTCCCAGCTTGTGCTTCATTGTCCTTGTTGAGGAGGATTCCATGTATAGAGTACACCAGATCCACCCCCTTCGCAATGTGGTATAGCTTGCATGGCGGGGGTAGGATGAAGTATGGAACCTCCTCCTTCTTCGTTGCTTCTTGTGCAACATCTTCTTCTATTTCCAGTGGTTGCTTCAGATGTGAAGCAGCATGTGTCTCTGGTTCATCAGGCAGAGCCACTAGAATCTCTTCATGATGGGGATCCTCCAGTAGATGTTCAATGACTTCAGGGAGCTCTTGGTGTTCCTCAACAGGTGTATCTTTTTTTTCCACATCATCCTCCAAGGCATAATATGATTCACACAATTATGAAAATTCCAAAAAGTTGGGATTTATACTCAAATCAGATTCAATAAATTTAAAAGAGTTTGAGTTCAAGATTGTATCATCTCCCTGAGTCGGTTTGGCTTGAATATCTTCTTCAATAGAAAATTCCACTTGGAGTTGATCTTTAATAGATGAAGATAGATAGTCAGACTCCTCCACCTTGAGTTTGTCTTCAACATCATGGATGTCTTCAATGAAATTTGGGAAGACCAGTGGCACATCCTTGTTGTCCTTGAATCTTTGAATGTCTGTTTGGAGTTCATAGGCCAAGGCCATCAAATCTTCCAGTGAGATCCATGTTGCTAATCCTTTTTCCTTTTGTTTGAGCCTTATCATTAGAGCATCAGCCCTTAGTTGGAGGGACTCCTCAGTGTAGTTGGTTTCTTCTTCCGGAACCTATGAGTAATTGTTCCATGCATTTGAATTTGATATTGAAGACATTATGGGAAATGGTTTTTTTATGATTTTTTTTAAAAAAAATGAAAAATATTAAAATAAACTGTGAATTTAGAAAAAAAATGATTGAATTAAATACTTAGCTCCCCGGCAACGGTGCCAGTTTTGACGCACGCCTGTCGTGGGGCGTGGAAAAAGCGTATTTAATTTTCCTAATGCAGTAAAGTGGCTGACCAGGGTCGTCTCACTTGAGGAGCGTTACAGTCAGTTCAATCACTTATACTAATTCACTTAATCTAATTTTTATTTCTTTTTTTTATATTATTTATGAATATATATATTTTTATAGTTTTAGAAAATTTGAAATTTAAATTAAGCAATGCAATATTAAAATCTAAATGCAAATTATTATAGAATGAAATTATAAAAGAAAGGTCTTGGTTCTAGGTTTGGATAACACGATTCCATTCATTATTTGTTGATTATTTAAATTCTATTTGATAATTCATTTAGTGAAACCTCATTAATGAATTACATCCCATTTATTTATTATGTGTGTGATTTTAACATGCCTTCGGCACACCAAACCACACCTCCTCCAGTAATCCAGTAGAGTGACACCTCAACCGAGAATATTATCCCTACAAGACCCGACTCCACCGTATGCCGTTTCAAACCTTATGGAAACCCCAAATCCACCGTATGATGTTTTTTCCAAAGATAAGGGAGTGGAAATGATTAATCAATGAAAAGAAATGGAATTGAAAATAATGTCGTAGTGGACGACCGCCACACCCGTGCAATATTCTCACCTCCACCACAAATAGATTTAAAATATTTTTTAATTTGAAGTGCAATAATGAATAACATCATGAATCCTCCCCTATTTCCAAGCCTCAAGTTAGTCACTTGCCATGGCGAAGTGCAAAGAGATCACAATGGAAAGATGGAAGAGAGATAAGAAAAATTAAAGTTATAAGTGAAAAGGGGTGGAAGAAGAAATGGGAAACACTTTAATAAAATGATTACGAATGAATTACATAATAAATGAAAACTAAAATTAAAAGGGAAATAAAGAAATATAAATCCTAAATGGCCCTTTGGCCTCCTATCCTTGGTGCCCCGGATGTTTTTGGGAAGGAATTGGAATGAATTGGAGAGGAGGAGCTCCCCTCCTTTTATAGGCAGATTCTCTCTTCAAAGAGTTGTCGCGTGTTTGGACCCATAAATGAAATCTTTACGCGTTCCACCATTCATAAATGTTGTTTGAAAATATCTTTTCCGTTCACCCTAAAAATTTCATAGAATTTGGACAAGTGATAAATGAGTTATGACCAATTTACTCTGAGAATTTATTCTGTCCAGTCAGAATCATCAAACCGAAAACCACTGTATTGTAATGTATTTATGTCCCTGCAAACGGCCATTTAAGGCGTGTATTCCTTAATGAAACTTGTTCTAAATCGTCTTATCCATCAATCCACCAAATTTCAGCTCCATTATAGTCGTTTTGAGCGAGTTATTGATATTTCACTGAACCTTCTTCTTTTTTGGATGAAATTTCCAGGAAGCTTCCTTGGTGTTCCTGAATAATCTTCAACTTCATTGAATTGTTTGGACCTCAAGATGGTCGAATCAGATCCTGGTCCAGAAGACAAAGTTGAAGGAAATTAAATTAGGATTCTAAAAAAATTATAATCATAAAATTTGGATTTATATTTTTTTGTAAATGACCAAAATACCCCTATAGTGAAAATCTGTCCAAAATGTAGAATTTGGTCATTTTTGCATTTAAACTTAAAATACTTCTTAAATCCAAAATTGTTACATATAAGCTCAAAATGTTATCTTGGGATGTTTAAAACAGTAGAAATTCATTAAAAAATGTGCAAATTATAAGTCTTGTCAATTCCCCCACACTTAAACTATGCTTGTCCTCAAGCATAAAATCTCAACATGGAATTCAAAGGGCACCAATGTCACCAATATTTAAATTTAAAATGGAATAAAATCAAATGATTATCAATTTCCAATCAAATTTTCCAGTTCCACAAAAAATAACAATTTAATTTCCCATTTTTCAAAGAAACAATCAATTCATGCATTTGACTTTTCCCCTTTGAAAAATAATGAAGCTTCTCCTTTCATTCATTCAAGATTCTCAATTTATTATTATTAAACATGCCAAATCATGACCTACCTCACTTTTGAATCTTTTCTCTCATCACTCATGATACAATTAATAGTGGAGTTATGCTCATATCATGAGAACATGCTCCTTACCCATAGGCTTGTAAAGTAACTACTTTCTCCACTTTGTAAAGACAAAACACACATAAAATCATGAGGACTTGCAATAAAGGTTCAAATGAATCTGTGGCTTAGGGTTGGCGGGTAAATGATTGAAATAATTTAAGGCCAGAAGTAGGAGGTTTGACTCTTAAGTACAATGCATGATTAATCAAGTGAAAACACAAGACAAACCTCACTCAAATCCCCTTGAAATGTGAATCACAACACCACTCTCCTTTCAATGACATGGGTCATGAGTCAATAAATGATTAAAAAGAATGATATCATCCAAGTTCTCTCTGTTTTTTTGTAAAGCACTAGAAAGGCACAGCTTTATTTTTCTTTTTTTTTTGTAAAGCTCCAGAAAGGCACAACTTTATATTGATTTTTTTTCTTTTTTTTTCTTTTTTTTATGGAGAACCGGATGAAATGAAAGAATCATAATGAAATGATGACTCATGCCCGATTTTCTAATAATACATTGCCCAAAATGATGACGCACACATTACACCACCCAAAAATGATACATATCCCAAGGAACGCACACGAAAGGCCCTTCCCCCACACTCAAACTTGAAATAACCATGCAAAAATACTAAAAGTGCAGGTAGGTAAGGAAAAATTGGATTGTAATGTGGCTTAAACCTATAAGGCAATTCATGGAATCTAAGGGCTTACGAAGGATAAATGTAAAGGTGGGTCTTAGGATAAAATGTGGCTATCCAAAGAGATGCCTCAATCATTTTAAATGTGGTTTTGTACAGTCATAGATTTGACAAGTTTCAATACAAGTCCTAGCAGGTGGCATGTCCCAAGATCACTCAAGAAATATGCTCAAGATAAAATAGGAAATATTTGGTCTAGAAATCCTCTCAGGAATGAGAATATGATATTGGAAAATCACTTATGGAATGATTAATAATAACAAATTAATTCACATGAATTTCAGAAATTCAAAGAATGAAAAATGGAAGGGAAATTTCATTTACATGAATGAATTAATTACCTTAAATTATGTGTCCTTATTTCAATATCCTTGCTTCACTTTAATCATCCAATTATCCATTTTAATCATTCAATCCCATTAACATTGAAATCTAAAACATGGCATCACAAGATTCCTAAGAAACTCATGTCTCCTAGATAAGTTGAGTAAAACATTAATTCAAGTGTGGGTATGCAATTCTTATCATTAAAGCTTAAAACAAGTTTTTGATAAAAAATTTAAGGAGTTTAAAATTTAAAATTTAAAAATGAACTCCCTTTTGAAATAAAGATTCAGTCCCCTTTAACAAATTTTTGGGGCTTCCTTCTGCCATCATGATCCTACAAAAGAAAATTTCAAAATTAAGAACAAGTATCATGTCATTAAAGCTCAAAATTATAAGGAGGAAAGGGATGAATGCTAAACTACTTATAAGAAATGAAATTTAAATCTAAATTCCTATAAAGCAAGGGATAAGTCTTGGTACGATCCCCCAAGTGGGCACTGAATTTTTACTGCCTCCAGTGGGCAGTACCAGCTATTATCCAAAGTCTGATGGTGGATGTAGCTTCTTTGATTTGAACCACCACATGTGGCCTTTCCCAGCTTGTGCTTCATTGTCCTTGTTGAGGAGGATTCCATGTATAGAGTACACCAGATCCACCCCCTTCGCAATGTGGTATAGCTTGCATGGCGGGGGGTAGGATGAAGTATGGAACCTCCTCCTTCTTCGTTGCTTCTTGTGCAACATCTTCTTCTATTTCCAGTGGTTTCTTCAGATGTGAAGCAGCATGTGTCTCCGGTTCATCAGGCAGAGCCACTAGAATCTCTTCATGATGGGGATCCTCCAGTAGATGTTCAATGACTTCAGGGAGCTCTAGGTGTTCCTCAACAGGTGCATCTTCTTTTTCCACATCATCCTCCAAGGCATAATATGATTCACACAATTCTAAAAATTCAAAAAAGTTGGGATTTATACTCAAATCAGATTCAATACATTTAAAAGAGTTTGAGTTCAAGATTGTATCATCTCCCTGAGTCGGTTTGGCTTGAATATATTCTTCAATAGAAATTTCCACTTGGAGTTGATCTTTAATAGATGAAGATATATTGTCAGACTCCTCCACCTTGAGTTTGTCTTCAACATCATGGATGTCTTCAATGAAATTTGGGAAGACCAGTGGCACATCCTTGTTGTCCTTGAATCTTTGAATGTCTGTTTGGAGTTCATCGGCCAAGGCCATCAAATCTTCCAGTGAGATCCATGTTGCTAATCCTTTTTTCTTTTGTTTGAGCCTTATCATTAGAGCATCAACCCTTCATTGGAGGGACTCCTCAGTGTAGTCGGTTTCTTCTTTCGGCACCTGTGAGTAATTGTTCCATGCATTTGAATTTGATATTGAAGACATTATGGGAAATGGTTTTTTTATGATTTTTTTAAAAAAAAATGAAAAATATTAAAAAAAACTGTGAATTTAGAAAAAAATGATTGAATTAAATACTTATCTCCCCAGAAACGGCGCCAGTTTTGACGCACGCCTGTCGTGGGGCGTGGAAAAAGCGTATTTAATTTTCCTAATGCAGCACAGTGGCTGACCAGGGTCGTCTCACTTGAGGAGCATTACAGTCAGTTCAATCACTTATACTAATTCACTTAATCTAATTTTTATTTCTTTTTTTATATTATTTATGAATATATATTTTTATAGTTTTAGAAAATTTGAAATTTAAATTAAGCAATGCAATATTAAAATCTAAATGCAAATTATTATAGAATGAAATTATAAAAGAAAGGTCTTGGTCCTAGGTTTGGATAACACGATTCCATTCATTATTTATTTATTATTTAAATTATATTTGATAATTCATTTAGTGAAACCTCATTAATGAATTACATCCCATTTATTTATTATGTGTGTGATTTTAACATGCCTTCAGCACACCAAACCACACCTCCTCCAGTAATCCAGTAGAGTAACACCTCAACCGAGAATATTATCCCTACAAGACCCGACTCCACCGTATGCCATTTCAAACCTTATGGAAACCCCAAATCCACCGTATGATGTTTTTTCCTAAGATAAGGGAGGGGAAATGATTAATTAATGAAAAGAAACGGAATTGGAAATAATGTCGTAGTGGACGACCGCCACACCCGTGCAATATTCTCACCTCCACCACAAATAGATTTAAAACATTTTTTAATTTGAAGTGAAATAATGAATAACGTCATGAATCCTACCCTATTTCCAAGCCTCAAGTTAGTCACTTGCCATGGCGAAGTGAAAAGAGATCACAATGGAAAGATGGAAGAGAGATAAGAAAAATTAAAGTTATAAGTGAAAAGGGGTAGAAGAAGAAATGGGAAACACTTTAATAAAATGATTATGAATGAATTACATAATAAATGAAAACTAAAATATAAATGTAAATAAAGAAATATAAATCCTAAATGGCCCTTTGGCCTCCTCTCCTTGGTGCCCCGGATGTTGTTGGGAAGGAATTGGAATGAATTGGAGAGGAGGAGCTCCCCTCCTTTTATAGGCAGATTCTCTCTTCAAAGAGTTGTCGCGTGTTTGGACCCCTAAATGACATCTTTACGCGTTCCACCCTTCATAAATGTTGTTTGAAAATATCTTTTACGTTCACCCTCAAAATTGCATAGAATTTCGACAAGTGATAAATGCGTTATGACCAATTTACTCTGAGAATTTATTCTGTCCAGTCAGAATCATCAAACCAAAAACCACCGTATTGTAATGTATTGATGTCCCTGCAAACGGCCATTTAAGGCGTGTATTCCTTAATGAAACTTGTTCTAAATCTTCTTATCCATAAATACACCAAATTTCATCTCCATTATAGTCGTTTTGAGCGAGTTATGTATATTTCACTGAACCTTCTTCTTTTCTGGATGAAATTTCCAGGAAGCTTCTTTGGTGTTCCTGAATAATCTTCAACTTCATTGAATTGTTTGGACCTCAAGATGGTCGAATCAGATCCTGGTCCAGAAGAAAAAGTTGAAGGAAATTAAATGAGGATTCTAAAAAAATTATAATCATACAATTTGGATTTATATTTTTTTTTAAATGACCAAAATACCCCTGTAGTGAAAATCTGTCCAAAATGCAGAATTTGGTCATTTTTGCATTTAAACTTAAAATACTTCTTAAATCCAAAATTGTTACATATAAGCTCAAAATGTTATCTTTGGATGTTTAAAATAGTATAAATTCATTAAAAATGTGCAAATTATAAGTCTTTCCAGCGTGCAAGGTAGATAGTGGCACACAATATGGATGATATCCATGCAATAAAAATCCAACTAATTCAGAAGCATGAAAGATCCAGTATTTGCACGTAAGGCACCAACTAAATGTAATATATTTGCATAGAATGGAGAAACTTTTACACATGATAACGACTCTCATGTTGTAAGGAAAGTCAAGGTATAGTACCTTGGGGCCCCCCACATATTTATAGCCACAGAACTGGTATTCCACACATGTAGGGTTCTTTTCACACCCAATAGGTCATTCTGAGCATACCATGAGAAATGTATGGTGCTCATCGGTGTTTCCCTTGGAACCTGCTCTTTTGATTCCCTTTCATCTCAGATTCTAAGGGGGTCATTTATTGGCACCAAATTCCACTTCAAATATTGGCATATTTTAGCAACCCTAAGGTATATTTTGACTTAGAAGATGATCCCAAGAATCCCAAGGGTGTTACGTGAAAGATTTGGTTCAGGCGTGCAAGGTTGAAGGTCGCACGTAAGCCTCTTGCACACCCAA
Source organism: Viscum album (assembly GCA_963277665.1). Lineage (NCBI taxonomy): Eukaryota > Viridiplantae > Streptophyta > Magnoliopsida > Santalales > Viscaceae > Viscum > Viscum album. The sequence continues at coordinate 1,112,919,732 of OY728132.1, read as the reverse complement.
TGTGATGTCAAATGTGTTATTTTTCTCATACCTCCAAAACGACAAATTCATATGTGCGTAAGAAACTGGGTCGATGCGCAATAGAGATGATCTGCACGAAAAGGTCTTTTGCACCCACTATGATGGAAAACGACCACTTCTGTGATGGCCTCCTTCCACATCAGTGTTGAGATTTTTTCCTAGAAATAAAGGGGGTACCCCCCCCCCCACCCTTAAAAAACTCTCCAAAAGTCAAACTTTATCTCCCTTTATCATAAGACGACCCCTGCCATGACCGTGTGAAATTAATGAAATCAAGGTACTAGATCTTATGCAACAGGTCTCTCAAGTTTCACCCTTTGGGCAGGCCAACTATGGCATGACCCTCACCCATTTCCATTTTCCCAAATTAAGTGCATGAAAAAATACCCCTCTTATACGCAAGACATACCCTTGTTCAATACATCTTGTGCTCAGGACCCTTCCCTTTGTGCATCTGTCTCCAATATTATACGCAAGTCTTCAATCTTGTGTGCACCCCTTCCTATGTACTCCATGCATTTTCTGTATTCCAATGCATCATGTTTGAGATTCTCTTGCGTGAATCATCCTTATCTTGCATGTACCTCATCCATGTGACCCTCCAGGATTGTTCATAGTGATTTCCCGGTCCCCTAAGTATGCTCCATGTTACATTTCCCTATCTCATGCTTCTTCGCATAGGCATTATAAAGGCTATTGCTTCTTCACATATCCACACTAATGTGGACCACTCAATTGACCGCGCCTCCACCCTATTGTTTCTTGGAATTTCTTGTGCCTTCCTTACCCAAATTGTGGGTCGGTACTAGTTATGTAAGTCAAAGGGTTGAGGATTTATTCCTCCAAGTCTGTGTTTTATGATGTTAAACTTCCAAGCACCCTCATCCCCAACACATGACATTAAACTATGAGTTTCTGCATGCATAACAAGCCTGGGTGGGCTCAAAGGAGAATGAGCATCAGTGCTCACCCGCTCCTCTCTCCCTTTGTGCTTTTATATTATGTGCACCTCGATCAATCTTCACGTAAGCCCTAAAACACTCTGATAGGATGTTCCCTATACGATGTTCATATCCTCCTTGTACATCTAGACATCATCCTTAGGTGTCCCTCTTATAGTAATTCCCAATCTCAATCTCCCTAGGAAGCTGACCATGCATAACCCCACATCATCCTTCATAGTCACACCTTTTGTGACATGCCTTTCTTGTCTACTATCATATCTTGTTTCTCAAACTAAGCATGACTCATGTGAGCTTAGAGTTTAACTGTGACCATGACATCCTATCGATGGGCCGCTAACCATGTATAATTCCCATAACCCACCTCCTGTAATATGTTAAACAACAATCACCCTTGAACTACATGGACATTGATCCTTGTCTCCTAAAAAAGGTACATAGGAAGCCTCTCCAAGGTTCAAGCCCCTCACTCCCTGCAAACCAACCATTCTGTGTAATTCATGTCAGTTCATATTTTCCTTTCATGATGCTAAACTATATTCCCTTAAAAACTATATAGCCTTTGATTCCCAGGTATTGGGATATGTAGGAAGCCTCTCTGAGGTCTAACCCCAACCAATAGTGGTACTCCCTCCTAAGGGACATACCCTCCTGATGCGATACTTTCCCTTTTTGGGATGTGTCTCTCGAATCCTCCCCTATGAGGTGTTCTGATCCCATGGGATGATAACCATTAATAAGCCCCAAAAAACACATGGTCATTCAACCAAGAGTTCCCCTCTTGCGAAGGTCTTCTAACCATGAATAAGCCCCATCATGTATTCGAGTCGTTGTCCCTTGTGTACGCCCTGACTCCATGCCCCACCCTTGAACTACATGGACTTTGATTCGCAGCCATTCAGATAGGTTGGAAGCCTCCCCGAGGTTCAATCACATCACCCATTTCCCATACTTGTCCCTTCTTCGAGTCTTTGTATCTCGGGAAGATCATTCCCCAACCCATAGGTTCCCTTTGTAAGGGCTGGTGTCTGGAGAACCAACTATTTTGTACTTTGATTACATGAATGTACTCTTATTATATATTGTTCATTGTTCTACATGATTATAATATAATAATGTCCTGGAATATTTGTTGCATTGTTAAGGTCATGGCAGATCCCCACTATGATAAGAACCTTGAAATGCTATAACAATATTCTTAAATAAAGTTCTATAGTTGGATGACATACTATGATAGGACGCATAGTATACATATCATCATGTGTGAGCACTCATAAGAAGACGAGACTCTCTCTCATGGAGTTCGCACTTGGTAATCTCCAAGATGCGAGATTATGAGGATAGACCCACCAATAGCAATTACGTATGTCTTTGTGTCATCAGAAATTTCTATCTACAAGCATGTGTAATGGTATTTATATTGGAAGATTATCATTAACTCATTTCATGACTCGCACACTTAGATTTTCTCATGAAAACCATCATGAAGCGAGTTGGTGGGAAGTAGGGTACGTTGGGTGCGTCATGAATAACATGTTGTTAATGGATAAGTCGAGGAAGGATTTGTAACTTCCATATTTATAGAAGTAGATATCTTAGGCCCTTTGATTGAAATAGAACTGTTGCAAAAAATCCATGGTCATGGTGTCACGACGAGTTTATTTCTAGAAGTCAAATAATGACAGATCAAGCATATAGGTTTATGACACTTCCATGAAACCTTCTTGATGAGATATTGATACAAAGTGATTAAGTTACACAATAAGCGTTCGTATGAGGTGACACGTCAATGCGGCGTCAACTTCTTTCTCTTGGGTGCCTTGACCCATTTCTAGACAGTAATCTTAGACTTTAGGCAAGCCCACCTAATGCCAACGAGAAAGAGTCCTAGAGGATCACACACTAAGTGTATCCAAGTATCTCAAGTACAATAAAGATTATTCCCATACGTGGTTTAATAATTATTCAAGGAATCCTAAATCGTTTTAATGTTAGAGGAAGAATAAAATTAAAACAAGTACATGCCATGTATTAATGACTACACGCTGTGTAGTTTTTATTTTGAAAACAAGTACATGGCGTGTATTAATGATTACATGCCATGTAGTTTTTAATTAAAAACAAGTACACGCTGTGTATTTATGATTACACGTTGTCTAGTTTTTTTAGTAGGGATTTTGAGGAAATATCGTTTTATTAAATGATATTTATTATAGTCAACATGGGCTCATGTCAAGGAATTAATTATTCGACAGGGGGTTTTCAAAAGAGTTAATGAAATAAATAAAACGCGTAACGCGTTTATTTATTATCATAACTTTACAACCTCAAACCCGATTATAAATATCCTCACAACCCCAACTCTTTTCCTAAGAATTGCTATACACAAAAATTCTGGAGAACTCTCTCAAGACCAAAAGAAATTCGTCCTCCAAGAACGCTCTCAAGATCGAGAGAGATCCACCTCCATCGGATCAGGGTAATCTAAGGCGGACAACGCAAGCAAAGGCTTCTCCATGCTAGCTGTCACGACCCGTCCTCAGGGCCTGTGCCGTGACTACCCCAAGCCCGCCTCCCATAGGCCAGGGGCTGGCGACTAGCACCAAAGGCATAAATCCCAACAAAGGGGAAGGCATTGCCTTTATAAAGTAAACAAACACCACAGAGTAAGATATCATAAGTAAACACTAAGTAAAACTGGGTACAAAAGTAAGTGCGGAAAGTAAATGGGCCAGAATACAAACCCAAACTGAATGTAAAGTACAACTAGAAAGAAAGTACAACAACTGAAAGTAAAGTAGCAACGTCGAGCCATCCACTGGAAGTCCCACCTGAAGGGTGGGTACAGATAGCATCCTCATCTCCTCAGGTCCAGCTGTCCACTCCATGTACGTCCCGCCCAGTGGTCCACCTCCAGGTACCGACCTACTCCACAAGCCTCAGCCACGATCAGCGTTGTCCGTCGTCTACATCCAACACAACGTAGTCCGGGCATAGCGCATGCATGGGTGAGTATACGCTACTCAGTAGGGACCCCAAGACCCTCGAAGGTATCCCATAATCCACAAAGGATAATCCACAATGGAAAGATACAATCATGAAGTAACATCTAACAATACTTAGGTATATGCCCATATATATACCTAAGTCATCAATTCCAATTTGGCTCCAACATCTGAGCCCAAGTTCGATCACGTCCACATAGGATAGTACAACCCAATCCACACAGAAAATCACAACACAATCCACATAGGAAAACAAGTCAATCATATCGAAGATAATGATTGAAAGTCAAGACTCAGCTCACACAGGTATACTTCTTTGTAAGATAGTAGAGATGATCAGATGTAGCCACTAATTCATCTAAGCTGGGACCCACGTAGGATACTAAACTAGCTAAGCTGTCGGACCCACTTAGGATACAGACCAACTACTCTGCCAGACCCACGTAGGATAGCAAGAACATAGTCAAACACTGCCAAACCCGCGTAGGATACAAGAACAGTAGTCATCGTCGTCGAACTCACGGAGGATTTCAGTACGGTCTTCATTGTTGTCGAACCCATGGAGGATTTCAGTGCAGTCTTCATCATCGTCGAACCCACGGAGGATTTCAGTACGGTCTTCATCACTTCTGAACCCATGGAGGATTTCAGTGCATTCGTCGCCGTTGTTGAACCCACGGAGGATTTCAGTGCAGTCATCTTCGTCATCGTAGTTGCAGCCAGCTCTAGGGTTCCCGCACACAGCATGCTCGATTCCGGGAGGGTCTGCTCCACGAGCCAAGGGGGGGTCGATACATCAACTGACACATAGTTCGGAGTTGATGTATCCCAAAGATCTGTCTCGACAAGAGGAACTCAACGTGACAGACCGCACGTTAATCGGACGCCCGGTCTGAGAGTTATTGGCCTTTTCATTCCAGGGGCCCAATTGGTTTTTAAGTCAAAACCAAGATGACCGCACTCCAACTACATCCAAACCTCGAGCGGAGTAATCCAAAAGGTCCTACTCACTAAGAGGAATCCAAAAAAGTCGACAGCACATCAATCGGACGTCCGGAGCTCAAGTTATAAGTGTTTCCGCTCTAAGGGCCCGGTTGGTTTCGTGTTCGAACAAACCCGTCCATACCTAAAGTTCTCTTAAAGCTTGAGTTTAATATACCAAAACGACCGCTTCGATCCGAGGATCACATCGCAACTGACGGTGCATCGATCGGAGATCTGTAGCCCAAGATACGGGCATTTGAACAGAACTGTCCGGAAATAGGGGGTTTTGGGCCCGGACCGACCCGACCCAAGACCCCCTGGGTCGGCCCAATATGGGTTGACCCGAAATGGGTCCGATTCCGGCCCTTTAGGGCATAGCTCAGCCTGGTGGGCGCGGCCCAGCCCCACCGGTGCGGCCTGACCCGGCCCAACCGGCGCGGCACGACTCGGTGTGGCAAGCTCGACGCTGGTCGAGCCTCCGTTGAAGGGGGGCGCGCTGCCCCCTGATTGAAACCGCGACCCCCACGTGGGGGCCGATCCCTTTGCCAGTCGGGTGTTACGACCCCCGGTTTTTTGGATCTGGCCGGCCGAAACGGCAGGCCAGGGTGTCGCGCGGGACCAGCCAGTCCCGCCCCCTGTGCACCGGCAGTCGGTGGCTCCGGCCGCCTCTCCTGCTCCACCGTGACCTTGGTCCGACCAGCGCGGCGTGATGGCACCGCGCCCCTCCAATGCAGCCCACCCTGGCCGCGGCCCTTCTTGGTTCTCTGACGCGGCGCGACGGCGCCGCGCCCCTTTACTGCAGCCCGACTCTAGCCACGGATTCTTTCGGTCTCAACGGCGCAGCGCGACGGCGCCACGCTTCTTCGCCACATTCCTCTATGTTTTTGCACAGTGCGGTTGCACCGCGCCGCCTTCTTTCGAGCCGCAACGAACAAAATCAAAGGGGAAGGAGGGTCGGTCGTGTTCGTGTGGTCTGACCTCCTCCCGTTAAAATGATAATAGGCGGCCCCAAAATAAAAGACGAAGAATGGAAAGAATAATCATGAACAAAATTCCAAACCCCGACCTCGATGAAGTCGTCGAACGAGGTTTGTCGCGGGAAAGGGATGTCACGGAAGATGGCGTCGTGGAAGGAGGATCATCGGCGTCTCGGTAAACGGCGTCACGGTACACGGTGTCACGGAGAAGAGGACCGTCGGCGTTGCGGTACATGGCGTCGCATCATCAATCTCCAAGGAATCAGCGTTATTCATCGTCCTTCTTCGAAGGTCGGCGTTCTTCGTCGGTGACGGTGTGCTCTTCGCGTTCTTCAAGGAGGAAGATGAAGATTCTTAGGCTTGATCAATTCCACTCCAACCTTCTCGCACAATGAAATAACCCTTAAAAAATAATACTTTGTCTTATTTAATTAACACACGCAAGCAAACATTCAATTCGAAATTCAAAATGAATTCAAGTATTGATTACATTGAATAACTTAATTCAATTCAATAATTAAGAGAGTTGACTTGGTATTTAAAAGGGGTGCAGGTGAGTTACATATTAAATGCACGAGATGGAGGTTAAAAGAGATTTGAAGGGGTGGGGCTCATGTGGGACCCACCTCACTAATATCCTACCTAGTGGAGTTAGGATATTAGTGGGTCCCACTCCAACCACCAAGCATAGGTTTAAACTACCAAGAATAGAAATAAAATTTGTAGCATGATATTTTATTTTATTCTTTAGTTAACCCATTTAATTAATAAACTCACCCGAGCAAACACAACTTCGGAAAATGTGTTCTTAAGAAAATATCGACACTGCGGTTTCATCGATGTCCTCGGATTTCGATTCTGAGCACCGGTTCAAAAGTTAGGAAAACCCGCTCGCTCATTCACTGAACGTACTCGAGATAAACTTCGGAAATTGTTTCCGGGCACACCGGGCCTCGGAATCAGGTGCCGTCAGAAACTGCATTCTTGTAAAATCTCAAAGAAAATTAAGAAAAAATTTCCCTCGAATTTTACGGGTCTTTACATTACTCTCACCTCAGGTCTTTACGTCCCATTAAAGATACATAACAAACTAGGGGAACAAATGAGGGTACTGAGCACGCATCTAAGTCTCCCGCTCCCAAGTGCTCTCCTGGAGGTTCCCGTGTTTCCCTCTGATGCGCACTAGAGGAATAGACCGCCCACGTAGGACCTGCTCCTGTCGATCCTCGATCTCCACCAGGACCTCCTCAAAGGTCACCCCATCATCAAGGTCTAGCTTCCCATGGTCGATGATATGCGTCAGGTCATGCACGTATCTCCTCAGCTGAGATACGTGAAAGACGTCGTGCACCTAGTGCAACTGAGGTGGTAGATCCAGGCGGTAAGCCACCTTGCCTACCCTGCTAAGGACCTGGAATGGTCCGATGAAGCGCAGAGATAACTTGGTGCCCCAGCCAAATCTCCATAATCCACATCGAGGTGAGACCCGCAAGAAAACGTGGTCACCATCCTCGAACTCTAGTGGCCTCCGCCTCCTGTCAGCATAAGAGTTCTATCGGCTCTGAGTTGTCCTCATCTGCTCCTGGATGACCTGGACCTTCTCTATCATGGCCAGGACTATCTCTGGTCCCACAAGTGCTAACTCCCTAGGGTCTATCCAGCACAGAGGTGATTTTCTTGGCCGGCTATACAATGCCTTGTATGGTGTCATCCCAATGGTGGAGTGGTAGCTATTGTTGTATGCGAACTCACCAAGGGTAGGTGGTCCTCCCAACTACGACCAAAGTCGAGGACACATGCACGGAGCATGTCCTCAAGAGTCTAAATGGTCCTCTCCGTCTGACCATCCGTATGAGGGTGAAAGGCAGTGCTCAGACGTAGTTGTGTCCCGAATGCCTCCTGTAACCCCTTCCAAAGCCGGGAAGTAAAGCGAGCATCTCGATCAGAGACGATAGATGATGGCACATCATGAAGCCGTACAATCTCCTGAATGTAGATACGTCCCAAGCTCTCCACTAATCCCTGCTCTCTGATGGGTAAGAAGTGGGTCAACTTGGTGAGTCGGTCGACAATTATCCAAATGGAGTCGTGACCTCTGGAAGTACATGGAAGTCCAGTCACGAAGTCCATAGATATCCTGTCCCACTTCCACTCCGGGACCTCCAAGGGTTGTACCAAGCCTGCTGGTACCTGGTGCTCTGCCTTCACCTGCTAGCAGGTGAGGCATCAAGAAACAAACTCTGTTATAGCCTTTTTCATACCCAGCCACCAGTACTGTCGTTTGAGATCCTGGTACGTCTTCGCCACTCCTGGATGTACCGCTAAAGGGGAAGAGTGAAACTCTCTCATCACCTCCTCCTGTAAAGCAGCCGGTACCATGGTATGTCCTCTGAAAAGGATGATGTGCTCTCCTCCTACAGAGAATCTATCAAGTTCCTGTCCTGAGGATATCTGTGCACACCGCATCTCATAGTCAACGTCCCCACATTGTGCCTCTCTAGCCCACTGAAGAAGTGGAGGAGTGACTGTGAGTGACTGAATAAAGGTTTCTCCATATCTATCCATGAAGGATATCTGAAAATCAGCTAGCTACTATGTCGCCTCTCCAAGTAGCTGAATGCCCGTCCTCCTGCTGAGAGCATCAGCTACTACGTTCCCCTTTCTAGGAGTATAGACTATCTCGAAGTCGTAGTCCTGGAGGAACTCGATCCATTGCCGCTGTCTCATATTCAGTTCCTTCTGCGAGAAGATGTACCTAAGACTCTGGTGGTCAGAGTAGACTGTAAAGTGCTCGCCCATCAGATAGTGTTGCCACATCTTCAGATCGAAGACCACTACTGCTAACTCCAGGTCATGGGTAGCGTAGTTCTGCTCATGCTACCTCAACTGACATGATCCATAGGCGATCACTGCCCGCTCCTTCATCAGGACACATCCAAGTCCGGTCCCTGATGCATCGCAGTAGACTACGTACCCTACTCCCTCCTCTGGTAGCCTCATGATAGGTGCGCTGGTCAATCTCTGTCTCAGCTCATGGAAGCTCTGCTGACATCTGTCTGACCACACGAAGGGTTTCCCCTTCTTTGTCAAAGCTGAGAGTGGTGTCGCAACTCTAGAGAATTCTGGAACAAACCTTCGGTAGTACTCAGCTAGCCCCAAGAAACTCCGCACCTCTGTCACGCTCCTGGGTGGCTCCCAAGCTTGCACTGCCTCGATCTTCGTAGGATCCACTGCAACTCCCGCCTCAGAGATTACGTGTCCCAAGAAGTGGACCTCACGTAACCATAACTGACACTTCAAGAGATTACTATAAAGTTGGTGCTCTCGGAGTGTGTCTAGTACAACCTGTATGTGGTAGGCGCGCTCCTCCTCAGTGGTTGAGTATATCAAAATGTCGTCAATGAAGACCGTGACAAATCGATCGAGGTATGGCTGAAAGATCCTATTCATGAGACCCATGAACACTGCTGGAGCGTTGGTTATTCCGAAAGGCATAACCAAGAACTCATAGTGGGCATACTGACATCTGAAGGCCGTCTTCCGCACATCCTCATCTCGAACTATGAGCTGATGATAGCCGGATCTGAGGTCTATCTTCGAGAACCACCGTGCTCTCTTGAGCTGATCGAAGAGGCCATCAATACTCAGTAGCGGATACTTGTTCCTCACAGTCACCTGATTCAGGCGACGATAGTCGACACACAGTCGCAAGCTCCCGTCCGCCTTCTTGGCGAACAATATCGGGGAAGCCCAGGGTGAAACACTAGGTCGGATGAATCCCTTGCCCTGCAAGTCCTCCAACTGTACCCATAGCTCTCGAAGCTCGGCGGGGGCCATCCGATATGATGGAGTGGATATCGAGGCTGTCCCGGGGTACATGTAAATATAAAATTCTACCTATCTATGAGGGGGTAGTTCTAGAACGTCGTCAGGGAAAACGTCCGCATACTGATCCACCACTACAGGAAAACTCGGACTCCGCACGTCAACTATTCCTAGGATGAGGCTAGCCAACTGATGAAATATCGGTTGTCCTCTCCTCTATGTGAGTCCTTCCTGCGCTGCTAAGGCTTCCTTCTCACCAGTGAAGGTGAACCTGCTCTCATCGGTGCGAACACATCGCACCTTGCGCCTAATACAGTCGATCTGAGCATGGACTGTAGATAACCAATCCATGCCCAAGATGACGTCGTAAGGCCTCGACGCCGCTACAAGAAGATCCCAGCCAAATTTCTCACCTCCTAGAGTAAGCTCACACTGCCAGAACCAATGATTAATCGCCGAGTTTGCTCCCGTATGATTCTCTAGCCATAAGGATCGAGCCAAAGGCTCCGTCGGAATCTCCGAGCTCTGAACAAGGGCAGCGGAAATGAAAGAATGACTCGCTTATGTGTCTATAAGAACTGTAGAAAGGGTGGAGTAGACACAGATAGTACCTCGAATCATCTCTAGTGCACCATGGTCATAGGCCTCCGCTGCCTGAAGCTGAGCCTGTCTCTGCCCGCCAGCTCCCTGTGGTCGGGGTTGACCTTCTGGTGGTGGTGGTGGTAAAGCCTCAAAGCGTCGCCCACCACCTGCTGCTCGGCCAGCTCCCCTGCCTCGTCCGCCTGCTCTCGGAGGACCACCACGGTCGACCCTATACCTCTTCCTAGGTGGCCCCTCAACCGTCTTATGCTCCTCTACACGGCGGGTCGGGCAGTCACGAGCCATGTGGCCCTGCCCGCCGCATGCATAGCACTGTCTGCTCCTCGGAAGGCTGGCTCTGCGCCGGGTGCCCCGCACCTCTGAGCCAATGTCCTGAGGTCATCCGCCTGATGGTTTGGTCTGCCTGGACCCCTATGACGTTCGTCGACTGCCAGCTGCAGATGACTCTGCTACATGTCGCCCTGCGGTAGGTCTTGCTGCTGGTATAGGCTCGGCAAGAAAGCTCTCTATGAGAAGGGCTCGCTCCAGTACTTCTTCCTGTGTCGGAATGATGAGGGAGATCATTGATGCCCTGATATCATGCCTCAGTCCCTGCTCGAAGCTTCAAGCCCTGAAGAATGGGTCCCGTACCATGTTCGTCGAATAGCGCGAGAGATCGGTAAATCTCACCGAGTACTGGGTGACCGTCATGCTGCCCTACCGCAGCTGTAGAAGCTCCTGGATGCGCACCGCACGGAGGGTGGCTAGGATGAACTCTAAGCAGAAGAGGCTCTCAAATTCCGTCCAGAGGAGAGATGCCTCGTCGTGCACCTGGAGCATCAAGCTCCACCATCTTCCTTCTGCCGCGTGTAGGAGGCTCGCTGCAAGGATCTCCATGAGTTCAGCTTGTTTCCCCACTAACCTAAAAACCCAAACCACAGCCTCCAGCCAATCCTCGGCTACCTGAGGGTTCGTCTCCCCACGGAACCTGGGCGGTCTCAAACGCTGAAACTCATGCAGTGCACTAAGGCGACGTGCACTCTCAGCAGCTGGGGCTGGTAGCATCAATGGCTCGGCGGGTAGAGGTACTGCTGGTGCCTCCGCTGGAAAAGGGCCCTGCACCAAGGCATCATCGCTCGGTGGGATGTTGTCTCGCACAAAGCTCGGAACCCTAGATGGATGCATTCGTGGGGACATCCTGAAAAGAAACAGGTGTGCCACAGTAAAAACAGTATACCTGGTGAGCTGACACAAAGTAATCACAAAGAAAACTTTTGAAACACACATGCAATCAATTTTTTCGTGCATTGAGTTGGAAATCAGAAGTCAGGGTCCTGGTGTATGGATACGTCGGCTACCGCACCAACACTGGACTACTTGGATTGATAACCACACTCAATAAACTTAACATTATTGCTTCATAGAAGAAAGATTAGAGTCCTAAGTTCTGCGATAGAACCGAACTCCTCTTATACTAATTTTTCACGACCCGTCCTCGGGGCCCGTGTCGTGACTACCCCAAGCCCGCCTCCCATAGGCCAGGGGCTAGCGACTAGCACCAAAGGCGTAAATCCCAACAAGGGGGAAGGCATTGCCTTTATAAAGTAAACAAACACCACAAAGTAAGCTAGCATAAGTAAACACTAAGTAAAACTGGGTACAAAAGTAAGTGCGGAAAGTAAATGGGCCAGAATACAAACTCAAACTGAAAGTAAAGTACAACTGGAAAGAAATTACAACAACTGAAAGTAAAGCAGAAACATCGAGCCATCCACTGGAAGTCTCACCTGAAGGGTGGGTACAGATAGCCTCCTTAGCTCCTCGGTTCCAATCGTCCGCTCCGTGTACGTCCCGCAGAGTGGTCCACCTCCAGGTACCGACCTGCTCCACAAGCCTCAGCCACGATCAGCGTTGTCCATCATCTGCATCCAACACAATGTAGTGCGGGCATAGCCCGTGCAGGGGTGAGTATACGCTACTCAGTAGGGACCCCGAGACCCCCGAAGGTCTCCCAGAATCAACAAAGGATAATCCACAAAGGAAAGATACAATCACGAAGTAACATCCAACACTACTTAGGTATATGCCCATACATATACCTAAGTCATCAATTCCATTTCGGCTCCAACATCTGAGCCCAATTTCGATCACGTCCACACAGGATAGTACAAACCAATCCACACAGGAAAGCACAACACAATCCACATTGGAAAACAAGTCAATCATATCGAAGATAATGATTGAAAGTCAAGACTCAGCTCACACAGGTATACTTCTTTATAAGATAATAGAGATGATCAGATGTAGCCACTGATTCATCTAAGCTGGGACCCACGTAGGATAATAAACCAGCTAAGCTGTCGAACCCACATAGGATACAGACCAGCTAATCTTCCAGACCCACGTAGGATAGCAAGAATAGATTCAAACACTACCAGACCCACGTAGGATACAAGAACAGTTGTCATCATCGTCGAACCCACAGAGGATTTCAGTACGGTCTTCATCACTGCTGAACCCACGGAGGATTTCAGTGCAGTCTTCATCGTCGTTGAACCCACGGAGGATTTCAGTATGGTCTTCATCGCTGCCAAACCCATGGAGGATTTCAAGGCAGTCGTCGTCGCTGCCGAACCCACGAAGGATTTCAGTGCAGTCATCTTCGTCGTCGCAGTCACAGCCAGCTCTAGGGTTCCCACACACATCATGATCGATTCTGAGAGGGTCCGCTCCACAAGCCAAGGGGGGGGAGTCGATACATCAACTAACACGTATTCCGGAGTTGATGTATCCCAACGTTCTGTCTCGACAAGAGGAACTCAACGTGACAGACGGCGCGTCAATCGGATGTCCGGTCTGAGAGTTATTGGCTTTTTCATTCCAGGGGCCCGGTTGGTTTTTAAGTAAAAACTAACCCGAACGCACTCCAACTACGTCCAAAACTTGAGAGGAGTAAGCAAAAATGTCTGCCTCACTAAGAGGAATCCAACAAAGTCGAGGCACGTCAATCGGACGTCCGAAGCTCAAGTTATAAGTGTTTCCGCTCCGAGGGCCCGGTTGGTTTCGTGTTTGAACCAACTCGACCGTACCCAAAGTTCTCCACCTTGAGTGTAATATACCAAAACGACCTTTTCGATCCAAGGATCACATCTCAACTAACGGTGCGTCGATCAGAGGTCTGTAGCCCAAAATACGGGCGTTTGAATAGAACTGTCCGGAAATAGGGGGTTTTGGGCCCAGACCAACCCAACCCGAGACCCCTTGGGTCGGCCCGATCCGGGTCGACCCGAACCAGGTCCAGGTCTAGCCCGTTAGGGCGCGGCCCGGTGTGGCTAGCTCGGCGCTGGCCGAGCTGCCGCGGAAGGGGGGGCGCACTACCCCCTGATTGAAACCGCGGCCCCTGCGTGGGGGCCGCTCCCTTTGCCAGCCGGGGGTTATGACCCCCAGTTTCTTGATCTGGCCGGCCGAAACGGCCGGCCAGGGTGTCGCGTGGGACCAGCCGGTCCCGCCCCCTGTGCACCGGCGGCCGGCAGTTCCGGCCGCCTCTCCGGCTCTGCCGCGGCCTTGGTCCGACGGGCGCGGTGCGATGGCGCTGCGCCCCTCCGCCTTGGTCGTGGCCCTTCATGGTTCTCCGGCGCGGCCCGACGGCGCCACGCCCCTTTCCCGTGGCCCGACTCTGGCCGCGGATTCTTTTCGTATTAACAGCGCGGCACGACAGCGCCGCGCTTCTTCGCCGCATTCCTCTATGTTTTCGCACGGTGCGGTTGCACCGCGCTGCTTTCTTTCGAGCCGAAACAAACAAAATCAAAGGGGAAGGAGGGTCGGCCGTGTTTGTGTGGTCTGACCTCCTCCCATTAAAATGATAACAGGGGGCCCCAAAATAAAAGACAAAGAACGGCAAGAATAATCACGAACAAAATTCCAAACCCCTACCACTATGAAGTCGTCGAACGAGGTTTGTCACGGGAAAGGGACGTCGTGGAAGACGGCGTCGCGGAAGGAGGATTTTCGGCATCGTGGTACACGGCATCGTGGTACATGGCATCGCGTCGTCGATCTCTGAGGAATCAGAATTATTCATCATCCTTCGTCGGAGGTTGGTGTTCTTCGTCGGTGACGGTGTGTTCTTTGCGTTCTTCAAGGAGGAAGATGAAGATTCTCAGGTTTGAGAAATTCCTCTCCAACCTTCTCGCACAGCGAAATAACCCTTAAAGAAATAAGACTTTGTCTTATTTAATTAACACACACAATCCAACATTCAATTCGAAATTCAAAATGAATTCAATAATTGATTACATTGAATAACTTAATTCAATTCAATAATTAAGAGAGTTGACTTGGTATTTAAAAGGGGTGCGGGTGAGTTACATATTAAATGCACGAGAGGGAGGTTAAAAGGGATTTGAAGGGGGGGCTCATGAGGGCCCCACCTCACTAATATCCTACCTAGTGGATTTAAGATATTAGTGGGTCCCACTCCAACCACCAAGCATAGGTTTAAACTACCTAGAATAGAAATAAAATTTGTAGCACAATATTTTATTTTATTCTTTAGTTAACCCATTTAATTAATAACCTCATCCGAGAAAACGCAACTCCGGAAAAGGTGTTCTTAATCAAATATTGGCGTTTCGGTTTCATCAGTGTCCTCAGATTTCAATTCCGAGCACCGGTTCAAAAGTTAGAAAAACCCGCTCGCTCGTTCACTGAATGTACCCGAGCTAATCTTCGGAAATTGATTCCGGGCACACCGGGCCTCGGAATCAATTGCTGTCAGAAACTGCGTTCTTTTAAAATCCCAAAGAAAATTAAGAAAAAATTTCCCTTGAATTTTACGGGTCTTTACACTAGCACCCAGAGATTCCTTTGGCGACGCCCAGAGATATATGGTGCACTTGTGAAACACCACTAGAGGAAGTCTACACTTGGCTTCTGCAATGCAACGACGAATCACATCGGAACGTGATCAAGAACATAAAAGAAGAAAGAACACCCAAAAAGGTACTTATTTTCAATTAATTAAATTAATTATAATCAACCTGTGATGGTCCTTATTTGAGGTTTCGGGACTATCTTTCTTATTTGTCTATTTCTATGATTTTATCCGTGGAGACTGGCGTTTATCGTCGTATTGATCCTGGATTTGATCATTTCTAATGACAAAAAGCCAAGTGGGAACATCCACCCATGCGCTTTTGCTACGCCTGGAACCTTCAAATGGTATCAAAGGGAGGTTACAATGTTTATTATAATTATTTAATTTTTTTTGATAATTTACGCATTTATATTTGATTCAATTCAAGATAACTCATTCTATAAAACTGAATAAATGATATTTGTTCTTCCTCCTTCATTTCTCGATTCACATCATAGAAATAACCTTTTAATTTTGATTTTGATTAAAATAAAAATGTGGAACTCATATGGAAGAGCCGCTCTTTCTGTCTATACAACACAAGAATACACGGCGTGTAGTGAAAACTACACACCCTGTACTTAGGTTCAACGAACCAGTACTGGTCTGCCAAACCACGCTGTGTGAATTGAGCATGCCTAAGTATTTATTACACCGTGTTGACAAGAATTGAATGGAGCATGGAAACTAGAATACATGGCGTGTATGTTGAATCAAAACGCCGTGTAGTCCGATCCGGCCCGGGTAAAACCGTGTACAAGGAGAATCCATGTACCACGTACACGGGATTTTCAGGCCGGTAACTACGTAAAAAGTAATTACACGCCATTTTAGATTAATCTACATACAGTGTACTCTAAAATTTCCAAAGTATAGAAAAAACGCCAAAGCCCTCGCCATGTACTTTAGATAAAGGGCGAAAAATACACGCTGTGTAATATATCCTACACACCGTGTACTTTCCAGAAATGGAATTTCACCAGGTTTCCTCCAAAGTACAAAGACCTGTAAAAGGAATATGGATGAGAAGAATCTCAAGGAAATTCAGAAAGGAATTTAAGATAAAAAATTGATTAATTATAAGATCATAATTAATTGAATTTAAGCGCAAATTATCTTAAATGAAATAACGATTAAAAAAATTTGAATTCTAAATATGTGTCAATGTCGTTGCATGCTATGGATGATCATGAGCTATACCAAAGACCTTTTGTATGTGTGTATGGTTTCATTTAAATTTGTTGGTCTGTGATCCTTCTTCCAATAGTATGTAGGTCATGTGTGCCCATGGTTTCTTTAATGCAAACCCCATGTAATAGAGGATCTCCAAAGTCAGAGGAGATGGTTCAAAACCCAATGCTAAGGCAAAACCAACCCAAGAAGATACAGAGGTGGATAGGTGGGAGTTGTAAAACACAAACCATCAAGTTCAATGTGTTTTTACCTAGGTCAGGGTTAGCTTATCAAAACCTCTAGATAAGCTAACCAATAGAATCTCATGATCATTCCATATTATTTTATTTCTGTCTAATTGCATGGTTTATTTATTATGTATGTGTTTCACGATCACATAAATAATGAAATAAACAATCATGAAAAGATGGAATAAAATAAAAACCGGAATATGTGTAAACATTATCAGAACATGGTTAATCACTTAAGAAATCATCACTTAATATTAACAAGCATGTGATAATGAAAAACTATGCATAAAGAATAAAATCCCTAAAATACCATATTAATTCAGACCAAGACATTCGTTTCTTGATTAATGGAAAGACTCAATAAAACTCTGTGTTTGACCAACCCTTGTTGGGACACTTACTTTTATAAAGGAAGATCTTATGAAAGTTTCGGGTTAAATTAAACAATTTACATCAAGAGGAGTAGCCCTTGCTAGACTTGTTGTAAAATGGAGGCAAGTGTTGAGGAAATACAAGTCAAGATTTCAGGATTGGGGAGTCCACTCAACAGATCAAGGAACTGTAAGCTCAAAGTTAGCAAAGACCTGCCTAACTAAATACCTTTAAATAGCTTGACCAACCCTTTTTGGGGTTATGCGAAGGGGAATATGGATCCTTTCCACTAGAATGTCATGAAAACTGGACATTCCAAGATCAATAGTTAGGGCCATTGGGACTTCATAAAATAGTGGGAGAATTAATAAATTCATTTTTTATTCACAAAATCTAATCAAAAGGTACTAATAAATATGCTCTTTTAATTTGTAGAATCAATATGAAAAACTCATCAACCACATTTTCTCTTTGATTAATTCTAGATAAAGACAATATCTTCACCATCAGTAACTTTTAGGAATGGTTTAGGCACCTTCGGGTTATCATATGCCATGAATGAAAGTTTTACGCATTGGAGTCCTCACTTACTGATTTGCCCGCCCAAGGGGCGAGTGATGAAGATTTCTTGGTCTATGATCAACATTTGAACAATGCACTTGACATTCAATGTTTGATGCTATCATTAATTTCTAGTGATCTCATGAAGTCTCATGAAGACATGGATTCCTATTGCATGCTCGAGTACCTTTGTGGTCTATACCAGTAGACAACAACACAGGAAAGGTTTGAGATCTCCAGGGATCTATTCTAGAGAAAGCTTAGATAGGGTTCCCCAGCTGGGCCTCATCTAGTCAAGATCATTGGCTACATTGAGTTATTGGAGGTTCTAGGGTTTAAACTCTCCGAATAACTGGGTACCGATATCATTCTTGCATCACTCCCCCAGAGCTTCTCTAACTTTGTTGTAAATTTCAACATGAACAACATTGAGAAGTATCTATCTAATCTCCTTATCCTTATTTTCCAAGTGGGCAATGATATGAAGTGTGAAAATCATTCTATCCTTATGGTTAATAAAAGGAAAGGGAAGGTAAAGAGCTTTAAGCCCAAATATTCTTCAAGGCCTTCCAAGAAAAGGAATATCAAAAGGTGGGCAAGAGAACAGCAGGTTGTTTGTTTCCCATGTGGAAAGAAGGGCCACTGGAAGAAAAAATGCACCCAGCTAAGGAAGCAAGGGGAAGCTTCAGGTGCTTTTGTTATAGAATTTAATCTATCTATTTCTACCAATTGGGTATTAGATACTTCTTGTGGTTCTCACATCTTTATCCAAATACAGGAACCAAGTAGATTCAGAAAGATTGACTGAGGTGAGGTGGATCTGCGAGCAGCCAATGGAGCCAGACTCGCTGTTGTAGCTGTCAGAGACTACCACCTCACATTGCCTACTCGGATGGTCTTGGTATTGAAGGGATGTTATTATGTACCTTCTATAACCAAAAACATTATTTCAGTATCCAAATTATATACTGATGGATTCAACTTCAAATTTGGAAATGAATGTTGCTAATTTTATAAAGATAGTGTTTGTTTTGGTAGGGAACATTTATATAACGGCCTTTATGTGTTAGACTAGACAAACCAAGTAATGGCAATTGATGACAAAGTTAATTCACATGACTCATACCACACCCAACTTTGGCATCACCAGCTAGGTCATGTCAATGAGAAATGTTGGACAAAATTACATCAAGATGGGTATTTATATTCTGTCGAAAAAAAAACCACATGGTGTATGTCATGCGTGTCTACAAGGAAAAATGACCAAATCCCCATTTAGTGGGAAAGGTTAAAGGGCTAAAGAGATTCTATAATTAGTTCACACAAATGTGTTTGGACCATTTATAGTTGAAGAAAGGGGTGGGTTCTTGTACTTCATAACTTTTACTGATGATTTTAGTAGATATGGATATATTTACTTAATGAGGTATAAGTCGTATTCTTTTGATCGGTTCAAATAATACAATAATGAAGTTGAGAACCAGCTTGGTAAGAAGATTAAGAAACTCTGCTCAGATAGAGTAGGTGAATATCTTAATCAGGAATTCATTGATTTCTTATGGGAGTTTGGGATTCTATCTCAACTCACTCCTCCTTACACACCTCAGTGAAATGGTGTAAGTGAAAGGAGGAACTACACCCTATTGGACATGGTGAGATCAATGATGAGTCATGTGAGTCTTCCATTATCCTTTTGTGGATATGCATTACAAACAGCAACACACATACTAAACCAAGTACCAACTAAATTTATAAATGGTATTCCATATGAGTTATGGAGTGGACGCAAATCCATGTTATCAAATTTACATGTGTGGGGTAGTGAAGGATTTGTTAAGGCCTCTTCAGGTAACAAACTTGCACCCCGGGGCATAAATTGTATCTTTATAGGATATCCTAAGGAAACAAGGGGATATTACCTATAAAACCCCTCCGATAAAAAGGTTACAGTGGCAAGACACACCATATTCCTTGAGAGGGAGCACATCTCCAAAAGAGATAGTGGGAGTGAGATAGACTTTGATGAAGTTGAGGCTCAAGATACATAGGAATTTGTACAAGAACAAGTTCCACAAAGTCCTATTGAAGAACAATCCATTCCAGAGACGCAAGAACTGCATAGGAGTATGAGAGAGGTGAGAGAACTAGAACGATATGGTTTTCTTGTCACCGAGGATGGTGACTCATTATTGGTTGAAAATGACTATCCTCTTACCTACATGGAAGCAGTTGAAGGCATAGACGTTGCCAAGTGGCAAGAAGCCATGAATTATGAAATGGATTCCATGTACCAAAACCAAGTTTGGATTTTGGTAGATCCTCTAGTTGATGTAAAGACTATTGGTAATAAGTGGTTATTCAAGAAGAAACTGGACATGGAGGGATAACTCAGCACCTATAAAGCACAACTGGTTGCAAAAGGTTTTAGACAGCATCAAGGAATTGACTATGATAAAACCTTTTCACCGGTTGTGATGCTGGAATCCATTATAATCCTATTGGCCATTGCCACTTACCATGACTATGAAATTTGGAAAATGGATATCAAAACAGCATTCCTTAACGGGAACCACCAAGAAGATGTCTAGATGACACAACTTGAAGGGTTTGTGATTCCAAAGGATTCCAACAAGGTATGCAAGTTGTAGAAATCCATTTATGGATTAAATAAAACACCAAGGTCATGGAACATTCATTTTGATGAAGCCGTAACGGAATTTGGCTTTGTTAAGAACGAATGTGAGACTTGTGTCTACAAAAGGTTTAGTGGAAGTGAAGTTTTTTTCCTAATAGTATATGTTGAGGACATATTACTAATTGGAAATGAAGTACCTATCTTACAGTAAGTTAAGGCATGGTTGGATAAATGTTTCTCTGTGAAAGACTTGGGTGAGGCAGAATATATTCTTGGGATCAAGATCCATCGTGATAGATCCAAGAGAATGATGGGCCTAAGTCAAAGTATATACATTGACAAGATACTTAAGAGATTCAGTATGGAATAATCCAAGAGAGGATTATTGCTAGTGTCACATGGAATTCATCTTTCCACGAAAATTTTTCCTCAGAAACATGAGTAAATAAAAAAAAATGGCAAGGATTTCTTATGCATCCGTGATTGGGTCAGTCATGTATGTTATGCTATGTACAAGGCTAGATGTTTCTTACACATTAAGTGTGGTAAGAAGATATCAAGCTGATCCAGAAGACCGCTATTGAATGGCAGTCAAGACTATCCTTAATTATCTGGGGCGTACTAAGGATATGTTCCTAGTTTATGGAGGAGATGAGGAACTAGTCATCAATGGACATGTAAATACTAGTTTCCAGACTGATCGAGATGAAATGAAGTCACAGACTGGATACATCTTCAGTTTGAATGGAGGTGCAGTGAGCTAGAAGAGCTCAAAGCAAGGTGTGGTCGCAGATTCTACAGCAGAGTCTGAGTATATCGTAGCTTCTAAGGTATCTAAATAAGCAGTATGGATGTGAAGCTTCATCCAAGAGCTAGATGTAGTACCGAGCAGTAAATATCCTATCACACTCTATTGTGATAATACTACAGTGGTGGCACTTGAAAAAGAGCCAAGGTCACATCAGCGGACAAAGAACATACTTCGGAAGTATCATCTCTTAAGGGATTTTTCTCAGAGATGTGAAGTTGCAGTGAGTAGTATTTCCACGGAAGACAACGTGAAAGACCCCTTGACTAAAGCCTTGAATCAGTAGAATGATGATCATCATGTGAGGTCTAGCGAACTAAAAGTCATAGCCAGTTGGCTCTACTCCGAGTGGGAGTTTTTAAGGGTTGGTGTCCTGAGAACCAAGTATTTTTTAATTTGATTACATGAATGTACACTTATTATATATTGTTCATTATTCTGCATGAATATAATATAATAATGTCCTGGAATATTTGTTGCATTGATAAGTTCATGGAAGATCCCCACTATGATGAGAACCTTGAAATGCTATAAAAATATTCTGAAATAAAGTTATATAGTTGGATGACATACTATGATAGGACACATAGTATACAGACCATCATGTGTGAGTAATCATAAGAATAAGAGACTCTCTCTCATGGATTTCACAATTGGTAATCTTCAAGATGGGAGATTGTGAGAACAGACCTGCCAATAGAAATTCTGCATGTCTTGGTGTCATCATACAATGCTATCTACGAGTGTGTGTAATGGTCCTTAGACTGGAAGATTGTCATTAATTCATGTCATGACTCACACACTTAGATTTTCTGATGAAAACTGTCACGAAGAGAGTTGGAGATAAGTGGGGTGTGTCACGAATGACATGGTGTTAATGGATAAGTTGAGGAAGGATTTTTCCCTTCCATATTTATGGAAGTAGATATCTTGGGTCCTTTGATTGAAATAGAACTTTCGCACAAATTCCATGTCCATGGTGTCACGAAGATTTTATTTCTAGATGTCAAAGAATGACAGATCAAGCATATAGGTTTATGACACTACCATGAAACCTTCTTGATGAGATATTGAGACAAAGGGATAAATTACATAGTAAGCATTCATATGAGGTGACACGTCAATGCGGCGTCAACTTATTTCTCTTGGGTGCCTTGACCCGTTGCTAGACAGTAATCTTGGACTTTAGGAAAGCCCGCCTAATGCCAATGAGAAAGATGCCTAGAGGGTCACACACTAAGTGTATCCAAGTATCTCAAGTTGAATAACTATTATTCCCAAACGTGGTTTAATAATTATTCAAGGAAGCCTAAATCATTTTAATGTTGGAGGAAGAATAAAATGAAAACAAGTACATGTTGTGTATTAATGATTACACGCCGTGTAGTTTTTATGTTGAAAACAAGTACACGCCGTGTACTAATGATTAAATTCTGTGTAGTTTTTAATGAAAAACAAGTACATGTTGTGTATTTATGATTACAAATCGTGTAGTTTTTCCAGTCAGGATTTTGAGGAAATATTATTTTATTAAATGATATTTATTATAATCAGTGTGGGCGCATGTCAAGGAATTAATTATTCAACATGGGGTTTTCATAAGAGTTATTGAAATAAATAAAATGTGTAACACATTTATTTATTGTCATAACTCTACAACCTCAAACCCAATTATAAATATCCTCACAACCCCAAATCTTTTCCTAAGAATCATTGTGCACAAAAATTCTGGAGAATTATCTCAAGACTGAAAGAACTTCATCCTCCAAGAATGCTCTCAAGATCGAGATAGATCCACCTCTATCAGATCAAGGCGAACTAAGGCAGACAACGCAAGCAAAGGCTTCTCCACGCTAGCACCCTGAGATTCCTTTGGTGACGTCCAGAGATACGTGGTGCATGTTTGGATCATTGCTAGGGGAAGTCTGCACTTGGATTCTGCAACACAATGACGAATCACATCAGAATGTTACCAAGAACATCAATGAATAAAGAACACCCAAAAAGGTACTTCTTGTCAATTAATTAAATTAATTATAATCAACCTGGGACGACCCTTATTTTTGGTTCTGGGACTATCTTTCTTCTTTGTTTATTTCTGTGATTCGATCCATGGAGACTGTAATTTATCATCGTTTTGATCTTGTATTTGATCATTTCTAATGAAAAAAAAAGCCAAGTGGGAACATCCACCCACACACTTTCGCTACACCCAGAACCTTCACCCTTTCCTTCATGTCCCCCATCCATGCACCCATTCTCACAAGTCGACTCCTTAGGTGACTCATCACCTTATACTAGAACTATGTGGACTTTGATCCTTGTATCCTATACTAGGTACATAATAAACTTCTTTAAGGTTCAATCCCAACACCATAATATTCACATCAGTTCCATCCCATTCATCTCATCCACTTGGGCAGCTGACCAGTCATAATCCCCATCCATCCAATTGTTTTCTTCTAGCGGCACCCGGGCCGCTAACCATGTGTAAGCCCCGAGTCACCCCTTCAAACTACATGGGTTTTTATCCATTTATTCTATACAGGGTATTAATTAAGCCTCTATAAGTTTCAACCCTATCCAATGGTAAACCTTGGTGTCCCCTTTTCCAAGACCCACCTTCTCTGATCTGCCCTTGGCGGTGTTCCGATCATCCTTCACTGTGTGAAACCTTCCATTTTTGGGACATTCCATCCAAGGTCCATACTCATAGATGTTTTGACCCATCCACCCAATAAACCTTCTAGGTTCTCCCTCATAGGGGCGTTTCTATCTGATCTTCTATTGTCATTGTTTTGATTAGTCTTATCTTTCTCTGGTAGATGTTAAACTCACAGCATACCCCGTGTTAAACATGGGAAGATGAGAAAACCCTTGAAGACATACCTCTGGAATAAGATTCACCACATTATACATGGTATTCCTTAGGCTTCTACACACTCAATAATCCCTTTAATAAGGTATAATTTAGGTGTACCAAGTTCCAGCATCTATACATTCCAGCAATTCCCAACGTGATTACTTCCCTGACCGAAGTTTGCGGCCCTAACCTGACCCCTTTGGAATCTACTGACAAAAGTAATGTAATTAATCGGTGTCCAAAAGGATATGAAACTGGTAAGGGTGTCGTGAACAACATCATAATCTATAAGGGAGACCCTGAATAGGTGACGAGTTCTGAGGAGGAATCCACATAAGGAGGAACTGACATCCCATCATCCCATTTCGATCAAGGAGCAGACATCACTGAAAAGGTGATGAATACTGCCCGCCTTTGTAAATTGGTAATGTGGGGTAAAATTCATATCCAAGAAAACTTCAAATGCACTCGAGTGGTGCACCCCAGTGGAAGCATCGAAAATAGCTTCATGAATGTGGTAGTCCACATGTACATGAATGACCATGTTATCTTTAAGTGAGTAAAAGGGTAAGAAATAAAATGATATACTATAATTTAAGAGAGATAATTATGTCATTTATATCACATATATTCATTAAATTTATCCTTATTATCTTCCATGTAAAGCGTTAGTGAAAATGAATCACAGCGTCTTGTGAGGCGGTAGTCCATCATACACACGAACGACATTATTATATCCCCAAAAGAATGGAAAGTAAAAAAAATTTATATGATATAATGATTATATAGGTATAATTATTTTATAAATATCATATATATAATTTATATTCATCTTCATACCCAACCTTGAGAGGTGGTAATGGAATAACGAATTACATCGGTTTGTGAGATGGTAGTTTTCCATTCACATGAACGATGATTACATAAAAAAATTGATGGAAGTGGATTTGGTTGTATTTAATGACCTTAAAATAAAATCATATAAATATATGGATGATACTGAGTTTATTATATCATCGTGGTTTAATATTAATTTAATAAGGTGGAGGAATAAATAAAATAATAACACTCATAGAATAACGCTACCTCTTTTTCGAGTGACCTCCTTGGGTCTGCACCAAAGACTTCCTATGTTGAATTTGTGACCAAATTAAGGCTTATAGGATGATAGGAGGGAATTATGGAATTTTATTTATTTATTTTCCTAAAAAAATGGTTTTAATGTGTGATGAAGAGAGGATAAGGGTGGCTATTTATAATTCAAGTGAGTGGCACACCTGTAATGTTTTGAAAGAAAAAGGTGTACTTACATTTTTCTCATGAAAAAAGGATATAAAATGAATTATTATCTGGAATTATATATTACAGGGTTTAAATATTATTATAAAATATATTTTAGGGTACTTTTTAGGTCATTTTAACCCTTATTTATTAGTTTAACCCCAATTAAACTCATTTTTACCTTAACTATGGTAATTAATTCACTATTCTCACTATTCATTTTGGTAAAAAATTAAGTCGGCCTTATTAGATAATATAAATTATTATAATTTAAAATATTGAATCCATTTTTCCAAATTCAATTCACATAAGTTTCAACTTTAAATTTAAAATTAATCCCACAGACTCAACGAGAAAGCGGGTTTTCAAAGAGAAAATGTTCAAAAGTTTACAAAGTTTGTATATACAATTTAAAAATATAATTGATTATAATGACCTAAATTGTAATAATATATATATATAATTGAAATATTTTTACATTAAAACCAATTTAAAATATAATTTAACTTTATAAATAATTAAAATGAAAAGGCGGTTTTCAATTAAAATTTATCATTTTTTACTATTCATCAAAAACTCAATCTCTTCAAAATATTCTCAAAAATTCACACTAATATAATTTTGGAATGATTATTTTAAAAATTAATTTTATTTTTTAAATTAAATTTTCTAAAATTGGAAAAAATTAAATTTAAAACAAAAACATTAGACGTGACAAAAAAGCTGGTTTTCGAGAAGTATATTTTTTTCAAGAATAAGATGATTTTATATTAACTCTATGTATAATAATAATAATTGTATAAATATAAATTAAAATTATTTATATATAATATATACATTAAATTTAAAATATTTCTCATTAGCTATTAATTTAATTAATTAAAATGGAGAAACATTACACACTTTAAAACATTTTTTCTGAAAAAAAAAAATCCTTTTTTTAACCAAAAATAAACTTATAATAAAATAAAATATAAAGTTGATTCAAAATTAATTAATTGGATTAAATATAATTAACTAATTCTTAGGTTAATTTAAAATATAATTACTTAATTTATTGAAAATAAATGATAGTTTTACAAAAGTTAGTATTTTTCATTTTTCACTGAAAAATAAATATTTTCCCAAAAGTCACAAAATTTCACCATAAGTTAATTTAGATATGATAATTTTAAAAATGAATTTAATTTTATAAAATTAGTTTTTTAAAATCTCTATAATTTAATTATAATATTTTGTTATAAAAAGAAATAAAAATCATTTTTGAAGAAAAGATATTTTTTATGAATATAATTACTTTACTAAAAATTTATTGATTATTTACTAAGAATTTATAAAATAAATTTGTGTGGAGTAGGAAATGTGTATTTTATAAAGTATTTAGTTCTACTCATACCCACCTATTTAATGGATAGGTTATAACTATCATATTAAATAATAATATTTTAATAATATTTCATGTGTCATTTAAACTTAGTGTTACAGGTAACGCAAGATAAACTCAGTGTTACATGTAACATAATAAAAACTCTGTGTTACATGTAATTCAAGCTAAACTTGGTATTTTGTGTAATAAAAAATATAGAAAATATTAAATTTATTTGAAACAAATTGAAAAAATCTTGGGGTGATACAATATCCATTCACCAAGACTCTAACTACCTACTTGTTGACTTGGAATAACGAGACATTAGTTACAAAGAACATTGGTACATGAATCATATAGGACTGAGTCCTTTGACTATCCTTCTTGAGTCATCTCCCCATATATATATATGCTCATCTGATCATGGTACATCTTGATTAATTTTTAAGATGCCTCTATGAATAGGTTCATCTAGGTTACTGATTCAGGATCATAATGATGATCCGATGAGTGATGATATATCAGTTTATAGGAAATCTCATGAGACATTTCCTCTTAATAGGATAGTAGTAGCACCCTTGCCTGTCGAGTAAAAAATTGTACTAGCAGAGTAGTCTGAGGATGCGGATAGGATGAGTGCACTTGAAAAGTTACAACACCAGAGGCTGTTGAGGTTCTATAGTGATATAGATCTCTAGGTAGTGGAGGATTGGCTTGATTAGTGTTATAAGTTTTCAAAATTTTGAATACCCTAACTGATCAGATAGTTTTAATGGAAGATAGTCTTTTCAATAGAGTAGTAGGGTACTATTTTAGTCTAGTAATGTAGATTCATGATGAGTCTACACTCTCAAGTACATACTTCCAATAGTTTCTTTATGAGGATTATTACCCCTCATGATTACGTTAAGTTTGGATTAAGGATATTTTGGAGTTGCAGTAGGGAGGGGTGATATTTATTGAGTATTCTATGAGGTTCACTGACCTTACATGGTAATCCCTCAACATTATTTGGGATGGTTACTTCTAGTCATGAAAGCTCGATCAGGGTCTCCGTAGAGACATTTGTACCATTTTAGTACCCCTATGTATTCCCACATATAATGGAGTCTTAGAGCGAGTTCTAGTGATGGAGATATTCCTATATGAGGGACACCATGTAGTCAAAGCTAGTAGTCGGTGTCGTATGGATGAGTTTTCTGCATCAGCTAGTAGGTGCCAGTTAGTATGGTTTTGGTGTAGGAGACCTTCTCCTAGCCACACTCAAGCACATGGTCATGTGGCTTATGGACCACGAAGATGAACAAGAAAACCCAAATAGGGGAGATGTTATACATCTGATGGTTGCGATCACATGTAATTTGGTTTTATGACCCTTCATTGATGAGGAGAATAGAAAAATATTATATGGACCACCACATAAGAGGAAAAATTGTGATCATGGATCTCCCTGGTGAGGCAAGGGTGGCCCCTAATGAGGTAGAGTTGGAAGAGGAGTAGGTGGGTATCCAAGAGGAGGAGATTCTATTGGAGGTATAAACTATGAGATACTTCAAATACCACCACCAGGTAGCCCATGTCAGGCTCATAGAGGTAGCGGTTGGGGTTGTAGGAAACTATAGGCAATGGAGTCTTATGACCTAGCATATCAGGATATAATTAGAGGTATGTTCTATGATTATTCTACTCTTGATTATATACTATTATAAATAAATGTGAGTCATTAATTCATCTCCATAATCATGGTGCATGATATGGATCTTCCAGTTCAGACTTTAGCCCAAAATCTTTTCTTTAAGTTCCCTAAAGGCAACGCTTCTTTAATGTCACTTATCTTTTATCAGTGTGAGATATCTCTTAGTGGAGAGAGTTTCTCATGGGACCTCTTGGCTATCACAATGAGACCTTATGAATTCATCTTAGTTATGGAATATTTTTCCAAAGTTCAAGGCTATATTTATTTTCACTATAGATGAGTTAGATGGATTCAAACAGATGGGATGAGATTCTCCTTTTTGGTGAGAGATATTTCATGGTAGAGTGAGTGGGTTTTTGTGAAGAAGAAGTTGAAACCCATCACCGATCAATTGGTGATTTTATACCTTAGTGTAGAGGTCTCTCTAGAAATTTGGGTTCCTTTAGTCATGGAGGATTTTATATACATATTCCTTGAGGATGTTTTGGGACTACCTCGAAGGTGGGAGATAGACTTAGTCATGGACTTACACCTTGTTAATTTTATGATATCTTCTATGGCATATTGAATGGCCACTATCAAGCATTGGGATATGAGGGTGTGTTTGGAGGACCTTTGATATAAGGGTTTTATTGGACCTAGGGTATCCCCTAGTCAATTTTGTCTTTATTGATGAAAAATACAGATTGGGTCTTGAGGATTTGTGTTGATTATTATCACCTAAACCAAGACAATATAAAGAACATGTACCCATTTTAAAGGATTGAAGACCTCTTTTGATTAGTTTTAAGGAGATATTTGGTTCTCGAATATCAATATCAGGTCTGGATACCACCAATTGAGTGTTCTTGAGGCTAGTATTATGAAGATGGAATTATGATATCTCTATGGACACTATAAGTTCTTGGTGATTCTATCCAGTGTGAGTAATTCCACCACTATGTTAATGGATCTGAAAAACTAGATCATCAATACATACTTAGACTAATTTGTTATTGTATTCATTGATAACACACTAATTTACTCTGTGTCAAAGGAGGATCATGCAGAGAACTTGTGGATGGTCCTAGATTTGCTTCGTGAGAACCAACTATGTTAAGTTCTTATAGTTCTAGTTATTGATCTACGAGGTTCAATTGATGGGGCATGTCATTTCTGAGCATGGATTATCTATGGATATGGAAAATATTGATAAAGTTATTTTTTAGGATCCACCCAAGAACATGTCATGGGTGTGTAGTTTTCTTATCTAGGTGGGTACTATATGAGGTTCATGGAAGACTTCTCCAAGATTATATCTCCTTTGAGGAGTTAAGGTTGAGGCTGGATAGTGCTCCTATTTTGAGACTATCATGGGAGGGTGCACTACTAGAAATACAGGTATTTGCGACGGGGCATTTGCGACGGGATCCCGTCGCAATTGGCTTTTTGCGACGGGACCCCGTCGCAAATAGCCCGTTGCTGAAAACGCCGTCGCAACTGCCCTTATTTGCGACGGGCCCGTCGCTAAAGCCTTTTTTTGCGACGGGCATTCTCCCCGTCGCAAATAGTATTCCGTATTTTTGTAAAAAAACTTTTAAAATAGTTTTTGCGACGGGTCCCGTCGCAAATACCTTTTGCGACGGGTCCCGTCGCAAAAACTATTTTTAAAAAAAAATAAAAAACTATTAATAATAGTTGTATTTGCGACGGGCATAGTATCCCGTCGCAAATACTATAAAAAAAATAAAAAAAATAAATTATTAATAAATTTTTTTAATTAATATAATAATAGAATTATAAAATAATAAATTATTTTAATTACTATAATAATAGTAGAATTATAATTCAAAAATAAAAAATAATAGAATATTAATAAATGATTTAATTAATATAATAATATTACAATTATAATTCAAAAATAAAAAAATATTAATAAGTTATTTTAATTAATATAAAAATAATAGAAGTATTTTACATTCAAATAATAGAAGTATTTTACATTCTAATTATTGGTAATTTTTCCTAATTATTGAGAATTTTTCCTAATTTTTTCTAATTTTTCCTAATTTTAGGTATTTATTACTAAATATTGCAAATTATTCATAATTATTGGTAATTATTGGTAATTACTGGTAATTATAGGTAATTACTGGTTATTATTCCTAATTATTCCTAATTATTCCTAATTATTCCTAATTATTCCTAATTATTACAATTTATTACAATTTATTACTAATTGTTACTAATTATTACAATTTATTACTAATTATTACAATTTATTGCTAATTATTACTATTTATTACTAATTTAACAATACTTAGCAATACTTAGCAAAAGGAAAACTGCTTGAATAATGAAAGGAAATTTGGTAATCATCGTTGTGGAGATGATTATACATTTTCCCTTCATTATCCAAGCAGATTTTGTTTACTAATTATTAGTAATAAAAAAATATTATCAATATTTACGAAAAAACAATATTAATATTATTAAAATAATAAAAAATTTATAAAATATTAAAATTATCAATATTCATAACAGACTTTGTTCTATTCTTAACATGTTCAAATCTTAAAGGGTCGCCAATTGTCAGGTCATGCGCAATAAAAAGTTTGTGTCAGCCATGTCCAATGTAAACTCTATAATTTTCCTTGCATGGTTGATCACCTCGCAAGTAATGTTGCAATCAGACAAACCAAGTCATTCCCTTCTTATCTATTAGAATTATCTCACATGAACCTTTACATAGACCATTCTTCCTTAAAAATTTGAGGGGATATTATTTTTCCCTTAAATTTTCAAGGAAGAATGGTCTATGTAAAGGTTCATGTGAGATAATTCTTATAGATAAGAAGGGAATGACTTGTTTTGTCTGATTGCAACATTACTTGCGAGGTGATCAACCATGCAAGGACAATTATAGAGTTTACATTGGACATGGCTGACACAAACTTTTTATTGCGCATGACCTGACAATTGGCGACCCTTTAAGATTTGAAATGTTAAGAATAGAGGAAAGTCTGTTGTGAATATTGATAATTTTAATATTTTATAAATTTTTATTATTTTAATAATATTAATATTTTTTTCATAAATATTGATAATATAATTTTTTTTGCTAATTATTGCTAATTATTGCTCAGTATTTCTAAGTATTCCTGAGTATTCCTGATTATTCCTGATTATTCCTGATTATTCCTGATTATTTCTGATTATTCCTGATTATTCCTGATTATTCCTGATTATTCCTGATTATTCCTGATTATTCCTGATTATTCCTGATTATTCCTGATTATTCCTGATTATTCCTGATTATTCCTGATTATTCCTGATTATTCCTGATTATTCCTGATTATTCCTGATTATTCCTAATTATTCCTAATTATTCCTAATTATTCCTAATTATTCCTAATTATTCCTAATTATTCCTAATTATTCCTAATTATTCCTAATTATTCCTAATTATTCCTAATTATTCCTAATTATTCCTAATTATTACTAATTATTACTAATTATTACTAATTATTACTAATTATTACTAATTATTACTAATTATTACTAATTATTCCTAATTATTCCTAATTATTACTAATTATTCCTAATTATTACTAATTATTCCTAATTATTACTAATTATTCCTAATTATTCCTAATTATTCCTAATTATTCCTAATTATTCCTAATTATTCCTAATTATTCCTAATTATTCCTAATTATTCCTAATTATTCCTAATTATTGGTAATTATTGGCAATTATTGGTAATTATTACTAATTATTACAAATTATTGGTATTTATTGGTATTTATTACTAATTATTACTAATTATTGTTAATTATAGCTAATTATTACTATTTATTGGTAATTATTACTACTTATTGGTAATTATTGCTAATTATTACTAATTATTGCTAATTATTACTAATTATTGGTGATTATTACTAATTATTGGTAATTATTACTAATTATTACTAATTATTGCTAATTATTACTAATTATTGCTAATTATTACTAATTATTGCTAATTATTACTAATTATTTCTAGTTATTACTAATTATTGGTAATTATTACTAATTATTACTAATTATTACTAATTATTGGTAATTATTACTAATTATTACTAATTATTCTTAATTATTGATAATTATTGATAATTGTTCCTAATTATTCTTAATTATTACTAATTATTCTTAATTATTACTAATTATTCTTAATTATTCTTAATTATTACTAATTATTGGTAATTATTACTAATTATTGGTAATTATTACTAATTATTACTAATTATTCTTAATTATTAATATTTATTCTTAATTATTAAAAATTATTACAAATTATTCCTAATTACCATTAACTATGAACAATACTAATAATTTAAATTTATTAAGTAAGAAAACAATGTAAACATAATTAAATTACAACTAATCAAAAATAATTGAAACTAATAAAAAATTAAAAATAAATATTAAATTAAAATGAACATAAATACCTTGGAAATTGATGAGCTCTGATCGTTCTTCAAAACTTTAATAACAGCTCCGAAGAAAAAAATTAAACTGAACAAAAACTCAACTTTCGAAATAGAAATTTTAGAGCAGAAGAAGGTGGAGAATGAGAATGATTTGAAAAAAAACGGATGGGGGTATTTATAGGTTAGACTATTTGCGACGGGTCCATTTGCGACGGGATTCCTGTCGCAAATAGTATTATTTGCGACGGGCACCGTCGCAAATACCTTGACCCGCATTTATTACGGTCAACCGGTAAATAGTTATTTGCGACGGGTCCCGTCGCAAATACCTTTTACCGCCGCCGGTTATTTGCGACGGGAAGGCCTTTCCCGTCGCAAATAGTTTTCCCGCGATTTGGCGCCAAATCGCGGGAAAACTATTTGCGACGGGAAAGGCCTCCCCGTCGCAAAAGCCTACTTATTTGCGACGGGTAAAGACCCCCGTCGCAAATAAGTTTTTAACGGGACTATTTGCGACGGGAATAAATCCCGTCGCAAATAACCCGTCGCAAATACCCATTTTTCCCGTAGTGGTGTAGAGTACGTAGTGTATTGTGATGCCTATAGAGTTAGGATCAGATGTGGGTTGATGCTGAGGTAGGAAGTTATCTCATATGGGTTGAGGAAATTGATACCCCATGGGTAGAACTACTTGACTCAGTACCTCGAGTTGGTAGTGGTACTCTTCGCTCTGAGGATGTGGAAGCACTATATTCTGGGAGAGCACTTTGTTATTTACTCAGACCATCAAAGTCTCAAATCTGTCTTCACAGAGAGGGATATGAACCTGATACATAGACACTATTTGGAGTTCCTACAAGACTATGACATTGAGATAGTATATACTCCTCGAAATAGAAAAGTGGTTGTAGATTCTATAAGAAGGAAGTCGCAGTCTCTCTTGGTGGAGGCATCTGAGTGGTTGGATTTATAACATATGACACTAGTAGAGGAGGAGGATCTAGATTATCTTCAGTCAATGGTGTTGAATCCTATGCTTCTCCAACATGTGAGGGAGGTTTGGTTAAGATACATCGACTAAGAGGTTCTCCATGATCAGATATCCTTAGGAGATTCACCAAATAGATTCTATAAAGGAGAGAATTGCATCATCATTTTCTAGGGATGGATAGTGGTTCTAGTCACATTGTGTGAGGATATGATGAGGTATTTTCTCAATTCTCCTTTATCTATACATTTTGGTTCATGGAATATGTATAGATATATTTTGTGGTAGTTTTGGTGGGATTGAATAAGGTGGAGTGTGGCCAAGTTTTTCTCTTGATATCTCACATGTATGTAGGTAAAGGATAGAAACCATGTTCTGGTAGGTTTTTTGCAGCCTCTTGAGATCCTGAAGTGGAAATGAGATGGAATATCCATGAAATCTATGACAGGGATTTTTTAGATAGTGATATTTCATGATTCGAAATAGGTGATAGTAAAAAAACATTCCAAGTTAGTACACTTACCTGCAATTAGGGAGAAGAGTTCAGTGGATAATTTGGGATAGTCGTATGTGAGGGAGATCATTCTCTTTCATGGGGTTCCCTCTAATATTTTCTTCTACCATGATTTTTGGTTAATGTCATGGTTTTGGAGATGCCTGTAGGAGGCATTTGGGACCCATTTGAGGATGAGTATAGCTTTCCACCACTAAAGAGATGGGAGACTGAGCACACTATCCATGTTTTGGATGATATATTAAGGTATTGCATGTTATATTCCAACCAGATCTATGAGGTTCACTTATCTTTGGTAGATATTTCTTATAACAATTGATATCACTCTATAATTGGCATGGAACCTTTTGTGGTCATGTATGGGAGACCCTGCAGGTCACACTTATGTTGGACTGAGATAGGTGAGGTGTCTCTTGTTGGGATAGAGATGGTGCAGGTTAAAACAAATAAGGTCTAGGTGATCTATGAGTGAATGAGTATGTATTAGAGAAGGTATAAATCTTATTCAAGTTGATGTCATAGGCCCTTGGAGTTTGAGTAGGGAGACCATGTTTTTCTAAGAGTCCCCATAAAGAGTATTATGGAGAATATGATAAGGAGGCAATCTATCAATGAGGTTTATTGTGATATTTGAGATCACATAAAGGGGTTTTAAGGTTGATAACCACCACTCATTACCCCCATATTTGGTTTGGATGAATAATATCTTCTCATTGTTTCAGTTGAGGAGATGTGTGCATGATCCTATTCATGTTATTGACTAGGGAAATTTGGGTATCGAGGATAGAGACACCTCCATGGATTACCTAATGGAAATCAAGGATCAGTGGGAGAGGATCCTGTATTGATAGAACATTCCCTTAGTTAATGTGTTTTGGTAGTATGGGAGCGTGTAGGATAGATCATGGGAGCAGGAGGTCTAGATATGAGTATAGTATCCCCACTTTTTTTCCTAGTTTTTATTTTTTAGGAATGAAAATAATTTAAGGAGGGAATATTGTAGAGACTCATTTTTTCCTTATAAGAATTTTTAATATATTAAAAAATATTTTTGGAGCCATGGGCTGAGATAGTGCATGATTTTGAGGCCCAAATAGCCTGGAATTAATTTTATAAAAATATTAAATATTTTTTATATCACATGCATGCGGTATTTTAGAATTAATGAAAAATCTCATGAATAGAGTCTCAGGTCAAAAATATGATACTTTGGTTGAATTCAGAGCATGGGGTTTACCCTAGGTGTGGCCTAAAGTTGTTCGGCACTGGACATTCACATAAGGCAGCTGTTGGTGGGTACTTTAAGTAGATTAATTAATTAATTTATATATTTATTTCATTTAATTCCCAAAACCATTTTCCCTCTATAAGTAGCCTATTATTTAAAATCTTCAGGGTTAGCTGCATAACCCTGGGATCATTGAGAGGAGGTTCCATTATTCTTCATTGGAATATTGGGTTCAGAAGATGACCGACAACCGGATCGAGATGGTTTGACAGATAAAAAATACAGCGGATATTCTCTATCACTATAAAACACATTATTCACCAACAAATTATCCAAGATCAATATAGGGAACTTTATTTATTACATTTAATCCCCTTTTAATTAACCAAACATGGATTAAATTATCTTCTTTGATTCTGGCATTCATCAACCATCGCATTAGTCCATTCTATAATTTGAATTGATTAAAACATATTATTCTCATTATGACATGTTTCTTACCCTACATATCCCCAATATATGATTGTTGGACAATAACACTTGTCCAATTATCAATGCATATTTTTTCTTATGTCCTTTCCCTATATGTTCTTCACGTTATTCACTATTGCGCTATAGTTCCATAGTTTGAAATTGTTGGGAGGGTTCAAGCATGATTGGGCCCTTGAATTTGTTTTGAATGTGTGAACAATGACTAGATCAGGGTTTTTCAGATAGATCTGGATGGATTATGGGTGTTCCTTCATGGATTCGAGACCCAGAGTGTCTATGGGAGACGGAGGGAGGTGTTATAGCCTCATGTGGCCAATTTAGACTCCCAATTTTCAGCCAATAGATCCCTAAAATCAATGTTCAGTGATATTTCATAAATTTTTAAAAGATTTAGGTATCCAAAAATGAAAAAACGGTGGTGAAAATGACTGATTTATGATATTTGTACTGGATCTAGAGTTATGTGAAAACCTTGACTACATGGCATGTACTGGGATGAACACATGCCATGTACTCCCTTGGCCACAAAGGCTAGGGTATACAGGTGATATAAGTATCACACACCATGTGGAACCCCCGCATTCCTTGTGACCCAAGTTAGAAGCTCAGTGTGTGCTTCGAGAGTAAATATACATATACATGGATAAGTACATAGGCACAGCCAGGTGAACAGGCATGGATTGACATACATGAGTAGGCCTTGGAGGTCGAGACACACTATGTAGTACCCTTACATGTCATGTAATACTGCATGTCTAGAAATCCATGTGCTAGCGAGGACATGTAAAAAATTCCTAGTGAGGTCACATGTTGTGTGACCCCCCTTACATGTCATGTACATTTTTTGTGCGACTTTTTAATCTTTTATATCCTTCATTTGGGCTCAGATTTTGGAATGTGGGTAGTTTATCCTGAGTTTTTTTCATTTAAAATGTGATGGTAGCCTTCATAGTGTCTTTTGAGATATAATTCAAGATTTTTTATATGTGGCACTTCTTTAGGTGATTCTTGATTATGGAAGTGAATAGGTAGGATCATCAGAGAGAGGTTAGGGTTGGAAACCCCTTATCGTACTAGGGTATGGGCCCCCCATTATCCTCGCACTGATTTGAGTGGAACCTTCCTATTGTACCAGGTCATAGTTCCTCTACTTAATGATTGTAACCCTCTTATTTTACTAGAGAATGGGTCCCCTACCTATTGAGTGGCATGTCATGACCCAACCCATCGGGGCCCTCTTGGCTGGCATAAAGCCAATACGCAACCACCCTAAGCCCGCCTCTTTAGGATAGGGTCTAGCAACAAGAAACGAGAAGGAATAACTAAAATGGGAGGCCTTTTCAGAAATTTCATGTACACACACCCAACCATATCCATACATAAGTTCATATGATTAATAATAAAACACAGTAAAATATAGAGTAAAAATAATTCATGTAATAACCTCTAGGGAATACAAAATAGTGTGATAGTGTAAAACAAAATGAAAAGATAAAAATACACACCCACCCAAAACTAATGACCCAACCTGAAAACAACTAGAAATAATACAGAGAGAGATCAGCTCCAGATCTCCAAGCCAGACCACCGTATGTGATCTGTACACCTGATTATCCCTATGATCCTATGAAATCACCATCTACCTATCTTTCATCTACATAAGACATGACATGTGCAGACAAAACCCATGTAGGGATGAGTATATATAAGAGTTGGTGTCCTAGAACCAACTGGTTGTACTTTGATTATATGGATATTTAATATATTTAAATATTAAACATCTTATTACATATTGTTCATTGTTCTTCATGACTATGATGTAATAATGTCCTAGAGTATTTGTTTCATTGATAAGTTCATGGAAGTTCCCCGCTATGATGAGAACCTTGAAATTATATAACAATATTCTTAAATATAGGTCTACGGTTGGATGACATACTATGAAGGGAAACATAGCATGCATACCGTCAGGTGTGAGTACTCGTAAGCAGATGATACTTCCTCTCATGAAGTTCTCACTTAGTAATCTCCAAGACAGGAGATAATGATAATAGACCCGCCAGTATGAATTCTATATGTTTTGGTTTTACTCAAATATTTCTATCTGTGAGTGTGTGTAATGATCCTTAGACTTTATGATTATCACTAATATGTGTCACGAATGGCACAATTTGATTTACTGACGAAAAATATCACGCAGACAGTTGGTAGAAAGTAGGGTACATTGGGTGTGTCATGAGTGACATGATATTAATGGATAAGTCGAGGAAGGATTTATCCCTTCCATTTATGGAAAATGATATCTAGGCCCTTTAATTTAAATAGAACTTTCACGAGAAATTCCATGGACAGGGTATAATGACAAGTTTATTTCAGGTATTCAAAGAACGGCATATCAAGCATAAAAGTTGATGACACTGTCATGAAACTTTCTTGATGAGATATTGAGACAAAGGGATTATATTACACAGTGAGAATTTGTATGTTCATGTCGTTGTTGTGACTTTACATTCTTTCTCTTGGGTTCCTTGACCCGTTTCTATAAAATACGCTTGGACTTTATGCAAGCCTGCCTAATTCCAATGAGAAATAATTGTAGAGGGTCACACAATAAGTGTTTTTGGTGGTCTCGGTTAAATTATATTATAATTTAATTAATTAAATAAATATTATTCTAAAGGTCGTGGAATAATTTTCTTCAAGTTAATATAATCTCATTAATTAAATAAACTATATTTATTTATTTTATTGAACATGTAATAAATATTTATTTACTACTTTGTAAATAAAATATTTATTTAAGGAAATAAGTTATTTATTTATTTATTCAGGTGTTCAATAAATGGAAGCGGAGTTCGACCGGACCAAGGTCGGTCCGGTAGTAAAATAATTATTTTCAAGATGGTAAATAATTATTAGTTGGAACAAGTTAAAATAATAATGACGCTGATATTATATTGTGATGCAGAATTTTATTCATAATTCCATTTTGTGCAAGTTGGTGCACCATAAATAATGATGTGGTATTATTATTATAAGCATGGGTTTTATCTAAGTTCATGAATGTATCGAATTTCTATTATGAAATTAAATATTGTAACTAAATTTCCATGTATATAAATATAAAATTACATCTATTTTTTCATTGATAACACATGGTACGCTTTGTGAATTGAGAATTGTTGATCTAAACAATTTCTCTCTCGAATACTCCTCCCACCCCTCTCAAAAACGAGATACATTCTTCAAGGCCGAATAACAATCGATCAAGAACGACCAACACAGGACACTTTCTTTGCCGCACTAGCACCCGGATAATGAGTGGTGTCGATCGGAGTCTATCGAAGCATGTGTGGATCACTACTAGAGGGATTCTAGTTTGTATCCTCTCAAGCACAACGAGATAATCCGGAAGGGTCATTCCGAACAATCGATATAATCAATGAAGAAAATATCGAAGATCCAGGTATTCTTTTCTTTGTCAAATTAATTAAATTAATTATAAACATGGTGTGCAAGATCCTATATAAAGGTTTTGGTCCTATTCCTTCTTTATCTAAATATTTGATTCTATTTCGTGGAGACTAGCGTTCATCATCGTATTGATCCCGGGATAATCATTGATCTTGGAAAAAATTAAAGTTGGGTGCTAGCCCAACCACACTTCCACTATGCTTGGAACCTACAAGGTATATCAGAGTGGTTACATCATAGTTTAAAATAATTTAAATATTTCTTTGATTATTTACACATTTAATAATTTAGTTTTTTCAATTCAAGTTAATCGTTCAGCAAATCTGAATCTCTAGATTTGTTCCTCCTCTTTCCTTTCTCATTCACCTTACATAAATGATATTTTCTTTTAATTTTGATTAAAATAAAATAGAGTATCTCATCCTGAGGTGCTAAAGGTTCCTGGCCATACAACACCAGAATACACGACGTGTGTTCAGAAGTACACACCATTTAGGCAAGTTTCAATGCAACAGATCTGGTCTACCAAACCAATCTGTGACATTGGATTTTGACTAAGTCTTAATAACTCCCTGTGTTGACTTGGAATAGGTGGCACACAGTTTTTAGATTACACCCCATGTGTCCAACTGGACATGATATGTAGTCCCTTTGGGTTAGGGTTGGACCGTGTACCCCGTACACAGCTTGTCCGACTAGAGATCGTGTAATGAGGAACTACAGGGAGTGTGGCCCACTAGACATTCCATGTACTCTGAAGATTTCAAAAGTACACTCACGTGTTGTTTCCCCAGGCATGTACTTCAGATGGATGGTGAAAAATAGTAAACACCATGTAGTTTGAACTACACGTCGTGTACTCATCCAAATTATGCAGATTTATTAAAATTTATTATTATATTATACAAACCCTTGAGATGTGTACCACCGTGCGGGCATAAATCGGAGGCACAACATGTGATATGTGTTATATATATGTGTGTGTTTTTAATTTAACATCAGCATAATGTTCATTTCTACTCATTGTGTAGTTGTGAATGGGAATTCACCGGGTTGCCTCCAAGTTACAATTTAAGTACAAAGATAATTTTAAATGATTTTTTTTTAAATTATGATGGATGAGAATATCAAGGAAATTCATAAAAGGGTTTAAGATAAAAGGATTGATTAATTAAAGATGATAATTAATTGATTCAAGCATGATTTATCTTAAACAAGAATGATTAAATAATTGAATGCTAGTTTTATTTATGTGTAAATATTGTTGCATGTATGGATGATCATGATCTAGACTAAGACCTTTGTATGTGGATGGTTTCTTTTAATTTATTTATTTAAATTAAATTTGTTGGCCTGCGAGCCTTCTCCTCATTAATATGTAGGTCCTGCGTGTCCAAGGTTTCTTTTATGTAAAACCCCCTTTTTACCCCTCACCTGCATGTGAGTTTAAAAAAAAGGAATATATAATGGATGGAACTCCCAAACTAGTGGAGGCAGTTCAAGCTGGATCTGAGATGAAACCAATCCATGGATATACAGAGGTGGATAGGTGGAAAGTTGTAAACATGAACCCAAAAGGTTCAAGATGTTTCTCCCCTAGGTCAATGTTATTTTATCAACCGCTAGATAAACTAACCATTAGAAAATCTCATGATCATGCCCTTTATTTTATTTCTGTCATTTTCATGGTTTATCATTATGGATGTGTTGTCACGATCACATAATTAATTAATTAAACAATCATGCAAGATGGAACTAAAATAAACTGGGCTTATGCATAAATATTATCAAGACATGGATAATCACTTAAGTAAGTTTGACTTAATATTAATAATAATTTGATAATGATAATAATAAATTCACACATAAGAGATAAAAATCACTCAAATAAAATATTAAGTCAGAAAAAACCTTCCATTACTTGATTAAGGGAAAACTCAATAAAACTATGTGTTTGACCAACCCTTGTTGGGAAACTTACTTTTACATAGGAATCCCTTATGAAAGGTTTTGGGTTGACTTAACCATATTACATCAAGAGGAGTAGGCCTTGCTAGACTTGGTGTAATGTTGGAGGCAAGAGTTGATGAAATCCAAAAGTCATGATTTCATGGTTGGGGAGTCCACTCAACAGATCAAGGAGCTGCAAGCCCATAGTTGGAAAAGACCTACATACCTAAATACCTTCTAATATCTTGACCAACCCTTGTTGGGGTTATGCAAAAGGTAATATGGATCCTTGACACTATAATGTCATGGCAATTAGACATTCCGAGTTTAATGGTGAGTGTCACTAGGACTTGATAAAATAGTGGGAGACTTAATAAAAATTTATTATTTCTCATAAAATGTAATCAAGAAAGTACTAATGATCTGCTCTTTTAATTGTAGAATAAAAATTACAATCTCGTCAACCACACTATCCCTACAATCAATTCTGGATAAAGACAACATCCTCACCGGTAGTAACTTCCAGGAATGGTTTAGATGCCTTCGGGTTATCCTACACCATGAACGGAAGTCTTGCATGCTGGAGTCAGTATTACCTGATCCTCCTACCAAAGAGGTGAGTGATGATAATTTCCTGGTCTATGAGAATCATATAAACGGTGCGGTCGATGTTCAATGTTTGATGTTGTGATCAATGTCTAGTGAGCTCATTAAGTATCATGAAAAAATGTATGCTTATAGCATGCTCGAGCATCTCTATGGTCTTTACTAGGAGAGAGAAAGACAGGAAAGGTTTGAGATTTCTAAGGCACTCTTTCAGAGTAATTTTGGAAAAGGTTCCCCAGCTGGTCCTCATGTAGTCAAGATCATTGTCTACATTATGTGCCTGGAGGTTCTAGGGTTTAAACTCCCCAAAGAATTGGGAACCGATCTAATTCTCACATCACTCCCTTAGAGATTCTCTAACTTTTTTGTCAATTTCAATATGAACAACATTGAGAAGTCTCTATCTAATCTTCTTATCCTCATTCACCAAGTGGACAAATATATGAAGTGTGAAAAGCCTTTTGTCCTTATGGTGAATAAGAGGAAAGGTAATGTGAAGATATTTAAGCCCAAAGATTTTTCATGGCCTTCCAAGAAAAGGAAGATCAAAGGGGAGGCAAGGGAATAGGAGGTTGTTTGTTTTGCATGTGGCAAGAAAGGCCGCTAGAATAAGAACTGCACCTAGCCTAAGAAGAAAGGGGAAGCTTCAGGTGCATTTGTTATCAAATTCAATCTATCTATTTTTACAAATTTGGCATTAGATACAGTTTTTGGTGCTCACATATGTATCCAAATAAAGGAACCAAGTAGATTCAGGAAGATTGATCGAGGGGAGGTAGATATACGAGTATCCAATAGAGCCAGACTTTCTATTGTAGCTGTTGGGGACTACCACCTCATGTTGCCAACTAGGATGATCTTGGTGTTAAATGGTTGTTATTATGTGTCGTCTGTTACTAAAAACATTATTTTTGTATCCAGATTAGATACATATGGTTTTGTTTTCATGTTTGGAAATAAATGTTGTTTATTTAACAGAGATATCATTTGTTTTGGTAGGGCACATTTATACAACAATCTTTACGTGTAAGATTACACAAACCAAGTAATGGAAATCAATAACAAAGATACTTCACATGACTCATACCACACCCAACTTTGGCATCACCGGCTAGGTCATGTAAATGAGAAACGATTGACAAAGTTAAATCAAGATGGATATTTATATTCTTTCAAACTAAAACCACTCAGTGTATTTCATGCATGTTTACAAGGAAAAAAGACCAAATCCCCATTTAGTTGGAAAGGTGAAAGTGCTAAATAACTTCTTGAATTGGTTCATACAGATGTGTGTGGACCACTTCCAATTGAAGAAAGGGGTGGGTACTCATAATTCATAACTTTTACTGATGATTTTAGTAGATACAGATATATCTACTTAATGAGGTATAAGTCGGATTCTTTTGATAATTTTAAAGAATACAAGAATGAAGTTGAGAACCAGCTTGGTAAGAAGATAAAGAAACTCTGCTCAGACTGAGGTGGAGAATATCTTAATCAATACTTCATTGATCACTTCTGAGATTTTGGTATCCTATCCCAAATCAATCCTCCTTACACGCCCCAGTGGAATGGTGTGAGAGAAAGGAGGAACTGTACCCTGTCGGAAATGGTGATATCAATGATGAGTCATGAGAGTCTTCTATTATCCTTTTAGGGATATGCGTTACAAACAGTTACACACATAATAAACAAAGTAATAACTAAATCGATAAATGGTATTCCATATGAGTTCTAGAGTGGAAAGAAATACATGTTATCAAATTTACATGTGTGAGGAAGCGATGCGTTTTTTAAGTCCTCTTCAGGTAACAAACTTGCACCCCAAGGCACAAAGTGTACCTTTATAGGATACCCCAAGGAAACAAGGGGATATTACCTATAAAACCCCTCATACAAAATGGTTATAGTGGAAAGACATGTCATATTACTTGAGAGGGATCACATCTCCAATAGAGACAGTGGGAGAGAGGTATACTTCTATGAAGTTGAGGCTCAAGGTATAAAAGAGTTGGTACAGGAGAAGATTCCCCAAAGCCCCGTGGAAGAAAGAACTATTCAAGAGACACAAGAATTGTGTAAGAGTACAAGAGAGGTTAGAGAACCAGAAAGTTATGTTTTTCTAGTTACTGAGGATGGGGACTCATTATTATTTGATAATAATGATCCTATGACATACAAGGAAGCAGTAAGTGGAACAGATTTTGTTAAGTGGCAAGAAGCCATGAATTCTAAAATGGATTCCATGTAGCAAAACCAAGTCTGGATTTTGGAAGATCCTCCAGTTGATGTAAATCCTATTCGTTGAAAATGGGTATTCAAGAAGAAACTGTACATGGTAGGACAAGTCAGTACCTATAAGTCAT
The DNA here is from genome assembly GCA_963277665.1 of Viscum album. Classification (NCBI taxonomy): domain Eukaryota; kingdom Viridiplantae; phylum Streptophyta; class Magnoliopsida; order Santalales; family Viscaceae; genus Viscum; species Viscum album. The sequence continues at coordinate 1,112,875,389 of OY728132.1, read as the reverse complement.
GACACGTTTCAAAAGGGTTTAAACAATGTCAAGGCATTAACTACAATGAAAAATTTTCACCAGTTGCAATGATGAAATCCATCAGAATTATATTGGCCATTTCCTCTTACCATGACTATGATATTTGTAAAATGGATTTCAAAATATCCTTCCTTAATAGGATCCATTAGGAATATTTCTACATGACACAACCTCAATGATTTATGATTCCAAAGGATTCCAATAAGGTATCCAAGATGGAGAAATCCATTTATGGATTAAAGAAAGCATCCAGGTCATGGAACATTAATTTTGATGAAGCCATAATGAAATTTAGTTTTATTAAGAACGAATGTGAGCCTTGTGTATACAAACGGTTTAGTGGGAGTGCAGTCATTTTACTAATAGTATATGTTGATGACATATTACTTATTGGAAACAAGATACCAGTCTTATAGTTTGTTAAGGCATGGTTGAATCAATGCTTCTCAATTAAGGAATTGGGAGAGGCAACATAAATTCTTGGGATCAAGATCCATTGTGATAGATCTAATATATTTTTGGGCCTAAGTCAATGTACATAAATTGATAAGATACTGAAGAGATTTAGTATAGAACAATCCAAGAGGTTATTGTTGCCAGCATCACATGGAATTCATCTTTCCAAAAAATGTGTCCTCAGACACATAAGGAAAGAAGGATAATGGAAAGGACTCCATATGCATCGATGATTGGGTTAGTCATGTATGTCATTCTATGTACTAGGATGGATGTTGCCTGTACATTAAGTGTGGTAGGAAGATATCAAGATGACCCAGGTGAACTCCATTGGATGGCAGTCAAGACTATCCTAAAGTATCTGAGGCATACTAAGGATATGTTCCTAGTTTATAGAGGAGATGAGAAACTAGTTATCAGATGATATGAAGATTCTAGTTTCCAGACTATTCAAGATGACATGAAGTCACAAATGAGATACATCTTCACTTTGAATGGAGGTGGAGTGAGTAGGAAGAGCTCAATCAAAGTGTGGTCACAAATTCTACAACAGATTCCGAGTATATCACAGCTTAGGAGGTAGCTAAAGAATCCGTTTGGATGAAAATATTTTTCCAGGAGATAGATTTGATACCGAGCAGTAAAGATCCCATCACGTTGTACTATGATAATACTACAGTAGTGGATCTCGCAAAAGATCCAAGGTCACATCAGCAGATGAAGCACATACTTTGGAAGTATCAACTCTTGAGGGATTATTCTCGGAGAGGAGAAGTTGCAGTGAGAAGTATTTCCATATAATAAAACGTAGTGGACCCCTTGACTAAAGCCTTGACTCATAAAAAACATGATCACCATGTGAGGTCTATCAGACTGAAAGTCATAGGTAGTTGGCTCTAGTCCAAGTGGGAGTTTTTAAGAGTTTGTGTTTTAGAACAAACTAGTTTTACTTTTATTGCATGGATATTTAATGTATTTAAATATTAAACATCTTATTACATATTTTTCATTATTCTCCATGACTATGATGCAATAATTTTCTAGAGTATTTGTTTCATTGATAAGGTTATGGAAGTTCCCCACTATGTTGAGAACCTTGAAATGCTATAACAATATTCTTAAATATAGTTCTACAGTTGGATAACATACTATGAAGGAATACATAGCATGCATACCATCTGTCATGAGTACTCGTAAGCAGATGATATTTCCTATCATAAAGTTCACACTTGGTGATCTCCAAGACAGAAGATTATGAGGACAAACCTGCCAGTAGGAATTCCTCATGTTTTGATATCATCGGATATTTCTATTTTTGAGTGTGTGTAATGATCCTTAGACTTTAAGATTATCATTAATACGTGTCACGACTCGAACACTTTGATTTATTGACAAAAACCATCATGCATATAGTTGGTGGGAAGTAGGGTACATTGTGTGCATCATGAGTGAAATGATATTAATGGATAAGTCAAGGAAGGATCTATCCCTTCCATTTATGGAATTTGATATCTCATCCCTTTGATTGAAATAAAACTTTCACACGAAATTCAATGGCCATGCTGTAAATATGAGTTTATTTCAAGTATTCAAAGAACAACGTATCAAGAATAAAGGTTAAAGACACTATTATGAAACCTTCTTGATGATATATTGTGACAAAGGGATTATATTACATAGTGAGCATTCATATGTGGATGTTGTTATTGCGACTTTATGTTCTTTCTCTTGGGTTCCTTGACCCGTTTCTAGATATTACTCTTGGACTTTAGGCAAGCCTACCTAATTCCAATGAGAAATAATCCTAGATGGTCACACACTAAGTGATTTTGGTGGTCTTGGTTAAATTCTATTTGAATTTAATTAATGAAATAAATATTATTCTCAAGACCGTGTAATAATTTTATTCAAGTTAAGATGATCGCATAAATTAAATAAAATATATTTATTTATTTCATTGAACATTTAATAAATATTTATTTACTAGTTTATAAATAAAATATTTATTTAAGAGATTAAATTATTTTTTATATTTATTCGGTTGTTCAATAAATGGAAGTGGAGTTCAAGCGGACCAAGGCCGGTCAGGTAGTAAAATAATTATTTGCAAGATGGTAAATAATTATTAGTCGGAACAAGTTAAAAAAAGAATGATGCTGCTATTATTTTGTGACATGGAATATTATTCATAATTCCGTTTTTCACAAGTTGTCACACCATAAATAATGACGTGGTAATATTATTATGAGCATGGATTTTCTCTAAGTTCATGAATGTATTTAATTGCTATTATGAAATTAAATATTGTAACTGAAGTTCCATGCATATAAATAGACAAGTACGTCTACTGTGACATTGAGAACACACCGCACGCTTCGTGAATTGATAATTGTTGAGCTAAAAAATTTCTCTCTTTAATCCTCTTCCCGCCTCTCTCAAGAATGAGAGATGTTCTTCAATGTCGAAGAACAAGCAATCAAGAACAACCGACACAAGACACTCTCTTCACCGCGCTAGCACCCGGAGAATGAGTGGTGTCGATCGGAGGCCATCAGAGCATGTGTGGATCACCACTAGCGGGATTCTTGTTTGGATCCTTGCAAGCGCAACAAGATAATATAGAAGGGTCATTTCGAATGATCAACATCATCAATGAAGAAAATAGAGAAGATATAGGTATTCTTTTCTTTATGAATTAAATTACATTAATTATAAACATGATGTGCAATATCCTCTCTAAAGATTTAGGACCTATTAATTCTTTATCTAAATCTTTATTCTATTCCTTGGATACTATATTTCATCGTTGTATTGATCCCAGAATAATCATTGATCATGGTAAAATTTAAAGTTGGGTGTCGGACCAACTGTGCTTCCACTCTTCCCGGAACCTGTAGTTTATACATACCTAATAGGATGCCCAGAATACTGAAGGGGGAGTAATAGGAAAAATGATATAAGTAGTCATCTCAACACAAAGAAATAGGGAAAAAACCCAATATCATAGATATATGCTCATATAAGAAACCCATATGAAAGAGAAAGGGGATATATATCATATCATATCCCAAGATGATGATTCTCCTTGTAGCTCCTAAGTTCTATCATCAATTCACATCATCTTTTATGCCTATCCAAAGAAGTTATCATGTGGAAGACCCACACCTCACCACTGTGATGCAAATTCGAGGGGGTACGATCTCCAAGTAGTGGACCCATGCCTTAGTATGATAAGAGGGTACCACTTAGTAGATATATAGAGGACCTTCACCCTTGTATGTCATGGGTACCACTCAGTAGGTAAAGGACCCATGCCTTGGTGCAACAGGAGGGTTCCACTCAATAGAGAGAGGACCCATGCCCTGGTACCATATGAGGGTTCCACTTAGTAGGTAGAGGACCCATTCCCTAGTACAATAGGAGGGTTAGACTCAGTAGGCAGAAGACCCATTACTTGGTATAATAGGATGTGTTACTCAGTATGTAGAGGTCCCATGCCCTGGTACAACAAGAGGGTGCCACTCAGTAGGTAGAGGACCCATTCCCTAGTACAACAGGAGGGTGTCACTCAGTAGGTAGAGGACCCATGACCTGGTAAAATAGCAGGGTTCCACTCAGTAGGTAGAGGAACAATTTCATGGTAAAACATGAGGGTTCCAATCATTAGGTATAACACCCTTTCCCTGGTACAATATAAGGGTTTCACTTAGTAGGTAGAGGAATCATTCCCTGGTATAACATGATGGTTCCACTCAAACTAGTGCAAGAAGTATGGGGGACCCACACACTGGTATAGTAGGGGTTTTCCAACCCCGACCTCTCTCTAATGATCTTTACCAATCATTTTCATCATGGAGCATCACCTAAAGAATCATCATGATCATATTATCTCACATCGTATCTCAAAATCCACTATTAATGCCACCATCGAGGTCAACGTGGAAAATCACTCAAGATAAGCTACTCGCGGGCTAAAATACGAGTCGAAATGAAGGATATGAAAGAGTTATTAGTTTCATAAAATAACTACACAGCATGTAATGGGTTCTACATGGTGTGTGACCTTTCCTCGTCACCAAGATGTGTCTCCTCTAGACACAGATCAGAAGCCATGTCTCTAAACACGACATGCATGAGTCCCACACAACATGTCTTGGCCACCCGAGACATTCTCATGTCTTTTAGCCCATATACACTAGCCATGTTCCCATACATAGTGTGTCTCTAAAAACACATAGTGTGTTAGGGTCTAGATGGCACTCAGAATGCACCATTTACTAAAGCATGTGTACTCTTTGAAGTACACGGCGTATGCCCGACATATACGACATGTGGGTCCACAAGGGCTCTTAAGCGTGTACCCTATATAAACACAGTTATGGGTGGTTAGGTTTCATATGTAATGTGGTCCCTCCACATGTCATGTGATATTTAACTTATACCCTAAACCCTTATCATCATCGAAATCTGGATAAAATGGCATATCGTAGTACATGTCATATAAATCTTGATTTACTATAAATTGAAGAAGGTTTCATGAGGAATCATGATCTTGCCTTCATCTCTACATATATCACCCTTTGACAACAAAAAATCACAAAAAACATAATAACGGTCTCTGATCATCAATTTCTAGGCTCTAGTGGCCAGAATTCAAGAATTTGAATCACTCGTACGAGGCTGTAGTGCCTCTCATCATCTCTTGTAGCCACTCTAAGTCCCAAATCCATGAAGTAACACCAGAAATCTATCTTGAAATATCTATAAAACACTAATCTAGTTTTCATTCACAAATCCACCATGAATTTGTGGGTCCAATCATGATCGGACCCACCCAGTAATGTCGAACCATGGCCCTATAGGCCAATGGTGAAGAACATGAAGAAAGGGTGGGGAAAGGCACAAGAACAAAGGTGCATAAATATTTAGCCAAGATTTCATGGTCAACGAGTATATATTGGGGATATTAGAGGTGAGAAACATTTAATAACAAGGATAAACTAATTTAAAAAAATTAATTATGAAATGGGCTCATGTAAAGGTTAGAAAATACAAAAAATAAAATAATTTAATTTAATTCATGATTGATTAATTTAAAAGGATAAAAACCCAATAAATAACATGACCTACCTTCATATTGGATCATATTTTGGTGAATAACATATTCACTAGGGATGGGGTAGATCCACTGTGTTCGACGTCTATCAATCCACTTCGATTTGATCGCCAATCATTTTTTGATCTTGATCCATCAACGAAGAACGATGGAACCTCTTCTCAACAATCCCAATGTTATGCATTTGACCCTATAGATTTTCCATAATATGATACTTATAAATGAAAAACTATTTTGGTAATTAAATGAATTAATTTAATTAATTAATTAATCCACTTAATGTACCCACCAATTACTACCTTATTTGAATTTCTGATTCCAACCAACTTCAGATCACGCCTAGGGTAAAACTCGTGCTCTAAATTCAATCATGATCACATATTTTTTATTCATGACTCTATTTAGTAAATATTACATTATTTCTAAAATAATTCACACATGTGATATAATATATATTTAATATTTTTTATGAAATTAATTTTGGGATCTCCAGACCTCAGAGTCACATGTTGTGTGATAACTTGGCTCCAAAAATATTTCTTAATATATTTCAAAGTATTACAAGGGAAAAAATAGTCTCTACATGGAACCCTCTTGTTATATAAGGGAATGGATTCTCTAATTACTAACTGGTCTCCCCAAATGTACTAGGGTGTGGGTTCTCTAGTTATCTAAAAAGTGGTACCCCCTTATCATACTAAGGTTTGGGTCTTCTACATTGAGATTGTTCCCACTAGAAAGTGTGTCATATTGGTGAGGTGTGGGTCCTCCACATGGTTACTTCTTCAGACACGTAGGATGATAGGTATCGATGATAGACCTTTAGAGCTACAGAAATAATCATTATCCTGGGTTGGGTTGTGACATAGAGATACCCATTATCTCTTATTTGGGTTTCTAACATGAGAATATATATATATTTATTTATTTATTTATTTTTGGGTTTCATTTTCTCTCTTTATTTGGGTTGAGTTGACTACTTCTATCACATCTCCTATTTATCCCCCTTCGGTTTGGGGGGCATCCAACTAGGTATGTATATACTCACCCCTGCATGGGTTTTTACCACATGTGTCATGTCTTATATAAATGATGGATAGGTCGATAGAGATTTTAGAAGAGAATAGGGATACTCTAGTTTATAGACCACATATGGTGGTCAAGCTTAGAGATCTAGAGTTGGGCTCTCTCGGTATTTATTTTTGAGTTTCTATCGGGTTGGGACAGATTTTCGAGTAGGGTGTGTATTTTTTCTTTTAAATTTCAGATTAAACTGTTGCACTCTTTTGTATAACCAAGATTTTATTACATGCATGGTTTTTAATCTATAAGTTACTATCTTTTATTATTATTCCTCTCCACTTCTATATAGAGATGGTTGGGTGTGTGCGTACAGATACTTTAGGAAAATTCCCCCCCCCCCTTTTAGTTATTCCCTCATAGTGATTTTCACCATCACCTAGCCTATAGAGGTAGTATTAGGGTAGTTTTGGATGAGCCTTATACTATCCAAGTAGGCCCCGGTTGTTTGGTTTGTGACATTCATGCCCACTATCCCTTTAAGATAATCTATGTAATAATGTGGTGGGTTTGATATGTTATCCCTAGGGGTTTATGACCTATCCTTCTATATTAAGGGTGTGTGTGTTTCTTTGTATTGTACCCCCAATAATCTACCTATTATAAAGTTATCTAAACCCTGATCTAATACCAACCATGATAACTTGAGACCCATGTACTCAGATCTGATGCCAAAAACGTATTCCTAACATATTGGTTTTGATACCAACTTAATTGGCCCAATTTTGACCATACATAATTACAATATCAATATCCAACATTGATTCACTTATATACCAAAAACCTTTTAGGTTTAAAGTTTTAAAGAGTTTGGAAAACCCCCTTTATGTAACAAAAACCCATGTTTTTCTCATCAAATGGGTATTTTTCCCATTATAACCAGTTTTCTTATTCCATTAAAATACTTCAACATCTCCCAAAATTTCACCACACATGATACCCTTATAGACCTATCTTATATAATATCATTCTTTATAACCTAGGTAAAAGGAAACATAAGAAATTATGAACACATATGCCCAGTAATGGTAAACATGGGAGATATCACTCAATGAACATAAGTGAGCATAAGATAAACATAAGGGTATGTGAACATGATCATAAATTATGAAAACATACCTAACATGTCATAGACTAGAAATAATTATTCATGGAATATGTATTTTTCATAATAAAATAAATGTGTCATAAGAGTGTGGAATCATCAATAATCAATCATGATCTATGGGAACATATCATTAGAACAAGACATGATTTTAGGGAATATACATAAGCATAAAAAATAATTTCCTTATTCAATGATCAATGTCAATACTATCAAAGTGAACATATTGCCATAATATAATTGGGTTCACTCTCCATTCACATCATGTCCTTGGTTAAGGATCACTACCAAGAATATCATAGTGGATAGATTCCCTTCCTAGACTGGGTTCAATCCTCATTCCAATTAATATTATCTCATAAGAAAAATAATTACTCAATGCATTATAGGTCTATGTAATTTTAGTGTCACCCATCACATAATTAAAACTGTGAATAAATGTTACAAAATATCATTAAAAAAATCATCATTTCATCACAGAATAATCTATGAAAAATAAATTAGTTTCATAAATATTTCATCATCATGTAATCATAATACATTCAAATAAAGGATGTGAATGGTACCATAAAAACATTCATTATTTCATCACAAATTAATTGAATCTTTGAAAGAAATGGGTTTCATAAAAACATTATTAAAACATCATCATAATAATTAATCCATATTAAGTAAGTGGATGGTATTATAAGATCATTAGAGAAGCATAAAAATATATAAATAATGTTTACATAGATGAAAATAACTTTTCTAAAATCATTTAAATACACTTTGAAAATAAATAGAAAACATACCTTTTAATTTGGTAAATTTTTTAAAACTAAAATTCCCAAAAAAAATGGGAATATGATTTTATTTTTAAAACCTTTTAAAATGATAAAGGAAGATGTAGGATCTACATTAGAGAACTGAGACCCTCCATCACAATATTGTTCACTTTGGGTCACTCTCTCATGGATTTTTTTCTCAGCAGGGCTCACTACCCACCAATGGGGTCTCACTACCCAACCCTCTCTAAAAATGAATTTTAATGGGGAGGGGTGATTTTTGGGCTTATATACCATTCCCAACACCATAGGGTCTCTAATGTCGGACAGGGACAAAGGTGTCACATCATGACACCCATATGTCATGTCATGGAACACCTGAAAATAAAAAATCTCACCCTAGGTCACATACTTTAATTTATTTGGAACTCCAAAAACATCCCCCTCAGCGATTTTCCTATTAATAATAGTCGTCTTTCCTTATTTAATACCAATTATAGCATCTTCATTGGGGTTGCAAGACCCTTCATCACAATATTGTCTGCTTTGGTTCATTCCCATACTACTTTGTTTCACATCAAGACTCACTATCCACCATGGGTGATCACTGCCCATCCCTATATAAAAAAGTAATTTTAATTAGGATAGGAGTTTGGGTATTATATATCATGACCAACACCACTACAATGTCTGATGTGTTACAAGGACAAAGGCATCATGGTGTGACGCCTGTATGTCACGCCATGAAACCCTTGTAACCAGAAACCCTCACCCTATGGAATGAACTTTAATTTATTGGAGACTCCAATAGAATATTCATTACAAATTAAATACATTACATAATTAAAATCTATTTGTTTCATATAAATTAAAAGAGAACATTTTTTCATAATTTTGAAAATAATCAAAAGTGAGTCATATAAAGAACATTAGACAATAATAATTTTAATAATTTATAAAGAAATTAAAATGTAGTGAAGTTGAAAATTTTAAAATATTTATTTATAGTTAAAAAAATTATAAAATAATTTTTATAACATGGATATGTAATAAAATATTCTAACCAAAAGAATAGGAATAAGTTCGGTTTTTCTTAAAAACATTCTCTCGATCATTTTAAGTGATCAAGAGAGAAAAATGAAAAGAAGAATGAAAACCCCATAAATAACTATAAGATAATAAAATGTATCTTTTTTTAATAGATAAGGATCATATAATTTCCCCAATGTATATTCAAGCATAAACGATCCTGATTAAAAATCACATTGCAACATAAACCCTTATCGCTTTGGTAACTTTTGAATCATAAACTCATTGGAAGAAAATAAATTATAATGGAACTTTAAATACCATTAATATGAAGATATTAATTATATAATATATCAAATAGGAATTTTATACACCATATAAACACAAATAGTTTTATAACATGAAGCATGTCTCAGTGAAACAATATTGAGACAAAGAACCCTTACCTCAAGTCCAGAATTTCCTCATACATCCTATTATAATCTTGTATAATAAATTTATATTTATTATACATATATAATAAAATAATATTAATTATTATATTACAATATATCATTACCTTATAATTTCAATTTATCTGTTTATTAACAGTTCTTTGTTAAAATTAACATTTGAGGGTGTTAATTATTCTGTTTCTCATGCATGTTTTAGTTCCAAGGTTCTAGTACTTTCACCTTGGTCATGGTTTTATAATTTAAAAAAATTAATCTTGTCATAGGTATAATATTTATTCAATATATACAATTTTATAACCACTCATATAAATTAGTGATGAAAAATTAATTACATCACTTCGTGGAGACGTTGGTTCGTATGTATGCATGAGTAGTGTTTTCATTTTCCAACGAATGGAAAGAAAGAACAATAAATAATAATATATATTTTTATAATCATAGTAATATCATATATATCATATATATTCCTTTAATATATCTGTATTACCATCTATGTTAATCAGAAAAGAAAAAATGAATCACATCGCTTCATAGAGGTAGTAGTCTACACATACACACGGTCAATGTTAACATTTTCCAACATATGAGAGGGTAAGAAGGTAGATAATATTTTATATTTAAAAAATCATAATTATGTTTTAAAAATCATATATATAAATTAAATCCATATATATATAACCATCCATGAGATACGATTATGAAAAATATAACACATCGCTTTGTGGAGATAGAAGTTTGTATGTACGCATGACCGATGTTTTTATTTTCCATTAGATATAAAGGATGTAACACCCCAACCCTAGTTACCCAGATTCAGTGCATTATTACATAACATTGGCATGATCACAAGATATCAACTCTTGAAAGACCGATTATTTTAGTAGACTTGGAAGTACTAGATACACACATATGTTTTATATTCCATCATAAAATAAAGAAAAACAACATTGTGTCCCCTTTGAACACACTCATATCCTTTGGCCTATCCCTGCAGATTAATCATAATATACTTCATCACATCATAGTAAAAAGAAAATATAAGAAATGGTTGAGCTCAGATGCTCAGTAGGGATAACAATATAGAGAAAACTATCATAAATAAGCATAAACATTTAAGGCAATGTATAAGACTAAAACACAAGCCTTTTAAACTTAAACTTCAGAATAATATGAAAAATATAAATAAAATAATTCCATTTACTTATTCACATGGATATTCTACTAGTCTAATAATGACATGTAGTATCAATAGCTAATTTCATAATGATGGAATGAAAAATGTCGGACATCATAACCACATAGTCAAGGCCTCATGCCAATACTACAAATAATAATTTTGTTAAGGCCTTGTTCCAAGACACTGGTTTTTCTCATGAGAACTACTAATGCATCGAGGAGCTATAGTGGGCTCCACCGGTCACTTACTAAGTCCAATTCATTCATCATATGAAAAGGTTGGAACATAATCTAAACACTAGCATACGAAATGTCAATATTTTAACCACAAACCATGAATGGTATAAAAATAGCACATCTACAGTCAAACATAACTCATTAAATACAATATGGAATATTTTATTATAATAAATTAACCTCAATAAAGAATAATGAAGGATATTGACATAGATGAAAATAATCAGTAAAACTATTTGAGAGAAATGTCTTTTTTTTCTGGAAAACATTTAAAAGTCTCACTATTTATCAAGAAGTTGTTTAAAATATATTTTTGAATCAAAGTGTCCCATACCACTTTTAAACATTTAAAAGGAATTTTAATTTTAAAACATTCATGTCCAATAAATAAATCCTTAAAACCATTTTTAAAACATGGACATTAATGAGAAATATTTAGAAGAATAAATCAATAAAATATTTAAAATGATATTTTAGTTAGAGTTCCTAACCAAATGAGATAAACTTGAATACAAATAATTGAGGTAATCAGAACTTTATAATATCATGAGAATAAATGGATTAAGGATATACTATGTCAATGAACATTATATACACCATATAAAATTGAATTTGTGCATAACAACAAAGAAGTCTTAATGGAATGTAAATTGAGATTAAATCCCTTATAAAGACTGTATCCTTAGGTTAAGGATAAATAAATGAAATAATTATTGGTGAAAAATATAAATACACTTAATATGATTGGATATTAATTATAAACCAATCAGAGGACTTTCACAAATATTCTTATAAAAACAACACCAATGACTTGGATGTTTAACTCAATGAATGGAAATTGTGTTAAGATTACTCTTATCAAGTTCATATCGATGACTTGAGAATTTATCAATGGATTTATTATGTGTATAAAAAGTATATCCACACATATTGCAATGGAAATTACTACATAAATAAATAAATAGTTATTTCACACATAATCTTGGAGTAAAATAATCAATGAAGTTTGCGTAAAACCCAATGAGTGGAAATCAAAATTATAAATTCCTTTACTGATTTGGTAACTTATGAAACATACAACCCATGAAATAAGGATCATACAATGAATATGTAAATACCCATAAATTAATTTATATTACATAAATAATACAATCATGGGCAATACATAAACCACACAAAAGGAAATAGTGGCAATATAGCATGAATCTCACGTGAATAAGAAGTGAGATGAAAACCACTTACCTTGTACTTCTCCTTAGTAGAGGGTAGGTTAACCTTCTTTATAATGGTGAAATAATTGTTATTAAATTATACAAGAACCACATACATAAATATTATATCATATATGATCTTCTAATATTTCTTTGTTAATGATATTTCAGTAGTATCATTGTTTTGGGTGTTAACAGATTAATTTTTCTTTATATGTTTTGTTGTGTAAGTCATGTTTTTTATGGATAGAATGTATTTGATTCATATCCAGAATGATATTAAGTTATTAAAAATTATTTTTAATCATCAAATGAAAATTATTCTTGAATGGTTACGATTGGGAATGAAATCTCATCGCGTCGTGCAGACGATAATCTGTATGTACGCACGAGTGAAAATATCATTCTATTAGGGGTTAAATTGTATGTAATTGGATGGTATATTATATATAAATAATAATAAACATGTTATATTTATTATTTAAATCATTTATACTCATTATTATACCCATAAAAATAATGAAGTGTTGAATAACAAACTAGACCACGACGTGGAGATGGTAAGTCGTAGGTACGCACGTATGGTGACTTTGTCATTCATAGGATGGATAGAATAATGAATATGGTTATACCATATTTATAATAACTTAACAGTTTTTATAATATACTGAAATTATTATTTTGGTATGAAAACAATAGTGAAAGAGGAAGTGGAAGAAGAAAATAACTTTGAAAGATGTGATGAAATTATTACCTTTTCTTCAGGTTCTTCCTTTTTATTTGATCAAAATGGTTCCTTAGGTTGGCTTTATGATCAAATTAAGGCCTCTAGGTTCAATTGAAAATAGTTGGGAGGATATTTGAATAGTTTTTTTCCAATAAAAATGGCTTTGGAGGTGTGATTTTGAGATAAGGGGAAGTACCCTTTTATAAGAGAGGTGAGGGACACTTTAGGAAAATCTTGAAATATTATTTTATTATAAAATAATTTTCGGTTTATAATGGATAAAAATGGATTTATTTATATGATAAGGTGGGTATGGGTATAAATAATCTCAAAAAATAGGTTTTATAAAATTTTAGGTCACCATATTAACCTTATCTTTTATATTTAATTCTTAGTTAAATAGTTTAACTTTTACCATGTCGTCTTGTATTTTTATATTACATGGTTAATAAACTTACTATAAAATGAAAAGACAACCTAAAGTGGTTTATTAATGAAATATATATCATTATATAAGTACTTTGGCTGAACCTTATATTATTAGGAATATTATATCATTTAATAATATAGTATTTGTTTTAAATACTCATTTATGTCAATTTTGACACTATTTAGTATTTGGTTTTTTTGAAAGTCAAAAAAACTTGATTACTTCAAAAAAAAATACATTAAATAAAATATAACATGTCATATTAACCTATAAAATTAGTTTAATGCATCAAAAGTCTCAATTTACATTTATTTTGATATTGATAATATCAATTATTTTATTCTTTCATTAATAAGGTAACTACTACATCATCATTGTGTCATAAATGAATTTAATTATTTAATGTCTAAAAATTATAAATAAAATACCATGATGTGGTATATATTTTTATCTTTCTAATTAATATTTATAGTCGAATTTATATTATGTATAACCTTATATTAAAAATTTTTTAGTTATTAAACTTTGAATTTAACACTTTTAACTCTTCTTTAAATAAAATAATAAAAAATGTCCTAAACTAATCCAAGTGGATCAAAAGGATAATATTTTATTCCTAAGGTTTATTTTGATTAAAATAAACTTATCCAATATAATTAGGACATGTGTTAGGGTAATTATAATATTATTTTTACCTTTAATTACCCTATTTACTTTTAACCGTGGTAAATAAAATTGAAAAGTTACTATTCACAAAAAAATTATTTCCATCCTATTGAACCACATTTTACTTAATGATTTCAACCATGTCTCTAGGATATTTGAAATTCAATTCATATAAGTGGTAAAATTATGTTTTATGCAAACTTGCAAATGGGCCTAGAAGGTGAGTAAAAGACAGTAAAAAGTTCAATAAAATTTTATATATCTAATCTTATTATAAAATGACTTAAATGAATTAAATTGGACTAATATGGGTATTATTTATCTATTTTTACTTTAAAATAAATTTAAATTAAATATAATTATTTAAATAAAAAGTCGGCTTTAAACAATAATTCGGTGTTTTTCACTATTTATCAAAAATTGAAAGTTTTTAGAAAAATACCAAAAATTCACCCAAAGCTAATTTTTATGTTACAAATTCAAAAATTACATATATTTTACCAAATTCAAAACATATAATTTTTATTAATTAATTTAAAAAAATATTCCCGTTGTCAAAACCAGAAAGCGGGTTTTAAAAAAGTAAAAACTATCAAAAGATTGATATGTGTTTATGTCCAATTTAAGTGTAAAATTACATCCATTGACCAAAATTAGATTAAATTTTAAAAACATAATCTAATTATACTTCAAAACTATTAAAATTTATAATTTAACACTATAAATTATTTTGATTAAAAAAGTTTTTTTTAATTAAAATTTAGTATTTTTCACTATTCATCAAAATATGAAAGTTATCTGAAAAGCACCAAAAATTTATCCAAACTAAATTTTAATGTCCCTCTTCTAAAGAAGTAGTTTATTTTGTCAAATATTGGATTTAAAAAGGGTCCACCATTAAAAGTTGGTAAAGTTGTATTTTTTGAAAATACTTCTTTTATCTGAAAAATTGAATTTGTTCTTATATTATGTCTAAGAAACACATAATATGGATGTTAAAATTATACAGAGTATATAAAATTCAAAATTCAGTTAATAATATTCATAACTGTTTTTTGAACGGCTATTTTGGTAAGTCACGGTGCACACGAACTCGGTGTTGCGTGTAACGCAAGCTATTAAATTACTTTAAAAAATAACTTGCTATGAAATCTTGGGGTGTTACATTATTTCCCCCTTTTGGAAATTGCATCCTTGGAATTTTAAAATTGGTCTTGGTAACTTCATTGAAAGTCCCATATCATAAAAAGAGTCAATAAAACGATCACTTTAAAAGAAAGAAAGAGAAGTACAAAGGTCACCCAAGATAACCCATACTAGGATTCCATGTAGGAAAACATGGATATGGAAGATAAACTATGTGTCAAGTTATAATGGAGAGTGATAGAAAACATGATCAGAAGAAAGTTAACAACATGAAAACCAAAAACTTTTGATGGGTTAAACGCTCATTAGTTTTCCAGTAGGAAAAGTAAATGGATGATGTTTTTTTGTTTTAAGTTCCATTTCATAAAGTTGAGAAATTTATTTATGAGATTGACTAAGAAAATTATGATATATACTTACTTTTTAAGTAGAGTTTCATCCTTTAATAAATTTCTACCACTAAATCATCTTCTCTCCAAACTATGAGTATTCAAGATTACTTGGTCACACCTGAAGCGCTAGAATCAACTTCTATAGAATCACATAATCCACAAAATATGAACTATATATTTCCCTTGTTTTAGAGATTAACCAAAACCAAATGGTTAGTATAATATTAGATGATCCCAAAAATGGATAATCCTTTATAAAAAGAAGCATTAATCATAATTTCCAAAATTAAACAAACAATACCCAAAGTTCAATAAAGACCATTCAATAAACAATTGTCCTTAAAATCCTTCAATATAATCCAAACTAAGATTGAAACCCAAAACTAAGAATAATTTAATTACATGGTATTTCATATTAAATCTTAACAGTTATCTCCAAATAACATCAACTACTCTTAAAGTCTCATACAGAAGTGTAATTAACCAAATAACATATTCTCTATGATAGGTTAATCATTTCTATTAATGACCTGAATCTCTATAAAAAACATGGATTTTTTCAAAATAAAAAAAATCCACCATTACTCCTCAAATGAAATCCCATAGTATTCTGTTTTTCTTAGGCATATAGTGTTTCCAAAAGAGCGAACATCTTCCGAAATAACATTTATCATTTAATCACCAAATCATTTTCATATACTAAGGATTTCTATTTGATAAAACATAATATCCCAAATCAACTTATTATTTATTAATAAAATCATTTAACTAAAAATAATTAGTCACACTAACCAGGGACTTCACGTAGTCTAGTGGTAGGCGATAAATCCCAGTCGTACTTTGGTTGTGGGTTCGATTCTCGCAACTTTGTCCGACGTGATGGGTTGTCACACGGTCTACGTGTTTTACTTTTTAAAAAACTATATTTTATAACATTTCCAAAATGAGATAAATTTCTCAAAATAACCATCACATAATTTAACCACAAATGTTATCTCATACATCGCATTCTCATCCCAAAAATTAATAACCTATAATTTCCTCAAATTCAAGGATCATATACACCCAAATGGTTCTTTATAACTATATCCAAAAAAGAAAAGATAAATCTTCCTCAAATAGAATTTTCACATAACAAACTACAGGGTTACACATATAAGAGAAAATTATTCCAAAGTAATACCATCAATAAAGAGAATTAATACTTTTAAACATTTATCCATCCATTTATTTCCACATAGGATCTTTTTTAACCTAGTGGTTATCCTATAGAATAGGACACTGACTCGGGTAATGCCCAGGTCCCCTACATTTATGTAAAATGACTATAAATGGATTCTTAGAATAATTTTTATTTTCTTCCATATTACTCTTCATTTTTCCTCAGAAATTCTTTAATTTATGTCCTTATTTCCTACACATCTTTGTTTTATTGTGACACTTTCCCGGGTTTCTCCTTCCATATTTAGGGCATGATGGAAATTGATCTTTCTTTTCTCTACAGTCTCCACTGCTAGAGCTCTTATCATTATCCTCATTTCTCTTCATTGTTGAGTTCGGGATTTAGTTAATGTATATATTATTGATCATATTTTTGGAAACCTGCTTCGGCATGAACACGATATCTTTTACACCTATCAACATTACATTTAGTTTCTCATTTCCACTATCATGCCCACCTTGTACATTATGTTCAATATTACTATTACTACCTTAGAATCCATCCATTAATTAAAACCAGAAATCTTAGTTTGAGTAAAAATAGTCATAAAATCATTTAGAGAATATCATGACACCTTATTTTCAATCTAAAACACCTTAGGATTAACCAAGGTTATTTATTATCATCTTATATTAAAATACATCAAATTGGTTTTTAAATAAATTTCGAATTATCATATTCATATCCCTCAGGAGTGTCATAACCAAGAGTGCAGCAAAACCTGTTGTCGTGCACCCGTTCTCGTTCGAGTCTAGCTCAAAGTGGTGTTTTTGGGTTTTACCCCTAGGTACATCTGTGCCAGAGCCACCTCTACCTGCTCGTATCTAGATAGGTATGTGTTTCTTGGAAAACCCACATAATATTTACATTACCAAATTTTTTGGATTTTCTTCTATACTAATCCTCAAAGTCAATATTAGGATAGTGTTTTCTAATCAGATTTTTTCTAAATATATCTTAAAAGGTTTGTACTAAACTTCCTCTGATACCAGCCGTAATGCCTCAACCCTAGTTACCCAAAGTTGGTGCATTATTACATAACATTGGCATGATCGTAACAGATCAAGTCTCGAAAGACCGATTAGTTTAGTAGCCTTGGAAGCACTAGATCCATACATAATTTTTACATTACATCATGAAATAAAGAAAAATAACATTGTGTCCACTTGGAAAAAACTCATATCCTTTGGAATATCCCTACAGGTTAATCATAATATACTTCTTCACATCCTGGGAAAAAGAAAACATAATAAAGTGGTGAGTTCAGATGCTCAGTAGGGATAACAATATAGCAGAAACTATCATAAATATGCATAAAAATTTAAGGCAGTGTATAAGACTAAAACACAAGCCTTTAAAACTTAAACTTTAGCATAATATTGCAAAGATAAATCAAACAATTCCATTTAATTATTCACATGGATATTCTACTAGTCGAATAATGACATTTAATATCAATAGATGATTTCATAATGTTGGAAATCATAACTATATAGTCAAGGCCTCATTCCAAGACTAAAAAAAATCAAGGTCATTTTCCAAGACACTGGTTTGCCTCATGAGACCTACTAATTCATTGAGGAGATATATAGGGATCCACTTTTCACTTACTAAGTCCAATTCATTCCTCATATGAAAAGGTTGGAACATAATCTAAACACTGACATATGAAATGTTAATATTTTAACCACAAAAAATGAATGGTATCAAAATAGCACATCCACAGTAAAAAATAACTCATTAAATAAAATATTGAAGATTTTATTATAATAAATCAACCTCAATCAAGAATAATAAAGGATATTGACATAGATGAAAATAATTAGTAAAACTACTTGAGATAAATATCCCTTTTTTCTTGAAAAAATTTAAAAGTCTCACTATTTATCAAGAATACATTTACAAGATATTTTTGAATTAAAGTGTACCATACCAATTTGAAACTTTTAAAAGGAATTATAATTTTAAAACATTCATGTCCATATAAATAAATCCTTAAAACCATTTTTAAAACATGGACATTAATGAGAAAGATTTAGAAGAATAAATCTTTAAAACATTTAAAATGATATTTTAGTTAGAGTTCCTAACCAAATGAGAGACACTTGAATACAAATAATTGAGGTAATAATAAATTTATAATATCATGAGAATAAATTTATTCATGATATACTATGTCAAAGTATAGTATATACACCATATAAAATTGAATTGGTGCATAACAACAAAGAAGTCACAATGGAATGTAAATTGAGATGAAATCCCTTATAAAGACTGTATCCTTAGGTTAAGGATAAATAAATGACATAATTATGTGTGAAAAATATAAATACACTCAATATGATTGTATATTCAGTGTAAATAAATCATAGGACATTCACACATATTCTTGAAAAAACAACACCAATGACTTGGATGTTTAACTCAATGAATATAAATTGAGTTAAGATTACTCTTATCAAGTTCATATCGATGAATTGAGAATTTATCAATGGATTTATTATGTATAAGAAAATTATATCCACAAAAGGGGAGTTTAAATTACTACATAGATAAATAAATAGTGATTTCACACATAATCTTGGAGTAAAATAATCAATGAAGTTTGTATAAAACCCAATAAGTGGAAATCAAAATTAGAAATTCCCTTACCGATTTGGTAACTTACGAAACATACACCCCATGAAATAAGTATCATAAAATGAAGATTTAAATACCCATAAATTAAATTATATTACACAAAGAATATAATCATGGGAAGTACATACACCACACAAAAGGAAATAGTGGCAATATACCCTGAATCTCACGCGAATAAGGAGTGAGATGAAAACCCCTTACCATGTACTTTTCCTTAGTATATGGTAGTTTAAAATTATGTATAATGGTGAAAACATTTTTATTAAATTATATGAGAACCACATATATAAATATGATATCATATATGATCTTATAATATTGCTTTGTTAATGATATTTCTGTAGTATCATTGTTTTGGGTGTTAACTGATTCATTTTTCTTTATATGTTTTATTATGTAAGTCATGTTGGTTATGGATAGTATGTATTTGATTCGTATACATAATGATAACAAGTTCTTAAAAATTATTTTCAATCACCAAATGAAAATTATTCTTGAATGGTTATGATGGGGAATGAAATCTCATCGCGTCGTGGAGACGGTAATCCGTACGTACGAACAAGCAAAAATATCATTCTATAAGTGGTGAAATCATATTTAATTGGGTGGTATATTATATATAGAGAATAATAAAAATCTTATATTTATTATTTACATCATTTATACTCATTATTATACCCATCCAAATTATAAAGTGTTGAATAAAAAACTACACCACGACGTGGAGACAGTAAGTCGTACGTATGCACGTATGGGGACTTTGTCATCCATAGGATGGACAGAATAATGAATATGGTTGTACCATATTTATAATAACATAAAATTATATATAAGGTACTAGATTTATTATTTTTTTATGGAAACAAAAATGAAAGAGGAAGTGTAAGAAGAAAAGAACTTTGAAAGAAGTGATGAAATTATTACCTCTTCTTCGGGTGCTTCCTTTTTATTTGATCAAAAGGGCTCCTTAGGTTGGATTTATGATCAAAGTAAGGCCTATAGGTTCAATTGAGGGTAGTTGGGAGAATATTTGAGCAAGGTTTGGCTGATCCAAATGGATTTGGAGATGTGATTTTGAGAGAAGGGGAAGTACCCTTTTATAAGAGAGGTGAGGGTCACTTTAGGAAAAGCTTGAAATATTATTTTATTATAAAATAATTTTCGGTTTATAATGGTTCCAAATGGATTTATTTAGAGTATAATATGGGGATGAAACGAAATCCTCTCAACCAATAGGTTTTAGACAAGTTTAGGTCACCATATTAACCTTCTATTTTAGATTTAATTCTTAGTTAAATAGTTTAACTTTTACCATGTCTTCGTGTATTTTTATATTAAATAGTTAATAAACTTACTATAAAATGACAAGAAAAACTCAAATGGTTCATTAATGACATATATATCATTATATAAGTCCTTTTTCCTAACCTTATATTTTTAGGAATATTATATCATTTAATAGTATAGTATTTGTTTTAAATACTCAGTTATGTCAATTTTGACACTATTTAGTATTTGGTTTTTGTGAAAGTCAAAAAAAACTTTCTTACTTAAAAAAAATACATTAAATCAACCCTAACATGTAATATTAACCAATAAAAGTTTTTTAATGCATAAAAAGTCTCAATTTACATTTATTTTGATATTTATAATATCAATTATTTTAATATTTCATTAATAAGATAATTATTGTATCATCGTTGTGTCATAAATAAATTTAATTATTTAATGTATAAAAATTATAAATAAAATTCCATGATATAGGAAATATTTTTATATTTCTTATTAATATTTATATCAGAATTTATATTATGTATAACTCTATATTAAAAATGGTTTAGTTATTAAACTTCAAATTTAACACTTTTAACTCTTCATTAAATAAAATAATAATAAATGTCCTAGTCTAATCCAAGTGAATCAAAAGGATCATATTTTATTCCTAAGGTTTATTTTGATCTAAATACACTTATAAAATAGAATTAGGACATGTGTTAGGGTAATTATAATATCATTTTTACCTTTAATTACCCTATTTACTTTTAACCGTGGTAAATAAAATTAAAAAGTTACTATTCACCCAAAATTATTTTCATCCAATTGAACTAAATTTTACTTAATGATGTCAACCATGTCTCTTGGATTTTTGAAATTCAATTCACAGAAGTGATAAAATTATGTTTTATGCAAATTTGCAAATGTGCCTAGAATGTGAGTAAAAGACGATAAAAAGTTCAATAAAATTTTATTTATCTAATATTATTATAAAATGACTTCAATGAAATAAATTATACTAATATAGGTATTATGTATCTATTTTTATGTTAAAATAAATTTAAATTAAAAATAATTATTTAAATAAAAATTCGGCTTTAAACAATAATGTGGTGTTTTTCATTATTCGTCAAAAATTGAAAGTTTTTAGAAAAGTACAAAAAATTCACCCAAAGATAATTTTGATATTCCAAATTCAAAAATTTTATCTATTTTACCAAATTAAAAACATAGAAGTTTTATTAATTAATTTAAAAAAATATTCAGGTTGTCAAAACCATAAAGCGGGTTTTTGATAAGTAAAAACTATCAAAAGACTGATATGTGTTTATATCCAATTTAAATGTAAAATTACTTCCAATGACAAACATTAGATTAAATAATAAAAATATAATCTAATTATACTTCAAAACCATTAAAATTTCTAATTTAACACTATAAATTATTTTGATTAAAAAAGTTTTTTTCAATTAAAATTCAGTATTTTTCACTATTCATCAAAATATGAAAGTTATCAAAAAAGCACCGAAAATTTATTCAAACTAAATTTTTATGTCCCAATTATAAATAAGAAGTTTATTTTGTAAAATTTAATATATAAAAGTGTCAAGTATTGTATTTAAAAAGGGTTCTCCATTAAAAGGTGGTAAAATTGCATTTTTTGAAAAATACTTCTTTTATCTGAAAAATTTAATTTGTTCTTATATTATGTCTAAGAAACACATAATATGGATGTTAAAATAATATGGAGTATATAAAATTCAAAATTCAGTTAATAATATTCATAACCGTTTTTTGAACGGCTAGTTTGGTAAGTCATGGCGCGCTCGAACTCGGTATTGCGTGTAACACAAGCTATTGAATTACTTTAAAAAAATAACTTACTATGAAATATTGGGGTGTTACAAAAGAGATATAAAAAGGTTATATGATTAATATAAAAAAAATTCATTATAGTAAATATGCTTATATAATCATGTTAAGATGGTTATATAGTATTTTTATAAGGTTAAGGAAGAAATAAACTTGAAATAGATTGGTAAAGACAATTACCAATTCTTCGGGTATCCTCCTTTGGTTTACACCTTAAACCTTCTTGAGATGGTATTTTTGTGAGAAAAATACTTCTATATCATGAAGAGGGATGTTGGGAATTTATTTTTTTATATATTTTGTTATCCAAGAGGCTCAAGTGGTGTGAATAATTGAGAGTAAGAGGTTCCCTTTTATATGTGTAGTGGGTGGACAAATTATAAATAATTGAAAATTTTTATATAATATATGTCTTACTCAAGTCAAGTGGATATGAATTGTCATAGTTTCTAAGATAATAAGTTTAATTTAACAATACAATAAAACACTATGATTTAAGTGATCTTTTTATGTTATTTTAAAACTTATCTATAAGGTTAACCCCTCTGTTAACCCTATTAACACTTATCGTGTTAATAATATGCTTAGTCTTTAAGGGACAATAATTTCATTATAAAAGGTAAAGTGGATCATAAGTGTATAATGGATTATATTATAAACCATATTACACTCATTTAGGGACTATGCACGTGATTTTACAATAAAAACATCAATATTACCATGGAGTTATAAATTAAATATTTAAAAAATTAATTATATTTCATTTTGATCAGAAAAAATTGTGCAAGACTTTAATATTTTAAAACTATTTACTTTGATTTTTCACCCACTTGCACAAGCGCTGCATCAGTGATGCGTAATCATTTTAAGTAATTATATCATTACCAAAAATTAAAAAAAATAATGTAATAAAAAAATTATATTAATATTAAAAATAACCACATATAACTATTCATAACATATTTTTATTCTTATGAAAACATATTAGAAATATTAAAATAAGAATAGTGTCATTTTGTAATTATCAGTTACTTAAAATAATATAAATATTATTATAAAAGGAAAATGGAACAAAATTACCATATTTTAAAATATAGGATTATTTTGGTCGAAATTAAATTATAAAATTAAATAAATTCAAGTGTTTTAAAGATTTGGAGAACTTATTTCATAGTTTTAACCACGTTTAACTCATTTTACACTTTATTGAGGTGATAAACTTTTTCCATGGTTACTATTTATTATGACTAAAAATGGAATAGACCTCATTACCAAATTATAACATAATAATACTAAATATTTAATCCATATTCTAAAATTCAATTTTATAAGTGGTAAAAAATTATTTTAATATAATTTCTCAAAACACAATGAAAAAATGTTTTTAGAAAAATGCTCATTTTAAGCATAAAAATGATTTTATACAAAAATAATGTATAATGTTAATTCCTATGGAATTAACTGGATTATTTTTAATCAAATTATTTTTATTTTACTTTAAAACCAAATAAAACTGAAAGTAACCTTGTGAAAACTTGATTAAAAGAGAAATATCAAAAATAGTTTTTATTTAAAAAAAAGTATTACTTGGAATTCCAAAATGTAAAACATAGATTTCTAAGTTAAATATTATATTTTTAAATGAATTATATTACTTATTAAAAATATATTTGGTTTTTCAAAAAATATTTTATAAGATTTCAATTCATTCTTATATCATGATAATTTCATTAAATTGACATTATTTGTAAAATTCGGTATTTTACACTATTTACCCAAAAATCAACTATTTCTAAAAAAATACCAAATACTCACCCTAAGATAATTTTGATATGATGAATTAAAAAATTAATTTTACTCACTCAAAAACAAATTTTTATTCCAAAATAAAGGAATCTCTAAAAATTAGGGTGGTCTGTAGTGGTTCAGACCTAGTGCATCTCCAATAACAATAAGGTTACAATCACGGGGTAGGGATCCTGTGTTATATTAAAGAAAAATATTATCACTAGGTCTCCCTTTACAAGAAAAAATTTTGGCAGTGAAGTTCCCCTCCCTCCAAGTGTGAGTGAACTCCATTCTGTTACAAATGATGGATCTACACTTCTTGGTAAAATATGTTAAATATCATGGAATATTGGTATTATCCTGAATGAAGCCAACCAGGAGCTTAGAGTCAAATTCAACCACAAAAATATTGATGTTATTAATATTACACAAGGAAATAACACTATGTAAGGCTCTAGTCTCTAACTTTTTTGAGTTACCCGATCCATAAAAGGCACTAAACTTAATAATCACTGACCCTCCGGTACCACGAACAGGGTCTCCCCCTCTCATAGTTCCCTATATGCATGATCCATCCACATTTAATTTATACCCTAACTTGGTATGGATCAACTTGATTTACCTCCCTTAGAAAATAATGTCGCCTAAGGTAGATCCTTGAGAGATGTGTCCTTTTTTGGCCTGAAAATCCTCTCCTCCAAGGATTAAATCATCGAGTTCTGCCACCAGTGAAATTACACATACCTTCAGTAGTTGATGAGAACTATGAATAACTTCATGAACATTGTTTCTCATATCCCAGATCACCCAAAAAATTGAGTCAAACACAATTCCATGGAGCTTTATCTCAAGCATATAATATGGTTACTCATATTCATACCCTAAAACTAAATGGCTATGTTATAAAATTCATATCTAAATAATTATATTTCCATAGTATATAGTGGTTCATTTAAGGTTGCTTTTGTGTTTGGTACATGCTATAAAACATAGTATTTATTTAAAATAAAATGAATTCTATATTGTTTGTTTGTAAAATTATAAGTTAAGAACTTTATTGACTGGTCAGCAAATTGTTATAATCAATTACATCTAGGATCATCTCACTAGATCCATAGGAGTTTCAAATGATTATGTATACATCAATTTCAATTCCTTAATGATGATCTTTATTATTTTTTGATTCATTTTACTTTATTATTATATCATGATATGTTTTATTTTTTTCTCTTTATAGTCCAATTCATATTTATTATTTTTTTACTACAAGTTCAAGCTCTTTACATAGGGTTTTCTAGAAGTCAAATGGGTTTTCCAATGAAAAGTTAAATAATTTTTTTAAATCATTATTCAGGTTTTTAAAAGAATTTGAGAAATTATCATGATTTGTTTTCCCTAAAGTGTTAAAAACCTAATTCCAAGTATTTTCTTTCATACCATAATTTATGGAGTGTATTGAACAACAAAACACATGGAATCTTAGTGAAATCCTACTAGGTTGTTATTCCCACACCTTACTTATACCATTTAGTGTCTGTAGAATGAGTGGATTTTGTAGGTTTAGGTTCTAGTAGGAGTTATACCTCTTCTATTAGGTCACTCATGGAGATTGTTTTATCGATGGTGTTGAAGGGTAACATTAGGTCATGAGGAGATATTTGGTGTGGTATTTTGTTTTTTCTCTTATTTATTTTAATATCAAGTATGTATCATCCAGATCAACCCTTCTTATATTTTGAGATATTGGTTTAGTTTGTTGTATGATTTTGTATTAATGTTATGTTGGATTATGAGATGGATGTTTATTTTGAGTTCTTACATTTTTCATTTGGTTCATATTTTAAAACTATTTATTTTATTTCCATGCAAGTTCAATTTATGGATTCACCATGCCAGATTTCTAGTATGAATCTTATGGTGTTTTATTCATTATTTATTAGGTGAAACCATTCGCATGTGTGTTTCCTTGATGCCCGGGCACTAGTTATGTAACACCCCAGGTAAATAAAGAATATGACATTTTCATATTTATCAATATTTTTTGAATAAAATATTAATATTAATTTAAAGGGAACGCTATGCTCGATGGCGTACCCAATACGCAACAACAAGTTTTTTGGGAATCTTATGTTGCACTCTAATAATAAAATAATTTTATTTTAAATGGTAGTTAACACCTAGCCGTTGTAATAATGGGAACTAACTAAAAAATTATTATATATGTTTGTCAAATATTTTTACTTTTTACAATTAATGTTAGAGGATTAGAAAGGCGAATGAATCCAATTTTAAGCGTAAACATTCTAATATTCTTTAAAAGGTCGATTAACCGCTTTTTGATGGTGAACCACTTTTAAATCCAATTTTTGACAATTTTATGTGTTATATTTGAAAAAATAAAATTCTTATTTATAATCGGGACATCAAAATTTACTTTGTGTAATTTTTTGGTATTTTTCCGATAAAGTTCATTTTTAATGAATAGTGAAAATATTGTATTTTAATTCAAAACCTCTTTTTAATCTAATTTATTTATATGATTAGATTATCTTTTGAATTGGTTTTAAATTGAAATTAGAATATAGTTTTACCATTTAATCCAATAGTGGTCATTGGAACTAATTTCACTTTGAAATTGGACTTAAACTAGTGTCAATCTTTTAATAGATATTGTTTCTTAAAAACACGCTATTTGTTTTGACAGTGGGAATTAATTATTAAATTAATTAATGAAACTTATATGTTTTGAATTTTGTAAAATAGAAATCATTTTTGAATTCGGAATATCAAATATAGCTTATAGTGAATTTTGGGTATTTTTCTGAAAAACTTCAATTTGTGATGAATAGTGAAACCACTAAGTGGTAGTTTAAAAACTGATTTTTCATTTAAATGAAACTTTACCACTTCTGTGATTTGAATTTCAAAAATCCAACATACATGGTTGTCATTAGGAAGTAAAATGTGGTTCAATGAGATTTTAAAATAATTTTTTGGTGAATAGTAACTTTTAAGTTTTAATCGTGATTAGAGGTAATTAGTGTAGTTTAAGGTAAAAATAATGTTTTAATAATATGAAATGACCATGACACATGTCCTACCCTTATTGGATGAGTCATGTCCGACTAAGACAATCCATGTGTCAACTTGGGGACCCCATGTAGCCACTTTGGTAGGAAAATGACATTAATACCTTTTTATTTAAATTTAAAGTTAAAATGTCACAAACATGTGTTGTTTTACTAAAACAATTTTTACATGGGTTTATACAAGTCATATTTTTTACTATAAATATTCATTAGAAAGATAAAAATATTTCATACATCATTATATTTTTTTTATAATTTTTAGACACTAAATAAATTAAATTATTTATGACACCATGATGATGCAGCGATTACCTCATTATTTAACGATTTAAATAAAATGAAAATATAATGTCAAATATAAGACCTAAACTTGTCAAAAACCTATTTTATGGGTGGATTTATAAACCTTATCACCTTATCCTAGAAATATATCCTTTTGGGACCTTTAAAATCCTAAAATCATTATATAATAATGTAATATTTTTTAACTTTCCAAGAGTGCCCCTCCTCTCCTCTTATAAAAGGCCCCCACCTCTACCACCTTACCCACACCTCTAAAGCCTTTGGCTCGGCCAACCCCTTCCCATTTAATCTCTTCACATCCCTATATTAATCATTTAAGCCTCACCTTTTGGAAGAATCCTTTCCAAGGAATCCTTTGAGCTCAAATCAAAAAGAGTTACCCGATTTAAAGGTAATGTCTTCCCTTGTGTTCTTTTGTTTTATTTTGCTTCTCCAAACCCCTAAACTCTTTTTATTCATTTATTTTGTAACAACACAAGTATCTTAAATATACTAGGATGTTTTTATGTGAAGTATTAGAGCTACACTTACACACACCTTCATCTAATGGTTAAAGAACATACTGTTTCTGTGGATGGCGAATTTCTGCCTCATGAAACGATGATTGTTCAATCTCCTCTTAACACCTTTCATGGTGGCCATTATGATGTCACTATATTTTATATATGATATATATGGTATTTATGTTTTCTATATGCTTCTAAATTTTATATTTAAAACATTCCTTTATGCTTTTCATGTTGTGCAAATGCGATAATTTCATACGAGGAAGTGTGGACTACCGCCCCGTCAAGTGATGTGACTCATTCTTACAATACATGGAATGTATAAAGAATGAAATTAATGAACATATGTGACCTATATAACATATATATTATACTTTAATTATAATATATATATCTATCAATTATTTTTAATTCCATTAATATGACAAAGAAATGAAAGTAGCGTTCATGCGTACGTACGGCCTGCCGTCTCCATGAACGGTGCATTTCATTTTTTTATCTCCAAATGTTATGGAGTAATATAAAATGAATATTTACTGAATATATATGATATTTAAATCATTAATACTATTCTGGAGATGATTTACTTATAACTACATGGACAATCATTTTCAAACAAGTTCAATTTTTACTCATGTACCGAACATCGACAAAAACGTCTGATATGAACTCACTTTATTAACCAATTATTATAACATTATAATATGTGATATGAACTGAATAATAATCCTTAAAGGAGGTCCTTAAACAATTATAAATTGACCAAATTTTATTATTCATGAGATTAAAGAACGATCGAGTCATGTCGGACATGAGGTTAGGGATCCTACTCCTCTCTTTCTTTTTAAGTACACTCTTTTATGTCATTCCTTTTAAGATCATCTTTATTATGATTGGGATGTTCTTTTATATTACTCTTACTTTAATTTTTATGTTCATATGATAAGAGACCATATTTTCTCTCATCAATCCATTTTGGAAGTTTTGAGTGGCGCCGTTAGGCTGCAGAATTTTCATAAGAGATCCTACCTCTCTCTTTCTTGTTAAGTACTCTCCTTTATGTCACTTCTTTTAAGATCCTCTTTTTTATGTTGGGGTATGTTCTTTTATATTCCTCATTCTATAAATTTTATTTTAATATGATGAGATACCCTATTTGATCTCATCAATCCATTTTTGGAAGTTTTAAGTGGCGTCGTTAGACTGCCGAGTTTTCGTAAGGGATTTTTCATTTCACTTTTATTCCCATGAGATTTATGCTACATTTGCCACCAGTTCCTTTGAGTGGTGTATGTACTGCACATTATTATACTATTTTTGTAATATAATTTAATTTATGGGTATTTATATATTCATTGTACGACCCTTCTTCAATGGGTTGTAAGTTTCGAAAGTTACCCAAGTCGGTAAGGGAACCTTTCAACATCCTCTTTTTAAAAGACTTCTTTTGTTATGTCTTTTAATTCACATACTATTGTGATGGGATATGTTATTCTATATCCTTATTGATGTAAATTTTATTTACAAGTGATTAGATACCATTTTTATCTCTCATCAACTCATTTTCTAAATTTTGAAGTGACGTCGTTAGGCTGTCGAATTTTTGCAAGGGAACTTCTTAACCCAATTTCGATTTCTTTGGGTTCAACATGTAGTTATTGAATATGTCATCCTTTGAATATTTTTGAATGACCTTTTATTTTTTTACACTTAATATAAACTTATATTGGGTGTATTTATATTTTTCACACATAATTATGAGATTGACTTGTCCTTAATTTAAGGATACCTTCGTTATAGGGGATTTCATCTCATTTTACATGTCTATTGAGACTTCATTGTTGTTATGCACCAATTCACTATTATATGGTGTATATACTATCCTTTGGAATATTATATGATGAATCCCTTTATTCTCATGATATTATAAAGTTCTGATTAAATGTTATTCCTCAATTATTGTATTCAAGTGTCTCTCATTTTGTTAAAAACCCTTTAACTAAAATATCGTTTTAAATGTTTTAATGATTTATTCTTATAAATATTTCTCATTAATATCAATGTTTTCAAAATGGTTTTAAGGATTTATTTATATGGATATTAATGGTTTAAAATGTTAAAATCTTCAAAGTGGTATGGGACACTTTGATTCAAAAATTTATTTATTAAATGTTTTAAATGGTTTTGAAAATGGTTTTTAGAATGGATTCATTATTTCAATATCTTAAAATGTTATATTGTTGTTGCAATGTGGGAATGTTATCTTTCCTTTATGCTTAATTTATGTTCTATGATTATGTTATGGTTCTTGTGCAGTGTTTATGAAGATGGGTGGTTCCGTGATAAACTAAGGGCGGGTGAGCCCGATATAGCTCTCCAATGCATTGGGTAACGCGAAGGAGTTAAACGTTAAGGTTTATCCGAAGAGATTTAGGGGATATACTATGATGGGTATTCCAAATGTAACCAAGAGGGTTACTCCCTACATAAGAATGTTATTAATGCCTCAAGTTACCTTTATGCCTTATGATTTCTATGTTTTATTCCTGATTTGATGAGGTATGTTAAAGTGCTTATGTTTTATGAGAAAAGTATGATTTCATTGATTCTTATATATACATGTACTCATGTTTCCTTTCCATATTTTTATATCCATTACTGGCCTTTTTATGCTCATCCCAAGTTTTTGAAATGTTTTCCACAGGACTTAAAGATGAATAGGGTCAAGGATGTGATCAAGGAAAGACATGCTATCTAAAACATGGAACTAGACATGTTTGTTTTTAAGAGTTTTTTTATTATTTTATGGAAACTTAGTAGAAATGTATACTATGTAATCTTTTGAGATGTAATAGTTATGACCTAATTCTCTAAAACTCTAAACTTGAAAAGATCCTCTAT
The DNA here is from genome assembly GCA_963277665.1 of Viscum album. Taxonomy (NCBI): domain Eukaryota; kingdom Viridiplantae; phylum Streptophyta; class Magnoliopsida; order Santalales; family Viscaceae; genus Viscum; species Viscum album. Next base: position 1,112,843,779 of record OY728132.1, on the reverse strand, counting down.
GTGAATTATTCATTTAATTCATGATTAAGTAATGTTTAAGGCCGAGGCCTTATAAGTTACCATATTTTGGAGATCAGGAATTCCCTTCAATCCATGTTTCGGGCTAGCTTGAGTGCTCAAATCAGGGGTATCTTGGGTTTATTCATGACAAAATGCTATTATAACACACTTTTTTATTTGGAGAGTAATGGTATATTGGAGATAATAATGTAAAAACTCAAGAGGTTGGTATGGGGAGAGTCTGGATAGATATTTATCATTTGGAGCCTCAAGTTACCATGGATTTTTAGGTTATGATTCATGATTTTAAGCTTTATTTTCATTTATTTATGGATTATTTTGATTCTATTTATTGGTTCTATAAAATATATTGAGGTTATGTGTGTTTTTTAGGGGGTTTTTAGGTTTCAGGGTGAAAATGGGAGCTAAACTGGGGGTTCATGGTTAGTCCACATAATATAGTAAACTGTGTGAAACCCATATGCATGGTTATAAAAAGTTCTTGGTGATAGTTTCATGGTTGTCACACGATCAACCAAACCATACGGCCAAACCATGAACATCAACTAAACTCTTTAAATGTTTTTCTTAACAACACTCTTAAATCTAGTTTTCTTTTGGTTGTGGGGTTTTACTATTTTTTATAGATTAGAGAGAGTTTATATTGTGTTTTGATGTTATTTGGTTGTACCGTATTGATATTTTGATGATTAAATTGGTTTTAGATTGTATAACTTTATTTAAATTTTAAATTATTGTTTTTAAAATTGAGGAAGTAGTTTTTCAAAGAGAATTTTAGTGGATTTTATGTTTATAAATTTGTAAATATTTTTTATAATGGACTTGTAGAGGTTAAAAGTGACTTTAAAATGAGGTTATTTATTTTTTAATCAGTGTGTGTATGTAATTTTTAACTTCACTTTGATTTTTTTTAAAGAATGGATTTTAAATTTCAATTAATATTTTAGTTTTTGAGTGGTGATTATGATGGTTTCTTGGTAGTTACTTCAATTGAGTGGTTTTGTTTTATTTGGAGTGTGTTGAATTTTGAATTTTTATGATTAATATACATGTTTATATTTGTTGTTTATAATCTTCCTCCTAGAAAAGTCTTGATGGATTATAGGAATTATATATCATAGAATGTTCCCCAACCTAGTACCTCTTAGGGTTCAGATATAGTCTTTCTAGTTATGGACTCTACCCAAAATCTGGGTAGAGTGGCAGATCTTGTCTCTTCTCATTATTTTTTCATCTTTCATACTAATTAGGACCACAAGATTCTATAGAGTGGATATATTAGATTAAGGGAATCTTAAATTCACTAAAAATTCCTAAATAATTGTGAGTGAAAACCACCTCAGACTTGTTCAGTGGACCGGGTTGGGTATGGTGGAAGACTGTCATTATACCAGGAAAGTTCAGTCAGAGGAATAACCTCTGACCATTTATTAAAAGAAATAAAAAGTGCAGTAAATAAGGAGATGGATGAGGGCGAACATCTTGCCCAAACCCAATCAAAAGTCCCCACCAAACATAGTCAATTACAAACCAAACCATTACACCAAAAACAGAAATTTTCAAAAATAAAGAAACCCAAACTTCACCCGCTTTCCACTTTCCAGTCAGCGCAACAAACGCCATCATTTCGGCTTGATCCACGAGACGCCTCGAACCGCGTAGCGTGGAAAACGCTCACCCACCGCAGATCCGGCCGACGTCGAAAAAATCCACCAGTCACCATCATCATCAAGCTTCTCGGAACTACCACAGACATCAACGCTTCTCTCCGTCGTCGCCGGGGTACCAACACCGGCATTGTCTCCGACCTCACCGCCATAGAAGAAACGCAACACCATCGACGTCGTCCAGACCGCCGTCGCCGTCACCTGCCCAGTATCCCACCGGTCGCCGGAACAGACCAATCCGACACCGTCGTCGTCGACCTTGACGGGTCCAATAGCCTCACAACCCCTCCGAAAACCATCCATACGCAAAACCACGAAGAACCACACAAACCACACAACACCACCGCCATACAGAGGGCAGAGCACCCAATCCATTAGGGAAAAGGTTAAAGTACATAAGATGGTGGATATTTTGAGTCTTTGGTGAGGTGAATGAATACAAAATGAGTGTATCATCCATTTTAATGAGTTAGTTCATGTCTTCCCTGATTTGAGGATACATTGAAGGTTTACCTTTTTCTAAAGTTCCATCATCCAGACCTCAACTCTATAATTTATTTCTCTGACTAGACCTCATTTGAGGATGTGGTTTATAAATCCATTATGGTGGTATTGATTTATAAGGGGTCACCTAGTAAAGGTAGTAATACCTTTTCTTTTGGTATTGATAAAGGTTCTCTATCTTGAGATAAGAAGAAGCAGGATAAACCCGAGTTAGAGAATCAATATTATTTGGGAGAGACTTCACATTTTGGTGCATCACCTATAAAAAATAAGTGATCCCTTATGTATTATCAGTGTTTCCATATTAAAAATTCTAAGTACACTTGTTTTATATGTAACGACCCAAAGTTTCATTAATGGAAATCCCTCTTGATCTAATTAAATGTCTCTTTATGTTTATATAAAATGTCAACTTCATTGGTTTTATGTTAAGAATTTTGACCGTTGCTAATATAGTCGTTTAACATTGAACACATGATTAGTATAAATATAGGGCTTTAACACATCCAATTTTACTTAGACAAAAGAAGCGATGGCCTCGTCCAGTAGAATTGCTCCGTACGAAGCTCATTTGTCGGAGATGAGAAAAGAAGGGGCGTCTTTGGGCTTTGCCCTTGACCAAGACCAAGATGAGCTTCATCTTGTCAAGCTCGAACGTGACCGTCTACTGGAAAAGTGGAAGTTGAATGAAATTACCACTCGAGTAATGTTATCCAAGCCACCCCAAGAGTCTTTCACCATCGCACACCTTACCCTTAGGTCTTATGCAGCTATTTTAAGAGGTTATGTAACAAATAAGTAGTACTATGTTCATGTACATTATTTTTGTATATAATAATGAATATAATTTCTAGTCATTTTTGATACATTGTAAATATTTTTTAAAAGTACAAATGGTGTTTTTAGTTATTATTTAATTAAGAAATATATTTTATTAAATTAATGGATTTTTGAATTAAATAATAATTTAATAAAATAATATTATTATTATTAAATTAATTTTTTTTATTAAATATAAATGATCTTATAATTTTATGAATGCAATTAAAAAAATTTATTAAGGTTTGAAAGCCATTTTTGTCAAAACCCGTGAATTTTCGATAAATGTCGATTTTTATTTTAAAAGTAAAAATTAACATATTTAGAAATTTTTTTAGATAAAATAAATTTCATTTCTGGAATCAGGGCATCTAAATTATCCAACGGTGAATTTTTCATAATTTTCTGAGACAGTCAAATATTTGGGTAAAAATTAAATACCGTTTAAATATATAATGTGTTTTATGACATCATAATGACCCAATGGTGATGTAATAAAATACCATAATCCTTATGTTCGGCAAATATATGTTTTATCATTAAAATAATGTTATTTTGGGTTTGTTTGACTTACTTTTCAAAGCATTAATGGACCCCTCAAGACATATTAAACACTTTGCCTTTTTAAATTATTTTCCATGGGAGTGTGACTCACCTCCACAAAAGCAACCTTATTATTTTAAGAAGTTCTGACTTGGGCCTTATAAAATATTGTTTTCCTCTTCCCTTTTCCAAAAACCATGGGCAAAAACCATGGGATGGTTTGTAGTTTGGATTAATTTAATGTAAGGGGACCCAAACCTAATAATAAATAATTCCCTCACCTTTCCTATATAAACCCACCCAATCTCCCACTTCCTCCTCACTAAAATCCCTTTTAGTTCGCCCAACCTCTACCCTACTCTCTCTAGAATCCTCCCAAGGTGCCCCAAGCTCCCAAGAATCCTCTCACAAGCCTCTCTCTAGCCTTTGGAAGCACACTTCCAAGTAAGGGTTTTTTCTTCCTTTCTCATTTTTTTCAATTTTATTTAAGTTGTATTGCCCTTTTAATTTCAATTATGAATGTTGGGGTATGGTTTTGCACCTCCCCCATACATCCCTCTTATTTTTTAAATGATGGGTGACCCCTTTCTCTCTCATTAAATTCCTCCCATATACACCCGTCACTATGCCGAAATTCCGAAAGGAACTTCTCTCTCTTCTTTTACATTCAAGAAATACTTTTGTATCATGAATCTAAATTCCATTTCAATTGTTGGGACATGTATATATATGACCTCCTTACTGTCCATTACATGTAAATATGATGAGGAACCCCTTTCTCTCTCATCAACCATTTTTTATGAATTCTTATGTCACGCCGTTACACTGCCGAAATCGCACCGATTTTCTAAGACAATGTCATTGTGTAGTGGATACCATGCCCATTTATCCATCAAGGGTATTCACCTTTATGCACATTTACTTATTTATTGTAAAGTTTCATGTATAAATCCTACATTCCTTTATCATGGAATAAATTATTATGTTTTATGAATCCATGTTTTATGATCCATGTGGCACACTTATGCATGAAATTAAATGTTTAAGAAGGGTGCGCCCTTATAGCGCTCCAATGCATTGGGTAAAGTATAGTATCATGATACGTCATGTGCAATGAGTGTTGACTCATGATAATTCAAGTGCAACAAGGGTTTACTCGTTATTTATGTGCAATTATGATTTACTCATGCTCCATGTGCAACGGGCCTTGGCTCATGCTAATTCCATGTTAAGTATTGTTGCCACATTTCCATGTTATGATTATCATGCTTTATCATGCCTTTATGTTCATTTTTCTTATATGCTCTATTGGTATTTCTATTGTCTAACATTTATTTTACTCCTCATGTTATTCCATGTGTACTCCCTTACTGGGCTTTATAACTCACCCTTTTCTTATGCATGTCCTTAGGTTATCCCATGCAATGCTAAGTATGAGGGAATGTAGTGGTCATGTAAAGGAAGTTTTCAATAAAGATGTTTTATTTCATGTTTTATGTTTTTATGTAATGGTCCTAAGCCCCAAAGACACTAAACCTCTCAATCTTCTTTGTTGTATCAAGTGAAGTTTTATGTAATAAATCGTGTTTAATTTTGTAATAAAAGCAGGGTTGTCATAGTTGGTATCAGAGGATAGGTTTAGTTATTTTTGGGATTAGTAAACCCTTGTAAAGCCTTAGAGAAAAGACTAAGTATAATGAAAACATCCCTAAGTTTTGGTAAGTACTGAGTAAGTGGTTTATCAGACAAATACATCTCTGTCTGGATACGAGCAGGTAGAGGCGGCTCTGCCACAGATGTATCCTAGGGGTAAAACCCGAAAACACCGATTTGAGCTAGACTCGAACGGGAATTGGTGCACGACAACGCGCCTTGCTGCACTCTTGGTTATGACACTCCCGGGGGATATGTTTTGATAAATTCACAATCTTAGTATAAACCCTTATTAAGGGGAAAAATTCCCTTAAGAATATATGTTAGAAAGTAGATCATGAAAAGCCTAGATTGAAGCCTATAGACTCATGAGTTAAGGAAATGAAAGTTTATTTATAAGTCATCAACTTTTTTCTTTGGATTACCCTTTATGTGTTACCCCTAACTTTCCTTTTATTCCAGCCAATGGCCGGTAATAGGAGGACTCGGGATAACAACCGTTGTGAAGATCATTGTGATGACTGTATTAATGAGATGCCCAATCCAATAGGAGTGGGAATTGTGAACTTTGTCACGCTTATCTCTCAGCTAACTCAAGTTTTTAATAGAAACATAGTTCAAGAGGAACGTTCAACCCCCCCTAAGAAAGAACAAGTCGCTATCGAGAGCTTCATGAGACAAAGGCCTCCTACTTTTAGTGGATCATCTGATCCCGCGATCACTGAACAATGGATCAACTCCATTGAAAAGATATTCTCCATCCTCCAATGTTCTGAAAAAGAGAAGGTTCTCCTAGCGGCTTATCGTATGGAGGGTGAAGCTGATCAATGGTGGATGTTGATAAAAAATACGAAGCCTGAGGAGGAGATCGAGGTGTTGGAATGGAAGGATTTCTGGAAGATGTTTTTCGATAAATATTTTCCGTGCACCCTCCAACTTAATATGGAAAGGTACTTCCTTTCCCTCAAGAAAAAAGATGAAGAATCTGTTGGAGCGTACGAGGAAAACTTCACAAGGCTTGCAGGATATGCTTCCGGCTTTGTCGTTACCCCCGAATGCAAGGTTGACCGCTTCTTTGGTGGGCTGAAGCCTAGCTTGAGGAAAGCATTAGTGATCCATGACTTCGACAGCTATGAGGAAATTGTCCGATGTGCCCTCAAGGTTGAAATAGAGATCGGGGAATCACAGGGGTGTCATGGGGACAATAAGCATAAGGTGGACTTCAATGCTGGTGGTCCGATGGATAAATCCAACAGTGCTAAGAAGATCCATCACCCCACTTGCCAAAAGTGTGGGAAGAAGCACCCTGGAAATTTCCTTAAGGGGACAAGAAAATGCTTCAGGTGTGGAAGAGAAGGGCACCTAGCTATTAACTGTCGGAAAGAAGAACCCACGGCTGCGACAGAGGAGAGGAATGCTCCATTCGAACCTCAACGCGTTGTTCAATGCTACAAATGCAAAGAACCGGGTAATTTTGAAAATCAGTGCCCTAATCCAAGGGTTATCGGAGGCAACCAATAACCTCCAAGACAGCAAGGAAGAGCTTTTGTCATCACTTCTTCCGAAGTGAACCCCGACAACGAAGTGGTGACAGGTACGCTAGTTATTCATTCAAGAATAGCAAACATACTTTTTTATTCAGGTTCTACACATTCTTTTATATCTCTAAAGTTTATTAGAACAATCCAAGCACCACCACAAATCATGGAAGTAAAGATGTCGGTGAGTACGGAAAATGGGGAAATCATTGCATCCTATGAATAAAAGTCCTCCCCTATTATAATCTGTGGATTGAATTTCCCGGCGAACCTCGGAATACTCTCTCTGGTGAAATTTGATGTAATTCTTGGCATGGATTAGCTTTCCTTATATAGAGCCAACATAAATTGTCGGGAGAGGGAAATCACACTCCATATGGAGAATCGACCCCCGATTCTTTACAAGTGTCAGGAGGAAGATGAATCTCTTTTAGCTTCATCATCTCAAGCATGGATATTACTGCCTTATGAGCAAGTGTATCTGGCTCAGATGATTGAGTCCAAGGAAGAAACCATCCTTGAAGAAATGCCTATTGTGAGGGAATTATCTAAAGTGTTTCCCGAGGAACTGCCTGGTCTTCCTCCTATAAGAGATGTTGATTTCTCAATTGAACTTATACCTGGGGCACTACTGATATCCAAGACTCCATATAGAATGGCTGTTGTTGAGCTTGAAGAGCTGAAGAAACAACTACAGGAGAATCTGGATAAAGGGTTTATACGCCCAAGTGCTTCACCATGGGGTGCACCAGTCCTCTTCGTCAAGAAGAAGGATGGGTCAATGCGTCTCTGCATCGATTATCGTGAACTTAAAAAAATCACGATAAAGAACAAGTATCTTATCCCAAGAATCAATGACTTGTTTGATCAGCTGCATGGAGCACAATACTTCTCCAAGGTGGACTTGCAGTCGGGATATTATCAAGTAAGGGTGAAGAAGGAAGATGTCCCCAAGACTGCTTTTCGTACAAGATATGGGCACTATGAATTCATAGTAATTCCTTTCGGACTCACCAATTCTTCAGCAATCTTCATGGACTTAATGAATAGAGTATTTAGAGATTACCTAGACAAATTTGTGGTAGTCTTTATAGATGATATTCTAATATACTCCAAAACCAAGGAGGATCATGAGGAGCATTTAAGAACTGTACTGGAGACTTTGCGCAAGGATAAGCTCTATGCAAAGTACAAAAATTGTGAGTTCTGGTTGAAGTAAGTCTCATTCTTGGGCCATATTATCACAAGAAATGGGATATCTGTGGATCCCTCCAAAACAGATGCAATTGAGGGATGGCCGAGGCCAACATCGGTAACGGATATTTGTAGCTTCTTGGGGTTAGCTGGATATTATCGACGATTTGTGAGAAATTTCTCATGATTGTCCAACCCTCTTACCAAGCTAACTCAGAAGGGAGTAAAGTTTTATTGGAGTGATGAATGTGAATAATGCTTCAAGGAGTTGAAAAGGAGGCTTATCACTGCACCCGTGCTCACTTTACCCACAAGTGGGGAACTTTTTGTGGTATTCAGTGATGCTTCAAAGAAGGGATTGGGTTGTGTGCTGATGTAGAATGATAAAGTGATATCCTATGCCTCAAGGCAGTTAAAAATCCATGAGCGAAACTATCCAACGCATGATCTGGAGTTGGTGGCTATGATCTTTTCCTTGAAAATCATGTGGCATTATCTCTATGGAGAGAAATGTGAGATATATACTGACCACAAGAGTCTTAAATATATATTCACGCAGAAAGAGCTTAATATGTTCCAGAGAATATGGATAGAGCTCATCAAGGATTATTACTTTTCAATACATTACCACCCTGGGAAAGCGAAAAAGGTGGCAGATGCCCTAAGTAGAAAGGATCCAGCAATTCTATCAATGATGATAATTGAGAAAGATCCAATCTTCTTATACTTGATGAAGATGGACATGGGAATCATAGAGAAGGGAACATCATCAATCCTTTCACAAATGATTTCTCAACCATCTCTTTTGGAAAGGTTAAAGGATGCTCAAAAGGATGATCTGGGAATTCAGAAAAAAGTGGAAGCTTTCAAAAAGGGGAAATCCTCAAAGTTTAATGTTAATAAAGAAGGAATTGTGCGGTTTGGGGAAAGACTATGTGTTCCATCAAGTCCGGAGCTGAAGAAGGAACTTTTGGATGATGCACATAGTTCAAATTTATCTATTCACCCAGGGAGCACAAAGATGTATCGAGATCTCCGAGAAGACTTTTGGTGGGATAATATGAAGAAGGAGATCGCTGAATATACATCAAAGTGTCTGGTGTGTCAACAAGTGAAGGCAGAGAGGCAGAAGTCTAAGGGGATGATGCAACCATTTCCCATACCAGAATGGAAATGGGAGAACATCACCATGGACTTTGTCACTGAACTTCCAAGGACATCCAAAGGCAACAATGCAATCTGGGTTGTTGTGGTTCGTCTTACAAAGACTGCACACTTCATTGCTATTCGGGAGGATTTCTCGTTGGATCAACTGGCACGAATATATATCAGGTAAGTGGTAAGGTTGCATGGAGTACCACAATCTATTGTGTCTGACCGAGATTCAAGATTCACCTCTAAGTTTTGGAAGAGTCTTCAAAATGCTCTAAATACAGAACTGAACTTCAGTACGACCTATCATCCTCAAACTGATGTCCAATCCGAGTGGACTATCCAAACACTTGAGGATATGTTGAGAGCCTGCTCAATGGACTTTAAAGGAGGATGGGATCAACATCTTCCTCTTGTTGAGTTCTCTTATAATAACAGTTTCCACTCGAGCATCCAAATGGCACCATATGAAGCCCTGTATGGGAAAAGGTGCAGAACACCATCATGTTGGGATGAGGTCGATGAACGTAAGCTACTTGGACCAGAAATGGTCGAGGAAATGGTGGATAAGGTGAAAACCATTTAGCAGCATATCAAGGCAGCTCAGAGTTGACAGAAGAGTTATGCAAATAACCGTCGATGAGACCTTGAGTTTAAAGTTGGAGACATGGTTTTTCTATGCATATCTTCATGGAAGAAGGTCATGAGGTTTGGAAAGAAAGGGAAGTTAAGTCCAAGGTACATCGGCCCCTTCGAGATTCTTGATCATGTCGGGGTTGTGGCCTATCGACTAGAACTTCCACCTACTATGGCCAAAGTACATGATGTCTTTCATGTATCCCTCTTAAGGATGTAAATACCGGACCCTTCACATGTACTCTCTTCTAAGGTGGTACAATTGGAAGATGATCTTTCTTATGAGGAGCAACCAGTGAAGATCTTAGATCGTAGAGAAAAAGTTCTACGAAATAAGACAACCCCCTCGTCAAGGTGTTGTGGAGAAACCACAAGTTTGAAGAAGCGACTTGGGAATCGAAGGATATGACGAAGCTGAGTTACCCACATTTTTTTAGTGTGGGAAAAGGAAAATTTCGAGGGCGAAATTTCTTAAGGGGGGAATATTGTAACGACCCAAAGTTTCATTAATGGAAATCCCTATTGATCTAATTAAATGTCTCTTTATATTTATATAAATTGTCAACTTCATTGGTTTTATGTTAAGAATTTTGACCATTGCTAATATATTTGTTGAACAGTGAACGCATGATTAGTATAAATATAGGGTTTTAACACATCCAATTTTACTTAGACAAAAGAAGCGATGGCCTCGTCCAGTAGAATTGCTCCGTACGAAGCCCATTTATCAGAGCTCGGAAAAGAGGTGGCGTCTTTGGGCTTTGCCCTTGACAAAGCCTAAGCTGATCTTCATCTTGTCAAGCTCAAACGTGACTATCTACGGGAAAAGTGGAAGTTGATTGAAATTACCACTCGAGCGATGCTATCCGAGCCACCCCAAGGGATTGTCACCATCGCACACCTTACCCTTAGGTCTTATGCAGCTGTTTTAAGGGGTTATGTAACAAATAAGTATTACTATGTTCATGTACATTATTTTTGTATATAATAATGAATATAATTTCTAGTCATTTTTGATACATTGTAAATAGTTTTTAAAAAGTACAAATGGTGTTTTAGTTATTATTTAATTAAGAAATCTATTTTGTTAAATTAAGCGATTTTTGAATTAAATAATATTTTAATAAAATAATATTATTATTATTAAATTAATTTTTTTTATTAAATATAAGTGATCTTATAATTTTATGAATGAAATTAAAAAAATTTATTAAGGTTTAAAAGCCATTTTTGTCAAAACCCGTGAATTTTCGATAAATATCAGTTTTTATTTTAAAAGTGAAAATTAACATATTTAGAAATTTTTTTAGATAAAATAAATGTCATTTCTAGAATCAGGACGTCAAAATTATCCAACGGTGATTTTTTCATAATTTTCTGAGACAGTCAAATTTTTGGGTAAAAAGTAAATACCGTTTAAATATATAATGTGTTTTATGACATCATAATGACTCAATGGTGATGTAATAAAATACCATAATCCTTATTTTCGGCCAATATATATTTTATCATTAAAATAATGTGATTTTTTGTTTTTTTGACTTACTTTTCAAAGCATTAATGGACCCCTCAAGACATATTCAACACTTTGCCTTTTTAAATTATTTTCCATGGGAGTGTGACTCACCTCCACATAAGCAACCTTATTATTTTAAGAAGTTAGGACTTGGGACTTATAAAATATTTTTTTCCTATTCCCTTTTTTAAAGACCTTGGGCAAAAACTATGGTATGGTTTGTGGTTTGGATTAATTTAATGTAAGGGGACCCAAACCTAAATAATAAAGAATTCCCTCACCTTTCCTATATAAACCCACCCAAGCTCCCACTTACTCCTCACTAAAATCCCTTGGAGTTCATAAAACCTCTGACCTACTCTCTCTAGAATCCTCCCAAGGTTCCCCAAGCTCCCAAGAAGCCTCTCACAAGCCTCTCTCTATCCTTTGGAAGCACACTTCCAAGTAAGGGTTTTTTCTTCCTTTCTCATTTTTGTCAATTTTCTTTAAGTTGTATTTCCCTTTTAATTTCAATTATGAATGTTGGGGTATGGTTTCTCACCTCCCCCATACTTCCCTCTTATTGTTTGAATGATGGGAGACCCCTTTCTCTCTCATTAAATGCCTCCCATGTACACCCGTTACTATGCCGAAATTCCGAAAGGAACTTCTCTCTCTTCTTTTACATTCAAGAAATACTTTTGTATCATGAATCTAAATTCCATTTCAATTGTTGGGACATGTATCTATATGACCTCCTTACTTTCCATTACATGTAAATATTATGAGGAACCCCTTTCTCTCTCATCAACCATTTTTTATGAATTCTTATGTCACGCTGTTACGCTGCCGAAATCGCACCGATTTTCTAAGGCAATGTCATTGTGTAGTGGATACCATGCACATTTCTCCATCAAGGGTATTCACCTTTATGCAAATTAACTTATTGATTGTAAATTTTCATGTATTAATTCCAAATTCCTTTATCGTGGAATAAATGATTATGTTTTATGAATCCATGTTTTATGATCCATGTGGCACACTTATGCATGAAATGAAATGTTTAAGAAGAGTGTGCCCTTATAGCGCTCCAATGCATTGGGTAAAGTATAGTATCATGATACGTCATGTACAATGAGTGTTGACTCATTCTAATTCAATTGAAATGAGGGTTTACTCGTACTTTATGTGCAATGAAGATTTACTCATGCTCCATGTGCAATGGGCCTTGGCTCATGCTAATTCCATGTTAAGTGTTGTTGCCACATTTCCATGTTATGATTATCATGCTTTATCATGCCTTTATGTTCATGTTTATTATATTCTCTATTAGTATGCCTATTTTCTAACATGTATTTTACTCCTCATGTTATTCCATGTGTACTCCCTTACTGGGATTTATAGCTCACCCTTTTCTTATGCATGTCCTCAGGTTATCTCATGCAATGCTAAGTACGAGGGAATGTAGTGGTCATATAAAGGAAGTTTTCAATAAAGATGTTGTATTTCATGTTTTATGTTTTTATTTAATGGTCCTAATCCCCAAAGACACTAAACATCTCGATCTTCTTTGTTGTATCAATTGAAGTTTTATGTAATAAATCATGTTTAAGTTTGTAATAAAAGCAGGGTTGTCATATTATATTTCTGAATACCTTGTTGTCAATTGGTTTATCTTCAAAAGTTTTGTATATTGGTGTTCCAATGAATAAAATAATCTATATATTATCTCAAATATCTATAGCATTTCGATAGAGTGCTTTCAAGGTGACTCCTTCCATTATTTCGTATTCATTTAACTTTTTCAATCTCTTTATGAACATATTTTTACTTAGGGATGCTTGATATTTTTACTATTTTAGGTTCATGATTTCGGGTTTTTTCCCTAATATGCCTTTCATTTGACCCATTATTTTATTTGAATCCTTATATGGTGGTAGAACATGTGATTGGCCTCTACCCTTTTATTTTTACTTTATAAATTCTCTTGTCTAGGTATGGTTTTATCTCTGTCTCAAGATTTTGAGTATCATGTATAGATTTGTATATGTATTCTGATATTTTGTCTCACTCAGTTTTGAGTTAATTGGAGATCATATATTCTTGTCTTGTTTTTATTTTAGATTGAATCGCTCATGTGTTCTTTGGAAGGGTGATCGAACCATTTATTAACTCTTTAATGAATTTTTGGGGGTAGAAAGTGGTATAATGGAAATAATTATCAATCCCAAACCCCACTTTTCATTTTTAATTTATCAATTTATTGAATTTTATTTTTGTTCTTAATTTATGGAACTTTTCCATTAAATGTTTTGAGAAATATGGGAGTTTTAACTGTCAAACAGATTTTCAATGGTTAGTGAAAACCATGATAATTATATATACAAGGGCATATAAATTTTTGTATAGGTATTTTCATGGTTGGTGGACAATTTCTTAAACTATGCATCCAAATCATGTGTATCCTCTTGTTGTATCTAGTGATATTAACATAGTTGGAACATGATTTAGTAAAAATTGTGAATATATCAATTTTACCTAATCGATTTTAAGCCCCTTTTGCCTTCTCTCTTCCATCACTTATGCACCTCAGTCAGATGTAGATCCATTGATGACCTCCCATTGATCACCCTTAGATTTTGAGTTCATTCCCCTTGATTCTAAGTGGGTTCCTCAATATTAAACACTTCTTTCTCTTCTTCCACTTTTTCTCTCCTTGCTTATTCTTTTTCCTCTTTTTGAGAATCCATGTTTTCCAAACCCTCAGTATAGAATTTTTCTAAATCGTTATTATTATTAATCTTTATGGTCTTCGAACCATTACTTGGGTCCTTATAATCCCTTATTCAAGGGTTTTGATTAATATATACTTGATTTTGGTAGGTTTCTTCACATAATTTCCTTTTCATTAACAAAACATATTATGCTTGAGTTTCCTAATTGTATTCTTCTTAAATTTAATATTTTTTTATGATACTTGGTAAATAAATAATTTTTTAACAAAGCTATCATTTCATAGATTGATGTGAATAAATGGTATTTTCATGTATTTCTATTTTTAAACTTTTTTAATTAAAATCCATGTATATTATCTGTTTGATAAAATTATAATAAGACTTCTTTAAAAGTATTAGTGATTAGATTACAGTTTTAAAGTATTTAAATGATTTATTATGAGATTTTTTATGGGGTTAGATAATTATTTGACTATTGTTTCATTCTTATTGGAATTTTATGGGTTTCTAGGATATGTTATTATGTTTCTTAAAGATGATATATGTTTATGGTATTTTCTTAGTTATTTGGTGATATTGTGATTTTTTGTGATATGATATATTGGATTTGGTAGTTTTAAAGTGAGTTTTCCCCTTTGTTTCAAAAATAATTTTCCAAATGAAACTTGGTTTATAAAATGGTTTTCAACGAAATTATTTATGTATATAATTATCTCCTTGAAGCTTGAGTCCCATTTGGGACCTTGTACGAAGGAATTTTCATAAAAATAGCTACACCCTTAATTTTAGCACCATAAAATCTTATTTTATATGAGTTATAGACCCTTGGAAAGGATTGTAATTATTTCTTGACGTTATTTGAACTATAAATAAGGATTTTATAATAAGAGTGTATGGAGATGGTATGAGAGATGATATTGTGATATTTTGATATGAAATATGTATTTTAAATGTGATTGATTCTAGATAAATTGTACCTCACCTCTAGTAGATAATTTCATGTTATCCTTGGGTATCTATGTGATAGGTTGAGAGATAGTTTCTATGATATTCATGTTTATATACTAACAAGGATCCTCCAGTACATGATATGTTCTGGATATGGGGACTTACACAAATGAGGCTAAGTTAAAGTAATACAAGGGGGTTATATATTAATAAATTCATCTATATGTTAGAAAATAGTTCTTCCCAAGTACATCTTGGATCATCTCACTATAGCCATAGGAGTATCCTATAATTATGTATACATTACTTTGACTTCCATATTACTACACTTGATTATGTTATGCTTCATTTTCATTTATTATTATCTCATGATCTGTGCTATTTTTACTTGTCAGTTTTATGGTTTTATTTAAATTTATTATTAATTTAGCATTATTAATTAATACTTGGAATTATTTTATGACTAATATTTATTTTTAGACAATTATATGACTACTTTTGTATCTTGCAGTTATGATTTAATTATTTATTTAATATTTATTTCAGGTAGTTTGAGATCTTTTTATAGTGTTTTATAGAAGTTGTTTTTGAAATGGTTTTGGGAAAGTAATTTTTAAAATGGTTTTTCCAATGTAAAGTTAAATAATTTGTTTGAAGCGTTGTTTGGGTTTTAAAAAAATTAGAAATTCCCATGAGTTTTTTTCCCTAAAGTGTTAAAATCCTACTTTCAATTAATTTATTTCAAACCATAAATTATAAAGTTTTTTGAAAAGGTAAATACATATACTCTTTGGTGAAATCCTACTGGGAAATTATTCACATACCCTAATTATACCACTTAGTGTATATAGACCAATTTTATTTTATAGTTTTAGGTTCTATTATAAATGAGTTCTTCCTTATGAATTCTTCTCTTAGGTCTCTCGTGGAGTGGGTTTTAGATATGGTATAGGAGGGTTACCTTGGGTCTTAAAGAGATATATAGTGTTTTATTTTAATTTTTATCTTGTTTATTATTATACTGAGTATGTATTTCACAACTCATACCTACTTATATTTTTTAGATATTAGTTTAGTTTTTTATACATTTTTTTATTTATGTTATTTTGGGTTAGGTGGATGTTTATTTTGATTTATTACATGTTTGATTTACTTCATATTTTTAAATATTTTATTTTTATTTTTGTGTAATTATAACTTATATATGTACCATTCTAGATTTGCTCTATGAATTTTGATGCATGTTATTCATTATTTATTGAGTGAACCCATTATGAAGTATGTTTTCTTAATACCCAAGAACTAGGTTCTAGACTTTAGGTATTGAGAACACCCTTCAAACTATGTCTCAAGATGGCTTGGGTTCCTGGATTTGGGGTATCCTGGTTTGTTTCATGAAAAAAATAGCATTATAGCACCATTTGTTGGTTGGGGAGTTACGGTAGATTAGATATAGGAATATTGGAACTCGGGAGATAGCTATTGGGAGAATATATCTAGCTATTTATCTTTTTAATACTCAAGTTACTAAGGATTATTGGGTTGTGAGTCATGATTTTAAGATTAAAATTCATTTATTTATTGCCTATTTTGATTTTGGTTATTGGTGTTCTAAATTCTATTAAGGTTATATTGGTTGTTTGGGGGTTTTCATTTTTCAGAGTGAAAATGTGAGCTAAACTGGGGGTGTAAAATTATCCCATATAGTTTGGTAAACCATATGAGATGCATGCATATGGTTCTAATAATCTCTTAGTGTTGGTTTCATAGTTGGTGCATGATCCACAAAACTATGCATCCAAACCATATAATGCCATTAACCCCTTAAAATTTCATGTTGAACCCCCCATATTGCTTCTAGATTTCTTTTGGTTATGGGTATTGATAATTTGTGAGTATTATGGATACTTTTTAGGGTTTTTTATGTTATGTAATCAGAACTTATTGATATTATGTGGTGGAACTTGGTTTTATATAGTAAAATTTTTATTTAAATGGTAATGTCATGGATTTTAAATTGAGGAATTAAAATGGATTTGAGCCAATGAGCTTGTACCCGAGTGGTAAGGGCTCCTGCTTGGCATCCAAGAGACCCAAGTTCAAAACCAAGTGGAGGCGAATTTTCGGGTACTGTAGTAGTACTATAGCAGTACTGTAGTAGTTATTGTAGCAGTTACTGATTGGTATTGTAGCAACCGGAACTATTCACCTGATTTGAGCCTTTGGGCCACAAGTTTGGGCCTACGGGTCTCCAGGGCCTTCAGGTCATCAAAGGCCTTTGGTCCACAGGGCCTTCGGGTCACATAGACCATGGAGTAGCCCAATTCACACAGAACAGTCCCCAGAAGAGGATCAGAGAAACAGGAGTAGCATCCACCAGATGCAGAGCTAACCAGATTGGAAGAATGAGAGGGTATGGCAGCCGCCATCGGGACCAGGAACCATGCAACTTTTTACGGGGCAATGTTATTCGATCAGCAATGCAAGGTGGGGAGCTAAGGATATCAATGATTCAATATGCTGGGGAGGGGCAGTTCTAGTGGGCTGGGCCTACGGTTCATGTAATGGGCATGGTATGCCTCTGGGCCTTCAGGTCATGTATTGCGGGTCATGTCGGGCCTTGTGCCTTGGGCCTACGGGTCATGTACGGGTTCCCCTTCAACCATTAAAAGGGGTATTATCTATAAAAAAATAAAAAAAATAAGGCCTTCGGTCCATTCGGGATAAATGGATTTGATGTGTTGACATTTTTAAAATATTTTCAATGATGGACTCATGGAGTTTTAAAATAACTTTAAACAGGGGTTTTTTATTTTAGAATTGATGTGTGCTGCATTTTTAACTTCAATATAAAAAGGTTTCAAAGTATGTATTTTAAATTTCAACTAATATTTTGTTTTTTGAGTGGTTTTTATACTAGTTCTTTGGTCGTTATTTTGATTTAGTGGTTTATTTTATTTGGAGTTTTTAGAATTTTTAATATTTCAGATTGATCCTAATGTTTCTAATTTTTTTAGAGTATTCTTTCTAGAAAAGTGTTGATGGGTCCTAGGAATTATAGATCATGAATTATTCCCTATCAGTGCTTATATATAGTCTTTCCAACTGTTGACTCTACCCAGACTCTAGGTAGAGTGGTAGAGATAGATTCTTCTCAGTATTCACCCATCTTTCATGGTTATTAAGGACCATGGGAGGCTTTGGATTGGCTATAGAAGATTGATGGTTTCTTTAATTCATTAAAACTTAAAGCCTTATGAGAGAAAATCGCCTTAGAATTATTCAAAGTACCGAGTTGGGTATGATGGGAGACCATCATTCCACTTAAGTTTTAGAGTAGTACGTCTTATTAATTCTTTAAGACCATATTTATTCAATGTAATTTTCTTAAGAAGGATAAAATAGGGAAGGTTTTGGATATTTTAGGTCTCTAACAAGGTTATTGAATAATAAATTAGTATTTCACCCATTCTAATGAGTTATCTCCTTTATCCCCTAAGTTGGTATTAAAGGACACATTGAAGGTTTTCCTTTTTATAAAGATATTTTATTCAAACCTCATATCTAAAAATCTTTTGACTGGCCTGACTAAATTTGAGGATATAGTTTATAAGTTCATAATGGTGGAATTGATTTTTAATGGGTAACCCAGAAGGGATGTAACCCTGTTTCTTTTTCAATTGATGAAGGTTCTCTATCTTATGAGAAGAAGAAGTAGTATAAAGTTAAGTTATAGAATTGGGATTATTTGGGAGAGTCTTATCATTATGTTATCACTCCTTTAGTAAAGAATAAATACATTGTGTGTTATATGTGTGTCCATCTTGGGAATTAGAAGCCCTGGTGTTTGAGAGTTCTAAAGACATTCCATCTACGTGGTCGATTGGTTCATCTTCATAAGTTTTATAGATTAGGGTTCTAATGAAGAAATAAATATTTATCTTATCTTAGATCCTAGTGGCAGTTTAATAAAACTCTTCCAAGGTACCTTCATATGTTCTTTATTATTCCTTTAACTCTGATATCCTCTTAATATCAACCTTTTTACTTAGTTAATATCAATATTTTTGGTCTTTTTGGTTCATTATTTGTGTTTTTTATAATATTGCTTATTTTCATTTGAACCACCTTGTTATTTAAATCCTTATATGGTGGGGAGACATATAATCAAACTCATCACTTTAACCGTTACATTAGGGTTTCTCTTGATTGATTCTATTTTTAACTATGTTTTGGGATTGTGGGTATCATTTATAGATTTATAGAAGTGTTCTTTTTCTTTACAATTTGATCACGCATGTGTTCTGTGGAATCTTGATCCTTATTTTTCTTAACTCTCTAGTGACTTTATAGGGGCATGAAGTTTATGGTAAGTATAACTATAACACCCCAACCTCAATTTTATTTATTAATTTACTCATTTATTAATTTACTCATTTATTAATTTTTATCCTTATTCCTCATTTATGGGTATTTTCTTTTGAAATGTTTTAGAAATGGTGGAGTTTTTCATGTATCGTGATTTTCACATGGTTAGAGAAAATCGTGATAATCATCCATGATAGGGCTTATAGAATTTTATAGAGATGTTCAAATATTTTTCACATGATTTATTTGGTGTATCCAGTTTTATCCACATTGTTGGCACATGGTTTTTTAAACTGTGTGGTGTGCCCAAGTTTTCAAAAAAATTATATTTCCAAATTTTATATTATCAATTTTTAGGCCCCTTTAGGGTTCCCAATTCCCCTATTCATGAACCTCAATCAAAGAGAGAGCCCTTAAATACCTCCCATTTCTCAACCTTGGATTTTTATTCCCTACTCTTTAATTATAAGTGATTTTCTCAAGGTAAGACTCTCCTTTCTCTTTTTACCATTATTTTATACTTACTTATTCAATTTCCCCTTGCCTTAGGGACATTTTTGTTGAAATCTAGGTAGTGGGTTTTCCTAAATCCTTTTAATTTTTTATGTATAGGGTGCTTGGATAATTTCTCAGGTATTTTTATTCCCTAGTTCAAGTTTTTCATGTAATCCACACTTGATTTAGGTCGGTGTTTTCATGTGGTCTCCTTTTCCTTAACAAACCATGCTATCCTTGAGCTTCCTGAACCTCTTAATCTTAAATTTAGTATTTTTTTATGATCCTTGGTAGATAAATAAATTTTTTGTAAAAGTTATCATTTTATGGGTAGATTTAAAGAAATGGTATTTTCATGGATTTATATCTTTGTACTTTTGAAATTAAAGGTCATGTATATTATGTGTTTGGTAATATACTTATGATACTTATTCAAAATGATTGGTGATTATATTAGTGTTTTAAAGTATTCAAATGATTTATTATGAGATACTTTATAGCTTTAGAAGATTTTTTTCTATAACTATTTTTTATTATACTTTCATGGGTTTCTTGGATATGTAATTATGTTTATTAAAAATGATATATGTTAATGGTGTTTTTTTAGTTGTTTAGTGATATTGTGCTTATTTTCATATACGATATATTAGATTTAGTGGTTTTAAAATGAGATTTCCATTTTTTTCAAAAAAATATTTTCAAATGAAACTTGGTTTATAAAATGGTTTTGAAATAAATTATTTATGTATATAATTATTATCTTGAAGCTGCATCCATGTTTGGCACCTTATATAAAAGTTTTTTCATAAAAATAATTACAACCTTAATTTAATCCCTAAGAAATATTGTTTTATATGATTTTTGGGCCCTATTAAAGTATTAGGATTATTTTTTGATGTTATGTGAACTATAAATAGGGATTTCACAAAAAAGGGTGTATGGAGGTGGGATAAGAGATGATATTGTGATGTTTTGATATGGAATATATGATTTAAATTCTATTGATATATCATAAATGTTACCCCACCTCTGGTAGCTAATTTCATGGGAACCCTAGGTATCTAGGTGGGATATTGAGAGCTGGTTTATATGTTATTAATGTTTATATATTGACTAGTATCCTCTAGTATATGATATGTTCTGACTATGGGGAGTGAAAAATGGTGATTCTAGTTTAGAGAAATCCATGGAGGATATATGTTAAGAACTTCATTGATAGGTCGGAAGATGGTTTTTCCCGAGTACATCTTGGATCATCTCAGTAAATTTATAGGAGTTTCTCATGATTATATATATTTTACTTTTACTTCCCTATGGCTAAACTTAATTACTTTTCCTCTAGTATTATATCATGATTTATAGAATGTTTCCTTGTTTATTTTATGGTCTGATTCAAATTTATTCTTTAATTTAGTATTATTCATTGATTCTTGGAATTATTTTATGAACGATCATGATTTTAATAAAATTAATTTCTTAATTATATATTTCATTTGAGATTTACTTATTCATTTGATATTTATTTCAATTGGTTCAAGCTCTTTCTATAGTGTTTTCTAGAATTGGTTTTGGAAATGGTTTTGGTAAAGTAAGTTTTCAAATAGGTTTTATAATGAAAAGTTAAGTAATTTGTTTAAATTAATTTTTGGGTTTTTTAAAAAAAATCAGATATACTCATTAGTTATTTTACCTTAAGTGTTAAAAATTTAATTTCAAGATTTATATTTCAAACCATAATTTATAGAATATTTTAAAAAGGAAACATGTAGACTCTGGTGAAATCATATTGGACCATTATTCCCATGATTTACTTACACCATTTGATGTCAATAGACCAAGAGGATTTTGAAGGTTCTGGTTTTGGTATTGAGGAGTTCTTCCTTATGCACTCTTCTCTTGGGTCTCTCATAGAGCAGTTTTTGGTGATGCAGTTGAAGGGTGATCTTAGTTCATGAGGAGATCACTGATGTGATGCTTTGGGTTTTATCTTATATATTTTTGTACCAGGTATGTATCGGTCAACTCAAACCAACTTATATTTTTGAGATCTTGGTTTTTTTTATTGTATTATTTTATATTTTTTTTATTTTGGACTGTGATATGGATATTTATTTTGAGTTATTACATGTTTGGGTTCCTTTATATTTGAAATTGTTTATTTTACTTTTATAAAAGTCCAACTTATGGATGCACACTGTTGGATTTATAGTATGAATGTTTCTGAAATTTATTTATTATTTATTAGGATAAATTATTCCCAAGTGTGTTTTCTTAATGCCTAGGAACTAGTTTCCATCCCATAGGGATCATTAATTCAATTTTTTTCATGTCTCATTCTAGCTCGTGTGCCCAGAATAGGGGTATCCCATGTTGTTTTGTGGTTTTTATAGTTATAGAATAGGGAGTAAAGAAAAACAATTACATAAAATATTATGAAAATCATTTTTTAAAATAATTGAAATAAAAAATATATTCAAAACCTTGGAATTATAGATAGAGTCATAAGGGTGAAAAGGGAATGAGTTTTTTGGATGTAAAGGGAATACCACCATATCTTAAATTGGTTGAAATGAGATTTTTTTAGGATCACATTCTTAGAAAGTATAAAAAAGTATGTTTTGAAAAGGAGGAAGAATATTGAAGGAAGGAAATATTTAGTTTTTTTATTATAATGTATGGAGACCCATAGTAGTATATTCTATTAGTAGAACAATTTATTATGTTTCATTTATTGATAAATCAACTCAAAATGAATGGATATATTTTCAAAAACAAATAAGTGTAATATTTTTCAACATTCCAGAAATAGAAGTGCCTTTTTGAAAAGGAAATAGGTATCAAGGTGAAGTTTTGGAGATCTAATAATGGTAAAGAGTATGGTAGTCAAAATTTAAAGTAATTTTGTGGGTATAACTATATTAATATGTAGAATAACGTTACTGGTATTCCATAATAAAATAAAATTATAAAACATATAAAAATAGAACTTATTAAGAATGCTTGGAGTGTAATGTTTCATGCTGAATTATCCAAGGTGTTTGGGATCAAAGTAATTAACATGGAATCATACTTTATAAATCAAGGACTATTTATACCCATTGGGATAGAAAATTCCTAGGTATAATATATACAAAAAAATTTAGATATATTTCATTTAAAATATTTTGATTTCTATCTTATGTTCAAATAAATTATATTATAAGGATAAGTTTGATGTTAAGAATCAAAAATATTTATTTTTTGGTTATATAAATAAAGATCTAAGAACTACTTCTCGAATGATGAAAATAAAAAATATAATCAGAAGAAGAAAATATAATCTTTCATAAACATTCTATTTGTAAGGATAAACATATTATTGAATTTTATAATCTAAGAAATGAAAAATTTCTCATGATTAAGTTGATATTAAAGGAATATCAATGGATTATATAGTTCATGTTGATGTTAATCTAGAAAATAATATACCTATTAGGAGTTAAACTAAGGTACACAAATTACTATGAAGATATGAATCTTTTATAAATTATTTTTTATTAATTGATAATAAATAATCCTATTATTATTAATAATCAATACAAATGAGTGATATAAGAATGTGTGATCTATAAATAAGGAATAAAATTTCATCGTTACTTGTAAATCAAATATATAAAGTTAATAATTTACCATAAGGGAGGAAATAATTGCATAAAAATGGTTATATTTCATTAAGAAAGAATAGTAAAATAGTAAAAGGTATAAAATGAGACTGATTGTTAAGGAGTTATAATAGAAGTAGGTTGTGAATTAAACTGAAAATTTTTCTCTTGTTTTGAGTTGATCACTATCAAAGTTTTGTTAAGAAATATAGTTATAGATGGATCAAACTTATTGAAAATATAGGTGAAGTTTTCATTTCTTAATAAAGACTAGTATTATAATCTATATCATGAATAAAAGGGTACAATGAGTTCAAGAAAGAAGATATCCTTTTCAAACATAACAATAGTTTCTATAAACTAAATCGAGAATTAACACTATGGAATTGGGAATTTTATAAATTCATCAGAAATAATAATATTGATAGATGAAACATGGATAAATTTTTCTATTTTAAATTTTTTAGTAATTTTTATATCATATTTTTATTGTATATTGATGATATTATCATTATAGGATATTGTGATCAAATTATCGATGAGTTAAAAATGGAATTATCAACTAAATTTAATATAAAGGATCTGAGAAAGATGTAAAAGATTATTGGGATGAAATTTATTCAAGATAATGATATTGAAACATTAAATATATCACAAATATCCATTATAGAGAATATTTTGGGAAGGTTTCACATGTTGGTGAACAAAATTATCATTACTATTGTGAGTCATTTCAAGTGATCAAATAAGTATCCACTAAAGTTAGATGATGAACATGACTACAGAGAAAAAATTCCTTATACATTATTTGTAGGTATTTTTATGTACATGGTGGTTTTTATTCAACCTATCATAACACATACTTTTGGTGTTGTTAGAAGATACAAGGAAAATCCAGGAAGGTAGCATTGGGAGGATATGAAGTGGTTGTTAAGATACTTAAATGGAAAAAAGGATATGTATTTGTTAGTTAAAGTAGGTATTCCTTTATAGGGATATATTAATGCAAACTTTTGTGGTGATAATGATATTAGAGAAAGTAAACTAATTTATATTTATACCTATTGTGATATAGTTTTCATTTGGGTGTCAAAATTATATAAGACGGTGTCATTATCTAATATAAAGGTAGAATATGTTATTATTATAGAAGTAATCAAGAAGATGATATAGATGAAAAGTAAACTGAAAGAGTTTTATGGGGAGAAAATAGATATTGTATTTTTTTTAATAGTCCGATTATAATACATATTGAAAAGAATTTGGTATTCTATTCTTGGACAAAATATATTTATCTCATATATAATTTTTTTATATGATTATTATATGATATATCTTTTGACAAGAGGAAGATTTATGGAAGCCTAAATCTAGTATAAATTATAACAAAGGTGATGGTCTTTGAAAAATTGAGGCATTATTATGCCTAAATTGGGCATCAAATATGATGAAGAGTTGATGGGAGAAATACAAAAAGGTCTACTGATAGAGAATAATATAGGAAAATATTATCTCTAGAATAAATCTTTGACTGGGAGATTTTTAAGACATGTAGGATCCTTTTGGGAAAACCACACATGGTTCAAATGAAATGCTAAGTTTCTAGTTAAAATTTTATGTGGTCTTCATAAAAAACACATATTTAGAAAAATAAATTTCATATAGGGTCCATATGAATTCATAGAAATAATTTTCATACGGTTTATACATGGAAATGTACAAGTTAACATTTTCATTGGTTTTCATGTGGATATACTAGAAAATTTATTTCACATGTAAAATTATTTCATTAAAAAAATTATTACATGTTGGCTCTTTTTTATATTAATTTATAATTTGGCCACTATAAAATATATAACTCAATTACCCTAAAAAATTCTTATGATTCTTTTCAAAAATAATTAAATTGTTTCTCCCCTCCATGGAAATATGATACATTAACCAAAATTTGAAATCCAATGTGTTCAATATCATTCGATTTATATTTTTTTCTCTAAATTAAATATTATTTTAAGGAACATAAAAGTTGTGAATAATATCATGTTTAAGTTAAAGGAAATACTAGTTCAATTCCAATTTAACAACATAATGATCAAATAACAAATTTAATCTTAACAAAATTTTTGGTTGTTTCCTATATAATCACTTGTCATTTTTTATTTAATCATTAGACCAAATTTAATACAAAATGGGTTTCTTTCATAAAATTTTTTATCTTTAGATCATACATTAAAAAACTAGATCAAAATCCTATGAAACCATTTATTTTTTAATAACTTATCATTGAACATTGAGTTTATTTTTTATATAAAAAAAGGTATTTTAATGCTCTCAAAGGTAATAGAAATTCATGGCTTGAATATTTTATACACTTGTCTTAACAGTGTTATTTAATTATTAATATATAGTTTTTTACTGATTCAAATATATAATTAACGTAGATATTTTTTATATTTAACTTAATGATCATATTTAGACTGCTAGATGGAGATTTTTTTAGGAAAATTTATAATCTAAGTATCATGATTCCATAAAAATTAAGATGATCATTGAGAATTTCTAGCTTAAGCCTGATATGATATTATAAAATTTGATGATATTTTCCAATAAAATATAGGATATATATGGTAGAAAAAATAATAATAATAAAAACTATTCATTGATAGATTTTAAATTTTTGAATAATTGATTTCCATGAAACTTTGTTTTAGTTATCGATTTCATAAAAAATGTAAGAAACCAAATAAATTAAAAAAGATAAATTTAGGAATCTTATTAACCATAGATAATATATTAATATTTATATCTTCCTAGAACTTATTTTCCAATAAAAAATTAACCAAGGCTTTCTCTACTTATCAAGAAGGACTAGGGGCCAAGCCTAGGTCGATCAGCAAACTTCCACTAAGATAGTAAAAATATGTAACCATTATTGAATCATCCAAGATTATACTTAGGGAAGCATGGTAGGACTTAAATCCTAACCTTTATCCAATGGAATGGATCCTATTAGGAGGTGTTAGGTTAGAATTTTTGAATTCTTTTTTAGAAAATTAACTAAACATTTCATAAGGATGGAATCAGTAATAATGGATCTAGGATAGTGGAGTCTATAATATAGAAGGATGAGTTCTAATAACAATGGATTTTATTCTATAAGTAGGTGTTCAACAACTTTAATAGCTAGTATATAGCATTTTCCTTGTTCAATTAAATGTTGGAGTGTAAAGATCAAATGGTGGTGGAACTGAGAGAATTAGATGATAGATGTTCTTATGTTTCTTGTATGGATAATCTATAAAAGGGTGAGGGGGTACTTGGATGTTATGATGGTTGGAGTTATATTTAATTTTATTTCTCTTGATTATTATTCTAGTTTTGTATGTTTTTACTCAAAGTTATTTATTTTATTCTAATATTCTAAATATAAATGTTACAATGTTTCTCCTATAGTATAGGGAAAGTATTAAACCATGAAAATATTTGTGTCTGTGTTCCAAAGTGTGTGAGTGTTCTTCCATTTTTCTTTTATTTTTTAAAATTTGGACAGAACTGACTTAGTTAATGAATTTTGATCTCATTTACTAAGTTTTAAAACACTAACATTTGGTGTTTCTCTGGTTTGGAGTTTTTGATCCTTGTTCCATAAATGGGATTTTGAAGGGGGTTTTGGGATGACGGTTTTTGGTGCAATAAGTGGTTTCATATCTTGTTTGGAAACTTTTGGTGAGAATCCTTTGTTATTTATTTTTTTTCATTCATTGGTAGTACAGTTTGGAAGGAATAGTGCTGGAATAAAGAAATTTTTGGGTTGAAAATATTGGTGGGTCAGATTTTGGATTTTAAAGTATGCAGATCAAATACTATATATTTTTAAAGTGATCTTAAAATTTTATTGATGGGAGTCAAATTTTAATTAATGGAAAAGTAAAAGTATGAAAAATTAACTGAAATTCACTTGGTGTATTTTTGATAAATTTGGCATTAAACATGGACTTAAACATCCAATAGGTGAAGAAAAATATTAATCTCATGTCTACACTTTCCAAAATATATGAGAATCATACCACAATGTGAAAAGTGTTTTTGGTGTGGTGACTCTTAAATATTAAGATGGTAGAAGTAAAGTCAATGGTAGATCATGACAAATATTTCAACATGATTCAAATTCAGATAGATTCAATGGATTTGAAGTTTAAAGAGCTAGTGTGGTCATTGATTCTCTTATCATCATTACTGGATGAATGTGATGAAATGGTTACCTTGTTGAGAAACTCAAGTGGTAAGACAGACTTAGTGTTTGAGGATGTATGTGATTTCATTATGAATTAATATATTTCAGAGAAAATAAGTTTAGTAAACTATTGAAATGGCCTTTAGTGTGAAAGTTAGAGTACGTTCTAATCAATAGATAAGTTAGAAGAAGATTTAAACAAAGAGAGAAAGGATCCAAGGGAAATATATTATCCTAATACCCAAATGTTGACATTTTAAAAATAAATGGAACTTGAAGAAAGACTATAGGTATCCAAGGGAAATATATTATCCTAAGACCCAAATGTTGAAATTTTAAATATAAATGGAACTTGAAGAAAGACTATAGGGATCATAGGGTCAATTAAAAACTATTTACTTTCAAATGAACTTCCTCAAATACTATATTTTAGGATTAGAACACTTTTTTTAAGTGTCACTAGTCCATTAGAGTCATGTATTATTGACTGTAGTGCATCATTTCACTCAAAATCCAAGATAGGGTTCTTAGAAAATTATATATCCTAAGGTTTCAACAAGGTTCTCCTTATGGATGATTAAGATATCAAAACTAATAGAAATGGTTATGTGAATTTCCAAGAATAAAATTTATTCTTTATAAATTTTCAAGTAGTTCCATACATACTAGTGTTACGGAAGAACTTGATTCTCAATAGGTCAGTTAGATGATGAAGATTTTTGTAAAATAGTTTTGGATGGTGTGTGTAAGATCACACAGGGATCCATAGTAGTGTCCAAAGGTTTGAAAGATGAAATATTGTATCTAATTAGGATATCAGGTAAAAAATTACCATAACATCAACTTCTAGAAATGAAAATTTATGACATGGTCATCTTGGTTACATGTATGAGAAATGGATAACGTTCTTGGCTATTAAAGTAATAATGAAACATAATCTCTTAGGGTATGGAACATATGAAGAGTGTATCCTTGGAAAGTAGAATAAGTTGTTATTTTTTATGCAAGGAAATACACCCAATATATAGAAACTAGATATTTTCCATACATATGTATGGGGGTCAACTCAGGTTCATTCTCATAGAGGATCATTTTACTATGTAACCTTTATTAATGATGTAACATGAGATGTATGGGTGTTCTTTATAAAAAAAAGTATGATATTTTTGTAACATTCATAAAATGGAGTTCCATAGTGGAAATAGATACCAAAATGAATATGATATTCTTAAGATCTAACAATATGGGTGAGTATGGTAGTAAAGAGTTCCAGAAGTATTGCTGGAAGAAATGAATCTGGTTTGATACAACTATACCCATGGTACTATAGAAAAATGGTGTAGTGGAATGGATAAATAATATATTTAATTATATAGCTTAGATAATGAGGTTACACTCCAAATTTCCCAATGAGTTTTAGGAAGAGTTAGTTAACTATATAGCATATCTCATGAATAAGAGTCATTTTTTACTGATAGGGTAGGCTCTTATAAAGGAACTATAGACTAGGAATCCAATAGATTTCTCACACATGAATTATTTTTGAATTATCACATATTTAAATGTATATATAAAGGTATAAGTTAGAGAGAAACTTTTTTACATGTTTCTTTATGGGTATGGTGATGTAAAATTTGGTTTTTGTATCTTGGATAATGACCAATAAAGGGTCATCAGAAGTTGGAATGTCCACTTCAATGATGGGATCCCATGGAAGGATCACAACTTAGTAGAATATGTATTTGATTAAAAATAAACAATTATCCATGTCCAATTTGATCTAAATGAAATTATGGAAGGTCCAATTAGTTTAGGGAGTATTAAAGTTATAGTAGTACCAAGGATTTTCATAATACTAGAGGATGGTTAGTTTTAAGAGGTTCTATCAAGGCCTTATGTACTAGAAAGATCTAGGATTATATAATCTGGAGGTATAATTCTAAAAGAAGTGGTTTTTGGTGGAACGGTGCCTCATGTTCTATTGATTAGGTCTACCAAAATTAGATTACTAATGCATAGGTTTGGATCTAACATGAATGACTCACTTCTTACAAATTGTGGTTAACCCGAAATCCCAAAAAGAGGTGGAAATTATTAGTGACCTAGAATAGTGGGATTTGGGAAAATTGGATGGGATAGACTCCTTATAAGTTAATGTAACATGGGTTTTCATGGAACTAACACTGGGAAAAATATCACTGCAAAATAAGTGGCTTCACTGGTGGAAGGAAGAAGAATGTGTTAGGAAATGGTACAAGGAAAGGTTGTTTGTTAAGGTATTTCAATAAATAGAAGTTTTTTATTTTAATGAAATTTTATCTTTGGTTATTAAGTATACAATAATTCATAATATTCTCACAATATTTGTGAATGAGGTTTTACAACTTGAATAATTAGATTTGAATATGAATTTTCTTCATGGTTATTTAGAGGATGAAATTTTCATGGAGAAACTAACAGGTTTAAAAGAAACTGAAAGGAATTATTTATTTTATAAGATCAAGTGTTGTTTTTATGGGATAAATAAAGTACCAAGATAGTGGAACCAAAAGTTCAATGCCTTTATGGTATAGAAAGAATTCATCCAGTCTAATGTGGATCATTGCTGCTAGTGAAAGGTATTAGATGATGGGAGTTTCATCGTACTTACTTATACATGGATTGTATGCTCTTTATAGGCCTAAAGAAGTGATGAATTTAAGATATGAAGGTTTAATTATACAAAATTATTGAGATGAAGGATCTCCATGTTACACAGTATAATTTTTGGATGATGATTGGTAGAGAATAAAAGATGGTAACTATGATTTTATCTCAGTCTGACTACACCTAAAAGGTCTTGGAAAGATTTGGAATGTCTATATTTAAACCTATGATTACCCCATTGAATTTACATATCAATTTATCTAAATATAAGTCACCAAGAATTGAAAAATAAGTGAATTACATGTAAAATATTCCCTATTAATCATTATTTCGAAGATTAGTGTATGTAATGGTTTGTACAAGGTTGGACAATGATTTTGTTGTGAGAGTTCTCAATAGATCCATGTAAAAATCAAGGATGGAACATTTGGAATTTATGAAGTAGGTACTTTGGTATCTCAATGGTACTTTGAACTTATATTATTATTATTAAATGGATGATCCATTATAGGTGTTTTTGTATTTGGACTTTGGAAGAGATGTAGAAAAATAGATAATTACTACTGGCTATGTGTTTACTTATGGATGGATGGATGTAATATAGATATATAGACTAAAACTGATAGTTATACTTTCTATAAAATAATTGGATCTTGTATATATCATAAAAGTATTGAAGGAGCTAATATGGTTGAAGTGTTTTTTATAGGAACTTAGAATTAATTAGGGGGATATAATGTTTTTCTATAACAGTCAAATATTAATCCATCTTGTTAAGAATATAGTGATTCACATTCTGATAAAACACATACAGCTAAAGTATTACTTAATCCAAAGTATCCAATAATATATATTGTTAGAGCTATGGAATATTAGTGAAACTCATAATACAATACACATGTTGACCAAAATCATAGTCCAAGAAAAACAAAGGCAGTGTTGTTCCTAAATGGGAATTAAATGATGAAAGGTATGATCAGAGGATCATAGATTTTGTAGTGGAATAAGGGAATATATGTCTGTATAGTGACTAAAAAATCAAAAATCCTTGAAAATATTCTTGAAGTGAGATATTGTTGGGTTTGATGTTATGAAAACTATTTTCTAGAAAAGTAATAGAATTTTTTAAAAGGATGAAAGTAGTAAATATGATCTGATATAATAGAGTCTATAATGAAAAATGATAAGTTCTAGAAGCTATGGATCTAATTATGGAATGAGGTTTTCATCTATCTTGGAAAATGGAAACTAGAAATTTACTTGGTTGATGCAGCAGTAAAGAAAAAAGATAAAATGGTGGTGGAACCAAGATAACCATATGATAGTTATTCTTATATTTTTTGAATGGATAGTCTATAAAAGTTTGGGGTGTTAATAAAATATTATAATGGTTGGAGTTGTATTTTATGTAAATGTACACTAAAGGGATAAACCATTGTATGGTAGTTTAGGTCACTATGTGTTCTATCCTTGTAACATCCCTCCCCAACTCATTGGCTTGATAAGAGACATAGTTTCACTAACCTTAGGTGTCATCCCTAAGAAACCAAAGTCTAGAAATAAATACCAAGGCCTTAAGAGGACATTGGGGGATGATTTTACCCAAATAAACAAAACAACCTAACAAATAAAAATATAAACAACCGATATAATTTATATGATAAATGATTATAAATGATATAACTCAAAGGAAAGACCAAGATTACAACAATTTTTAAGTAAATACATAAACAAGAGAATATAACCATCACATACTAAAACACAACCAAACCCAAAGACACCAAAGTGGAATCATCCTGAACAACACCCAAATTTTCTCCAAGATCGAAATCAGCATGAAATGTTCACAGTATTAAGAATAATCACTTGATAAGTAAGATACATTTATTTTCCTTTTGTATCATTAAATTTAATTGTTATACATACTAAAATTTCCATTAAGGGGGTAAGTATAAACTCGATAGGAATTCCCTAAATAATTCCTAACACACACCACTAGGATAATAATCGGTTATCACATTTATATAAAATATTTTAAAAAACAAATCAATAGTTTGTACAGATTTATAAATGAAATACATGTGATAAAATCCCAAAAAAACATGAAAACATTCTTTAATACTCAGAATAACCATTCCAATATTCACACACGCACAACTAAACACACTCAAGCTTGGTGTTTTCCATTAATGATGGTACTTTGTGACCATGCTCCATCCAACTTTTTGATAGTGGTACTTCATGACCATACTCATCCCAATAAACACACACCAACTTAATTATTCCAAATTACATTCTAAATCATTTCACATAAAATAAATCTTCCCTTTAAAACATTTATTCAAATAGTTTTCTTGCATCAAAACAACACTATAATTTTAAAACCACTATTTTAAAAATACAGTCAAAGGTTTTCCAAAATCCATTCAATTTACCATATTTCCAAACACATGATCCAAAATACTTTCCTTCAATAAATCACACAATGTTTCCATATATATTTTAAGAAAATATTTTAAATAAAAACTAATCCATAAAGTTTTAGAACAAAGGGAGATGAGAGAGAATCCATATACCTATCAATGAATGATTAAAACAAAGAAAGATACAGAGAAATTCTAAATCTAGGATCATAACACCTTCCATTCTATAAATCTAACAATATCTAATCAATATACACAACATTAGAGATAGACCTATCCATGGTGGAACAGATCTAATGATCCAGGTGTGAGAAAATGAGAGGATCTAAACAAAAGATAAAAACCAAGGACTTGCTAAAGATTCTAGATCTCTAACACCCTTATATTCCCCAAAATATGCCTATGGGTCAAATGGAATCACCAAGGGAGCCTATAAAGGAATGTGAGTTTAAAACCCTATAATAATATAAGAATAATGAGGGTTTGGGGGATTTAATATGAATTAAAACTGAATTTTTGGATCATTGATTGCACGTCTCATGGTTAGGTCACATGGTTTAACAAACCATGTGACAATCATACACATTCTACTAAAAATTTTCCAAATTAGCTACATGGTTAGACCACACATTTTTCAAATCATACGCCAAATGTGTGCATGCCACTATCTCAAGGAAACCCACTCACATGGTTGGGTTACATGGTTTGAAAAACTACAAAACAACTATGATATTCCCCACTAACTCTACTCACATGGTTTCTCAAGGCATTCTCACAGTTTTTCCAAATCGTGCGATAACTGTGTGCCTACCAAGTGACTTCCAACATCACCTGGTGTGATTTTCTAGAGATAGTTCATATTTTCTACTAACTATTCTCAAATCATTCACCTTTAAAAACACTTCCAAAACACTTAAAAACTGTCCAAAAACTCTTAAAACTTAACCCATGAATTATATAAGATTAAAAATAGATGATACAAGGGTAAATTAATTTAAACTAGGGGTTTTTAATTCTCCCAACCATTGTCCTTTCCATCCTTGGAAAGTAAGAGTTTGGTGTTTCTTTTCAATATCTTGGGCCACAGTTCTAGAATTTCTGTTTCATGCTCCCATTTCTCTTCTTGAATCAGACCATGCATCCAAAAAACCTATATCAAACTAATTCTTTTTCTATGAAAGATTTTTTATTGACTATCCAAAATTCATATCATCACATGATTAAATATAGAATATAGATAAAGATCATCATGGCCCCTTTGAGTCACGTGGTCATGATTAGTCTAGTACTTATTTAATTGAGATACATGGTACATAGTGTGTACAAAATTCAACCTTGGTGGTAAAGACACTCTATAATCCACATCACCAACACATTCAAATATCTCAAAAGGGATAATGTACTGAGGATACAACTTTTCTTACTTACCAAAATAATGATTCCCTAGCCTTGTAAACATTCTCAACAAAAAATGACTACTCACATAAAATGATAACGGTCAACAATGATGATCCTCGTATGATTTTTGATTACATTGAGCTGTCTCCATCCTCTTTCTAATCATATGTATCTTCTCCATCGTTTTTTACACAAAGATGGGTCTGATTAATTAATTATCACCTACTTTCTCCCATCAAAGTCGATAATGATAAATAAAACCATACAAGGCTTCAAAAGGAGACATATTTAGTGAGTCCTAGTGAATGTTATTGTATAAGAACTCCACTAATATTATATTCTCATCCTATGATCTACCAAAATAAATAACACAAACTCTAAAAATGTCTTACAATATTTGGATCGTCTGCTCATATTGTCCATCTATTTGAGGATGATAAGTTATACTCATGTTCAAATGGGTTTCAAGGGATTATTGCAAGGAATTCCAAAATAGATATGTAAACCTAGCTTCCCAATCAGACATAGTCAAAATTGGTACATTTTGAAAATTTATAACTTCTTGAATGTAGATTTTTTACAAGTCTTACACCATATTTTTTTCATGAATAGGAATTAAGTGAGTTGAATTCATGAGTCGATCTACAATTACCTAAATAAAATAATGTTTCTAAACCATTCTTAGTATATATATAAAAAATCCATAGCTATCTACTCATATTTCCACAAGGGGATGGGTAAATAATGAAACATATCATTTGACCATTGGTACTTCACCTTGACCTACTAACTGGTGAGGCTTCTTAAGATAAACTCTAACAATTTCCTCTTTATACCAACCCACTAAAACTATGCTCTCAGTTCCGTATACATATTTTTAATACCAATATGAAAAACCCATCTCAAATGGTGGTAGGCATTAAGAATATATATCTTATAAGTTGGAGTAACCAAAATTTGATCTAAAAAACACAACACATATTTTCTATCTAGCATCCAAACCTTAATGGTCTCCCCACCATTGTGTTTTGACCACATGGTTAGACATTCAAGATAGGATGTTTGAGCATCTTTAACCTACTCAACCAAATCAAGAATAAGAGAAACCTGAAATAAAAATACAACATATCCATGCTCAGCACACTCCAGATGCATATTCATTATGAATGACATTATATTCTATTAATCTAAATCCAACTTGGTTAATTGATTATATGAATTCATACTCAATACATTAGTTATATAATTCCATTTACCTAGTGTATACATCAATTTGAGGTTAAACATCTATATATATTCCATCAATCTTAATTTACTTATCTTCAAATCTCTTTGTGATAAAATGTGTTTCAAGCCCTTATAATCTATAAAGACCATAAATTTCTCACCAAAAATATAATGACACAAAGTCTTCAAATAATATACTATATAATACAATTAAAAATCATGTTTTGGGTAATTTTTATCATGCTCCCATAACTGTTGTGATCCATACAAGACAACATGATCTCCCTGCATGAGAACGTAACCCAACTCACATACTAATGCATCACAATATACCACACACCCTTATCCAAAATTTGTAAATGTAAGAATATGCAATGATGTAAGATAAAACTTGGATTCTTGAAAAGATATTTGGAATTCATCACTCCATTAGAAAGGAACATCTTTCCTTGTAAAATATTTCATCAACGAAGCTAATCATAAAAAAAATCATGAATGAAGCATCGGTAATATGCTGCTAAACCAAGGAAACTATTTATCTCAAAAGTATTCTTTGATGTTTTCAAATATATAACTACTTCTATGTTTTTAGAATCTATAGAAACTACTCTTTTAGTATGTGAATAAGGAAACATACCTCTTGTATCAATAATTCAAACTTTGAAAGTGTAGCATAAGATAAATTTTCTAATAATATACCCAACACTATATCCAAGTGTTTCTCATGATTGGCCTTAGTCCTAGAATACACCAAAGTATCATCAATGAACACCAACATAAAGTAGTTGAGATACCTATGAAAATACTATTCACTAAATCCATAAACACTACTTATGCATATTTCATAAAAATGAGAATAACCACATATTCATAGTGACCATAATGGACTCTGAGGGATGTCTTTGGGATGTACTCTTTATGAAATCTAATTTGGTCATACCCTAATTGTAAATAAAATTTATTGAACCACTATGAATCCCTAAACTGATCAAACATATCATAAATTCAAGGTGTAGCATATTGATTCTTTATTGTAACTTGGTTGAGCTAATATTAAACATCACAAAGCTTAATAGTTCTGTATTCTTTCTTTAAAAAAAGAATTAGTGTGGTCCATGGAGAGATACTAGTTAGATAAACCCCTTACTTTTTAACTATTCCAAATACATTTTAAATTATTTAAATTACATTTTTACTATCATATAATAAAAAATTGAAATATTTTTAGTCCCTATATGATATAAATCATAAAATCCACTTCCATTTTGGGTGGTAACCCCAAGAATATTTCAGGAAAGACATCAGGAAATTGGACAATGGTGGTTGGAAAATCATTATGATCAATTTCATAAATATATTCTAAAGTAACAACTACCAACTTATATGAGGTATTCTCAACCACCAATATCAAATTTATTTCTCTTCTTGTATTCACATCCCAATCACCTTTAAATATATACTTAATTCCATCATAAATTTTTAAAATAACTTGTTGGGACTAACAATTGATATGGGCCTTAAAGGATTTCAACCAATCAATTCCCAAAATTAGGTTATAGATATCCATCACAAGCACATAGAAATCCCAAACCAATCTAGCCCCATTAATATTTATAGAATAAAATACACATTTAAAGTCTTTAATATCTCATTAGATGAGAGGCATTTAAAGTTTCAAGATAAAAGGAATCATCTCAGCATGAAAATCCATATGATTAACAATAAGAGAATAAATGAAATATCGGGATGCACTCATGTCAAAAAAGGATTACATAAGGGTAGAATTCAAAAATAATAATACCTCATACTGATAAAGGACCAGATTGATCCTATGTGGTCATATTCATAACACCATAAAATTTCTTACTCACTCCTCCTTGATCCTTTATTCCTTGATGAGATTTCATAGCCTGATGAGTCTTGGTTTTCCTAGAATAACCTTTCCTCATTCAGTTCTTTGTACAAAAATTGTTCTAACTAGATCATCTAGTCGAAACATATGATTTCTAAGAGACGTGATATGTATTCCCAATAGCTAACTTAGAAGAATTATGATAGTAATGATGGAGATGTCCCATCTGATTACTACTAAAACATGCTTTATGTGGTACCATAAAATCTCACTTTTTATGAATTAAATAACCGCACTAAAAAATCCAAGCTTGATATTGGGTCTTGGAGAAAAGTTAATTGATCCTATTTTTTATTATAAGATACTCCACCACCTTGTAAATAGGTGTCTCTGTTCTACTTATACCTATAATTAGAGTTCTCATCCATTCCCATAGAGACAAAAATGCTCCCTCCAACTAGATTTACAGAGATATCAATTTTCTATACTATCATTATATTTACTATCTTTGTATAATACATAATATAAAGGATAACTATTTTTGAGTAAACCCCTTATTCAAATATGCATGCCTTGAAGGATGCACTGGCAACTACCTCTAGTTCAAAATGAACTAAGTTTATAAAAAAATCATACTCGATCATTGATAGATTCTCTTGTTTCATGCCAAATAAATAAGTCATCCTTGTTATATTGAAGGTGTGAGGATATAATTAATTTTTAAGAACTTATTTAAACACCTCCAACATAATACCTTTGTCAAATTTAGTATGTAAAGTTAAATCTCGCCATTTTTATGCAAGATCCTTGAGCGTATACACCACTAACTTCACTTTTAGCTTATTCATCATACCAAATAAATCAAAGATTTGATTCATTATATTCTGACACACTTTTTCTTTCTCAAGTTCCAAATCCTCTTGACATATTAGTGGATTTTGTTTCTAAAACTATAAAGATTGATCTACCTATCAAGGTCCATTGTCATGATTTCCACTATTAATGGCCTGAAAATCCTAAAAGATACTCTGGAAAATTTTTTGGTTCACCTAGGTATTAGGTGAAACCACATTTTCCACAACCTATTATTTTTTCTTTCTATAATGTATACCTGATTACATGTATTATAAACTAAAAAAATCACCCTCCATTCATCACTTTTTAGAAACTGAAGGCTTATAACATTTCAAGTAATAAAAATAAACAATCATCATAATCAATTTCAAAGAGTAATCATAATCAACAACCATTATAAACATTTTTAGAAATCATAAAATATTTTATGGACAATGAAGTCATAGTTGGAAGTCATAGTACTAATGCATGACATGTTACAGTCATCAACTAAACCCATGATGATGAGATGAAAACACACCTAGATGTTTCTTAGAACAATTTTATACCAAACCACCCTGGTAACATGAATTTTAGCATAAATTAGTTAATTATGTATTTTTAATCTATACATTTCAAGTTCCAATATTCCTATCTCATTATTTCCATCCCAAGATAACATATGGAATAACGAAGACTGATATCATCTATAACATCCCACCCCAACTCATTAGCTTGAGAAGAGACAGGGTGTTACTAAACTTAGGTGACATACCCAAGACCCCAAAGGTTGTAAATAAATTACAAGGTATTAAAAGAACAATGGAGTATGATTTAACATAAATAAACAAAAAAACCTAATAGATAAAAATATAAACAACCAAAATAATATATATGATTCGTGATTATAAATGATACAACTCAAATGGAAAATCAAAAGTAATACAATATTAGAGTGATAATAAAAATAAGATACTACAATCAACATAGACTGAAACACAACCAAACCCAAAGACACCAAAGTGGCATCATCCCAAACAACACCCAAACTAGATCCAACTCTGCATTCCATGTTCATTGTGTCAATAAGAATCACTAGAGATGTAAGATACATTTCCCTTCACTGTGTCTTGGTAAATTTCATCTAAAAATTCACCAAAGTTCCCAAGTATGGGATGATTATAAACTTAGTAGGCATTCCCCAAATACTTCTCAACACACTCCACTAGGATAAGAACTAGTTATCACATTTATATAAAATAGTTGAAAAATAGATAAACAATTTGTAAAAAGACATAAATTAAATCAATTTGAGAAAAAACATAAACAAGAATAAATAATTCTTTAATACTTGTCATAACCATTCCTATGTTCACAAACACACACAAATTCATATTCACTCAAGCTTACTATCTCACATTGACGATGTTACTTCATGACCATGTTATGTCCCACTTTTTTATGATGGTACTTCATGACCATACTCATCTCAATAAAATCATTCTAACTAAATTATTCCAAATTCCATGCTAAATCATTTAAAATAAAACAACTCTTCCTTTTAAATCATTTTATCAAACAATTTTATTACATCAAAACGACACTATAATTTTAAAACCACTATTTTACAATTATAATCAGAGGTTTTAAAAAAGCAATCCAATTTCCCATATTTCAAAAAACATGAAACAAAATAGTTTCATTTAATAAATCACATCATATTTATATAGAAAATTCAAGCAAATAATTTAAATAAAAACTAATCCTTCACGTTCTAGAACAAGTGAAGATGAGAGAGAAGCCACCTACCTCTCAATGGATCATGAAAATAAATAATGGCACTAAGAAATTCTAGATTTAGGATCACAGCACCTTCCATTCAATATATCCAACAATATATCATCAATATTAGAAATATATAACATATATCTATCCATGGATAAATATATTTAATTATCTATATGAGAGAAAATGAGAGGATATAAAGAGAAAAATAAAAATCAAGGAATTGTTAAAGATTTTGGATCTCCAGCACCCTTCGACTCACTAAAAGATGCCTCCAAATCAAAGGGAATCACCAAGAGACCCTATATTGGAATAAAAGTTTAAGACCCTATAATAATAGGAGAATAATGAGTTTTTTGGGTCTTAATATGAATTAAAACATAATTTTCATATCATTAACTGCATATCAAACAATTTAGAGAATAGTTTAAAAACAATGTGCCAGTTATGCACATGATACTGGACATTACCTAGATAATTGCATGGTTAGTCTACATGGTTTTTCAAACCATTCACCAACCGTGTTCATGCCACTATCTCAACGATAACCTCATCGCATGTTTAGATTGCATAGTTTGACAAACCGTGCACCAACCATGTTTTCCTCATTATGTCCACTCACACAGTTTCTCAAGGAATTCGCATGGTTTGGCCAAATCATGTTCCTACCCAATGACTCCTATCATAACATTGCACAGATTCCTGGAGATAGTTCGTCATTTCTAAAACTATTCTCAAACTTTTCACCATTAAAAAAACTTCCAAAAAACTTAAAAACTATCTAGAAACTCCCAAAACTTAACCTAATAATTATATAATCTCTAAAATCAAAAATAAAACAATAAAATATCCAAAACTAAGGGTGTTACAATCCTTGTATGCACCATGGAATAGTGTAAAATACTGTGATCTGGTGTACCATGAATGGTATTATCGCATAATATGATAACATATATAAATCAATCCAAATCATCTCCAACTACTATCATAATTTTTTATTCATCATATAATGATGAATTTGAGGATTTTGAATATATTTCATTATTATTTAACATTAAACAATCTATTTTATGATTAAACCAAACATTTAAAAAAGTTAAAACATTGGATAACATTTTAGAAATATCTTATAAATATTGAATAAAAATTTTGAGTTCTATAAGACCTGTATAGGTGGGTTAATACTCAAGAAATATGATAATGATTTTGATAATTTTATTAAAAACCCTCAAGGTTGAAATTATCACCTCTCATTTCTCTCTAAAATTTAAACTAAAGGTTCTATAAAATCATCTTTTGAGAGAGATCCTTCTCAAGAATCCATATATTTATACCCTAAGAGGGTGGAACCCATTAGTTGATCTTTAGTGATCTACACCAAATTCATATGTACAATCTTGGATCAGCTGGTGAAAGGTGAATTTTTATTTTCTTAATTATTTAATTCAATCTAATATTCATGGAACATTTTGTGTTTTATGTTTTGGTTTGATTTTTTTATACTTTGTTTGGATGAGTTTTATCCCTTATAAAACCCAAAAGTTGTATCAGATCCACCTTCATGATGTTTGTTTTAATTATTAAAAGGATAAAGAAACTAGAAAATGATATTTCCATGCACCATGACATAGCCCAATATAAAATTCCCATTTCAATTTTTTTTTCTATACCATGATATAAAATTATTGAAAATTGACATGGTCCAATAGTATCATGTAATAGTTCAAGTGAAATAAGAATATCAAAGAATCATGGAAAACAAAGAATAGTATTTGATATCTTTATGTTGTGGTATGGATATTTCTATACCATGGTGACCTCCACTAGGAAGGAATTCCATGACATAGTGGAACTTTCCTTTCTATTTTGAGACTTTCAAATCCCTTCCCAAAATTCCTTAGATAAGAAAAATATCTACCTTATGAAATGATCATTGTCTTGTAAAATAGAATATACAAAATGGATTGGATGGGTGAAATTAATTCACTTCATAATGGCATGGATCGCATAAAATTAATTCTAAAATGGTCGTGGTCTATGGTATATCCATAAGACCAAAATAGATTATAATTTTGGTTAATAGACATAGAACTTCTAATTATAATAGTTTTACTCATTCTGAAGCCATTTTTTATTTTATAAAATCAATAATATAGGATATGATAAACCTTATACAATAGTAATACAAAAAAAATTAAAAAACCCCTAAGGATTAGTTTCTAAAAAAATCAAAATTCAAAAATGGTGATTTGAAAGTACATGGATTCTGAGAGGTAGGATAAAATCCAATAGGCCATGTCATGCCTCAAGCCTTATGCTTTATTCATAAACTGAGTTTTCACCTCTTGAAGTCTCTTTCATACACTGTTTCTCATCAAAAATTCCTTTATCACTATTGAGATGACCATATAAACAAGGAATAAAATTGGGAAACAATGACCACCAACATCAAACACCATTGTGAAGAAATGTAAGCCACTATAAAAGCATGTTATTAGAAAACTATCATCAGGATATGATCCAAAACTCCATATTTTTCCTTCATCCATTAGATAATTACCATAGAAAAGAATAAGTCATCATATAATGTCATGTCTTCATAAGGCCACCAACATGAGATTCACACTATCTTTACCAAAGAATACCACATTAGAGATCCCTCTAAAAAAGTGAACCTAATAGTAGATCATGATTATCATGGGGCCAAACAAATAGTGAAAAATATTTTGCAGAACTAAAACCACCACTACAGGGAAAGGAGGTCATTAAGGGATTGTTAATCAACCAAATTACAGAATTCCAAGGCATAAAAATTATAAAACAACACCAGAAGGAAATGGGAGACTCAAAAACAAACCAAAATGAATATAAATAAGAAGAAAAAATGATGCTGTCACTAATATCCCCTCCATCGCAATCCTAAACCACCATAAAAACCATCATGCTAGACCAATATGGGGTCTAACATGATGGGTCTAATGAAAAGATAAGAAAAGTAGTGAATGATAAATAAATAAAACAAAACAAACACAAAATAAATGAAACCAAAACTAGAAAACTAAATATTTTAGAGAGGGGGATCCCCCATTGAACAGTTATATCATAACTAACCCAAGATGCCATAACTTACATCATACTTGAACAATGATGGAGTCAGACATAATGGGTTAAGTGAAAATAGAGACATAAAAATGAATGGGACCTTGAAGTAATGAAAAAGATACACCAAAAACTAAAACCCATAGAAAATGGGATCATGGTGAATAATAAGAGGAATAGAAAAGGTGAAAATGAGAACAACACTATAACTCTATGAGGAGGAAAGGTCAATGCAGAAACCTTTAGGAGGTAGGTAGACGTGAGGAGGAGCTGCATCATAAGATAGAGGGAAGGGAGTAGAAACCCCAAACTCTAAGGGAGGTAGAATCCAGGAGAGAAGGGTTTCATTACAATATTTATACCTAGGGAACACCACAGTGTGGTAATAAGTCATTTAGAGAAAAAATTTAAATAAAATTTTATTTTTTTAAAATTATCAAAAACCCTCATTAACATCAGCCCTCTGGGAAAATGCCAAATCCCAGGGGGGGTTTAAACAAAACTAAAAAACGGCTAAATGTGATCTAGGTTTAAATTGTATTTACATGGTTAAAATAAGGTGAAATGTAAAATTATTTATATTGATTTATGATTATATCATAAATGTACATATAAAATTTTTATATTAGTAAACTTATTTGGAGAAATGTTTTGTTTATATAAATGGTTTAATAATTTATGAAATGTTTATTATTTGACAATAAAAGTATTCA
The DNA here is from genome assembly GCA_963277665.1 of Viscum album. NCBI lineage: Eukaryota > Viridiplantae > Streptophyta > Magnoliopsida > Santalales > Viscaceae > Viscum > Viscum album. The sequence continues at coordinate 1,112,800,159 of OY728132.1, read as the reverse complement.
AAAATGGCACACATTTCTAAAATAATAAGTAGTTAATATTAAAACCATATAAATGTTAAATTATGAAGTGTTTATAATTTTTTTATAAATTACTCATAAATTTTTATCGTGTGTATAAATTTATGATTTATTTATTTATTTATTTTATTCTATACTTTAATATTCATGAATATAAATGTTATATTATGAATTTTGATGAATTATTTAGTTTAAATTTATTAAATTGATTATTTAAATTATCATAAATTCATTTAAGGAGTTAAATTATAGGTATGATAATTGATTTAGTTTTCTTCTACCTTGAATTTAGCTTGTACTAGATTATGATCTTAAATTAATAAGTGAATTATAGTTTTTAAACACTATTTGTTAGAATTGTGGTGTAATTGGGGTATCTTTTGAGTAAATAATCGTGGGTAGATGAACTTTGGGTTGGAAATCTCATTGGTATGAAGACTTATGCCTTATCCAAAGAATCGGGGGTTACATACCTGTTTCCCCATGCTTCATCTTGTGAGGATTGTTGATTTCATATGATTATAATCCTTTATATGGAAGTGTTTCATTTACCTCATTCATGGGATGCATTTGTATATGTGTAAATATATTTGGATTTCAATTTAGGTTAGTATCACATGTTATAAGTTATGTAAAGAGTTATACATAAATATGGTTTGAACGTATTAATTTTGTAGAAGGAATATGATTCCAAACAAAATCATTATAAGTATGCATATATATAAATAGAATAACATAATATAATATGGTGAGATAAAAACCCCTTAAAAATACTAAGTGTTGTATTCCTTCCAAATCTAACATTTTTCACAACCTCAATCATTCAATTGGGTAGGTCCTACCCAAGAAAGGTTCCCCTAGACTATATTGTGTCAAGAAAGAAAGTAATGAGGTAATCCTAATAGTTAAGCATCTCATTTTTAATTTTTTATTTAGGTTACACTTAGTTGGGAAACCCATGGAAAAAATACCATAGTAATAGTGTTTATTTTATCAATATGATAAATTAGAAAAATACATATTTATTGAACCATCCAAGTTTCATATAATGTGATTGGTATGATAGACTACATAATTAACAAAATTTATGAGTTTCATTCCAAATAAGGTTCATTACTCAGTGAAATATAGATCTTGGACTCCTAATGGATATGATGTGTATTAAAAGAGGCCATCATTTTAGTGGAATCATATTTAATAAAATTCCTTATTAAATCAATGTAATTCATGATACTCATCTAATAAAATCTTCTATTGTAAATAAATTCCATCAACATAATCCAAAATGATATTGAGATCAATATTATAGAAATATAATCTTAATGAAATCAAATTTATACACTTGTAAAGAAACCTAAGAATCATTTTTCAAGAAAAAAGTAAAATTCTATGTGTTAGATAAACCCCTTACAAAATAATATAATGTTGAATTTATTTAAAAAATGAATCTAGATTCTTATGAGAAGTATAAACGGATTAACTTAAGCTTTAAAAAGCATTAAATCCTATATTCCCAAAGTAATTTTAGTCTTTATTAATATACATGATATTATTGGGTATGTTAATTATGAGGAGAGATTGATAGTTTCTATCAAGATATATTTTGGTTGTGGAATAAATCTTGTAATAATTGTTGGAAATGTTTTAACAATGTGAATTAGTTCAATAAAATTTACCCTATATTCTCAAAGTGTTGAGTATAGATGAACTGGTCATAATATGTCAAGGTTTTTGTGCTCTATTGATAATAAAAATAGGTAAATTTTCAAATTATAATAATAAATGTATTTTGGAATTTATAAAAATGTTTCTTCGAGTAGTTAATCAAAGTTTTTGAAACCTAAAGAAGGTTTCAAGGAGGGGAAATGTTTTTATAGGTTGGAATTTCCCATATTAATAAGAGGGGTTTGAGAAACTTTGTAGAGAGTCCACATTGAGTATTAGTAATATAGAATAAATTATTCAATCATAAAGGTTATGGGATACCAAATGTATACTTTAAAAAAATTAAACATAAAAGCATTCAAAATTAAGGTAATAATTGATAAATATTATAGTTTTCACTCAAATATATAAGTAAAGGTTTTTAATATGGATATTTTTAATGAAAAAAATAATTTCAAGATCAAATTGATCTAAGTAACGGATGTGTATAGTTATCTCATTTATCTTATATGATATGAGAAGTTATTTGTTAACAAATATAATTTTTGAATAAATGATATGATACACATAGTTTCTAATTTATAAAACTCTAAAACATTCTTTAAAATATTCTATTTTAAATAAATTCTATCATAATAATCAAAAATTATTTTTGAGATCAATATTATAGAAATATAATCATAATGAAATCAAATTTATATAGTTGTAAAGAAACTTAAGAAACATTTTTCAAGAAAAAAGTAAAAATTTATGTGTTAGAGAAACCCCTTCTAGAATAAGATAATGTTGAATTTATTTAAAAATTGAATCTAGATTATTATGATAAGAATAAAAGGATTCACTTAAGCTTTAAAAATCATTAAATACAATATTCCCAAAGTAATTTTATTCTTTATTCATGTACACGATATGATTGGGTGTGTTATTACTAGGAGAGATTTATAGTTTCCATCAAGATGTATTTTGGTTATTGAATACATTTTGTAATAATTTTTGGAAATGTTTTAACAATGTGAATCAGTTCAATAAAATTTACCCTATATTCTCAAAGTGTTGAGGATAGATGAACTGGGCATGATATGTCTAGGTCTTTGTTCTTTATTGATAATAAAAATGGTTACATTTTCAAAGTAGAATAAGAAATGTATTGTTTGATGTATAAAAATGTTTCTTTGAGTAGTTAATCAAAGTTTTTTAAACCTAAAGAAGGTTCAAGGAGGGGAAATTTTTCCATATGTTGTAATTTCCCATATTACTAAGAGGGGTTTGAGAAACTTTGTAGAGATTCTACATTGAGTATTAGTAATGTAGAATAAATTATTTAATATTAAAGGTTCAAGGATACCAAATGTATGCTTTACAAATTTTGTAAACATAAAATCATTCAAAATCAAGGAAATAATTGATAGATATTATATTTTTCACTCAAATATAGAAGTAAAGGTTTTTAATATGGATATTTGTAATGAAAAAGATAATTTCAAGATCAAATTGATCTAGGTAAAGGATGTGTATATTTATCTCGTTTATCTTATGTGATATTAGATTTTATTTGTTAACAAATAGAATTTTTTAATAAATGAGATGATACAAAAAGTTTCTGATTCATAAAACTCTAAAACATTCTTTAAAATAAGATAAAGATAAAGGAGTTTTTTCTGGGACAAAATATTTTATTTGAGATATTTATTAAATTGTGAGAGAAATGTTTTTCACCAAATTCGGTGACATTTTTTAATGAATAAAGAATTATTTTCAAAATAATGATCCAAACAAGTAAAATTCTATATTAGATATGTTTATTTGTATTTTATTTATAAAAGTAATCCCAAAAAAATTAAATGATTTTTATTTTCTAACAAAAATGTGTTTGTGTATTTTACCATGATATGTTGAATAGAATGTAGTTTTTAAGAGGCTAGTGGGAGTATATATTGACTTAGAGAAGTTCAAGTATGAAAAATAAAATATTATATCTGTCAAAATTTATAGTGAATATCACTTAATATTCTAAAATATTTCATGGTGTGATGGTAAATAGAATTTAAAGATCTATATTTAGCTACCATAATGAATTTAATATCATAATAAGTTTAGGTCATGATGGTAAATAAAGATAATGTAAAGTGTTGTATTTTTTTACCAATGATCTCAAAGGTGAAGTTTGAATGGAAATGTTCTTAGATGATAATGATAAATAAATAAAATGTTATAAGTAGATAATAGAAGTCATTATTGTCATAAAATTGAATGTTTTAATGTAAAGGAGTTTGAAAAATATGCTCAAAGTGTTGAAAAATAGGAATATAACTTATAACAAACTAGACCAGGTTGACTTGACATGTCACCAAATATGGATCACCACAAGGCCTCAAGTGAAGCTCCCTAAAAACTATAGAATTTTAAATATCAATGAGAGTATAAAAGATGTAGTGTGAAGATTATACCCTCTAGTTAGATGCAATAATGGAAGAAAATAACCAAACTCATACCCAAGGGTAAACATCAGAGTATGCATGATAAATAAATAGAAGTAAGAACATGTTATAATAAATTGAATGCAGCATATAGTCATATAGACTTGTAAGAATGAGAAATATACAATAGACAGTCTCCTACTAGGTCAACTATATATACAAAATAAACAAACTAAAAATAAATACATCAGGATCTACTACCAACACTGAGTTGAAACACATACCCGGTGTCCACGATGCTCAAGCTACACCAGCCTGGTCTTTAGACTTCACATGAGTGGCTCTTCTTAATCAAGAAATTCTAGACCTTTGTCTAATCCAATGTGCAACCTATGATCCTTCCAGAAAGTAGACATCAATTCTACACACACACTGATGTGTACATACTGGGAGTGAGAAATAAATCTCAGCAGGTTACCCCAAATAGTGAACCTATAATCTAATGTCATAACAAGTGAATGCACAGGTTATATGCCCATCCTAGTATAAAACTAATAATATCTATCATAAAATAAATACACAGAAATAAAATGGGATAAACAAAAACAAATAAAATAGTCAACCATAGGTTCAAGTCTGATACCTGAGGTAAATATAGCTCTACTCTAAACCATACCAAATGATTTATAGCACATGGATCACCCAGCCACATGACATCAGGCATGTCTTCTAGACCTATATAGGAGTTACTAGATGTCTAAACACATATTCATGCATGTCATAACCTAGGGAATAACCATAGGCATCCATGTAGTAATGCACATATTCTGGACTCTATGACTATGGCAATATGATCTAAACTAGTGACAGGAAACTTTAAGTAGACACAACTATAGAACTTTTCAGTCTTAAAAGTCCTATAAAATAAATTATTAGCCATCTATGGACTTGAACAATACTATCCCATGGGATCCATAAATAAACATGGGAGTGCACAACATCCACAGTACCAGGAGAACACAGCATTCACGATGAAAAAAACCCAATACGTGAGTGCCTCAATACCTCAGAAGCTTAAATACACTCTATCCATGGAAAATACTCAACTATAAAGGATTTTCACTCAGCTATATCAGCCATTATATCCCTATGATTATATAACCATATCAATCCAAATAAGGAGAGAAACAAATCAAAACTCATGTCCAATTCCCGATCAAAGATATCCTGAGGGTATCCTCCTCAAACCAAAGTCTTGAGAAGAAAATTCCTCAAACATCATGGGAAAAGTCCAACCGAATGTCGGATGATCCAACTATCTAACCCATCATCCAAATAAATGAACTAGTAGCAATTATTAACTCTCAACCAATAAAGCACGAGTCCTCTCTCAGCACCTTGGATATATAATGTCTCAGATTTTCCGTGTATTATTTTCAAATATTATATGGAATTATTATGAGACTAGGCCTTTCGACGGCGTGCGATTCTGAGGCCCAGAGTACCCGGAATAAAAGTTTGAAATAAATTAAACCTTTAAACAGTGCGAGTGAGTGGTTCTCCTGAAAATGTGGAGTAACTTTTTAATGGGTGCCCGGATCAGAAATCTAAGGTAACCGTTGCATTAAAAATGGAAACTTTACCTTAGGCAGGGCCTAACATCGACCAGCGTAGGTCGGTTGAAAAAGATATCTTTTTGGTGTTTTAAAAGAAACATTTTAGAAGAAATAAAATAAATTAATAGTTTATTTTATTTTAAAATGTTTCCATAACATAACGATGCTTATTTTATTTAAATAAGAAGGAGCCCAGGGTTAGTCTCATAACCCCGGATATTCCCCCCTAGAATCCTCTGGCGCTTTGGAGAGGAGCCTACCTTGGAGGATTTTTTACGGACATCAATGAACGACGATGCGTGGATTCTTGCGCAGTGAGATAAAATCCCGACCGACGACTGATCTCCCCCTTCATCAATGATCGAGTTAGGGGTTGTAATTTCAATTCTTCTTCCCTGTTCTTGGATTTAACGATGAATGTGATTCAACCGATGAACAGGTTGATCTGTGTATTCGTACATTTTTGTGGGAGGGTTTTTATTGGGTTTATATCAGGAAATTAATCCATGTTAGATTATTATATTTATTCTTCTCTGTTTGATCCTACTAATGGGAGTGGATCAATGCCATGATGAACGATATTCAAGGTTCGTTCCACGATTTTCTTTTGGATTTCTTTCCCCTTTTCTTTTTCTCATGTATTCTTTGCACTCTTCATGGGGCGACGAATAAAGGATATTTTTGAATCCATTTTGTGACGCAATGATCCCAAATTGGAGATCTGATATTGTGAAGAACTATTGGAGATGCGACGGTGATGGCGGTAGATGAATCGACACGGTTCGGTATTTATCGTTCTTCAAGCATTCTTCATGTGGGAGAATCGGAACGTGTTTTCAGGGACCATCAGAGGCCCGAAACCGACGGAATCGGCATCATGATGATCAGGCGACCTCAACCCTTCAGTTTCGTGACAATTGGACAGCCAGATCAAGGATTGGAGGAGCCCCGAGGCGTGACAAAGAAGAACGTCAGTTCTGGAAATTTTTGAAGAACATGGCGTGTATCCCTTAAGAACACGTTGTGTGGCACCATCTCAGTGGCAGCTAGGGTTTTGTGAGGCAAGAAGCGATGACACGGCGTGTTCCCCGAAGAACACGGTGTGTGGGTCCTTACGCAGGACTTGGCATGTATCTAGGGTGATACATGGACATGGGATGTTGTACACATTCGTGCACTCCACCACACAGCCAGACTAGGCCGGTACACGGGTTACCCCGTGTACCGGTTACATGGGATGGAACACACGAGATAAAGCTGTGTACGGGCACACGGATGCATACACAGAGCTGACCCTAGTTACTCAAACACGGTGTGTGATCTGTATTACACGTTGTGTACTGACTTTCCTACACGACCAACCTTGCGACACGGGCCGTAGGACACTGGCATAACCTGGGGTTAGAATACGCGGCGTGTGACACTTATACACACCATGTACTTTTCATTACATGGATTGATCTTCTTGTCCACCGTATCTTGGAGATGTTTCTTTTAGGTTAGTTCCCCTTTTTCTCATTCCCCTGAAGCTTAGGTATCATTTCCTTCTACTGTATTATGATCCCTTCAATAGGACATTCTGAGATAGAGTCAGGTATCCCTTCGAGAGGCCCGGGGTGAGATCCTCTATCCATTCTTGACCCTAGGTAGAGTCAGGTATCGACATGACTATTTCCATGGGTCGTCGATCCTCTACTTAGAAGGTGAATCCAGATGAGTCATTGTATCCTACAAGGCCTTGGCAGTGATCCTCATTTGTGTATCATGATCTTTCCCCACTCAAGAGTGTGTTCTCCCGGAATGAGTGTATCTATATCTCATGACCTTTCCCAATGGATAGTACTTCTAGGACGGACATCATCAGAGCTATCAGACTCGTGGAGTGAGTTCTCCCGGATGAGTGCTTTATGGAATCTTTGAACTGAACCCTATTGGGGGTATGTTGTTGCGTGATTTTTCCCTAGACTATGGGTTTGGGATTTGATTATATCTAGATATTTTATATTACTCTTGCTATATGTTCAGTAGACATATTTTGTAGAGATGATTGTACCTTTCCTTTGTGTATTGCTTTATAGTTTTTGGGGTCCTCTACTGAGTATTGTTATACTCACCCCTGAATGGGCTTTGCCTACACATGTCATGTCTTGTGCAGACGAGCAGCCTTTTGACAGAGTCCAGGGTGGACCAGGATAGAACCGAGATTTCTGAGTTCCCTATAGGCTGGGGTGTTCCTACGGCTATGAGCAGCAGTCCCAGTACCTCCTTGTGTTTTCATGTTGGACTTTATAGTTTTTAGACTCTTTTTTTTTGTGGGATTGTATTCTAGCCTAGTTTACTTTTAGTATTTTACTTTACATCATACTCTATTGGTTGGGTTTAGTTGTATGCATGCTTTTTATTCCCTAGTGGTTTTTTTACATTTCAGCATTATGGGATTAGATATGTGTGTGTGTTTGTGTGTGTATAGGTACATAGTAAATGCCTCCCATGTTAGTAATATGCCTACTCTGTGCTAGTCACCAGCCCCTGGCCTATTGGGGGAGGGCTTAGGGAGTCGTGGCATGGGTCCCACTGGGACGGGTCATGAAAGAGTGGTGTCAGAGGTGGTCAGTTCTACCTTAGAACCAAGAGTCTGTGAGATTGGTTTGGGGGAACAATGTTAAGTGTTTCAAGCTCATATTTCAGGCCAGAGACTCTAGTGTTGGTGCGTGTGATCGACGTATCCATACACCAGGACTCTGATAACTATCTTTTTGACTCGGTGCATGAAAACACTAGTTTCGAGGGGGATAAAAGAATGGTACATGAATCATATAGGAATGGGTTGTTTTTCCATGTCCTTTGTGTCAGCTATCCAGATATACTCATTAACCATGGTACATATTGTTTCCTTACAGGATGCCTCCGCGACGCATACCCGCAAGGATTCAGTAGCATGATCATGGGGATGACCCCCTCAGTGACAAGGCATAGATACAGGGACCAGTTCCCCAGGTGTTGCCTCCAGGTGGTGCACCTGCTATACCACCACCAGTGGAGCATCCCGCGGTACCTGAAATATCGGCCGACAAGGGATACAGGATGAGCGTGCTCCATGAGTTCCAGAGACAGAGACCCATCAGGTTCCGAGTCAAGCCCAACCCTCAGGTGGTTGATGATTGGCTTGAGGCAATGACCAGAGTTTTCCATCTAGTGAGGACACCAGCGGACCAGATGGTGATCCTAGGAGCGAGCCTTCTTCAGGGTTCGGCGGGACAATGGTGGATTCTGACCAAACAGACTCACGACGAGGAGACTCTTTCATGTATAGAGTTTGAGCAACTCTTTAGGGAGGATTTCTCTTCAGTAATGCTGAGAACAGTGTGCATCCAGGAGCTTCTTCAGCTCTAGTAGGGAAGTTTGACAGTAGATGACTATTTATCAAGGTTCACAAACCTCTCCAGGTACCTGATGGATATGGTCAAGGACCAGTACTTTAGAGATCGGACCTTCGAGTGAGGTCTACGAAGGTACATCCGAGCTAGTGTCGTGCCTCTGTGCATTTCAACATATGCTAGACTGCTCGAGTGGGCCTTGGTGATCGAGATATTTCTAGAGGATTAGAGACAGCCGATGGAAGTCAACAGTAGTCAGACAGGTGTGAAGACCCCGACAGTAGAGCGATGAAATCAAGCATAGGGATCAGGATGTGGGATATGTCATAGTAGGACCCAGGATAGGGGATCAACAGTCTAGGGATCTTAGGCTAGATCTAGCAGCCTAGGGAGAGGTGGTGCTACTCGTGCGATAGTAGGGGACATCTCTCTAGAGATTGTCTGAACCATCGAGCTGCTGATAGGGAGATGGTGGATGAACCACCGAGACAAAGGTAGATAATTAAGCATACAGACCCACTAAGCGGCGAACATGGAAGAGGGGAAGGGATAGCTATAGGTGGGGGAAGATGCTTTGATCTACTTCCACCACCACCCCCAGGAGGCCCGCACCAGGCTCAGGGAGCTGGGGGACAGGGGCAGGGACAGCTGCATGTAGTTAAGGCATATGACCCAGGGACTCTAGGGATGATCTGAGTTATGATATGTGTCTTCTCTACCTTAATTTTCGTACTTATAGACAGAGGTTCCAGTCATTCCTTCATCACTACATGTCTTGTGTGAAACCTTGAGATTCTTGTAGAGTTGTTGACTTGATCCTTATGCTTGGAGACACCTATGGGAGGAGACTCGATGATCACACGCCTTTGCAGACAGTGTGATCTTACCCTTGGAGGTGAGAGTTTTGGTTGGAACCTCTTGGTAGCAGCGTTGAGGCCTTATGACGTCATTCTCCGAATGGATTGGTTATCTTTGGTCTATGTCCATATTGACTGCTTTAGGTGAAGGGTGCAGTGTGTCTATAGTGATGGGACGAGGTTTTCTTTTTCCAGATAAAAGGAGACCCAATCAGTACAAAATGGTCTTATGCATAGGAGGGTACAGCCGATCACTCATGAGTTGGATAGCCTTACCCTCAGAGCAGTAGATGTTGTGAGCTTCCAGTTCCCAGAAGTAGTGGCAGAGTACAAGGACGTCTTTCCTGAGGATGTTCCAAGACTACCTCCCTGTTAATAAATTGACTTCTGCATTAACTTACACCCCAGGAAGACACCAATTTCCTCATCAGCATATCAAATGGCTCTCACAGAGCTTTGTGAGCTGAGGGTGCAGTTGGAGGATTTGTAGAGAAAGGGTTTCTTAAGACCCAGTGTTTCACCCTGGGCATCCCCAGTCTTGTTTTCTAAGTAGAAATACTAGAGTTTGAGGTTGTGCGTCGATTACCGGTGCCTAAATCAGGTAACGGTGAAGAACAGGTATCCAATGCTGAGAATCGACTACCTCTTCGATCATCTAAAAGGGGCATAGTGGTTCTCAAAGGTTGACCTTTGATCAGGTTATCACCAGTTATGAGTATGGGATGAGGACATACTAAATACGGCTTTCAAATTCCACTACGGTCACTATGAGTACTTGGTGATGACTTTAGGCATGACAAACACCCCTATTGTGTTCATGGAACTAATGAACTGGATCTTCCAACCGTACTTATACCGGTTCATGGTGGTCTTCATCAACAGCATCCTTTTGTACTCGGCGTCAGAGTAGGAGCACGTGAGACACATGCGGATGGTTTTGACATACTCCAAGAGAACCGGCTTTATGGGAAGCTCTCGAAGTTCCAGTTTTGGATTCAGGAGGTTCACTTTCTAGGACATGTCATCTCAGCAAATGGTGTAGCTATGGACCCAGCCAAGGTGGAGGCAGTGTTAGCATGGGAGCCACATCAGAGTGTGATGGAGGTGTGGAGCTTCCTTGGGTTGGCAGGATATTACCAGAGATTCATTCCTGATTTCTCACAAATATCAACATTGATGATAGCCTTGACCAGGAAGGGATAAACCTTCATATGGATGGAGAAGTTCCAGCAGGCTTTCGAGCAGTTGATACAGAGTTTGACGAGTGCCCCGATCTTGAGATTACCGGAGGAGGGTGTCAAGTACGTATTTTTCTGTGACACATCAGGGATCGGGCTTGGCTGTGTCCTGATGTAGAGATAGGAAGTGATTGTTTATGGTTTGTGGCAGCTTAGGTCACATGAGTAGAACTATACGACCCATGGTCTCGAGTTTTTAGTGTTAGTCTTAGCATTAAATATGTGGCAAAACTAACTTATGGGTGAGCGGTTTATCATCTACTCCGACCACAAGAGCCTCAAATACATCTTCTGGTATAAAGATCTGAATCTGAGGCAGAGGTGCTGGCTAGAGTTCCTCCAAGACTATGATTTTGAGATCATCTATACTCCTAGGAAGGGGAACAATGTGGTGGATTCTCTTAGTATAAGGTTGAGCTCACAGCTGTTGAGCGAGGAGATAGAGCAGTTAGCTACATTGTAGTTATCCTTTACAGATAGAGAGAATTCATCTTACCTTAAGTCGATAGTTTTCACCCCTTCACTCTTACAGTGATTTAGGGAGGCATAGCTTAGGGATTTCAACTATTAGGCTTTACGTGCTCAGTTATCCACAATACATGCTTCTGATGGATATTCACAAGGTGGGGAGCACGTACTTCTTTTCAGAGGACGCACTATTATACCAGTGGCATCGTGGGAGGAGGTCCTGAGGGAGTTTCATACATCCCCTTTGGAGGTACATCCTGGAGTGGTGAAGATGTATCCAGTTCTCTGATGATAGTTCTGGTGGTCAGGCATGAAGAAGGCAGTAGCAGAGTTCATTTCTCGATGCCTTATATGCCAATAGGTGAAGGTTGAGAACCATGTTCCAGTGGGATTATCTCACCCCCTGGAAGTTCCAGAGTGAAAGTTGGATGACATATCGATGTAATTCATGACAGGATTACCACGGACATCCAAGGGGCATGATTCCATCTGGGTGATCGTTGACCAACTCACCAAGCAGGCCCACTTCCCATCTATCAGGGAGCAAAGTTCTGTAGAGAGCTCGGGACGCCTCTACGTGCCGGAGATAGTTCAGCTTCATGGAGTCCCTTCGACAATAGTCTCAGATCGAGAATCCCGCTTCACATCCCGGTTTTGGAAGGGATTTCAGGAGGCTTTTGAGACTCAACTACGCTTGAGAACAGCGTTCCATCCCCAAACTGATGGTCAGACTGAGAGGACCATTCAGGTTCTGGAGGATATGTTGTGAGCCTGCATCTTGGACTTTGGTCAAATTTGGGAGGACCACTTACCACTGGTGGATTTTGTGTACAAAAATAGCTACCAATCCACCATAGGTATTTCTCTATTCGATGCCTTGTATGGGAGACCCTTCTGGTCACTGATTCACTGGACCGACCTCAGAGAGTCAGCACTCATGGGTCCAAAGTTGGTATGAGATACCACTGAGAAGGTGTAGATCATCCGGGAGCAGATGAAGACTACACAGAGCTGGAAAAAGTCTTATACTGACAGATGACAGAGACCTCTGGAGTTCGAGGAGGGAGACTATGTCTTTCTTCGGGTCTCGCTTCGATAAGGGTTATGGAGATTTGGCTGGGGCAGCAAGCTATCTTCAAGGTTCATCGGACCTTTCCAGATACTACGCAGAGTTGGAGAGGTGGCATACTTCCTAGCTCTGCCACCATAGTTTCATTGGGTACATGATGTCTTCCACATTTCACAGCTGAGGAGGTACATGCAAGACCCATCGCACGTCATCGACTAGGGCGAGCTGGACATCAAAGATGGAGAAACCTTTGTTGAGTGCCCGGTGGAGATCGAGGATCAGCAGGAGAAGACCCTTTGTGGGTGATCAACTCCCTTGGTGTTCATCCGGTGGCATCACGGTGATCTTTAGCAGAGCACATGGGAGTGGGAGGCTCAGATTCGTGCCCAATACCCACATCTTTTTTAGTAGCCTTTGTTTTGGATTTTCGGGGACGCAAAGCCCCAAGGTGGGGAGAATGTAATGTATCTGATTTTTTGTGTATTATTTTTAAATATTATATAGAATTATTATGAGACCATTACTTTAGAAGGCATGTGATTCCAAGGCCCGAAATGCCTGGAATAAATGTTTGAAATAAATTAAACCTTTAAACAGCACGCGTGAGTGGTTTTCATGAAAAAGTGGAATAAATTTTTAACAAGTTCCCGGATCAGAAATCGGAGGGCACCGTTGCATTCAGAGAAGCGACGTTACCTTAGGTGGGGCATAATATTGACCGGCACGGGTTGGCTACAAAAGTTAGCTTTTGGGCATTTTAAAAGAAACATTTTAGAAGAAATAAAATAAATTAATAGTTTATTTTATTTTAAAATTTTTCCATAATGCAACGATGATTATTTTCTTTAAATAATAATTAGCCCAGGGTTAGGATCATAACCCTAGAGATTCCCCCCTAGAATCCTCTAGTGCTTTGGAGGGGAGCCAACCTTGGAGGATTTTTGACAAATGAAAACACATGGATTGTTGCACAGTGAGATCGAATCCCAACCGACAACCGATCTCCCACTTCATCAACAATCAAGGTAGGGATTTTTATTTCAATTATTCTTTCCTATTCTTGGATTTAACAACAAACACGAATCAACCCATGAATAGGTTGATCCACGGATTCATACATTTTTGTGAGAGGGTTTTTATTGGGTTGATCTCGGTAAATTAACCCATGTTAGATTATTGTTTTGATTCTACTCTATTTGATCCTACTAACAAGAGTATATCAACTCCATGATGAACTACGGTAGAGGTTTGTTCCTTGATATGCTTTTATATTTCTTTCCCCTTTTCTTTTTCTCATGTGTTCTTCACGTTCTTTGTGGGGTGATGAACAACGAATCATTACACATCCTTTTTTCAATGCAACGATTCCAAATTGGAGATCCAAAATTGTGACGACCTAGTGGTGATGCGATGGCGATGGAGGTAGACATATCGACACGGTTCGAGATTTCTTGTTCTTCGATCATTCTTCATACAGGTGAATCAGAATGAATTTTCAGGGCTGATCAGAGGCCCGAAACTGACCGAATTGGCTTCATGATGATCGGGTGACCTCAACCCTTCATTTTCACGATGATTAGATGGCTGGATCGAGGATCAAAGGATCCCCGAGGCATGGTGATGAAGAACATCAGTTCTGGAAATTTATGAAGAACACGTCGTGTATCCCTGAAGAACACACCGTGTGGTACCGACTCAGTGGCGACTAGGGTTTCGCGAGGCACGAAGCGATGACACGGTGTGTTCCCTGAAGAAAACGTTGTGTGGGTCCTTACACTGGACTTGGCATGAATCTAGGGTGATACACTGACACGGGATGGAGTACACAGCCATGTACTCTACCACACGGCCAGACCAGGCCAGCTACATGGGTTACCCTGTGTACCAGTTACACGGGATGGAACACATGGGATAAATTCGTGTATAGGCACATGACCGCGTATACGGAGCCGAACCCAGTTACTAGGACACGGCGTGTGATATGTACTACACGTCATGTACTAACTTTCCTACATGACCAGCCTTGCGACACGAGCCGTAGGACACAGGTAGAACCTGGGGTAAGAAGACACTGCATGTGACACTTTTACATGTCGTGTACTTTTTAGTACATGGATTGATCTTCTTTTCCACCATATCTTGGACATGTTTCATTTGGTTTAGTGCCCCTTTTTATCGTTTCCCTGAAGGTCAGGTATCATTTCCTTCTATCGAAGTATGATCCCTTCAATAGGACTTTCTGAGATAGAGTCATGTATCCCTCTGAGAGGCCCTGGGTGAGATCCCCTATCCATTCTTGACCCTAGGTAGAGTCAGGTATCAACATGACTATTTCCATAGGGCTCCAATCTTCTACTTAGTGGGTGAATCCGGATGAGTCACGGTATCCTCCAAGGCCCTAATAGTGATCCTCGTCTGTGTATCATGATCTTTCCCCACTCAAGAGTGTGTTCTCTGAGAATGAGTGTATCTATCTCTGGTGACCTTTCCTGAAAAACATTACTTCTTGGACGGACATCATCAGATCTATCAGACTTGTGTAGTGAGTTCTCCCAGATGAGTGATTTGTGGAGTCTTTGAACTGAATCCCCAATGGGGGTATGATGTTGTGTGATTTGTCCCTAGACTACGGATTTGGGATTTGAGTATATCTGGATATTTTCTGTTACTTTTTCTATATGTTCAGTAGACATATTTTGTAGAGCTGACTATACCTTTCCTTTGTGTATTTCTTGGTGGTTTTCTGGGTCCTCTACTGAGTATTGTTATACTCACCCCTACACTAGATTTTCCCACACGTGTCATGTCTTGTGCAGACGAGCATCCTTTTGACAGAGTCTAGGGAAGACCAGGACAAGACCGAGCTTTCTGAGTTCCCTACAGGCTGAGGTGTTCCTACGGCTACGATCATCAGTCCTAGTACCTCCTTGTGCTTTCAGATTAGACTTTGTAGTTTTTTTACTGTTGTTTTTAGTGGGATTGTATTTTGGCCCAGTTTACTTTCAGTACTTTACTTTTCGTCATACTTTGTTGGTTGGGTTTAGTTGTATGCATGAATTTTGTTCCCTAGTGGTTTTCTTACATTTCATCATTGTGGGATTAGAAATGTGTGCATGTGTACAGGTACTTAGCCAATTCCTCCCATGTTAGTAATATGCCTACTCGGTGCTAGTCACCAACCCCTGGCCTATTGGGGGCAGGCTTGGGGAGTCGCAGCGTGGGCCCCACTAGGACGGGTCGTGGCAGGATCTCCTCATCCAACAAAATAGCCACCACAGGCTTTCAATGACCCTATTTAGGTCCAAAACAAACTCAAGGATCCCAATGTCCCCTGGGTTATAGGACAAAGTGATGTCCTACTCGAGACTCCCCAGTTGTGTTGAAGATCTTGTGGAATGCCTATTAAAAGAACCTCAAATGGCTCAAAGGCTAAATTAAGAATAGGACACACTTTGAGGGATTCCTCTAGCTCATCCAAATCATGGTACATGACTAGTGTAGAAACATCCCAAATGGACCTCAGAAAACTCTAATGAATGTTCGATCAACAATGCACCCTCAAGGTAATCCAAAAGAAAAGCACGTCTATAAGGGAATTCTCAACAGCCCTCATGACCACCTCAAAGGTAGAAACCCCATAATGTAACCTTCTCACAAGAAACCTTGAGAAAAATTCCATGTAAGAAAACCTCAAACA
This sequence comes from Viscum album, assembly GCA_963277665.1. Taxonomy (NCBI): domain Eukaryota; kingdom Viridiplantae; phylum Streptophyta; class Magnoliopsida; order Santalales; family Viscaceae; genus Viscum; species Viscum album. The sequence continues at coordinate 1,112,783,737 of OY728132.1, read as the reverse complement.
GCCTTCCTAGAAAACAAACCATCCATGGGTAATAACTCACCCACAAGGGAATCCAAAGAAATACCATTCCACTTAGGAATTCTAAACAGTCGACCATGGAAACCACTAATCACTTGATCAGTAACCATCCCACTAGGGAATCTTCAAGATTCCCTCAGAATCATATCAACATCTCAATGGGACTCAATTGTAACCACCATCTAAAGACATCAACCCAAAACAAAGGCACCAATAGCTCTGATCCTCAAACAAAGGATCCAAACCTCAATTTCTCTAACCTCAAGCAATCAATCTTGATAACTAGGGAAAAAATAATATCTATCCATATATACTAATATATCCCACCTTTTGGTATCCACAAAAAAGAACCTCAAAAAAATTTTTCCTAACATCCACAATCCATACCAACTAACAAGATCACAACCCTCACCCGATCCTCATAGCTCACAACCCAACCCACTAGAGGATTATAAAACTAAACCTTGAAGAAATCCTCTTATAAATTCTCACCCATCCAAAACACCATCTAGAAGGCCTCTAAACATGGAAAGGATACCACTTTCATGATCTATGTGAAAAATGATCATAATGGACTACTGAGAAGTCTAATTCTGACTCCATGGAAAAAAATAGGAAAAACAACCAATGTAGAAAAAATAAATAGTATGTACTCTGGGTACATGGAATGTAACCCAATTGGTCCTCCCTGGACATGTATCATAGGATACTCAGTGTGTACTTCTCCAAAGTACACAGTGTGTTCCCCCTGTAAAAGGCATGTACCCTATATGGGGTTCTCAACTGAGTACCTAGCCATGTACCCCACACAGGGTCTGTACAAGAACAATACATTACCACTAGTCATGAACCACACCCAAGCTCTAGTTTTGTGCCCCTATATGGCCATGCGCCCTGACCTAGGGTGTCTGATCATGCCCCTGGCCACACCCTGAGTCACTCATACACATTGTGTCCCCCAATACTACATATTTCATAGTCTTGTCTTCCTCACCTATCCCAAAAATTAAGAACACATGGCATGTGTTCCCTGAACGACACACTATGTACAAGGTCTTATTAAATGAAAAACCCCCAAAATGGTTTGAAACCCCCAATTATCCCTACTTAAGACTATATTGACCATTAGGGGGTCCCCAACAACCCAAAAAGGTCTTTAAAAACTATAAATTACAAATCTATGGGGATTGGGTAAAAACATAAAAGTTTTCCAACCTTTGGGAGAAAATCGTCGACGATTCGGTCCCAAATCCTTCTCATGCACTCATCGATCCTCGATCTACCTCTATAGTGACTACCTATGTAGTGACTTCTCCTCCTTGTCCCTAGTATCTCCCTCTACCTCTCTCAAATTCAGGACACCAAAGCCCCATGGGGTGTACAATGGAAGCTAAAGGAATGTAGAGAAAAGAAAAAGGAAGAAAAAAAGAAAAGTAAAAAATAAAAGGATAATGAAAAGAAAATAAATGGGACTCAGCCTCGATGCCTGAGATGGGTTTATGCCTCACCTGGAAAAAAACCCCCATTCCAGGCTCAACCATAGAGATGGAATATCAATCTGATACTCCATTTAATATATATCACCAAATGAACATGTGTGAACAAATTAATATTTAATTAATTAAATATTAATTATTCTATGAAAATTTAATAGCTTGAATTTTGACTAAAATCTTGTCCTAGGGTAAACTCCATATTCTTGGACAAATAGAGTGGTCATAAAAATTATCTAAGATCATTTGATAGGATAAATTACCACTTTCTCTTGAAACACTCTTAAGAACAAAAGGATCAAATCTACCCTAATTTTCACAACCTGTGATGACACGGTTCATCACAAACTCCCCACCATAAATGCTTATTTCCCCCGAGAAGTATCATTTATCAACAAGACTCCATGATCTCACTTTAAGCATTAGAATATTTTATGTTATCTTGATCATACAATGACCAATCTTACAACATCCCTAATTCTCTCCCAACAGGAGGGACATTCATTGGTGACTGATCAGATTATCCCCACTACTGGAGTATCCTTATTGTCTCCCTCATTCCCAAATGGAAAAATACACGGTCCATGTTACATATATCACTAAATGTAATGGATATACATGGAAAAACTTCTCACATCTGATCTACAGTATAAAAACCACAACAACCCATGCTCATTCCAAGTCCACTAGGAATAGAAACCTCTATGATCAATAAACCACTTAAAATGAGGTTCACAACCACAAACATCCTATGGTGCACTCCCCACAATAAGACTTTCCTTACACTGCTCCTCAAGCACATAATAGGACTCAAAATCATGTGATTCAATTCCAAATGAAACTAAGCTAACATACCTAAAACAACTGACCAAGATCCTCATGAAGGTTAGTTCCAACAATCCAAAGAACCCTTAGCACCCCTCTTCAAAATTGAGGCATCTACCTTCTTCCAAGATCAACCACATGAACACCCTCCATAAGTTTGTCAATCCAAATCCACAAGCACCCAAAAACTCTCTAACCACACTATACAAGGTGAAACCAAAAATAAGTAGGACCATGAAAGTAGCCAACCCTTCCCTCTCAATCCATCCATGAGATAAGGATCACCAGTTCTCCACTTCTCAAACACCAGGAACCCTCATACCTAACCTCACCCTAGTGATAGTATACCTCAAAATCCCCACCAAGAAATAATAGTCATGCCCACCCAAGACATTTGTGATAAAAGGAACATGGGCCCCACCACAGGACCTAACATATAATACATAGGAAGAACATATCCCTCCCAAGAAACATGAACTTGGGACTTTAGGGGAACCACACCTTAAGGAAACTTGATCCTGATCCAAAGATCTCTCAGATATCCTTTCCCTCATCAAGCCGCCAACAGGGAACTTAGATCTCACACCAACCCATAAGGGTTCCCATGATTCCCTCAATGAAGGGACTATATATACATCACCAGAAAACCTCTTACTAAAATATCCACATGGCCTTTCATCAAAAAAAATATACACATGCGATCCATTTGAGTATAATGACACCAAGGATCTATATGTAAAACACTGTATAGGTCATTGCAGACACATTAAACAACTCAACCTCCATCATCGGTGAAAACAGCATAGATGGGAATATGTCATGTGAATACTACATTCCTATAATAATGCATGAACACTTGCCTCTTTCCCATGGTATAAGATCCAAAAACCATAATAAACCACAAATCCACAAATGAAAGTGCATCACACTAAGTGAAATCACACAACCATAATAACATAAACCAAAAAACAACAATATCATTCCCTAGTAACTTAGACTCCCTATCAATAAAGGTGTTCATAACACAACAGTACGATATCCATCGCAAGTTTTGAAACATTCCTATACCACCTATCTACCAACTCCCCAAATCATAAAACTAGACATCTATAATACCATTTTGTAAAAAAAACATCCTGATTTAACCTGAAACATCAACCAATATGGCTCACCATAAGGCCTCAAGTGCACCTCCACAAATTCAAATGGTTGATGACTATTGGAGATGGTATAATATATATAATGGGGAAACTATACCCTCTTGTCATAGTGCAATAAAAGAAAAAAATAACCAAACTCATACACAAGGGTAAACATCAGAGTAAACATAATAAATAAACTAAAGAAAAAACAAGCTATAATAAATGAAATGAATCATACAATCATAGATTCTAGCAATCATGTGAAAAATATAACTAATGTTATCTTATTGGGATTTACACATAAAAAAATAAAAAAAATAAAAATAAATGCATCAGGATCTACTTCAAACTCTAATATGAACCACATACCTAGTCTCCATGATTCTCGAGCTACACAAACCCGATCCTGTAACTCCACATGAGTAGCTTCACTCGATTAAGAAACACTTGGCCTCCCCCCGATCCATTGTGAAACCTATTCTATAACCTAAAATTAGATATCATGTCTACAATCACTCTAAGGTTCACATATAGGGGGTGAGAAATAAATCTCAGTAGTCCACCCCCAATGGTGAACCTATATTCTATTGTCATAACTAGTGCATGCACACGTGATATTCTCATCCTAGTAAAAAACTAATAATATTTGGCTTAAAATAAATAAAAAATAATAAAAGGGGGATAAACAAAAACAAATAAAATAGATAACCATAGGTACTAGTCTGACACCCAAGGTAAATATACATCTGCTCTAGTCTACGTCGTAGTATTTATAGCATGTGGATCACCCAACCACATGACATAAGCATGTTTGACATATCTACACAGGATCTCCAAGATGTATAAATACAAAGGCATGAATGTTTGACCCCAGGTAATAACCCTAGGTGTCCACATGATAACGTACATCTACCGGGCTCTAGCAATATAATGGCACGATCTGAATTAGAAAAAGGAATAGCTAGGTCGACATAACTAGAGAACCAATCAGTACTGAAAGTCATGTAGAACTAATCGGTCACCAAATATGGACTTAAAGAATATTTTCGCATGGTATCCATATAAAAACTTGGGAGAATACATCATATGCGACCCTAGGAGTGCCCAACAACCATGGTAAAAAAACACACTGTATGAGTGCCTCAGAACCTCACAAGACCGAAGCTACTCCAGCTAAGGAGAATACTCAACTAGAGTGGGTTTTCACTCATCTAGATCACCCATTAACTCCCTAATCCCATATAACCATATTCATCCAATGAAAAAAGAGAACTTGATAAAAACTTAGGTCCAACACCTGATCCAATATATTCCAAGGGTCCCCCATCAAACCAAAGTCCTAGGCAGAAATTGCCTCGAACATCATAGCCAAAGGACAAATGAACATGGTAAAATCCAGCTCTCAATCCCACCATCCAAATAGATGAACTAGTTGTGCCAACAAACTCTCTTCCAACAAGGTTCCTCTCTTATCATCTTGGATCTCCTCATCCAAAAAAAACATGCACCACAAGATCTCAACAAACATCCTCAATTAAAAACTAAAATTAGGGATCTCACAGTCCTCATGGTCATAGTATAAAGCTACATCCTATATAGGACTCCCATTTTACACCCAAGCTCTTAGTACACGCCCATCAAAAGAACCTCAAACAGCCTAAAGGCTATAATAAGATCAGGACACCCTATAAGAGTTTCCTCTGGATCATCCAAAGCATGGGACACTTCTAGTGCGGAAACATCCCAAATTTCCCTCAGTGGCCTGCAACATATCTTCAATCAACAATGCACCTACAAGGGAATCCAAAATAAAAGCATGCCTACAGGGACATTTTCAATAGTACTCATGACCACCTCAAATGTAATAAACCCCAAAAGGTAAACTCAGTAAAAGAAACCTTAGTGAAAATACCACATAATAAAACCTTATTCATCCTTCCTATAAAACAATACATCCAGGTTTACCGACTCTCCCACAAGGGAATCCAAAGAAACATCATACCACTCAATCATTCTCAACAGCTGATCATGGTACCCACTAAACACTCGATCAATAACCATCCCACATGGGAATCCATAAGTGTCACTCATAATTATATCATCATATAAATGAAACTCATCCTTAACTTCCATCATATAGCTTCAACCCATACCAAAGGCTCCAATAGATCTGATCCTCAAATGAAAGATCCAAACCTCAATTAATTTAACCTTGAGAAATTGTTCTGGATAACCATAGAAAAACCAAGATCTCCTTAGAGATACTTTTTTATCCCACTTTATAAGATTTTAAAAAAATAATAATGAAAAAAATGCCCTTGAAAACACAATCCATTCCAATTAACAAGATCACAACTCTCACTCGGGCATTGCATCTCACAACCCAAGCCACTGGAGGATTCTGAAACCAAACCTCAAATAAATCCTCTTATAAATTCTCACCAATCCAAAACACCATCCAAGAAACCTCCAAACACTAAATGGATACCACCATCATGATATATGTATAAAAAATATCATAATGGACTACTCACAAGTGAAATTATGACTTTATGGAAAAAACAGACAAAACAAGCCAATGTAGGAAAATTATACAACATGTACTTTAGGAACATAGTGTGTAACCCTAGAGGTCCTCCCTAGTCATGTTCCATGGGCCACTTAGTGTATACTTATCCAAATTAAATGGTGTGTACCCCCCCCCCCCCCCACACACACACACACATGTGAAATTTACCCCTATATGGGGATCCTAACCATGTATCTAGCCATGTACCCTACATAGGGTATATCTATGTACCTCACCCAGGATCTGATCATGTGACCTTACATGACATGTGGCCTTACACGGCCATGTTTCCCAACATGTGGTGTTTGTCCATGCCCCCAGCAACAAATCGAGTCACACCTATACATCATGTACCCTAGGACTACATGTTGTGTAGTCCCTTATCTCTTTCCTCACCTAAAAGAAAGAATACATGGGATGTGTTCTCTAAACTACATGTTGTGTGCATGAGTTTTCATAAACAAAAACCCCCCAAAACATCCCAGAACCCCTGATTAAGCCTAAATCGCCCCTCATTGGGTCCCTAACAACCCAAAAAAGATTTAAAAACTGAAAACATATAATCTATGGGGATCAAGGAGGAAAACATTAAAACTTACCAACCTTTTGGTGGAAAATATAGACACTTTGGTCCTAGATTCACACCACACACCCACCAAACCTCGATCAACCTCCAAAGAAGCTCCCCAGGTGATGCCTTCTCATCCCTCTCACTCTTCTATACCTCTCCCTCTCTTATCCATGCAACAAAAAATCCCAAATGGGACTACATGGGAATCCAAAGGAAAGGATAGAAAATGAAAAGGAAGAAAAAATCAAAGGAAAAGTAAAAGAAAAGAAAAGGGGATCGGGCCCATCCCTAGAGACTATAACATGTTTATGCCTCGCCTAAGAAAAACCCCCCATTTCAGACTCAATCAAGGAGATGGAATCTCAATCCAATTATATATTTAAAATATATCACCGAACAAACATTCATGAATAAATTAATATTTAACTAATTAAATATTAATTATTCCATAAAAATTTTAATGGCTCAGATTTCCACAAAACCCCTATCCTTGGGTAAACACCCTATTATAGGACCAATAGTGTGGTCAAAAAATTTAACTGAGATCATCTCATAAGATAAATTACCATTTTTCTTTGAAACACTCATAGGAACAAAAGGTTCAAATTTACCCTCATTTTCACAACCCGTGATGAGGCGAGTCATCACATAATTCTTAAGGCTTTCCATTATTCAAACAATATTTTCTTATGGATATTACTTACTAAAGAATAATTATATGAAATTTTTATTATATGAGAATATAGATATGTGGTAATAATTTTATAAAGATGTAATGAGTTTATAAATATCTAAAAGTAAAAAAAATATCATGCCTCTTTAGTGGTCTATTATATAGGACATGATTCCTCTAATTATATTTATATTTTATTTATGGATAATCCCAATTTTTAAATAGGTTGGTAGGGAACCATTTACATGACCAAAATACATGGAGGCACAAAGTCCTTATAACAACCTGGTCTAAAGGCCCAGTGACACAAGGCTTAAATTTTAATAGACCCTCCTATAATACTAATATTTTTTCTACTAGATTCTCGCATTTGCATCCCTACCATGATCTATATATTCTTATTGGTTACTCTTTGTATTTTTCCATTACTTTCAATGATTTCTCACACCACTGCTACACCCTCAATAGACTCCCTATTTTTAGACTCTCCATACCTCCACTTCCTACACTCCACCTGATGTATTTTTAAAGGTGATTAAGAATATAAAATGTATCATGTTATAAAAAAGGTGGTCACTACTTTATAATTATTCCACATTAGAAGCATATATTTCAAGGATTATAATGATTATTTTCCTCTCAAAGTGTGATTTTAAGTTGTACCTAACTGATGTTTATCATGGATTATTATAGGATGTGATAAAATGTTAAGGTTAGCATGGGTTATATTTCATATAGGTATATGGGATTCACTCATGTGGTACGAATGGAGTTTTATCTACTGGATGATCCACCAAGTATACTACATAGAGTGTTATATGATATGTCCTTGTTATATTAGGGGTACTTGTTTCATACTGAAACCCTATACATGAGGTGGGAAATATACCTACCATGAGAGCCTTTATACTTTTATACATTTCTTACACCAACCTTGATGCTAATCAAATCAAGGGATGGTTGGGTATATTTCCCATCAGGTCATCAGTTTGGAAAGGGTTCTCGTAGATAGTGAGAATTCACTAAGAGTAATTTGAATTAGTTATTTCACTTATTTTTATGTTTCTACTTCAAAAAACCTTCAACTATTGTTAAAGTTCACAAAAGGATCGTTGTATTCAAACCAACACACATAAAGTCACAAAAATAATAGGTGAAGTGTATTTTTATATGGTTCACTACTCAAAAATGAATAGCTACATCCTTGGAATAATCTATTAAAACCCATGATCACACACTCTACTAGAATCTCCATATATATTAAAAATGAGTACGAATTATCCTTGAACCCATAATACAAAATGATTATTATTCTTGGTTTAAACTTCCCTCGAACAAAAAAATATATAGAATATGAATTTTAATAACAATAGAGTGTTTAATAGAGTTAGACTTCTATTAAGTTTTCATTATGATTCTTCATCTTCTTCTTCCCCTATTTCCTCTTCTCTTATTATTCTATTACTATAAAAATATATTTTTCTATTATTTTATTTCACACCAGAAAAAACCTCATTCTATATATATTAATTTTGAATTTTAAATTCAAATTCCAAGATGAAACTTTATTTAACTAGTCACACTCCTTCTTCAGCCTTTAGATTTATCCAGGCCTTTTATCCACCCTTAGATATCATTATAGGACTTAAATATTTGAGTTGGTATATCCCATGAAGCACTAAATGATCCACATCATCAAAACGCAGAATTATAGACACTATAATAAATTTAAATGTGACTTTATTCATTGTATTTTAATCAAACAATTTTCCTCTAACTGCTTCTCGAACTACTTCTTCCTTTATGGTCATATCAACTTCTTCATCATGCATGAAAATAATCACCTTAATCCAAGTTTACATGGTTGTATTGTGAAAATATATATTTTATCACAATCCATATAGATACATCAAAAAAATATGAATCTTAACTTTCATAGCTTCTCATTATAGTGCAAGACCATCCCATATGTCTCGTTTCATCTTACATTATGGAATGGCCTTCTTATTACATTATGTTTGTGTCAATTTTAGTAGAACCAATGTTGACCATCTCAAATAATTTAATCATCTATAGATTTAATTTCATAATTATATTTTTCTTCATAGAATATTTCACATTTATTTAAACTTATCTTGAATTATTATTTATAGAGATAATTATAATATGTTAATCTTTTAAGAGAAGTATAATAATCATCTAGTTAATTCTCTAATCACATTGTGACCATTATGTTGCAGTGTGGTTCAATATTCATTTAGTATAAATTAATCTTCCATAGATTAAATAACTATGAAATACCTTATATTATGACATGAATTAATTTTACTTCAGTGGAATTTAATCTTCTATGGGATTCATATTAGAATTAATTAATATTATGTATCTCACATCGTAGTGTGATTATTACACTCATGACATGAACAAACTCAACATATCCAAATATGAATCTTATATAGATTCTTACTCAATAGGGTTAAACTTATGTAGTTTTCATTATCATCTAAATTAATCACACACATACATCATTGCAGCGTGATGACATATATTGTGGTGTGATTTAATCTTCAACTCTATAACCTCTTCCAAACTTTAGTATCCAAACTCTAAACTTATTCCATATAATTATAGACCTCTAAAAAACCTTCACTACTCATGAAACTTCATTTTATGTTAGTTTGAACAAGATTTATGCATTGAAAAAAAACACAACACAAAAACCTTATCTATTTACATATCCTTAACTTTTTCTCACTAAAAACACCACAATTCAAGCAGTTTCTTCATAAACACCTGATAGCAGTAAACTCTTCTTAGGTATCAACAAACTCGCTAAGGTAAAAAATCTCTCTTAATCATTTTTTGGTCACAAAAATCACCCACTTTGGATTTTTTTCAACCAGTGAACATAAATAACTTTTAAAACACAACACACTTATCAATAAATAGTCATTAAATAATTCTAATCTTATATGATTAGAATTAAAGTATGAAATAATAAAATAAAATAATAATATCATGTTTTTTATTAAAGTTACTTAGATCCACTTAAGCATATATTTTGATACCAACTGATAATAAATTCTTAAAACAACTCTTCTTCCACTTCTAAAATTTTTTCCTTGAACCAATGTATAAAAATTTCCTACACACATGCTCAACAAACATGTTAAAATGACTCAAAACTCATGGACACACCTTATAAATTCTAAGATTTACCTTTTGAAAACTCCCCTTAAATATTATCTCCCCTAAATAAAATACATATTATTTGAATTAATGTTATCTAGTGAGACATTTATGTTTCTATATCCCCCTTTAAAAATAAATATCCAAATAATAAGATAAAGTGGTGATGAGATAACCTTACCTGATCCTTGAGTGGATCGAGGTAGAACTCCTATCATCAACCTAAAATTCTAAAATGATTCCCCTATCAGCGGATTAGTGAACCTATTAACAATTTACTCATTGGTTGGAAAAAATTCCAACTTTAGATTTCCTAATTCCACTACATCTTTAATAAAGTGATATTTTATATCAATGTTCTTTGATCATGAATATTATACTATATTTCTTAAAAAAATTATAGAATTTTTATTATCACATCCTATGTGTAATGGAAACTTCCCATCCACTATAAGATCCTCTAATTGATTATCTATCCATATCAATTTGGTTATTTATTTAGTTTTAGAAATATACTCTTCCTTGTCTATATATAATGTGACTAAACTTTGTTTCTTTGTGTGTCCTTCCCTACATTTTTTACTAAGAAATAAATCTCCACTAGATGTATATTTTCTATCATTTACATTTCTAGCCCAATTCATGTCATTAAAACCAAAGAGATGAAGCTTTCCTTTATTTTAATATTTTAAACCATAATTCACTATGATTTTAATGTATCTAAGAATCCTATTTTAAGCCATAAGATTTGATTCTTTATGTATACTTTGAAACATGTAATGCATTGTAACAGCATAAACTAAATCTATCCTTGAATATTTCAAGTAGAGTAAACTACTAATAGGTTTTTAAACTCTATTGTATCAACTTCCTTTCCATATGTATCCATTTATATCTTGGTTCCCACTAAATTTAGGGTAGAAATCGGCTTTGAATCCCCTATTCTTAACTTTTTTAAAATTTCTTGGGCATGCTTCTCTTGAGATAAGAAAATATGATCTTTCTCTTCATAAATTTAAAAACCCAAGAAGTACCTCACCTCTCTAAGTATAGACATTTAAAATATATTCTTCATCTCTAAATAAAATTCCTTTAAGACACATTCGTAATCTCCATCAAAGATAATATCATTTATATAGACAATAAAAATCAATGATACCTCTTTATCTTATTTGATATAAAGTTTTTTTACACTCTTCCTTTTCTAGAATTCACTGACTTCAAGAATGAATATAACTTTAAGTACCATTACCTAGGGTATTTATTTAAACCATACAGTTTCTTTTTTGACATAAAAATATATCATTCATTTTCTCCAAGAAAGAATCCATGAGGTTTCTCAATGTAAATTTCCTCTTCTAATTATCCATTGAGGAAGGATTTATTGACATCTATTTCAAAGATCATGTATCATCTTTTTGTAACAATATAAAAAAATATAATGGTATCAAAACTAGAAACTGGTGAAAATTTCACATCAAAATTAATACCTTTCACTTGTGAATGTCATTTTTACATGATTCTTTCCTTATTTATCATCACTTGTTCTTTCTCATTAAATTTTTTATAAAACACTCACTTTGTTCCAATGGAATTCTTGTTTCTTATCTTGGGTTCCAAATCTCAAATTTAATTATTCTCGATTTGATTTAACTCCTAATTTATGGCATTAATCAACTCTTTAAGCTCCAAAGTTTCTTTCATGTCCTTCAGTTCTATCTAAGAAAATAATTAGGTATGAGTTTTTTTCCTAAAATTTATCATATTTTAATTAGATATCCTTGATATTAAATAATATTTTGGACCTACACATACCTTTTCAACCTGTTATAAGTTGATAAAGGTTGTTATTAATCACTATAAATGGTTTAATAATCATTATAAACCTTCACTTCTTATGAATTTATATCCTTTTTAAAAAACTCATCATGTTTATCAACTAATTATGCTTTATTATCTTCACTTATGGAACTTTATTTGTGATATGTAACTTAATTTTTTTAGTGTTCCAAAACCTTCACATTAGAATTATCCATATTATTCCCAATATAATTATTATATTAATGATATCCTATTTCATTTGTATGATAAAAATAAGGATACCTTCAACTCCTCAATGTTTAAACTTCCCTAAATTTTCACCTTTTATTATAACAATCCAATATTTTGATACATAAATATCATATATTTTTAAATAAATATTCAATACATTTCACAAATACATTACCAAGGATGGTAATGGTTTATTGTCCTTGGAGAATAGGTATATAATCTTCTTATTTAATGGAATATCTTCAACATATCTCGTAAATATATTTCCCTTTATACTCTTCATAAACATACATTACTTAAAACCTTTCTTCATAACCTATGGAAAGGAAAAATAAAAAATGGTAAGCTTAGATGCTTAGTAAGGGTAAACACGGGAGATATCATTCTATAATCATATGAAAGAATAAGATAAGAAAAAGTGTATTATATAATTAATATAACTTACAAAGTTCATACCCAACCTATCATAGATCATAAACATGATTCATGGCATAAATCATTATCATTCCAAAATATATGATTTATAAGAGTGTGAAATCATCATAATTCATGAACCATAAGCTCATGTCATAAAATTGTGTCACCAATATATGTATATAAACCATTTCATTTGTCAATTTTAACTACTAAGAGCATTAAACATAGTGTATTAGGTCTCATTGCTTGTTTTCCATTATGGATCAATCCCATTAGCCTGTTTCCCATTGGGGATCAAGCTCGTCAACTTGTTTCCCATTTTGGATCAATCTTTTCAACTTGTTTCTAATTATTATCTCATGAGATATAAATATTTTTCCAATGCATTGGAGGGAGATATCAGTCCCACCCATAACATAATCCATACATTTTTGTGCCAAAAAATCATAAAATATTCACCATATCATAACCTATAGAAAGGAAATGTGTTTCATTAACATTTCATCATAGAATAACCCATATAAAGGAAATGGGTTTCAAAAACATTTCATCTTATCATAACCCATTGAAAGGAAATGGTTTTTATAAACATATCATCAATTAATCATAGTATAACCCATGGAAAAGGAATAAGTTTCATAAAAATATCTTCATCATAGTCATAAACTATCTAGATAAATAATAATGATGGTATAATTGAATCATATACCCACTAAAAAATAAGCAACATCCAAGTTTGTTTTCATTGATTAATAGAGATTCCATAAAATATCATTAAAACATTCTTGAGGAAAATAGCATTTCCATTTTGAAAACACTTCTTTAAAATCTAAATATTTCTAAAATATTAAAGAAAAAATTTTATTTAAAATTAACTTGAAAATTTTAAAATTAATATTTAAAATTAAAATATTTGTAAAAAATTCTATAAATAATCAATTCATAATATAAAAAACATCCTTTAAAACATTTTTAGAAAACATGTATATGGAATAAAAAGGGATTTTTACTGAAGAGAGAAATGAAGATGATTTTTCTTAAAAACATTATTTCAGTCTCCTGAGTATTTAAAGAGAGGAAAATGAAAATAAAATATATATTTTCATGAAATAACCATAAAATAATAAAATTCATGAATTTTTTGAAATTTATATCATAAGATATCATCATTGGAAGCATATCATAAACAATCTTGATAAATAATGAGATTGTAACATTAAACCATTACCACTTTGGTATCTTTTGAATCGTAAGTTACATGAAAGAAATAAAATTATATATATATTTATATCTCATAATTATCATTATAATTATCATAAAATACATTCATGTGAATTACATATACTACACAAAAGAAACAAGTGGTGTATAGGGCATGTGTCTCATAGAAATAAATGTGATACAAAAATCCCTTACCTTAAGTATCAAATTCCTTTGTACATGTTATAACCTCCTATATAATAAATATAATTTTATAATATATATATTAAATAACCATAATAATATTTATCATACCATATATTATTTACTTGTGACCTTTAATTACATGTTTATTAGCAATTCCTTGTTAAAATCGTGTTTCGGGTAATAACTGCTTTGTTTTTCATGTATGTTTTTGTTCGGTATTTTTAGACATTATATTTTGATCATTTTTACATAATCTCAAAAAATTTAACCATAATATAAATATAATATATATTCATTATATATTTATTTATATTAATCCATAAAATTTAGAGATAGAAAATGAATTACATCATTCATAGTGACGGTAGGTCATACGTACACATGAACATTGATTCCATTTTCTTGACGAATGAAATAAAATAAAGGTAAATAATATATTACCCTTAAATAATAATTATTATTTCATATATATCACATATTTTCATTAAACCTATCCTTATTACTTTTACATAAATCGTAAGTGAAGAACTGTAAGGACCCGACCCCAGTTGCCCGGAGTCAGTGCCTTATTTGATTACGTTGGAATACAAACAAGGAATAAGCATCCCAAAGGACAGAGTAGTTTAGTATTATTGGAAACAAGTTACATCCATAAGTTTAACATTACAACATGAAGGGGAAAACAACAATAATTTATTCCACTAGAAACATCACGTCTCATAGATTATGCTTGCATGTCATTCATAAATTACTTCTTTATGTCCAGAGAAAATGAAACATAAGAAAGGGGTGAGCTCAAACGATCAGTAAGAGTAATCAATACAGTTTAAGATAATATAAATATTAGACATGGTGAATAATTGAAAACACATGCCTTTAATAATAAACATGAACACATTATGGCAGGAAAATGAGTTGAATAAATAATGCCATAATAAAACATAATCATGGGTATTCTACTAGTTGAATAACCATATGAAATTTCAATTACTAGTTTCATAATGAGGTAATTTCATATGTAGGACATTCTGAAACATTTTTTCATGGCCTTGGCCAAGACATCTAATGATTAAGGCCTCGGCCAAAATCCATATCACATTGGGAAAGGCCTCGGCCAATTCCATGTCTATTTGTCTCATGAGACCTATCGATGCATCGAGGGGCTATAGTAGGCCTAACTTGTCACATAATAAGTACAATTAATTCCTAATATTAGTGGGTATCAACATAAAAAACATATACATTCATATTGAAACTATTATATGAAATGTAACTAACTTTCCTTAATCATTAAACATAAAACACTAACCATTAGGAATAATATGGTGAATGGTTTTTGGATAGATCATCCACAATATAGTTAGTCATAAACCATTAAATAAAATGTGGTAGATGAATTCAAAAATTATTAAACCCAATAATACCATGTAATCAACAAGAGTGTTGAATTAGATGAAAACACTCTTATAAAATCATTAAGCAATTCTTGAGATAAATACTCTTTTATTTTCAAAATAAGAGTTCTTTTGGAAAAATATTTGCATAAAACCAGAAGTAAGATAGTATTTTAATAATAAAAATAGATTTTTTATAATAATTATGGTTTCCAAAAATATATTATAGATTGCCCTTGAAAAGAGATATGAATTTGAGAAATTCCCTTGTATCGAGCTCATATTTTTTGAAACAGTTTTGAGATCTTCTTTAAAACATGTAACTATCTAGAAAATAGGGAAGGATTATGGTTTGTGTACATATATATAATACCCACAGATAATTTATGATGAGTACATAACATTACATAAGAATTTCATTGTGGAAATTAGATAATAACAATAACCCGAATGAAAATGGAAGTTCGAGTGGAAAACCCTTACACTTTGTAATCACATGATTCGTATGCCCCAAAATTAATAACATAAAAATGATAGATTTAATACCATGAAGATAAATATATTAATTATATGTGACATAAATGTTCAGTATACAAACACCATACAAAATTATTACTAGTGAATATGGAAAATCTCACAAAAATGGAAGTGAGATGAAGAAACCCTTACCTTAACTCCAAACGTGTTCCGCTCTTGAACTTAATCTCATGGAATATGAAATTATACTTATTAATAACTTATTTAAGAACCTATTATACATGTATTTATTTTATCATAATTCTGTTTAGTTCATTTATACCCTTATTGCTAAGTTATTATATTGAATTTTGTTGTTCCGGGTGTTCGTTTCCTTTATTTTCATAATCGGTTCACTTGTTTTTAAGTAATGGAGATCATGTGGAATGGTTATAAATCTCCAGGATTATAATTATATATTATGAATGAACATAAATAATTGATAATGGTTATTTATATCATTTGGTTACATGGAATGAGGATGAATCGCCATATGACAACCACTTCGATTATTCTGTGGTATTTGGAATATTATGAACTAGTTTTGTTATATTACTAAATTAAATGTACATATTCTGGTTCATGAATATTAATTAGGTTATAATACATATATTATAGTCTGGTTCAACCATAAATATGGTTTCATGACCAGTAATGAAGAATAAATTGAAGAACGAAACTTCTTCATCCACGAAGGCTATAAATTGGATCCTCATGGACGTTGATTTCATTTATAAAAATAAAAGGGAGGAAGTAAGAATATTTATAATTTTTCCTCCATTAACATGATATAATTCTATTATATAGATGATAATGAATTTATCATGATCATTTGGATAGAGGAGATGAGGATAAGATAGCAAAAGAAGATAAATTGAAATGAAACCAAATGAAAAAGAAGGGTGTTTTACCTCTTGAAATAACCTCCTTGAGAAGCTCCTTAAGGGAAGGGGTTTTGGTATTTTGTAAATACAAGAATATTCTTGGATGTGGGGAGAGACTAGAGAAAGGTAATTGGGCAGAACTTTGAGAAGCTTTAAGGCTTAGAGGAGTTAAGAGAAGAGGGAGTGGTGAGGGGTTTTTATAGTGGAGGAGAGGAGTAAATTTTGAATATTTAATTCATTATTTTATTATTTCCCTCAAGACAACCAATAGTGTTATTTAATGTTACCCTTAATAGTAATAAATACATGTGAGTTCAAACCAAGTGGCCTTGCATCACCTGTGATGTCATGAATAGTGTATTTAACTGATAAATTGTATATACAGTATTTTATCGTATTTCACTATTCATCAAAAATTCTAGAATTTCAAAAAAAAACCAAAAATTTACCCCTACCATTTTTCAACGTGTAGAATTAAAAATTAAAATCCATTTTTCAAAAATAATTTTCTAAATATTATTAATTTAATTTTTAAATAAAGTCATAGTTAATTTGAAAATTAACGATCTTAGAGGTCTAATTAGTTTTATGTAACATTGAAAAATTAATTAAGATCCCATTATCATATTACCTTATGAAAAAAATATATCATTATTTACTATTTATAAGGGTCATATTACTATTCATATTACTATTCATAAGGGTATGTTACTATTCACCAAAAATCAAGTTTGTTTTATTAGACTCCAAATGACTTACTGAACATAACTCTAGATGACTATTTTTAAAAATTCAAAACATAGAAGTGGAAAATTTACATTTAAGGGATAGGTTTTGACTATCTCCTAAATAACCTATTGTTGTTTCAAAGGAACATAGTGATGAATAGAATTTATTTAATAGAAGCATACCATAAAATGTTTGGGGTGTTACATTATTCCCTCCTTCGAGGAATTGTGTCCTCACAATTCATTTCATAACCAAAAAAGAATGCTCTCTAATGTTATTACCATATCTCCCATCATAGAGGATCCTTAGGTGCATTCAATGGAAAACCCAAATTGATGCTTAAATCCTCTAGTTCTCTGACCCAGACACACCTCGGACAGAAGGGGTTGAACTCTTTCATCGAACACTCAGGCTTCCAGAGGGAGGCTCGAATGGTGCAAAGTTTGGAAATGTCTAAATGGACCAACACACGAAGAACTTGCCAAAATATGTCTCGAATGAGGACATATAAGTCATAGAAATTGTTGTACAGGCTAAAACTGAGGAGTTGGTACATGTAGGCTGCACAAAGGTTTCCCTCCAAAGTAGCCTCTTGAAAACATAATCTGGCCATGTAGTTTCGGCCTAGGGTGAAACATAGGAAAATCCCTTCGTGGTATTTTCTTCTTCGCCTGTACTCATCCAATTGTGTCGTCGCTATGTGGTAGTAAATGGATTCATTCCCTTGATTGGTGCAGAGAATGTCCGAACTATTTGTCACTTTATATATTTGTTTACACATCTTTCGCAAGTTTTCGAGGGGTAGGTACTCCTCTTCACAAGTTTTGATTGCAATAATCTCCAATACCTCCATAGGAAGAGATAACATATGGGTTTGTCCTTCCATCTGAAAATTTATTATGAAAGTTCACTTAGTGATACCCATTAAAAAGTATAATTGATGAAAGGATAACAAAAATAAGATACAACAAGTTATATTCTTATATAACCACTGGTTCAAAAAGTAAAATAGGGCTAACGGTTTCCCCAGTCCCCCAATACACGAATCCCCAAACTAGTTCAAAGATTTCAATCTCCCAGAACCATATGCAACACTATACACACGTTACTCTTGAATTCCCTATACCGGGAACACCACCAATGCTAGGGTGCTGACGAACTTAGGTGGATTCCTAAGGTAGTATTCAGCTGCTCAATTTCCTTATCCCAAACGCACTGCAGACAGCTAGGATTGAAACTATGCTTAAAGCACTCAGGCTTCTATAGAGAGGCACGAGAAGTGTGGAGGTCAGAAATTTCAGTGTGGACTAAATCCCTATAATTCACATGCACTACGTCATTCTTGAAGATATTGATGTCATAAAGTTCTTCGTACATACTAAAACTCAAGATCTAGAATAGGTAGGTCGCTTAATGGTCACCATCCAATGCAGCTTCCAAAAATTTACCCCCAACTCGGTTGTTATCAGCCAGAGTAAAACATAGAAAAAGATCTTCATGATACTTTCCGATTTTCCTATATGCATCAAATTGTGCATATGAAATACGGTAATAGACCATATTGCTTCCATGGTAAAGATGGAGAATGTTTGGATGATTCGATACCTGATGGAGTAGTTTACAAGTTAGACATAAGTTGGTATAGGGCTGGTTCTCTTCCGAGCATGTCTTGACAATTATAATCTCTAACAACTCGGTAGGTGGTGATAAAATATTGGTTGGTTGACTCATATCTTCTATCTGAAAAGTTTTAGTAAATCAACATTCATTATGGAAAATGAATTTTAAACCAAGTTATTATTTTATATAAAAACATATCAAAACAGATAATTCATTTAGACATGATTTATAAAACTCAAGAAATTACAAAATCTCTTGCTCCCTTTCACAAAACACTAGTATAGACTTCCTGGCGTCCTCTAAGATGACTCCTCATAATTCCACCAATGTTGGGGATTTCCCTAGTTTTTAGACAAACGGATCCCCAAAGCGATTCCAAATTCCTCTATCTCCTTGTTCTAGATGCAATGTGTGCAACTAGGGTCAACCACGTGTGGACATCTAGAATTCAGATTAAGAGAAGCATGTCGGGTATCAAGTTGAGCAACATCAGTATGAACTTGATGCCGATAATGCAAACGGGTAGTCTCGTTCTCAAGGGCTTCAAAGTCCACAACTCGACCATGGAGTCCGTAGGTCAAAATATGACATAGATATACTACCTGGAGGTCACCCCCTTGTGCAGCCTCCTCAAAGTCCTCAAGAGAAAAGAAATTATTAGCTAGGGTAAAACATTTAAAGATACCCTCAAAGTATTTCCCTTGTCGTACATAGAATGGGAATTGCGCGCTCATCATGAGGTAATAGACGAAGCCTGCTCTATGGTGAAGTTGGAGTACCTGAGGAGAGTTGGATACTCGGTAAAGGATTTTGTATGATAAACGAATATTTTCAAAATTCTCGTAGTTTTCTACACATGATTTTCCCACTATGGTCTCTAATACTTCTGTTGGAAGAGACAAAAGACAAGTACCTTCATTTTCTATCTGAAAATTAAGAAAACATTGCTCGTAGTATTTTTTAAGTAAGTTTTTAATTGTTCAGTTCTGGTTTCCAGAGTTATCCAAACCAAATCCTCTGAGGAAAAATTACATTAAACTATCTCATAATGGATAGTAAGGAAAAACTAAATTATCCTATGCATATCCCCTAGGAGTGTCGTAACTAAGAGTTCAGCAAGGCCTATTGTCGTGTACTTGTTCCCGTTCGAGTCTAGCTCAAAGCGGTGTTTTCGGGTTTTATCCCTAGATACATCTGTGCCAGAGCCTCCTCTATCTATTCATATCCAGACAGGGATGTATTTTCTAGAAATATTACACATAATCTATTCCTTACCAAAATACCAGGACATTATTGTATGTATATCCTCAAAGACTAACTTAGGGACTCTTCCCTAATTCTACATTTTCTAAATCTAGTTTCCAAGTATTCTACTAAACTTCCTCTGATACCAACTGTAAGGACCCGACCCCAATTGCCCGGAGTCGGTGCCTTATTTGATTACATTGGAAAACAAACAAGGAATAAGCATCCAAAAGGACTGAGTAGTTTAGTATTATTGGAAACAAGTTACATACATAATTTTAACATTACAACATGAAGGAGAAAACAACACTAATTTATTCCACTAGAAAGATCATGTCTCCTAGATTATGCTTGCAAGTCATTCATAAATTACTTCTTTATGTCCTGAGAAAATGAAACATAAGAAATGGGTGAGCTCAAATGCTCAGTAAGAGTAAGAAATATAGTGGAATATAATATAAACATTAGACATGGTGAATAATTAAAAACACAGGCCTTTAATAATAAACATGAACACATTATGGCAGGAAAATGACCAGAGTAAATAATGCCATAATAAAACATAATCATTGGTATTCTACTAATCGAATAACCACATGAACTTTCAATTACTAGTTTCATAATGATTTAATTGCATATGTCGAACATTCTGAAACATTTTGTCATGGCCTTGGCCAAGATGTCTAGTGATTAAGGCCTCGGCCAAAATCCATATCACATTAGGAAAGGCCTCGGCCAATTCCACGTCTATTTGTCTCATTAGACCTACCGATGCACCGAGGGGCTATATCGGGCCCCACCCATCACATAATAATTCCAATTCATTCCTCATATGAGTGGAGATCAACATAAACAACATATACATTCATATTGAAACTATCATATGAAATGTAACTAACTTTCCCCAATCATTAAACATAAAACACTAACCATTCAGAATAATATGGTGAATGGTTTTTGGATAGATCATAAAAAATAGATTTAGTCATAAACCATTAAATAAAATATTTTATATGACTTCATAAATGATTAAACCCAATAATACCATGGAATCAACAAGAGTGTTGAATTAGACGAAAACACACTTATAAAATTATTAAGAAATTCTTGAGATAAATACTCTTTTATTTTGAAAAAAAGAGTTCTTTTGGAAAAATCTTTGTATAAAACCAGAAGTAAGATAGTATTTTCATAATAAAAATAGTTTTTTAGAAGAATAATGTTTTACAAAAACATATTATAGATTTCCCTTGAAAATAGATATGAATTTGAGAAATTCCCTTGTATCCAGCTCGTATTTTTGGAAACAGTTTTGAGATATTCTTTTAAAACATGTAACTATCCAGAAAATTGGGAAGGATTAAGGTTGGAGTAAATATATAGAATACCCATGCAGAATTTATGAGGAGTACATAACAATACATAAGAATTTCATTGAGGAAATTAGACAATAACAGTAACCCGAATGAAAATGGATGTTCGGGTGGAAAACCCTTACACTTTGTAATCAAATGATTCATATGCCCCAAAATTAATAACATAAAAATGATAGATTTAATACCATGAAGATAAATATATTCATTATATGTGACATAAATGGTCAGTATACATACACTATACAAAATTATTACTAGTGAATATGGAAAATCTCACGAAAATGGAAGTGGGATGAAGAAACCCTTACCTTAACTCCAAACGTGTTCCGATCTTGAACTTAAGCTCCTGGAATATGAAATTATACTTATTTAAGAAATTATTTAAGAACCTATTATACATTTATTTAGTTTATCATAATTCTGTTTAGTTCATTTATACCCTTATTGCTAAGTTATTATATTGAATTTTGTTGTTCCAGGTGTTCGTTTCATTTATTTTCACAATCGGTTCACTTGTTTTTAAGTAATGGAGATCATGTGGAATGTATATAAATATCTAGGATTATAATTATATATTATTAATTAACATAAAGAATTTATAATGGTCATTTATATCATTTGGTTACATGGAATGAGGATGAATCGTCAGATGAAAACCACTTCGATTATTCGGCGGTATTTGGAATATTATGAACTAGTTTTGTTATATAAATTAATTAAATGTACATATTCTGGTTTCTGAATATTAATTAGGTTATAATACATATATTATAGTCTGTTTAAACCATAAATATGGTTTCATGACCAGTAATGAAGAAGAAATTGAAGAACAAAACTTCGTCGTCCACGAAGTCTATAAATTGGAGCCACATGGACGTTGATTTCATTTATAAAAATAAAAGGGAGGAAGTAAGAATATTTATGATGCTTCCTCCATTCACATGATATAATTACATTATATAGATGATACTATATTTATCATGATCATTTGGACAGAGGAGGTGAGGAGAGGATAGCAAAATAAGATAAATTGAAATGAAACCAAATGAAAAAGAAGGGTGCTTTACCTCTTGAAATAACCTCCTTGAGAAACTCCTTAAGGGAAGGGGTTTTGGTCTTTTGGAAAGACTAGAAGATTCTTGGAAGTAGGGAGAGACTAGTTAAGGGTAATTGGGAAGAAATTTTAGGAGATTAAAGGCTTATATGAGTGAAGAGAAGAGGGAGTGGGGGGGGGGGGGTTTATAGTGGAGGAGAGGAGTAAATTTTGAAATTTAATTCATTATTTTTTTATTTCCCTCAAGACAACCAATATTGTTGTTTCATGTGACCAATAATAGTAATAAATACAAGTGAGTTTGAACCAAGCGGTCTTGAATCACTTGTGATGTCATGAATAGTGTATTTAACTGATAAATTGTATATACGGTATTTTATTGTATTTCCTTATTCATAAAAAATTCTAGAATTTCAGAAAAAATCCAAAAATTCACCCCTACCATTTTTCGACGTGTAGAATTAGAAAGTGAAATCAATTTTTCAAAAATAATTTTCTAAATATTATTAATTTAATATTTAAATAAAGTCATAGTTAATTTGAAAAATAACAATCTTAGAGGTCTAATTAGTTTTATGTGACATTGAAAAATTAATTAAGTTCCCATTATCATATTACCTTATGAAAATAAAATAATATCATTATTTACTATTCATAAGGTTCATATTACTATTCATAAGGGTATGTTACTATTCACCAAAAATCAAGTTTGTTTTATCAGACTCCAAATGACTTACTGAACCCAACTCTAGATGACCATTTTTCGAAATTCAAAACATAGAAGTGGAAAATTTATATTTAATGGGTAGCTTTTGACTATATCCTAAATAAACTAGTGTTGTTTCAAAGGAACATAGTGATGAATAGAATTTATTTAATAGAAGCATACCATAAAATGTTTGGGGTGTCACAAGAACGAATCACGTCGTTTCACGAGGTGGTCGTCTACAATACACACAAGCGACATTATTGTATTCTCATGGAATAGAAAGTAAGAAGGTATATGTTATATTATAATTAAATAAGTATAAATATATAATAAATATAATTTAAATATGTTAAATATGTCATTATATCCATCTGTGAAAGGAGTTAATTGAAAACTAATTATATCAGTTCACGAGGTGGTAGTCACCGTACACATGATCGACGGTTTTGTTTCCCATTTTATAGAAGAGGGGATAAATTTAGGTAATTAAATTAACATAATAACATATCAGTATATTTTATATACTGAATTTCTTATATCAGTTTTTTTAAATAATATTTTAAGTGGTTATAGGATTAAATAAAATGAAAACGCATAGTTAAGGGTTATGCCTCATCTTTAGAGAACCCCTTTAGTTTTACACTTAAATCCTTCTCAAGAGGGTTTACTAACAAAACTAAAGTCAATAGAATATGTATATGGAATTAAGGAATATATTATTTAAGTTATTGGATAAAAAATAGTTTTTAAACTCTGAAGATTAGAGGAGAGGGGGTTCCCCTTTATAAGTGGGTAAAGGGACCCATAAGGAAACTACTTGGAAATTTCTCAAAAGAATACAAAATGACAAAAATCATTCCAAAGAAAAATTATATCAAATGACCATAGATTCTAAATTTTGATATTATAAGGTTGAAATATTTCCATACAATATAATTTAGACAAGTTTATGGGAAAACTTACCCTAATATTTTTAGTTTAACCCCTCGGTAAACCCATTTTAAACTTAATTGTGGTGATTAGTTTTTACTATTTTTACTATTCATTTTGAAAAAAAATTAAGTTCAAATTATTATATAATATTAATTTTTATGATTATAAATATGGATTCAATTTTTTCAAATTATATTCAAAAAATTGAAAATTTATAATTAAATTTATCTCACATACATGGCGAACAAATAGTTTTCCAAAGAAAAAGTTCTCATATGTTTAAAAATTTCATATATAATAATTTAAAATGAAATTGATTTAAATAACATAAATTGGATTAATAATAATATAACTGAACTAATAATTCTTTTAATACCATTTTAAAATAATTTTTAACTTTTTAAATTCTTTAAACGAAAAGATAATTCTTAATAAAAACCAATATTTTTCAATATTCACTGAAAATTTTATCTTTTTAGAAAATTATCAAAAGTTAACTCTAAGATAATTTTTGACATGATAATTTAAAAAATAAAGTTTATTTTTTAAAATTTATTTTCTAAAACTTGAAAAAAAATATAATTGTGCAAAATGCGATGAAACTACTTTTAAAAAAATGCAGTTTTTAAGCATAAATTGAATTTATTCTTATATCATACCTATAAAAATATAAGATGAATGTTAAAACACTTTATTGAATATATAATTAATAAATTTCATTAAAATAATTCACTAAAAGTTATTTATTTTATTTATTGAGATAAAACATGCCTGTTTGCATAAAAATAGTTCTTTCAGAAAAATATTTCATTTATTTTCAAATGGTTTTTATTTTCATTTATAATTAATTAGTAACCAAATAATTAATTTTATATATGTGTGTAAACCATATAATTTCATAATTTATTTAATCATATTCATACCTATCATTCCAATTTCTAGTTGATAGTTTTTATATTGAATAATAATATTTTAATAGTATATCATGTTTCATTTAAACTCTTAGTGTTACATGTAGCACAAGCTATCAAAGAAATTAAATTTATTTGAAAATTTTATTTCATAAAATATCAAGGTGTTGCATTCTATGCCCCAGAAAATTAATTTTTTCCTCAAAATTATTCACTTTGGTACAAAAAAATGAGGATAATTCTGCCTCATTACATCCTTAGGTTCCCACATAACTTCCTTAGGCTGGTGGTTTCACCACAAAACTTTGACCAGGTGAGTGGTCTTGTTTCGTAGAACTTTATCTATATAGTTCAGAATATCCACTGGATTCTCCTCATAAAAAAATATATTTATCTAATGGAATCTCCACTGATTTAAATACATATGAAGGGTTAATTGTGTACTTCCTCAAGAGAGATTCATGGAACACATCATGAACTTGAGATGGTTTCAGTGGAAGCACCAAGAGAAGAGAAACCATACTTACTCCATCAAGAATATCAAAATAGAAAATATACCAAGGTATTTTATTTCATTTATTCTTGAATCTCATAACCTTATTCCATGTAGGAATTCATAGAAACACCTTTCCACCAATATCAAATTCCAGATCACACAAATGATTTTCAACATAACTTTTCTGTTATCTTTTTTACTACTCTTATGTGTTGTTGAATAGATATAACCTTCTCTACCATTTCTTTAACTAGAATGGTAATAATAGATTTATTTCTCTAAATTTATTCCAGTATGTTGGATCTCTACACTTCTTTCTATATAGGTATTTATAAGGATCCATCTAAATTCTCAAGTGAAAGTTATTATTATAATAAAACTCAACTAGAGGAAGTTGTTAATCCCAACCACCTTTGAAATACATAGAACAAGATCACATCATATACTCTAGGATTTGAATTGTTCTCTAAAACTGAAAATATATTTGAGGATGATACTTAGTGTAGAAACTCAACTCTATATCAAGATCATACTAAATAATTCTCTAGAACTTTGAGGTAAACCTTGTATCCAGATCAGATAAAATGGAATGTGGTACTCCATATAACCTTACCACTTCCTTATTGTATTTCCTAGAAATATAATCCAGAATTAAATGTTCTCTTATAATTATGAAGTGTTATGAATTTGTAAAGTGATTTACTACAACATATATAGAATTATTCCCTTTATATTTTTTGAGGAGTCTAATGAAAAAATCTATAGTGATGTTTTCCCATTTCAATTTTGGTATGGGTAACAATTTTAACATCCCCTAATATATGTCTTTCAAATTTAATATGCAGACATACTGAGAATAAATATACATAATCAGAAATATCTCTCTTCATTTTTTACCACTATTTATACTATTTCACATAGGCTAGTGGTAGTCATTATACCCTTACCTCCCTTCGGTTTTCGGTCCAAGCCTCGCAGCCTTTCCGGATGTGATAGGTTTTCACCCGAGTTGTAGGTTATCATTTTTATAAAACTATATTAATATATATATATATAACCACAATATTTTAAAATAATAAGATTATATTCAATATCATATGTGATAAATAACATTTATTTTATCTTTCATTACACGCAATATTTAGTTTAGCTTACGTTACATGCAACACTGAGTTTAGCTTACATTATATGCAATACCGAGTTTAAAAGAAATGTGAAATATTATTAAAATATTTAATATAATATTTATCACCTATATTTTAGAATGGAGGTTATGAATATTACTAAATAAATTATGAAAATTATAGTTATATATTTATTATAAATAAAATAATAATCACTTAATAGAAAAAGAAATATTTTCTGAAAAATTGTAGTTTTCTAAAAGATGGTTTAGTCACACTTTGCACACATAATTTAAATTTCATATTGAAAACTTTTTAAAAATTTATTTGATAAAATAAAATTCATTTTTTAAACCATAATATCACAAATATCTTAGGGTGAATTTTTGGGATTTTTCTGAAATATTTCATTTTTTGGTGAATGGTGAAAAATACACATTTTTAATTGAAATTTGTCTTTTAATTTAAATTATTTATCAAGTTAAATTATATTTTGAATTTGTTCTAAATTAAATTTATTTAAATTTTATATCAATTAATTTAGGTTATTTTATTAATTTTTATATTGAATTTTGATCTAAAAACATTGTAAACTTTTGAAAAATTTCTCTTTAAAAACATGTTTTCTCATCATGTCTCCAGGATTAATTTTAATTAAATTTTTCCACTTATTTTAATTGAATTTGGAAAAATATATTTCATATTTTTAATAAGAATAATATATATTTTATAATAAGTTTAACTTAAGTTTTGATCAAAATGGAAAATGAAAATTGAAAAAAAAAATATCACATTTAAGGTAAAATGGATATACTATGGATTAAACAAATAATATTAGGATTAAAATGACCTAAAAACTTTTCCAAAAACCATTTTCTAGAAACATTTATATATTATACCTTATATTTTCTATAATGGATTAGTTTTTAAGCTTTTTTCATGATAAAAAAGTGGGTATGATAGATTATTTTCAAAAAATTACAGGTATGTCACTCACCTCACTTATAGAAGGATACCACATATCATCTCTTATTTACACCTTAAATCTGATTTGATTTGTACAAGGAATAAAAAAATAATTTAAAACTTCCATAAACTCATTCTATAATCTTTATTTTTGGAAATATCCAACCTAGTAAGGATTTAGTTCCAACCTAAGGAAGATACCCGAATAAGAGGTAACGTTCTTCAATGAGAATTTTTATTTTATTTATTTCTACGCCTCCATATATTATTATTAAACCATGTTGATATAATAGCCTCAGTATCTTCCATATACTGAAATTTTTTAAAAAATAATTTTTTGACATACAACCATCTCCAATTCCATAAAATGTGTTACGAAATCATCATTCATATGTACGACGGACTACCGCCTCAAAAACTGATGTCATTCGTTTTTTCATTAAAAACTTTAACGATTAGATATTATAATAGATATAAAGTATATGTATAATATTTATAAAATAATTATACTTATAGAGTTATTATATCATAAATACCTTTTTTACTTTCCATTACATAGGGGATACGATAACGTCGCTCGTGTGTATGGTGGACTATCGTCTCGTGAAGTGATGTGATTCGTCCTTCACAAACGCTTAACATATAAGGTGATAAGGATAAATTTAATGATTATATTTGATATAAATGATATAATTATGATATTAATTAAAAATTTATAATTCTGAAAATATAATATATATATATATATATATCATTTCCTTTCTTTTCCTACCTTTTCACACAATGGAAGATGATAATGTCGCTCGTGTACATGTGAACTATCGCTTTCACAAAATGATGTGACTCTGTTTTCATCATCCAAACACATAGATGATATATATATATATATATAATATGTTATTTATGATATTATTATCATTATGTATGAATAAAATATTACAAAACTTCTTTCCATAATGATCATTGAAAAATGAAAGCGTTACTCATGCGTACGTATGGCCTACCATCTCCATGATCATAATGTACTTCATTAATAAAAACCATATTTCATGGTTGGTACTAAAATTATAATTGAGGTATAAATATAATATTTATTTCATGATTATTATTTAGAGATTATGAAGCTATATAATATGTGCAAGAACCGAATCTTTCATGACAAAGAATTCATGAGAAAATAAGGAAATAAACATATGAAATAATGAAAATAATGAAATATTATTAGAAAATGGTTGATAATATGTTATAAAATTATCATATATGATATTTTAAATATTAATATGGTTATTTAATAAGTTAATAACATGTTTAAAACCACTATACTGGAGTTTTAAGCATGTTTAACTAAAATAAAGTCTTAGGTAAGGGATTTCATCTCAATTTCATTTCATTGAGGCACATTTGTATGTTACGCACAAATTTATTTATATCATTCATATACTACCCATTTGACATGTAATATAATTATTAATTAATAATTCATGTTAATTTTATTTTCAATTTGAATTATTATATACAAGGCAATTTGACTTAAAAGTTACCAATTGGTAAAGAATTTCATAACTCAATTTCTTTTCATTATATTATATTACTTCCTTATTGCCATTGATATTATAAGATTATATTCATAATGAATTTTTATTATATTATGATGTATTTACATTTTTTTATTCGGATTTATATTTTTTAAACATAATTGATTCATTGATTAGTTATCACTTCAATGTTATAATCATTATAAGGGTTTATTTCACAATATCATTCTAATCGAGATTGTTTATTTTGTAATTCCAGTTGAAGGAAATTATTTGATCATTTTCTATAAAAACCCATTTAATTTTATTATCCACTATTTATTCAGGATATTTTCAAGTAATATTACCATTTTTCACTCTTTGGTACTTACGATGTTTTAGAAAATGTTTTTAAGAAAATACAACTCCATTTCTCTCTTCGGTCAGAAATTTGTTTTCTTCCAAAACCATGTTTTCTAAAAATGTTTTCAAAAATGTTTTTAACCTTTTCAAAATGATTTATTAAAGAAATTTTTACATATTTTTTATTTTTTAAAAATGTTTTCAAAGTAATATTCTTGTCATTTTCAGACCAAGGTAATTTTCTAACCTTTTTACAGTACAAAACGAATGCTCTTTTTAATTTGTACAACATGTACAAAATTACCCACCAATATGACCGTCATTTATTTGAAGCTTACTTTTCAAGTTTAAAAGTTATTTTTAAAGGAATTTTTTCCATAATATTATGGAAATTATTAGTTTTAAAAAGTTAATTTCAAAGAAAATTATTTTCAAAATGTTTTATGTTTTAAAAAGTTGTTTTCAAAATAAAAAGGGTATTTTCCACAATAATATTTTAAAGGTATTTTTATGGTATTTTTATTCATCAATGAAAATATCCCTTTATTATTAATACAATGGTTACATGTTGTATTTATACCATCCTTATTCTTCCTCTAGATGGTTTATGATCATTTTGACCAAGGAAAGTATTGAAATTTACTTCCTTGGTTCATTTTTATAGTAATTAACTTTATATTAAATTATTAACTTTCCTATGGATATTAAATTTCCTCTAAAAATACATATTATTTATCATAGATATATTTATTTCTTAAACTGTATATCATTTATATATATGATGTTTAGTTTAAAAGTTATTTGATTAACTGGGGAAATATTAATAAATTTGTATTCTTTACTCAATATGAATATTTGATGATAAGGCACATTGTTCATGAATTAAATTGATTATTTGATATATTAGGAATTCTATGGACCTACAGTAATGGGTGGGATCAGTATTATATATCCCCTTGATGCATTGGTATGTCTCCTAAGACAATCAAGTTAATCTAACATTAAATGGGTTTTTACTTGTAGTTTAAATTGTCTTGTGAAAGGTATTGATGATAGATGTATCATGTGCCTAATACATTATGTTTAATAATTAATAATTTCCTTCATTAAGATTTCAATTATTATTATCCATGATATTTTTAAAATAATATTATCTATGGATGTATTTCATTCTCAGTTATTGATTAAATGAAATGTTTTTTTCAATTATTTACTTTCTATATTGATTACACCTTGTAAAATTATTATATTCATGATATTGATTAAATTTCATGTGTTTTTAATTATTTAATTTTTCATATTGATTTTTATGTAAGATATTTTCACATTTATATTATCTCTAGATGTACTTCCTTCTCATTTTATTGATTACATGGAATGTGTAGTCAATTATTTATCTTTCCATATTGATTATGATTATTTATTCATGATTGATTTTATTATACTTAACCCTTAATGAGAATTTGAGATCACCATTATTTTGTCTCCTTTATTAGAAATACATGAAGTGTACTATATTTTTTATGCAAGGATATTCTAGATGGAATGATGTTATTCTTGAGAAAAAAAATTATGTTTTAATTTGAGTTTTCAAATATAATATAGGAATCATGTATGTATCTAGTTTACCAAGACTACTAAACTATTTAGTCATTTGGAATGTGATTCCTTGTATATTATGTCAATGTAATAAAGTAGGAATCAACTTCAGGATTCTAGATTTGGTGTCATTACAGTTGGTATCATAGGAAAAGGAAGTGATCTGATCCTTGGAAACTCTCATGTGTAAACATTGGGTGAAGTGTGAATCTCCACCCAAGGGCTTCGTGAGGAAAGGGATACCACTAGGGATGGTGGTGTGTCCTATCCAATAGGTGTATCCACCCATGAAATGCCTTTATAGGTATCAATTATATCCCACTGGAAATAAGTCCATAATTTTATAGTTGGTATTATATAAAGTTTAGTATAAACCTTAGGAACTAGATTTAGGAAAACATAGATTAGGGGACATAACCCTATGATAAAATTTGATGATAAGTATATAAGAACATCCTAAAGTTTTGGTAAGGAATATATTATGTGGTTTTTCCTTGAAATAAATCCATATCTAGACACTAAAAGTGGATGTGGTTCTAGAACATATGTACTTAGGAGTAATAAATCTAAAAATATTGCATTAGGATTGACCTGATTATCACCTGATGCATGAAAACAGGTCTTACTGTGCCCCTAGTTTGATACTCCCAATGGATATGATTAGGATAATTCACATTTTCTCTACAAACCATTATAAATTATTTGAATAGATTATGATAATGAATGGCCTTGGTTAAACCTAAGGTGTCTTAGATTGAAAAAATGTGTCATAACAGAATGATGAAATTTTTTATGTGTGGAAAATAAGGGCATAAAAAATTAATTTCCAAGTAAAAAGAAAGAGTACCTTGGATGGAAATAAATTTCATCTTGGGGATCAATTTATAGTTTTTTGGATTAAATGTGGGGAACCTAGGAATTATCTGAGTCAATTCTCTCTTTTAAAGGATAAAACCTAGTCCATGGAAGCACCTATGTTGAAATAAAGCTACTGAAGTATTTATGTTTTGTTATTAAATAATTAAATTATTGAAGTATTTTACCAATGGTATTTTAGTTATAATAATCCTGAAATATATAAGGATTGTGTTAAATTTTAGAAGAATATGTGTCTTTATTAGCATAAGTGTTATGGATACCATCATGGGTTTATGAGTTTAATATTGATCACAAGTTCAAATTCTTAAAGACCCCCTTTTTACATTTTTATGTGATGAGAGTATACCATGATTAAGGATATTTTGAAAGAAATTTATGGAAGTAAAACTCTTTGGTTTAGTAAATGTTTTAGTGAAAATTTTATTTAAGGAATAATGCATTTACATTTTATAGACATAAGTTTAAATGTATTGATAAACTTTAGGATTAATATGATAATTAATGAAATTTTAATAATAGTAAAATAATATTATTAGACTTTGTGGAAAAAAATAAGTTGTATTGAAAACCATAGTAAAAAGTTTATTTAATGATTAATTTTATTTCAAGGATGTCCATCATATTTTTTTGTTAATTTTACAGTAATTATATTAATATATTTTAGAAAAAGGAAACATGTATACTAGGTTACAACCCATCGCATTCGGCAAGGTTGTGATCCTCGAACCCATGAATGAAGGATGGTAAGGGTTTATAACCTACCACGAGCCTATGTGAAGTCCTGGTTAATATGTCTTTGTTTTTAATTAAACAATTTAATTAATAAATATTAACGATGAACCAATGGTGTTACCATTGAGTTTTAAAGATTAATGTATCATATTCGACAACTTGTGTAACCATATTGGTTTTGGAAAATATTTAGAGACATATGGAAAGACTTTTCACTCTTTTATGGATCTTAAAATCCATTAAAAGTGAATATTAGTACTTCAATAATAAAAAAATATTTTTGGATATTCATTTCTTCAATTAAGGGGTGAATTGGAAATTGATTGAAGCACAACCAAAGGATGAAATTGTATATTCCCTTATATTCTTATACAGTAAACTAATTCATCAACTTTAAGGAAAGGATATTGAAATGAAAATGTAATCATATTACATTCATATATGATGAATCATATTTTCCTTTAAATCATCACAAATTTATGGTTTTTAGGCCCTTAACTTTCCATTGATCATTCACTTTCTTGTGATCAATGATCTTTATCACTCTCTATAATTATTTACAATTTTCTTCCATATCAATTTCTCCACTTGCCACTAATGTTATCCTACTTGAAAACCTAGTTATGTGTTATTCCATATGACCTTGGTACTTTCCTTTCTCTCTTATTAATAGGATATTTTATTAAATCTTTTTACAGTCTAGCTTTTCAACAAAAAAATCAAATATCAAACACTTGATTACCAAAAAACAAGTTTAAATTGTGAGGATGCAATTTATTTAAGATGGAGAGAATGTAACAACCTAGTATTTTAAGATAAGAACATTTTATCTGATATAATATGTGACATGAAACAATTATTTTATCTTACATTACACAAAACATTAAGTTTATCTTACATTACACGCAACACTAATTTTACATTATAAAAATGTGGGTATGATTGAATCTTTTCAAAATATTACAAGTGTGTCACTTCCCTCAATTATAAAAGGCCACCCCTATCCTCTCTTATTTGTAGCTTCAAAAAAATTTGGTTTATCCAATAACTACCTAAATCACTTTCCAAATACCCTCTACTCATTCTAGAAGACTTTTTTTTTGGAATAAATCCAACCTAGTAAGGCTTTAGTTCAAATCCAAATAAGATACTCAAAGAAAAGGTAACGTTCTTCAACAAGCGTTTTTATTTTATTTATTTCTCCACCTTATTCAATTATTATTAAAACATTATGATATAATAAAATCGGTATATTAAATATATTGGGATGTTTTTATAATAATAACTTGTCCTAAAACCATCTCTAATTCCATTAAATGGGTTATGAAATCATCATTCATGTGTACAGCGGACTACTGCCCAGTGAACCGTTGTCAATAATTTTTCCATTACCACCTTTCATGGTTGAATATTATGTTGGATATAAAGTATATTTATAATATTTATAACATAATTATACCTATATATTAATTATTTCATATATAAATTTTTTAATTTTCATTACGTAGGGGATACGATAACGTCACTTGTGTGTACGGCAAACTACGCCTCACAAAACGATTTGATTTATCCTTCACTAACGCTTAACATGGAGAATGATAAGGATAAAGCTAATGATTATATGTTATATACATAAAACAATTATGATATTAATTAAATATTTATCTTTCTAAAAAAATAATATATATATATATATATATCATTTCATTTCTTACCTTTTCACTCAATGAAAGATAATAACATCATTTGTGTACGTGTGGACTACCGTCTTCATGAAATGATATGACTCTCTTTTCATCACCATAAAACATGAATGTTATGTGTATATTTTTTTATATTTAAAGAAATAATATGGTATTTATGATATTATTATCATTCTATAAGGATAAAATATTACATACATCCTTTCCAAAATGATCATTAAAAAATGAAAATGTTACCCATGCGTAGTACGACCTATCATCTTCATGATAATAACATACTTCATTTATCAAAACCATATTTCATGATTATTATTAAAATTATAATAGAAGTATAAATATTATAATAATGTTATTATTATTATAATGTAGATGATGAAGCTATATAATATGTTCAAGAACAAAATCTTTCATGAAAAAACACGCATGTGAAAACAAGGCAATTGACACCCAAAACAATGAAAATAGTGTAAGATTATTAATGAAAAGGTGATAAGATGTTATAAAAGGGTCATATATTCTATTTTAAATATTAATATAGTTTTTTAATAATTTAATAACATGTTTCAAACCACTATATTGGAGGTTAAATCACATTAAACCAAAACAAAGCATGAGGTGAGGGATTTCATCTCAATTTAATTTCATTACGACACATTTGTATGTTATACACCAATTTATTTAAATGGTGGATATACTAACCCTTTGAAATTTAATATAATTATTCCTTAATAATTCATGTTATTTTGTGTTTTAATTTGAATTATTACATCCAAATTAATTTTACTTAAAAGTTACCAAGTGGTAAAGAATTTTATAACTCAATTTCTTTTCATTGGGTTATATTACTTCTTACTTGTCATTTATATTCTAAGATTATGTGTATAATGACTTTTTATTATCTTATGATGTATTTAGGAATAAAAGAAGGCTATTTCCCTTTTACTTACTTGGGTGTGCATATCTTCTGGGGAAGAAAAAAATCCAGCTATTTTCACAGCATTGTTGATCAAATTATCAATCAACTTTATTCTTGGAAAGGTAAATATCTTTCTATGGCTCGGAGAGTTTTTATTTTTAAGTCTACAATTTTTTCCAAGATGGTCTACTCGATGATGGTTTAAAATTGGCCTACTAGTCTTCTAAAAAAATCAACATTTTCATTAAAAAAAATTGTTTGGACTGGTAGTACGATTGAAAGAAGACTTGTCACCATACCATGGGTCACATATTGTAAAACCCTGGATAAGGGTGGTCTTGGGATTAAGAATCTTAATCTTTTTAACTAATCTCTTCAATCTATAATGACTTGGAATTTGATTCACAACAAATCTGATTCCTTGTCCTTTCTTAAAAATCGTTTTGTTTACAAGCTTCTGAATGGAAACTTGGGTTACATCACTTCCTCCATCTGGCCATCCATTAGACATTATTTCCTTAATATCATGCACAACTCTAGATTGATGGTTAGTGCTAATTCCTCTCTGAATTTCTGGCTGGACAACTGGACTGGTATCCCCTTAATCTCAATGTTATCGTCCACCACTACTCCTGGGAATACCAACTCCACTATATATGATGTTGTTAACTCTCATGACATCACCCTTCCAAATCACATCAGCCATATCATTGACAACTATCCTTTTTCCGACACTGATGATTTCCTTATTTGGGAACATGCTTTTAATGGAGTCCTTGATTATAAAATTTTCTAAAAAAAATTAGTAATTCTATTTCTAACTTTGTTTGGTTGAAATGTTTTAACAAACCTTGTATCAAACCCTCACGTCTTACTCTCATTTTGCATTTTGCTCATAATAGGGTCCCCACCGATGTGTGCCTTCAATCCTTTGGGATTTATCTTTTCTCTAGATGTCATCTGTGCAACCAACACCATGAGGATGCTAATCATTTTTTCTTGTCTTGTGCTATAGCTGCTGCTCTTTGGAATTATATTTCTAACATTTTTTGTTGTAGATGGTCACTTCTTGCTACTATCAGCTCTTAACTTCAACACTGTGTGATTTGGGATTTTTCTAAGCAAATCAAGAATATTTTTCTGACTACGGTGGCAGAGCTTCTGCATGTGATCTGGTATGATAGAAATAATTTTATTCATAATAATTGCTCATTCAGTCTCAATACAGGTAAAACGCATATTCTCATTACCATCAAGGATGATGCCTCACTTCAGAAAGATCATTGTGACAAATCTGTTTGTGATTTTGGGATCCTCCACCGTCTTCAAATTGCAGGATCTTATAGGCAACCTCGACGTACCTTTGAAGTCTTCTGGAAAGCTCCGCTTCTAGGATGGATCAAAGTGAATGTCGACGGTGCCTCTAGAGGAAACCCAGGTCTGGAAGGTTGTGGTGCCATTATCAGAGACTTTCTTTGAAGGTGCCTTGGCTGCTTCTTCGGTGGATGTGGTACGGCCTCGGCCTTGGAAGCGGAAATGTTTGGAGTCATTCATGCGGTGGACTTTGCCAAGAAAAAGGGTTGGAACAAGCTGTGGATTGAATGTGATTCAACCACTGTTGTCCAAGATATTTGAAAGGGGGTGGTGCACCTTGCATGGTCGCTTACCTCTCAATGGATGAAATGTCTTACTGTGCTCATGGATCTCAACTACATTTCCACACATGTATACCGTGAAGCGAACATGGTTGCTGATAGTCTTTCCAACAAGGGGGTCAATCAGGTTATTACCTGGTTGGATGATTTTCCTGATGATTCGCTCCCTTTTTTCATTAAGGATTGTAATAATATTCTGTCTTTCAGACTTTTGTAATTCCCTTTCTTTTTTTGATCAATAAATTGTGCCTTGGTCTTTGACTGAGGCACCACCTCTTGAAAAAAATTATTATTTTATCATTGTAAAAATAAAACCTTTTAATTTTATTCTCCTCTATTTATTCATGATATTTTTAATTAATATTACCATTTGTTCACTCTTTGGTACTTAAAATGTTTTATAATTTTTTTTAAGAAAATCTGACTTCATTTCTCTCTTTAGTTGGAAATATGATATCTTCCAAAACCATGTTTTCTAAAAAAAATAAAAAAATATTTTAAACTTTTAAAAATTATTTTTTAAATACATTTTTACCCATTGAGTATTTTTACAAAAAAAATCAAAAGAATATTCTTGTCCTTTTTAGATCAAGGCACTTTTTTAACCTTTTTACAATGCAAAAGGAATGTTCTTTTTAACTTGTATGGTATTTATGAAATTACCCATCGACATGACCATAATTTATTGAAATTTTAATTTGAAATTTTAAAATTTTATTTTTAAATAAAAAAATTTCCTATTATTTTTGGAAATTATTAGTTTTAAAAATTTATTTTCAAAATTTTTTATGTTTTAAAAAGTGATTTTCAATATGAAAATGATATTTTTCTCAAGAATGTTTTTAAAGATATTTTTATGGTATTTCAATTCATCAATGAAAACAACCCTTTATTTTTACTCCAATAGGTATATGTTGTATTTATACTATCCTTATTCTTCCTCTAGATGCTTTATGATCATTTTGACCAAGGAATGTATTGAAATTCACTTCCTTTATTAATTTTTGTAGTCATTAACTTTCCCTTGAATTATTCACTTTCTTGTAGACATTAAATTTCCCCTAAATATCTATATTATTTATCATTTATATATTTAATTCTTAAATCGTATATCATTTCTATATACTATGTTTATTTTTGAAATTTATTTTATTAACTGGGGAAATATTGATAAATTTGTATTCTTTACTAAATATGGATATTTGATGATAAGGAATGTGGTTCATGAATTAAATCAATTATTCGATATATGAGTAATACTTTGGACCTATAGTGGTGCATGGGGACCAGAATTATATATCCCCATGATGCATTGGTAGGTCTCATGAGAAAATCAAGTTAAGCTATCATTAAATGGGTTTTTACCTGTAGTTTAAACTATCTTGTGAATGGTCTTGAAAATAGAGGTATCATGTGCCTGATACATGAAGTCTAATAATTAAGCATTACCTTCATTAAGAATTCAATTATTATTATCCATGATATTTTCATAATTATATTATCTTTGGATGAATTTCATTCTCAATTATTAATTAAATAGAATGTGTTTTCATTTATTTACCTTTCCATATTTATTAAGCCTTATCCAGTTATGATAGTTATTTTATTGAGTAAATATCATATTTTTTAAATTATTTACTTTTCCATATTGATTATTAGCTAATAAATTCTTTCATTTATATTATCTCTATATGTACTTCCTTCTCATTTTATTGATTACATGGCATGTGTGTTCAGTTATTTACCTTTCCATATTAACTATTCTTATTGATTCAAGATTATTTCCACTGTACTTAACCTTTATTGAGAATTTGATCTCACCCTTTTTTCTTTTCTCAGTAATCCATGAAGTTTACTATGTTTTATATGAAAGGATATACTAGATTTAATAATGTTATTCTCATGAAAAAAAATATGTTATAATTTGAGTTTTCAAATGTAATATAGGAATCTTGTATATATCTAGTTTACCAAGACTACTAAACTATTTGGTAATTTGGGATGTGATTCCTTGTATCTTATTCCAATGTAATAAATTAGGAACCATCTTTGAGATATAAGATTCAACTTCATTTTAATATAATTCCTAAAACATTCAAAAATTTCAATAACTCTTAATTACTTCAACATAAAAGATAAGATAAACCCTAAATTTCACCAATGCCTTTAATCATATTTCAAAAAAATGTAAGGGCATTCCTCCCAAAATAATTTTTTCAATTATAACGTATACAAAACCAAAGGATTTTATTTCCATAAATGTATCTTAAAAATATCTTTAATCTTGATAAACTCTCATCACATAAAACCTTAAAAGGGTGTTTGTGACTTATAAATTATGATCAACCTTAAACTAATAAACCCATGATTTTATTGATAAATCTTAAGTTAATCTTACATGGAGAAATATTTGATTCCAAACTATAATTCAACCTTTATTACTTAAACAATATTTTATCTTATAAAAACCATTTCTATAAGGATCTTGGGTTCATCCTTTCATCGATATAATATCTAATGTGATTCAATTATTCCAGAATCCATGTAAAGGGAGATAATCAATACTTATAAACACATCAAATTTTACTAAAGGCTAAACAATAATATTTTCATAGGGCTCATTCATACAAACTCCAACATAAAATTCCCAATTCTAGAGTGGAGGGTAAGTGTTCCCTAGTTA
This sequence comes from Viscum album, assembly GCA_963277665.1. Classification (NCBI taxonomy): domain Eukaryota; kingdom Viridiplantae; phylum Streptophyta; class Magnoliopsida; order Santalales; family Viscaceae; genus Viscum; species Viscum album. The sequence goes on along the minus strand of OY728132.1, from coordinate 1,112,743,380 downwards.
TAATGATTCACTTCAATTGTTGTGATTTCATAAGATTTTCCTTTTTCCTTTGTCTTTAGTGGTTGTTTTGGATTATTATCATCATTATCCCTTAGATTAGGGCATTGATTTTTATAATGCTCAAACTCCTTGCACTTGATGTACTGGAGTGTGGGAGGTGCATTCTGTGGAGATTAATCTCTATTTTCATCATTATATAACTTCTTCCCATCATTTGGGAATCCATCTACTTAATGACCTTCTTTTCCATAATTAAAACATTTAGTAGTCCCCTTAAGAAAATTTCTTCCATGTTTCTTCTATTATTTGAGAATAAAAGAAAACTCATCTTCTTTTCTCTATGGTTTTTAGAGTTTCCCTTAAATTCCATATTTCTTTTATTATCAAAATTATATAATTGATGATTAACCCTAATCTTAATTTTAACCTTAACATAACATTTAATGATTTCTTTATAGCTACCTAAATACCTTATGGATAATTCCCTTTAGAGACTTGGTTTTAAGCCACTAAATAATTGATAAACCTTACTTTTAGGTTGGATGATAATACCATAAGTGTAGCTCATAAGTCTTGTAAATTTTAACTCATAGGTACCAATAGACTCATCATCCTTATATTTTATCTCAAGAAACTCCTTCGGTTTAATACAAATAATAAGAGGAAATTACTTATTGAAAAATAAGATCTTAAACTTATCCCGATCTATGGAGTTTATTTCTTATTTTTTTCCTAGTGTTCTTGATAAGATACCACCATTGATCCACTTCACCTTCCTAATGATATAAATCCAAAATGAATTTTTCATGCTCCAAATATTGGAAAATAGAAAATATCTTGTCAATGGTACCGATCCATTACTTAGTAACTATTAGATCAGCAGAACCACTAAAATAAGGTAAGAATTTACTCAAGAAGGACTCAATAGAACATTTTTCCCTCATTTACTCATTTTTAAGTTTAGCATGATTTATAGTTTGAGAAATTTGTGTGATTATAAAAATGTTATTTTTCATTCTAGCTCACATAATGTTTGGTTGCTCAGGATTACAATCATTAAATTTTCCATTACACTCAACATTTACATGGTTCCATTATGTTACATCTATTGAATAAAACCAAAAATCAATATTTAAACAACAATAATCATAGTAAGAAACCATATATTCATAAAGAATAATTTATAGGTTATCTAAATCAAGACACCTTATTTTAAATCTACAACACCTTAGATTTATCCTAGGTTATCCATGATCATCATCTATTCAAATCCTTCATGATGGTTCATAAAGAAAATGTGAATTAACCAAATAATATCCCCTAGGAGTGACAAACTAGGTGTGAATTAAGGCTCATTGTCATGTACTAGGTAATTATCGAGTCTAGCTTAACATGGATTTTTTAAAGTTATTACCCCTAGGTATATCTATGTCAGAACCATGTCTACTTGTAATATCTAGATAGGGATTTATTTCTTGGTAAACCACATAATATCTTCCTTAACAAAACTCTATGATGTTATCTTATACTTAGGATTATTCTAAGGGTTATCACTAAAATTTTCTCATCCTAATGTCCAGAGTTTAACTAAACCTTGCTGTGATACCAACTGTAACGACCCAGAATTTTCATAATAAATATCACATCTTTTTAGAATAATATTATATATATTTCATAAATATATTCCCAAGTACCATAATGGTTTAGTGTTTTTGGAGACTAGGTACACAATCTTCTTATTTAATAAAATATCTTCAACATCTCCCATAAATATCTTCCCCTTTTGTACTCTTCATAAACATACCCTACTTAAAACCTTTATTCATAAAATGGGGAAAGGAAACATAATAAATATTGAGATCAAATTCTCAATAAGGGTAAACATGGGTGATATCATTCTATGATCATATGAAATCATAATATAAGAATAAAGGTATTATATCATGAACATAACTTACAAAGTTCATACCTAACCTATCATAGATAATAAACATGAATCATGGAATAAATAACTATCATTCTAAAATACATGATTCATAAGAGTGTGAAATCATCATAATTCATGAACCATAACCTCATTTAATAAGAGTGTGGAACCAATATAGGTATAAAAATTGTTTCATTTGTCAACGTTAACTACCAAGACCATAAAACATAATAGATTAGGCCTCATCACCTATTTCCCATTATGGATCAAGACCATAATCTTATTTCCCATTGTAGATCAAGCTCATTGACTTGTTTCCCATTATGGATCAATCCCTTTGACTTGTTTCCCATTGTTATCTCGTGAGATATAAATATTTACACAATTCATTTGAGGTATATATAGGTCCCAACCATCACATAATCTATACATTTTTGTGCAACAATACCATAAAACATTCACCATATCATAACCCATAGAAAAGAAATGGGTTTCATAAAAATTTCATCATATAATAACCCATAGAAAATAAATGAGTTTCATAAATATTTCATCATAGTATAACCCATAGAAAGGAAATATGTTTCATAAACATACCATCAATTCATATAGCACAACCCATAGAAAAATAATGGGTTTCATAAAAATCTCTTCATCATAGTCATAAACCATCTAGATAAAGAATAAAGATAGTACAATTGGATCATATCCCATGTAAAACATAAGAAACACCAAAGGTTTTTGTTGTTGATGAATAGATATTCCGTAAAAGATCATTAAAAATTTCTTGAGGAAAATATCCTTCCCATTTTTAAACACTTCTTTAAAATATAAAAATTTCACAAATATTAAAGAAAACAATTTATTTTAAAATAACCTTGAAATTTTGAAAGGGAATCTTTAAATCATTGAGTGTTCATTATGATGGGAAATATCATTCATGTCACAAAAATTAAAAAATATATTCCTTTCACATTATTGGTAAAAGCCAAAAGGTCCTTATTTGGAAAATGAAAAAAACATTCCTTTTAAACCATTTTTTAAAAATTAAAACATGGGTAAAAATATATTTAAACAATAAATGGATAGTATTAAAAACTTTCTTTAAAATTTTTTTATAAAACATGGATATAGAAGGAAAAGGGTTTTCAATCAAAGAGAGAAATAACAAAAAAAATCTTAAAAACATTATTTTGATATCTTGAGTACTTAAAGAGAGGAAAATAAAAGGAAAACTTTTATTTTAATGGAATAACGATAGGAGAATAAAATTCATGAGTTTCTTGAAATATAGATAATAAGATCTCATTATTGGAAGCATATAATAAACAATATCGATTAACAATGAGATTGTAACATTAAACCTTTACCAATTTGGTATATTTTGAATTATAAGTCCCATGTATAAGATCTTTTCTTTTCCTATTAGGTATATATCTTCTTTATTTTGGTTTAAATGTTGTTTTATGGACTAATGTGAATACCCTTTGAGTTTATGGGGGTATTGAGGGTGTATGGGGCTTGTTATGAGATTGAAGCCCAGTTTTTTGTAAAATCAGGAAAGGTTGCATGGTTAGTAGAAACCATGAAGGGTAGGTTACATAGTTAGTAAAAACTATATAGGGTAGGCCACACGGTTACTAATTACCATGCAAGACCGGACAGTGGGGTTATATAGGTTGTACAGTTTGAGGAAACAGTTTGGATGGAGGTTCACACCCATGTGGGGAACCTGAAATTTTTATCAGATATGAAATGCATGGTTTGTGTATGGTTAGTCAAACCATAATCATTGAACATGCATGTTCCCCTTTAGCAAGGAAGAGGGCACACGGTTGGTGCATGGTTTTTTCAATCATGTGTTCAATCCATACAACCCAGTATTTTGAGTAAAAAGGAATGAATTTCCCTTAAAAATCAATTTAAACCTAAAATATAATTCCTTCTTCCTCCATTGGAAAACAGTAGATGTGGGGATCTCCTCCTTGAATCCAAATTGTCAACTTTTTCACCGATATTTTGTTCGAATTTGGAATCGAGTGCCTTCAGTCTCATTGGATCCACATTATTGAGTACTCCATTCTTTTTTTGTCATATTTTTTACTTTGAATTGATGAATTTATTTATGTGAAATTTAATATGATCTATTTTTAGGGTTTTAATTTTTTATTCATTTTTCTCCCAATATGAGTTGAACTAGGAGCTAATACTGGATGATAACTCTACTGCGAACCTATGGTAGGTGTTCTATAATTTTCCTGAGTGGTTTAATTCTTTATAGATCTATTTTTCATTATTCCTCCTATTGGACTTACCAGCATGGCCCCAAAATTTAATTGAATAATTAAATTGAACATAAAAGAACCTATTGGATATTTTCACTAGTTCCTTGAGACTTTTTGGAGGTTGTTTCCCCAACCAAGGTTACCCATGAGGTGTACCTTTGATATTTCCCTTTTATATACCACCCACAGGGTGAGTTTTGTGCTAATCTAGTTAGAGGAAGTTGTAATAAAATGAATTGAATTGATTTGATTAATTAGAAGATGGTGATTCCTTATTTTCCATGTGTTGACATGTTATTCCTTTCCTGAATTGATTAAATGAATTATATAGATTTGTATATGAGTGGGTATACTCATGGAACTTGAATTATTGTGAATTGATGAATGGAATGATATGTGAATTGAAATGGTAGTGGATGCCTTGGTTGGTATACCATGGATCTTGATTCCATATAGATTCCATGGACATTTAACCCATGGATCTTTATTTATAGTAGAAGATACCTTGGACCTGTATGTTCCTTAGATCTTAATTCTATAGGATGCTAAGGGAATTTTTTTCCCTTGGATATGGATTGCTGGAATTATATTGGACATACTCTATTGACATGATCTTTGGACTTCACTAGTCCCATTACTGAGTTTCCATTGAGATTCTCCTCAGACTCAATAAGGATTCCTTGGTATTCTATACCTTGGATCCAGCCCCATTGGGTCTGACACTTCTAATTATACATCACATCCATGGTAAATGTGACACGTTTGATTATACAGAATAGCTATGGTGGATATGATATATAGTTTATATGACAAGGTTGTTGGTGATATGATATACTGTGTATATAGAATGTTCATGGTTTTTACTTCCCTTTTTCCTATTATCTACCATGTGATAGGATATTGACACTTGTTTTTTAGGGATCCTTATATTGATATATAGGATCACATATTTTTTTTCTTTTTTCATGGGAACTTTACTTTCAGTTCTGTCATACCTATTATATTATGAACTCTACTTTAGCTTGCATTACACAGCCAAGATTTTTTATAGGCACTTTGGGTAGTGACCTACTGTGATTGTATCTCACACCTCATTCAGGCCACCTTTGAGTACCCAGACAGACTATATGGATTCAATTAGGGATCAGGTAAAATGCCCACAATTTGATACTTGACTTTCTTCCATGCCTAGGAGTAGGGGGTATGGGACTGAGCAGAGGTTCGTGATTCTATCTGAGATAGTTTTTTTTTGGTATTTTTTTACATGTATTGTACAATTTACTATATACCTATTTCATCTTCTTTGTAAATACATGACATGATCATCATTGTATATGATATTAATTCTAGCATTGTTATATATATCTGTACACTGGATGTTTATCTATTGTCTTATTGATTTATTGCTTCCTCTATTGATTTTTATATTTTTCTAACACTGTGTTACACTCTGATGAGTGGGAATAACCTCCCCACACACACCCTAGGCCCTCACTACTAGTCAGAAGCCTCTGGCGTTTGAGGAGATATGCTTAAATTCATGTGGTCAATCAGGATTGGAGCACCATTCAGTGGAATCCTAGTTTAGGATATTACAAAGTGGTATCAGAGAATTTCTTTTCAAGATTTATTGTTTTAAGACAATAGAAATTGGATTAGGAAGAATTGGAATTTGGTAATTAGTTATGTCTGGGAGTAGCTAACCCACGTATAGGAAAAGTCCAAATTGCCTCGAATAGAAATAATTTTTTTATGTATTTTTACTATTACAGTTAATTTGATTCCACTATTGGGTGATGCACTTGAATTGTGATGTTATCATTAATATGATTATGGGTTCTATTTTCTTGCAAACTGATGAGATAAGGGTATCACTACTATAATTTTTAGCTTTCGAGGTAGTGGACTTATAGCGGCCGCCATTTTGCGGCTGCTAATACTATCAACAGCGGCCCCTGCATTTTAATACACCTGGTGCCCTAATTTTCCCCTCCCCGACCTCGTGACCCCATTTTCCCCTCCCCGACCCTGCGACCCTCCCCTCCCCGACCCCGTGACCCCGACCCCCGGTGACCCTGACCCCACGACCCCGCGACCCCGACCCCCGGCGACCCCTCCCCGACCCCAGACGACCCGACCCCCGGAAACCCCGACCCCCAGAGACCCCTGACCCCAGGCGACCCCCGGTGACCCCCAGCGACCCCCAGCGACCTCCGGAGACCCCGACCCCCAGTGACCCCCACCCCCTTGCCTCTGTGTTGTGCCAACCGCAACCCCATCAACCCCCACCACCTTGCCTCCATGCTGCACCCCCCACGACCCCAACACCCCCGCGACCCAGCAACCCCCACCCCCTGCCTCCGCGCTGCACCTTCGGACAGTCCCGCCACCATCGTCCCCTCCCAGCCCTGCTGCATCCCTCCAGAAAGTCCTCACGTCCTACCTCCATTGGACCCTCCCGGTCCATCGTACCCCACCGTGTAGAACCCTCCCAAGCTTCATCCAATGGTTCTGCCCCTTTCGAGTCCAACCGTTGAACCCCTGTTGTCAAGTCGCTACGCCATCATGGATCCGCAATCGAGTCACACCCCGTTACCCACGGTCAAGTCCTCTATAGGTAATGTTTTTTATCCTTCAAATTAGCTTTGAAGTCATTGGTTTTTAAATTTTAATGATATGTGTTTTTTTATAATTTAAATAAGATATTTAACTTTTGATTTATATTTAATAAAGATATGGATAAGAGCTAGATTGATATGCAAGATAGGTTTTTAGCTCAATATTATGAGGGGATTAAGCGATTTATGGATTTCACCAATATATTTCCAAGAAATATGATTAGTTGTCCATGCAGAAAATGTGAAAATAGATATCTCTTCAAATGAGAGAGTGTTAGAAATCATTTTTTAAATGGTTTTTTCAAAAACTATAAGACATGGACACGTCATGGAGAAGATTCTGTTTCATGTCATCGCTCAGAAAGTATTCATATGAATGTTGATTCGAGAATAGTTGATCTGATGAACATAATGCTCAATGATATGATGAATCAATTTCAACCTGAAGACAGTAATGTCATAAATGACGACGTTGGATTGAGTAATCCCCGTTCATCTGTATATGAAGAAGCATTGAAATTCTTTGAAATTCTTGACGATGCATGTACTGAATTATATCATGGATGCACTAAATTTAGTAAATGGTCATTCATCGTTGAATTGTTACACCTGAAGGCCATGAACCAGTGGTCAGACACCTCATTCGACATATTGTTGGTATTGTTGAAGAAGGTACTCACTGCTGGAGCAAAGATTTCGGAGTCATTCTATCAAGCTCTCAAGTTGACCAATGATCTTGGATTTACATATGATACAATTGATGTGTGTCGAAATAATTTTTTGTTGTTAAGAAAAGAGAATGAGCAATTAAATATTTGTACTGTTTTTTATACATCTAGGTGGAAGACCAATGAGATTAATCAAGGTAGTCAGATTCTTCCTGGGAGAGTCTTGAATCAAGGGAAACAAGTTGCCGCTAAACAGATGTGTTATTTCCCACAGAAACCGAGACTGAAGAGATTCTTCTTGTCCACTAAAATTTCTAAATTGGTGACTTGGAATTCAGAGAGAAAGAAAGAGGTTGATAAATTAACTCACCCGAAAGATTCTTTGTCATGGAAAGAGTTTGATCAAATACACCCAGACTTTTCCTGAGATGATCGTAATATTCGAATGTGTTTGGTATCAGATGGTTTTAACCCATTTAGGTCCATGGTTGGTGCGACACATAGTACGTGGCCAGTGGTGTTGGTTCCATACAACATTCCCCCATGGGTATGTATGAAGCAACCTTTTTTGTTACTGTCAATTATAATTGATGGACCAAGAGAAACTGGTGATAAAATTGATGTTTATATGCAACCTTTGATTGATGAGATGCAAGAATTTTGGTCTGATGGTGTAATGACTTTTGAATCGGAATCTAATGAAATTTTTAGACTTCGGGCCGCTTTGTTATGGACAATTAATGATTTCCCAGCGTATACTAACTTATCAGGTTGGAGTGAAAAAAGGGAATTAGATTTACCTTGTTGTAATAATAGTAATAAATCTATATGGATTAAGCACTGTAGAAAGTGGGCATATCTTGGTCACAGATGCTTTCTTCCTCCATTGCACAGGTTCAGAAAAGATCGTTTATCGTTTGATGGGAATAGAGAGTATGACCCATCACTACAAATACTGTCTGGGGTTGAAATTTGTGCACATCTTGATCAAGAAAACATCCATCCAATGTATGATTTTCAAGATTTATTGGTTCCTACATTGCTTTCTATTCCTGCTGTAAATAGACAGCGCAGTCATAATTGGAAGAAATGGAGTATTTTTTTTGAATTGCATTATTGGAAATATAATATTTTAAGACATAATTTGGATGTGATGCACATTTAAAAAAATGTATGTGATAATATATTGTGCACCATTTTAGGCGTCAAGGGGAAATAAAAGGACAGTGCTAATGCTCGATGTGATTTGTAAGAAATGGGATTGAGAAAACCTTTATATTTACAGCTGGGTGAAGTTAATCGGGCATACATTTCTGTTGCACAGTACACAATGAGTAAAAAAGAGAAACAAACATTTCTATCAATTTTGAAGACTGTTAAGGTGCCATATGGTTATTGCTCTAATATTTCAAAGTGTATGAATATAAAGAGCATGACATTATAGGGGTTGAAAAGTCACGATAATCATATATGTTTCAACAGTTAATTCTTATAGCAATTCATGATTGCTTACCTGCCCAGGTTGTTGAGCTGTTGATTAGAGTTTCTAATTTTTTCAGATATCTCTGTTTTAGGAATCATCGCATGAGTGATTTGAAAAAGCTGCATGATAAGATTGTACTTGCACTATGTCACCTAGAAAAACTATTTCTGCCATCTTTTTTTGATTTCATGGTTTACTTGACCGTGCATTTAACTGGTGAAGTCATTACTGGAGGTCCCATGCAATTCAAGTGGATGTATCCAATAGAGTGATACTTAAATACATTGAAATGGTATGTGCGCAACAAAGCTCATCCAGAAGCCTCAATTTCCAAGGGATATTTAATGGATGAGTGTATTAATTTATGTTCTTCATATATCGATGAGGTTGAAACAAAGATAGATAAACCCTCCCAGAATGACGAGGGTCCAATTGGAGAAGGAATAACGTTTGATATTTGGAACGATGAGTGGGTTCAAGCTCATTGATATGTGTTGTTCAACACTCCATCAGTTATTCCATTGATACAGTAAGTTTCATAGTTGATGTGTATTTTGTTTCTATATTTATTTTATTTCTTACCTTATATTGTGTTGCGATTTAGGATGCATATCGCTGAGTTAAAATGTGAAAGGCCCCGTGCAACTGACTATCAAATCCAAAAACAACATTTCAACACATTTCATGAGTGTTTCAAGACTCATGTACATATAATTGATTTAATATTTTTATAGTGAAACTTATTTTTATTTTTACAATCCTTTATCCATTAAACTATTTATGTGAAATTTGAAGATTCAAAAGTTACATGATTTAACCCATCATGTGAGCAAAGAACTCAACCAACTAGCCAATGGTCCATTTATTACAGCTCGTTGCTACAAGTCTTTGGATGCTAACGGATTCCGATTTTGTATTAGCGATGTTGACATGAACCGATCCACACAAAATAGAGGTTTTGGTTGTTATTTTGTTAGTGCGGGTTATTATTATAGATTTCTGGGAGATATTATTGAGGTTATTTATGTTCATGGATTAAAACACATATTGTTAAGGTTTGATTGGGTCGATCCGGTTTGTGGAACGAAATTTGATAACTTCCAATTTACATTAGTAAACTTTAACAATATGCTATATAAAGATGACCGAGTAAGCAATGAGACCTTCATACTGATATCGCAGGTAGAACAAGTTTACTTTGTCAGAATTGATTCTGATTGGAAAGTTGTGGTGAAAATGTCTAGAAGAGGGGTTTTTCTGATTGACCAAGAGGAACCTTAAGTTGTCACATTTCCTGATCAAACACTTGACCAAACAACAGTAGTTGTACGAGATAAAGATATACAATGGGACAGAGAGATAGTTGAAGGAGATACGATAGACTTGCATGATTAGTGAAAATTGTAATTATATCCCCAGTTATTGTCTGTAAAAATATTTATGAGTTATATATGTATAAAATATTCTTGATTAAGTATAATTTCTTTTAATATATATATATGTCACAGGGTGGTCACAGTGGTTCACCTGATGTTGTCGGTATGTATGTTTTCATTTTTCTAAATCAATTGATTGTAGTTTTCTATTTATATTTCCCTAACTGTTTCTAATCATTAATTTATATTGTAATTGAATTATGAATTTATGTTTATCAGGATCTAATGCATCTTCTAGAAAACTCAGGGGTCCTGGTAGAGGGGTTCGATCCTAGAACTCTGGAACCCGATTGGATGTGTTATTTGATGACATATTTCATCCAGTCGGAGAAGGTGCTACAATATTGAGTCATCAGTTTGGAAATATGATATGAGACTCACACAGATTACCTCTGACGACTCGTGAATGGAGTTCTTTCCCCCAGGATACGATGGACAGATTATGGAGGGAGGTTCGGGTAAATTCAATGTTTAATTTTTCATGATATTTTTATTATTATTGTCCTATCTACTGGAAATTTCTTAACAGGATAATTTTACATCTTGTCCATATGATTTTCAGGTTGTATGTATGTCCAAATGCCAAAAATTATGGAAGTATTACAAGTCAAGGGTGAAGAGAGATCACTGGACACCATTTGCGGGTGTGCCAGACATTCTACAGTGAGTCCCTCCGGGCATTCTTCCTGCACAGTGGCAGGATTTGGTTGCATTTTGGTCGAGTGAGGTGGAGATGGTAAGATTTATTACTTTTAATCTATAAATGAATAATTTTTCAAATTTTTATTAAGTAAATACGTTGAATGTAGACTGATTCCTCTCATCATTCACATAATCGGGCGATGCAGGGCACGCCTTCCAGACTTGGCACTCGACATGTGTTACAGCTCAGACATGATGTAAGTTTAGAATTCACTATTCATTAATATTTTAAAAATATTGTATTATAAAATGGTGAACCCCTTTATTATAGCTACACCAACACGGCTAGATGATCGATCGGATGTCCATATGGGTGAGGACTCGTAGGGCGGGTGATCCCAATGTTGTCGGTGTTATAGTAAGAAAATTATTTACTAATAAATGTATTTTTATTTTATATAAATTATTCATATTTGTTCATTGATTCATTATATTCTGCAGGATCAGTTTGACGCTCAGTTAGCAGAGTTTCCAGATGAGCAACGTCGTAGTACTGTGCGTAGAGATGAAATATTTCACTGTGTCGTGGGGCGTGATGGTCATGGTTATTATTTTACTTATGGCGGTGGTGTCCCAAGACGTGCAGTTGTTAGAGAAGATGTGATGGGTGCATGCAGAGATTCAAGTATGCAAACACAGACTATGATAGATGCTTCCATGCAGGATATGTAGTGCAATTTTGATGTGAAATTTCAGCAGTTACGTGCAAAGTATGAGGAGATATTGTCACAAATGTCATCACGTATCGATGAAATGATGACGCAACAAGTGGTGCCACAGGTAAACAATAAAACAAACCATACTTAGATTGAATTTTATTGATATGTTTAAGATACATAATATTGATATATATTATAGGCTCTGAATACAGTTGGTGGACATCGTAGTGATATTGGTGATCCAGATGAGGATGAACCCCATGCATGAGCTAATTTCATTTGTGTTGATGAATTATATAGAAGTTTTTATATCCTTGATGAATAGAATCTTCCATTTTTACCAAGATTAGTTTGTTTTAGTATTTTTGGTTGAAATCTTTGTGCATTCCAAGACTAATGATGATCATACCCAATATCTTAACATCATCCAGATTACACTTATAGAGCATTGCCTATATGTCAAGCTATATATATGTCACTTTTGTATTGATTAGGTATAGTTATTGGGTCAAATAATCTCAGAGGAAGGTGTGTCAGTGGATAGAAAGAAAATTTAGGCAGTTGTTTCTTGGTAGAATCCCAAGAATACTTTGGATATCTTTAGCTTTCTAGGGTGAGTGAATTTTGAAGTGGTCGGGCAGACGGCACGTCAATCGAAGGTGTCGTGTGCCCGCGGTGACTTAGAACGCAGTTCTGGTGTCAAAAATGACCAAAACATGCGTTTAACAGTAAAATTCATATCAGACGACATTGGTTGACCTAAAATCATAGTTCAACAATCTAATTATTTTTTGAGACGTGTGTGAGGAGACGATGCATCAATCGGACATGTGGATTGCGTAGTACGGCTCAATATGCATTTTTTAATTGTTTGGCGTGCTTTATAAAAGTGTGTGGGGGTCCAAATTGTCCGAACGATGTTGGAATGGCCTAAAATCAGATGACAAAAAAGGGTGAGTAAATTGTGAAGTGTTTGGGCAGACAGCACATCAATCGGAGGTGTCGTGTGCCCACGGTGACTGAGAACGCAGTTCTAGTGTCATAAACGGCCAAAACGGGCGTTTAACGGTCAAATTCATAGAGGACGACATCATATTGACCTTAAAGCATATGGAAACAATATAATTATTATTTTTGATGTGTATAATGAGACGGTATGTCAATCAGACATGTAGTTTGCACAGTATGAATCAATATGTGTTTTTTAAGTGTTGGGTGCGCTTTAGAAACGCGCGTGGGGGGGATCCAAACCGGCCGAACGAAGTAGGAATGGACTTAAATCAGAGGAAAACAATGGGTGAGTGAAATTTGAAGTGGTCTAGTAGACGGCACGTCAATCGGAGGTGTCGTGTGCCCATGGTGACCGAGAATGCACTTCTGGTGTCATAAACGGCCAAAACGGGCGTTTAACAGTCAAATTCATAGCGGAAGACATCGAATTAACCTGAAATCATAGGGAAACAATATAATTATTATTATTGATGTGTAAAAGGAGAAAGCATGTCAATTGGACGTGCGGTTTTTGCGGTACAGCTCAATATGTGTTTTTTAAGTGTTGGGCGCGCTTCATAAACGCGTGTGGGGGGTCCAAACCGGCCGAACGAAGTCATAATGGCCTGAAATCAGACAAAAACAATGGGTGAGTGAATTTTGAAGTGTTCTGGAGACATCATGTCAATTGGAGGTGTCGTGTGCCCGCGGTGACTGAGAAGGCACTTCTGGTGTCATAAACAGACAAAACGGGCATTTAACGGTCAAATTCATAGAGGACGACATCAGATTGAACTGAAATCATGGGAAAACAATATAATTATTATTCGTGATGTGTAAGAGGAGATAGCACATCAATTGGACGTGTGGTTTTCGTGGTACGTCTCAATATGTGTTTTTTAGGTGTTGGGTGCGCTTCATAAATGCGTGTGGGGGGTCCAAACCAGCCGAACGAAGTCGGAATGGCATGAAATCATAATAAAACAATGGTTGAGTGAGTTTTGAAGTGTTTGGGTAGACGGCACATCAATCGGAGGTGTCGTGTGCCCGCGGTTATCGAGAACGCACTTTTGGTGTCATAAACGGCCAAAACGGGCGTTTAACTGTCAAATTCATAGAGGACGACATCAGATTGACCTGATATCACAGGGAAACAATATAATTATTATTCCAGATGTGTACGAGGAGACGACGCGTCAATCGGACGTGCGGTTTGCGCGGTACGGCTCAATATGTGTTTTTTAAGTGTTGGGCGCGCTTCATAAATGTGTGTGGGGGGTCTAAACTGGTCGAACGAAGTCAGAATGGCCTGAAATCAGACAAAAACAATGGGTTAGTGAATTTTGAAGTGGTTAGGTAGACGGCACGTCAATCGGAGGTGTTGTGTGCCCACGGTGACCGAGAACGCCCTTCTTGTGTCATAAACGACCAAAACGGGTGTTTAACGGTCAAATTCATAGCAGACGACATCTGATTCACCTAAAATCATAGGTAAACAATCTAATTATTATTCGTGACATGTACGAGGAGACATCACATCAATCGGACATGCGGTTTGCGTGGTACGGCTCAATATGCATTTTTTAAGTGTTCGGCGCGCTTCATAAACGCGCGTGGGGGGGTCCAAACCGGCCGAAAAAAGTTGTAATGACTTGAAATCAGATGAAAACAATGGGTGAGTGAATTTTGAAGTGGTCAGGTAGACAGCACGTCAATCGGAGGTTTTTTGTGCCCGCGGTGACCAAGAACGCACTTATGGTATCATAAACGGCCAAAACGGGCGTTTAACGGTCAAATTCATATCGGACGACATCGTATTGACCTGAAATCATAAGGAAACAATATAATTATTATTTTTGATATCTAAGAGGAGATGGAACATCAATAGGACCTTTGGTTTGCATGGTACGGCTCAATATGCGTGTATTAAGTGTTGGACGTGCTTCATAAATGCGCGTGGGGGGGTGCAAACCGGCCGACAGAAATCGGAATGGCCTGAAATCAGATGACAACAATGGGTGAGTGAATTGTAAAGTGTTCGGGTAGATGGTATGTCAATTAGAGGTGTCATGTGCCCACGGTGACCGAGAACGCACTTCTGGTGTCATAAACGGCCAAAATGGGCGTTTAACGGTCAAATTCATAAAGGACGACATCAGATTGACCGGAAATCATAGGGGAAAAATATAATTATTATTCTTGATGTGTATGAGGAGACGGCACATCAATCGGACATGTGTTTTGCGCAGTACGGCTCAATATTCCTTTTTTAAGTGTTGGGTGCGCTTCATAAACGCGCGTGGGGGTGGTCCAAACCGGCCAAATAACGTCGGAATGGCCTGAAATTAGACGAAAACAACGGGTGAGTGAATTTTGAATTTTTCGGGTAGACAGCACATCAATCGGAGGTGTCGTGTGCCCGCGGTGACCGAGAACGCAGTTCCGGTGTCATAAACGGCCAAAATGGGCATTTAACTATCAAATTCATAGCGGACGACATCGGATTGACCTGAAATCATAGGGAAATAATATAATTATTATTATTAATTTTTATGAGGAGATGGCACATCAATCGGATGTGCGGTTTGCACGGTACGGCTCTATATGCATTTTTTAATTGTTGGGTGCGCTTTATAAACGCGCGTGGGGGGGTCCAAATCGGCCGAACGAAGTCAGAATGGCCTGAAATCAGACGAAAACAACGGGTGAGTGAATTGTAAAGTGTTTGGGTAGACTTAATGTCAATCGGAGGTGTTGTATGCCTGCGGTGACTGAGAACGCAGTTCTGGTGTCATAAATGGCCAAAGCGGGCATTTAATGGTCAAATTCATAGCGAACGACATCAGATTGACCTGAAATCATAGTATAGCAATATAATTATTATTCTTGATGTGTATGAGGCGATGGAACATCAATATTACGTGTGGTTTACACGGTACGGCTCAATAGGCATTTTTTAAGTGTTGGGCGCACTTCATAAACGCGCGTGGGGGTCCAAACTGGACAAACGAAGTAATAATGGCCTGAAATCAAACGACAATAATGGGTGAGTGAATTTTGAAGTGTTCGAGCAGATGGAACATCAATCAGAGGTTCTGTGTGCCCGCGGTGACCAAGAATGCACTTTTGGTGTCATAAACGGCCCAAACGGGCGTTTAACGGTCAAATTCATAGCAAATGACATCGGATTGACCTAAAATCATAGGGAAACAATCTAATTATTATTCTTCATGTGTATGAGGAGACAGAATATCAATCGGACATGCGGTTTGCACAGTATGACTCAATATGCATTTTTTAAGTGTTAGGTGCGCTTCATAAATGCTCGTGGGGGGTCCAAACCAGCCGAATGAAGTCAAAATGGCCTGAAATCAGATGAAAACAAAGGGTGAGTGAATTGTGAAGTGTTCGGGCAGACGGCACATTAATCGAAGGTGTCATGTGCTCGCAGTGACCGAGAACTCACTTCTGGTGTCATAAACGACCAAAACGGGCGTTTAATGGTCAAATTCTTGGCAGACGACATCGGATTGACCTTAAATCATAGGTAAACAATATAATTATTATTCTTGATGTGTACGAGGAGATGTTATGTCAATTGGACATGCGGTTTTTGTGGTGCGGCTCAATATGCATTTTTTAAGTGTTGGGCACGCTTCATAAATGTGTGTGGGGGGTCCAAACCGGTCGAACGAAGTTGAAATGGCCTAAAATCAGACGAAAACAATGGTTGAGTGAATTTTGAAGTGGTCGGGTAGACGGCATGTCAATCGGAGGTGTCTTGTTCCTGCGGTGACCGAGAACGCACTTCTGGTGTCATAAACTGCCAAAACAGGCGTTTAATGGTCAAATTCATAGAGGAAGACATCGTATTGACCTAAAATCATAGGTCAAAAATATAATTATTATTCATGACGTGTACGAGGATACAGAATTTCAATCGGACGTGTAGTTTTCATGGTACGGCTCAATATGCATTTTTTAAGTGTTGGGAGCGCTTCATAAACACGCGTGGGGGGGTCCAAACCATCTTAACGATGTCAGAATGGCCTGAAATCAGACAACAAAAACGAGTGAGTGAATTGTGATGTGTTTGGGCAGATGTCACATCAATCGGAGGTTCTGTGTGCCCGCGGTGACCGAGAATGCTGTTCTGGTGTCATAAACTGCCAAATGCATAGCGAACGACATCGGATTGACCTGAAATCATAGGGAAACAATCTAATTAGAACCATAGAATTAATTATTTAAAAATTTTAAAACGGTAATCAAAATTATGAATATATTTTTAAAATCAAATACTTTCTATCTATTACAGTAAGTTTGAATTGAAATATGTTAATTTGTTTCAATTATTTGTTTATAGGTTTTATTCGGTACTAATTTTGTTATTAAATTTTGTTATGCCGTTATATTTGATGATGGATGTGAAGCTTGGAAGATGATTGATGAGATTTATGTTGGTATATTTTATTTTATTATTTATTTTTATTTTTTAAAAAAAATTAAAAACCTATAGCGGCCACCATTTGGTGGTCGCTATAGGGACAGCCTACAGCGGCCGCCTAATGGCGGCTGCTGTAGGTGATTCCATCGCCGCCTGCAGCGGTAGATGTTTGGCGGCTGTCTGCAGCCCATTCCAGCTTGCCTTCAGTGTCCACTAAATGGCGGTCACTGGTAGCAATAGTGACAGGCCAAAAGCGGCCACCGTTTGACAGATGCTAGGCAGCCGCTACAGACCTTTAGCGACGGCTTTTGGTGGCCGCTAAAGGTCATGATTGTGCTAGTGTATTCCATCTCATACATCATTTTAGGAACTTAATAGTATTCACATTCCATTCATTATGGCATTCCATATAAGGTTCATTTATTGTTTTCGTGATGTTTTGGTATGTACCTTGAGTGATGTACCTGATATTTTGATAGATATTTTTTTCAAGGAATCATAAAATATGGCTGGTACTCGGAATTTTTGTCACAACCTAAGCAGTGTTTTATGATTAGGCTACAACAGACACCCTAAGCAACCAATTATGGTATTTTGAGTCATATACCATGATTTGTATGGACTGGAACATGTTATGGTGTGCATTAGGTGGACATCATATTTCGGTTCATGAGAAGTATGGGCCCTTATGGATTAGAAGTAGTGAACCATTTGGTTAAACCCTTTAAAATTAAATCTGGAATGAATATAAACTCAAATAGAAATTTACTTTGGTGAAATGGATAACTTGACCTTGACCCGGCTTTTGAGTGGGTACTAGGCAGTGTCTTTATTGACTTTTATAGCTGTTTCTTTTTGCTAGTCCTGGATTTAGGAGCAGGTTGTGTGGTACGACCAATATATAGGAACGTTTTGACCTATCCTATACATTTATCTATGAACTTTGTTATTGATATTTTCTAAGTCATGTGTTTGGTATTGTAGAGACACGCCACCATGACGACATCCAGTCATATTTAAGGAGGGTGGTGATGACCAAGCTCTAGAGATGGTGGTCCATGGGTTACTATGTGGTCCTCTTATTGTTTTAGCTGAGTCACCTTTGGTTTTACCAAACACAGATGTTGAGGCATAATTCTATGAGATATTTAAGCACTTTATGAAAAAAATTCAAGGATCACTACATCTTACCTCGTTTATGGTTGATCTGATGCATGTTTTCCAGTAGCATCATCCTCTCACATTTTTCAAGGTATGGAGGTTCATAGGATGATGAGTTATGGATCAAGACTACATTGTCAACCTTTGATCATTGGGAGACACCTCCTGAGAGGAGAGTGAATCTCACAAAGTATATTATTTGTGGAGTAGCAAAGTGCTGGTGGGATGTTCTAAACTAGGATGATGTGATGCATGACTTGGTTTAGAGGGATTTCCAAACCCAATTCTACAATTACTTTTTTTAAGACTATGAGATAAGATCGAGATAGTGTGTTCATGCATCTGGAGTAGGGTATGATGACAGTTATGGAGTATTAGGTATGCTTTAGAAAGATTTAGTGTTTTGTGCTGATATATCTTGTTGATGAGGCAACGAGGGAGATACTTTTCAAGGAAGGTCTCTAACATGTTGTTCAATATCAGGTCAACAAGTTCAAGTTGATGAATGTTACTGAGAAGGTAAATCAAGAACTAATTAAAGAGTGGAACCTGAGGGAAGATGGTGGTGTAGAGAAGAATAGTGTAGTATCTCGACCTAGTGGTTCAGCACCTTTAAGAAGGAAGTGTCATTTTGAGGCTTCCCACGAGATGAGTACCGGCTAGGTTGAGAGTACTGGTAGCTCATTTTTCTATCATTTGAGTGGAAGAAAAGTCCAAATGAGAAATCATTGGGATCACAACCTAGTAAAGTGCTGAGCTTGTGGCAGGATGGGCCATGTGCAATGTTTTTGTAACACCTTCCCTCTAGAAATCAATGGTAGGGGTCATCTCCAACACTAGGTTCAGGAGAAGGATTCATAGACCTATGTCAAGCAAGGAGATGGAGTAGTACCGATCGATCAAGATGAGGTGTTATTGGTCATGGATGATGAATCCAGGTACCAGTTTCACTGAGATAGAAGAGTGGGCCTACTTAGGGCAGTGAGGTTGTGTCATAGGGTCATGGTTTAAGCCATATATAATCTATACAGCCTACCCCCGAGAAGCAAGGCACCAGACCATCTATGGTGAGAGGTACGATATTAGTATCATATACTCTTATATATACTCTTTTTGACACAATTGTGTCACATAGTTTTATATATGTACCTATTTTAGAGATCTTTGGGATAATGATTTAGTTTTTCGAGGGTGTTATGATTCTCGAAACTCTATTGGGGATCATAAAGGAGGATGTAAGTCAGTGTAATGAGTTCCCCTTGATATGGGTGGGTGTCACTTCATCTAGAATATTTGTTTCCTTAAGATGATAGGGTTTTACATCATAATAATAATGGAATGGATAGTATATTATCGATCCTACATTGAATTCTATCACCAGAGGGTAACTTTCACATCACCAGAGGGTGTAGTTTATACTCACAAGGGTGAATGGGATGTCCAGGTGAGATGAGATGGACCAGATCATTGTGGTCTTGGTAGCATGATAGCCCAGATTGATATTTTATATCTGGATATTCAAGGAGTGCTTCAATAATACTTTCCTCCAGTGGTTGATCATTTCAAAGATGTTTTCCTAGATTATTTTTATGGTTTACCTCCTAAGAGAGAGGTTGATTTCTCCATCGAGCTAGTGTTAGGAGCTGCACCGGTATTCATTCCTTCATATAGGATGGATATGGAGGAGTTGAAGAATCTTAAGATGCATCTATAGAATTTGGAGGTAAAGGGGTTTATATGACCCAATACTCCTCTATGGGGTTCGCTGGACCTTTTTTGTAAAAAATGTGGATGCTTCCCTTAAACTATGTGTGTATTACCAAAAATTGAACCAGTTGGAGGTTAAGATCTGATATCCCTTGACACAGGTATATGACCTATTTGGTCAGCTTTGAGGAGCTTGGGTGTTCTCAAAAATTGATTTGAGGTCGGGATATCACTAGATACGTGTTCGACCTACAGACATACCTCATATAGAATTTCATAGTAGGTATGGTCTATATGAGAATCTGGTTATGTCTTTTGGTCTCACAAATGATCTAGTGGTTTTTATAGCACTGATGAAATAATTTTTCCATCCTTACCTAGATTTTTTTGTGGTGATTTTCGTGGATGATATATTGGTGTATTCTCACAATCAACACGACCATGACAAACATCTTGATATTGTTTTGGATACACTGAGAGAGAATTATGTATATGATAAGTTCACAAAGTTACACTTATGGATGGATAATATTCACTTCCTAGGTTATATTATCTTAGAGACAGGAGTATCAGTTGACCTAGATAAGCTGATAACTATAGTTTCCTAGGAGAACCCCAAGAACTTCTTTGAAATTTAGAGTTTCTTGGGGATATTTGGATATTACAGACATTTCTTACAAGACTTATCATGCCTATAAGAACTATGTATGGGATTGAATAAGAAGGGTGTGAAGTTTTTATGTTCAGATACCTACGAGATAGCCTTTTAGGAGTTAAAAGGGATACTGACTTCAATGTCAGTCCTGATTCTACTAGAGCAGGGTAGAAGCTACACTATGTATTGAGACACATTAGGTATTAATCTAGGAGAAGTATTGATGTGGGGGGATAAAGTTTTGGAATATGGGTCTCAAAAACTAAGTCCAAACTATAGGAATTACCCAACGCATGATCTTGAGTTAGATATAGTTGTTCATGTTTTGTGTTGTTGGAGACATTACTTGTTGGGAGAGATTTTTGTGGTGTACATAGACCACTAAGGCCTTAAGTATATTTTTATACAGAATTATCTAAATATGATATGGAGAAGGAGGTTTGAATACCTACAATCTTTTGACTTCAATATTTCCTATTCACCTGTTAAAGGAAATATGGATATTAATGAACTAAGTAGGAGGACTCATATTTAGGCAGTTCAGCATGACATTAGTGAGTGTAAGCTTATAGATTTGTTCTCTGAGATGCACTTGGAGGTGTGGTATGGTCAAGGGAAAAAAATCTTCTAGGGTTGTTATCTCTACTCTTCTAGATAGAGTGATAATGAGATATATTTTGGATTCAGAGGGACTAGTACAACGAGAGAGTGTGGCAGGTGAGGACCCACCTCTGGGTTAGACTATGGGTAAGAATGGGATCTTACATTTCCATGGTCATATATGGATTCCATTGGACATACATGAGAAGCTAATATGAGAGTTTCATGCCTCAGTTTGGGGAGTTCATCCCATTGTTACCAATATGTATCGTGACTTATGTTGTTAGTACTGGTGGTTGGGGATGAAACGTGAAATAGTTGGTTTTGTTTTGAGGTGTTCCACCTATCAGTAGGTGAAGGTAGAACATCAGGGACTAACCAAATTTTTACATCAGTTACTTTTTTTTAGTGGAAGTAGGATTATATTGCAATAAATTTTATGATCGGTTTTATGAGGTTGCCTCGAGGTATTGATGTTGTGTGGATTATTGTCGACAAGATCACGAAGTTTTCGTATTACCTACTGATCAAGGATACCTTTGGTATAGATGATATTGGGAGGTTATATATCCATGACATATAAGGTCCTGCAAAATATCATTTTAGATAGGGATGCCTAGTTTACATCTTAATTTTGGAAGATTTTACAGAGGGAATTGGGTACACAAGTGCTTCTGATCAAATCATAACACCCTTAGATTGATGACCAGTCAGAGGATATAATTCAGGTGCTTGAGGAAATGTTTCGAGCATGCGTCCTGGATTTTGGAGGCTCTTGGGAGTGGCATATAACCCTTTTTTAGTTCACCTACAACAATAGATATTAGGAGACGATACAGATAGCACCATATGAGGCTTTGTATAGTAGGCCATGTTTATTTCCCCTATTCTTATTAGAGGTTGCTGAGGTAGATTTACTGGGACCATGTCTTCTGTAGGAGACTTCTAATCAAGTCCAGTTGATCAAGAAGTGGAAGGATACTATACAGTCTCGATATAAATATTATTTCAATCTCTACAAATGACTTATAGAGTTTTAGGTTGGGGATTGTGTCTTTTTACATATCTCATAAAGTCTAGGACACAAAAGGATCGGGAGATAGGGTAAGTTTTCACCGTGATATGTCAAGCCTTTTTAGATTCTGAAGAGAGTCGGTCCGATAGCCTATCAGTTGAAGTTACCTTATAGGTACCTGGATATGCATGATATCTTTCATGTATCTCAACTATGCCATTATCACTCATACTTTTCTCAAGTTCTACAGCCTGAGGATGTGGAGTTACACATTGATGCATCCTTTGAGGATCATCTTATTCATATCATTGATAGGAGAACAAAGTTTCTATGAGATTGGTCAGTTCCTCTAGTATGGGTACTATGGAAGTATGTCAATTTACAGGATGAGACTTGAGAGTGGGGGTCTAACGTACGTTCTTAGTGGATGGATTTATTATCAGATGAATATTGAACACCCTTGATAGGAAAATTCATAAATGAATTGAGTTAAGGGAGAAGCTTGTAAGATCCCAGGTTTTCCTATGAGGTACAGATATTCTTTTTTAAAATTCTTTTTTGTGGCCTAATGTGAATACACTTTGTGGTCATAAGGGTATCGGGAGTGTTTAGGGCTTTTTCAAAGCTCAGAGTTTGGATTTTTTTAAAATCAGGACAGGTCACACATTTAGTAAAAACTATGAGGGGCAAGCTGCATGGTTACTACTAATCATGCGAGGCTGGATAGCTGGGTTCTATAGGACACATGGTTTGTGGAAACCATATATATGTAGTTCCATGCCTATGCGAGGCACCTGAACTTTTTATTAGAGTCAAAATGAATGATTTTTACACAGTTATTCAAACCATACATAGTGACCAGGTGGTTGCCCCCTTAGCATAGTAGAGGGTGCTTGGTTGGCATGGGATATGGAAAACCATGTGTCCAAACTGTGCAGTCTAGTATTTTGAGACAAAATGGCCTAATTTCCCTTAAAATTTTGTTTAAAACTAAAAGTTATTATCTTCTTCCTTTGTTTGGAAATAGTGGATGTGGGGTGCTCCTCCTTAAAGTCAAATTATAGTATTTTCTTCCGTTATTTCATCCAAACTTAGAATCGAGTGTCGTCAGTATTATTGGATCCACATTGGGGAGTAATCCATTTATTTTTTATCATTATTTTCTTAAATTTATTTCAATGAAGTTATTTAAGTGGAAACTAATATGACTTATTTTTAAGTTTTTCATCCCTTCTTCATTTTTTCCCTAATCTGAGTCAAATCAAGAGTTGATAATGGATGATCACTCTACTATGGACCTATATTAGTTTCTCTATACTTTTCCTAAGTGGTTTTATACTCTGTAGAGATATTTTTTGTTGTTCTACCCATTTGACTTTCCATCATGTCCCTGAAAATGAATTAAATAATTAAATTGAATTTAACGAAACCTATTAGGGATACCCACTAGTTCCATGATACTTTTTGAAGGTTTTTTCTCCAACCAAGGTCACTCATGGGGTATAACTTTGAGATTTTATTTTTATATACCACCCATGGGGTGAGTTTTGTGCTTTCCTAGTTAGAGTAATCCATGATGAACTGAATTGAATTGATTTGATTAATTAGGATATGGTGATGCCTCCTTTTTCATGTGTTGACATTCTATGTCATTCTTGAATTGATTGAATAGTTTATATATATTTTTATATGAGTGGGTATTCTCATGGAAATTAAATTCTTATTAATTGATGAATGGAATGAGATTTGAATTGAAATGGTAGTGGATGCCTTGGTTGGTATACCATAGATCTTGATTCCATTTAGATTACATGGATGTTTCACCCATGGGTATTGATTTATGGTAAAAGATACCTAGGAAATATATGATCCTTGGATCTTGATTCCATAGGATGCTCAGGGAATTTCTACCCCTTAGATCTGGCTTGCTAGACTTTCATTGGACATGCTCTGTTGACATGATCCTTGGGCTCCACCAATGTCATTACCAAGTTTCCATTAAGATGATCCTAGTACTAGATGGGGATTCATTGGTCTTATATACCTTGTATCTATCCCCATGGGGTCTAAAACTTCTTATTATATGACATGGTTGTGGTAAATATGATATATAGGTTATACAGAAAGGTCGTGGGTGATATGATATATTGTGTATTCGGTATGGTCATGGTGTTTAATTACCCTTTTTTATTATCTAACTTGTGATAGGATCTTGAATCTTTTTTTTATGGATCCTTGTATGGTTGTACAGGATCGCATATTTGTTTAATTTTCCCATGGGCACTTTACTTTCAGTTATGTCATGCCTGTTATATTATGCACTCTTATTTAGCTTGTATTGAACATCTGGAATTTTTTATTGACACTTAAAGTATTGAACTATTGGGATTTTATCTCAAACCATGTTAAGTCCACCATTGGGTACTCGGATGGACTATATGGATGCAGGTATGGATTGGGTCAAGCACTCATAGTTCGATGCTTGACTTTCTACCATGCCTAGGAGTAAGGGAGAAAGAGACCGAGCTAAGGCTCATGATGGTAGCTGGGATAGTTTTTGGTTTTTTTATTATTTTTTTTCATGTATTTTATTGTTTATTGTATACCTATTTGGGATAATTTGTAGATACATGACATGATCATCATTGTATATGGGATTAATTTTGGAATTGTTATATATATTTGTCTTATGGATGTTTATCTATTATCTTATTGATTTAATTCTTATGTTATTGATTTTTATGTTTTTATACCATTTTGTTACACTCTAAAAAGAGTTAATATTCTCCCCACATACACACCCTAGGCCCTTTCTTCTAGTTGTAATCCTCTAGCATTTGGGGAGATGCGCTGGAGGCTACGTGGCCAATCGGGCTCAGGGAACCGTTCAGTGGCATCTGAGTCTGGGACGTTAAAACATGAGAGAAAATAAAATTATATTGATATTTATATCCCATAATTATCATGATAAGGATCATAAAATAAATTTATGTTAATTACATACACCACAGAAAGGAAACAAGTGGTGTATAGGTCATGTGTCCCACAGAAATAAAAGTGAAACGAAAATATCTTACCTAAGTATCAACTTCCTTTGTAAACATTCAAAACTCTTGTATAATAAATATAATTTCATTATAAATATATGAGATAAACATAATAATATGTATCATACCATATATTATTTAATTATGACCTTTTAATACTCGTTTATTAACAATTCCTTGTTAAAATCACATTTCGAGTAATAATTGCTTTGTTTTTCATATATGTTTTGGTTTGAAAATTTCAATACCTATATTTTGATCATGGTTCCATAATCTCCATAATGTTTACCATGATATAAAAATAATATATATTCATTATCTATTTATTTATATTATTCCATAAAATTTTTAGATATAAAATGAATTACATCGTTCATGGAGATGGTAGGTCGTGCATACACATGAATGTTGTTTCCATTTTGTCTACAAATGAAACAAAAGAAATGTAAATAATATATTAACCTCAAAGAATAATTTTTATTTCATATATATCATATATTTTCATTAAATCTATCTATATTACTTTCCATTTAAAGTGTAAGTGAAGAACAAATCACATCACTTCGTGAGGTGGTAGTCCATTATACACCCGAGCGATGTAATCGTATTCCCACAGAATAGAAAGTAAGGATGTATATGTAACATTATAACTACGGAAGTATAATTATGTCATAAATATCATATAAATATGTTAAATACATAATTATATCTTACTATGATAGGTGGTAATAGAAAATTAATTATATCAATTTGTGAGGAAGTAATTCTCCGTACACACGATCGATGGTTTCGTTTCCCATTTGATGGAAGAGGAGATAGATGTAGGTAATTACATTAACATGATAAAATATTAGTATATTTTATATACTAATTTTATTATATCATAATGGTAAAATTATATTTTAATGGTTTATAGGAAGAAATAAAATGAAAACACATGGTTAAGGATTATACCTCTTCTTCAGAGAACCCTTTTAGGTTTACACCTAAAGAATTCTTAGGAGGGTTTCTTAATCAAAATAAGGCCTGTAGGATTTTTATATTTAAGTAAGGAATGGATTTTGTCTGGTATTGACTAAAAAAAGTTATTTTTAAGTGTGAAGAGGAGAGGATAGGGGGTTCCCTTTTATAAGTGGGGAAAGGAACTCGCATGGAAACTACTTAGAAATTTCCCAAAAGAATCAAAAATGATAAAGTCGTTACCAAAGATAAATGATTAAAAATGACCATAAAATAGAAAATGGTATATGATAATGTTGAAATATATCCATACAATTTTATTTTAACAATTTTTATCAAAAACCTTACCCTTATATTTTTAGTTTACCCCCTCGGTAAACCCATTTTAACCTTAACCGCGGTATTTAATTTTTTCTATTTTTACTGTTAATTTTGACCAAAAATTTAACTAAACTTATTATATTATATTAATTATTCTGATTCAAAATATTTAATATTTTTTCAAATTTTATTCACATAATTTGAAAATTTTAATTTAAAATTAAACCCACAAACGCAATGGAAAAATGGTTTTCCGAAGAAAAATTTCTCATAAGTTTAAAAATTTATTATATCAAAATTCAACATGAAATTAATTCAAATGACCTAAATTAGATTAATAATAATATAATTTAACTAATTATTCATTTAAAATCATATTAAAATAATTTTTAAGTTTTAAAATTCTTTAAATTAAAATACAATTCTTAATAAAAACCAGTATTTTTCACTATTCACTAAAAAATTATCTTTTTAGAAAATTATCAAAAATTAACTTTAAGATAATTTTGAAATGATGATTTCAAAAATGAAGTTAATTTTTTAAAATAAAATTTCTAAATGTCAAAAAAAATTAATTTTAAAATATGTTCACAAAATGTGATAAAAGTGCTTTTAGAAAAGTACATTTTTAAAATGAAAAATTGTATTTATTCTTATATCATACCTAAAAAACACATAAGATGAATTTTAAAAAAAATATTGCGTATATAATATATAAATTTAATTAAAATAATTCACAAAAAAATTATTTTTTTTATTTATTGATATAAAATGTGTTTTTTCATATAAAAATATTTTTTTCATAAAAAATATTTCCTTTATTTTCAAATGGTTTTTATTGTCATTTATAATTAATTATTTACCAAATAATTAGTTTTATATGTGTGTTTAAACCATATATTTTCATAATTTAGTTAATCTTATTCATGATCTTCATTCTAATAGTTAGTTTATAACTATCATATTAAATAATAATGTTTTAATAGTATGTCGTGGTTCATTTAAACTCGGTGTTGTATATAATGAAAGCTATCGAAAAAATTAATTTTATTTGAAAAAGATATTCATAAATTTTTAGGGTGTTACATTAATCTTGATAAAACAAGGGTTTATAAATATTATAAAGTATTTAAAGCTTTGGGTTCTTATAATACAACTCATATGGTGTCATATCTAAATTGGGATGTTATAAACAACAGTTTTGAATCTAAATTAATGTACTAATCACTTTCCTTTATAAAACTCACGATGTATCATTCTATACCAACATTTTGCAATCCATTTCCAGTAAACTTATGTTATTTCCTTTATACACATAATTTTTTTATGATATATATAGTGTAAAAAATATTTGGTGAATACCATACTTTTCAAGATGTTCTTTGAACTTTTCACTTGTATATTCAGCACCATTATCTATCAATAACTTCTTAAAGGTGAATCCATACTCCTTTTATACACTTCTTTTAAAATTACTAAGAATCTCCAAGGATTGTGACTTATGTTACATAAACATAATATATGTAATATGATTGAATTGATTAACAAAAGAAATAAATACTTATCTACATTTATTAATTTCTTTTTCATAAGCCCACAAACACCTAAATGGATGGGCTCTAATTGGTGTGATGTTTTAATAACTAAATTATTCTATAAATAATTAAAAATATTCCCCATTTTTCATATATAATACATCTAATTTCTTAATATATTTATCATGGTAACATGATTACCATTATTTCATTGTGAAATATTACTCATATTTATTCGACCAATGTGGACAAGTATTATATACCACAATTGATTTTTTTCCTTTAAACTCAAGTAACATGAATTTTCAAAATCTTCAACCTGAAACAAGTTACCCTATATTTATTTTCCTCTCATAAATATAAATCCATTTTTAAATCTCTTAAAAAATATTCATCTTTTCAAAATACCACTTCATTTCCCTTATCACATAGTTGATATACACTCACCAAATTGTGGTTTAACTCATTAACAAATAGAGTTTTCTTCAAGTTCATATTCTATTCTCCAATGACTACTTGTCCAAATCCATTTAATTTGAGTGACCCATAATTTTCAAAGGTCAAATACCCTTATTTTCACTTTTCAAAATCTTTAAAGAGATTAAAATATCCTATCATATTTGAATAACATTTACTATGCAATATCCATAAAAATTTCTTTTACGATTATTTGAGTACAACTTCAACAACCAATGAATTCACCTTTCCTTTTTATTTATTATATTGTGGGTTTTGAGTATTTCAACTAATACTCAGTATATTGGCTAGTGTAGTAATATATTCTTTAGAAAATTTACCTGGTTGGTCACACCTTTCACAAACATATTCTAATGTTTGAAATTTATTTTCAACTTTTAGTACATATTTTTTTAATTGTTTTTAAATTTTTCTACTTTAAGTGGGATGAATTCCACTCAATATATTCCTCATGCATCCTATAGTATCATATAAATATCTATATTTTACCCAAAATCACTTTTATATGTTCCCAAACCTCCAGAATACTAGTAGTATCCATAAGAAATCTTACTTTCCTTTGAATGCGACTTTCTTTCCAAAAGTAGACTTATGTTGTTCTTACACCTTTTAACCATGAACCTTGGATCCCTTTTCTAAAAAAATTATTGTATACTTCTAATACTATCTTATTAATTATATAATTCTTTATAACCTTTTTTTATCCACTATTTTTTGTATATTTCTCCTAATAAATGGACTTCCCATAAGTTTTCAGATTTCTGATAATTGTCTTGTTTTTTCACAAATTCAAGTTGTTCAACCTGTATCCTCGCATAAACTATTTCAATAAAAATATTATTTAAGATTTATATAATTTATTTAATATAATACTAAAATTTGTATTTTAACATTTATAATTACTTTTCCATATTGATCAATTTCTATTGCATAATTTTAAGCTCCTTCTTCTTTACTTTAGCCTTCCCTTCCATATCAACATTCCATTTCTTATCTTCAGTGAGTAACTTCTTTAATTTTCCAATTTCTCTCATTAACACTGAATCCTTTTTATCATATAAGGTGACAAAATTTCTTTATAATTGACTATATTTATTTATATCCATGTTCTCTTTCTCTATACTTTAAATATTTTAAATACATTCCTTGATTTGTTACTTTATAATGGAATCCATTTGAGTTTCCTACTAGATTCCATAATTTCTACTCTCATAATTGGAAATATATTATTAATTCACCTTTTAAATTAGTATTTTTCACCAAATTCACCAGAATTATTAACTTATTCATCATCCTCACTACTTCCATTATCTCTAGATTTTAATAAGAAATTTACATCTTTGAATTTATAAAATTTATTACCTTTATCCTTTGAATAAAACTTTGATTTTTCAGTTTTTTACACTTTATTCCTTTAATAACTCCTTGGATTCACATCATCATCTTCACATTATTCATCTTCTTTAAATCTTGGATTATTTATAGCAAAATGTCTAAAAGTCAATAATTTAATTACTTCAGGGGTAACTTTCCCTAATACTCTCATTACCTCTTCTTATGCTTCTTGAAATGAATTAAATGAGTTTTTAAAATTTCATTTCAATATAATTGTATTAATTAGAGTATACTTCTTAAAAATAAATATATTTCCTTCTATTTTATTGATTCAAATATTTAAAGGATATTTCCCTGTCAGCATTTATCTTTTTCTTGAAATCAATCTCTTTTCTCATTTCATAAGAAATTAATATTCTATACAAATCATCCCAATAAGTGTATTCGGATCACATTATTAAAGTTATAAGACCTTTACATAAAAACTATCTACAATGATACATAGTATCTTCAAGATAACTATAGAATCCCTCATCTTCTCACCAAAACCTTTGATAGTGCTCAGCACTTCATTAAATCTTGTAAAGAAGTAATCCATTGTTTCATCATTATTTATCTTAAGATCTTTATAATTAAATTTCCAAAATTATATATTTTTATGCTTCACTTTTTAATTACCTTGATATAAATTTTACAAATTATCTCAAATTTCCTCCATTGTCATCATCCCTTTAACTTTAAAAATTCCTTTTCTAAAAGATATGATAAGATCAAATTTCAAGCACAACCATCACACTCCAAATTATTTCTATCAACTACATTCATCACAACACCTTCAGCATGAGGAAAAAACCATTAGTTTTATTATAGTTATAACGACCCATACTTTACATACATTGTTAGTACTTCAAAATTGAAGTACACTTATTACAACATATAACAAAACCATGAAAGGATTGTATAGGTATAGTGTCTTTAGAAACTGGGAAACATAAACAACTGGTTCATAAAGCGTCTACACTATCTCCCATTTATTTCATCATATCTATAGTCCCTTTTGGCATATCTTACTTAATAACCTTCTTCCTGACCTGGGGAAAGAAAACATACAAAAGGGTGAGCTCAAATTCTCAGTAAGGGTAAACAAAAGAAATATCAATCACATCATATTCATAAGAACATAACATTTTGGAAATCTTACCCTGCAAAAGAGATCATAATTTCATAACATGGGATAAATCATGGTAGTGAAATGTAATCATAATAATCATAACTTAAAACATGAAGCTTTGTGGCATACACACATAATCATAGAGAATCATTTCTTATTAGTCAAGACTCATTTCCAAGACTATCTTAGTGGGCAAAGTCCATTTCTGAACCGAGTTCATTCCTCGTTTCAGTCCTGTTTCACTGAACCGGTTTAACCTGCCGTTCCAGCCATGTCTATCTCATGAGATATAAAATCTTTACCCAATGCATTGGAGGGAGATATAGGTCCCACCCATATCATAATGATACCATTCTTATGTGTGCCACAAAATCATAAACCATACATCATAGCATAACCCATGTAATAAAAATGGTATTCTTAAACATCGTGACATCATAAAACAATTAATATAAGATAAAGGAATTCATAAAAATAATTCCATCACAATATAATCAAATCAATGTAATAATAGGGATAGAAACAGAACCCTTTATTATCTTAGATGTAAAATAATTTTGATAAAACACTTGAACTCCATTCTTGAGGAAAATATCCTTTCTACTTCAAAAACACTTTTCCTTTCTTAACATGTCATAAAATTCTAAACTAAAAGAAGTTTATTAAAAATAAAATTGAAAACTTGTAAAGGAAGCTTCTTGGAAATAATGTTTTAAAAATCCATTCATGCCGTATAAGTTAAAAAAACATTCTTCTCATACTTTTTTCAGAAAAGTCCAAAAGTACCTCGTACGAAAAATGACAAAAGATTCCTTTCATATATTTTAATAAAAACTCACCAAATGGTAAAATTGGATTTAAAAAATTGTAGGTGGATGGAAATAATATTAAATATTGAGGAAACATGGATGTGGATGATAAAATACACCCCAGTAAATTCCAAAGTATAAACAATCTCGGATAAAAATGATATTGTGATATTTCCTTTACTTAAGGTCTGATTTGCTTCGTAAGTGTCCGAACCTCCTGTATAATGATTTAAATAATGTCAGTGACTTATTACAGAATCATACTCATTGTTATTATATCATATATGGTCATATTCTTAGCTTATTATTAGTAATATTTCATTGCTACTTGTTATTCGGGTGTTTATTACTTTTTGTTCTTATGTGTGTTTTGTCGAATAAATTATTCTTCTTCTTTTTAGGTTATAGATACCTCATTTCCAGAATGGTATTAGTGTAATATATATCATATTTATTCACTCAATTCATTTATGTAATCATTATTCAATTAAAATCATGTAGAACGAGTCGCATCACATCGTGGAGACGGTATTCCGTAGGTACGCACGAGCGATGATATCGTTCCCATGATCGTGGAATTGTATTAGAGTGTATGTATACTATTTAAGAATCAATATCACTTTAAAATAATCATATATATTCATTATTTACACCATTATACCCATCCAAGTAAGGTGGTGGTGGAAAATATATTACACCACGGCGTGGAGACGGTATTCCGTACGTACGCACTGGCGGTGATTTCGTTTTCCGTAGGATGGATAGATGGTGAAATAGGGTTGTTTCATACTTATAATAACATATCAGTATATGAGTGATACTGATGTTATTAATTCATAATTAAACAACTAAATAATAAGAAGTGTAAGAAGAAATAAAGTTGAAAGAATCGGTAACGGACATTACCTCTTCTTTGAAGCGCTTCTTTGAGACCTCCTTTTAGGGCACTAAAATTGGTCTTTGAAGAAGACCAGGACCTCTAGGATGTTTCTAGGGAAGTGGAGAGGAGAAATTGGCAGGGGTTGGCCGAGATTTAAGGCTCAAAGTGGTGTGAGGAAGAGAGGGAGGAGGTGCCCTTTTATAAGGGAGGAGAGGGGCACCTTTGGAAAAACTAAAAATATTATTTTATTATAAAGCCATATTCAGTTTTAAATAGCTCCAAATTGATTTATTTAGAAGCTAAGGTGGGGATGGGTCGAAATCCTATCATAAAATAGAATTTGGACAAGTTTAGTTTACTATTTTAACCTTATCATTTAGATTTAACTTTAAGTTAGATAATTTTACTTTTACCGTGTCTTTTTGTGTTCTTGCACTATAAGGTTAATAAACTTACTATAACAAGCCAAACGAACCCCAAGTTGTTTATTATTAATATATATAACCTTATCTAAGTACTTTGACCGAACCTTAGATTTTTAGGAATAAAATAACAATTAATAATATAATATTTGTTTTAAAAACTATTTTATGTCAATTTTGACACTATTTAGTAATTGATTTTTGTAAAAATTATAACAGAATGATTAGTTCGAAAAAAGTTAATTAAATCAATAATAACATGTCATATTAACCTAGAAAATTAGTGGAATTCATAAAAAGTCACAAATTACATTTATTTGGGTATTTATAACATCAATTATGTCAATATTTCATTAATAAGATAATTATTGCATCATCTTTGTGTCATAAATAAATTAAATTTTCTAAAAATTACAAATAAAATACCATTATGTAGGAAATATTTTTATATTTCTAATGAATATTTATAGTCGAATTTATCTTATGTATAACCCTGTATTAAAAATTATTTACTTATTAAGCTTTGATTTTAACTATTTTAACCCTTCTTTAAATAAATTAATAATAAATGTACTAATCTAATCCAAGTGGGCCTAAATGGTCATATTTTATTCCTAAGGTTGTTTCTGGTCGAATTACACTTATCCAATAGAATTAGGACATGTGTTAGGGTAATAATAATAACTTTTTTACCCTTAATTACCCTATTTACTTTTAACTGTGGTAAAAAAAAGTAAAAAGTTACTATTCACCAAAAATTATTTTCATCTCATTGAACTATATTTTAGTCCTTGATATTAACCATGTCTCTCAGATTTTCGAAATTCCACTCACAGAAGTGGTAAAATTAAGTTTTATGTAAATTTGCAAATTCTCCTAGGAGGTGGGTAAAAGACGATGAAAAGTTCAATAAAATTTTTATATATCTAAAATTATTATAAAATTACTCCAATGAATTACGTTGAACTTATATAGGTATTATGTATCAATTTTGACCTAAAATAAATTTAAATAAAATAAATAATTGTTTAAATAAAAAGTCGGTTTTTAAATAGTAACCTAGTGTTTTCACTATTCATCAAAAATTGAAAGTTTCCAGAAAAATACCAAAATTTCACCCTAGGCTAATTTCGATATTACGAATCCAAAAATGAAGACCATTTTGAAAAATAAAATTTACAAAATTTCAAAAAGTGGTTATTACTATTCATAACGGCTAGTTTTAATAATATTTTAATAGCATATCGTTGTTTAGTGAAACTCAGTATTGCGTACGACGCAAGCTATCAAGGAAGGTCACAATTGCGTGTAAATCAAGCCAATATAGTGTTGTGTGTAGTGAAAGATTCCTTTGATGATTTATATAAAATAAAAACAAAATATTTCTTATAAAAGTCTCGGGTGTTACATTCTACCCCCCTTAAAATGAATTTCGCCCTTCAAATTTGTCACTTGTAACAAACAGATGAGGATACCTCTCCCTCATCATATCCTCAAGATCCCATGTAGCTTATTCTAATTGGTGGTTCCTCCATAAAACTTTCACCAAGAGAGTGGTCTTGTTCCGTAGGACTTTTTCACTACGATCGAGAATATCTATCGGTTGTTCTTCATAAGAAAGATCTTGTTCTAGCGGTACAACCTCTGAGCTGAGTACATGTGAAGGATCAGGTATGTACTTTCTCAGGATAGATACATGGAACACATCATGAACTTCAGAGAGATTCGGTGGAAGCGCCAATCGGTAAGCTACCTTCCCAACACAATCCAGTATTTCGAAAGGACCGATATACCTAGGGCTCAGCTTCCCCTTCTTTCCAAATCTCATTACTCTCTTCCAAGGAGATATCCGTAAGAACACTTTATCACCCACTTCAAACTTTTAGTCTTTTCTTCGGTTGTCGGCATAACTTTTTTGTCAACTCTGAGCTGCTCTTATGTGTTGTTGAATAGATCGGACCTTTTCTGCCATCTCATCAACAAGATCGGGTCCTAATAGCTTTCTTTCCCCAACTTCATCCCAACAAGTTGGAGTCCTGCATTTCTTTCTATAGAGAGCTTCATAAGGAGCCATCTGAATACTGGAGTGAAATCTATTATTATAAGAAAATTCCACCAAAGGTAGGTGTTGATCCCAACCACATTTGAAATCCATAGAGCAAGCTCTCAACATATCTTCTAGAGTTTGAATTGTCCTCTTAGACTGACCGTCTGTCTGAGGATGATAAGCAGTGCTGAAACTCAACTCTGTATCCAGAGTATGTTGAAGACTTCACCATAACTATGAGGTAAACCTCGGATCCCGATCAGATATAATAGAAAGTGGTACTCCATGCAATCTTACCACTTCCTTTACATATATCATGGCAAGCTGATCCAGAGAGAAATCCTCTCTAATAGCAATGAAGTGTGTAGAATTTGTAAGACAATCAACTATGACCCAGATAGAATTATTGTCTTTGGATGTTTTAGGAAGTCCTATGACAAAGTCCATAGTGATGTTTTCCCATTTCCATTCGGGTATGGGTAATGGTTGTAACATCCCCTTAGACTTCTGTCTCTCAGCTTTAACTTGCTGACAAACCAAGCATCGAGAGACATATTTAGCAACATCTCTTTTCATTCCATCCCACCAGAAGTACTCTTTCAGGTCCCTATACATCTTTGTGCTTCCCGGATTAATAGAGAATGAAGAACTATGAGCCTCATCCAACATCTCCTTATTTAATTTGGGGATGGGAGGAACACAAACCCGATTCATGAACTTTATTATCCCATCACAATCAAGGTTGAATTCGGGAACATTTCTCACCTTCTTTTGTAACTCTACATATTCTATCTGTGCCTCTTTAATCTTAACATGTATAGATGGTTGAACATTCATTTGAGAAAGATACGATTTTTCCCCTTTCATTATAATTCCAAGATCCATCCTTTGTAAATCCATAAATATTGGATCTTTTGTGATCTTCATCATGGATAAACTGGCATGGTCTTGTCGACTTAATGCATCTGCCACCTTGTTTGCTTTCCTAGGGTGGTAATAAATTGAGCAGTCATAATCCTTAATCATCTCCAACCATCTTCTTTGGAGCATATTCATCTCCTTTTGTGTGAAAATATACTTTAAACTTTTATGATCAGTATAAATGTCACACCTTTCTCCATAAAGATAATGCCTCCAAATCTTTAATGCAAAGATTTCCGCAGCTAACTCCAAATCATGAGTTGGGTAATTTTTCTCATGGATTT
Organism: Viscum album; assembly: GCA_963277665.1. NCBI lineage: Eukaryota > Viridiplantae > Streptophyta > Magnoliopsida > Santalales > Viscaceae > Viscum > Viscum album. Next base: position 1,112,706,818 of record OY728132.1, on the reverse strand, counting down.
TCAACTATCGTGAGGCATAAGCTATCACCATATCATTTTTCATAAGAACACACCCCAATCCCTTCTTGGATGCATTACTGTAGATCACAAACCTTTCTCCACTACAAGGCAGTGTGAGAACAGGTGCACTGGATAACCTTCTTTTCAACTCCTCGAAATTCTCTTCACATTCCTCCGTCCAAACAAACTTAACTCCTTTCCAAGTCAACCTGGTGAGTGGATTAGATAATTGTGAAAAATATTTCACAAAACGTCGATAATATCCAGCCAAACCAAGAAAACTTCGGATCTCAGTTACTGTTGTTGGTCTCGACCATCTTTCGATAACCTCTGTTTTTGCTAGATCCACAGATATCCCCTCTTTTGAGATTATGTGACCCAAAAATGAAACTTTTTGAAGCCAAAATTCACACTTGGTAAATTTGGAATAAATATTTTCCTTTCTCAGGGTCTTCAATATAATTCTCAAGTGATCTTCATGTTCTTCCTTGCTCTTTGAATATACAAGAATATCGTCTATAAAGACTACCACAAACTGATCAAGATAGTCTCTAAAGACTCTATTCATCATATCCATGAAGATAACAGGAGAATTAGTAAGACCAAATGGCATCACTATAAATTCATAGTGTCCATACCTTGTACGGAAATCCGTTTTTGGTATATCCTCCCTTTTGACCCTTAATTGATGATACCCTGAACGAAGATCAATCTTGGAAAGGTATTGAGCTCCATGTAGTTGGTCAAATAAGTCATCAATGCGCGGGAGAGGATATTTGTTCTTGATAGTGATCTTGTTAAGTTCTCGATAATCAATGCAGAGTCTCATTGATCCATCTTTCTTCTTAACAAACAGAACAGGTGCTCCCCAAGGTGACGCACTAGAGCGTATGAACCCCTTATCAAGATTCTCTTGGAGTTGCTTCTTCAATTTCTGCAACTCAACTGGGGCCATTCTATAAGGTGTCTTTGAAATAGGTAAAGCACCTGGTACAAGTTCTATTGAAAACTCAGCTTCACAATTTGGTGGAATACCCAACAATTCCTCCAGAAAGACATCATCAAACTCCCGTACAATGGGCATATTCTTAATTGTGAGTTTCTCACCAACCATTTGAGATAAATAACCTTCATTTAGTGGAATCAAGACCCATAAGATGGAAGAAATTTCCACTGGAAGGTTATGTTCATCCTTGCATCGATAGATGATCAAAGATTGATCTAGAATATGAAATGCGACTTCCCTTATTTGGAAATTGATATGAGCTCCATATAGAGAAAGTCAATCCATGCCAAGAATCACATCAAATTCCACTATAGGGAGGATCACAAGATTTGTAGGAAGCACTTTCCCACAAACTTCAATTGGAGAAGAATTATAAACTTTTGATGCGACTGTTGTGCCATTAGGGGTTGTCACAGCTAACTCAACATCTAATTGTTGAGGTAATACGGTGATACCCTTAGAAAATTATTCAGAAATAAAGGAGTGGGTGGATCCAAAATCAAATAAAACATTTTCTACTTTAGAGTAGATGGTAAGTGTACCTTTCACCACTTCGTTATCGTACTCCACATTACTGATAGAAATTGCATGTGACTTTCCTTTGTCTTTAGCCTTAAGAGTTTGTTGACTTAGATCATCATCAAAAACCCTTGGATTAGGGCATTGATTGGCATAATGCCCCATTTCCTTGCACTTGTAACATTGAAGTACAGGAGGTGCACTCTGTGTAGCTTTTTCATTGTTCGCATCACTAGACATCTTCTTCCCATCATTGCAGCATTCAAATGCCCGATGACCTTCCTTTACACATTTGAAACATTTACTTGTCCCTTTAAGACAACTCCCTCCATGTTTCTTTCCACACTTTGAGAATAAGGGAAAACTCATCTTCTTTTCAGTGTGCTATTTAGATTTTCCTTTGAATTCCATTTTCCTCTTCTTATTAAACCCATATGACTGATGGGTTACTAAAATCTCCATCTCAACTTTGAGAGCACATCGAATGATTTCCTCGTAGCTATTGAAGTCCCTTATGGATAACGCCCTTCGAAGACTTGGTTTTAAGCCACTAAAGAATCGATCGATCTTACTCTCAGGTTGGATAATAATACCAGAAGTGTACCTTTCAAGTCTTGTAAAATTTTCTTCATAGGTACCAACAGATTCATCATCCTTTTGCTTTAGTTCAAGAAACTCCTTCTCCATCTTTGTTCAGAGAATACAAGGGAAGTACTTATTGAAAAATAAGTTCTTGAACTCGTCCCATTCCATGGACTCAATTTCATCTCTTGGCCTCGTATTCTTGATAAGATTCCACCATTGATCAGCATCACCTTCCAAACGATACACTGCTAAGATGACTTTATCATGTTCAGAACATTGAAGAAATGAAAATATCTTTTCATTAGTACTGATCCATTGTTCAGAAACTAATGGATCAGTAGACCTGCTGAATGAAGGTGGACGCTGTCTCATGAAGGATTCAACAGAATGTTGCTTCTTCCTTTACTCGTTTGGAAGTCTTGTATGATTCATAGCTTGATAAATTTGTGTGAGCATGGCTACAAGATTTTGTATTCCAGCTCCCATAATTTTTGGTTTCTCAGGGGGACAATCATTGCATTGCCCGTCGCATTCCACATTAACACGGTTCATTCGGGTTCCAGCCATTGACTAAAACCAAGAAGAATAGTGTGAGCAACACTAATTATAATAGGAAAACTACATAATCAAGAATAAAATTTCACACTTAAGGTCTTATCCTAGGTTATTCATGGCCATTTCTAAAACACTAAGATTGTGATCTATGCTTAGACTTATCCATAGGATTCTTACTAAGTCTTTCACATCCTAGTTTCCAAAGGTTGACTATACCTTTCCTTTGATACCAACTATAATGACCCATACTTTATATACATTGTTAGTACTTCAAAATTGAAGTACACTTATTACAACATATAACGAAACCATGAAAGGACCGTATAGGTATAGTGTCTTTAGAAATTGGGAAACATAAACAACTGGTTCATAAAGTGTCTACACTGTCTCCCATTTATTTCATCATATCTATAGTCCCTTTTGGCATATCTTAATTAATAACCTTCTTCCTGACCTGGGGAAAGAAAACATACAAAAGGGTGATCTCAAATGCTCATTAAGGGTAAAAAAAATAAATATCAATCACATCATATTCATAAGAACATAACATTAAGGAAATCTTACCCTGCAAAAGAGATCATAATTTCATAACATGGGATAAATCATGGTAGTGAAATGTAATCACAATAAACATAACATAAAACATGAAGCTTTGTGGCATACACAAATAATCATAGATAATCATTTCTTATTATTCAAGACTCATTTCCAAGACTATCTTAGTGGACAAAGTCCATTTCTGAACCGAGTTTATTCCTCGTTTCAGTCCTGTTTTACTGAACCGGTTTAACCTGTCGTTCCAGCCATGTCTATCTCATGAGATATAAAATCTTTACCCAATGCATTGGAGGGAGATATAGGTCCCACCCATCTCATAATGATACCATTCTTATGTGTGCCACAAAATCATAAACCATACATCATAGCATAACCCATGTAATAAAAATGGGATTCTTAAAAATCGTGACATCATAAAAAAATTAATATAAGATAAATGAATTCATAAAAATAATTCCATAACAACATAATCAAATCAATGTAATAATAGGGATAGAAACAGAACCCTTTATTATCTTAGATGGAAAATAATTTTGATAAAACACTTGAACTCCATTCTTGAGGAAAATATCCTTTCTACTTCAAAAACACTTTTCCTTTCTTAACATGTCATACAATTCTAAAATAAAAGAATTTGATTAAAAATAAACTTGAAAACTTTTAAAGGAAGCTTCTTGGAAATAATGTTTTAAAAATCCATTCATGCCGTATAAGTTAAAAAAACATTCTTCTCGTACTTTTTTCAGAAAAGTCAAAAAGTACCTCGTACGAAAAACGACAAAAGATTCCTTTCATATATTTTACTAAAAACTCACCAAAGGGTAAAATTGGATTTAAAAAATTGTAGGTGGATGGAAATAATATTAAATATTGAGGAAACATGGATTTGGAAGATAAAATACACCCCAGTAAATTCCAAAGTATAGACAATCTCGGATAAAAATGAGATTGTGATATTTCCCTTACCTTAGGTCTGATTTACTTCGTAAGTGTCCAAACCTCCTGTATAATGATTTAAATAATGTCATTGACTTATTTCAGAATCATACTCATTGTTATGATATCATATATGGTCATATTCTTATCTTATTATTAGTAATATTTCATTGCTACTTGTTATTCGGGTGTTTATTACTTTTTGTTCTTATGCGTGTTTTGTCGAATAAATTCTTATTATTATTTTTAGGTTATAGATACCTCATTTACAGAATGGTATTAGTGTAATATATATCATATTTATTCACTAAATTCATTTATGTAATCTTTATGTAATGAAAATCATGTAGAACGAGTCGCATCACATCGTAGAGACGGTATTCTGTACGTACGCACGAGCGATGATATTGTTCCCATGATCGTGGAATTGTATTGGAGTGTATGTATACTATTTCAGAATCAATATCACTTTACAATAATCATATATATTCATTATTTACACCATTATACCCATCCAAGTAAGTTGGTGGTGGAAAATAGATTACACCACGACGTGGAGACGGTATTCCGTACGTACGCACGCGCGGTGATTTCGTTTTCCGTAGGATGGATAGATGGTGAAATAGGGTTGTTTCATACTTATAATAACATATCAGTATATGAGTGATACTGATGTTATTAATTCATAATTAAACAACTAAATAAGAATAAGTGTAAGAAGAAATAAAGTTGAAAGAATCGGTAACGGACATTACCTCTTCTTTGAAGTGCTTCTTTGAGACCTCCTTTTAGGGCACTAAAATTGGTCTTTGAAGAAGACCAGGAACTCTAGGATGTTTCTAGGGAAGTGGAGAGGAGAAATTGGCAGGGTTTTTCTGAGCTTGAAGGCTCAAAGTGGTGTGAGGAAGAGAGAGAGGAGGTGCCCTTTTATAAGGGAGGAGAGGGGCACCTTTGGAAAAACTAAAAATATTATTTTATTATAAAGCCATATTCGGTTTTAAATAGCTCCAAATTGATTTATTTCAAAGCTAAGGTGGGTATGGGTCGAAATAATCTCATACAATAGAATTTGGACAAGTTTAGTTTACTATTTTAACCTTATCATTTAGATTAACTTTAAGTTAGATAATTTTACTTTTACCGTGTCTTTTTGTGTTCTTACACTATAAGGTTAATAAACTTACTATAACAAGCCAAACGAACCCCAACTTGTTTATTATTAATATATATAACCTTATCTAAGTCATTTGGCCGAACCTTATATTTTTAGGAATAAAATAAAAATTAATAATATAATATTTGTTTTAAAAACTATTTTATGTCAATTTTGACACTATTTAGTAATTGATTTTTTAAAAATCATAACAGAATGATTAGTTATAAAAAAGTTAATTAAATCAATACTAACATGTCATATTAACCTATAAAATTAGTGGAATTCATAAAAAGTCTCAAATTACATTTATTTGGGTATTTATAACATCAATTATGTCAATATTTCATTAATAAGATAATTATTGTATCATCTTTGTGTCATAAATAAATTAAATTTTCTAAAAATTAAAAATAAAATACCATTATGTAGGAAATATTTTTAGCTTTCTAATGAATATTTATAGTCGAATTTATCATGTATAACCCTATATTAAAAATTATTTACTTATTAAGCTTTGATTTTAACTATTTTAACCCTTCTTTAAATAAATTAATAATAAATGTACTAATCTAATCCAAGTGGGCCTAAATGGTAATATTTTATTCCTAAGGTTGTTTTTGGTCGAATTAAACTTATCCAATAGAATTAGTACATGTGTTAGGGTAATAATAATAACATTTTTAACCTTAATTACCCTATTTACTTTTAACCGTGGTAAAAAAAAGTAAAAAGTTACTATTCACCAAAAATTATTTTCATCTCATTGAACCACATTTTAGTCCTTGATATTAACCGTGTTTCTCGGATTTTTGAAATTCCACTCACAGAAGCGGTAAAATTAATTTTTATGTAAATTTGCAAATTCTCCTAGGAGGTGGGTAAAAGACGGTGAAAAGTTCAATAAAATTTTTATATATCTAAAATTATTATAAAATTACTCCAATGAATTACATTGAACTTATATAGGTATTATGTATCAATTTTGACCTAAAATAAATTTAAATAAAATAAATAATTATTTAAATAAAAAGTCGGTTTTTAAATAGTAAACCAGTGTTTTCACTATTCATCAAAAATTGAAAGTTTCCAGAAAAATACCAAAATTTCACCCTAGGCTAATTTCGATATTCCAAATCCAAAAATGAAGTCCATTTTGAAAAATAAAATTTACAAAATTTAAAAAAGTGGTTATTACTATTCATAATGGCTAGTTTTAATAATATTTTAATAGCTTATCGTTGTTTAGTGAAACTCGGTATTGCGTATGACGCATGCTATCAAGGAAGGTCGCGATTGCGTGTAAAGCAAGCCAAGCTAGTGTTGTGTGTAGTGAAAGATTCCTTTGATGATTTATATAAAATAAAAACAAAATATTTCTTATAAAAGTCTCGGGTGTTACATTCTACCCCCCTTAAAATGAATTTCACCCTCGAAATTCATCACTTGTAACAAACAGATGAGGATACCTCTCCCTCATCATATCCTCAAGCTCCCATGTAGCTTCTTCTAATTGGTGGTTCCTCCATAAAACTTTCACCAAGAGAGTGGTCTTGTTTCGTAGGACTTTTTCACTACGATCGAGAATCCCTATCGGTTGTTCTTCATAAGAAAGATCTTGTTCCAACGGTACAACGTCTGAGCTAAGTACATGTGAAGGATCAGGTATGTACTTTCTTAGGAGAGATACATGGAACACATCGTGAACTTGAGAGAGATTCAGTGGAAGCGCCAATCGGTAAGCTACCTTACCAACACGATCCAGTATTTCGAAAGGACCGATATACCTAGGGCTTAGCTTTCCCTTCTTTCCAAATCTCATTACTCTCTTCCAAGGAGATATTCGTAAGAACACTTTATCACCCAATTCAAACTCTAAGTCTTTTCTTCGGTTGTTGGCATAACTTTTTTGTCGACTCTGAGCTGCTCTTATGTGTTGTTGAATAGATCGGACCTTTTCTGTCATCTCATCAACAAGATCAGGTCCTAATAGCTTTCTTTCCCCAACTTCATCCTAGCAAGTTGGAGTCCTGCATTTCTTTCCATAGAGAGCTTCATAAGGAGACATCTGAATACTGGAGTGAAAGATATTATTATAAGAAAATTTCACCAAAGGTAGGTGTTGATCCCAACCACCTTTTAAATCCATAGAGCAGGCTCTCAACATATCTTCTAGAGTTTGAATTGTCCTCTCAGACTGACCGTCTGTCTGAGGATGATAAGCAGTGCTGAAACTCAACTCTGTATCCAGAGTATGCTGAAGACTTCGCCAGAACTTTGAGGTAAACCTCAGATCCCGATCAAATATAATAGAAAGTGGTACTCCATGCAATCTTACCACTTCCTTTACATATATCCTGGCAAGCTGATCCAGAGAGAAATACTCTCTAATATCAATGAAGTGTGCAGATTTTGTAAGATGATCAACTATGACCCAAATAGAATTATTGCCTTTGGATGTTTTAGGAAGTCCTATGACAAAGTCCATAGTGATGTTTTCCCATTTCCATTCGGGTATGGGTAATGGTTGTAACATCCCCTTAGACTTTTGTCTCTCAGCTTTAACTTGCTGACGAACCAAGCATCGAGAGACATATTCAGCAACATCTCTTTTCATGCCATCCCACCAGAAGTACTCTTTCAGGTCCCTATACATCTTCATGCTTCCAGGATGAATAGAGAATGAATAACTATGAGCCTCATCCAGCAGCTCCTTTAATTCTGGGATGGGAGGAACACAAACCCGATTCCTGAACTTTATTATCCCATCACAATCAAGGTTTTATTCAGGAACATTTCTCACCTTCTTTTGTAACTCTACATATTCTTTCTGTGCCTCTTTAATCTTAACATGTATATATGGTTGAACATTCATTTGAGAAAGAAATGATTTTTCCCCTTTCATTATAATTCCAAGATCCATCCTTTGTAAATCCATAAATATTGGATCTTTTGTGATCCTCATCATGGATAAACTGGCATGGTCTTGTCGACTTAATCCATCTGCCAACTTGTTTGCTTTCCCAGGGTGGTAATGAATTGAGCAGTCGTAATCCTTAATCAGCTCCAACCATCTTCTTTGGCGCATATTCAGCTCCTTTTTTGTGAAAATATACTTTAAACTTTTATGATCAGTATAAATGTCACACCTTTCTCCATAAAGATAATGCCTCCAAATCTTTAATGCAAAGATTACCGCAGCTAACTCCAAATCATGAGTTGGGTAATTTTGCTCATGGATTTTCAACTGTCGTGAGGCATAAGCTATCACCATATCATTTTTCATAAGAATACACCCCAATCACTTCTTGGATGAATCACTGTAGATCACAAACCTTTCTCCACTACAAGTCAGTGTGAGCACAGGTGCACTGGATAACCTTCTTTTCAACTCCTTGAAATTCTCTTCACATTCCTCCGTCCAAACAAACTTAACTCCTTTCCAAGTCAACCTGGTGAGTGGATTAGATAATCGTGAAAAATCTTTCACAAAACGTCAATAATATCCAGCCAAACCAAGAAAACTTTGGATCTCAGTTACTGTTGTTGGTCTCGACCATCTTTTGATAACCTCTGTTTTTTCTAGATCCATAGATATCCCCTCTTTTGAGATTATGTGACCCAAAAATGAAACTTTTTGAAGCCAAAATTCACACTTGGTAAATTTGGCATAAATCTTCTCCTTTCTCAGGGTCTTTAATATAATTCTCAAGTGATATTCATGTTATTACTTTCTCTTTGAATATACAAGAATATCGTCTATAAAGACTACCACAAACTGATCAAGATAGTCTCTAAAGACTCTATTCATCAGATCCATGAAGATAGAAGGGGCATTAGTAAGACCAAATGGCATCACTATAAATTCATAGTGTCCATACCTTGTACGGAAATCTGCCTTTGGTATATCCTCCCTTTTGACCCTTAATTGATGATACCCTGAATGAAGATCAATCTTGGAAAAGTATTGAGATCCGTGTAGTTGGTCAAATAAGTCATCAATGCGCAGGAGAGGATATTTGTTCTTGATAGTGATCTTAATAAGTTCTCGATAATCAATGTAGAGTCTCATTGATCCATCTTTCTTCTTAACAAACAGAACAAGTGCTCCCCAAGGTGACGCACTAGGGCGTATGAACCCCTTATCAAGATTCTCTTGGAGTTGCTTCTTCAATTCCTGCAACTCAATTGGGGCCATTCTATAAGGTGTCTTTGAAATAGGTAAAGCGCCCGGTACTAGTTCTATTGAAAACTCAACTTCAATATTTGGTGGAAGACCCAGTAATTCCTCCAGAAAGACATCATCAAACTCCCATACAATGGGCATATTCTTAATCGTGAGTTTCTCACCAACCATTTGAGATAAATAACCTTCATTTAGTGGAATCAAGACCCATAAGATGGAATAAATTTCCACTGGAAGGTTATGTTCATCCTTCCATTGATAGACAATCAAATATTGATCTGGAATTTGAAATGTGACTTCCCTTCTTTGGCAATTGATATGATCTCCATATAGAGAAATACAATCCATGCCAAGAATCACATCAAATTCCACTATAGGGAGGATCAAAATATTTGCAGGAAGCACTTTCCCACAAACTTCAATCAGAGAAGAATTATAAACTTTTGATGCGACTGTTGTGCCATTAGGGGTTGTCACAACTAACTCAACATCTAATTGTTGAGGTAATACAGTGATACCCTTAGAAAATTCTTCAGAAATAAAGGAGTGGGTGGATCCAGAATCAAATAAAACATTTTCTACTTTAGAGTGGATGGTAAGTGTACCTTTCAACACTTCGTTATCGTACTCCACATTACTGATAGAAATTGCATGTGACTTTCCTTTGTCTTTAGCCTTAAGAGTTTCTTGACGTCGATCATCATCAACAACCCTTGTATTAGGGCATTGATTGGTATAATTCCCCATTTCCTTGCACTTGTAACATTGAAGTGGAGGAGGTGCACTCTGTGTAGCCTTTTCATTGTTCGCATGACTAGACATCTTCTTCCCATCATTGGAGCATTCAAATGCCCGATGACCTTCCTTTACACATTTGAAACATTTACTTGTACCTTTAAGACAACTCCCTCCATGTTTCTTTCCACACTTTGAGCATAATGGAAAACTCATCTTCTTTTCAGTGTGCTCTTAGATTTTCCTTTGAATTCCATTTTCCTCTTCTTATCAAACCCATATGACTAATGGGTTACTCCAATCTCCATATCAAATTTGAGATCACATCGAACGATTTCCTCGTAGCTATTGAAGTCCCTTATGGATAACTCCCTTCAAAGACTTGGTTTTAAGCCACTAAAGAATCGATCGATCTTACTCTCAGGTTGGATAATAATACCAGAAGCGTACCTTGCAAGTCTTGTAAAATTTGCGTCATAGGTACCAATAGATTAATCATCCTTTTGCTTTAGTTCAAGAAACTTCTTCTCCATCTTTGTTCGGAGAATACGAGGGAAGTACTTATTGAAAAATAAGTTCTTGAACTCGTCCCATTCCATGGACTCAATTTCATCTCTTGGCCACGTATTCTTGATAAGATTCCACCATTGATCAGAATCACCTTCCAAACGATACATTGCTAAGATGACTTTATCATGTTCAGAACATTGAAGAACTGAAAATATCTTTTCAGTAGTACTGATCCATTGTTCAGCAACTAATGGATTAGTAGACCTACTGAATGAAGGTGGATGTTGTCTCATGAAGGATTCAACAGAATGTTTCTCCTTCCTTTGCTCATTTGGAAGTCCTGCATGATTCATAGCTTGAGAAAGTTGTGTGAGCATGGCTACAAGATTTTTCATTCTAGCTCCCATAACGTTTGGTTGCTCAGGGGGACAATCATTTCATTGCCCGTCGCATTCCGCATTAACACGGTTCCTTTGGGTTCCAGCCATTGACTAAAACCAAGAATAATAGTATGAGAAACACTAATTATAATAGGAAAACCACATAATCAAGAATAAAATTTCACACTTAAGGTCTTATCCTAGGTTATTCATGGCCATTTCTAAAACACTGAGATTGTGTTTTATGCTTAGACTTATCCTTATGATTCTTATTAAGGCTTTCACAACCTAGTTTCCAAAGGTTGACTATAACTTTCCTCTGATACCAACTATAACGACCCATACTTTACACACATTGTTAGTACTTCAAAATTAAAGTACACTTATTACAACATATAACGAAACCATGAAAGGACCGTATAGGTATAGTGTCTTTAGAAACTTGTAAACATAAACAACTGGTTCATAAAGCGTCTACACTGTCTCCCATTTATTTCATCATATCTATAGTCCCTTTTGGCATATCTTAATTAATAACCTTCTTCCTGGCCTGGGGAAAGAAAACATACAAAATGGTGATCTCAAATGCTCAGTAAGGGTAAACAAAAGAAATATCAATCACATCATATTCATAAGAACATAACATTTTGGAAATCTTACCTAGCAAAAGAGATCATAATTTCATAACATGGGATAAATCATGGTAGTGAAATGTAATCACAATAATCATAACTTAAAACATGAAGCTTTGTGGCATACACACATAATAATAGAGAATCATTTCTTATTATTCAAGACTCATTTCCAAGACTATCTTAGTGGACAAAGTCCATTTCTGAACCAAGTTCATTCCTCATTTCAGTCCTGTTTCACTGAACCGGTTTAACCTGCCGTTCCAACCATGTCTATCTCATGAGATATAAAATCTTTACCCAATGAATTGGAGATAGATATAGGTCCCACCCATCTCATAATGATACCATTCTTATTTGTGCCACAAAATCATAAACCATACATCATGGCATAACCCATGTAATAAAAATGGGATTCTTAAACATCGTGACATCATAAAATAATTAATATAAGATAAAGGAATTCATAAAAATAATTCCATCACAACATAATAAAATCAATGTAATAATAGGGATAGAAACAGAACCGTTTATTATCTTAGATGGAAAATAATTTTTATAAAACACTTGAACTCCATTCTTGAGGAAAATATCCTTTCTACTTCAAAAACACTTTTCCTTTCTTAACATGTCATACAATTCTAAACTAAAAGAAGTTGATTAAAAATAAACTTGAAAACTTGTAAAGGAATATTCTTGGAAATAATTTTTTAAAAATCCATTCATGCTGTATAAGTTAAAAAAACATTCTTCTCGTACTTTTTTCGGAAAAGTCAAAAAGTACCTCGTACAAAAAACGACAAAAGATTCCTTTCATATATTTTACTAAAAACTCACCGAAGGGTAAAATTGGATTTAAAAAATTTTAGGTGGATGGAAATAATATTACATATTGAGTAAATATGTATGTGGATAATAAAATACACCCCATTAAATTCCAAATTATAAACAATCTCAGATAAATATGAGATTGTGATATTTCCCTTACCTTAGGTCCGATTTGCTTCGTAAGTGTCCGAACCTCCTGTATAATGATTTAAATAATGTAATTGAATTATTCCAGAATCATAATCATTGTTATGATATAATATATGGTCATATTCTTAGCTTATTATTAGTAATATTTCATTGCTACTTGTTATTCGGGTGTTTATTACTTTTTGTTCTTATGCATGTTTTGTCGAATAAATTATTATTCTTCTTTTTAGGTTATAGATACCTCATTTACAGAATGGTATTAGTGTAATATATATCATATTTATTCACTCAATTCATTTATGTAATCATTATGCAATGAAAATCATGTAGAACGAGTCGTATCACATCGTGGAGACGGTATTCCGTACGTTCCCACGAGCGATGATATCGTTCCCATGATCGTGGAATTGTATTGGAGTGTATGTATACTATTTCAGAATCAATATCACTTTACAATAATCATATATATTCATTATTTACACCATTATACCCATCCAAGTAAGGTGGTGGTGGAAAATAGATTACACCACGGCGTGGAGACGGTATTTCGTACGTACGCACGCGCGGTGATTTTGTTTTCCATAGGATGGATAGATGGTAAAATAGGGTTGTTTCATACTTATAATAACATATAAGTATATTATTGATAATGATGTTATTAATTCATAATGAAACAACTAAATAAGAATAAGTGTAAGAAGAAATAAAGTTGAAAGAATCGGAAACGGACATTACCTCTTCTTTGAAGCGCTTCTTTGAGACCTCATTTTAGGGCACTAAAATTGGTCTTTGAAGAAGACCAGGACCTCTAGGATGTTTCTAGGGAAGTGAAGAGGAGAAATTGGCAGGGTTTGTCTGAGATTTAAGGCTCAAAGTGGTGTGAGGAAGAGAGGGAGGAGGTGCCCTTTTATAAGGGAGGAGAGGGGCACCTTTGGAAAAACAAAAAATATTATTTTATTATAAAGCCATATTCGGTTTTAAATAGCTCCAAATTGATTTATTTCGAAGCTAAGGTGGGGATGGGTATAAATCCTCTCATCCAATAGAATTTGGACAAGTTTAGTTTACTATTTTAACCTTATAATTTAGATTTAACTTTAAGTTAGATAATTTTACTTTTACCGTGTCTTTTTGTGTTCTTACACTATAAGGTTAATAAACTTACTATAACAAGCCAAACGAACCCCAAGTTGTTTATTATTAATATATATAACCTTATCTAATTCATTTGGCCGAACCTCATATTTTTAGGAATAAAATAACAATTAATAATGTAATATTTTTTAAAAAATATATTTTATGTCAATTTTGACACTATTTAGTAATTTATTTTTTGTAAAAATCATAACAGAATGATTAGTTCGAAAAAAGTTAATTAAATCAATACTAACATGTCATATTAACCTAGAAAATTAGTGGAATTCATTAAAAGTCTCAAATTACATTTATTTGGGTATTTATAACATCAATTATGTCAATATTTCATTAATAAGATAATTACTGCATCATCTTTGTGTCATAAATAAATTAAATTTCCTAAAAAATAAAAATAAAATACCATTATGTAGGAAATATTTTTAGATTTATAATGAATATTTATAGTCGAATTTATATTATGTATAACCCTATATTAAAAATTATTTACTTATTAAGCTTTGATTTTAACTATTTTAACCCTTCTTTAAATAAATTAATAATAAATATCCTAATCTAATCTAAGTGGGCCTAAATGGTAATATTTTATTCCTAAGGTTGTTTTTGGTCGAATTACACTTATCCAATAGAATTAGTACATGTGTTAGGGTAATAATAATAACATTTTTACCCTTAATTACCCTATTTACTTTTAACCGTGGTAAAAAAAAGTAAAAAGTTACTATTCACCAAAAATTATTTTCATCTCATTGAACCACATTTTAGTCCTTGATATTAACCGTGTGTCTCGGATTTTTGAAATTCCACTCACAGAAGCGATAAAATTAAGTTTTATGTAAATTTACAAATTCTCCTAGGAGGTGGGTAAAAGACGGTGAAAAGTTCAATAAAATTTTTATATATCTAAAATTATTATAAAATTACTCCAATGAATTACATTGAACTTATATAGGTATTATGTATCAATTTTGACCTAAAATAAATTTAAATAAAATAAATAATTATTTAAATAAAAAGTCGGTTTTTAAATAGTAACCCAGTGTTTTCACTATTCCTCAAAAATTGAAAGTTTCCAGAAAAATACCAAAATTTCACCCTAGGCTAATTTCGATATTCCGAATCCAAAAATGAAGTCGATTTTGAAAAATAAAATTTATAAAATTTTAAAAATTGGTTATTACTATTCATAATGGCTAGTTTTAATAATATTTTAATAGCATATCGTTGTTTAGTGAAACTCGGTATTGCTTACAACGCAAGCTATCAAGGAAGGTCGCGATTGCATGTAAAGCAAGCCAAGCTAGTGTTGTGTATAGTGAAATATTCTTTTGATGATTTATATAAAAAAAATATTTCTTATAAAAGTCTCAGCTGTTACAATAGTGAACCAAAACTTTTACACATATTATTACATGATTCTTAACATGAATATATGTTAATACAAAACAAGGATCGAAAAGGCCTATTGTCTTTGGAAGACTAGGTTCATAATACATCAAAATGAACTTAAAACATTGCATCCTTATTTTATTCTTTATAGTGAGATCCTTAATCTATTAGATCTCTTAAAACTTCATGGGATAACCTTGGTAATACATTAGAAAAAAGGTGATTTAAAAGCCTATTAAGGGAATAAACATGATAAGGAGGCATAGTATGTGAGTCAAAGGTATAAAATGATATCATAAAAGATAAGGTATATGAGTAATCAAATGGAAGCATGATATAAAGTAGATGGTATCATAATATCATAAAGCATAGGAAATATGGAATAAATATAAGACATGACATAAACTTAAGTCAAGTATAACTACTGAGATAACATCACATGGTGTACAAAGTCCCATAATAGATTAGGTTCACTCCATAATCCCATACGTAACGTCTCATGAGACTAAAATATTACCTAATGAATTGGAGGGATATATAATTATGAGACCACCTATCACATTAATATTATGTACATGAATATTTGTGACACATAAGGATATAAATCATAAGTTATAGACATAATAATTACCCATGGAAAGAAATGGATTTCATTATCTTGTCTCACAACATAATCAAAAGATATTTCTTAAAGAATGCATTTGAAAAATGGTTATAAGGCATGTATTACCCCATGAAAGGTAGGTATAATGACCTAGTTATATATTTAATAGAAATATATACATAATTTATAATCATTTAATATCATTAAATAGATACAAAGTGAGTTATATAGACAATGGTCATGACCCAAAGAAAAGGGTGGTTTAGAGAGATCCCTTAACTCAAACCTGATTTGTCACGTGCATTATTTATCTTCCTGAATAATAAAATTGTGTTAATTATTTAATTTATTAAGAAAAAATGTCAAATTTATTATTCCTTTTATTTTATTTATTACCATTTTATATTCAATTACTTATCCTTTTAGGTTCAAGTCATACATTTTGATGATGTTTGGCTCATATGTCCAAAATCACTTTAGAAAGATGAATAAGGTCAAAGAGATTATTAATTAATAATATAAAAAATAATTATAATGTAATAATTATAATTTTTATACATAAATTATAATTTTAAAACCAATCATGAAGGATGGTTATGAAAACTAAACTACGTACAATCATGGAGATGGTAAGTCGTACGTACACATGAGTAACATTTCTATTTTTCAATGATCATAACGTAAAAAAGGTAAGTAACATTTTATCTTAAAAAATGATAATTATATAATAAAAATAATATTATTTCTTTAAATACACTTACATATACCATTCATGTGAATCATTAATTAAAAACAAATCAAACTGATTCATGAGGCGGTAATTCACCATACACACGAACAAGGTTATCATTTTCAATAGATGGTAATGTAATAAATTATATGATATATTAATTTTATATAATGATTAATATTTAATTAATATCATATATAAATATATAATCCATAATTATTAATAGTTTTGATAAGTGATTATGGAAAACGAATTACATCGGTTCGTAAGGCGCTAGTCCTTCGTACACACAAACGATGGTTTTGCTTCCCATTTGATGGAATTAGAGATGAATGTAGGTTATAAAATTAATAAAATAACATATTATTATATGTGTCTTACTTATTTTATTATATGATAATTATTTATTAATATTTTAAGGGTGTGTAAGAATAAATTAAACAAGGATTCTCAGTTAAGAAAGTTACCTCTTCTTTGGACCACCTCTTTAGGATTATAACTAAAGCCTTCATAGATTGGCTTTATGATCAAAAAAATGATTCTATAATGAGGTTAGTAAACTAAGTAACTTATTTGGTTAGTTATTTTCTGAAAAAATGGGTTTTGGAAATGTTTAAATGAGAGGATAGGGGGTTTCCTTTTATAAGGGAGGAGGAGTGGCATTCTTGTAAATACCTAAAACTATTCAATAATGGGAAGTCACGCTCATGCAAAGTGCCTCCATAATTGAAAGATAAATGATTTTAGGAGAGATAAATCCAATAAAAACCTCAACCTTTCAAAATAAAAACTTTTTAAACACGTTATCCTCTGTACCTCTAAGGTTATTCACTTTTACCATTTTAATTTTTTTATCGCGCTAACTATTTTTTTATTATTTTTACTATTAATTATGACCAAAAATTAATTTTCACTTATTATATAATATAAATTATAATTATTAAAAATATTTAATCCATTTTATCAAATTTAATTCACATAATTTTTAAAATTTAATTTATAATTAAACTCGTGGACAAGTCAAAAAAACAGTTTTCAAGAAATGCATTTTTCAAGCATAAGATGATCTTATAATAACTATATGAAAAATAATAATAATTATATTAAATTAAATTAATATTTATAGATATATAATACATAAATTTAATTTAAATTATTCCTCATTAGTTATTATTTTAATTATTTAAAATGGAGAAACATTGTTCATTTTAAAACAGTTTTTAGAAAAAATGTGTTTTAAAGCCTAAAAATATACTTATATTAAAATCCAATATAAAGATGATTTAAATGTAATTAATTTAATTAAATATAATTAAATTATTATTATTTTAATTTTAAAATCATATTAAATAATAATGGTACTTTAAAATTACTTAATTTATTAAAAAATGATAGTTTTACCAAAAATCGATATTTTTCACTATTCATTGAAAAATCAATATTTTCCAAAAAAAAATCCCAAAATTTTACCCTAATTTAATATTGATATTATGATTTAAAAAAAATTCATTTTATATCATAAAATTTCTAAAATTTCTAATAATTAATTATAATATTTTCTCACAAAAAAACAATAAAAATCATTTTTGAAGAAAATGTATTTTTTTGAAGAATAAATTCCTTTATTAAAAAGTGAGAGCTTATTTCATAAGAATTTATAAATTGAGAACAAAATTTATATCTATTTCACAAATTAGTTAATCATATTCATACCTTTTAATTTAACAGCTAGTTTATAATAGTCATATTTAAATAATCATGGTTCATTTGGGTTCAGTGTTGCTTATCGCATAAGCTATCGAGCATAGTTTTCCCTTTTTAAAAACTTGGGGTGTTAAATTCTTCCACCTTTAAGGATTTTTACCCTCAAAATTTTATATTTCAAACTAAGTTGAAAACATGTGAGGGTACTTATGCTTCATCACCTCTTCTGGTTCCCATGTTACTTCCTCAAACTTGTGGTTTCACCACAACACTTTGAATAGGTGAGTTGTCTTATTTCATACAAATTTGTATCTATGGTATAATATCTTCACCAGACACTCCTCATATTAAATGTATTTCTCCAATGATACAGCCTCTAGATTCAATACATGTGAAAGTTCTAGTATGTACTTCCTTAAGTGGGATTCAAGGAATACATCATGTACTTGAGATAGGTTAGGTAGGAGTGCTAGTTAATATTTCATCACTAAAATGGGATAAATCATATCAAAGGGGCCAAATAATCTAGGAATAATATTTCCCTTCTTCTAAAACCTCATTAATTTATTCCATGGTGAAATACATAAGAACTCCTTATCTATAACCTCAAACTCCAGGTATCATCGATGATTGTATGCATATCTTTTATATCAACTTTGCATTAATTTCATGTGATGTTGAATGATTTGAAACTTCTATATCATATATTGTGAAATATCAGGTCCCATAAGCTTCTACTCTATAAATTCATCCGATCATGTTTTAGTTTGACACTACTTCCCATACAAAGCCTCATAAGGTTCCATTTGAATGCTAGAATGGAACGTGTTTCTATATGAGAGCTTCACTAAGGGATAAATATTCCTTGATAGGAATGAAATGTGCTAACTTTTTAAGATGATCGACTACCACCTAGATAGCGTTATTGCCTTTAGGTGTCATGGGGAGTCCCAATATAAAATATATGGTTATGTTTTCCCATTTAAATACTGGTATGGGAAATGCTTGTATCATACCCTTAGACTTATTTCATTTATCATTGACTTGTTGACATATCAGCATTGAGATATAAATTCCAAAATCTCCCTCTTCATGTTATCCCACCCAAATTTTTTCTTCAAATCATTATAAATATTAGTGATTCATAGATGAATAGAGAAGGATGAGATATGTGAATCATCGAAAAACTCTTTATTTAGTTCTGGTTTTTATGGGACACATATCTAGGTTCCAAAACATATAAATTCATCTTCATTAAGGTTGAACATTGGAATATTCATTACCTTTTTCTATAACACATCATCATCTTTCTGGGCCTCCTTGATCCTCTCAATAATGGATGGTTAATAATTTATTTGAGAAAGGTAGGATAAATATCCTTTTATTACTCCCATATCCATCCCTTTCAAGTCTAAGAATATTGGATCCTTATTAATTCTTATCATTCATAAAATTGTCGGATCCTTTCTACTTAGAGAATCATCCAATTTGTTTGCTTTCCCAGGATGATAATGAATTAAGTAGTCGTAGTCCTTGATCAACTATATTCATATTATATGGTGGATTTTAATCTCTATATATTTAAATATATATATATACATTAGGCTCTTGTGATCTGTTTATATTTTACACTTCTCCCCATAGAGATAGTATCATAATATATTGAATTTAAATATCACTGTATCCAACTCCAGATCATGTATTGTATAGTTATTCTCATTAACCATCAACTAAATTGAGTCATAGGCTATCACTTTATCATTATACATTAGTAAAAAACCCAAAAACTTCTTTGAATAATCTCTCTATACCATAAAAAGTTCCCTACTTGAAGATTGTGTATGTACTGGTGCAGTGATAAGCCTCTTTTTCAACTCCTTGAATCTCTCTTCACATTCATTGGTCTAGAAAAAATTTACTTAATTTCGAGTAACATGGTATATAATGTTTTAAAATCATGATACGTTTCACACAAATCATTGGTAATACCAAGCTAGTCCAAGGAAGCTATGAATCTTCATTACAGATGATGGACTAGGCTAGTCCTCAATTGTTTTTGTCTTATAAGGGTCCATAGATATCCCTTTTATGGTGATAATATTCCCCAATAATGATACTTCCTTCATATATAACTCACATTTTTTGTACTTTTCATATAAATTTTCCTTTTACAAAGTCATTAGAACAGCATTAAAATACTCCTCATGCTCCTACTTTCTTTTGGAGTAAATCAGAATATCATCTATAAAGACTACCACAAACTTTTCAATAAAATCTCTAAATAATCTATTCATAAATTCCATAAATATTATTGGGGAATTATTGAGTTTAAAATGTGTCACTATGAACTCATAGTGTCCATACCTTGTTCTAAATGTAGTTTTGGTAATATCATCATTCTTCACCCTTAATTGGTGTTATATCGGCCAAAGGTTCACCATGGAGAAATATTGGGCTCCATGTAGTTGATCAAATAAGTCTTCTATTCATGGTATTGTATACTTGATCACTATTTTGAACTCACGATAATCAATTCAAATGTGAAATGACCCATCCTTATTCTTGATGAAGAGGACCGATGCACCTCGTAGTGAAGAACTTGGGTGTATAAACCCTTTATTCAAATTATCTTGTAGTTGCTTCTTCAGCTCCTCAATTTTAAAAATGGTAATTATATATATATTCATAGGTATTGGAAAATATCCATGTATAATATTTATTTAAAATTCAACCTCTCAACTAGGAGGAAGACTGAGAAACTCTTTGGGAAATACATCGTTATAATCCCTCATAATGGGCATGTATTCAAGCATGATTTTTCCTTAATATCAATTATATGAGAAAGATATACTTGCTCAGAAATAAAAAATATTTATTCTTTATATGATGATACCAAATTATATTCATCATCCTCCTTGAACTTGTATAGAATCGGAGGGTGATTCATGATTAGAAAGTTGATTTACTTCCCTTGGAATTTTATATTGGCTCTATATAAGGAAATTTAATCCATGCCTAGAATTTCATAAAATTATTCTAAAGGAAGTATCATAAGGTTTATGGGGAAGTTCATCCCATAAATATGGACATGGGATGAGTTATATGATTGGGATGTAATAATTTATCCATTCTTTGTCTTCACTGATAACTAAACTTCTATGTTTTGAAGTGGTGCTTGAATAGTTCTACTAAACTTGCATGATATGAAAGAATGTGTAGAACCTAAATCAAAAAGTGTGTTTTTATTCTTAAATGAATAACTAGCATACCTATCACCACTTCATTTTTAGGATCCATCTCTATAATTGGGATGGAATAATTTCACAATTTCCATCTAGTCCTTAGAGGTTTTTGTTTTTGGTTATCATCGACAACCCTTTGATTAGTGCATTGGTTTGCATGGTGTCATTATTCCTTGTAGTTGAAACATTCGAAAATAAGTTTAGTGTTGACTGGATAATTAATTTCTTCCATTGTAAGAACTCAGATCCTTATTTTAGGTATGGATCTTGTTTTTGGGTTGTTTTTGAGGAAAAATGAAGAAAAGAGGATTTTCTAAGTACACATCGTGTACTTCTGAGTACACGCCATGTACCTAGCTTCCCGCATACAGTCACTTTTTTACCATGTAACGGCTGAATACATGGTTGTGTGGTGACCTAGAAGACCCTATTAAGTCAAGGTATGGTTAAGGCTACTACATGGTGAATAGTTTTAAATAACACACTGTGTATTTTTTCTTTTATTTGATATATCGGAAGGGGTTGCGTCTCATATCCAAAACCATCTTCTTCTGGATATTTTTTGTATAGGATCACTACAGAATGGCTGAAAAACTCTGAAATACTCCTAATTCTCCATATGAACTTTTATTGAGACACTATCAGGTGCATTAGAATCCCACTGGTGAGTTCTCAAAACCCCTAGATCTTTTCTTCATGTTTCCTCCTCTCTTGTAAGTTATTCATGGTTGGGAATTTTTCACTATTTTGTATATCTACACCAATCTAGGCTGATTCAAGGGACAATTTTCAAGTATATAGATCATACAACATCGAGGTAGGTGATCTTGTTCCTTTCATTGTTTGTCTTGGATTATATATGCTAAAAGTGTTGCATACCCACATTTAGGGTATTGCGTGATTTGGAATTAAACCCTATTTATTACCTGTTATGGTTTGATTGATTGATTAAGGGTTGTTTCTTATGATTAAGGTTAGATACCTTGTTTATGGGAAACCCCATGGGTGAATTTCCCTTGATTTTCTATTAATGGTCGTTTGTTCTAGGTTGCCTATGAGGCGTACCTTGTTTTCCATGCCTTGAATTTCTTGGGATAGAGTTTGATTGATTATATGAAATTCCATGTGTGATGGATTGATTAATGTTTGATCCATGTAATAGTTTGAATTGCATTTGGTTCTTTTTATGAATGTTATATTCCATGTTTATTTATAAAGGACCATGAGAGCCTTTGGCCAGAAAAATTGTGGGGGTTTCCATGTTTATTTACAAAGGACCTTGAGATCCTTGGTGTAGAATGTTTGATCCAAGGGTTTAGACTGTGAGATATTTCCCAAGTGGTCATTTATAATTAATTAATGGAATTTTGGGCCAAATGGTTTAGACTGTGTGATATTTCCTAGAGGGTCTTTATGAATAATTTAATGATTGTGACGCATCTGCCAAGCTAAAGCACTAGCTTGGATTCGGTCTTACTTGTTTATTTAGATGGTATTCTGAGACATCTGTTTTGTTACTTTAGATGGGGAATATAGAGCTTAGGCTATATTTTGGGGTTACTTGATTCAATATAATGAATAATTGATAAATTTAAATGAATTTAATTGAAAACAATATGATTGATTACTTTTGAGTACTTCCTAGTTTGTTGCTTCATTTTTGCATACTACCTACTATATATATTCATTAATAGTTAGGCACAGATCTTTTGGTGGTTGGCTATTGGGATTTGCCTCACACCCTATTTGGATCATGAGTTAGACTCAATAATATTATATTATTGCAGGTATATCTAATGTCAATCGCCCTTCTTCATCGGGGTACTTGATTAATGTTTGAGCTAGAGAGCATGAGACTAATCTGAGGCTTGTGATGTTGTTGGAGTTTTCTTTTTTCTTTCATACTTTGGTTTTTTTATTGCTTTCCAGTATTGTAACTTTTTTGGATGTTTTATTATATACATATTTCATTCATCATATATATATATATATATATATATATATATATATATATGTTGGCTTCTGTTGGATTTACTTTCAGTCTTCTATTGTTTACTTTTTGTGTTATTACTATTTCCGCTTTTGTTTACTATTTTTCTCCATTATGTATACTCTACCAATGAGGGCATAGTTTCCCCAATATCACACCATGGCCCTCACTTCTAGTCAGTATCCTCTTGAATTTGGGGAAATGTGCTTGAAGTCATGTGACTAACCAAGTTCGGGGCACCTTTGGGTGGCACCCAGATCTGGGATGTTTCAAAGTGGTATAAAAGGGACTTTCTTTCCTATTTTGCCTTACTATTTTGATCCAATAGACTAGTATAGGAAGGAATATGTAGTTGTTAATAAGTTGTGCTTAGGATTATCTAACTCATGTATAGGGAAAATCCAAGTTACCTCGAATATTGCAATTTTTCTAGTTTTTCAATTCTTAAAGTTGATTTGATTTCACCGTTGGGTGATACACATATATTTTGTTGTTATCATTAATATTATTTGAGGTTTTATTCTATTTCAACCTAATGATATGAGGGTATTCCATTTCATTCATCATATAGGCACTTGTTAGATATCACATGCCATGCTTTCTTGTCATGCAATGTAGGATGCATTACTGATTTTATGTTATTGTGATCGATATTGTGCTAGATGTGTATGTTGTTGTGATATATGTCATGATAGAAATACCTACTATTTTTTATAGGGTATTGGTATATGTAAAGTTTCATTTGCATGGATTCCAATATTTGGTTCTTAAGGTGTTATGGGCCCTCTTGGATTAGAAATTAGTGGATCATGTTTAACCTTTAATTGAATTCTGTTAAGTTATGAGATGAATAAGGATGCCAAAATTTGATTCGCAGGGAGTATGAGCTCTCACGGATCATAACTTGGAATGACTTGGAAAAAATTTAAGATTTTGGGGGTTATGAAGAAGTTTCAGAGGCCTACTATCCATAAAATCCAAAAAACACGGCATGTGATGTTATGAACACACGCCATGTGTTCTTCTATTCTAGAAGAAATCACTTTTCTTAAGAAATTTACATATACCGTATGTACACTCCATGTATTTTTTGACCGTGTGACTGATTTTGTTAGGAGAGACATGGGGTTGGTAAACTTTTGGTAGAACACGCCTTGTATTAGGAGTACACGTCATTCTATAGTTGACCATGTATCCAGCCGTGTGACTAACGACACTGGTGGATGGATTTTTTTTATTGTACATGTTGTGCCTAGAGTTTTCATGTCATGTATTGTTACACCAATAGAATCATGTAGTTATAGATGTATAGAAATACCTTGATAGGAGGGAATATTCAAGTACACACCATGTCTTGGTAGGAACACACCATGTGTATGGGGTGTTACACAACCAGGTTGGCAGGGGTACATGCCCATATTAAGGATTAAGAGAACACATTGTGTAGTGGTTCTACATGCTGTGTGACCCTATTTTGAAAAACTTGAATGCTTTCCTTCACATATTCCATTCCTGCACCTCTGAGTTGTAGTTTTCATAAATCTCTTACTGAGGTGTGCGTTTGACCTTGCAGATTCATTCCACCAAGATGTCTTCCGATTGTACAACAAGTACAGGGCGATGATCAGACGCCGAAAATTATATATCAATTACTACCAATAGATCCTCCCGCTATTCCCATCTTGGAAACATCTATTATACTGGACATAGGTGCTGATGCACAATTTTGTGAAGGCTTTATGAGGATGATTCAGACTTTTCAAAGAGCACCACATCTTTCCCCAACTATGGCATAGTTGACATGGGTGTTCCAGTATCATCATGCTCCAAATTTTTTAGGGGATGGAGGGACACAGGCTGCAGAGTCATTTTTGGAGGCAATGCTTTCTATATTCAAGCATATGGAGATGCCTTCTGAGATGAGGGTGAAGATCGTGACCTACATGCTATATAATTCCACCAAGAGTTGGTGGGATGTTGTTTCGCAGGTGGGAAGTCATCAGGATATGGCTTTGGAAGAGTTTTAGAGGACCTTCTATGATTACTTCTACCCCGAGACGTTGAGGGATAACTGATCCCAAGAGTTCATGAATTTGGAGCATGGATCTCTTTTAGTGATGGATTACTCTTCTCACTTTATAGAGCTTCAACGATTCGCACCTGTTCTGGGGGTGATGAGTTTTCACTGGCTAGGCGATTTGAGGATGGTATCAAGTATGACATCTGATCATAGTTGAATTTTTTTAGGCTAAATGCAGTGACTACTATAGAAAATTATGCACTAATTACTGAGCATAATATGAGGGAGTTTGGAGCTACGATTTAGGTTGGTTCAGCATCTAGGGTTGGTACTCCTTCGACTGATAGTAGGAAGAACCACAAGGAGCCTTCGTGTGGTGATTCTAGTAGAAGGGATGTATCTTCAGGTAGCCAGGTGAGGTTCTACCAATACAGGGAGAGTGGTAACACGATACCATAGTGCCTAAGAGACCCAATTGATTACTGATCTTGCAGAAAGATGGGTCATCTTCAGTATTTTTATAGGATGTTCTCACCAGCAGATAGTGAGAGGGGATCTGTTATGACTCCAAGTACAGGAGCAGGTCCACAAGTTCTTCATCAGTTAGGGAACTGGAGTTCGTCAGGTTGTTCAGGCTGAGGGGGTGGTCGTGGTCATGGTATCCAGATGAAAAATTTCCAGTGACAGAATGGTAGATCATATTAGGGTATCCAGTCAGGGTCGCAGGTCCATGGTACAAGTCATACTTTTGTGATGGAGCAGACCCGGCAGGAGAAGGATCCCAAACCCTCTACGATTAGAGTTATGATTCTAGTTGCCTTATTTTTAGCTTCTACTCTTTTTGATATAGGGGATTCGCATAGTTTTATATTTGTTTCTATTATGGAGAGATTTGGGCACTGTATATTTAATTGTGATAATTTCATGATGCTAGATACTCCGTTGGGGATTAGGATAGATGGTTTGAGTCAGTGCAAGGAGTTCCATCTTAATATTGGTGGGCATCACTTCTTATGGAATCTCTATGTCTTAGAGATGAAAGGCTTTGATGTCATTCTCAGAATGTACTGGTCGGTATTCTTTCAGGCCTTTTTTGACTGCTATCGTCATAGGTTGAGTTTCATGTCAACAAAGGGTAAATCTTTTCTATAAAAGGGAGAATGGGATGTCCAGGTGAGCAGGGCTGGACCCAAGCATCATGGGTTGAGAGAAATCATAGCCCAGATTTCTAGTCTATATCTGGATGACCAGGGGAATTCACAGATAGAATTTCCTCCAGTGGTGGATCATTTCATAGGTGTCTTCTTATATGAATTTTTAGGTTTACCTTCGAATCGATAGGTCGATTTCTCTATTGAGCTTGATCCTGGAGTGGAAATGGTGTCCATTCCTCCTTATAGGATGGCTACACCAGAGTTATAGGAGATCAAGAAATAGTTAGAGGAGTTGTAAGAAAATGGTTTCATCTAACCCAGTACTTCTCCTTGGGGTTTTCCTATCCTTTTTGTAAATAAGGTGGAAGGTACCCTCAGACTTTGTGTGGATTATTGGAAGATGAACTAGTTTATGGTCAAGAACTGATATCCCTTACTGAGGATTGATGATCTATTTGATCATCTTTGAGGATCTCATGTATTCTTGAAGATTTAATTGAGATCTAGTTATCATCAGTTGCACGTTAGACCATCAGATATACCTCTTACAGCCTTTCAAAGAAGGTATGGTCTATACAATTATTTGGTTATATTGTTTGGTCTCATGAATGCGCTGGAATTTTTCATGGAACTGATGAACCGAGTGTTCCATCCTTACTTGGATTCTTTTGTGGTAGTCTTTATGGATGATATCTTGGTGTATTCTCACACTCGACATGACCATTCCATCCATATTTATATCATATTTAGTACACTGAGAGATCATCAGTTATATGATAAACTCTCAAAGTGACACTTTTGGATATACTAAATTCATTTCTTGGTTCATGTCATCTCAGAGACAAGAGTATCAGTAGACCCAAAAAAGGTGAGAGCAATAGTTTCGTAGGAGGAGCTGAAGAAAGTCTTTGAGGTACAGAGTTTTTTGGGGATGGATGGTTACTATATACACTTTATTCAATACTCTTCATGCTTATCAGCACCACTAATAGGCCTTGCTAAGAAGGGTGTGATGTACTTGTGGATAGATTTCTACGATTCAGCCTTTCAGAAGCTGAAAGGGAGATTGACTTCAGCACTGATCCTGATTTTTCTGAATCCGGGAAGAGTTAAACCATTTACTGCGGTGCATCAGTTATTGGGCTGGTAGAAGTTCTTATATAGGTGGAAGGATTCCTTGCATACAGGTCTCGATAGTTGAGGCCACATGATAGGAATTACCCGTCTCATGATCTCGAGTTAGCTGTATTTGTGCACGCTTTGTGCTTTTGGAGACATTATCTTTTGGGAGAGTTTTTTGTGGTGTACATGGATCAAAAAAGCCTAAAGTATATCTTTACTCAATGATATTTGAATTTGAGATGGTGAAGGTGGGTTGAGTACCTTCATTATTTTGACTTTGAGATTTCCTACGTGCCTATGAAAGGCAATGCAATGGATGATGCATTGAGAAGGATGACTTAGATACAGGCAGTTCAGGAGGCCAGCAGTGAGTTTCAGCTTATGGCTTTGTTCTTTGAGATGAATTTGGAGGTGCACAACAAATAGGGGCAGACGTTTCTTTCTTCTATAGATTTTACCTCTATTATATTGGATCGATTGAGAATGAGGCAGCTATCATATTTTGAAAACCTAGTTATATGGGAGAGCGTGTCAGGTGAGGACTCTAATCCTGGGTGGATCATAGGTGAGGATGAGGTTTTTCATTTTAATGGGCGTGTATGTGTGTCAACAGACATATGCGAGGATCTGTTGTGAGATTTTCATTCCTCGGTATAGGAAGTTCATCCTGGTGTTACCAAGATGTATATAGATCTGCATCGTTAGTACTGGTGGCCAGGAATGAAGAAGGATGTAACTGGTTTTGTTATGAGATGTTCCACCTACCAACAGGTGAAGGAAGAGCATCAGCAACCGGCAGGTCTATTACAATAGTTACCCATTCCCGAGTGGAAGTGGAATGATGTCGTGATGGATTTTGTGATGGGTTTACCAAGGTTGCCTCGAGGAAATGATGTCATATGGGTTGTTGTTGATAGACGCATGAAGGTTTCACATTTCTTATTGATTAAGGAAAACTTCAGTGTTAATGATCTTGGAAAGTTTAAATCTGAGAGATAGTATGTTTTCACAAGGTTCCGCACTCTTTTATTTCAGAAAAATATTCCCATTTTACATCTTGTATATAGAAAGGACTATAGAGGGATTCGAGTATATAAGTACTTTTGAGTACATATTACCATCCCCATATAGAAGGTCAATCCGAATGCATGATTCAGGTTTTTGAAGAAATGATTCGAGCATGCATCCTGGATTTTGGGGGCTCTTGGGAGAGACACATACCCCTGGTAGAATTTGGATACAATAATAGTTTTTAGGAAAAGATTCAGATGGAAACTTATGAGGCTTTTTATGGTAGCCCATTTTGATCACCCCTATGTTGGCTGGATACAGGAGAGGTAGTTATGCTGGACCTCATCTTATCCAGGAGACCACTGAGCAGGTGGAGTTGATTCAGAAGAGGATGACTACTATACAGCCTCACCAGAAATCTTATGTTAATTGAAGGAGACGACCTCTAGAGTTCGAGGTCATAGATCAAGTTTTCCTACGTGTCATAGCAAGGTTGGGACACAAGAGGATTAGGATATAGGGTAATCTTTCACTGAGATATTTTGGCTCATTTGAGGTTTTGTAGAGATTCATGCCAGTTGCCTATCATTTGTAGTTACCTCAGAGGTATCAGGCTATGCATGATGTCTTTCATGTTTCTCGGCTATGGCGTTACTTTTCATACTCATCTTATGTTTTTCAATCTAATAAGGTTGAGTTGGAGGTGGATTCATCCTTCGAGGAGCACTCTATTATGATTATGGATCGTAGCATGAAGGCTCTCTGTGGCTGGTTTGTTCCTCTGGTACAAGTGCTATGGAAGCATGGGCGAGTTTAGGAAGTGACTTGGGAGAGGGAGGATGATGTGAAATCGCAGTGTCCAGAGTTGTTCACATATTCTTCTTCACCACCCTTGGAATGGAAATTTGGGGATGAATTGCTTTAAGAGGAAATTTTGTAATAACCTAGATCTTCATTTCAGGTATGGATATTTTTTTCAAGTTGTTTTTTTAGGAAAAAAGGAAGAAAAGAGGATTTTCTAAGTACACATTGTGTACTTCTGAGTACATGTCATGTACCTAGCTTTCCACATACAGCCACGTTTTGACTGTGTAACGGACAAATACATGGTCATGTGGTGACCTGGCAGACCCGCTTAATTTAGGGGTCGGTTAAGGCTAATACATGGTGTGTAGTTTTAAATAACATTCCATTTAGTTTTTATTTTATTTGATATATCGGAAGGTGGTTGCATCTCATATCCTGAACCATCTTCTTCTGGACGTGTTTCATATAGGAGCGTTATGGAATGGCCAACGAACTCTGAACCCCTCTTGATACTTCGTCCGAGCTTCTATTGAGACATCATCGGGTGCGTTGGAATCCCATTGGTAAGTTCTCAAAACCCCTATATCCTTTCTTCCTGTTTCCTCCTCTCTTATGAGTTATTCAAGGTTGGGAGTTTTTCACCATTTTATAGATGTACATTGATCTAGGTAGATTCAAGGTCCAACGTTTAAGTATATCGATCATAAAACATCAAGTTAGGTGATCTTGTGCCTTTCATTGTTTGTCTTGGATTATATATGCTAAAAGTGATGCATTCCCACTTTCGAGGTATTGAATGATTTGGAATTAAACCTTGTTTATTACCTGTTATGGTTTAATTGATTGATAAAGGTTTGTTTATTGTGCATAAGGTTAGATACCTTGTTTATGGGACACCCCATGGGTGTGTTTCCCTTCATTGACTATTAATGGTTGTTTGGTCTAGGTCTCCTATGAGTCATACCTTATTTTTCATGCCTTGAATTGATTAGGATGGAGTTTGATTAGTTATATGAAATGTCATGTGTGATGGATTGATTAATGTTTGATCCATGTAATGGTTTGAATTACATCTGGTGCTTTTGATAAATTTTATATGCCATTTTTATTTACAAAGGACCATGAGAGCCTTTTTTCAGGAAAACTATGGAGGTTTCCATGTTTATTTACAGAGGACCGTGAGAGCCTTGGTGTATAATGTTTGACCCAAGGGTTTAGACTCTGAGAGTTTTCCCAGGTGGTCATTTATAATTAATTAATGTCATGTTGGACCAAAGGGGTTATACTATGAGATATTTCCTAGAGGGTTGTTATGAATAATTGAATGATTGTGATGCATCTACCAAGATAAAGCACAATATTGGATTATGTCTTACTTGTTTATTTAGATGGTCTTCTGAGATATATGTTTTGTTACTTTACATGGGGAATACAGATCTTAGGCTAGATTTCATGGTTACTTGATTCAATGAAATGAATAATTGATAAATGTAAATGAATGTAATTATAAATAGTAGGATTTATTACTTTTGATTACTTCCTAGTTTATTGCTTCATTTTTCCATACTACCTGCTATATATATTCACTAATAGTTAGGCATAGATCTTTTGGTGGTTGCCTACTGGGATTTGTCTCACACCCTATTTGGGTCGTGAGTTAGACCCAATTAGATTATATAATTGTAGGTATAGATAGGGTAAATCTTCCTTCTTCATGAGGTACTTGATTTTTGTTGGAGCTGGAGAGCATGGGACCAAGCTAAGACTTGCGATGCTGCTGGAGTTTACTTGTTTCTTTCGTACTTTGGTTTCTATATTTCTTTTTAGTATTATGACTTGTTTGGATGTTTTCTTAGATATATATTCCATGAATCATATAATATATATATATATATAATATATATTGTGGATTATATTGGATTTACTTTCAGTCTTCCGCTATTTACTTTTTTTTGTATTATTGTTTCCTCTTTTGTTTACTATTTGTTTTCCACTATGAATAATTTTCCAATTAGGTCATATTTTCCCCAATATCACACCCTAGACCTCACTTCTAGTCAGCAGCCTCTGGTATTTGGGGAAATTCGCTTGAGGTCATTTGACCAATCGGGTTCGGGGCACCTTTTGGTGGCACCTAGATCCAGGATGTTGAATCAATCACATTGGTGGTTTTCTCACATCAGAAATCACAAGATAGGTTTCTTTCATACCTACACATAAATCACTTCTTGGTCCCCTTAATACAATTTCTAGTATACTTCTTCCTACACTTTTTACAAGTGGGATGTTGTACTTTTTTCCACCATTATATTTCTCTATCTTACTGGAAGAGTTAAACTCTAGTTTATGCTTCTTATCCCCATGATAACCTTGAGATTCTATGATATCTATTTTGACTTTAAGGGAACATTGAATAATTTCATCATAGCTTTTGAAGTCTCAAATTTCAAAATATTTTCATATACTTGGATTTATCCCACCAAATAATTGGTCAACTTTAATCTTGGGGGATATGAAAAAATAGAAGGCATATCGTGCAAGTATTATGAAGTTCTCTTCATACACCCTGATGGATTTGTCATCCTTTTTCTTAAGGCTAAGTAAATCCCTCTCTATTTTAATTTAGATAGTACAAAGAAAATATTTTTCATAAAACATTTTCCAAAATTCCTTCCACTCTGTCTCTTTGATCTCTTCCTTGGGCTTTGTATTTTTTATCGACATCCACCATTGATCAGCTTCTACCTCCATATGATAAACAACCAAAAAAAATCTCTTACTCAGATCATTGGAGGATAGAGAAGATCTTTTTAATGGATTTGATATATTGTTTCATGATTAAAGGATTGGAAGATCCATTGAATCTTGGGGGTCTTTGTTGCATAAAGGTCTTCATTGCAACTTTCTCTTTCTTGGGGGGATTTGGGTGTTTGTCCTGATTCAAGTTTTAGTTCAAAACTTGATTTAATTGAGAAACTGTTGTCATGAATTTACTAATTCCTATTTCCATAGATTTGGGCATCTCATTTGGGAAATCATCACATTTCCCCTTACATGGGTCATTGAATCAATTTCTCCTATTTCCAACCATTGATTAAAAAAAGAAAAATTAGGGATGAGTATTTTTGAACTATTAAACCCATATGTAGAAAACTATAAACATTAAAGGGATAACTCATAAATTAAATATATTCCTAAAATTCTGAATTTCTAGGTTTCAATCTAAGTTATTTATGATCTATTTACTAATAAAAACTCATATGGGAATTTTTTTTCCTTCATAATGGTTTGTAAAGAGTTTGTGAATTTCCAAAACATATCCCTAGAGAATTTTAAACTAAGTGTGTAGTAAGGCCCATTTTAATATACTAGGTAATGCTTGATTCAAGATCGATGTTCCTTTTTCATATTTATTACTCTTAGGTACATCTGTTTCAAAACTATTTCCACTTGTAGTATCCAGATAGGGATGTAATTTATTGGAAACCACTCACTCTATACATCACCAAATTCTATGATATTTTCCTATACTTAGGCTTATCCTTAAACTTATGCTTATACTTATCCCTAGGGTTCTCACTAAGGTTTTATCATCCTATTTTCTAATGGTTAACTAATCCTTTGCTCTGATACCAACTATAGTGACCCAAACCTTTTTACACATATTATAACATGATTCTTAACATAAATATCTGTTAATACAAAACAAGGATAAAAATTCCTAGTTTCTTTGGAATACTAGGTTCATAATACATCAAAATGAACTTAAAACATAGAATCCTTATTTTATTCTCCAATGTGAGCTCATAAATCCATTCGAGATCCTAAAATTTCATGGGATAACTTGGGGAATACATGAAATAAATGGGTGAGATAAAAATCCCAATAAGGGAATAAACTTGATAAGGATTCATAGTATATGAGTCAAAGGTACAACATGATATCAAAAAGAGAAGGTACATGAGTAATCAAATGGAAGAATGATATAAAGGGAAAAGTATCATAAAATCATAATAGCATAGGAAATTTGGTGGCAAAATAAAACATGAAATAAAAATAATTCAAGGACAACCACTTATACAACATCACATGGTGGATATAGTCCCATAACATATTAGGTTCACTCCCTAATCCCATACATAACGTCTCATGAGACTAAAACATTACTCAATGTATTAGTATGCTATATAATTCAAGGACCACCTATCACAGTAATATTATGTATATGAATATTTATTTCACCTAATTAAATCAATCATAAGTTATAAATATAATAATTACCCATGAAAATAAATAGGTTTCATAATCTTGTCTCATAACATAATTAAAAGAGATTTCTTAAAGAATGAATTTGAAAAATGGTCATAGGTAATGTATTACCCCATAAAAGGAATAGATAATAAGATATTTATATATGTAAGATACATATATAAATAATTTATAATCATTCCACATCATTAAATATAGATAAATTGATTTAGAGAGATAATAGTCATAACCCAAAGGAAAGGGTGGTTTAGAGAGATCCCTTGCCTCTAGCCTGATTCATCACGTTTGTTTTTTATCTTCATGAATAATAAACTTATTATCATTATTATAATTCTTAAGAAAAAAATTAAATTTTAATATTCCTTTTATTTTATTTATTATCATGTTATATTCAATTACTTATTCATTTAGGTTCAAGTAAAGAGTTTTGAGGATGTTCGGCTCATTTGTCCAAAATAAATTTAGAAAGATGACTAAGGTTGAAAAGATTATTAGTTAATCATATAAAGAATGATAATAATAATTAAATAATTATAATTTTTATACATCAATTTTACTTTTAAAACCAATCATGAAATATGGTTATGAAAAATGAACTACCATATAATCATGGAGATGGTAAGTCGTATGTATGCATGAGTAATGTTTCCATTTTTCAATAATCATGATGGAAAAAAGGTAAGTGTAATTTTATATTTATAGAATGATAATTATATAATAAATATAATATTATTTATTTAAATACACTTATAGATATTATCCATGTGAAGTGGTAATTAAAAATGAATCTCATCACTTCGTGAGGCGGCAGTTCGTCGTACACACGAACGACATTATCATTTTCAATGGATGGTAAGGTAAGAAAGTATATGATATATTAATTTTTATAAAATTATTAATATATAATTAATATCATATATAAAAATTAAACATATCATTGTTAATAGTTTTTAGAGGTGATTATGGAAAACTAATTACATCGGTTTGTGGGGCGGTAGTCCACCATACACACGAATGATGGTTTCGTTTCCCGTTTGATGGAAGTGAAGATGGATTTTGGTTATGAAATTAGCATAATAACATATTATTATATGGTGGATATTTATTTTATTATATGATAATTATTGAGTAATATTTTAAATAGTTGTAAGAAGAAATAAAACAAGTACACTCAGTTAAGAACCTTACCTCTTCTACAGACAACCTCTTTAGGATTATACATAAAGCCTACCTAGATTGGATTTATGATCAAACCAAGGATTATAGGATGATTTTAGGGAATTAAGTAAGCTATTTTGGAAGTTATTAATTAAACCAATGGGTTTTGGAAGTGTGGAGTATAGGATAAGGGGTTCCCTTTTATAAGGGAGGAGGAGTGACACTCTTGTAAATACCCAAAAACTATTTAATAATGGGAAATCACTCTCAACCCAAGCACCTCCAAAATTGAAAAATAAATAATTGAAGGATATATAATTCTGATTCATTCCTATAACATTCAATATAAACATTTTCTAAACATTTTATCCTATTTACCTCTAAGGATACTCACTTTTACCCTTTTAATTGTTTTACCATGGCAACTATTTTTTTACTGTTTTTACTATTCATTGTAACCAAAAATTATGTTGACCTTATTATATAATATAAATTATTATAATTCTAAATATTTAATCCATTTTATCAAATTCAATTAAAATAATTATAAGAATTTAATTTCAAATTAAACTTATAGACGTGTCGAAAAAATGGTTTTTCAAGAAATGCATTTTTTAATTATAAAATTGATCTTATAATAACTATATGAAAATTAATCAAAATTAAATAAATTTAAATTAATATTTATATATATTTAAAATATATTTAATTTAAATTATTTCTCATTAGGGGTTATTTTAATTAGTTAAAATGGAGAAAAATTATGCACTTTAAAACAATTTTCAGAAAAAATGTGTTTTAAAGCCTAAAAATAAACTTATATTAAAATATAGAATAAAGATGATTTAAATGTAATTAATTAAATGAAATATAATTAAATAATAATTATTTTAATTTTAAATAATATTAAAAAATAATGGGACTTTTAAATTACTTTATTTATTAAAACGAAATAATAATTTTACCAAAAATTGGGTTTTCACTATTCACTAAAAAAACAATATTTTCCAAAAAACCCAAATTTCACCCTAAGTTGATTTAGATATTATGATTTAAAAAATTGTATTAATTTTATAAAATAAAATATCTAAAATTTTTAAAAATTAATTATGATATTTTCTCACAAAAAACAATAAAAATCCTTTTTGAAGAAAATTTGTTTTTTAGAATAAATTTCTTTATTTATAATTGAGTGATTGTTTCCTAAGAATTTATAAATATAGTAGAAATTTATATCTATTTAATAAATTATTTAATCCTATTTATACCATCTAATTTAATAGAAAGGTTATAATAGTCATATTTAAATAATCATAGTTCATTTGGGTTTAGTGTTGTGTGTCGCATACGCTATTGAACGTAGTTTTTCCTTTTTAAAAACTCAATGTGTTATAAATAGCCTCCAAAACATATAGAATGATTGATATAAGATATGGAAACATTTTATCTTCCTAAATATAATAATTCTTCCTATCAAAAGTTGGAATATCCTTATTATTCACTAAATTTGTACATGTTCACAACATAAATTTAGAGCCCAAACCTTCAACCATAGAGGAATGCTTTCTCTTAAAACTCTAAAAAATTGATCATATTTAAATTAAAATTTGATTCTATCATACCGGTTTAAAGGACCCTCAAAAATAGTTATAATTCACTAGGATTGGGGTGAATTGGTGAATTCACTTCATTTTACATTTCTCTTTTAAAAAACATTTGAAACCTATTAAAGTTCAAGAAATGATCATTATATTCAAACCAAAAAAACTTTAAGGAATTAAAATAGTAGTTAAAACATATTTTTATATGGTTCACTACTCAAAACAAATAGTTTCATCCCTTGTGTGATCCTATAAAAACCATGATCACACATTCCACAAGAATGATCATGTAAAATACAAACAAGTAGATATTATCCTTGAAATCATGTTACATGATGTGTATCCTAAATTTTTTAAAGTTAACCTATAAAAAAAAATATAGAGTCTGAATTTTAATAACAATATAGTCTTTAACTTAGTTATACATCCATTAAGTTGTCATTGCGCTTCTCCATCTTCTTATTCCTATTCTTCCTCTTCCTCTTCTACTTGAAAAGTATTAAGTACTATTTTAACTTTATTCTATTACTATAAAAATTTGTTTCTTTTTTTTATTACATGATAGAAAAAAACTCCTTATTTGTCTATGAATTTTGATTTTTGAATTCAAATACTAAGAAAAAACATCCTTCAACTATGCCCAATTCTTCTTCAGCCTTTGGATCTTTCTAAGACTTTTATCTATCCTTGGATGTAGTTATAGGAATAAAATATTAAAGTTGGCATATTCCATGAAGAAACAAATTATATATATCACCAAAACCTCAAATTTTGGACACTAACATAAATCACAGTGTGACTTCATTCATTGTGGCTTGATCAACCAAATTTATTCTAATTGTTTCTTAAACTGGTTCTCCTTTTTCAATGAGATAAATTTATTCATGGCATCAAAAAATACTCACTTAACTCTAATTTTAAATGGTTGTGATGTAAAAATATATATTTAATTGTAATCTATCTATCCACCTCAAAATAATAAGGATATTTAACTTTCACGATTTCTCATTGCAGTGAAACACCATCCTGTAATCCTCACTTCATCCTACATGGTGGCATGGACTTATTATTATATTTTGGTTGTTTTAATTTTAGTATAACTAGTTCCATACATATCAAATAATTTAATCATTCACAACTTTCATTTAGGTGTGATCATTTTCTTCACGGCATAATTCACACTTCTTCAAATTTAGCTTTAATTGTGATTAATAGAGATAATCATGATATTTTAATATTTGAAAAGATTCATAAGAATCATCTGGATAATTATCCAATAGTAGTTTGAACCATTTTTTTATGGCATGCTTCAGTCTTCATTTAGTAGACATTAATCTTTTATAGCTTCAATCACAATACGATCCATTATATTATGGTGTTATTTACTTTTCCTTTAGCAAACTTTAATCTTTATAAGCATTCATATCAGAATAAATTACTCTTATGTTGATCCCATTACAACATGATCAGTACACTCATGGCATGAACAAACTCAACCTCTCAAAATATGAA
Organism: Viscum album; assembly: GCA_963277665.1. Classification (NCBI taxonomy): domain Eukaryota; kingdom Viridiplantae; phylum Streptophyta; class Magnoliopsida; order Santalales; family Viscaceae; genus Viscum; species Viscum album. Next base: position 1,112,668,617 of record OY728132.1, on the reverse strand, counting down.
TATTATAGAGTCTATCTCAGTATGGTTAACTCTTATCTGAATTAATCACATGCAGGCATCATTACGACATGATAAAATATTGTGAAAACCCAAGTGATTTTAATAATAAACCAATTTTATGTCTTGGTAATATTCATTATTTTATTTTATGGATTCATATTCACTATAATAATTTTAAGTAATTTTTCAATTTAAAAAGAAATAATTTTATTCTAACTAAAGTTTTTTCCATGTATTATATGGTTTTATTTAAAAGGTAAGTTTATAAATTTTAGAAATTTAAATGGTTAAAATGGAAATAATTTTTTATATAATAATATAATATATATATATATTAGGGTGAATTTTTTGGGACTTTTCTAAAAATATTGATTTTTAAGTAAATAGAGAAAAATACTGATTTTTGTAAAACTATTATTTCTTTTCATTAAATGAAGTAATTTAAAAGTATCATTATGTTTTGAATTTGATCATAAAGTAACATACCTATCATTTAATTAGATATAATATAATTAATTACATATTAATTATCATTATACTTGATTTTGGTATAAGTTCATTTTTAGTCTTAACAACACACTTTTTTAAAAAAATTATTTTCATTGTGTTTTTTGTGCTTTTATACAAAATTAATTTTTTTCATTTATAGATATTTATTCTTGAAAAATGGATTCCATATTTTTAATTATGAGGTTAAAATTTGGTAAATAGGTCCCTTTTATTTTTTTCATTATAAATAGTAACTATAGTAAATATTTGTCACCTCTGTAGGGGTAAAATGGGTAAAATGGGGTTAAAAATATGATATAATGGCTAAAATATCCCTAAAACTTGTATTTATTTTATTTTATAAGTTTTTTAATATTATAACCATCCATGGTTCAAAAATGTGTCAATTTATTGCCTCTTTCCTTTGATAAAGACCTTGATATGATTTTAAGTAAAGAATAAAAACAAAATGTCACTCTCTTTGTTTTAATATCTATAATATTTTTTCATATAGATAAAAAGAGGTTATGTTCAGTTATAAATGGTTATTAGAAATATGAATTAATTTTTTTATCATATTAATTTATTTTTAATTTTTATTGATGTTATAATTACCTTAAATGTTTACATAATGTTGACATAGTGCTTGCTCGAGTAACAAAAAAACAAGTAAATGATTTTAAAAACATTAAAAGTAATAAAATGTTGATGAATTATTATTTTAAAATAATTTTTTAGATAGATATAAAATATTAGTTATGTTTTAAAAGTTTATATTATAATTACATTAATATATTTATGTTATTAAAGTCAAACTATGTAAATAGTCCTGAAATAGCTTTAACAATATCTTATGTTAAATAATTTTTCATTAAAGGATTTAAAATTCATAAAAATCATATCTTTATCCAAGTGAGTGGTATGTGGTTTATAATATTAAAAAAAATTGAATTATGTTTCACTTTACCTTTTATAATAACTTTCTTATCCCATATAGAGTAAAACACTTCGACATCATGGTAATCATCAAAAGGGTTAATGGGGGTTAAAACTAAGAGATAAGGGTGAAAACATCACCTAAACTTGTTCAAATTATATTTTATGAGAGGATTTTGAATAATACTCATCCTATATTCTAAATATATTAATTTTGTTCCAATTTAACATGAAAATTAATTTATATTAATTTAATACTTTAGGTAATTCCAAGGGTACCCCACCCCTCACTTATCAACGAGCACCTCTTATCCTCTCTTCCTTGCACCTTTTGATCACTATAGTTTAGAAAAACCCTACCAAAACTTCTCCCTAAAATTCCTCCCCTCAACTTATAGGATCCTTTCTCACCAAAATACTAACATGTAAATCTTAGGGTGTAATCCAAAGGTGGTTTTCAAAAGAAGAGGATTTAAATTACATGCATGGTGAGTTGGACTCAAAGTAAGGGATTTTTCTTTAAAACCTTATTTTAAGAGTTTAAAAAAATAATCTATTTTTGTTCCATATCCATGTTCTTTAAAATGTTTTAGGTATGATATTAATATAATAAAATGTATGTTCATGGTCATTTTAAACCATTTTTTACTTTATTTATAAAGGTTTTAAAATAATACTTTTAAACATTTTCTAAAAGGGTTATTTTTCAAAAAAATTACAAAAGTTTGAAAGGAATATTTTTTTATCATATACGGAATGAGTAAAATTTCCCACCATCATGAATTTTATTCTTTAAGAATATTCCTATACAAGTTTTCATGGTTTTTTATAAGAATATCTAATTTCCCATTCTTCTTGGAATTTTTGTTTAAATATTTTTCAAAGAAAAGGGACTTTTATCCATATTTTTATGTAAATCCTAAAATTGCTTATGATTATGTGTTAAATAGACTAATTTATGAGATTTTATAATGTAAAAACAATATTATATGTTTTTTATGTATGTTATAATCCTTATACATTGTTTATGATGATGTGTAATCCTGATATAGCTCTCCAATGCTAATAATCATGTTATCTAGGAAATTATGTTGGAATTAACCAAGTAGGTTATTCCATTTTTAAGAGTTATTGTAAGAGTGATTTTAAGAGAGATATGAATATGATGTTCCAAGTTTCCTACGTTATAATTGTATTCTTTCAAAAATTAGTTTTCATGGAATTACTTTGATTTCAAAGGGTAATCTAATGAGATTATGTTAAAGGAAATTTTATTCCCCTTTTAAGGGTGAAAGGTATATTTTTCAAGTAAATTATTTCATGAGTACCCATGTTTTACAAATAAATCCTCATAATTAAGGTTTTTTCTTTAATATTTATAATTATATTTTTTATGAAAATATTTGGGAAATTAATATTATTAAATGAGTAAGAAAATAATTATTTGATCTATAAGTTTATTATATAAAAAGGGGAAAATTTTGTATGTGATTAAATAATTATTAGAATAGACTAGTGGGTTTATTTATTTTTGTATCACTTGTTAAGATTTTTATGATCATCCTAAGTTTTCAAAAAAAACAGAGCCTAAGGATGAGTAAGATACTATAGAAAGGTCTCACATTCTGCTATAGGGATTCAACTTAAAATAAGTGAACAAGACTTTTAATGAAATAGGAGTTTAAATTTAAGTATTCTGCTTTTATGGAAAAAATGTATATTAAGTGGAAATGTACAACTTTTACAGTAAGGGTTTTATATGTGAGTGTTTTTCCTAATTATATAAAACTTTAACCCAAAAATATCCTCAAAATGTAATAAATTGAAACCATTATTATAAATAATGTAATTATGGGTTGTTTAAGGTATGGGGTGTTATACATATGTTATAGTGTGATTTAATCTGTAGCTCTAGAACCTCTTCCAAACTTCAACATCTAAACTCAAAAATCCTTACATACAACTCTAGACATCCAAAAAACTTTCACCTCACATGAAACTCCATTTTATGTGAGTTTGAACATGATTTTTGTATTGAAAAAAAATCCAACACAAAAAAAACATATCCACTTAATCTCTCATCAACTTTTTCTCCCCATACAAACTCCAAAATTAAAGGGGTTTTCTATTTAACACTTGATCTCATAAAAATCCCCCTATGACTCGGGAAACTCCCCAAGGTCATAACATATCGCTTAATAATCTCTTGGTCACAATAGGTTGAGGATTAATCAATATGTGATTTGTCTTATTATATAACAAGTATGACATATGGGCTCTCAATTGAGATAAACTAAGGAAGTGTATGGTCATACCAATATAAGGTTCATATGATGTGTTTAACTATTTGTGTGAGAATTATATGATATGCACATCTTCTTGGGTGAATTACATGTGATTTTTTTATCTATTTGGTCAGTCTATACTCATAGAATCAATAATGTAAGATTTGACTATACAGGATTGAAATGCTTCATGTCTTGTAGTCACTAGATGTCTTAGAAAAAAGGAATATATGATCATGTATACTTGTATATGATATAGTTGGTGGAAAAAGGTTTAGAGATAAATGTGATAAATAATATCAAATCCCTTTATAGACTGAGTAACATTAACACTTTAATGGATTCCTATCTTTTCTTTCATTTATATATTTGATGATCCATAATTTTTTTCAATACTAAAAAGGCATGTGTGGTCACACTTTGTGTTTTTTCAAATTAGGGTCAAGTTTATGAAATTTTTAGAGCTACCCCAAAAGTATTTTGGATGATATTCAGAATAAATTATAAATTTATTTTCATGATTTGTTTCATATGGTATATCTTATGGTGAAAATGTATGATAGATTTTCTAAAAGGAGTTTTGGAAGATATCTAAAATGGGTTTTAGATATAGTTTAATAATTTGTTATATATGATGTGACCAAAGGTAAATTTATTCTAGATCTATGAGGATTTAGTTAAGTGGTAGATTGATGAAAATTTGTACTAAATGGATAGACTATGGAATGGTGGTTTAGGACACACTGTGTTTTATCCTTATGTTCACCAAGACATAGTGTAAGGCACTATGTCATGGTTTATCATGCATGGTATTATCACATAATGAGATAACATGTGAGAATCAATTAAAATCATTTTCAAAAACAATCATACTTGGTTATTCATCATATGATGATGAATTTGAATAATTTGAAAATATTATATAATTTTTTAATCATTAAACAATTAATGTGATGATTAAACTTAATGTTTCAAAGAGTTGTGTCATGAACCAATCAAACTCCATCCTAAACCAGCTTGTGGAAAGGTACAATGGTAATTCTCGATCCCCATGGGCTGGAAACTAGTGTTAAGGATTAAAATTTAATCAGTGAGAATTATTTCACCCAAACAATTTAAATTAAACTGTTAGTTTAATTTCACTAAAATTATGGCATGATGCATCCATATGTTGGATTCCCATGAAAAAAAATAGATTAGCAGTTTTAGAATAGAAAAAAAAGAAAATGAGGCATAAAACTAGATATAAAACAATACTAAATATAAAATTCTAGGAAATACAACTTGGTTGAAACTTCTTAAGGAATAAAATAAAACAAACATACTGGTTCAAGATCTCCATGTGACCCAAAGTCACCCTCCACCTACTAACTCGAACCCTTCTCCAAGAGTGTTCTGGAAGATGGAGCTCCTAAAGTGGTACTCCTCTGAATCAGATCCTGGACTTGTAAAAACCACTTATTATATAGACACCGAGTGGTGTAAGTGGGTTGTGAAGAGAATATCCTAGTGGTTTTTCATAAAATAGTACATTCATTACCATTTTCAAAGAATTCCAGAAACACTAATTTGAACTACAATATTTAAAAATAGAATTTTATAACTCTTTAGGAAAAAAAACTAAAAACCATTTTATAAACTCCAATTTAAAATAAAAATATGATTAAAAAATATTTAACCTTGCCTTTAAAAACCCATTTTTAAAACACACTTCCCAAAAACTATTTCAAAACCACCTTTTAAAAATTATATATTGAAACTCGATCACATAAATAAACATGAATCACACAAGTATAACTAAGTAAAAAAAATACACGTGAAACATGTAACTGGATAAACCCATATAAAAAGAAATAATAAATTAATATAGATAACAAAAAATTAAATGTGAGACACATGATACATACAAATCATAAAATAAATAAAATAAATAGTAAACATCAGGCTGAATAAGGAAAATAATTGATGAAGAAATAAAAAAATCAAGGTTGGTGATAAATAAAGTAGAGTAAGTTATATATCTATAATCATGGGTGTTCTATAAACATACCATTGAATGATCTTGTACATACTTAGGTGGAATCCATCTATTGACCTTCGATGAAACTCTTAGTCTATAACCTTTTGGTTTCTCTAACTTAGCCTCACTGATGGCACTCCCCCAAGGCCTGGGCCTATGTTATACCAAGGTGGATCTAGTCAATCTCATCAGGACTAGATAGTATCCACCTATAAATATCTTACTAAGATGCCTATTATCCCCATAATAATATTAATGTAGTGTGAGGAAGGATGCATGACCTATTGGACACACTAATAATAAAACGAAAGGTAAAACCATTCCCATATCTTACCTCAACACACCCTTATTTAAAAACTTCTCGCTAAATCCCTCAATATAACACATATAAAAATCATTGGTAAATCACATCAATCATCAAATTCATTCTAGAAAAATATCTAAGGGGCTTTGGTTAAGGGTGCAGTTCAATTCAATGAAAATTCATTTATACAAAGTGTCAATCAAGACTTATGTTTTAGAAGTAATAATATGTGTTTAAAAATAACCTTTAAAAGTTATTTCCAAAATTAAATCACTCTAAAATCCCCTTTTCAAGTTCTAAAAGTAACATTAAGTCATTTTTTAGAAACCACACCTTGAAATTTCCTTTGAAAGACTATTTTAAAGCCAAGCATTATTAGAAATCCTATTTGGAGTCAAAGGAAACTTCATTAAAAAAATATTAAGTCTAGAGAAACATAAACCAATATGGTACAATATCATCATACAATTACAAAAACAACATAAATTTATAAAATTACTAAGAAACATAAGATAAGATTCAAAACACGCATCAAAATCCATTGTAAATAAAACCCCCCAAACATTTTCCCTTAAATATTCATAAAGTTGTCATGGTAAATCAATTTAAGGTTGAATTTACCCATTAAAATACCAAATCCTTTAATAAATATTCTTAAACATTTAATTTAATACATAACATACATGATTTCTATGGAAAATATTTATAAATCCCAAGCATTTCTTAGATTACTAGGAAAAGGATAAATCATGGAAGAACCTACCTTAAGCAGCCATGATTGAAGTTAAACTCTTGAATTAAAAGAGATAATGATCCAAGGAGGAAGTTTTATACCCAATGAAACTATAAAAATAAAGTTTTAGCACCAAAAATCCACCTAGGGTTTATCCAGAATAACATCACAATGAGAGGAAGGAGAAAGAACAAGAAAAGATGAGAGGAAGGAGTGGAAGAAACCCTGACCTGGAATGATCTAACTTAAAATCAAGGGTATAGGTGATATACATTAGAGGAGAAGGTGAGGGGGAGGTCATGTCTAGATCCTCCTTGGCTTGGTGTCATGTGGCTAAGGTAAAGGGGAGGATTGACCTGTGTGGGGTCTTAATTAGGCGGAGGTAAAAATTATAAATTTCAAATTTTTAAGAGGATGGGTAAAACGCATGGTTGTTGTATGGTTTTATAAAATTTTGTGTCAAATATGATCCTCCCACTGAGAAAACCTAGTTACCTACATGGTTTGGCAAAATAGTTTTGGAAACTATGTGCTAACTATGTAAAACAATTCTGCTAAATTTATATACACATTTTTATGGTCATCGGGCAGTTTTTACTAACTATACGGTTACCATATGACAAGCCATTTACCTAGGTTTTCTAGAAAAAATAAAAAGTACAGGAAAAAAACTCAAGGGAAAGATAAAACACAAATAAATAAATAATATTTAAAAAAAATTATGGTTACGATGTGACGATTCTCCCCACCATAACAATTTATACCCTCAAAAAGTCACTGAGTCCAAGGAAGGATATAGCTACCTAAACATAGAGTGTGAGGGAAGATAACTAAAAACTGAGTTCAAAAAAACCCAACCCAAATAGAATATGTGTCTAAATCCATGAGTATCCATATATCCTAATATAAAGTATAAAAACAAGTCATGGATAAGGGTACTTTGAAAGGATTCTCACAAAGGGTGGATTGAGACTGTTAGTTAGTCTCCCCACTATATAAGAGAAACACTAATATGGTGGGTCAAGAAAATTAGAATGATACATGAGGTTAATTATAAAATACAACTAATCTTTCGAATAAAGTGGCTCAAATTGAATATAGAGTAAAAAATAACATTCATCATTACAAGGAATAAAATGATTACTTCTCCAAATGATCATAAGGTATTAAAAATCCCAAAATGTGGGTCATGGGTTAACAAGGGAGGAAAAATGTAAATGAAAATAATAATATGATAAGGTTAAATAATAATTAAGGAAGGTAATAAAGAGAAAATAAAAAAAGGTATGCCCTTAATGGGTTGTCTTGGGTTACAACCAATATTTGAACTATTGACCCTCCATTCATAACACCCCCAGGTTACCAGAATTCCCAAAATTAATGGATTAGAATGCCCGATCTAGTCACATTGAAAGATTTTAAAAAGTTTTATTCCCAATAAATTAGAGGGATTTTATAAAATGATAGGTCAATGAATCACTCATTATAGGTTATAAAGTTCAACTTAGTCAATTTTCCATTACTGACCACATTACCAAACAAAACTAAAATAAGTAAAATGTCTTGAAACCAAATTTATGAACAAAGGCCATGAAAGGTGAATGATTTTTAAATCAAAAATCCATGAGTATGGTCCAATCATCAAGAAGTATACCTCCCTAATACTCCACTAAGAGTATGGGTAGGGTTTGAAACCTAAGAGACACTAAGAAAAAGAATATTCCCTAATGCATATTTTCTAGGATTCCTAAATACTTTTATAGGATGTATATTTTAATTAGAAAATAAAATGAAAACCCCCATAAACACTCCTTAAAAAACATTTTTCTCAAATAAACATTAATTATAATTAAAATAATAATGAAAAAAAATAAATTATAACCACTCCTAAAAAAACTACAACACCAAAAAATATTTAAAATCACCTTCTTTAAACGGGTTCATTCCTAACATTCAAACCATACACCTAAAAATATCCTCTAAAAATCCTATTCAAGTTCCCAAAATATATATTTCATTTCACTAAAAAAGTATGGTGAAATTTCTTAAATCTTTCATTAAAACACACTTTGAAGTTCCAAAAACATTTCATTCATTTTAAATCATTTTCAAAGCTCCTTTATAAAATTCAAACCAAATTTAAAATTCCCATTTTATTTTTGATACTCAATTACTAAATCTCATTGAAATTGAATCAAATAACACCAAGAAACAAGGAAAATCCCCCTTAGTTCACCCCAAATAGAATCAATACAATACCCAAAGTAATAAAAAATAAAAAATTTAAAGGGGATAGTTATTGTGCACAGTTTAGCCACACAATTTGAAAAAATGTGCACCAACAGTTCCATATTCCATTATGAACCTTATAGAACCATGTACATGGCACCACATAGTTTTTTAGGTTGTGTGGGTGAACTATGAGCCTATAATAATTTTCTTATTTTCACCTAAAATATAAAAAATAACAACTCATAAAACACCAACCATGATTAATTGGTATCAATTCAAATCAAAATTTCATCAAGAAAATAAAAAAAAATGTTGGAATTAAAATTCAAATCCTGATATCGCATGGTAACTCGGGTTTCATCACGAGAGGTGGTGATTAGGTACCCAACCATGAATTACCTTCTAATCTCTGATAATCCTATCTCTTTTCTATCATACATCCCAAATAACAAGGGTACTTCAATAACCTAGGCTCTGATACCATTTTTTCATGAACCAATTCGAGTTCATCCCAAACCAAACCATGTAAAGGCCCTTGTGTTCCTAATCTCCATGGGTTGACAGCTAGTGTCATAGCATCATATTTACTTAGTGAGAATTATTTCACCTGAAGAAATTAATTTAAACTAACAGTATAATTTTATCAAAATTTCAGCATAATGCATCCAAACATTGGACACCCGTGAAAAATGTAACGCCCCGACCCCAGAAGCCTGGAGCCAGTGCATTATTTTAATGCATTGGCATGATTACAAGGAATAAAATCCCAAAGGACTGAGTAGTTTAGTAGTTTTAGAAAACCAGATACATACATAGGTTTAACATTATAACTTGAAAAGAAATACAACATATAATTTTTATTAGAAACATCCACAACTGTAAGTTTATCCCTAGAGGTCATTCATAATAAAATTCTTCATGTCCTGAGAATATGAAACATAAGAAAGGTATGAGCTCAGATGCTCAGTAAGGGTGATAAATATAGCAGAAGATATCATAAACATAACATTATTCATAGTGAATAACTAAAAACACATTCCTTTAAAAAAATAACTTAAACACGTTATGGTAGGAATAAGAGATGAATAAATAATTCCATAATAAAACATAATCATAGCTATTATACTAGTAAAATAACCGTATGAACTATAAATACTACTTTTATAATGAGGGAATTCAAAATGTGGGACATCATAACCATATCGTCAAGGCCTCATGACATGACCATAAATATCAATTTTGTCAAGGCCTTGTGACAAGACCATAGTTTGTCTCATTAGACCTACCAATGCACCGAGGGGATATAACGGGCCCCACCTAACACTTAATAAGTCCAATTAATTCCTTGTATGAATTGATATAAAAACAAAAAAAATACACATTCATATTGAAATTAACATATTAAATGTAAATAACTTTCTCTGAACATTAAGCATAAACACTAACCATTCGAAGTAAATTGGTGAATGGTTTTAAGATAGAACATCCACAGTCAAACTAATCATAAACCATTAAAATAAATATAGTATATGATATCATAATATATAAACCTTTATGAAGTATAAAAATAAACAAAGTATGTTAACATAGATGAAAATACTTTTAAATGAGACCATTGAAAAATCTATGAGGGAAATAATCATTAAACATTCCAAAATGTCTCATACCACCTTGAAACTTTCAAATATTAATCCCTTATAATACCATGAAAATAATAAGACTCTTGATATGATATAATAAGGTCAGTACATACACCACAAGAAATAAATAAGTGGTGAACAAGTCATATATCTCATAAATGTTAATGTGAGATGAGAAAAATCCTTTTTAATTTTGAAAGAAGAGTTCTTTTCGAAAATAATTTATATTTGCCATGAAATCAGATTGAAAACATGAATAACCCAAAAAATAAAAGACTATGAAATTGAAATTATATTTTAGGCATAAATTATTTCCCACTGAAGTGAAATCATGTAAAAATAGTTCTTAGGATTCTTTATAAATAAATCATTTTAGAGCATTTTAAGGAAAGTATTAAAGAGAATTTTAAAGTGGAAAGGAACATTTGTTCTATTAAATCCATAAATGTTCCAAGATCATTTTTCATGATAAAATTATTGTTTTTATAAAAATAATTGCGTCTTAAAATAGATTCTGGTGTACACTTGAAAACGGGTAAGAATTCTAAAAGATCCCTTGAATCGGGTTTGTATTTTAGAAATAATTTTGAAAGTTCCTTTTAAAACATGTAACTTCCCATAAAAAAGAAGGATTATGGTTGGTAAAAATATATATAACACTAACATAGAATTTATGAGGAGTAAATAATAATACATAAGTATTTCATTGAGGTAATTATACAATAAAAGTAACCCAAATGAAAATGGAGGTTCGGGTGGAAAACCCTTATCACTTTGTAATCAATTAATTCCTATGCCCAAAAATTAATAATATTCAAATGATAAATTAAATACCATAAAAATAAATATATTTATGATATGTTACATCAATTTTTAGTATAAATACACCATACACAAGTATTAGTAGTGAATATAGAAAATCTCACAAAAATGGAAGTAAGGTGAAGAAACCCTTACCTTAAGTTCGATGGTGTTATTAACTTGATCTTAGTGTCCTGTATAACCAAATTAAATTCATTAATTAATATTTCCGGAACCTATTAATTATTTAATTGATTTATTATAGACTTATTAATTTCATTCATGTCCTTCTTGATGGGTTTAAGAGGTTCAATTTTATTATTTGGGAGCATTTTCTTCATGATCGGTATACTTATACATGAATGGAGAATCATGTAAAATGAGGATGGTTATCCATAATTGAAGTAATATTTTATTAGTGAAAATAAATAAGGTTACATGTTTTTAAATTTAATTTGGTTACTTGGAGTGAATATGAATCATTGTATAAATTATTTAATGAAAACTGTTTGGGTTAATTTGCAGTTTTTGAACACAACGAACTCATTTTGATTTATAAATAAAAACTATGTGTAAAAAAAGATTCCAGAACCATATATGATACATAATACATATATTATATTATTTTTCAACCATAATAATGGTTTCATGACCAGAATTGAATATGGTAATAAAAATTGAAAACCCATCATCCTTGAATGTGGTAAATTAGCACATCTTGGATGGAGTTTTCATTTTTAGTATAAAAGAATGGGAAAGGAGAGATAATGAATAATTATTCCTTTATTATGAAAAAATTAAATTAAATGTAAGATATTGTATTAATCACAACATTTGGAAGAAATTATTAGGGGAAATAAAAATAAAGTAACTCAAAATAAAAGAAAAATTGAGAAATCCCTTACGAAAATCTGGCAGCCTAACGACGTCACTTAAAAATTCATAAAATATATTGATGAGAGAAAAATGGTATATTATAATTATTAAATAATATAGAAAGTAAGGGGGATATGTAATTACATATCCCATCATAATACAATTGAAATTAAAAGATAATAACATAATAAGAGTGCTTGAAAAAGAGAGAGATTTTGAGACGAAAATTCTGCAGCATAACGGCTATGCAACATGGTTTTAGAAAACATTAAAAAGAGTGGGAATAGGAGTCACCCAATCATAAAAGACACATAAAATATTATAAGTACATAATAATATGGAAACAATAACATGGTATGAAAACTTTAAACACATACCACATAAAAAAGAACTTGGATGAAAAAGATAAGTTGAGAATTCTCTTACCTTGTAGAGTAACTCCTAAGACTTAAAGTTTGGGACATTGGAAGATTTAGGACACCTTGGGAGGGATAATAGGGAGGTAAAACTAACAGATATTCAAGGATTATGAGTTTGTAATTAAATAAACTTAATTAATTAATGGTTATTTATAGTAAATGAGAGGGAGTTTTTTATTAATTTAAAGGGACACCTCATTAGTGGTTTTTGCAAAACCATGGGCTTTCCCATGGTATTTGACCATGGTATTATCCACATGGGATACCTCGCATTATATTTTATAGTACACAAGTCTACCAGAATTTTATATTAAGTATTACATCATTATGATGTCATTAAACATACCGAAAACTCAAAACTGTATTTTTACTATTCTTGAAAAATTCAAGTATTTTAGAAAAATACCAAAAATTCACCCTAACCATTTTTCAATGTTTAGAATTAAAAAATGAAATCCATTTTTTGAAAATAATTTTCTAAATATTTTTAATTTAATTTTAAAATAAAATCATAATTTATTCTAAAAAAACAACTTTAAAACTATAACTCGTTTTTTAACTCCTTGAGAAATTAATCAGGGTCCCATAAAATTATCTTATAAAAATAAGAAAATAAATTAACAATTTGTGATTAAATTTTATGAAAATAAATTTCTATTTTAAATAATTAAATTAAATAAAAAATTGTAATTAAAATATTTATGACATACAAAAATACTAATACTTATACTATGATCATTTTTTTCACTTCTAAGATGTCCAAATTTTATTTATACATTCATGGGTGAGGTTTCTATTTTCTTGGCCGATTTATTATTCATTACTATTCATAAGGGTATGTTAATATTTATAAAGGTATGTTACTATTCACCAAAAATTAAGTTTGTCTTATCAGACTCTAAATATCTTACTAAACGCAACTATGTATGTCAGTTTTTTTGAAATTCAAATCATAGAGGTGGAAAAATTATGTTTACTTGGCTAGGTTATAAAAAGTGGTGTTTTTAGAGACTCGGTATTTCATGTATTCTATATTAAATCTATTTATAAATTATTGTGATGTTACATTATCCCCTCCTTATAAAAATTTAGTCCTCAAAATTTGAAATTAAACTTTGAAAGTTAATGGTTGATACTTGAAAATTACCTTGTGGGAAACCCACAACAAGAATATGGTTAAAATATTCTATTAATAAGAGGAAATTGAAATGCATCAGTTACTACAAAACAACGCATTCTAATTGGACAACATGGTCATGGAAAAATAATCAAACCATCATGTATTGACATTAAACTTTAAAACCCCATACAATGATCAACTTAAACCATTTCGTAAATGGTTAAAAATTTCAAAATATAATGATTCAATACATTATAATGAAGGTCTCTAAATTTACATGATGAACTTATCATTAAACCTTAATCAACAAGAAGCATCTCTAAAATTCACATTCCAAACATGTTAATAACTTCATCATGTATTTGGTAATAACTTGAATTACCGTAAAAACCATATTGGAAACATGCATTATTTTGTATTCCTTAAGTAAGATACATGTTATTGGATATATTTATTAAATCCAAAAGTTCTATAAACTCCATCCGATGATAGCATATAACACTTCTAGACAAGTCAATAATCAGTTCCAATGTAGTCAGTACTTATCCAAATTAATAATTTCTTCATCATTATCTCAACATCAGATATATATTAAGGTTTTTCATTCCCTCAGCCATATACTTCAATGCTCTCTAATTTTCTCTACTAGGATTTAATATAAAATTACTAAACACATCAATTTCATGAGATATATTAGGTCTAGTACATACAATCGCATACATCAAATGGCCAATGGAAGATGAATATGGTATGTGTTATATCTTTTCTTTCTTCTCATTATTAGAATATTACTGACTAAATATAAGCTTAAAATTCAAAGAAATAAGAGTACTAACCACTTTAGCTCTATCCATAGAAAATATCTAAACCACCTTCTCAATGTATCTCTTTTAAGATAGCCATAATTTCTTGGACTTTCTATCACAGTATATTTTCATTCCAAGAATATGTCATGTTATCCCTAAGTCTTTCATTTAAAAATACTAAAAAATCTCATTCTTAAATATATCAATTCTAGAAGTATCATGACCTAAAATGAGAATATCATCAATATAAAGGAGAAATCTAATAAAATCATCATTAAAAAACTTTGAAGAAAAACACAATGATCAAAAGAGGTATTCCTAAAACCCTGTTGAAAATGACATACTCAAATTTCTTATACCACCGCCTTAGATCTTTCTTTAGGACATATAAACTCTTTTTCAACCTACATACATAATACTCTTTACCTATTTCAACAAAACCTCAGTTTATTCCATATAAATCTCCCCTTTGAAATCACCATTTAGGAAAGATATCTTTACATTCATCTTCTCAATATATAGATCCAAACTAATAGCTAAACGAAGAACAACTCTAATAGAATACATTTTGACAAAAATTGAGAAATTTTATTCAAAATAAATACCTTTCTTCTTGCAGAATACTTTAACAACTAACCTTTCCATATATCATGGAACAAACTAGATTATTCATTTTTTTTAATCTGATAAATCCACTGATTTTTCAAAACTCTCTTACCCTTAGGTAACTTCACCAACTCAAAATTATAGTTATCATGTAATGATCTCATCTCATCATAAATTTATACAACACATTTATCCTTATGATCACTTTAAAATGCCTTGAAAAAAGATTATTGTTCTTTTCCTTTAGCGAGGAGTGCATATTCATCTGGTGAATACCAAGTAGAAGTGGTAATTTGTCATGATGATCGCCTGATTATAACTAAAAACTCACTAATAACCTTGAGAACTGGATAATTAGAAGAAACATATGCATTGAAAACATCAACTCTAACCTATTAACCTTGAACATCATTCTACACATCAATGTGATCATCAGAATCAATAACATGATGTAAACATGAATTGGAAACTAGATCAAGACTAAAAAAATCTTCTAACATTGGAGAAGTGTATTTTTATCCCATATAAATGTTTTCAATAGTTGGGTCCTCCATAAACACCACATCACGACTTATGATAAGTTTCTTCAAAATCAGATCATAAAACATGTACCCAAACTCATCATTCCCATGACCAATAAAATACATTGTCATGTATCACCATTAAACTTGGATACCTAATCTCTTAGAACATGAACAAAGGACTTGTAACCCAAAACATGATAGTGAACATAATTGATCTCCTTTCCATACCAAAATCTGTCAAGTGCATCTACCTAGAAAACAACCACAGATGATAAATTGATAATTTATGTAGGATTAAATAAATCCACATCCTAAGAATATCCAGGAAACTTTTATTCATAAAGTAAACACTGAACTCTTTCCATTAAAATCTTGTTCATTCACACAACTACACCATTTATCTAAGGTGTCTTCGGAGGCATATTATGATGTTGAAAAACTTTATGTCTACAATACTCATTAAAAGGACCACAGTACTCAACCTCATTATCAATGCAAACACATTTAAATTTCTTACTCAGTTCCCTCTCAACAAAAACCTAAAACTTCTAAAAATCATTTAGCACCTAACTTTTTTCATTAAAAACATAAAGTCAAATATTACAAGAGTATTCATAAATAAAAGTCACAAAATAAATTTATCCACTAAAAATATTAGACTTCAAAGGATCAAAAACATCAAAATTTACAAACTTAAGTACCTATAACTTTCTGTTCAAAACAAATCTGCTAAAACTAACCATGCTCTATTTTTTATCCATATAATTATCACATACATTTAATTTGACACCCTTCAGACCTAAAATAAAATTTCTCTTAGCTAGACAACCAAGTCTCTTCTCACTAATGTGGCTAAGCCTCGTGTGACATAATTTGAAATAAAAACTGCACTCAATAACACAAGAAATATCATAATAAATAAAAGCTATGGTTCAGTAAAAATCTGATTACTTCTTTCCTTGATCCACTATTAAGGAACCCTTTGAAATATTTCATTTTTTATCTTCAAATTTACCAACAAAACTATCATCATCAAAAACACAAGTTGAAATGAGATTCAAATGAACCTCAGGAACATGTTGAACATTATTCAAAATCAATTTACTTATTTTTTTATTCTCCAAACAAACAATCCTCATACCTACAATGTCAGAACGACCTTCATTGTCCATCTTCAAAATCTCAAAATTTCTTGTGATATAATATGTAAATAATTTCTTCCTCAATGTCACGTGAAACTACGCTACATTGTCAGCAACCCAACAAAAATAATTGGAATCAATATTAATAGAATCATAAACAATAACAAGATCACCCCTTATAGTGATGATAACGAGATCATCTCCATCACCATTTTTATTTTTCTGATTTTACTTCATTTTGTTTTCCCTTTTCAACTAATACCAAAATTTCTTTACATGCTCTTTATTATCACAATTATGACACTCAAACTCTTTTCATTTCAATCTGGGTTTGTTTCTAACCTTACTTTTACCTTGACCACTCGTTCTCAGATTTTTTTTCTAACTTCTCCTTTAGTTATTTGTGACCAAAATCTCTAAATAAGATCTTTCCTAAGTATATATTCTAACTTCTTCATTCAAAATAGTAGACTTGAAAAAACTACATGTCACAACACCATTAGGAATATAACTAGTTAGAGAAACACGCAAATTCTCCCAAAAATTAGGTAATTTATTAAGTAACCAAAGCACCAAAACCTCATCCTAAAAATTAATACTCATGATAGATAACTTATTAAATAATTTATGAAATTCACTTAAATAACCAAAAATATATGTACCTCAAGTTCATTATTTATTTGAGAAGAAAAAATTTATTATTTATGTTGATCACTCCTAGTTTTAATAATCAAAAATCATGATTAGTTATATTTATAATGAGTTTATTTTATTATGTTATATTTTTTAATTATAAGTAAAACTATAAGAATACTAAGTATGAGTCACCGCTCCTAACTCACCACTCCTAACTCGCCGCTCATGACTCACCGCTCCTAACTCGCCACTCCTAACTCGCCGCTTCAGACTCACCATTCCAGAGACACCATGGCTTGACACCACTAAGTCTAAGTCACCACTCTAGAGATACCGTCAGCCTGACACTGCCAAGAATAAGTCATCACCATCCATGAGTCATTGTTTAATCCACCTACTACTAGAGAGTCACCACTCAAAAGACTCATCGCTACATTTCCTTATTAATTTTAAATTAAATATTTCTAACTATAATATTTGTAAAATTTAATGTTGCTGATTAAATTAAAAAAACTTTTGCAGACAATATTAAAATCAATTTCAGACTGTAGTATGAGGTATGAGGTACTAAAACATGATCGAGAACATGCTTTATATCAGGTTAATAATATAAATCAAAAAACTCAATCTAAAAAAAGATATTCCTGGTAAAAAATAACTAAAACACGACTCAACAAGTGTTACAAACTAAAAATATGTGTGAAATATTATAATTCAAACATTCAAAGAACACATGAAGAAGAATATTTTTATTGTACACTTGTATCTATCATACACCACAAGAAAAAAGCTTCTATGATATTTTGTTTTCTAAAAACTTTTTAAAAAAACTTGAGCCTCATTTCAAGCTACCTTTAAGGATTCATGAAGTTGTAACACATATCACACAAAGAAACACTGTCCCTTCTACTCTTTTATCTGATCTATTTGTGTACTTTATTTACAATATGAGTAGTGTGTGATTATCTCTATTTTATTAACACACACTTAATCCTATTCATAATTATATGATACACAAATATTTTTACAAATTTTCTTTTTACACCTTATACACCCACAGATAATAGTGGAAGAGGTCCCTGCATGGCATGTCACTTGTTACACTCCCATGAAAACTGTAGAAGAGGTCTTTGTGACCAGGAAAACATTATATTTGATGTTGTATACCTAGATCTAGGGTGTGGATCATATTTTATGTTTATATAAATTTCTTGGTGGTATATGATCACTAAGTGAAGAGGGATAAGTCTCAGCTTGAGACTGAACATCTTGTTATTATTTTTGTTGTGCCTTTTAAAGTTCTATTTTCATTACTCTATCTATTTACATCTGAAAACATTTATTTCACTTTGATTATTAATCTTAGATAGTTTTTATATAATAATTTGATTTAGTAAATTTATTTCAAAAGTTAAAATAGTATTTCATATTATTTCAACTGAGAACTAATCACTCTTTGATAAATCTTTTAAAAGATCAAAACTTTTATAAATATGTTACTTTGTTTAACTGACTATATTTTATTCTAATTTGTGGGATTTGTTTTAAATCCATTTTAAACAAAAAAAATTAATTAGGAACTCAATTCACTCCCCTATTGAGTCTCTTACTTTAACCAACATTTCGTATCATAGGTTGTTAAAATATTTTCAAATCCTTGTTAATTATGATTATAGTTGTGCGTTAAAGATCTTAAAATTTCTATTAATTCAAAAATTTTAGTTATTTATATATATTTTCTAATATTTTAATATGGATAATATAAAGGAAGGTGTTTCTACTAAAAAAATTCATATTTCAATGGGACTAATTATTCTCAATGGAAAATAAAAATGAAAATACGTATTGAAAGTATGGGTTTTGAAATTTGTTCTTCTATAGTAGATGAGTATAAAATTCCTAATGCTTCCATAAATACTTGGTATGACCCAAATAAGGATTCTTATAATAATAATTACAAATCCATGAATTCCTTATACTATTCCTTAGGAGATGAAGAGTTTAATAGAATTTCTACATGTAAAACTACCTATTAGATATGGGATACTCTATTTGTCTCACATGAAGGAACTAAAAATGTTAAAGAAATGAGGCTTAACACTTACACTATAAAATATGATAATTTTAAGATGAAACCTGATGAGCCTATCTTTGAAAAGTATCTCAAGTTCAATGAAATTGTGAATACAATGAGATCACTAGGAAAGCCAATCATTGCAAAAGAGAATATCATGTGACACTTGAGATTTATTCTAGAAATATGGAGAGGGACATCAGTGTCAATTGGATAATCTTGTGAAATCAATACACTATTTGTAAATGAGATTATAGAAAAATTGATGATGTATGATGAAGATCTAAAGATTAATCGATAAAAAGATGAATAAACTAAGAGAAAATTATTTGCTTTAAAAACCACTACATCTAAGAAAAAATAAAAGGAAAAAGTATGAGTTTAATCTGAAAGTTTAAGTGATGAAAATTCATCAATTGAAAGTGATGAGGAAATAGCTTAGCTAGATATAAGATTCAAGAAATTTTATAGAAAGAATAAATTCTTCCTGAAATCTAATTACAAAGAACAATATGAAAATCGTGGGAATTAGAAAAAGGATTAAAAGAAATATGATCATTCAAATGACATCATATGTTATGAATGTAAGATA
Organism: Viscum album; assembly: GCA_963277665.1. Lineage (NCBI taxonomy): Eukaryota > Viridiplantae > Streptophyta > Magnoliopsida > Santalales > Viscaceae > Viscum > Viscum album. The sequence goes on along the minus strand of OY728132.1, from coordinate 1,112,648,382 downwards.
AAAGGACATGTGAAGGTTGAATGTCCAAAAATGAAGTATAAGAATAAATATGATAACAAGGATCAAATATACAAGAAAGCTATAAAAACTACCTGGAGTGATTTTGAGGACTCCTCCAATGACTCTGATTTATCTCATGATGAAAATTTTTTGAAATCCAACATGTGATTTATGAAAAATCTATCTGAGGTAATATCTGTATCTCCTGGAAATAACTCTCATTATTCAGGAGATGAAGATGAAAATCATATTGATGAGAAAATGACTAAAGAATAATTGTTTGATTAATGAAACATGATTTAGGATACTTTTAATAAGCTAAAGGAAAAAATATAAAACACTTAGAAAATAGCATGTTCTTACTATTTCTATTAAATTTGAAGTTACTGTAGAAAAGGAGAAAAATACTAAATTTATTAAAGAAAATATTGAATTTAAGTTATCTAATGAATAGTTAAAGAAAGATATAGAAAAATCAACTAATGGGAAAAATATTTTAACAAAAATTATTAGAGAACACATTGCTCCAAAATACACTACTAGTATAGGCTACCAACCTGGACATAGGAGAATAATTAAAAACACATTTATTCTTAAATCTGAAAAATATTTTGCTAGTTCCAGTAATGAAAATTTTCTACCTCATCCAGTTCTGAAAATAATTCTATAATCTATTTTATTAGAGGACCTAATAGAGTTTATTTCTATAAAAATTTACAAAATTCTTATATAAAACCCATTAAGCAAGTGTGGGTTCCTAAAGATTTGATTATTGACATTTCTAGACCTAAGAAAATCTGGGTACTAAAATCATTTCTTATCTAATCTATTTTGCAAGAAATCTTCTTGAAATTTTCCTATAAGAACTTATAGTACTTGGATAGTGGTTTTTTAAGGAATATGATAGGATACTTCCCAAACATTAAGAATCTAATAAAGTTTAATGGTGAACATGTCACCTTTGGTGACAATGCTAAAGGAAAGATCATTGGTCTTATCCAAATTTGTAACACCAGTTCAATTTTAATTTCTAAAGTACTTTTTGTTGATGATTTAAAGTATAATATTATTATCATTTCACAATTATGTAATGATAGTTTTCATTTAAAATTTAAAAATAATTATTTTCATGTTTTTTACTATAAAAATCATTTAGCTTTTAATTCCTATAGAAATGAAAATGTTTATGTTGTTAATCTGGATTCTTTGTTTTCACAAAATGTTTCTTGCTTAAGTTCCTTTCATATAGAATCTTGGATTTAGCATAGGATACTATTCCATTGAAACATTCACTCACTTATAAATCTTACTAAAAAAGGGTTAGTCAAGTATCTAACCAAACTTGAGTTTCTAAACAATAAAGTATGTAATCCTTGTCGAAAAGGAAAACAAAACAAGATATTCTTCAAAACAAAGAAAGAAGTCGCAACTTCTCAACCTCTTGAGTTGGTTCACATGGACTATTTTGGACCATATAGAGTTTCAAGTTTAAATGGGAAGCACTAAATTTATGTATTTTTAGATTAATTTTATAGGTATACTTGGGTTTTATTTTTATCTCATGAAAGTGAAGTCATTTCCTTTTTTACCAAGTATGCTAGATTGGTATAAAATCTAAGTGGACTTAAAATTAAGACTTTAAGAAGTGACCATGGCCATGAGTTTTAAAATAAATAATTTGAGTAATTTTTCTCACACAATGTCTATAATCACAACTTATCTGCTCCTAGGACACCTCAGCAAAATGGAGCTGTAGAAATAAGAAATATAACCCTTCAAGTGATTGATAGGACGACGCTCAATGAATGTGATTTACCTATTTATTTCTGGGTAGAGGCTATGAATACATATTTCTATGTAATTAATAGAATCTTAATCATATCTATATTTAATAAAACCCCTTATGAACTATAGAATAATTGGAAGCCTAAGGTTAACTACTTTAGAGTTTTTGGCTACAGAGTCTTTATTCTTAATACAAATTATAATCTTGAAAAAAATTCTTCCAGAAGTGATGAATAAATTTTCCTAGGATATTCAATTTCTAGAAAATTCTATAGAGTCTTTAATAATATAACTGAATGTTTAAAAAAAATCATGTTAAATTTTATGAAATATATCCACATGATCCCAAAATCTCTCTATAAAATCTTGATGATGATATATAAAATATGGACTTAAATTCCAAAACTTCTGATTCTGCTGTCAAACAAGAAAAAAATCATTCAGTTCTAGAAAATTTCCAAAATCGGAACCTGTAGAACTTGACTCTGTAGAAGAACCAGAGGAAACTAGTCCATATTTTTATATATTCATTAGGACTCTTAAAAATAACTCTTTAGATGTTATAGTTGGAGACTTAGACAAAAGTACACAAACTGTATATTCTCTAAAAAATTAGGTTAAACATCTAGTATTTTTTTCATAGCTTAAACCTAATAATATCAATGAGGAAATTGGTGATGAATTATGGGTAATGACTATGCAAGAAAAGATAAATTAGTTTGAAAGAAATAAATTATGGAAACTTGTTGATAGACCTAAGGCTACCTTAACTATAGGCACTAAATGGGTGTTTAGAAACAAGGTTGATGAAGTCAGAACTATAGTAAGGAATAAAGCTAGATTAGTTGCATAAGGTTATAGTCAAGAAGAATTCATAGACTATAAAGAGACCTTTGAACCTGTAGGCTAACTTGAAGCCATTAAAATCCTGTTATATTTTGAATCGCATCTAAATTTTAAACTTTATCAAATAGTTGTAAAAAGTTTATTCTTAAATGGTTATATAGATGAGGATGTTTTTGTTGAAAAAACCCCAAATTTTGAAAATCCCTATTTTCCAAATCATGTTTTCAAATTAACAAAATCTTTATATGGTTTAAAATAAGCTCCTAGAGCATGGTATGATAGGCTCATCTTTTTTATTATTTCAAAAGGTTTTACAAAATTTATATTTGGCCTTACTCTTTTTATCAAAAATAATTTCAAAACACATTTTATTTGTTCAAATATATGTAGATGATATTATTTTTGGATCTTCTAAAAACTTACTATGTTCTAATTTTGAAAAAATGATGCAAATTGAATTTGAAATGAGTTTAATGGGTGGAATTAAATTATTTCTTAGATTTCAAATTCTTAAAAACAAATAAGGAATTATTTTAAGTCAAAGTAAATATACTAAAGATATATTAAAATTTTTTGGTCTGGATAACACTAAAAGTAGTGATACTCCCATGAGTACCACATGTAAGCTGGATCTTGATGAGGATGGAAAACGAGTTGATCAAACAAATTATAGAGGTATGATTGGAAGTCTTCTATACTTAAATTCTATCCGACCTGACATTATGTTTAGTGTGTGTATGTGTGCTCATTTTAAAGCAAACCCAAAAGAGTCACACTTACTTTTTGTTAAGAGGATTTTTAAATACCTAAAATATACTACCAATTTAGGATTTTTCTATCCCAGAGGACAAGAATTTGATTTAGTTAGTTATTCTGGTGCTGATTTTGGTGGATGCAAGTTAGATAGAAAAAACACCTCTGGAACATGTCACTTTGTGGGTAAGTAACTGGTATCAGGATGTAGTAAGAAGAAAAATTTTGTTGCGTTATCTACTGCTAAAGCAAAATATATAGATTTTGGTAGTTGTTGTGCTCAGATTTTATGGATGAAACAAACATTACTAGATTATGGATATAAATTATGGAATATCCTAATAAATTGTGACAACATAAGTGTTATTAATATTTCTAAAAATACAGTATCTCATTTGAGAACAAAACATATTGATGTAAGACACCACTTTTTGAGAGATAATTATCAAAAAGGTGATTTAACTCTTGAATACATTGGCACAGAACATTAGCTTGCTAATATTTTTACTAATCCTTTGAATTCTGAGAGAATGAATTACATCAAAAATGATTTAGGAATGATTAATTTTAGTTAAGTAAAACTCTAATGATGTCTCACCATTGATGACACTCTGTTGATGTATCACTATTGATGTCTCACTGTTGATGTCTCGTCATTTATGTCTCATCGTTGATGTCTCACTATTAATGACACATCGTTGATGTATCACTGATTGATGACACACTGTTTATGTCTCACCATTGATGACACACTGTTAATTTCTCACTATTGTTTTACATTTGGAAATTTTATATGACTAACCTGTTGGTTAATATTATTTTTATTCAATGAATTTTGTATATTAGATTTTAGAATCCCTAAATGATAAAATCAGAACCCATCTAATTTCATCAGGCCTCTCAAACTTTAAACCTTATTTTCAAACCTCTTTCCCTACCATTGTGACTTCCCTCCATTACCTTCTAACTCTCCCAGATGTTTAGAATGTCTAGAATTAAATGAATATCTGAATCGAGTACAGATAAAAAAATACCATCAAAGACTAAGAAAATTGTTTCGATCTGAATGACTAAAAAACCTTTGAATCTAGAACTCATGAACCATATTATTATACCAGAAAAGGAGATATCTATAGAATGGATTCTCTCAAGTAAGTCCCTTATTCTAAGATTATTTCAAGTTCAATGTTGGATGTAATGGTTTTCGAATAATAAGTGACCCCTATATATGAAGTTAGTGTCTCAATTATATCAATATGTTGATTTTGGTTTGAATTAAAAAGATTTTTTCTTGATAAGAAGTATAATAAATGGACACAAATGCATATTTTCCTCAAGTCTATAGTAAGGATGTTTAGGAGTACCTCATGAGGGTATCTTTGAAGATAATCAGGGAAGTACTCCTCCTACCAGTGACATTTTCTATTTTAAATAGACTTTAATATATCTAACTGGAGATGGAATTCCTAGAAAACCTATTTCTTCTGAGTTAGATGGTGAAACTAGACTACTGTTTAAATTTATTCAACATCTTATTTTCCCAAGAAAATGTGACTTTTCCACCTTGAATTATCAGGATGTGTATTTTTTTATCTTATTAAGAAAGTATATAAAATCAATATGTGTAAATACCTCATTATTTATATGTGTAATATGATTAAAACCACTTCAATATCCACTTTTCTATTTTATTCAAAGTTCATTTTTTCTGTGTTAAAATCCAAAGGATTAGTGGGAGGAAATGAAGAGTCTTTTATAGATTGTGGTGGTTTTTTCACTACCAAGGTTATATGCAAGATGATGAAAATAAGTTGGAATCCATGGAAGAAACAATGGGTAGAGGACAATGAAAAGATTTATGAAAATTTCAACCCTGTTGACCATCCCATAATACCAAAATATATTGTTGATCCTGGTTTGGAACCTGATAAAGTAATGTAATACTCAGATGAAGAAGTAGAGGTTTTTGTCTCTAGAGCGGAAGAAGAGAATATATCTAATGAAGAAGGAAGTGATACTGATATTCATAAAGAGGATGAAGAACCTTCACATGAATCTCATAGACCTTCACATGATCTCCCCTCCATATAAACTCTTCTCAAATATGATAATGATGATGATACTAAGGAAGAAATCATTTATTATAAAAGTGGATTTGAAACCCTAGAAACTATTTTTGAGAAATCTGATAATAAAGAAAGTGAAAGTGAAAGTTATGAATATGGAGCGAAATTTGATTATAATGATGAAGAAGAGGATGATAAAAGTAAGCAGAAATAGGAAAGTGATGAATAGGGAGGAGAATAATTTGATAAAAATGAAGGAGATAAGGAAGAAAAGGAAAGTGATGATGATAGCTCAGATCATTCATATCATGATGGAGTTGATGTAATGGATGTTTCTCTATCTACTAGAGATAAATATAAATTGGTTGAATAGTCAAATAAAGATGTTTTTGAAATTAAGAAACCTCGAAATATGGCTGACACAATAGAGAGATATGATGATATTCAATTGATATAATTAGTTTATAATTAAAAGGGAGCATCTATTGAGGGGGATCAAAACCCCAATTTGGTAAGAATTGAAGTACCTAACCCTTTTGATACAGCTTCTTTAGATGAATAGTACAAATACTCTAGTTATTTTGGTTTTGGTTTGGTTTATCCAGCTTCCAATGACCCTCAAGGAACCTTAATTAAGAAAATGGACTTATTAAAAGAGTTTCAACTCAAACCAGTATCTATTAAGGCATCTCCCCTTTCTACTACTCAGATACCTTAAAACTATGTAAGTTAGGATGACTTAAAATATTTTGGAGAGCAACTGTTATCTGATTTTAGAGATATTCTAAGATCACAACCTACACTTGAAACAAATATTAGTGAAAAAATGCTTCACTACTTTTGGAGAAAGTCCTTGGAGAAATTCAACCTTATATGACTCATGAAATTTAGGAAGTAATAATGGAGAATAAGTGGATAAGTGATGAAATAGAAAATCTCAATTCTTTTGTTAAAGGAATGACATATTATTATAGATAATCTCTAGAAGGTATTGTTAAAAAGACTTGGTGATACTTCTCCTGAGTCTTCTTTAGATGCTACACCTCCTCCTCTATTATTTGATATAGATCAATTGAGATCAGTTGTTAGAGATAAGTTAAAAGCTTCATATACCTTTAATTTTCCTCCTCCTTTTAAAGCTTTGAATGTTGAGTTGCTCGGATCAATTTTCAAAGAAGAGTTTTATACTATGATGGGTGGTTCAGATTAGGAGATCTTGAGAAAAATCAGACAAAATAGTTATCATGTACATTCCATGGTCAGGCTTTATTCCAACGAGGCCACTACTACTCAAGAATATATCACCAAGAAACTAGATTTCTACTTTAAAATAATTTATACCAAGCATCATTTTAACAGTTATTTTAAGTATTTGGATGAAAATATGAAGATTCCACCCGTCACTCAAGCCTTTAAAGATCAAGTTAAGCAACTTAAGAAACTTACTCTTAATCTTAAATCCTTTATGGAAAATAAGTATGACTTCAATAAGGATATGGAAAAGGGAGGCCAAATCATTATGGATTTTACCAATCAATTGAAGTCTTATCTTCATGTTCAAAGCACTACAATTATAGCTCCAAATGCCTTTCCCATTCCTTTAACTTATGTTGGACTCATTATTGGACCTGTGTACCCTTCTCCTCATACACAATATTTTTTTTCCTTTGTAACCAATCTTTTTTCACCTTTACCTCCTAGAATTAAACCTTTTCTCATGAATTCTACTGAGGTACTCAAATATTTGAGACTAGTTATTTATAGATAATTTTCTTACTCTACTACATCAGTTCCTTATACAGTGCCTACAGCTATCCCTCAGCCTTTAGCATCTGCTCCTATCACATCTTCTAATTGGAAAAAACCTCTAGATCCTACCATTGAGAAGCCCTAAACTTATAATTTTTTGTTTTTGATGGTGATTTACCTGAACTTAGACTTTTTTTATGGGGATGTACCTAAACAATTTTATCAATATATATTCTTTTTTTACTCAATCCTTATTCTTTTTATCTATTTTACCTTTTTGATAATCCCAAAAGGGGGGTAACATTATTATGGCATATGAATGTTTACTACTTCTCTGTTATTTGTTTCTCTAATATAATTTGAATGTTTATATGTTCTTTTATGTTCTTCCATATTGTATATTAATTGGTTAAACTTAATTCCATGATTTGTGATCATCAAAAAGATGGAGACTTTTGACATCTCCTAGTTTTAATAATCAAAAATCAAACTTATTTATGCTTCTAATGAGTTTATTGTGTTATCTTAGATTTTGGAATTATAAGGAAGGCTGGCAGAATTATCTAAGTATGAGTCATCGCCCCTGACTCACCGCTCTTGACTCACCATTCTAGAGACACCACCAGCCTAACACCGCTAAGTCTGAGTCACTGCTCCAAAGAATTCACTACTCCAGAGACACCGTTATCCTGAAACCTCCAAGAATAAGTCACAGCCATCCATGAGTCACTGTTAAATCAACTTACTTCTAAAGATTCACCTCTCAAATACTCACTGCTACCTTTACTTTTTCATTTTTGTAGGTTCTAGGCGTAGTGGAAGCGTGTGATGGGCAGTGCCCAAATTTAATTTTACCATAATCGATTATCAATCTGAGATCCATACGACAATGAACGTTGTGATCCATATAATTGATTCAAAGAAATAGAAAATAAATAATTGCACAGGAACCGAGAGAGAGGAGATCAACATATATTTTTATAATTAATTTAATTGGATAAATAATTACCTCTAAGGAATTATTTATTCATTGATGAGTTCAGTGATAGATCTATAGTGAACCATCATTACATTGTAGAAACCAAGTTTATATTTCCTCCATTGGTAATCCACACGTGTTCCATAAATCTCCAGATTTTTTCAAAGGAGTCTCCAGGTGCTAGAACAGAATATCCTTGCACTTGCATCGTCCGCCTTTGATCGCCTTGAGAATCTCTTCCAAAGCATTCTCCTTGATCTGGTGGAGGAGGATCTATCTCCATTCTTGAGAGAATTATTGGAGATGGGAGCTCTATAGGCTTGAGAGGATTCTCTAAGATTATTGTGCATAACCAAAAAAAATGAATTGGATATCTTGAGAAAATAACATAATTGGGTATTTATATTTCTAGGTTAAAAATAAAATAATTGTACAAGCGCCCTTATTTATTTATTTAATTATAGAAAAAACTCATGTCAAATAATAATAATATTATTATTATTTATCATCATATTCTTAACTTTCCAATTATAATTAAATATTATTTAATTAAATAATATTCAATATTTATTATTTCTCACCAAATCATTAAACTCGGTTCGCCATTCCTCCACAATATTTATCGGTCCTTGAATAATGTATATTTATTTATTAAATAAATATCACTACATTATTCTCCAATAAATAAATAAATATTATATTCACTAAATAAAAAATAAATATTTATTAAATATTCTACTCACAATATATTCTCTCGAAAAACTAATGATGGAATAAATGTGATCAAGCATACATGAATAATTATTAAATCATGCCTAGGAATAATATTTATTCAACCTATTAAATAATAAATAATAATATATTTTTTAATTGAGATTCTGGATACACTTGATGTGTGACCCTCTAGGCTTCTTTTCCAGTGGCATTAGGCAAAGCAGCCTAAAGTCCAAGTTTAGCATCTAGCAACATGCCAAGGCACACATAGAGAAAGAAGTTAATGTTGTAATAACATGTCACCTCATATGAATGCTTACCATGTAATATAATCCATTTATCACAATATCTCAAATCAAGTAGGCTGCATGCTAGTGTCATCAACCTATGTGCTCGATTATCTCTTTCTTTGAATTTCTGGAAATAGAACTTTTCTATATAGAACCATGGACATGGATTTATTTCCTATATATCATTTCCATCAAAGGGACTTAGATATTGACTTCTATTAAAGAACAGAAGGGATAAATCCTTTCTCCCATTATTCATTAATGCAATATTACTCGTGATGCACCCAAAGTATCCTACCTCACCGTGAACATCTATCATCACAGTTTTCACCAATACATCTAAGTGTGTGACTCATAATACTCATTAATAATAATATTAAATTCTAAGTACCAATAAACATGTCTGCATATAGAAACATTCAATGACACATATAAATGTGGGTTTCCAACTAGTAGGTCTCATTCTCATAATATCCTACTGAATATTACCAAGGGCGTACATCATGAGAAGTTGCCTCAAAATCCTATGAGTCTCCACACCTGATAGCCTATAACATTTTTGTCCCTCAAATGACATCATCTGGCTAAAAACATATATTCAAGAATAGTTTTGTAGCACTTTCAGGTTCCCATCATAGCGGGGAACTGATATGACCTTTTAGTGCGACAACTACTCTTATGAAATTATCACATGTTATGTCATGCATAAGAACAATCATGATGTGATAAGTAGTTTATTAATATTCAAAACAATGAATACATGTTTATCATAAATTTAAAAAAAAATTGGTTCTAGGGAACCAACTTCAACAGACTCCCACTTGCACTAGATCCAATTGATAACAACCTTCAATCCTCTATCTCTCACATGATACTCATGCTTCTGCTAAGATGGGTCTTTAGTCAAGAAGTCCTCCATGTTCTCTTCTATGGGTACTCTTCTCACTACAACTTCACCCCTCTGATAGAAATACCTCAATAAGTGATACTTCTAAAGTATGTGATTTATCTGTTGGTGTGACCTTGGCTCTTTTTCAAGAGCCACCACTATAGTATTATCACAATAAAATGTGATAGGGTATTTACTAATAGGAACCACATCAAGCTCCTGGAAAAAGTTCTAAATCCAAATGGATTACTTGGATGCATCAGAAGTCACTATATACTCGGAATCCACTGTAGAATCAGTGACAACTAGATTCTTTGAACTCTTCCAGCTCACAGCTCCTCCATTGAGATAGAAAACATATCCTAATTGTGAATTTAGATCATTGTGATCTATCTGAAAACTAGCATCATTATAACCTCTGATGACCATCTCCTCTTCTCCTCCATATACTAGGAACATATCCTTAGTTATTCTCAAATAATTAAGGATAGCCTTAACAGTATTCCAATGTTTTTCTCCTGGATCTTCTTAATATCTTCCTACCATGCTCAGTGCATAGGAAACATCAATTATAGTACATAAAATGACATACATGATTGATCCTATCACTAAATTATATGGGATCTTACTCATTCTCTATTTCTCATGTTGTGTCTAAGGACACATTTTCTTATAAAGATATAAACCATGTGACATTGGAACCAATCCCATATTAGATTGTTCCATACTAAATCTCTTTAGTATCTCATCAAAATATGTACTTTGACTTAGTCCAAGAATACTCTTGAATCTATCATGAATGATCTTGATCCCTAGAATATAATCTTCTTCACCTAATTCCTTCATGGTGAAACACTTGTTTGACTATTCCTTAACAAATTATAATACTGGTATGTCATTTCTAATAAGTAATATGTCATGACCATATACTACTAGGATAATGACCACATTCCCATTAAACCTCTTATAAACACACAACTCACATTCATTCTTAATAAAACCAAATTCTTTTATGGATTCATCAAATTGAATGTTCCATGACCTAGATGCTTTCTTTAATCCATAAATGGATCTCTGCAACTTGGAAATCCTTTTTGCATCACCTAGAGTCACAAAACCTTATGGATATGTTATATAGACATCTTCCTGAATATTCCTATTAAGGAATTCAGTTTTGACATCCATCTACAAAATCTCATATTCATGGTAAGTTGCTATAGTGGGTATGATTATGATGGATTTAAACATGGAAATTAGAGAAAAGGTTTCATCGTAGTCAATTATTTGATATTTTTTGGACCCTTTAGCCACTATCCTTGCTTTATAGGTACTTACTTTACCTTCCATTCCCATTTTTCTCTTAAATATACATTTTTATCCAACAAGATTTACATCAACCGGCGCATCAAACAGAACCCAAAATTGGTTCTCATACATGGAATCCATTTCAGAATTCATAGCTTCTAGCCATCTTGTATCTTCTGAGCTCGTTACTGCCTCCTTATATGAGAGAGGTTCATCATTGTCAACCAATAATGAGTCACCATCCTCGATGGCCAGAAAACTATATATCTCTAGTTCTCTTACCTATCTTACAATCCTATAAAGTAATTGTATTTCAAGACCTACTTGTTCCATGGGAACATGTGGAATATGTTCCCGTACCAATTCTAGTGTATCTTGAGCATCAACTTCATCAAATTCAATATTTCTCCCACTATCCTTTTTGATTATGTGCTCCCTCTCAATAAATACAGCTTGTCTGGTGATAGTCACTTTCTTGTCTGAGGGGTTGTGTAAGTAGTATCCATTTTTTTCTTAGGATACCCTATAAAGATACACTTTTTGACTTGGGGTGCTAGTTTGTTGCCTGGGAAGACCTTAACAAACTTCTCACAATCCCATACATGTGTATGTGATAAAATGGGTTTCTTTCCACTCCATATCTCAAAGGAAATTCTATTTTCCACTTTATTTGGTACTTGGTTTAATGTGTATGCTGCAGTTTTTAATGCATATCCCCAAAAGGATAATGGAAGATCTGCATGAATCATCATCAACCTTACTATGTATAAAAAGGTATGGTTCTTCCTTTAACTAACACCATTCCATTGTGTTTTATAAGGTGGAGTGAGTTGAGATAGAATCCCAAACTCCCCTATAAATTCAATGAACTCTTGGTTAAGATATTCACTATCTCGATCCGATTGAAACTTCTTTATCTTATTACCAATATGATTCTCTACTTCATTATTAAATTACTTTAATTTCTCAAAGGACTTGTAATTATACCTCATCAAGTAGATATATCCATATATACTCAATTCATCAGTAAAAGTAATGAAGTAAGAATATCCACCTCTAGCTTCTACTATAAATGGTCTACACACATCAGTGTGTACCAATCCTAGAATTTTTGTGGCCCTTTCACCCTATCCACCAAATAGTGGTTTGGTCATTTTTTCTTGTCAAAAAGGATGACATCTATCAAGTGGTTTTATCTCAGAATAGTCTAAATAACCATCTTGATAGAGCTTTCTCAAACACTTCTCATTTACATGACCAAGATGTTGATGCCACAGCTGGGTGTTATATGATTCATGTAAACATGATTATTTATCAATATCCAACACTTGGTTTTTGTAATTTAATACATAAATACTGTTATTTAAATTTTATATACCATAACATATGTTTTCCTTATAAAATAAGCAAATTTTATTTCCAAATTTGAAAATAAACCCATATGTATCTAAACATGAAATAAAAATTATGTTCTTGGTAAATATAGGTACATAATAACAATATCTTAAAACCAAAATCATTTATGTTGGAAATGAATGGTGGTAGTCATAAATGGAAAAAGAAACCAGCCTTGCACCATTGGAAGCTCGAGATTTACCTCTCCTCTAGAAATCTTTTATAATCTACTTGGTTCCTGCATTTGGATACAGATGTGAGTACCAAAAGTTGTATCTAATACCCAATTTGTATAAATGGAAATATTGCACTCGATAATGAATGCACCTTTGGATTCCCCTTGCTTATGGGTGCAATTCCTCTTCCAATAGCATGGCTTTCCACATGCAAAACATACTGCTTCTTTTTCCTTGCCTTACCTCTGGATCTTCTTCTTCTTGGAAGGATGGTGAACAGGAGCTTTAGACTATTTATAAGTTTTGGTCCCCTTTTCCTTGTTCTTATTTTTCTTGTTCACTATAAGGATTGTGGGTTTATCACACCCCATGTCCTTATCCACTTGGATAATTAAGGTCAGAAGTTCCAAAAGACTATTCTCATTATTAACCATATTATAATTTATAATAAATCTAGAGAAGGTCTTAGGAAGTGATGAAAGTATGAGATCTGTACGCAACTCATATGGGTATTTAATCCCTAAGATGTCCAGGCATTCAATTTAGTCGATAATCTTAACTACATGAGGCCCAGCTGGTACAGACTCTCCAAGCTTAGTTGTGAACAAATAATTGGAGATCTCATACATCTCTTGTCTCACCTTCACTTGATAGAGATCCTGAAGGTAATACATCATGTTTTAGGCATCCATATCCTCACATTGCTTTAAAATATCATTGGACATGTATAATAGCATGAAGCATTGAATATTTGTATCATCATTCAGATTTTTCTCATAGAGAGATAGTTCTTCATCACTTACCACATTTCTAGGCACAATTGTTAAAGGTTCTTCTAGCGCATACAATTTCCTTTCATGGTGAAGGATGACACATAGGTTTCATTGCCACTCTTTGAAATTTGTGCTAGTGAGAAGGTTTTACTTCTCAAGTATGGATCATAATGATATGTTTGATGTCATTTTATTATTGTTTCTACAAAATAAGATAAGTATAGTTTTAGTACTTTATCTGATAAAATTTAGAAAAATAAATAAATATTATATTTATTAGTCTCCCACTATTTTATCGAAACCCAATAGCCCTCATCATTGGATTTGGAATATCCTATTTCTTAGATATCCTATTAGGTTAAAATATAAAAATATACACAAGAGGGGGTGAATTGTGTATTTTCAAAATCTTTCACAATTCTACCTTTTGATGTCAACTGTAGATTATGCAGATAAGCAGTGTTTATCTTATGTATGAAAGTATGAGCATCAGATAAAACAGAAATACAGAACACGACTGTTTATAGTGGTTCAGGCATAAAGATCCTATCATCCACTCCACCAATTACTCTCTCTGCAAGTTTGGTGAATTTCACTAGTTAGGTTCTCATATCATAAGAACAATCCACAACTGAGTGTAGGTAGTTGACACCTTTACAAATAAGGATAAAAACAAAGACTTCTGGTTTTTTAAAAGAGAACCAAATATCAACAGCTTAGATCAAGAAGATGATACTTCACCACAACTGAGTACGAGCAGTTGAAACTCTCAATAAAAAGATATTGATTAAAAACAGTTTTGATTTAACTTCACAATTGTAACAGCAACTGATAGTAGATGGATATTCTTATTTAGAAAATAGTTTCTTCAAGAAAGAGTAATTATGAAGTTATCTGGTTGTAATAGATCTTCAAATAAAAGTAGCAATTATTAGAATCAGTAAACTTACAGCAAATACGAGATTCAAAACATGTATATCTCCAAAGTGTAGCCTTTTATATAGACAACAGAGTCTGATCCATTATTGCAGTAGATCTGTAAAAGATCTTCACAAGAATGAAATTTCAATAGCAATATGTGTCGCAATATGTGTCACTTATTCTTTGAATCACATACATATATATATATATATATATTGAACAAATACACTGATAGAATAAATAAAGTAGAGATCCTGCTTCGCAATTCCAGATCCAAGAAAATTACCTGATAAATCGTGAGAATTCAAATTCATAATATAGCTCATAGTAGTCATAACTTACCTTAAGAATATGAGATAATTTCTCCATTGAATATTATTCTTTGAATCAATCATAACAATCTTTGAATCATTTGAAAACTATATTTAAATCAGTTTGATATTCTTAAAATACTGTTGCATGAAACTCTGATAAAATTGTAAATTCAAATCTCTGTTGTTGAAAAGTCAAATGTAGGATTCCTTCATAAAACCAAAAAATACCAAATTTAGGCTTCAACTATGTAGCTTTCATTATCTGAAATTAGGGTTTACAATGTAAGGTTGATCACAAAAGTAAGGTTGATGGTCCATACTTTTGCTTCTCAAACGTAGGGTTCCATACTTATATAGGGTTCTTTAACCATAATTTTTCTCTTTGTCAAATGTAAGGTTACATACAAACGTGAGGTTCTTTATCCATATGTTTCTATCAATATAGGGTTGATTAACCATACGTGATAAACTTTCAACATAAGGTTTAATAGAAACCTAGGTTTTGTTCCTTACATTACGTTCTTCAATGTATGGTATGAACAGTGTTTCCAGAATATGCTTAAGAGTGTTCTGAACACTTTGATGAATATTCCATGTGAATAATAATCTTGAATATAATTCCAAAATAAGAATTATAAATAATATTAATTTTCAAAAAATATACTTAAAATAATGTCATTAGTAAAATAAACAAGGGTATCTGTGGGCATCAAAATCAATAAGATTTATTGAATATTGTTGAGACAATACATGCCCAATAATCTCCCCCTTTTTGATGATCACAAAACCCATAAAATTAGTAACAGAATTTAGAATTTTTCAAACATTTAAAAGAAAATAATTAGAAATTTGATTTGACAGAATTATTTCGATAAAAAGAAATATTGTGTTTATTCAAATTTCTCCCTCTTTTTGTGAGATCAAAAATAAAGTATATAAAAAGATTATAACACATTTAATTTTTTACAGATCAGTAAGTGAATTTTATAATAATTTTTTTTAAATAAATAAGATTGGATTTTTTGTTGGAGACATAAACATAAAATAATATGAAATAAAGCACAGAAAAAAAAGAAATTTTATTGATCAAAAATTGTAAAAGTACAATAGTCAGTGTGACTAGGAAACAAGTTATCCAACTGATATGGTTAGGGTAGATATGGTTGGGTAGGATTTGGCTTGGTTATGGTTCTATAGGATTTTGATAATATTGAAACATGTCTTTCAACTCTGTCACTTATACCCGAAACTTTTTCATAAGACTATCTCCCAACTTCATAATCAAAACTCTGGAATCTTGACTAATATGCAAATTTTCAACAAGATTGACTTTCAAAAAGTCATACAAACTCTCCTCTTACTGCATAAACTGGTCCAATTTATCTATGAATTTGTTCAATAGAAATATGATACCTGGTTCATTCTGAGTCAATTGTTCAACTAGAAATTTTCGATTGTCCAATAGAACTGACAAAGGAGCACTATTGCACTATAGATTGTGTAGATGGTCATTCATGTTAGCCATAAAAATTGTGATTACCTGAAATCTGTGAATCAAATCTGGAGAGGTAGTAGGAGTAGAGGTAGATATACCGGTTTGACTGACACTACTCTTGATTGACTCAAATTGACTCCCTAAATACCACTTTAGAACTACAAAGTCTGACTTAGAAACAACTTTAGACTTGATCTTTCCAACCTCATCCAACATTTCTCTCTTTAAAGCATCAAACTTATTTTTGTAAATAGAATTTTCTTTAAGATCCTGTAACTTTTTCCTTTCAACTTTGAGATCTTATTGAAGATTTGCATTTTCTTCCTGAGATTTATTGAACTTAATCACAAGATATTTAACCTGATTAGTTAGGGAATTAGATGTCCCTTTATCTAGATGTTGTAACTGATTAACTACCACAGTTTCTAAAGATCATGAATTAAACTTCTCCACAGACATCTCCACTGGTTTTTCAATAGATTCGACACTTGAACAAGATATACTATCAAGAACTTATATTTTTTCTTCATAAATATATTGATGTATCTCACCCAAATGATCAAAAATAGAGTAAATAAGATTCTCAATAATTTATGTAGCCACATTTTTTTATCTGATCATCTGTTGATATTTTTGAATAGCTGGCTCTTCCTCCTGGACAAATGGAATAACAACACTCTACAATCTTGAATTTTACTTTCAACCTATTGGTCTTCCTCAAGAATAGGTTCTTCCAAATGAACTGACCTAGTATCTTCACCTAAACCCAACACTAGTTCTTCAGTAGGTGAATTTACAGTTTTCCTTGGTTTTATAACCTATTCTTCTACCACGTCTTCTTCCTCTTCTTCTTCAAAAAATCTCAATTTTCTTTGGGTTTATTTGGAAATTCATTCACCTCTCGTTTCTCTAATTTCTTCATTTCCAATAACACTTTTCTCCCCCTAATCAAATGATCCTAATTTTTTTTGTCATCTGCACCAACTAGCATAAGATTTCCTTTTACTGTACTCCAGTAAAATCCTAACTTCCTTAGAGTTCCCGCATTGAGTAAATTTTTGTGATGAAATTTTATTCTAGAATCAATTAACTAAATCATATCTTTATTAAAAGGAATCCTAGAAATTATCCTTCCATAAGGATAAAAATTCATCCTTGCATCTGGTTAATAGCAATATTAAATATATCTGAACATATACCTTGGAAAATTAAGTTTTATTTAACTTAAAAATAGAAACATGATGTACATGTCTGGATATAGAATTTTCTCCATTTTATCCATCCTTGGAGAAATTCTTGTTTGAATAAACTTGACCAAAAAAATTTTGGTTTGCCTCAATATATTTGAAAAATATCTTCTTTATGTTTTTTGAACCAAAAAGAAACGACATAATTTCTTCAAACTTATGATCCTTATCTCTAATAGACCATAGATAAAAATGAAAGACTCCTTCATGAGGATAGTTCAAAATTTGGGAAATTTCAATGGAAGAAATGGAAAAATCCTTATCTTCTATTCTCGTGAAAATAGTATCTTTAGAATCACTGAAACTAAATTGTACATTGATGTAGAAAAATTTTAGTTCTGCCTCATAGAGAAACTTTGAGTTCTCTTCATTGAACATGTCATGACCCGTCCCCCTGGGCTCATGTTGTGACTAACCCCAAGTCCACCTTCCAAAGGCTAGGGGATAGCGACTAGCACTGAGAAGAAATATCCCAAAAAGGGAAGGCATTTGTCTCTAAACCTATACACATGCACACAGAACAAACTAGAATTACAAAAGGGCCAAAATACAAGCCCAAAACCACAAAGGAAAGTTCAAAGGGGGCAAAATACAAGCCCAAAACCACAAAGTAAAGTACAACTTCCCCATTCCATCTGCTCCAGACCCTACCTGAAGGGTAGGTGAAGGGTAAATGCTTGTAGTCGTAGTAGTACACTCATTTGTCCCAGCTCACTGAGCACCACCCAGTCCTGGAGCACCAAGGTCTCTGTCAAAGCGTTTTTCTGTCCCGTCTCACTGAGCACCACCTAGTTCTGGACCAACAAGGTCTTCGTCGAAGCATCGATCATCTACATGAAACACGACACGTGTGGGTGAAGCCTGTGCAGGGGTGAGTAACACAATACTGAGTAAAGACCCCAAACCACAAAGGAAAGACCACAAAGGAGAGTATGCACAAGGTATTGTCAGTACACCATTGAAGAGAGTATGCCAAGTACACTAAGTACACCACTGAGGAGAGTATGCCAAGTACACTAAGTACACCACGGAGGAGAGTACATCAAGTACACCACTAAGGAGAGTACACCAAGTACACTAAGTACACCACTAAGGAGAGTATGACAAGTACACTAAGTACACCAATGAGGAGAGTACGCCAAGTACACTAAGAGTTAGCTTGCGCAGGTATAATCTAGAGTATATAAAGCAACACCATCAGTCGCAACACCATCAGTCGCAACACTGAACACCTTGGACTACTGGGGTACTCATCACTGATGAGTACCGTGGGTATGCTGGGTCACACAGAGCTGCTCCCCACTGTGGGATTTCTAGGTCACATAGATCTTCTTCCCTCCTTGGTCATCATACTGAGGTACTCATCCCTGATGAGTATCGTGGGTCTGTCAGGTCACACAGAGTTTCTCCCCAATGTTGGTATTCCGGGTCACATAGAGCCACTTCCCACTGGTCCATCATAACTGATCCACATAGGGTCGCTTGTAGCTGATTCACATAGGGTCTCTTGTCAGCAGTCTTCAGGTCTCAGTCAGCTGTAGGATTCCCACACATAGTGTGCTTGATTCCGGGAGAAACTTCACCTCAATCCATTAATCACATTTCAACTTCCATAAAAACCTTCATAGAGTGTTCCAAAAGAACTTCCTCGTCGCAAGGTTTCCAACTTTTCAAACAGCTCGCCAATCAAACATGCAGGCTAAAAGATATTGGCGTTTTAATAATCAGGGGGGTAGTCATGTTTGGCCCTGGATGCCTCAGCCCAGTTCAACCGATCTGACCCAAACCATTTTGGGTCTAGGATGGCCCAGTCCATCCTAGAACATTGGGCCTTGTTGGACCCGATCTGGTTTGGCCATGGGTCCAGCCCACCGGGTCACCCAGCGACCCGGCTTTATCCAACCAGGCCTAAAACCAGTGGGCCGGTTTGTTCCCACCAAGGTTTCCCAGCAGCCTGGTGCTATTATATCGGCCCAACCCGTAATAGCGGGTTAGCTTAATCCAGCCCGGGCCGCTCTACGGCCCAGTTCGCACACCCCATTCTGGCCCGCCCGATGGGCCGGTCTTCTCCAACTCGGGCCACTCTATCACCCAGTTCAGTTACACATGGCTCGCAGGAGTCATCCACCCTTCCTCCCATAAGTGGTCCCCACTAGACTGCATTCCAGTGCACTACGGCCCGTATGGTTTGGTCCACCCTTCTGATGCGTCCAGATAGTCGTGTCCCGCCTCCACCAGCCGTCGGCCCAAGCATCGGCGGCTCCTGCTACTTCGTCGTGACCCGAGCTAGCCACGGCACCTCCTTCGGTGTGCCATCATGGTGCGCCGCCACCCGCTCGTGGCTACCGCCATGGTCCACCCTTGATGGTCGCCACCATCGATGATCTTCGGTGCCAGTGGTCCTTTCTACGAGCCACCGAGTCCGCTCTAGTGGTATGTTCCACAAACTGTCTACGTCGGCAATCTTCTAGGGTCATCGTCTTCCCTACTGCATCCTCAGTGCCAGTTTGCTATCAATTTAGATTTGCGGCCACAAAGAATGTGCAAGAACTCACAAAGGCATACGGGCTCAGGCCTTGTTTGTGTGGGCCCACACCCTCCGCGTTAGAGGTTTAGAAACATGGAGAGTATTTAAGGCTTTATAAAAGTTCTTTAATAATAAAAAACCCCAATTCAAATCATCCTCCTGTAAGAACAAGTGGCCCACGGATCAACCTATTCATGGGTTGATCCACAATTTTTGTTTTAGAAAGAAGAACAGGGAATTTAAACTTCAAAAAGTAAACCCCTACCTGAAGAAGGTTCGTCATTGGTGTCAATCCATTTGAATCTGTTGGTATTTGTTGATCTCTAGTCCCATATCCATTCTCTAAGGCATCGCCACCACTTTCTGATTCACCTACTTTCTTCATTGGAGAGAAATCCTCTGTCATCCTTTATAGAATTTCTATCTCTGATTCTTCGACTTGTTATCTCATTAAAAGAGAAATGCGCCACAGCGTTTCTATTATAATACATTGTCGCGTCGTTACTTTGTTTCATTTATGAAACAGTGTATCTATTATACTTTAGTTAAAGAGTATCTATGTTATTTCATTTATGGAATGAAACAGTCATCTCATCGTTGTGTTGCAATGAAAAAAACTTTTGAATAAAATAACTTTTTACGTTTATTTTATTTTTTTCTTAAAATGTCTGAAAATTAACTTTTTTCCTCAACCCACATAGGTCGAGGTTAGGTCCATTCTCAGGTAATGTCTCCATTCCGGAAGCAACGGTGCCCTTGTATTTTCAATCCAGGTACCCGTTTAGAAGTTTCCAAAACCGCACATGCGCGCCATTTTAATTTTCTTAAAAAAAGTTCAAAAACTATTTTTCACCCTTGACCCATGCTGATCGAGGTTAAGCTTTGCCTAAGGGTAACAAGACCTCACAAGCTCAACAGTACTCTCATATTTCCAATCCGAGTTACCGTTTAGGAGTTATAAGGATTTGAAAATAAAATAATTGTTAATTATTTTATTTACGTCCAAAAACTAACTTCCATTGTTGGCCCGCGCCGGCCAACATTAGGCCCTGCCTAAGGAAAGCATACCCTCGCGTGCTTAATGGTGGTATCGTATTTTCACTCTGAGTCACTATCCATGAGTTATAAGCATTTGAAAAATAAAATAACTTTATTTAATTATTTTATTTATGGTTATTCCTTTTTTGGGTTTTCTCACTGGAGGCATGCGCTGACTAAACTTAAGTCGCGCCTCGGGTAAACTCATTATCCTAAACATAACGGTACCCTCATATTTCTGATTTGGGCACCCATTTAATATTTATTCCACTTTTTTCAGGAAAACTGCTCATGTGTTCTATTTAAAACGTAACATTTTTCGACAGATCATTCTAGGCACTTTGGGCCTTGAAATCGCATGTTGTCTCGGTGCCTGGTCTCAAAATAATCCCATTTAATTTTAGAAAAAAATCATGGAATTATAGTATATTACATTACTCCTCCATTTAGGTTTTTACGTCCTTGTAAGACAAAATAAGGGTTAATCAAACAAAAGGGGTTATTAGGCATGAATCTGAGCCTCCTGCTCCTATGTGCTCTCCTAGAGATTCATGTGCTGCCAAAAAACATGAACCAGATGAATCGACCATACACAAAGGATTCTCCACTATCTATCCTCGATCTCTACCAGAAACTCCTCAAAAGTCACCTCATCATCAAATCTCTAGCACATAGAGGCGTCCCAAGCCCTCTACTAAACTCTGCTCCTAGGTAGTTAAGAAGTAGGATGACTTGGTGAGTCGGTCAACAATAACCCATATGGTATTTTGTATCCTGGAAGTACGTGGTAAACCCATCACAAAGTCCATCAATATTTCATCCCACATCCACTTCAATACCCTGAGGGGTTGTGTTAAACCTACTAGAACCTGGTGCCTAGCCTTCACTTGCTGACAAGTGAGGCATCTGGAAACAAACTCTACCATTACCTTCTTTATACCCAGCCACCAGTATGAACGTCAGAGGTCCTGGTACATCTTTGCCTCACCTGGATTCACCGCTAAAGGGGGTGTATGGAACTCCCTCAACACCTCCTCTCGCAATGCTATTGGTACTATGGTGTATCCTCTGAAAAGTATGATGTTCTCCCCACCTTTCGAATATCCATTAGGGGCATTCCCTATAGACATTTGGGCACGTGTGGTCTCGTAGCTGGCATCTCTGAGTTGTACCTCCCTGACTCATTGTAAGAGTGGAGGGGAAACCACCATCGAATAAAGATAAACTGCCTCATCTCTATCCAAAAAGGATATCTGAAGTGATACCAACTGCTCTAAGGCCTCGTTCAGTAGATATGAACTCGATCTCCTACTGAGAGCATTTTCCACCATGTTTCCCTTCCCAGGAGTATAGACTATCTTGAAATCATAGTCCTGGAGGAATACTAGAAAATGTTGTTATCTTATATTCAGAACCTTTTGAGAAAAAATATACTTGAGACTCTTGTGGTTAGAGTAGATGATGAATCGTTCTCCCATAAGGTAGTGTCGCCACATCTTCAGTGTGAAGACTACTGCTACCAACTCAAGGTCATGAGTTGCATAGTTCTACTTGTGCGGTCTCAATTTTCACGAGCCATAAGAAATCACTAATTTTCCTTATATCTAGATATAACCAATCCTTGTTATTTATGTTCCATTGAACACCATGTAGTCGGTTCCCTCCTCTGGTAGTCTCGTGATAGGATCACTCGTCAAGCTATGCCTCAGCTGCTGAAAGCTCTACTGGAATATTTCTATCCACTTGAAGGGTTTTCCCTTCTTAGTAAATGCCTTCATGGGTGTTTTTACTCTGGATAAGTCAGGTACAAACCTATGATAGTACTCATCCAACCTAAGAAAACTCCACACCTCGGTAATGCTCTTGGGTGTCCCCCAAGCAAGCACCACCTCTATCTTTGCTATATCCATAGTAACTCCAGCTTCTGAGATGACATGTCCCAGGAAGTGGACATTTCATATCTAGAACTCACACTTTGAGAGCTTACCATAGATATATTTCTCTAAGAGTGTGTATAGAACCATCCTTAGGTGTATCGCATGCTCCTCCTCTAACGCTGAATACACTAAGATTTCATCAATGAAGACCACTATAAACCAGTCTAGGTGTGGCTGGAAGATCCTGTTCATGGGTCCCATGAACATAGCTGGGGTGTTTTTCATGCCAAGCGGCGTTACTAAGTACACATAGTGGCCGTAGTGATATCTGAAAGTCATCTTTGAGATGTCATCATCTCGCAATTGAAGCTGGTGATAGCCTAATCTGATGTCTATATTTGAGAACCATCCTTCTCCCTTGAACTGATCTAAGAGGTCATCAATCCTTTGTAGATGATACTTGTTTTTCACGGTCACCTAGTTCAGGTGCTATAATTCCATGAATATCCTCTAGATTTTGGATGCCTTCTTAGTGAACAACACTGGGGATTCCCATGGTGAAATACTGGGCCTTACGAACCCCTTCCTCTGCAAGTACTCTAACTATACCCTCATCTCCCATAGCTCTGTGGGGATCCATCTGATATGCAAGTGTAGATATAGATGTTGTCCTGAGGTACATATAAAAACATAAATATACCTCTCTATGAGGAGGTAGTCTTGAAAATCCTCTAGAAAGACATCCTCATACTCATCCAAGTCTCTAAGACTAGCGTTGGTTTTTTGTTTTCCCATTACTGACATCCACTGGCTATATCTACTCAGCCAAAGAACTTTCAACCACAACGGTTATCTCTAGAACCCAAGCATGAGTAGAAATGTACAGAGTGATAGTGTTTTATCGGATGTTCCAAAACACATCTCGATCGGAGGTTTGATCCCTAAAGCACTGATCATATCGTATTCATTGAGTACCTGGAAAGGTCGGTATGCATCGATGAACACTCGTCTAGTGACATGTTTTCCTGAAAAAGATATAGAAGCTCTTAGGCATACATATCCCTTATCTTTTATAGCAAGATCCCCTTCTCAGAGAGAGTTTCTCAAGATCTATCCCCAGAAAAGTCACCTCATCATAAGATCATGTAATCTAAACCCCGTCATCACCCTACTGAGCCACATAGAAGGCTCGCTACCAGGACTACCATTTGATCTAATGGTGCCCTAACTAGACAAAAAACTTAGTCACCACCTCAAGTAAATCCTTAGTCACCTGTGGGTCAGGCTCACCTCAGAACCTAAGGGGTCTCTGTAATAGAAACTCATGTAAGGAACTAAGCCTACATGCATCCTTTACCAGTAGCTACGGTAGTAACTGTTGACCAACGGGCAGTAGAAAAGATGGGACACTGCTCGAATGTTCCATCTCGGGAAACGGACCCTGTACCAAAGCCTCATCACTCTATAGACCATCCTTGTGGTCACACACTGGAATCTTGGCCGGTTGTCTGCATGGAGGCATCTTAAAAGAGATCAAGATGAATCACGATTAATAGATTATACCTGGTGAGCAGACTCTGACTCAAAAAGATCATGAGAAAACATTTTAATACACATGAAACCAGGGTTTTCATATACTGAGTCAGAAAGAAGAATTCAGGGCCCTGGTGTATGGATACGTCAGTCATCGCACCAACATTGGACTCCCTAACCTGAATGACAAACTCGAAACACTTAACATTATTTCCCCAAAAAAATTACAGACTCTTAGTTATTCTGGTAGAACCCATTGCATTTGATACCACTTTGTCACAACCTATACCCCAGGTCCCATGTCGTGACTAACCCCAAGCCCACCTTCCAAATGCTAGGGGATGGTGACTAGCACCGAGAATTCATATCCCCAAAAGGGAAGGCATTTTCCTCTAAACCTATACACACACACATAGCACCAAATGAAAGTAAAAAAGGGCCAGAATACAAGCCCAAAACCACAAAGGAAAATACAAAGGGGCCAGAATATAATCCCAAAACCACAAAGGAAAGTAAAAATGCCCTGGTCCATCTACTCGAGACCCTACCTGAAGGGTAGGTGAAGGGTAGGTGAAGGGTAGTTGCCTGTAGCCATAGTAGTATCTCATTTATCCCATCTCACAGAACACCACCTGGTCCCAAACCACCAAGGTCTCTATCGAAGTGTCTATCCATCCTGTCTCACTAAGCACCACCTGGTCCTGGAACACCAAAGTCTACATTGAAGCATCGATCACCTGCATGGGACATGACATGTGTGGGCGAAGCCCGTGAAAGGGTGAGTAACACAATACTCAGTAGGGACCCCAAACCACAAAGGAGAGTATGCATGAGGTACTATCAGTAAACCACTGAGGAGAGTACTCCAAGTACACTAAGTACACCACTTAGGAGATTATGCCAAGTACACTAAGTACACCACCTAGGAGAGTACGCCAAGTACACTAAGTACACCACCAAGGAGAGTACCCCAAGTATACTAAGTACACCACCAAGGAGATTATGAAAAGTACACTAAGTACACCACTAAGGAGAGTATTCCAAGTACACTAAGTACACCACTAAGGAGAGTATGCCAAGTACACTAAGAGTCAGCTCACACAGGTATAATCTAGAGTATAGAAATAAAGACTATCAGTCGCAACACTGAACACCTTGGGTTGTTAGGTTCCTTATCCTTAATGAATACTATGGATATTATGGGTCACACAGATCCACTCCCCGCCATGGGTTTTCCAGGTCACACAGAGCTGCTTCCCACCTTGGTCATCGTACTGAGGTACTCATCCCTGATGAGTATCGTGGGTCTTCCGGGTCATACAGAGATGCTCCCCAACGTGGGCCTATCAGGTCACACAGAGCCTCTTCCCACTAGTTCATTGTAGCTGATCCACATAGGTTCTCTTATAGCTGATCTATATAGGTTTGCTTGTCAGCATTCTTCGGGTCTCAGTTAGCCGCAGGATTCCCGCACGTAGTGAACTTGATTCTGAGAGAAACTGCTCCTCAATCCATTCTTCGCATTTCAACTTCCATGAAAACCTCATTAGAGTATTCCAAAAGAAATTCCTCATCGTAAGGGTTCCAACATCGCAAACGGCTCGTCAATCGGACGCGCGGTCTGAAACATATTGGTGTTTTCGTAATCGGGAGGTCGACCGTGTCTGGGCCCGGTCCGACCCGGTCAGACCGACCCGACCAACCCGGACCGGGGGCCCCGCATGCCCCAGCCCGATTAGACCGATCTGGCCTGGCTGCTGGGCTAGGCCCATTGGGCCTTACTGTACTCTGCCCAGTTGGCCATGGGTCCAGCCCGTTGGGTCGCCCAGTCACCCAGCTTTATCCGGCTCAACCTGCAACTGGTGGGCTAGTTTGTTCCCATCTCAGGTTGCCCAGTGGCCCAATGTTATTCTTTTGGCTTGGCCTGCAATAGCGGGCTGACTGAATCCAACTCGGGACGCTCTTCGGACCGGTTCGCGTGGCCCGGTCTGGCCCACCCGGTAGATCGATCTTCTCCAGCCCGGGTCGCTCCGTGGCCTAGTTCGGCTGCACGCTGACAGTAGGATCTATCCACCCTTCCTCCCGCACATGGTCCCTACTAGACCATGTTCCAGTGCACTGCGGCCCACATGGTGCGGACGGCCCTTTCGACACGGCCAGATGGTCGTGTCTCACCTCCGCCAGCTGTCGGCCCGAGCGTCAGCGGATCCTACTGCTCTGTTGCGGGCCAAGCCGGCTACGTAACCTCCTTCAATGTGCTGTCATGGCATGCCGCCACTCACCGGCGGTGCTTTCTGCGGGCCAATGGTTCCGCTCCAGTTGTTCATTTCGCGAACTGTCTGCACCGGTGATCTTCTCGAGTCGTCTTCTTCCCTGCTACATCCTCAATACCAGCTTGTCATCAATTTGGAGTTACGGCCGCAATGAATACGCAAGAACTTACAAAGGAAAAGGGGCTCGGGCCTTGTTCGTGTCAGCCCACACCCTTCACATTAGAGGTTTAGAAACATGAGGAAGATTTAAGGCTTTATCAATGTTTTATCCCGATGAAAACCCATAATGAAAATCACCCTCCCGCAAGAACAAGCAGCCCACAAATCAACTTGTTCATGGGTTGATCCGCGTTCGTTGTTTTAGAAAGAAGAATGGAGAATTTAAACTTCAAAAAGTAAACCCCTACGTGGATAAGGTTCATTGTTGGTATTGATCTATTCGAATCCATTGGCATTCATCGATCTCCAGTCCTGGATCCATTCTCCAAGGCATTATCGCCGCTTTTCGGTTTGTCGGGGTTCTTCGTTGGAGATAAATCTTTTGTTGTTTGTCAGAGAAATTCCATCTCTGATTCTCCGACCTGTTATCTCATTAAAAGATAAATGCATCGCAGTGTTTCTGTTACGCTGCGTCATCGCGTCATTACACTGTTTCATTTATGAGATGGCATATCTGTTACGCTTTAGTTAAAGAGTCACTACGTTGTTTCATTTATGGAATGAAACAGTCGTCTCATCATTGTGTTCCAGCGAAACAATTCTTTTGAATAAAATAAGTTTTTATGTTTATTTTATTTTTTTCTTAAAACATCTGAAAATTAACTTTTTCCCTCGACCCATGCCGGTTGAGGTTAGGTCCATGCTTAGGTAATGTCATCATTCCGAACACAACGGTGCCCTCATATTTTCAATTCAAACACCCGTTTAGAAGTTTTCAAAACTTCGCACGCGCTCTATTTTAATTCTCTTAAAAAAAGTTAAAAAACTATCTTTCACCCTCGACTCACGTCGGTCGAGGTTAAGATTTTCCTAAGGGTAACACGTCATCACGAGATCAATGGTACTCTAATATTTTCAATCTGAGTTACCATTTATGAGTTATAAGGATTTAAAAATAAAATAATTGTTACTTGATTATTTTATTTACAACTAAAAACTAACTTCCACTGTTGGGCCACGCTGGCCAAAGTTAGGATTTTCCTAAGGAAAGCATACCCTCACAAGATCAATGGTGGTCTCAAATTTTCAATATGAGTCATCATTCGTGAGTTATAAACATTTGAAGAATAAAATAACTTTATTTAATTATTTTATTTATGGTTATGCCTTTTTTGGGTTTTCTCACTGGAGGCATGCACTAACTAAACTTAAATAGCACCTAGAGTAAACCTTCCATCTTGAACATACTGGTTCCCTCAAATTTCTGATCTGGGTACCCGTTTAAGAGTTATTACACTTTTTCAGGAAAACTGCTCACGTGTTCTATTTAAAACTTAACATTTTTTTACAGATAATTTCAGGCACTCCGGGCCTCAGAATCACATGTCATCTTAGCACCTGGTCTCGAAATGATCCCATTTAATTTTTTTAAAAAAATCATGGAATTCTGGGGTATTATAGAACACATACTCCGAACCTTGAAATGTTAACGCCTTCTTCAGAAGTAGATTCGTCTGGTAGATCCATTCAAAATCTACCACTTTTCCTTGAAGAATCATTCTTCCAAAAACTCATTGTCACTTCAAAAAGTTGCCTTAACCTTATTCGGTTCGCTTGGTTTTTGTCATTTCTAAGAAATGAAAGTTCTAAGGTTCTCGAGTTCTGGGGTTTCGAAGGTAGACTAAGGCTTTGGTATTTGAAAAGGGTTTGAGAAATAAAAAGAGAAGATAAGTTGGAAGGTTTTTGACAGTACCTTATTTCCCATGTCATTTCGTAAGATAATTATGAAAAAAAATGATAAAACATGGTGAGAATAAATTTAAGATAAAATAAATTAACAAAAAAATAGTAAAATAAAAAAATATATATATATTAAAACAAATCAGATTTAAAGTAATAAAAAAATAAATTTGACATAAATAAATTAGAATAAATAAAAAAATTAAAAGAAGAGATAAAAAGATTAACATTTATTTAAAAAATAAATAAGCATAACTATCCTTTAATAAAGTCAAAACTTATAGTGGGAAGTGGTTTAGTGAAAATATCAGCTAGTTTATATTCAGTGTTGACAAATTCTAAAGATATATCTTTTTTAAGAACATGATCTTTTAGAAAATGATTCTTAATATCAATATTCTTAGTTATTGAACAACTTATTGGATTTTTTTTTTTGAAATATTTATAGTGCTTGTATTATCACATAAAATAGGCGTACTATTAAAATTTAGTCCAAAGTCCATTAGTGTGTTTTTCATCCACAATACTTGTGCATAGAAACTGCATACAGATACATATTCTACCTCGACTGTTGATAGGGAAACTAAGTGTTGTTTCTTACCTGACCATGATACTAAAGATTTTCCTAAAAAGTGATAGGTTCTTGAGGTACTTTTTCTATCTAATCTATAACCTCTAAAATTAGCATATGAATATGGCATTAAATTAAAATAAGAAGTTTTTTGATAAAGAAGATATTGAAAATAGTTCCTTTTAAATATCTAATAATCCTTTTGATAGTAATAAGATAAGATTCATTAGGATTTTTTTGAAATATAGAATATAAACATACATAGAACATAATATCAGTTCTTCTAGTAGTAAGATATAATAAACTACCAATCATATCTCTATATAACTTGTTGTCCATTGGTTTTCCAGCTTCCTTCAAATCAAGTTTTATATTAGTACACCTGGGAGTTGTATATATCTTGTTGTTCTCAAGATCAAACTTTTTCAATAAATAAATAATATATTTACTTTGGTTTAACACATTTCCATAATCTTTTTGATAAATTTTAAGTCCTAAAAAGAAAATTAATTATCTCATCATACTCATTTCAAATTATTTTTTCATGAGTTCTGAAAAATCATTACAATGTTTTTCATTAGTTGAAACAAAAATAACATCATCAACATAGATTTTAACTAATAAATTGTTAGAATAAATGGTTTTCTTAAAAAGAGTTGGACCATCCAATCCAATAATAAATACATTTTTTAAAAGAAAAGAACTTAATCTTTCATACAAAGCTCTAGGTGATTGTTTAAGTCCATAGAGAGTTTTAGTAAGTTTAAAAATGAAATCTGGTTTTTGAGAATTTTCAAAACTAAGTGGTTGTAAACATAAACTTCCTCCATTAAATAACCATTTAAAAAGAAAGATTTAATATCTATCTAATATAATTTAAAGTTCATATGAGATAAATAAGATAAAAGGATTATAATTGATTCTAATCTAGCTATAGGGGAAAAGGTTTCATCATAATCTATACCTTCTTCCTAATTATATACTTTAGCTACTAATCTTTCTTTGTTTCTATTTATAATCCCTTGATCATCTTGTTTATTTATAAATAACCATTTAGTTCCTATAACTAGATAATTTGATGGTCTTTCAACTAATTCAAAAACTTTATTCCTTTTGAATTGGTTTAGCTATTCTTGCATTGCTAACATCCAACTCTCATCTTATAAGGCTTCTTCAAAAGATTTAGGTTCTAGTTGATATAGAATGGTATATAATTCAACTAGGTTTCTTACATTTCTTCTAGTTATTATTCCTATGTCTAGGTCTCTTATAACAGTTTCTAAAGGATGATTCTTTAGGGTTTTAGAATTTCTAAGCAAAACACTTTTAGTTTCATCAATATCATGTTCTTCTGAACTAGATTGAATTTTATTTATATTATTTTCAAAATCATTTTTTAGGTTTTCAAGTCTTATGTTTTCAAAAGAGTTAGTAATTTCATCAGTTTGATCTTTCTATTTAATAAAAGGGCCAGTTTCATCAAAATTTACATGAACTGATTCTTCAATAATCCTTGACTTTTTATTAAACACTTTATAGGATTTAGAGGTAGCAAAATATCCTAAAAATATTCTTTCATCGGTTTTTGGATCGAACTTACCAAGACTATCCTTGGTGTTCAGGATATACACCTTGCATCCAAAAACTTTAAAGTACTTTACCTTAGGATTTCTGTTATTCCAATGTTCATAAGGTGTCTTTTTTAAAATAGACTGAATTATAACTCTATTAATGATATAGAATGATGTTCTTACAGCTTCTACCCATAATTAGGTAGGAATATTGTATTCATTCAGCATAGTCCTAGCCATTTCTTGAATAGTTCTATTTCTTCTTTCAAAAATTAAATTTTTTTGAGGTGCTATTGGTGTAGAGAAGGTGTGTTTAATACCAAAATTTGAACAAAATAAATTGAATTCCTTATTCTAAAATTCTCCACCATGATCACTTCTTAATGAAATTATCTTAAAACCTTTTTTATTTTGAACAATTTTACAGAAACTTTCAAAAATAGTAAAAGATTCACTTTTGAGTTTTAGAAAATAGACCCATGTAAATATAGAATAATCATCAAATAAAATATACACATATAATTTTCCAGCCAAACTTTTTATTCTTTATAGTTTAAATAGATCCATCTAGATAAGTTCTAGAGGTTTTGATATAGAAATTTTGTTAATAGATTTGAAGGAAGATTTGTGTTGCTTTCCAATTTGGCATGCATCACAGAATCTATCACCATAAAATTTAAGACTAGGTAAATCAGAAACTAATTATTTCTTAGATAATTTATGTAAATCATAAATATTACAATGACCAAGTCTCCTATGCTAGATCTATGACTCGTTTATCTTAACAGTTAAACAATTCACTTTCTGTTTACACAAGGAAAGTATAAACATTATCAGTTCTTGGTGCTCTAAACTTAAGTAATTTATCTTTAAATACATAGTAGGAATTTTTAGAAAAATCAACATAATATCCATCATCATAGAGTTGAGATATACTTATGATTTTGTGCTTCATTACTTGTACATATAGTACTTTTTTTATTGAGATAGTTTTTTTTATCTTCAACAGTTGAAAGCCCAATTATCTTTCCTTTAGAATTATCACCAAAGGTGACTAGACCTCCATCTATTTGAGTTAGTGTGTTGAAGTTTTATGAATTTCCACTCATGTTCCTAGAGTATCCATTGTCCATATATCATACAGATTTTCTTTTTCAGTGAATTGTTTCCTACAAACGTAATTTAGACAAAAGTTTGTTTTGGTACCCATATCCTCTTGGGTCCAGTAGTGTTATCTAATAGAGATCTAGGAATCCAGATCTACTTTATTTTTCCATAACTCATATCATTTTATTCAGATAAATTTTTTGAAAAAAATCTCTTTTAATTCCACTTATTTGAAGATTTCTCGAATAATAGTTTTTTGTTATATGTCCTTCTGTTCTACAAAAATGACAAATAATAGTTTTTGAGTTGGGGAAAAAATAATTCTTATATAGTTTAGATTTTTCACCCTTACTTCCTATACCAAATATTTCCTTTTTAATGACGTTTCTTACCAAGAATTTCATTCAGAATATTTTCTCCTTTTGTAAATAAGAGATAAGAACTTTTATAAGTTTCTACTTCATCTTGTAAAGCTTTAATCTTATTTTTATGATCAGTACAGTTTGTAATAGATGATTAAAAAAATTAAATTAACTCCTGATGTTGTTTAAGTAAGGTATCTCTTTCTCTTAAGACAACATTGTAAATATTCTTTAAATATTTGTGTTTCTTTAATAAAAATTCATATTATTCTTCTAGCATTGTGTCGTAAGCATCCAATTTATTATTTGAATAACTTGAATCAGAATCAGAATTGGAATTAGATGAATAATAGGTTTGTACCTTATCTTCTTCTTCCATGAAGCACATATTTTCTTTTAGATTTGATTCTTTATTTTCTGAATCAGATTTTGATGAGCAGTTGGAGTCTTTAGAAATACTCCAAGTAGCCTTCATCACTCTTTTTCCTTTTTGTTCATAATCATCATTTTTCTGATATTTCTTTTTTGTCTTTCTCTTTTCACCATTTAGTTGAGGAAAATCAGGTCTTATATGACCTAATTTATTGTATTCATAGCATCTTACTTCTCTTGAGTCATTCTCATCCCTTTTGAAGGGTTTTTTAAATCCTTTTTTTTATAAAACTTGCTAAACTTTCTGGCTAATTAATCCAGTTCTACTTCAGAATCAGATGAATCTGAATTCTTTTCTTCTCTGACTTCTTTCTTTATTCTTCCACTTTGCTTCTGAGATGTTACCTTTAGATCAGTATTATCCTTTTTCACTAAGACTTTATGATCTTCAGCTTCATCTTGTATTTCAACTTCATACATCATTAGTGTCCCAATTAATTCTCTCATTATCAGATTTTTGATAAGTGACGATTGTCAAATTGCAGCTGATATCCCATTCCATTTAGTAGATAGTACTCTCAGTACTTTCAAATCTTGATTTTCTTGTTTGATAAGATCACATAAGTTTGTAATATTATTGATAATCTTTGTAAGTATTCCATTCATCTGAGTGATACTCTCTCTATAAAACATTCTAAATGTTTCAAATTTTAGTTTTGATGTTTCATACCTCATTTGTCTTACATTATCTATCCCTTCATAGGAAACTGTAATGGTTTTCCATATTTCATAAGAAGTAGGAAATTGTGAGACACAATTGAATTCATCTTTTCTAAGACCACAGATAATAGCATTCATAGCTTTAGAATTAATATCATACTCAGCCTCTATAGCAATGGTCCAAGTTTCAAGATTTTTAGGAATTATATAAGGAGTAATGATCTTTGAGTAGACTTTATATCCTAGATTCTTCAAATAGATAATCATATGTGATTTCCATCATCCATAATTTTCACTATTGAAATAAGGAGCACAAACCATTGACATTCCTTCTCTTTGATCAGTAATTTCCATTTTTTGTATAGACCTTATACTTTTACCTTGTTATATCTTTGTTCAAAATATCTCCTCTGATACCAATTGTTAGGTCAGAATATAAAAATATACACAAGAGGGGGTGAATTGTGTCTTTTCAAAATCTTTCACAATTCTTCCTTTTGATGTCAACTGTAGATTATGCGGATAAGTAGTTTTTATCTTCTGTATGAAAGTATGAGCAGTGGATAAAATATAAATATAAAACACGGTTATTTATAGTGGTTCGAGGCATAAATATCCCCTAGTCCACTCCACCAATTACTCTCTCTACGAGTTTGGTGAATTTTCACTAGTCAGGTCCTCATATCATAAGACCAATTCACAACTGAGTATAGGCAGTTGACACCTTTACAAATAAGGCTAAAAACAGAGCCTTTTGGTTTTTTAATAGAGAATCAAATATCCACAGCTTAGATCAAGAAGCTGATACTCCACCATAAATGAGTACAAGTAGTTGAAACTCTCAATAAAAATATGTTGATTAAAAATGGTTCTGATTGAACTTCATAGTTGTAACAGCAACTGACAGTAGATGGATCTTCTACTTCAGAAAATAGTTTCTTCAAGAAAGAGTAGTTCTGAAGCTATCTGGTTTCAATAGATCTTCAAATAAAAGAAGAAATGATTAGCAGCAGCATACTTATAGAAAATACGAAATTCAGAACATGTATATCTCCAAAGTGTAGCCTTTTCTGTAGATAACAGCGTTTAATCGATTTTTGCAGTAGATCTGTAAAAGATCTTCACAAGAATTCAGTTTCAATAGAAATATGTGTCGCGATATGTGTCACTTATTCTTTGAATCACACACACACACACATATATATATATATATTGAACAAATACACTAATATAATAAATAAAGCAGATAGCCTTATTTTCAATTCCATATCCAAGAAAATCGCCTGATAAATCGTGAGAATTCAAATTCATAAGATAGCTCCGAGTAGTCCTAACTTCCCTTAAGAATATGAGATAATTTCACCACTAAATATGATTCTTTGAATCAATCATAACTAGCTTTTAATTGTTCGAAAATGAGCTTTAAATCGGCCTAATATTCCACAAAGACCTTTGCACAAAACTCTGATAAAATAATAAATTCAAATCTCTGATGTTGAAAAGTAAAATGTAGGGTCCCTTTATAAAACGACAAAATACCAAATGTAGGGTTCAACTTTGTAGCATTCATTCTCCGAATGTAGGGTTGACAATGTAAGTTTGTTAACAAAAGTAATGTTGATGATTCATACATTTTCTTCTCAAATGTAGGGTTCTTTAATCATACTTTTTCTTTTTGTCAAATGTAAGGTTCCATCCCAATGTAAGGTTATTTATCCATACGTTTTTTTTTACGTAGGTTTGATTAACCATACATGCTGAACTTTCAATGTAATGTTTAATAAAAAAGTAGTGTTTGTTCCTTACGTTACATTCTTAAACATAGGATATGAACAGTGTTTCCATAATACACTTAAGAGCATTCCAAACACTTTGAAAAATATTCCACGTGAATAATAATCTTGAATATAATTCCAAAATAATAATTATAAAGAATATTAATTTCCTAAAATATACTTAAAATAATATCATTAGTAAAAAAACAAAGGTATTTTTTAGCATCAAAATCAATACGATTTATTAATTATTGTTGAGACAATACATGACCAACACATCCTAGTGGAAAGGATACATATTCCCCTTCTCATTACCCCAGATTTGGTTGTTCAAACAACTTGAATGGTTTTAGGTAGTCATTTCAAATTATAACTGCATTAACTCACAGTTCCTTGATCTGTTGAGTGGACTCCCTAATCCTGAAATCCTTAATTTTAGATTTTCTCAACCTTTTCCACTCAGTTTCGTGAAGTCCTACTTTGGAAGTCAACCCTTGATTTGAACCAAGTTAATTAAAACCAAAACCTCATTTTATAATTCCCCAATAATTGAAATCACTCCAACTTTGGTTGGTCAATCACTTTGAACTACGGTTTGGTTCTAACCGAAGTAATGGAAGGCTATACTGACTTAATATTTTATTGAGGGACTTTAGCCTTTTATGTGTAAATTTTCAATTATTATCTTTATCACATTCTTGTTAGTATTAAGTGGAATTACTTAAGTGATTAACTATGTCTTAGATAATATTTACGCATAAGACAATTTATTTTAGTTCCATCTTTCATGCTTGTAAATTCATTAATTATGTGATCACGACAAAGCATCCATAATTAAATAACCATGCAAATGAAAGAAATAAAATAAAGGGTGTGATCATAAGATTATAATAATGGTTGGTTTATCTAGCAGTTGATAAACTAACCACTAGCCTAGGGGAATAACACCTTGAACCATTGAGGTTCATGTTGCAGCTTTCCACCTGTCCTCCTATGTATCTCCTTGGATTCATTTCATCTTGGCTCCGTAATTGAACCGCCTCCACTAGTTTGGGATCTCCATCCATTACATATGCCTTTTACTCACATGCGGGTGAAGGGGGAAAGTTGTTTACATGAAATAAACCATAGGCATGCGGGCCCTACATAATAATTAGGATAGAAGGCACGCATACCAACAATTTAATTTAATAATAAATTAAATAAAACCAATCACATATAAAAGGTCTGGTCTAGATCATGATCATCCACTAAAATGCAATGAATTACTCATTTAATAAAACTAGCATTCAATTCTTAATCGTTCTTATTTAAGATAAATCGCGCTCAAATCGATTAATTATTATCTTTAATTAATCAATCCTTTTATATTAATTCTTATCTAAATTTCCTTGAGATTATCATTAATTGTAATTTTAAACAAATTAAATAAATTCATTTAAAATTAACCTCGTACATAAATGTACCTTGGAAGAAACATGGTGAATACTCATCCAAATCTACCCAACATGTATTATAATA
Organism: Viscum album; assembly: GCA_963277665.1. Taxonomy (NCBI): domain Eukaryota; kingdom Viridiplantae; phylum Streptophyta; class Magnoliopsida; order Santalales; family Viscaceae; genus Viscum; species Viscum album. The sequence continues at coordinate 1,112,611,539 of OY728132.1, read as the reverse complement.
GTATACTATTTTACTCTTGTGACATATGGCATACACACTTTATCACATACTTTCATGATGTGTAATTCACAGATGATTACACAAATTACATGATTTTTCAGTCACGTGTTATGCTTCAATGCGCGTAGAGTAACAACTTTTAATATGACTCATACATGATATGCAGAACTGAACATTATGCAGATATTAATTAAACATTTATATATATATATATATTAAAACTTGTCATGTGGTGTGTCCCATATTAATGACTACATGAAAGTATGTGTCTCAAGGTTTATATTGTATAATAAGTAAATTTTAAATCTGCATAACTGGTAAAAGTACATGACGTGTAGATCCAATCTACATGGCGTGTACATATATCATTGTCTATCCGAGGTACACACCTAGGGACTCGATATGTGAAGCGTACCTTGGAAATTTTGGAGTACATAGCATTTCCAATGGGCCAAACGTCGTGTTGACTCTGTGTTTCATGGTCACTGGTCGGGTAGGCCATGTATGGAATATATGACGTGTATTTGACCCAAAGGGATTACACATTGTTTCGAATAGTCCATACATCATGTAGTCTGGCTAGTCGTGCACCATTTATTTCTGGTCAACATGTGGTGCATCAATGGTGTAATTAATGTGGTAATTAACGCATAATCTCAAATTGATTTCCGAATAAATCTTTATGTGTTGAATGTGACTATGTGGAATGTAACTCCGGTTACACGGTGTGTAGTCTGGTGTTGTCTGACCAGAAACCTTAGCACTTCCAGATCAGTTTCTCAATTTTATTTTAATCATAAAATTAATCATTTCCATTAGATCTGTGAGAAATGATGGAGGAAGAAACAGATCTCTCAATTTAGATTAAAATAATGATTAAAATTTAATTGAAATACTAAATTACATATGCGTAAATCACCAATGATTTTTAAATAATTATAAACAATTATGTGTATGTTATGATTCCACTTGTAGGTTCTAGTCATAGCGAAAGCGTGCGATGGGCAGTGCCCAACTTTAATTTTTCCATAATCGATGATCAATCTAAGATCTATATGATGATGAACCCCATGATCCACAGAATTGAGTCAAAGAAATAGACAATAAATAATTTCACTGGAATCGAGAGAGAGTAGATCAACACATATTGTCTATAATTAATTTAATTGGATAAATAATTACCTCTAAGGAATTATTTCTTCGTTGATGAGTCTGGCGACAGATCTGCAGTGCACCATCATTGCGTTGTAAAAACCAAGTGTATATTTCCTCTAATAGTGATCCACATGTGTTCTATTAATCTCTAGATGTCGCTGAAGGATTCTCTGAGTGTTGTCATGGAAAATCCTTGCGATTTCATCATCCGCCTTTGATCACCTCGAGAATCACTTCCAAAGCGTTCTCCATGATCTGGTGGAGGAGGATTGCTCTCCGTTCTTGGGAGTGTTCTTGGAGAAGGGATCTCTCTAGGCTTAATAGGATTCTCCAAGAGTGTTGTGCACAACCAAAAAAAATGAATTGGCTCTCTTGATAAAATAACATAATTGGGTATTTATATTGCTAGGTTAAAATAAAATAATTGCACAAGTGCCCTTATTTATTTATTTAATCCTAGAAAAACACAATGTCAAATAATATTATTATTATTATTATTTATTGACATGTGCTTAACTTACGAATTATAATTAAATATTATTTAATTAAATAATATTCAATGTTTATTATTTATCACTGGGCCATTAAACTCAGTTTGTCATTCCTCCACAGTATTTATCAGGCCTTAAATAATGTCTATTTATTTATGAAATAAATATCACTTTATTATTATCCAATAAATAGATAAATATTATATCCACTAAACAGTAAATAAATATTTATTAAATATTCTGCTCACAATATATTCTCTCAAATAATTAGTGATGTAATAAATGTGATCAAGCATACATGAATAATTATTAAACCACATGCTGGAATAATATTTATTCAACCTGTGAAATAATAAATAATAATATATTATTTAACTGAGATTCTGGATACACTTAGTGTGTGACCCTCTAGGCCTCTTTCTCAGTGGCATTAGGTGAAGCACCCTAAAGTCCAAGGTTAGCATCTAGCAACACACCAAGGCACCCATAGAGAAAGAAGTTAATGTTGCAATGATATATCACCTCATGCAGATGCTTACCGTGTAATATAATCCCTTTTTCACAATATCTCAAACCAAGTAGGTTGCATGTCAGTGTCATCAACCTATGTGATCAGTTATCTCTTTGACTTTCTAGAAATAGAACTTTTATATAGAACACCATGGCCATGGATTTATTTAGGCTATATCATTTTCATCAAAGGGTCTAAGATATTGACTTCCATTAAAGAATATAAGGGATAAATCCTTTCTCACATTATTCATTAATGTAATATTACTTGTGACGCACCCAACGTATCCTACCTCACTGCGAGAATATGTCATCACGTTTTTTTCCAATACATATAAGTGTACAACTCATGATACTCATTAATAATAAACTTAAAGTCTAAGGACCAATACACACATCTGCAGATAGTAACATCCAATGACACGTATAAATATGGGTTTATTACTGGCGGGTCTCATTCTCATAATATTCTACTGGATATTACCAAGGGAGTACACCATGAGAAGGTGCATCAAAGTCCTATGAGTATCCACCCCTGATATCCTATATCGTTTGTGTCCCTAAAATGATATCATCTGGCTATAGAACATATATTTAATAATAGTGTCGTACCACTTCTGGGTTCCTATCATAGAGGGGAACTACTATGACCTTTTTTTGTGACAGCTACTCTTAGTACATTATCACATACTATATCATGCAGAAGAACAATCATGATGTGATAAGTAGTTTATTAATATTCAAAACAATGAATACATGTTTATCATAAAGTACAAAGAAGTTGGTTCTAGGGAACCAACTCCAACAATTTTAAATTCAATATTTCTAACGGTCATATTTGTGAAATTTAATGCTACTGATTAAATTAATGACCTTTTATAGACAACATTAAAATTGATATCAGACTAGAATATGAGGTATGAGGTACCAGAACATGATCGAGAACATGATTTATGTCGGGTGAAGAATATCAATCTAAAAACTCAATCTAAAAAAAGAGAGATGTCTAGTGAAAAATAAGAAAAAAACATGACTCAACAAGTGTGCCAAATTGAAAAGATTTGTTTTCATGTGTGCAAGCTTCTACTTCAAACATTCGAAGAACACAAGAAGAAGGAGATTTTTTTGTACACTTGGATCTCTCATACACCACAAGATAGAAGCTTTTATGATACTCTATTTTCCAACAAATTTTTGAAAAACGACTCGAGACTCATTTCAAGCTACCTTTAAGGAGTCACGAAGCCACAACACATATCACACAGAGCAACACTATCCCTTCTACTCTTTTATCTACTCTATTTGTGTACTTTATTTACATTACAAGTATTGTTTGATTATCTCTATTTTATGAACACACACTGACTCATGTGAATAACTATAATATAAACATATATCTTCACAATTTATCTTTTTACACCTTATACTCCCACAAATAATAGTGGAAGAGGTCCCTTTATGGCCTGTCACTTATTACACTCCCACAAAAACTGTGAAAGTGGTCTTTGTGAATAAGAAAACACTGTATGTGTTGTTGTATACCTTGATCTAGGGTGTGGATAAAATTTTATGTTTATATAAACTTCTTGGTGGTAGGTGATCACCAAGTGAAGAGGATTAAGTCTCAACTTGAGACTAAACCTCTTGTTATTATTTCTATTGTGCCTTTTAAAGTTCTATTTTCACTACCCTATCTATTTACATCTAAAAACATTTCTTTCACTTTGATAGTTAATCTTAGATAGTGTTTATATTAGAATTTGATTTAGTAAATTAATTTTAAAAGTTAAAAAAGTATTTCATATTATTTCAACTGAGAACTAATCACTCTTTGAGAAATATTTTAAAATATCTAAACTTTTATAAATCTGCTACTTTGGTTAACTCGACTATATTTTATTCTAATTTGTGGGATTTGTTTTAAATCCATTTTAAACAAAAAAAATTAATTATGAACTCAATTCAACCCCCTCTTGAGTCTTCTACTCTAACCAACAGTTTCCTATCTTGGAAGAATAAGTGGTCTCAATCTTCTCTTACAAAGTTCTTTTGTGAGAGATATTGACAATATGATATTGTCTTCAACCCATTGATGAATAAAACCATAAACCATCTCATGCTCAAACTATCATTCTTCATCAGACATTCTTTCTAGATTTTGGGTATTAAACACCTGCATATGAATTCTCTTACCAAAAGAAGATCCATTATTTTTAATCGCCACATGTGATCATTGGTACCATTCAAAAAAATCATCTGACTATAACTCACATCCATGATTTATCATAACAAAGATCGTAGCTCTCATACCAGATGTTAGGAAAGGCGGAAATCAACGAACGCGTAAACGAACAATAAAGATAACACACAGTGGAATATTCATTTCCATTATGAGTAATCTTGAAAAATTAAAGTAGATGTGAAACATATCAAAATATATGTGCAAAAAATTAAACAATCCATGGTAATAATTTTTAACGTAGAAAATCCAGAAGAGAAAAACCACGAGGACTAATCCAGACAGAAAAATCCACTAATAATCGAAAGTACATGGTAGAGTCTTAAAGATGAGTAAGGTCTCAAAAATAATAATCTGATAAAAGAAAATTCTCCAACAAATATATGTGGTAGTAAATGAAGCCTCATCCTAAGAATGTCCAAGCAACTTTGATTCAGAAATTAAACACTGAACTCTTTCCATAAAAATCATGTCCATTCGTACAACTACACCATTTAGTTGAGGTGACTTCGGAGGCATCTTATGATGTTGAATACCTTCATGCTTGAAATACTCATCAAAAGGACCATGGTACTCAACTTTGTTATCAGTTCAAATGCATTTCAATTTCTTACCGGTTTCCCTCTCAACTAAAACCTAAAACTGCTTAAAAGTATTAAGCACCTAAATTTTTTCATTCAAAACATAAACTCAAAGATTGCGTGAGTAGTCATAAATAAAAGTCACAAAATAAAGTTTTCCACTAAAATTATTAGACTTCAAAGGGACGCAAACATCAAAATGTACAAACTCAAGTACCTGTAACTTTCTGTGCAAAAGAAAATTGCTAAAACTAACCATGCTTTGTTTTTCAACCATATAATTATCACATGCATTTAATTTGATACCCTTCAGACCCGAAATAAAATTTCTCTTAGTTAGGAAACCAATTCTCTTCTCACTAATGTGGCTAAGACACTCGTTCCATAATATGAAATAATCACTACACTCAACAATGCAAGCAGTATCACAAGAAATAAAAGATCTGGTTCGGTACAAATATGATTGTTTCTTGTCTTGAGACTCTATCAAGGAACCCTTTGAAATATTTAATTGTTTATTATGAAAAGTATGGACAAAGACATCATCATCAAAAATACTAGTGGAAATGAGATTCAAACGAACCTCAGGAACATGTTGAACATTCTTCAAAATCAATTTACTTTCTGTGTTGTTCTCCTAACAAAAAGTCCGCATACCTACAATGTCAACACGACCTTCATTGTTCATCTTCAAAATCCAAAAATTACTTAGGATATAAGATGTAAATAATTTCTTCCTCGATGTCACATAAAAGTAGGCTCCATTGTCAACAACCCAGCAAAAATCGTCAGAAGCAATATTAATGGAATCATAAACAATAACAAGATCACCCCCTATAGTGACAGTGACATGATCATCTCCATCACCATTTTTCTTTTGTTGATTTTCCTTCATTTTTTATCTTTTCAGTTGATAACAAAAAAAATTGACATACTCTTTCTTACCACAATGATGACACCAGAACTCCTTTCATTTCAACCTGGATTTGATTCTGCACTTACTTTTACCTCGACCACTCTCTCTCTGATTCTTTTTTTGACTTCTCCTTTAGTTATTTGTCACCAAAAGCTCAAAATAATATCTTTTTTGAGTATATTTTCTAACTTCTTGATTCAAAATAGCAGACTTGACAAAACTAAATGTCACAGCACCATTAGGGGTAGAACCAATTAGAGTAACACATAAATTCTCCCACAAATTAGGCAACGTATTAAATAACCAAAGCACCAAAACATCATCCTCAAAATTAATACTCATGCTAGATAAATTATCAAAGCAACTCTGAAATTCACTTAAATAACCAGAAATAGATGTACCTCAAGTTCATCATTTGTTTGAGAAAAACAATTTATTGTTTCTCATCTTGGAAGCATAAGTGGTCTCAAACTTCTCCCATAAAGTTTTGTTGCGATAGATGTTAACAATATGATGTTGTCTTCAACCCATTGATGAATGAAACCACAAACAATATCATGCTCAAACTATCATTCTTCACCAGACATTATTTCTAGATTCTGGGTATCAAACACCAGCAGATGCATTCGCTTTCCAAAAGTTGATCCATCATTTTTAATCGCCACATGTGATAATTGGTATCGCTCAACAAAATCATTTGTCTATAACTCGCATCCATGATTTATCATAAAAAAGATCATAGCTCTCATATCAGATGTTAGCAAAGATGAAAATCAATGAACGTGCAAATGAATAATAAAATGAATGCGCGGTGAAATACTCATTTCTCTTCTGAGAAGGCTTGAAAATTAAAGTAGATGTGCAACAAATCAAAATATCTATGCTGAAAATTAAACGATCTATGACAATAATTTTTAACGTAGAAAATCCAGAAGAGAAAAAACATGAGAATTGATCCAAAAAATTGGAATCCACTAATAATCAAAAGTATACGATAGAGTCTTAAAGATGAGTGAGATCTCAAAAATAATACTCTGATAAAAGCAAATTCTTGAACAAATATATGCATCAATAAATAAAGCTTTTTCCTAAGAATGTCCTGAAAACTTTGATTCAAAAAGTAAACACCTTGAATACCTTCATGCCTGCAATACTTATCAAAAGGACCACAGTTGTAACACCTCGAGATTTTATGAGAATTATTCTTTCTAATTTCTTTGATGTCTTATGTTGTACGCTACACCAAGATTAGCTTGCGCTATACGCAACACCGTATTAACTTGTGGTATATTCAAATACTATTCTTGGCTTGTGTTGCACGCAAGAGCAACCTTCCTCAATAGCGTGTGTTGTACGCAATATCGAGTTTCACTAAACAACGATATATTGTTATAATATTATTATGAACTAGCCATTATGAATAGTATTAACCACATTTTGAATTTTATAACATTATCATTCATCTTACACATATTCTAAAACATGTTATGATAACAAAATAAATTTTTTGGGTAAAATAAGTATTTTTCAAAAAATGCAGTTTTGCCGCCTTTTGATGGCGCACCTACTGTAAATCTAGTTTTTGACATGTTTATAAGTTCAATTTGACAAATTAAACTTCTTAATTGGAATAAATATTTAAAAATTTACTTTGGATATATTTTTAATATTTTTCTGATAAGTTTCTTATTTTGATGAATAGTAAAAATACGCCAAATTTTAATTGAAAACAACTTTTTTCATCAAAATAATTTATATGGTTAAAATATATTATTGAATGGTTTTAAAGTATAAATAGAATATATTTTTACCATTTAATATAATGTAAGTCATTATCATTAATTTTACATTGAATTCATAGGTAAAAACATTTCAATCTTTTGCAATGTTTTAACATTTAAAACCCGTTTTCTCAACAACGGGATTAATTTTAAATTAAATACTGCAACTTCTATGTTTTGAATTTGGAAAAATGGATTCCATATTTGGAATCATTAGGTCCAAATTATGTTAATAGACTACTTTTTATTTTTAGGCATTATGAATAGTAACTACGGTAAATTTTATTTACCACAGTTAAAGGTAAATCAGGTAATTAAGGGTAAAAATAATATTATAAAATTACCCTAACACTTGTCTTAATATAATTGGATTATTATATTTCTATATAAAACGTACTTAGGTCGAAATGAAATCTATTGGAACCCGCTTGGATGTGATTAAGACAATTAATTTATTTTATTTAAAGAAAGTGAAATATGTCTCACTCAAACTTTAATAATTAAAGTATTTTTAATATAAAGTTATACAGAATCTAAATTTTATTATAAATACTCATTTGAAAGCTAAAATGTTTTTCTTTATCATGGTAATTTATTTTTAATTTTTATAAAATATATAATTACCTTAATAGCTTATACATTAATGATGTAGAAATTATTTATTTAGTGAAAAATCAATAATATAGTTTTTATTAAAATAATAATACCCATCAAAAGGACCAAAAACTTGACCAAACCTTATTGGTCGAGTATATCTATACCCTAAGAATCCAAGAGTCTACTTGTGGACCATTTGGATCCTTATAAAACATATTATGACATTTATATTATTTTATTTTAAATGATGTCAAAGTTGTCACCTTCATAATTTAATAAAGATAACATTTTAAAAATTGGTTTTTTTAAAAGATAAATTAGACTAAAATTATTCTTATGAAATATATTATATTTATCTTCATCATTGTATTTTATTTTTAATTTTTATGCAACAAATCAGTATATTAAATAATCATACAAAAATGTTGTAGTAATTATTTTATTAAGAGAAATATCAAATAAATGCTTTTAAAAATATTAAAATAAATATTATATGAACTAATAAATGTGCTCCACAAATTTTCTAGATGAATATGACATGTTAGGAATCTATTAAATATTTTGGTTCGAATATATCCTCTGTTTGGATTTTATTTAAATTCAAATAAATGAATAGTGTCAAAATTGACACTATTGATATTTTATAAAAATAACATATTATTAAATTGTTTAAAAAACACAAAAATACTTAAAAATTATAAATTGAAATTTATATGGTCGAAAAGGTCATAAACTATCCAATTATGGATAATTCACAGAACATAAGTAAGTATTTATAACAATTTAAAATTTAGAATATTATTACCACAAATAAGATTAAATAAGGATAAATCAAATTGATAAGGTTTAAAATAATTTCTCAACATGTCTAAATTTTATTGGATGATGATATTACAACCCTATATCATCTCATCTTTGAATTGAGTCATTTTTTGAGGTTTTTAAGTGGGTTTTGAATTTATTATAAATTAATATTTTTGAGGTTTCCAAAAGTGCCCCTCTCCTCCCTTATAAAAGGGGCACCTCCTCCCTCTCCTCTTCACAACATTTTGAGCCTTCAAGCTCAGCCAAAGCCTGTCCATTTCTCTTCTCCACTTCCCTAGAAACCTACTAGAAGTCATGGTCTTCTTCAAAGACCAACTTTAGTGCCCTAAGAGGAGGTTAAGAAAAGGCGCGTCGAGGAAGAGGTAATATCCTTTACCGATTCTTTCAAATTTATTTCTTCTTCTACTTCCTATTCTTTATTTGTTTCATTATAAAGTAATAAAATCAGTATCACTCATATAATAATATGTTATTATAAATATGAAACAACTTTATTTCACCTTCTATCCATCCTATGAAAAACGAAATCACCGCGCGCGTGTACGTACGGCTTACCGTCTTCACGCCGTGGTGTAATCTGTTTTTCCAACACCACCTTACTTGGATGGGTATAATGGTGGAAATAATAACTATATATGATTATTATAACATGATACTAATTCTGGGATATTATTCATCCACCCCAATTCTATTCAATAATTATGGGAACGATATCATCGCTCATGCGTACGTACGGATTACCGTCTCCACGACGCGATGAGATTTATTCTCCATGTTAACCATTAAAGAATGATTATAAAATATATATAATGAATAATAATAAAATATATGACATAATGATGCTACTGGATTTATGTATATATATATATGTCATCTACTTACTTCCATTCAAGTAAATAAGGAAAAGAAAACAACGTTCATGCGTACGTACGGCCTACCGTCTCCATGAACGGTGTATTTCATTTCATTTATCTATCCATTATATATATATATACTGAATATATATGATATATAAATCATGTTTTACATTCTGGAAATAAGGAAATCATGATATAAATAATAATATCAAGAACAACAAGTCCAAACACGTACGATAAATGAAACGATTTTACCTAAAACGTTGCTTTAACATGGAATTGACAAAAGAACAGGTAATATAAAGTCGTAAGTGAATCATATATGATATCATAAATATTATTATGGTTCTGTTACAAGTTAATAATATGTTTAAACCCACTATACAGGAGTTTCGGACACATACGGAAGAAATTGGACCTAAGGTAAGGGATAATTATTTCAATCTCATTCTTATCCGGGATTGTTTATTCGTAAGTATTTACTAAGGTTATGTTTATCATCCATGTCCATGTTTTCTAAAAATGTTTTCATAAAATGTTTACTATTCTTCCATGTATGTTTAAAGTCATTTTTACCCTTTTTGAATTTTACCACATGGTATGGAAGGAATCTTTCTTTTGTTTACCATATGAGGTACTTTTTGACTTTTCTGGCAAAAGTACGAGAAGAATGTTTTTTTTTAACTTATACGACATGAACGGATTTTTACAGTTTCATAACGCCTTATTTTCATGAAGCTTCCTCTACAAGATTTCATGATTATTTTCAACAAAAATCATGTTCTCTTAAAATTGCATGGCATTTTGTGAAAAGAAAATGATTTTGAAGAAAAAAGGATATTTTCCTCAAGAATTCATTTCAAGTGCTTTATCAAAACTATTTTCCATCTAAGATGACATTATTTAGTATGTTTATGTTTCAAGTATAATGTCTCTATTATTTACATGGTTTGATTTTTCTTATGATGAAAGGATATCCATTTGTTTTATATGGATTATGTTATGATGGGATGATGTTTATGAAACTCATATTATTCTTTGGGTTATGATGAATGATTTATGTTTATTTTGTGGCACACGAATGAATGATTTCATTATGAGATGGGTGGGACCTATAACTACCTTCAATGCATTGGGTAAAGATTAATATCTCATGAGATAGACATGGCTGGAACGGCAAATGAATCTGGTTCAGTAATACAGAGCTGGAACGGCAAGTAAACTCGGTTCAGTAATGGATTTTGTCCACTATGATGGTCTTGGCAGCAATGTCTTGGCTACTATGGAAATCATATCATGTGCTTAATGGTTTGTCACAATTCCATATTTTATTCTCATGCCATTTTATCATGATTAATGTTCATTTATGATCTATGGCTTATGTACTGCCAAGATTTATGTCATTGCTCAAGATTTTGATGTTTTATGTTCATGTTTTTACATTCAAATGTTTATGGATTGTTTTTAAGTTCTCTATGTTTTCCCTTACTGAGCATTTGAGCTCACCATTTTTATGTTTTCTTTTCCCCATGATATAAAGAAAGGTTTTAGGTAAGAAAACAAAAGAGGAAGATCTTTATGGGAGATGTTAAAGATCTTTCACCGTGATTAGAATATTATGTTCCGAGTTTCCAAAGACACTAAACTAACACGGTCTTTGGGCGTCTCTTTGTGTCATGTATTTAGTTTTCCGCAAAAGTAATGTAATGTCCATGTACGTCAAGTTTTGGGTCTCTACAACAGTACTCAACCCCGTTATTTTCTTACCGAGTTCCTTCTCAACTAAAACCTGAAACTGCTTAAAAGCATTGAGCTTCTGACTTTTTGCTAAAACTAATCATGCTTTGTTTTCCAACTATATAATTATCAATATTTATTAGTATTTAATTAATAGTTTTGAATATTTATTTAATATTTATATATAATTATGAATATTTATGAATAATTATTTAATATTTTTAATATTTTTAATATTTTTTTAAATATTTATAAATACTTAATTAAGATTTATTGATATTTTATTAATATTGATGAATTTTTAATTAATATTTATTCATATTTAATTTGTATGTATTAATATTTAATTAATTTTTACTAATATTTATTCTAATATTTAATTATATATATATATAGTAATATGTATTATTAGAAAAAATCTAAAGAGTGTTCACTCTTCAAAAATTCTACAAAACCTGAACGAGGTTCATGTTCCCTAACGAGGACAGAACCGTGCGTGAACCCCATTCACGGTTGTTGATACTTCTTGAGACCAATTTTTTTAAATATTCTCAACCCTTTCACCTTTTAAAATTTTTAAATATCCTAAAACCCGTTAAAAAAACTCGACGAAAGCTCTCAAAAAAAAAGATGAGCATGTTATTCCATTAAACTATTTAAAATAGAACAAATTAAAATTAATAAACAAATAAAATATTCAAACATGAGTTCTCGCACACGGCTAAGGTAGCAAGGAGGGAGGGGCATGTGGCGTGCATGACCCGCCACCGTTTGGGTGTTGTAACCTAGGGGTGTAATTTTGGCTTGGCGGCCCGGCCCGAAAGCCCGAGCGGACCGGCCCGGCAAAGCCCGCGTCGGGCCAGGTCGAGCTTGGGCCGTAGGTTCATCAGGCCAAGCCTGGACCTGTCCAAGAAGGCTCGCGGGCCAGGCTGGACCAGCCCGAAAAAGCCCGCCCTGCTGGCCCGTACGAAGCCCGGCCCGCTGTAAAAAAATATGACGGGAAGCTGCTAGTAGGGAGATTTGATCCCCCTACCTTAGACTTCCAAGGTTGCGCCTAGACCAACTAGCCCAGACATTGCGCCTATTATATTATCACCAGACTGTATATATATGTATATATATCAATGATATATATACATATATATATCATTATATATTAACAAAAAATAATATATATATACATATAACTATTATTATATATAATTATAATGTGTGTGTGTGTAATGATATATAATTATATATGTATATATATAAACAAAGTCATTAATAATATATATCAATTAAGTCTGTTTTAAAAACTCATCAATAATATACATATATATATAAATGATTTAATATAATATATATATATATACAAACAAAACTATTAATATATATATATCAATGATTTAATATTATGTATATATAATAACTTGTATATTAATTAAAAAAATAACACTTACCTAATGATGTTCGTGCACGTCCTTCGACTTCATTGATTTTTTAAGTATGTTGCAGCTTGCATATATTATACATACTATACATATATAAATCTATTTAGAAAAAAAATTAACTCACCCACCGCGGCGCACCCCTTATTTTTACAATTTTCTCATATTATATATATCAATCATTTAACATTATATATATTTAATAACTTATTATATATTAACAAAAAAATAACAATCACCGAATGATGTTCGCACATCCCCCAACCTCATTAAAAAAAATTTAAATATGATGAAACTTGCATATTATATATAATATATATGTATATATATATAAACAAATCTATTAATAATATATATATCAATGATATGATACAATATATATATATATATAAACAAAGACATTAATAATATATATATCAATTAAGTGTGGCTTTTAAAAATCTATTAATATATATATATGTGTGTGATTTAATATAATATATATATAAACAAAGCTATTAATAATATATATATATATATATATATCAATGATTTAATATTGTATATATAATAACTTATTGTATATTAGTAAAAAAAATAACACTCACCTAATGATGTTGATGCACGCCCCCCGCCTCATTAATTTTTTTAAGTATGTTGCAACTTGTATATATTATATATAAATCTATTTAGAAAAAAAATTAACCCGCCGACGACGACACACCTCCCAACCCCTAATTATTTTTTACAATTTTCTCATATATATATATTAACAAAAAAATAACTACACGCCCAATGATGTTCGCACACCCCATCCTCATTATTATTTTTTTAATATGATGAAACTTGCATATATTATATATACTATATATACATATATAAATCTATTTAGAAAAAAAAAAATTAACTCACTCATCGCTGCACAGCCCACAACCTCTCATTATTTATTTGCACATAATATATATAGATTCACATATATAAATTTGTTTAGAAGAAAAATAACATATCATCCCACTGTAAAATGTTAATAAAATAAAAAATAAATGTTCTTACAAAAAAATGTCCACGCTTAATAAATATACTTGTAAAAAACATGTGTTTAAAAAAATTAAAAATTGTTTAAAAAAATATTTTAAATTAAACAAACGGTTAAAAATACTTTTTCATAAACATGTTAAAAAAATAAATGTAAAAAATATTTTAAAAAAATGATAAAAAATGTTTAAATAACAACACTTTAAACTCACCCATTGGTGCGTATCCTCCAATTCATCATTAAGGTTTTTTTGAATTTGCACATAATATACATAAATTTACGCACATATATAAATCTATTTTGAAAAAAATAACATATCTACCCACTGTAAAATGTTAATAAAAAATACGTATACATAAAACATTTTTAAACAAAATAGATGTAAAAAACATGTGTTAAAAAACGTTTTAAATTAAATGTCTAATAATAAATTTAAAAATTGTTTTAAACAAATGTTAAAAAATGGTTTAAATAAAAATGTTTAAAAAAAGTTTAAATCAAACATTTAAATTAATTTTTTTTAAACAAACACCTAAAAAAACTTTTTATTTTAATTTTTTTTTAAAGTTAAATGTTTTAAAAAAATACATATAAAAATCACGCATTTAAAAAAATAAAAAACATTTTAAATTAATCATTTAAAGATAAATTTTAAAAAAAATGTTTTAAACAGATGTTAAAAAACGGTTTAAATAAAAATGTTTAAATAAAAAAAATTCACAATCGCTTAAAAAAATTATAAATAAGTTGAAAAATGTATAAATAACAATGTTTTAAACTCACCCACTATTGCGAATCTTCCAACCCCTCATTAATTTTTTTTACAATTTGCACATAATATACATATATTCACATATATAAATCTATTTAGACAAAAAAATAACATATTCACCTACTGTAAAATGTAAATAAAAAATAAAATAAACATTTTTACAAAAAACATATTAAACATTTTAAAAAATACATCTAAAAAACATGCATTTAAAAAAAATGTAAAAAAACATTTTCGATAAATGTTAAAAAAATTAAAACAAACAATTATTTTGAAAATAATAAAAGTCCATTATGACCCAACTTGAAAAAGCCTGACCCGACCCGAAAAACTCAACCCGACCCGAAGGTTTGGGCCGGCCCGAGGCTGGGTCGGGCCGCCTTACAAGGTTGTTCGGGCCGGGTCGAGCCGGCCCAAATAGTGGTCAACGACCCGATTTTTTGCAGGGTAAGTCTGACCCGACTCGACCCGGTTCGGGCCGAAATTACACCCTTACTGTAACCCCACCTTTTAAACATGAGTTTAGAAATAACTTTACACCATTCAACACCCACCAAAAAGTCAATCAAATGACCCCCCTCTTCGACACATCCGAAAGATCTGAAGGGGGACAGCGTCGTCCGGGTTCCCATCTGTCAACGCAACCATGTGGCGGGCATCCACCCCGCCCGCCCTCCTCGCCAGCCGCTTTCTGCAGGTCTCCGCGGCCATGATCCCCGCCGAGAAGGCACCATGCACCGACCCCTGGTTCTCCATGCTCACCGCCTCCCCTCCGAAACACAGATTGCCCACCGGGGCCCGGAGCCGCTCGTACATATCCTCCGGCTGCCCTACCAGGTCGTACGAGTAGCAGCCCAGCGAGTTTGGGTCCGTTCCCCATCTCGACACCAGGTATTGCACCTATAACATCCGCAACCACACCATGGGTCACACAAATTTGACTCATTTAATAATCAGGGCTAAAAAATTAGGTCTAATGGGACCTTTTTATCGGGTTAGGGTTATCACAAATACTAAGTGAAATGAATGAATGAATGAAGAACTTACAGGCTCAGTTGCATGGGAGAACATTTTTTTGAGCTGCAGCATCACAAATTTAGCAGCAGATTCATCAGACAGCTTCTCGAGATCATAGGCGAACCTCCCAGCAACCATGTAAACTAAAACCGGATGGCCCGTTGCTTTGTGAAGATTAAGGAAATAGCCGCATGCATATGAGATGGGGGCAACAGTTCCCAACAGCTCCACATTTGGCCAGAAGACAGAAGCGAAACGCAAGGCAATCTTGTTCTCGTTCCCAAAACCGATCTCTCTTATTGCAGCAATCTTCCACTTGGGTAGCTTCGGCTCGAATTTGATTAAATTGGCCTTCAGAACTCCGACAGGCACGGTTACGATTGCAGCATCCGCAACAAACTTCTTCCCATCCACTACTGTGACGATCACCTTATCACGCCCATATGATATCTTTGTAACCCTTAAAATAAGCACAGACGGGGAAGACCAATTAAGATTTCCAATACATAGATGTAAAAGCAAACACTGACTACGAGTTCCATAAACATACCTGTGATTCAAGCGAACGTCAATATTTCCTGCAAGAGCTTTTATCACAGGGCCATACCCTTGTACCATCAATCCATGACCACCAGAAAGAACAACCTCCTGCAAGCATGAGCGAATTGAGCAATATTTCCTGTTATACTTTTTTATGACTAACTAGGGGTGTAAACCCCGTCCCAGCCCAACTAAGTCCCAGAATGATCCAATTTTTTATTATTTCCATAATGGTCTCAGAAATCTAAATAACAAAAAGGATGTAAAAATCCTCCGGAACTTTCTCATGTAACCATGGATGGAGCATAACAGGACTCATAGGAGACCAAACATAACTTCTGTTTCCATATCATATAAAGTTTTCATTCCAAAACTGAACAACAAAACAGCAGCCAAAAAAAAACATGTTCCTACTAAAGTGGGAATCCTCTAATGTATCACCTTGCACTTCAATACATTGTTCTCTTGCCATGCATCAAATAAAAGGCAGGACACAAAAGGCTCAATTTTGTGTGAAACACGTGATAAATATACACATTAGAGGATAAATATACACATGATAAATATACACATGCATGCATATAAATATATATTTTGAAAGAACTGTTCCGGTGAAAAATAAAAATGCTGGATGATTAACCTAAGATGGCGTACCTGATCCCAGGTCTTTAATGATATCATGTCTGCGTCTGCAGCAAACCAAGCTTCCATTCTACATATATACCATTGCAAAACTTCATGGGCAAGACCTTCTTGTCTACAACATATGAAAGTACCATTAGCAAGATCTTAAACAAATGATAACACTTGGATAGTACAAATTTTTCAAACATAAATACCTTAAATCTGAATGCCTTTCCAACACAATTGAAATTGCTTGACGAACAGACATGTCCACTTTATTTTTATTTCGAACTTTCTCCATCTAAGGGTGTCACAAAATCATTTTGAACTTAGTAAAATGCCACAAAACAAAATGTTAAAGCTTTTAGATTTGCTTAAGTTGATAAAATCGGTTGCTGTTCAAAGATTAATTTCTTACTATATATTTTTTTTTTCAAAACAAACTTCTAAAACTGCAGGAAGCACTATTACATAAAGAATTAGCATTAAAAGACAATTCCAAAACTACGGGAAGCACCATTTCATAGATAATTAGCATTAAATGACCCACCTCCATCAGAATTTTTTTAAATGCATCTCCTGCTTCAATAACCAGCTGTCTAGGAACTTGATGGCCATCCATATCAAAAAGTGTATAACTGAAATCTCCAAATCCAGAATCTCAAATGATTAAGTCAAACATAATTCAATAAAAGTAAAAGCAGCATTGTCTTTGGTGAATGGTGAATGGTGAATGGGTGACCGAATTAAGAACTTATTCAATGCATTGTCTAAGTGTTAAATGTAAAACACAAAACTAATTGGCAGTCCGAGGATTGATCCAACGTACACCAGCGTTATAGTCTTGTACTTCATAAATGTGACCCTAGCATGCCCCTTCATGTACAAGCATCTGAGTCTCTTTGTAGGTCTAACTGAACCTGAGCTTTGATACCATGTTTAAGTGTTCATTACAGAAAACCAATTGGCAGTGTAAGAAGCACTCAAAATGCCAATTCAAGCATTGTATTTTATCAAACACTAATAGAAGTCTCGGACTGGAATTTTCTTACTCTCTCTCCTAATTTACTCCTGAATAAGTCGAACCTATCATTTGATATGATCTGCCTCCTGCTTCCTCCACGTTCGCGCGCTACTGAGTTGTTCGTCGGCTTCGTCTCGTCCACTTTCTGCTCTGATTTCACATGGCACCTCGTCATCAAGATCACCTCGATAGCGTGGAACAGTGGTTGGGACGTAGTGAGAATCAATTGGCTGAGCTTCTCCAGGTGATCAATACTCTTACTGTTAGTCAACAAAAGCTCACGGACGAATCTAAAGAATTTTGTGGCTATATCACCGGTGCGCTGCGACGATTGGAGAAGGAACCGCGCCATCAGAATTTTCATGTTTTGGATGGTCCTGATATTTCTGCTGGTGATTCTGGTGGTAGTGTCGCGCTTCAGGACGCGCGCACATCGTTGCCTGTTGATATTGCATTTCCTCCTACTCGTCATGTTGATTTACCTTCGTTTGATGGTACCGATCCTCAAGGCAGGCTCGTTTGAGCTAATCATTATTTTCGCCTCTATCAAATTTCAGATTCTATGAAGTTGCCATTAGCTCAACTCAGTATGGATGGGACAGCGATTCATTGGTTCACAATTTTAATGGAGGTATGTCTAACTATTTTGTGGCCTGATTTTAAGCTTGAATTATTAGAACACTTTGGTGGACTGGATGTTTTGAATCCGTATGAAGAGTTGGCTGCTCATGCACAACAAGGTTCTGTTTCTGAATATATAGAACACTTTGAATATTTAGCTTCCATGATTCCACGCCAACCTGAAAAACAATATATCGGTTATTTTCTGCATGGTTTGCGTGATGATATCCGTAATTGGGAACGGATTCATAATCCTTCTACTCGTTTGGAAGCGATTCACTTGGTGATGGACATGCTCTCAAGGAGTTTGTAAGCATTTGCAGCTCACTTTAGCCGATTATTCTTGTTTCATTGATGCCTGTGTTCTGGAGTTGGGTGGTTTGGACCTTATTATGGGCGTGGCTTGGCTACGGACATTAGGAGATGTCGTAATAAATTGGGCCGCGCTAACAATGCGTCTTTGGTCGGATGGTCAAGAATTTTCACTCTGTGGCGTGTCTCCCACTGCACGGGTACCTTCTCCTTTGGCAGATTCGATGAAACAGCCACCTGTTTTGGGCTGTTTTCGTTTGCTATTGGAGGCAAATGCAGTGAAACCTCTGTTTCATTGTCTTTTGACCAGCAGCATTCCTTACAGCAGCTATTGGCTACTTGGCAACAAGTTTTTGCTGTCCCAGATGGTTTACCCCCTGCTCGGCAGCATGTCCATCATATTCGCTTACAGCCAGGGCAAGGCCCTGTTTCTGTCCATCCTTATCGATATCCCTATTTTCAGAAGAATGAAATTGAACGTCAAGTCGAGGAATTGCTTCAATCTCAGGTTATTCGTCCTAGTGTTAGCGCTTATTTCAGCCCGGTTCTTTTAGTCAGAAAGAAGGATGACACTTGGCGAATGTGTGTAGACTATAGGTCACTTAACCAGGTTACTATACCCGATAAATTTCCTATTCCTGTTGTTGAGGAATTGTTGGATGAGGTAGGCGCCGCTGTTTTCTTTTCTAAGTTGGATTTAAAATCAAGTTATCATCAAATTCGAATGACACCAATGGATGTTGAGAAGACAGCTTTTCGTACTCATAGTGGACATTACGAATACCTGGTTATGCCTTTTGGGCTCACCAACACCCCTTCGACTTTTAAGGCTGCCATGAATGATTTATTCCGTCCTCTACGTCGCAAGTTTGTTTTGATCTTCTTTGATGATATTTTAGTATATAACAGTGATTGGGCAGCTCACCTTGAGCACCTGCAAAATTCTTTGTCAATCATAAGAAGTGTCTTTTTGCTCAACAAGAGGTCAAATATCTTGGCCATATTGTTACTCATAGTGGACATTACAAATACCTGGTTATACCTTTTGGGCTCACCAACAACCCTTCAACTTTTAAGGCTGCCATGAATTATTTATTCCGTCCTCTACGTCGCAAGTTTGTTTTGATCTTCTTTGATGATATTTTAGTATATAACAGTGATTGGGCAGCTCACCTTGAGCACCTGCAAAGTGTGTTACAGCTCCTTTCTGAAAAAAAATTATTTGTCAGTCATAAGAAGTGTCTTTTTGCTCAACAAGAGGTCGAATATCTTGGCCATATTGTTTCCCATTTGGGCATTTCGGTGGACCCACTTAAGGTTGCAGCTGTTTTGGATTGGCCTTGTCCTCACACGGTAAAGGGTGTCCGTGGTTTTTTGGGTCTTACAGGAAATTTATTCAAGGGTATGGCCAAATAGCTCAACCCCTTACTGTTTTAACTTGCAAGGAGGGTTTCTCTTGGACAGTAGATGCGCAACGTGCTTTTGACCGGTTAAAGCAGCTTCTTACACAGACACAGGTTTTGGCTTTACCTGATTTTTCCAAGCAGTTTGGTTGAATGTGATGCTTCAGGATGAGGGGTTGGAGCTGTTCTAATGCAAGGTCGTCGTCCCATTGCTTATTTTAGCAAAGCTTTGGCACCTAAGACTTTAATGAAATCTACTTATGAAAAGGAGATAATGGTCTTGGTGCTGGCTATTCAACATTGGCGACCTTAGTTTTGAGACGAACTTTCACTGTTTTTTCAGACCATAGAAGTCTGAAATTCTTATTACAACAGCGTGTTGTTTCTCCTGATCAACAACATCGGATTGCTAAGCTGTTAGGCTATCGTTTTGATGTAAAATTTAAACCTGGACATGAAAACACTGCTGCAGATTCGCTGTCCCATCGGGAGTATTCAGTATGTCGACATATTCAATCATTTCCTGTTTGGGATGATGTGAGTGGCCTTATTGGAGACATCCATTTAGACCCCTTTTTGAATAATATTGTACAGCAGCTGTCCACCAGACGTCCTGCCCACTCTGGTTATTCTCTTTCTCATGGTGTTTTGTTGTACCACGGTCGTTTGGTGTTGCCTGCAATTTCTCCTTTAATTCCCAAACTGCTTGAGGAGTATCATAATTTTCCCCAAGGGGGGGCATTCCGGTTTCTACCGTACCTATCGACGGTTGGCAGCGAATTTGTATTGGGTCGGAATGAAGCGTCAGGTGCTGAAATATGTCTAGTAATGTGCTGTTTGTCAGTGTTCAAAGTACTCTACTCTCTACTCTTCTGCAGCCTTTGGAGATTCCTTCCGTTATTTGGACAGATCTTTCTATGGACTTTATCACCAGGTTACCCTGCTCTCGTGGATATAATGTTATTTTTGTTGTTGTGGACAGGTTGTCCAAATATGCTCATTTTATTCTTTTAAAGCATCCTTATTCTGCTAAGAAGGTCGCTGAAGTTTTTTTTTTCAGGAAGTGGTTCGTCTCCACGGGATTCCAGCTTCTATTGTTAGTGATTGGGACTCGGTATTTCTCATTCATTTTTGGAAAGAGTAATTTCAGTGTAGTGGTACCAAGTTAAAATTAAGCTCGGCTTATCATCCGCAAATGGATGGCCAAACGAAGGTTATTAATTGCTGTTTGGAAACTTACCTTCGGTGTTTTGCAGGCGAGCAGCCTACTGGTTGGTCTTTTTGGATTCCTTGGGTGGAGTTGAACTACAATACTACTTAGCATGACTCTATCAATACTACTACATTGGAAGTCATCTATGGTCGTCCGCCACGATCAATACTCTCTTATTTACCCTCTAAAATTCGAGTGGAAGCAGTATGTCACGGGCTGAGCGTCTCAGCACAGCGGTTCCCCCGTGAGGCACCCCAACCCCCTCCAAGGCGAGCGGGGTTCAGCCGTCCAGCTCTTCATATGATGTGAGGTTCACTGGTTTCGTGTTGCCATGAACTCATTAGTGTTGGGCGGAGAAAAAGGGAGTGATGGCAAGAGGGGGGGTGAATTGCCTTTTAAAAAATGATTAACAAATTAAAAATCAAAGTTGAAAGTGCAGCGGAAATAAAGAGGCAAGACACAAGAATTGATAACGGAGTTCGGCCAAAAACCCGGCCTACGTCTCCGCTCCCAACTCAACCGTTGAGAGATTCTACCGCTTGCTTTTCAATGGTTTTAGCAAGAAACCCACTAGGCTTTGAGGTAGCACTAGAACCTATTACAGCTTGCTTTTGGTGGTTAAGCAAGAACCCACTTGCTTTTAATGGTTGAGCAAGAACCCACTAGCCTTCTTACAGGTGAAGGCTAGCTCACCTATGACACAAGCCTTTTAAAAAGGAAAGGCTTGAAGAAACCTCTTCACACCTTAGTGGTGATGTGAAACCCAAAAGAAAGAGGGATGAGAAAAGGTGTTGGGGTTTGTAGGCACAAACCCAAATTTAAAGCTCAAAATAAATATACAATAAAAACCGTATATGAGAAGAAGCCTTGGGCGCCTTTGAATGATTGGAGATGTTGAAGGCCGCTTCCAAGCTTCTTTGGTGGAGCTCCTTGGATGTGGAAGTTGTTGGAGCACTTGAGGTTCCTTTGAAGGAAGTCGCCGGAGGTTGGCCAATTGATACAAAATATGTCTGTTGGCTTCGTATATGATCCGGTGGGTGTCCGGGGCTTCCTTGGCCTTTATTTATAGGCAAGGAACCCTTTGGGAGTCTTCGGAGCCGTTGTAAAGGGTCTCGGAGCCGTTGGAGGCCAAATGGGAGTTGACTGGTCAAAGCCAACGGCTAGTTTGACTGGGCTACCGGCTGGCCGGTGCAGGGCCACCGGCTGGCCGGTGCCTTGGATGTTGAGAAGGCCTTCTGCCCAGGCAGCACCGGCTGACCGGTGCCAGAGCCACCGGCTGGCCGGTGGGCAGACAGTAGCTACCACTGTTTGCCTGGATGCCACCGGCTGGCCGGTGGTCAAGCCACCGGCTGACCGGTGGAGCCTGGCAGTGGGCAATGCCTCTGCCAGGTCCACCGGCTGGCCGGTGCTATCACACCGGTTGGCCGGTGGACTGAATTTCAGTCCACTTGATGTGCTTCATGGCCCATTTCCTTGGCAATCTTTTGCCTATAAAACAAAAACACTTAAAACAATGTTAGATAAATAAGAAAGTGATTGTGATCATGAAAATTAAACCACGAGGGGATACGAGAGGTACAACAATCTCCCCCTATTTTGATGATCACAATCACCGAAACAATCAAAGTAAAATACTGAAATTAAAGACATTCTTAAAGGATAGTTTGAAAATAAATCAAAGCATGATAGAAAAGATTCTCCCCCAATCAATCAAGAAATTTCTCCCCCTTTGTGATTATCAAAATAGCGCGGGGCATAAAACTTGATTGAGGGAAAATTGAAAATCAAGATCAATTGGAATTTTTGAAAATTGAATTGAAAAATTTGAATAACAGTTTGAATTGAAAGTTTTGAATCAAAAACCAATTGAAATTTGAAATTTGAAACCAAATGAAATTTTTGAAATTGAGAGTTTTGAAAAAAAAATGAATTGAAAATTTAAATTGAAAAATGAATCGAAAGAGATTTTTGAATTTAAGAAAATTTCTCCCCCTAAATAAAACAAAAGATCATCGGGGAAACGAAACTATTTTTGGCCCGGAGAGACTCGCCAAAAGGGATTTTTCAATCCAAATTTGTTTCATGGCGGGTCTTCTCCTATAAAACTCGTCCGAATAAAAAATAGATTTGGGTTGACCATACCGGGCATTTTTGCAATCACACTCATAAATGAGGGGCCCGGGTTTCTTACAATAATTACAAAATTTAAAACTAGAGCTCCCCCTTACAAAAACAGTTGGAGCATGGGAGGAGGAAGCTTGGTTGGTGTAGCCAAGTCCATGTGTGGTTCTAGAAACCCTTTGAGAGCCCAATAATTTGGTCAAATTTTGTTCACCTTGGGTGAACTTGGCTAAGGATTCTCTAAGGTCCTTGATGGTTGATTCCAAAGAATCAACATTTGGGAAATTTTGGATTTTTAGGGAGAGTTCCTCCTTCTCTTTGAGAAGTTGTTCTTTTTCGGAGGAAAGTTTTTTGAAATTCTTTTTCAAAGAAACAAATTTAGAAGAAAGTTCATGAAAACCATTTTCTAATTGGTCTCTAGCATGTTGGAGTTCTTCATATGATAAATGATTAAAAGAATTAGAAGAACTAGAGGAGGAAGAAGAGGAAGAGGATGATGATACCTCATGTTTTGCCATTAGGCATTTTGTACCTTGGTCGCTTGAGGAGGAGGAGGAGGATGATGAGGTGTCACTCCATGTCGCCTTGAGGACCTTTTTCTTTCCTTTTTCCTTTTGCGTGGCCCGTTTTTTGTTGAGTGGGCAATCGGGCTTGTAATGCCCTTTTTGGCCGCACCCGTAGCATTTTACCTTGGGCTCGGATCTTGCGGTGGGTTCTTGCTTTCGCGCCTTGCAAGATTTCTTCTTCTTCTTGTGCTTCTTCATAAATTTGTGCATTTGGCGGGCGAGATTCTTCATTTCCGAGTCGCCGCTTGATGAAGAAGATGAAGATGATGATGAGGAGGAGGAGCTTACTTCTTTTTGTACCTTGAGGGCGATGTTCTTTGGTGTCTTGATTGGTGTGTCCTCCTTTTGAGCTTGCCTCCTCATCGTGATCTCGTACGTCATTAGGGATCCGATGAGCTCTTCGACCGGCATGTTCTTTACATCCTTAGCTTCTTGGATAGCCGTCACCTTAGGTGCCCATGAGCTCGGAAGGACCCATAGAATCTTCTTGACCATTGCTTCAGCTGAAACATCATCACCAAGAGATTTTCTACCATTGCAAACGTCAGTG